>CM076144.1:18607500-21007500 GCA_038025085.1 Tetragonia tetragonoides | reverse complement strand
GCAGACATCCATTCTCAAGAAATTGGTGAATGGCAGAGATAACATCATCACCCAAGATATGCCAATAAGTTTTGAAAAATTCTACGGATACCTGGTGCTTTGGCTGGAGGAAGATCTTTAAGAGCTTTTAAGATTTCATGATCAGTAACCTGCTGAATGAGTTACTGTTCCCTGAGTAATATTTAGCATAGGATCATCCTGATAATGTCAAGATCAATAGCGGGAATACTAGCAGCTGAGGTTCCCATGATTTTTTTGGAAAAAACTCAAAAATACAGTTTGAATGCCAGCTGGATCAGTAATCTTTGCACCTTCCTCATCATAAATTGAAGTGATAGAATTAGTGCTTCTTCTAGCCTTGAGATGAGCATGGAAGAAACTAGTATTTTGGTCCCCCAAGTTGGATCCAATGTGCGCGAGATTGCTGCCTAAGGACCTACTCATGCACATCAGAGAGGTGATTGATTTCTTGTTGAAGCTTATTTTCTTGATCTATCAAGTGAGGGTTGAGTAGATCAGAACACAGTTGACTGTGTATAATATCAAGAGAATGTTGAGGAGTTATTAGCTTTTCTTCAACTCTACAGAAAGACTTTTGCATCTATCCTGCTTTGGAAGCAAGTATCTTCAATTTTTTTTTCCAGACTTGGTACATTAAGTGTCTGGGGACATGAGTAGGTGTCCTCCACTAATACAGTAAATGGATTAGTGTTAAGCAATGCATTAAACAATCTGAAAGGTTTAGTCCCTTGGGCCTGTAGGTCCCCAGTTGAGATAGAGATAGGGCAGTGATTAGAGATGCTAGGATTCAAGTAATCTGCTTCAAGATCTCCATAAGATTGCATCCAAAGAGAGTTACCAAAAATCTAATTGATATGACTGTATATTCTGTCACTCCCAGACTGCTTGTTGGACCAAGAGTAACGCCAATCTTTGCTCTTCACTTGATACAATTCCATGTTGTCAATAAACTGCTGAAAATCTTTAGTCTCTGCTTCATGGACAGACACCCCATTGATCCTATCTTCAACAGATAATACAAAATTAAAGTCACCCATTAGGAGTCATGGAGTATTAGCTACAGCAACAACAGAGAGGTTTCTCCATAAAAGAAATTCGATCTGCAACTGAATTAAGATCATAAACAAGAGATAGGTACCCCTGGAAGTCAGACCGAACATCCTTGACAAAACAGTGGACAAATTGTCCATGGATACGAAGAACCTGAACATCATCAAATTCTGGTTTTCATAAAAGCCAGATTCTTCCATTATAAGCCTCTGAGTAATTGAAAGCATAATCCCAGTCATGAGCAATAAAATCAACAATTTATTGACCTACCTAAATACTTAATTTATTTTATTTCATAAATATTCCTTAAATAAAAGAATGATTTCTAACAAAATAAGGAAACTATATAATTAAGTGCTTGACCAGCAAGCAACTTGCTCTGTTCATAGCTTATCTGTGCCGTGAGTTCCCTTGTTCGCTCCTTGTTTGTTCCTAACTAGTTTCCTAATGCTCACGCAACATGAACTTGGTCATCATGCTCAACGATACATGAAGTACAATTCTGAAACTCAACTCATCTTGAACTCTTAAGATCTAATTAAGAGTTTAATTAAGATGAATTGAGTTTCAGAATTGTACTTCATGTATGGTTTGGGGTTGAGTGATTCCCAAAACTTTTACCATTCTTTATAGATAAAAGGGCCAGTAGTATTTGGGATGAATTATTTCCCATTTATTAAGTTATCTAGTCTCACAGTTTTTTAGAGCACGTGTGCAACAATGGAGTTTAAGTTCATGGCACATTATTATTTTGAAAAATTGGCTGCCAATAGTCCGAAGTTTGGCCCGTCAGCCGTTAATAATCCCAAATTTGCGTTCAGCCCCGAATACTCCGAAGTTTGGACGCACCCGCCCAAAATGGTTTAAATGAAGACGGCGTTAGGAATTCCGTTAAGGGTCGTTTACTCCGGTTAACTATTAAACATTTTAAGTTTAAAAAAAAAAAGAAAAAGAAAAAAAGAAAGGAGAAGAACATAATGTTTGACAATTACACGGATATATGGGGATTTTTGTTTTATGATTTTTGGTACCAACAATAAAATTAAGAACAAAAATGATTTCTTGGTGGAACATATTCAGACATTCAATTAAATAAAAAAAAAAATTGCTGTAAAAACTAGAGACTTCTAGCTCTGATGGCTATGTGCAAATCTGATCAGCAATCCTAATACTTGCAAACCCACATGCCACAATTCACCACCATTCTCTCTGCTCCTATTATTATTTCGTCATTCATCATCAAATTCTTCACACAACTCAATTTTCGTGCCCCACCTACAAATTAGACGGATCTGAACTATTGTATATGTACTGTGAAGTAAATCATTCACTACTCACTAATGATAGGAAAAGGAACGGATGAAAGATCTGAATTTCTTCTTTTTATGTTTCTTCCATAACACTATTGGAATCCTTATACCTGATCAAAATCCATCTGTTCAAGGTTTTGAGTTTTGACATCCAATTAATGCAGTGGAAATGAGATCGTCTTTGACGCATCTGAAGGCCGAGAAGGTCGGTCCGCAAATCGCAAACACCAAAACGGAGCAACACCAGCTCCCAAACCCAGATTACATCATTTTCTGGCTATTTTCCGGCTGAATTATTGCCAGAGGAATTATTGGAGGTTCTCGCCAGACTTTCGTGAACTCCCTGTTAATCCATCTTTGCTAGGGGACGCGAGTGAACGATGGGAGCGGACAACCAGCACCTCCAGTCCGCCACGAAGGGTTCTATTGTAGTGTAGACGGGTTGAAGATGGTAGTATACCGAGAGCCAGCTCTGAAATATCGGAGTTGAAGATGAAGAAAATGTGGTTAAAAGAAGAAAAGAGGTTTGCAACTCTTAATTTAATTTTTTATTTTTAATTTAAAACGTTTAATAGTCAACAGAGTAAACGACCCTTAACGGAAACTAACGTCGTCTTGATTTAGACCATTTTGGGTGGGTGGGTTTAAACTTCGGAGTATTTGGGGCTGAAATCAAACTTGGGATTATTACCGGCTGACGGGCCAAACTTCGGATTATTAGCAGCTAGTTTTCCTATTTTTTTTGGTGCAAATAATTTGTCATAAACGACGTGAATGCACGCCATTAGTCTGTACAAAGATAGATGACGTGAACGTACGTCCTTAGTCTATCTAGCTCTCTTACATCTCTAATCAAGACGCATATATGTCTATTTTGTACTGGAACAGTCATTAATTATGAAAGATTCATATAAATGAACCATGTGTTATATTATTATTGATTGAATCGATCCCTATTTATAGGTAGGGAGTTCTAGTGTTATAAAAACTCTAGATTACACCATCTTTATAATATTCCTAAGAGTACTAGAACACTACAATTAAAGAAAAACACTAGAGTAGATATATGCAGATCTTGAAAGACAACCAAGCATGAATAATAATTGAAGCCGTCATGCACTTCTCGTTTTGTTGCCCGAACTTGTACCACTCGCTTCCTAACCCGTGTTCACCGTAACTCGTAACTTGTACCACCAGTTGCAACTTGCATAGTCCAAGAGAAATAAAGATGCGATGGCCCAAAGAAAGAAAGCCATAATTGGAATAATAAAAAATAAATAAAAAGGACAAAGGAAAAAACAAAAGAATCATGTTTCGAGAAGAAAGGAAATGAAAGCAAGAACTCAATTAGATCGGGACTAACAGAGTTATAAAGCAAGAAAGAAGTGAAACAGAGGAATTATTTTGTATTTTTCTTTTTGGAAGAGAGGGAAGAGCAATGATTTAGAGTGAGAAAGAGATTGAGATAGACAGAGATGAGAGAGACTAGAACAGGGGAGATAGAGATTTAGAAGAGACTAGAGGAAAGAGAAACGCCGGCAGAGGGCGGCGGTCAGAGGGGGGGAGAAGTAAGAGGAGAGAGATTGATTGAGGGTCAGATCTAAAGAGGGAGATCGAGGCCGACGGCGGCAAACAGAGGGCAAACAGAGGCAGTGGTAGATTTTTGTAACGGCGGGATCGAGTGGACGACGGGCCGAGCAAGGATGTGTCACGCTGGGGAAGACCGGAAAGATCATGACCATATGCTTGGAGGAAGAAGATCCATAAATACTCTAGTATACCGAAAAGAAACAAAAGGATATTAATGAAATTAAAAATATGTGGGTATATAGTTTAGGGGAAAAATGGAAGGGAATTATAGGATCGTAGAGGTATGGTGGTGGTGATGAACTGTTGATCAATGGTGGAGGAATGGAGGTAGAAAATAATTTGAGTAATCCGCCGGATGGTTAAGGGTTGCCATCCGGCGGCTTAACTAACCATTCGGCGGCTTAACAGAAGCGATTTTTTTTTTAGGCTAACAGGAAAGTAGCTGCTTTGATAGAATAATCTCACACACAATACGTGAATATTATTGATAGGTGATCATCATATATATAGGGATACAAGACTCCTAAATATGGTAAAACCCTAATACAAAATATTCTAAAAGATATAATGAGAATATTCTAGATAAACTATAATATTCTCTAATAGTTATGTGTGTACTTGATTCCGTCATGAAAATCATCTTTATAGGTACTGTTGAGCGAGAACGCTATTTATTTGCAGGTGTAGAGATGCATTGGATTGTCAGACATTTATTTTATTTTGTCGGGGATTGGTTGCCGAAGTTTGTAGGTGGTCAATGGCGGATCCAGGATAAAAATCACTGGGGGCACTATATAATTAAAAAGTATATATAATTGTTTATAAAATATTACCTACGATAGATATAAAATAAATTTTTGGTTGTTATTCTGATTTTTTTTTTTTTTTTTGGTATTGCACCTGCTAAATAATCCGATTTGGATTTGTTACTGAAACAATTATAACACGTTGAGTACAAACAACCCCAAACAAATTCGACATGAATATGCTAGAGGGCATCAACTCCAACCCTCTAAGTAATTTCATTTAGCCACCCTTGAAGAAAAAAAAGAAGAAGTAATTGCAGTTAACTAGATCAAAGAAGTAGTGGAAGATAACAACATTTTACAATGAACATGTCCATAAGTCCCTTCAAAAAAACAAAAACAAAAAAAAAAACACATGTCCATAATAAGTTGTGGCGGCAGAAGAAAGGAAAATAAGTTGGAATATAAGGAGAGAAATTGTTTTTTTTTTTTTCTCTTTCTTTTTTGAGGGCGAATTTTTTAATGTTAGTCTTTTCTTCCTCTATTTAATTTTTTTTATTATAGAACTTCCTCACTTTATTTGGTGGATTGTGCATCAACATCACGTGATCGAACTTCCACATTTCTTTCTTTTTTGAGTGGGTGAACACTGAACCTTTAACTTCCACATTTCAATTTTCAAATAAATCAGTACTCCATATAATTTTGTTTTGGCCCTCTGAAGTGGTGAATTTGAGAGGGGGCACATTTATTTTTTAGATGGGGTCATGTCTTTGGGCCTCTTTAGTATTAACAGTTCAGCACAATGTTGAGTGGGGGTCTGTCCCCTAGTCCTTACGGCCTGGATCCCCCTCTAGGTAGGGCTGTTCACGGTAAGTTAACGGTATCGAAAGTGTATTTTGGTACGGTAACCGAAAATGTCGGTTTGGCTTTTTCTCGAACCGGTACCGTATAGAAAAAAGCGGTTAACCGATATTCGATTAACCGGTATTTTTAGTACGGTTAGCGATTAACCGAATAAAATTTTCAATTTCAATATTCAAGCAAAAATCAAGTTTTTTTGGTCAATTTTAATCTTCATTTCTGTTAGACTTCTATAAAAATTTTCCCAAAATATTTCGTAATCCGTTTTCTGGAGCTTCTTACTCCATCACTTGATTAATAGCACATTTTGATGCCATTTTTTCAGTATACAAAAATTAGAAAGAAAAAAAAACAAATTAGGTAAACTCAAATATACTAAAAGTGAAGAATTTTTTACTAAAAAGTTGAAGAACTCAACAGCAAAAACAACTCAAAAAAGAATGCTAGTTAAGATTACAAACAATATCCCAACAAAGCAAAATACTGAGAAAGATAAAATTGGTTTAGAGATGAAATTGGTTTGGAGATGGTGAATAACTGAATATATAAGGGTTAAAGGGTGAAGGAAAAGAAAACAAAGGATTGATTGGTCTGATGGGGTTTGCCATGATTGACCCAAATTGGCGATGACCTTGCATTGAGTCGAGAGGAGAGAGATGGCCGAGTTAGACTTGAGCGGCTGTGACTTGCGACACTGTGAAGGTTTGTCTGAGACCTCAATTCTTTTACCTAGCTCTGATTAAAAAACTAGATTTAGTTCATGGTGGACCAATACTTGAAATCACCCTCTACTTTATCTGGAGCCATCCCCCGCTAAAAGTAGAGCTACCCCTATTTTATATATAGCCATCCCTCAAATTTATACTTGCCACTACCCCTATTTCACCTGGAGCCACCCCCTACTTCACTTGGAGCCACCCCTCAAAATTACTTGGAGCCACCCCCCTACTTTACTAGGAGCCACCCCCTACTTCACCTGGAGTCACCCCTCAAAATTACTTGGTCCACGGTGGACTAAATCCACACAATACATGCTGAGCTCTGATTAGAGTCATTTTAGTGTTGCACAGGGCTCAACTTATCAATTGGGTAGCCCACTTAAAATTTTTATTTCGGTTTTTCGGTTAACCGAAATGCCCAAAATGCGAACCATAATCGTACCGAAAAATCGAAATTTATTACCAGTGCAATTATTGTATCGAGATCTATTTTTTTTCCGGTATGATAACCTGTATTTCGGTACGGTTTTGAGCGATTACAGTACGTTTTTCCGGTTACGGTTTTTTATGAATAATCCTACATGTAGATGGTAATAATGTAGGCTCCCTTTGGTTGGGGTGAAAATAGTTTTACTGGAAAACAGTTTTCCCATTTTCCATTGTTTAGTTTATAATGAGAAGGAAAATGGTTTTCAGAGGAAAAACTATTTTCACCTATGTAGGTGTAAATGTTTTCCCTTCAAAATGAAAGGAAAACGGTATTCCGTTGGTGGGACACTATGTCCCCGGAGCACTAATAGTGGACTTGATCATCGGGTCTAGTTGTCGGGACATCAAGTCATAAAAACAAACTCGCACCAGACTTGATTGGGCCTCGAGCTGAACTTTTGGGCCACTTTCTTAATAAATTTTTTTTCTTCAAATAAGTATAATTTTTGACTCCGATATGCATTTGAGGTGATTTATTTTTTTAATCCACCTAACTTTTCGAGATCGACGCAACTATGTTAGTTGATTTTAATTTTTATAAAAAATAGTTTAAATAGTTTTTCAGAAAAATTATTTTCCGTTGTAAGTGGTAACCAAACAACAGAAAATGTGAATGGAAATACATTTTACACTGAAAATAATTTTCAGCTGAAAACACTTTTCAATTGAAAATGATTTTCCGCCCAACCAAACAGAGTCGTAATGGATTTATGTTTCATTTAGATAACTCTGATTAATATTTATTTAAGCTTTTGTTAGTAGGCTCTTTCATACTTAAACTTTTCTTTTTCCTTCGCATTTATCCATTTAGAGTAAATGTGGCAGTAATGCCTTTAAGTTTGTGACGACTTAGAGAAGTCGAGTGTCATGATGTGATTATTCGATCCCAGAAAATTATCATAATTTTGTGGGTGTTACAAATGGTGAGTATATAAAATTTAATTATTCGTATTTTGAAGTATTTAGTCTAACTATTTCTGTTGAAGGAAATGAGGTTGGCACAACCTGACAATAATAAGAGACTAAGGCTATAAACCGCCTTGCTAATTAGTCAAGCCTCTCTCTCTCTTTGTGTGTATGTGCGCGCGCGCACACCAACCCTTAGAGTCACATACACGCAAACCATCATCTACCAAGAATCGCCACATTCTCTCCGATGTTGGTGAGTCGCGTGACTTGCCATCTTCCGCGCCCTCTCCCTATATATCTCTCTTTTGTGTTCTCCCTACGGTCTACCGCATGGATGAGGACTACTGGCAAGAAACTGTGACACCTCTGCTAGTAGCTTGGAGACCGTATGCGCAACTGACTTATATCACACATAGTTTATGCATGTGTCGCCCACGTACCTTGGGCTATTGAATAAAAAATTGTATTCATTAGTTTTAAGCACTTATCATGGAAAAGTTATTGGGAATTTATATATTCATTGTGATATCGATCCCAATTTTTGAAAGTTATATATATTGTAGTTAAATCAGAAAAATTTGGTATAGTTGATATTGTTTGAGTTGAGTTTTGATGAGCAATAATTAATTTATTTGAGGCCGTAATTACACAATCAACTAATCAAGATTAGTAAAGCATATTAGGAGCGTTTGAAAGAGTTAAGCGAACGTACTAACCTTATGGGAGAAAGCAATTCTCTCCTACGGTTTTCATGAATACTTACACTAGAAAAGCTTTTGACACACTCGACTAGAGTTTCTTTGAAAATTTGTTCCATTTGCTATGGATTCCCTAACAGTTTATTGACTAGATCGATATATTATATATATATGCATTAGGGCATCTAAATCTCTGTTTGTGTTAATGGTTCCCCTAAAGGTTTCTAATTTTATTTATGGAAGAGGGGACTTAGGCAATGTGATCATATGTCATGTTGCCTATTTATAATTAGCATGGACAATCTATCAAGGATCCTAGTCATACCAGAGAACTAACGAAATTCGTTGCTCATCCAAGAGGCTTCACGATTGGCATCTCCCATCTTAATTTGCTTATGGTATGCTCCTATAGATTGTGCCATTCACCGAGGTGTGCCACTAAGTAGGCCTAACAAAACTCGAACCGATCGACGAAAACCCACTTGAATTTCATGTTACCTGACTTGCAGAACAACCACACCCAAAAATACATCAAAAAGGTATTATCCAAAATCGACCTGATCTGGTCCAACACAATACAAATAATCAAATCGACGTAAATTCGATAAAACCGAATTTAAAGTGTCCCAAAATCGAAATAACCCTAGGTCAAAATCTACTCGAGTACAACCAAATGATCAGATATTCAAGATTACAGTAAAATGTTAAACTTATGGGATCTAGAAGTATTAGAATATGGTTTTGAATAAATATTCATACACGAAGATAACCTGTGAAGTCAAAATTTCATACTATCATAACTCTATGAGCTATAATGTCAAAGCTTAGTTTATCATATCATATGATTTGAAAATCTACCTTATTATTTAAGTGAACGGAAATTTGAACTAACCATATTCGAGTACAAATTTACGCAAAATTCAAACTCCCCCACCAAAGTTAAGCGGAGACTCGACTTGAGCAAAAAATCAACTGATTCAAAAAATCCTGAACCAAATTATTACCTAACCCAAAATAACCCGACTCAATACACCAAATTACCATCTTGTTACACACGAAATAAAATGATTTTATAATACAGTAGATAAATTGGTCACGAAAAGTCAAAGTCAAAATGAATTAGATGACTTTTGAGAGAGAGTCATGAGATGTGGAAAACGTGAGGGAGGTTGGACACCAGCATGAAGGAAGTGGACAAGAAGAAGAACTGCTAAATCATGGGCAGTTACCTCAAGCCCCTATAAATACAAAGAAGAATAGAAGAACAAGGCAACAAAGCTCATATTGACAAGACGTCATAAAGCAGACTTTAGAGTAGTGTATCTTATGAGTAGATTATTAATTTAGGCTCTTCGAGCGTGTAACCCAGCCACTCAGTAATGGCGCCTTCTTTTGAGGTATAATTGCATTTATCCTTTTATTTTTATGCTCTGAATCAAATGTATGCCTTACTCTAATCGAATGAAGTATGTTTAGTATTCCTTCCTAAATCCTGCTCTTTTAAAGTTCCAATCTATGCTTGTTTGTGTGGCTTTCTGTTGAAGTATTCGAATAAATATTTATAGTAACTGTTACTGTTGATAAGTGTCCACCCTTTGACCGAGTAGTGCTAGGTGGTGAAAGGGTAGGTTCGAACAGGGAACGGCCTGCTCTAAGATAGCCCTCGACCTTATTTAGGACCTTTTTAAGGATCGTAGGGCTGCCCCTCACGGTTGCTTGTGACCCCTAAGTACCACGCACATTAGCAAATTTGGCGACCACAGTGGAAGTTTCGAAATATACTCCACGAATAAACCTTTTTAATGCCTCAAACTAGGTCTCAAGTAAGAAATATATCTGGTGATATGAGTGCCAAAAGAGAGGATAATGCTTCGAATGCAGCATCCCAACCTCAAAGCTCTTCCTCTCATGAAGAAACTCCACGAAAAACGAAGCTTGATATACAAGAACTTTATGAAAAGTTTGTAGAATGTATGAAAGAACTCTATTGGATGCTCGCCAACGAAAAGAGTATAATGACCAATATAGAGCCTTAGCACACGAAACTTCAAGGGTTTGTCACCAAATCGCAGATAGTGTAGCTACAGATTCGAAAGATAGTCTAGTTAGAGAAGTAAGTAAAATTATACTAGATATAAACGAGACCTTTAATTCTACATTTAGAGCCTTGTCGAAAAGCATGGCTAACAACGTGACAGTTAATCTAGAGCCACATATTGAAAAGCATAACCAACTCATCCAAAAGGTCATACAGTTGGCTGGAGGAACTTTAAAAGATAAAACACCTATAGGAGATAATGTCGAGTCACCTATAGGATATCCACCACTAGGTTTCCCTAGGGAGCCTCAACGAACATTTACGAATTACGAAACAGGCCAACTCTCGAATCCCATTAACTTAACATCATCTCCAGGAGTCAATACGAATCTAGGTTTAGGGCCTACACGAGATAAAAATAACGTAGGGAAAGATAAAACCCTTGGGATTCCTTTCGAATATCCCAGGACATCTAACATATCTTCATAACCTATGTACCCTGAAGCTAACCCACACAGGTATACGCCCGTAGGACAGGGGAACCCCTATCAACCTTTCGAAGGGAATTATCAGGGGAGAAGACCAACTAATTTTGGTCAAAATTCACAATATAATAATCAAAGATGTAGGATGAACGATATTAATAATCATCCATATAGTGCACAACCCACTACATATCCTCATTCGATGCCAGGAATGATGGGAGAGGAACCTATTCAAACACAAATCGAACAAATTGTGAAAAGGTTATATGGGCCAACCTTGAGAAAAGTACACACACCATTAACGAGTAAGCCTTATCCCGATTGGATAGATAGAGCACACCCATTTGCTCAAGGATTTAGAGTCCCTGATTTTACACTATTCTCATGAGAAGATAATGTATCTGCTTTAGAACATGTAGCTAGATTTTCATGTCAGTGTAGAGAAGCATCGGATAACGAATATCTAAAACTTCCAATGTTTCCTAGTTCTTTAACTGGAACTTCCTTTAATTGGTATGTAAGTCTAGCCCCAAATTCGATACAAAGTTGGGAAGAAATGCAATTTCACTTCCAAAATCATTTTGCTAGGACCGACCCAGGCATTTTGATGAGTGATTTAGCTAGAATATGACAGCATACTGGAGAATCAGTAGAAGAATATCTATCTAGGTTCAAAAGGGCTAGGATAAGATGTCATACAAATCTACCCGAAAAAGAATTTGTACAATTAGCTAAAGAAAATATTGCTATAGAATATAGGATGAAATTTGATGGTCTTCCTTTTCACGACTTTAGAGAATTAGCAGAAAGCGCAATACGATACGAAAATATGCTAAGGAAGAAAGTCAAAGAAAACACCAGGGTTTTAATGCATTCGAAATAGAAGCACCATGGGTGTTTGAGGATTCATTCGAAGTGGATTATACTGAATTTAAGAAAGGACCACCCTTTTCTTGTCCTAAACTCGAAAACGACATTTTGGTTGATATAGGGGGAAAACTTAAGAAATATTTCTTTGACACAACGAAAGCCGATAAGATATTTGACTGGTTACTTGCTAATAAGAAAATTAGATGGACTAGGAATATTAGAATACCTTCGAATTCAGAATTAGAGAAAAAGCCATATTGTAAATGGCATAATACTACGACACACAGAACTAATGACTGTACATATTTTCGAAATATCATACAGAAAATGATAGACGACAAGGAACTGTTTTTTCTCGAAGAAGATAAAACAGAGATTGAGAAAGACCCCTTTCAACAAACCTTAGAGATAAACATGATAGATATTGATACATCTATTATTTCATGTTTACAGGTATCGAATTACACGAAGATGGCCAATATCATGTTCAACAGATACATAGACCAGGGCATCTTAACCTTCCCAAAGGTCAAAGACGAAGGGCTGGAAGGTATGTGTAGATGGCACATGAATACACTACATACTACTGACCAATGTCAGATATTCCGGAGGTTCATTGCCAAGCAAATGGAACTCGGAACAGTAGAGTTGACCTATGTCGAAAGGGTCACCTTAGAAATGGAATCAGCTGATGACATCGAAGGGCATCAGCAAGAAGTAAGACCTGTTAATAAGGAACAGGCAACCAATGCTAGGGACAAAACATACAAGGAAGCCCTCGAGACAGAAGGGGTAGTAACTCCGAAAATTGTTACCAACCTAAAGGGGCTACAGAAGGTGTTATGTCCTGATTGTTCTGATATCATGCACTTCGAATTGGTGCGGTTACAGATTATACCCAATGATCCAAATTGGGTACCTGCCTATCAACGAAGCTATGGAATGCCCAAACGTCCATGAACGGATGTTTTTCTTGTAGGAAGAGGGTATCAAGGAGGAAGAGGAGGCAGGTTGGGGGCAGAAATGCCCTAAAAGGGGGATTACCTCAACAAGGAATGAGGACTTCAGGGTATTTCAAAGACACCCGATCATTTAACATGACTCAACTAGGGAACATCCCTTCGAAAGCCCAAGAACGAAGACATTTGGCTGAGAAGTTAAGTCATGCAAGAGCTCAGGTTGGAATGAAAATGCAACAGGAGGCACTCATCAACCAACTGAAGATTGGCAATGTCGAAAGGAACATTACAAATCCAGGTTGGACAAATCGAATGTTCAACAAGGGGAAATGAAGTGTAGACTTTGACACTCTTAGCGATCAGATGAGAGATGTGAAAGTCCACCCCAGCAAATTCGAAAGGAGAGACAGAGAGGAAGATGAATATACCTCAGATGACGGAATCGAAATTTACGTCAATGATGAGGAGTTTGCATGAACGCAAGCTATACAAAGGGCTTTGAATTTCGAAGACAAAGCCGAAGTTAGCATGGTAGAAGCCATGCATCCAGAGATCCAGCAAGAAGAGCGAAGGAAGGATCAACTACGATGGCACGAGATCGTGGAGGAAGATGAGGCCTACGAATTTGTGGCCCAACCAGGTATGTCCTCTCCATCTTCCTTAGATCTAGAACGAAATTTAATTTCTACTTTAGACGATTCACCATATGAATTTATTGAGTATACGCTCCGAGATTTAAGGTGTTATAAGGACTTAAATATTAAAGATATCGAAGAAACTGAGGCCTGAACCTGTGAACATGACATAGACCAGTTTTTAATAATTTATTAGATAGAAGATCCATAAACAATAACCATATTAAACCACTATATATCAAAGCTGAAATTGATAATGTAGGGATAAATAGGGTTTTAATTGATAATGGAGCAGCTGTGAATGTATTGCCATTATCTACCCTACCATTTTTAGGAAAATCCACGAAGGATTTAATAATTACAAACGTAGCAATATATGGCTTCTCTGGACAAGCCACTAAATCGAATGGACTGCTGCCAGTCAAAATTAAAGTAGGAAATACAATCTCCTATACTGCCTTCTTTGTAGTTGATACTAGTTCTAGTTATCAAGCATTACTAGGAAGACATTGGATCCATAGCAATTACTACATACCATCTACTTTGCACCAAATACTAATAATTTGGAATGGCGAAAAGTTTGAAACTGTGAAGGCAGAAGAAAAGCGTCATCTAACCACTGCTAATTTTGTGGAAGCCAGGTTCTACACGGGACAGTGTGCACCAATTCGAATAGAGTTTCTCGAAGAACAACGACGGTAGGGAGCCAGTCGAAAGCCAGAAGAAGACACCGAAGCAAAGGCCAAGGACTTTAGCAACAAGCTTTGGAAGGACCTTTGAAAATTAAAACTTTGTAGAGATAGGAAGAAATAGTTGTAATTATTATCTTATTTTCTAATTAGTTTTTATGTCTAGAACAATAGATTGTAAAAATCCTATTTGAATTAATACAGATGTTTTTCACGAAGAAAATGGTTCTGTAGTTGAATTAAAGAATGCTTTAAATAAAACTCTAAGAGTTGTAGCAGGGTTAAATAGTGAACAAAAATTGATTCATGCAATGACCAACGAATTAAAAGGAGTACAAGAAGAAAATGGCACCTATGAAGTACAAGAACGAATCTGGGAAAAGAATGAAGATATAAAGATGGAAATACAAGATCCATTAGAAGAAGTTAATTTGGGAACTAAAGAAAATCCCATAATAACTTACGTCAGCGCGAAATTACCTTTAGGAGAGAAGAAAAACTTTATTAAAATCCTAATCGAGTACAAGGATTGCTTTGCTAGGGCCCATCATGAAATTTCTGGAATTGATACTCGAATAGCACAACATGAGATATCAAAAAGGATTGTAGGCCAATTATACAACCTCCACGAAGGATAGCTCCAAAAGGTTTTCTAGGAGTCAAAAAAGAGATAGAGAATTTACTGGAAGCGAAATTCATAAGGCCAGCCAAATATGTCGAATGGCTAGCAAATGTAGTTTCAGTTGTTAAAAAGAATGGAAAAATTAGAGTATGTCTAGACTTTAGGGACTTAAATAGCGCCAGTCCAAAAGATGAATACCCCATGCCAGTAGCTGATACTCTAGTCGATGCAGCATCTCGACATAAAGTTCTATCTTTTATGGATGAATATTCATAGTATTATCAATTACGAATAGTCAAGGAAGATAGGCATCCAACCGCATTCAGAGGCCCAGGCTCCTTAGGAACATTCGAATGGATAGTGATGCCTTTTGGTCTTATGAATGCAGGGGCACCCTATCAAAGAACCATGAACTACCTATTCCACGATATGATAGGAAAATTTATGGAAGTATATATAGATGATGTGGTGATAAAATCACAATCTCATAAAGATCATCTAGATCATTTAGAAAATTCATTCAAAAGAATGCAAAAATACAAGTTAATAATGAACCATCTCAAATGTGCTTTTGGAGTTCAGGCGGGTAACTTTTTGGGATTTCTTATCCACCAACGAGGGATTGAAATTGATAAGAATAAAGCAAAAGCAATTTTAGAAGCAAAACCCCCTACGAACAAAAAGGAGCTCCAAAGATTCCTAGGACAAATCAATTTTTATTCGAAGATTTATATCTAACCTAGCAGATAAAACCAAGAATTTTTCATCACTTTTAAAGGCTAAGGAAGGAGAATAATTCCAATGGAAACCAATACACCAGGAAACCTTCGATAAGATAAAGCGATACTTATCAGAACCACCAGTATTGATTCCCCCACGAATGGGAAAACCATTAAGATTGTATCTTTCGACAGGAGATACCTCAATGGGATGTTTATTGGTACAAGAAAACGATAATGGAAAAGAGCAAGCAGTGTTCTACATGTTGAAGACGTTGGCAGATACAGAAACTAGATATACACCGATCGAAAAGTAGTGTTATAGCTTATATTTTGCCTTGCTAAAATTAAGACATTATTTTATGTCTTTTACGATTAAAGTGGTATCCCCAACAGACATATTGAAATATATGTTGTCACAACCATTACTAAAGGGAAGACTAAACAAGTGGAGCCTTCACCTTCTTCAATTCGATATAAGATATATATCACAAAAGACGATAAAAGGACAAGCTTTGACTGACTTCTTAGCAGATCACCCATCAATCGAAATCATTTCAGAAAACCAATTCGAAGAGGACTATATTGATTTAGTCCCATGGAAGTTATATTTTGATGGTTCTTCCACTAAACAAGGAGCAAGAGCTGGGATCTATTTAATATCACCAACAGGGGTCCCCACGAAAATTGCAATACTATTAGATGGACCATGTACAAATAACAGGGCAGAATATGAAGCCTTAATTTTAGGGCTAGAAAGTCTTCTCGAATTAGGGGCTAAGAATGTGATTATAAAAGGAGATTCTCGGTTGATAATAAAGCAAACAAAAGGAATCTTCAAATGTTTTAGCTCAACAACAATTCTAGGAAATGCTAGAATTAAGAAGTTATTGGAATATTTTTATGAAGTAAGAATATACTATATCCCTCGAATCGAAAACGAAATAGCTAATGAGCTAGCTCAATTAACATCAGGATATAAAATTCCTTGGAGTTATTTTCATGAAAATATTACAATCAAAGCTAAGGAACTCATTCCATTTGAAGAGAGAGTAACAATGGAGATTAATAAAGTTGATATTATGACTAAAGAAGGTGATTGGAGGGAGGAGATAATTGAATATCTCCAAGAACCATCGAAAAAGAAATACTCCAATAAGTTAAAACTCATAGCACATCGATATGTATATGATGGAGAACAACTATTTCGAAAAGATGTTAGTGGTCTATTGCTAAAATGTTTAGACTTAGACGATGCTTTGCTAGTCATGCGAGAAATACATGAAGGCATATGTGGAGCCCATCAAATAGGGCAGAAAATGAGAAGATTGGTACATCAGTATGGATGTTACTGGCCTACAGTCACTCGAGACTGTATACATTATGCAAAAGGATGTAGACCTTGCCAAAAACATGGTGGTATTCAACGAGTTTCAGCAGCCAAACTCCATAGTATAATTAAACCTTGGCCATTTCGAGGATGGACATTGGATATCATTGGGGAAATCAGGCCTGCTTCATCTAAACATCATAAATATGTCTTAGTAGCTACTGATTATTATACAAAATGGGTCGAAGCAAAGCCTTTCGTAAACATAACATCAAGTGATATAGAGGATTTTATTTTGGAATCCCTGAAACTATTACAGTGGATCAGGCTAAAGTGTTTAACAGTGATGAAATAAAATCTTTTCTAGGAAGATTATCTGTTAAACTAACAAACTCCACTCCTTATTATGCCCAAGCAAATGGACAAGCCGAATCAACTATTAAAATCATAAAAAGAGGAATTGCTAAAATGATAAAAGACAATCCTCGCAAATGGCATGAATTTCTCTTGAAAACTCTATGGGCTTATCGAACTAGTCCTAGAGAGAGCATACAAGTAACCCCATTTCAACTAGTATTTGGACACGAGGCGGTTATACCTGTCGAAATGAGTATTAAGTCTGAAAGAATACTTAAACAAGTTAATCTATCTTTGCAAGAGTACGAAGAGGCTACAAATATTGAACAATTTGACCAAGAAATCCTACAAATCGAAGCATTGCAAAATATTCACAAGTTAAAGAAACAAACTGAAAAGTATTACAATCGAAAAGTAAAAAAGAGACAGTTTTCCAAAGACGAATTGGTATGGAAAACAAGACTCTCTTAAGGACAAAAGGATAAGTTCTATGGGAAATGGTCTCCAAATTGGGAAGGACCATTAATTATCGAAAGCGTTGAACCAGGAAACGCATATCAATTGCAATATACGAATGACAAACAATTTGGACGAGCAATAAACGGCAAATATCTAAAGAAGTCTTTCCCTTCAACTTGGGATATATATAAAGATAACATTTACAATAGATTTCCACAACTTTGGGAGGAAGTAAACGAAAGCTAAAATAAGCAAATAATTCAAACTAAATCGACTTATTACAAGAGCTTTGCGAAGAAAACCCTAACAAGATGTAGTAGTACTCGAACAGGCGTTTTGAGATATGATGATACTCGAAGAGATATCTTGAAAGTAAATGCTGGAAAATGAATATCTGGTCAAATTATGAGGAATATCAAAGAAGAATACCCCACATTCAGTGAGTGTATTCGACAGGGTCCTGACAAGAAGAGAGAACGAAAAGAAAAAAAAAATATCACCCTACTCGCCCCGATAAGGTCTGGATCACCCATGTTAATATGGGTGATTATATATGTGAGTAGGGGACATTAATGCTATAACGAAAGAGATTATAGCAAATTTCATCTTGATCAGGACCAAGTGAAATAAATTAATATGGGTGATCATATACGAAGCAAGTTTACTCAACATCTCCTCGAAAGGCTTGTGGAAGAGGAAAGAGTTAAAAGATGTGACTAAACGGTTAAGGAAAAGATAGAGCATATTCGACATGGTGCCTATGAAATCGTAGTGACACACGGACAACTACTCTACGAATGAAAGAACTCATAAACATTTAGCTTCTCAAAAAGCATAATCGAAAGAAGGGAGAAGAAGAGAGAAATGAAAACGAAAGAAGTGAAGAGAAGTGATCATGAAATGGCCAATTTATAGAGAAAGGGGCGATAGAGGATGATATAAACAAAGAAAAAAACACGGAAAAATGACGAAGACAACGCAGAAAACAAAACAGTCAAAGTCAAAATAAAAACACGTGTTCACAATGAGGAAATAAATATCATACAAGAGCGTTCAAACATTGCCTAAGGGAACTCAGAATAGCCCTAGCAGTAGTTTGGGAAAATTTAAGACGAGATGCCCTATCTATACGATCCTTAACCGATTTTGCTACAGCTGTTAGACTAGTCTCTTCGTCAGTAAAGGCAGCTTGTAAAGAAGGCACTCGTTCTAAAAACTGACTCCTACGAGCTTGAAGGAGTTGCAGTTGTTGATCAATATCAGACAATTCAGTATTCAAAGTCTGATAAGATCCTGTTTCTTATTGAAGTAGTGTATGAGACTCCTCGAGTTGAGTGGACAACACCTTTCAAAGCAGCGTCTGATACAGATGTGTCGTGAGCATCATGGATAAACTGGGTAAGAACTCCCACATTATTAAGTATCAAACCCCTAATCCGTTCAGGAAAAAGGGATTGGATATACTAGCAAAGAAACTCTAAAGCTCAACCGCAATTTCGACGCGAGTGGCATCAGATGATAGGACATCAATCAAACTAAGACCCCCAGCCCTTGAAGGCATAGGTACAATAGAGACAGATGTTGAAACACCTACAAGGTAAGATAAAAAACCATGAATATATAAGAATTCACGAAGGAATAAAGGTTTAGAATAAGAGAATTCTAACCTATAACAACCACTGTATCAGCTTGAGATACAGCTGCCACTTCAGGTTGTGGTGATTGGATAACCAAATCTGGCTGACGATCAGGGGAAGGGTTAGGAGAGGACAGAGCTGGGTCCTCTAACCTTGAGGTATCTGACCCAATATCATCAAAATCAGATGAAATAGCTATTTCCACCCTATCTGAAAAAGGGAAATAACTCGGTTATTTTAGAAAATAAAAGAAATCAAAAGAAAGAAATAAAGAATCCATACTCGAAGGGGGATGTATGACAGAGTTATGGTCAGGAGAAGCATGTCCTGACGGGGTTGAAAGCGATGAATCCTTAACCACAGGTTCTGTATACAAGAACAGAATCAAATACAATAAAGTAAAATTGAAAGGTTGTTCGAAACAGATTGAAGTCCCATGAAACCAGGTGGATATACCACTAAGGCTTGAGAGACAGGCTCCACCACGGATGAAGGGGACGAAAAGGCAGGACCTTCTATGTACAGATATAAAATATTAAGTAAGGGATATGTTTATAAAGTCCCATGAAGGTACAAATTGAAAATTACCTCTATTTCGACGACGTCTGATGATAAGAGGTTCATCAGAAGAAGAATAGCCAGGCTCCTCGATAGGGTCTGGGGGTATAATGTATGCTCCTCTTAAATTCGAGGAGGGAAGATCCTTGTAGACGCCAAAAAAGCGCCTTCAGATTTCTCCGCAAAAGCCCGATGATGAAAGGAGTAATTTATAAACTTGAACGCTATTTTTGCTTTAATAGGTAAGATAAGGTCTCAGGTTTTTCCTCTAATCACTCCTTTATTATAATCTCATTCAAAAGCCCCATTCAAGAGCTTTCCAACGATACCTCTCATGACTTTTTCCGACTCCCGGTCGCCAAGTTGCAAACCGGCGGTAGAACCATCTTTTACCTCCCAAGGGTAAAACGGTCTTTTCATATTTTTCGCAATACAAAATTCATCCCGAAAACTAAAATAGACTGGATGTCATCCAGCTGGCTCATCACAGCCGTCAGCGGCCCTGGAATAAAATCCAGAGCCGCTAGCGACTGTGAGTTGAGTCGCTGGCGGCGCTCACCACAGCCGCTAGCGGCCCTGAACCAACTTCAGGGCCCGGTTATTTTTTCAGCCCAACTCCAAAAATTCGGCTACTGCTACCCGTCCAGCCCTACTTCCCACGCCTATAAATACAACCCTCCTCCCTCAGTACAAACACACAGTCTACAGTTGACAACCTCTATTCTAAGGAGTATTAACACTGAGCTTCCCCCTCCTTCTTTCAAACTTGAGATCTTGTCTTTTACTATTCTTGTCAAACATAGCCTACAGTTCAGGTACTAACTCCTGAGGGCTCAAATTAAATTACTTGCCTAATTGTTTATTTTCTAGTCGTCATAATGTAGATATCATGCTAAATAACGTCTTTTATTGCTTACTAAATATTGTCTTTCCAAGCATGTCTAGTCGTTATAATGCTCAACTTGTCAATCGAATGCATGTCTAAAAAATGGTTAAAAATAAATGTTTTGATACTTGTGATGAACCAATTATTAGTCTGAGTCTAGGTTGTTAATCCGGTTTTGCATGGGAATTATGTCTTTAAATTTTTAAGCAAACTTGAGTTAGTAGAGGCCGTCAAAATACGGATGAGTTGGGTGCCTAACACCTTCACACCTCGTACCTTCGCCCCCGAACCCTTTATTCTTGGGTACTCATATGTTCTATATGAGCGGGAGTCTTTCTAAAAACATGATCAGTTCATTTATCGCGCTATTGGGTTGTCCCTTCGGATTGTCCCTTCGGTTTGTCCCTTCGATAAAACACCGATAGCAGATTTGTGACCTCTTTCATGGTTTTTATTCAATTCAATTCTTTGCAAAAGCTTTTCTAACTCGATGGTCCCTTGAACTTATCTAAACCCCCAACTTACAAATTTCTATAAGGACGCACTCCGTGGAGCAGGTAGAAATCCCAGGTCCTTACAGTGGCGACTTCACTAGGGATTTATTTAAGAGGGTGAGACTCGAAAGTTAAGTTTGCTTAATTGTTTAATAATATGTTCCATATTGCATCATTTACATGTGCCTTGGCACAACCTTTTGACCCTTATCTACCCTCGAGGATGTTTGTGTCGCAACTCGTAGACAACCCGTATATCTAAAGGAATATACAGTTGTCCTATCGTGCAAATCGACGCTTCCTCACCCATGACTCATCGACTCTTGTTGGTGAAAAACAATTACAGTTGATGTGTCGACTATCCGCCGAACGAAAATTGTAATTTGTCGTGGTAACCTCACAGGAGCCAAAAGCCTCTAGCCCACACTCGTGCATTCGCTTGCTTATTGTGCATGTGTCGTTGTAATGCCCGTCTGATTACGTGTTTGCCTGTAACTGCGTCGTTGTAATGCTTGCTTGAATGCATGAATGTCGTGACTATGTGCCAACATGCACTTACGTGCTAGGAGTCTTTTTCTTTTATATTTAGTTAGTTCCTAACGCCCAAAAACGGCGTGAGAATTCAATTCAATAAACACTCGTCATTTTTCCCAATGATATATTCTATAAAAGTCATAAACAATTTCTTAGGATTCTTTTAGCAAAAAAAAAAAGAGTCAGTTGTTCCAATTTTCCCTCTCCCTTTTTCTATTTCTTTATTTCTCTCTTTTTTTTTGTGTAATCCAGATTCGGTAAAAAAAAAAACAAAAGCAAAAAAAAAAAAAAGAATAATGGCGAAAAAAAAAATTTGGAAAAAAAAAACATAAAAAAAATGAGGACGGAAATTCTATTTTTTTTTATCCCATTTTTCATTTTCTTTAAGCCTAGAAAAGTTAAAAAAGTAGGGTAGTTCGTCTTTTTCTATTTTTCTTATTTTCGTTCATTGACTTTATTTTCCTTTGATATTAGGGAAATATTTGGGCATTTAGGCTTAATGATCTTTTTTGGACAAAGTGTTTACTAAGTGCTCCGTGCTTCCTATTCAGGATAGGGGGTCCGATGAAGAAAGGAAACCTTGAGAAAAGCTGGGCTCGGCCTTCGCCAAGGCTAGTTCATCTGCAACCGTCTACACCGCCAAGTTCCCGACTACCTCCACCACGAAAAAAGCCTCACCACCACATTCCAAAAGGCCATCACCCCATAATCTATCACCACCACAAACCTCACCTCACCAATCACACCCCCAAGCTTCACAATGACCAAAACCACTGATGAGAAGTTTGATGAGATCATGGGTAATTTGAAAAGGATGCGACTCAAGGTTGAAGATTTGGAAAGAAAGAAAAAGGATGAAGCAAGAATCCTCTCTGACTCCAGCACTGAAGAGAATGAGCAAGTCACTAAGCTCAAAAAGATTGACTCTATCGCCAACTACAATGCCAATGATGGTAAGGTCAATCCCAAAATCAATGGCAAGCTTCCAGCCAAGTTCTCCATGCCCGAGGTTCCGACATTCACTAGAACTGATGATCCACAAAATCACCTCAAGGCCTTCACTACCGCCATGGTTTTGAGAGGAATTGACGAAAGCATCTACATACACTTGTTCCCACAGACTCTTGATGCCTCGACTCGTCGATGGTTCTACACCTTGAATTTGGAAAAGTACCGTACTTGGTCAGAGTTCACTATAATCTTCCTTGCACGCTACAAGGAAAATGTTGTCCTCTCCATGACCCTTCGGGAATTAGAGATCACCAAGCAAGAAAAAGTTGAGGGGTTCCTTGCCTTCCTTCAACGTTGGAGGCTAAAGGTGGCCAAACTGTTTGAGAAACCTGCACAAAGTGATCAAATCCGCCAATTCATCAAGAATCTGTAACCTGCTTATGAGGAACTCCGCCTGTACCAAGCAATTGACTCCTACAACTGGCTCTATGATATGGGTATCTTGATTGACGATAACCTCTACTGTCAATATCACCGGGTGTTTGGCCACCGCACCGATTACTGCATCCGCCCGCAAGATGGTATACAAGAAATCATGGACAAGAAAGAAGAAGATGATACCTATGGAGCCTGGAACTAGTTGGCTACAAGCAAGAGCTAGAGGAATCGAGCCTGAGTCCCCAAGTTTTGTCGAGTTAGGATATTCGCTAAATCTTTAGGTTGAGTCTTGAACATGGAATGTTCCCCCTTTTTCTTTCTTTGTAAGTCTAGTTTCTTTTTGACGGGAATTAGAGACCCTATTCTCTAAAGTCATGTGTGCTTATCTTTTGTTGCAAATCAATAAAAATTCCTCTTGCTCATTTCTTCCTTTGTTTAGCTATTGACAAATCCGATGAACTCAAAATTGCATAAATCATTAGCTAATAAATTTGAGCAATGTAAGTAAACTTCGCAAAACAAGAATGCAAATTATCTCTTTTTACAGGAATTTGAGTAGCTGAACTCTCTCAACGATGCCACTCCACAAGAAGAAGCGAGCCAACTTTCGGCAATAATCTCGATACAGGCCTAATCCTGGCTCCGATCGAAGAAGATCCTTGGTACCAATATGTATTCAACTACATCACCAAAGGAATATACCCTCAAGACGCACCAATAAGAGCTCAACGGGCCATCCGTCTCTTAGCGGCGCAATACATAGAATACAAGGGAGTTCTATATAAGAAGTCCCACAACGGGGTCAACCTCAGATGCGTGAACTCCGAAGAAGCAGCAGAGATCATGGACGAGGTACATAATGGAGTGTGCGGACCACACATGAATGGTCGAATGCTCTCTAGAAAGGTCCTACGACTAGGATACTACTGGACCACTATGGAAAGGGATTGTTACGACTATGTCAAGAAATGCAAGAAGTGTCAGATATATGCCAACCTGCACCATATGCCACCTTCAATGCTCCACAACTTCACATCCCCTTGGCCATTTTCCGCATTGGGAATAGATATCATTGGTAAGATCACCCTGAAAAGCTCTGGAGGACATGAATACATCCTAGTACCCATAGCCTATTTTACCAAATGGGTTGAAGCCCAATCCTATGCCGTCCTCACATCCAAACAAGTGTCCAAATTCATATGGAACAACATCATCTGTCGATACAGCGTTCCGCAAGAAATTATTAACGACCATTGATCCCATGTCAAAGCCGAAACATCCACCCTCCTAAAGAACTACAAAATCCAGCACCACAAATCATCCCCTTACCGTCCCCAAACCAACGGCGCAGTGGAAGCCACCAACAAAAACCTCAAGACTATCATTGAAAATATGATAGAAAACTACAAAGATTGGCCCATAAAACTCCCATTTTTCCTTTGGGGATATAGGACATCCATAAGATCCTCCACAGCAGCGACACTTTATTCCCTGGTCTACGGAATGGAAGCAGTGCTACCCATAGAAGTCCAACTACCCTCAATGCGCATAGCCTTAGAGGGTGAAATTCCCGAAACCCAATGGTTACAAGCCCGTTACGAGGAACTCATGTTCACAGATGAAAGACGCCTACGGGCCCTAGACCATTCCCACATGTACCAACAACACATGGCAAGAGCATTCAACAAAAATGTTCGACCTCGAAATCTGAAGGAAGGAGACTTAGTTTGGAAAGAATTGCGTGCCCCCATTACCGACCCCAGAGGCAAGTTTCGACCCAATTGGTCCGGTCCGTTCATCATTAAAGACATCTTATCAGGAGGCGCAGTCCGACTCATGGACATTGATGACATCGAGATCAGTCAGCTCACCAACATGGACCAACTAAAGAAGTGCTACGTCTAAAACAAAAAAATAATAATAATATTCCGAAAATCAAAAAAAAAAGAGAAGTACAGAAATTGAACGAACTACGCTGGCCTGATTCCACACTGGATACGTAGGTAACCCTTTTAAGGGGCCCGACCAAAATCTATCCAAAATTACATTCAACACATTCAAAAAAGGATAATTTTTTTTCAAACTGAACGAATAAGCTTACATTGCAAAAAAATTAAACTTCCTAAGGTTACAAAAAAAAAGTGCAACTACGAGGGTTTAAGCTAAACAAATTCTTATTACCTTTTTTTTAAAAACTAGACTTGCTTTCTAAGAAAACTACTTTAATCCTTCTTCCCTTTAGAAGTCTTCGTTGAAGAGTTATTCTTTGAAGGACCCTGGCTTGAGGACGACTTATGATCGCTTCCTTGAGCTGGGGGCTTGCCTCTTTTTAGTATGTGATAGCCTTCCTCATAAGGCCTTTTCTTCTTTTCTTGCTTCCTGTTCTTGAGTCATACTTAGGCTTTAGTTGGTCCCACTCCTCATGACGAAGGGCTTGTCTCGCTTCTCCATCACTGCAAGACAGCCAGTCCAAGTAGGTCTCAGCAACTTGAGTCGGGGCAATCACCCGAGGTACAGTCCAGCGATCTTGGCTACGCCAATATTTTCCCTAGTCTCGAGCAAATTCGGTGGTCAGAGCCAAGGTAGGCGGTCTCATAGTATCCTGACGAGGGATAACCTACTTCAACCCATATTGCCTCATAAATCTAGAAGGAAAGAAGAATGTACTCCTGTACAGTCCCACTATGGTAGTATGAGGGATAAATTTATCACAAGCCACTAAAGAGGACAAGCTCCACCAGGTCACATGCCAACGGATAACATGTCTTGCAAGAAAAACGGCATCCCATTCAGCAAGGGTCTTTTCATCATATAGCCTTTTCCTAACCAAGAAGCTAGCAGCGGTATAAGTTTTCTTTGACTAGGCTCGAGGGGTGCGAGCTATCATATTCTCTGGCGACTCTATCAACCTTAGATGCTCACATAACCAGATTTGAAGCAGCAGGGGGCTGCCAGAAAAAGCTTCGTGAAGCGAGATTTTCAACTTATCAAGCCCTATAATAGTTTCCCCTACAACCAGATGCAAAGGAGAGTCCCCTTCAGCCATTTGATTCACCACTCGCAATAAACGAGGCTCTACCCAAATTGGAAGACTCTGCATTAGCTAACAATAGACGGTTTAACAGGCAAAGTACAAAAGCCTGTCGGCAGCAATGCCTAAATATTGCATCCTTTTCAGAAGAAATAGCAAACTTTTCACAGAGTTGAACTAAGTCCACATCGATACCAAGAATCATGCTTTTGGCTTCTGCAGATGACAAGCCTAAGGATTTCCTGTACTGATCACTAAAACATCCCTCAAATAAGGCACAACTGGGGGAAGAACGTCAGACATATTAGTAATTGCAACACATTCTTCAACTAGAGGGCATAATTCAGAATTACCGAAACGGAAAACGTATAAGTCGGGGTCCCAATAAGTCAGAGCTGATCGAAGAAGGGGCCACAAAATTTTGGTTGGTCTTAAAGCCAACAAGGTAGAGACATGGAACGGAGCCAGTTCAAGTTTATCTTCTATGGTTAGATTTTTGCACCAGGCATCAAACAGGTTTTCAAAGGATTTCACCATGGTAGAAGCTTTGAGAAAGTTAAGGGAGCTAAAGTCTGAAAAGTGATACAATATCAAACATCCCGTAAATCCTATTTATAGGCAAAAAAATTAGGTCAAAAAAAGTCAGAAATCCGCGAAAAAGCCCAAAAATCAGAGCCGTCAACGGCTCTGGCCAGGGCCGCTAGCGGCTGTGACCAGTGCCGCTAGCGGCCCTCGTCTTCAGCCTAGCGTCGCTAGCGGCCCAGCCCAGCGCCGCTAGCGGCCCTAACCCCGGCCCTGATGTTTTTCTCCTGTCGCTCCAGCCCGCCCACTTGGTCACTTCCGCTCGGTTTAAGCCCAGTTTTGTATACGCACAACGAAATTACAAAGCCCGAGACTCTCTTAGTTTTATCTTTTCTATTTTCTTTTTTTAAATATTTTATCTTTTTTTAGGGGGTACAATATGTGTAATTTTTGCTTTTCCTTGCATTTTTTCTTTTTCTTGCAATTTTTACCTTTTTCCTTTTTTTATTCCCTAAATTATGACCTACTCCCTACTGCATAATACATTGCATACTTGGAGATCAGACGTGCATAATCGAGTCATCATAGCATACATATCATATAAAATGCATAAAAACAGGAGTTCACAGTTTCAAGGTCAATGTTTACAGAGCTATCCTATATTGCTCAACCGGAGTCATCATCGCCATTGTTGTCAGCCTCATCTTCAACGGACGGGCCCTGGAAATAGTTCCCAGCGGAATAGTGGAAGGAGCCATGAGTACTAAACGAGCTATAAATGGGTTTGCTGTTGTTAGGCCTCATATCCCGTCCATCATATGCTGGCACATGCATAGGGGTACCTGCCGGAAACCCCGCTCTAAAGAAGCTCTCTGTGGCCCAGCCAGCAAAGTCCATAGCCATATCCTAATATGAAGGCCCAGTTTGAGGCACGTCCCATCCAGGGGCGTTCGCCCAACCTCCAGCCATAGGGGTCACAGTAGGCCTACTATCGAAAGAAGGCTAAAAACCCACCGGAGAAAACATCTCAGGCACAGAAATGTGCGGCACAGAAGGTCCAAGCGCCTCATCAACAGGAGGCCTGGTCACATCTATGGGAAGTGAATGAGCAATAGACGGCCTGCTCGCCGAAGAGACCATTGCAGCAGACGAACGTCAGGGTCCCACCGAAAAAGAAGACTACGACATCTGCAAACCAATCAAATCCGAAATGTTAAGTTAAGAACTTCACTTAGCTAAACAAAGAATAAAAGTCTACTCAAATCAACAGTCTTGGACCGAGAACTCTTTCCTTTGCCCATCACCCGACTATAGCCTTTCTTCAACAGGTAGATGAGCTTGAAGACTTGTGAATTTTGCTCCCGGTTCAGCTACAAGAAGAGACAGAATATATGGTCAACATTCAAAAGCAAACACAAAACACAAGAAGGGATAAAAAAAGACATACCCCCCGTACAACCATCAGGCAAGGGCAAACCCTCCACGGTCTCTCCTTCAACAGTATTGTAATACTTTGTATTATTATTCATTTTAGAATAATAGTTACTTAAAAAGAAAATGCAATTTCGTATTTAAATAATTAATTGGGCTCATAAATGTTTAAAGTGCCTAATTAATATTGGGTTTTGGTTTTGAACCTAATTAGATTATAATTGGGCCAAATAAATAAAAAGGAATTAGTGGGCTATAATTTCGGTAATGGCCGAAATTATGGGCAAGGAATTTGGGCCATTATTTTCGGCTAAGTGGCCGAAAATAATGCACCAATATTCAGATTTTTATTTTCAAAATTTTGTTTCCTAAAAATTTGGTTAGTGGAGTGAAAGTAGGAGGGAGTTTAGGAAAGAATAATTGAGATAAGGAAGGAGTGTATTTGGGCTACTAAATACACTCAGCTTCCAAAACTCAACTGACGCTTACCAAATCAAAAAAAGAAAAGACTCTCTCTCTCTCACTCTCACTCACACGCACGCACGACCAAGAGCAGAAGAAGAGAAAATTCTTCACTTTTCACAATTCATCTTTGCTCAATTTTAAACCTTTTTGATTCCAAGTAAGTGTTTTAATGCCTTTTGATTAATTCAAATTGTGTTCTTGATTCAAATTCATTGTTTTAGATAAACCCTAATTTGTATGAGTAAACCTAATTTATGTTTTGCCTAGGGTTTGCTAGATTCTATTGTTTTTGCATGATAGGATCATGATTAGGGTTTGGTTTGTTGTTTTATTGAAATTGAATCAAGTTTGAGTTCAAAAGGTTGGATCTTTGTAATTTAATTAAATCTGGAAATTTATTAATTGTAGATTTAATTAGATTAGGGTTTGTTAAATTTGTTAATAAAAAAAAAAAAAGAGTGTCCGGCTGGTCGAACACGGCCAGGCCGTGTACAGCGCACGACCGGACCGTGAGCAGCCGCAAGGCGGCTGTCACGGCCACCGTCGCCGCTGGACGGTGGTCAGTGGTGGTGGTGCCGTGGTGTTTGATGATGGTGATGGTGGTTGACTAGTTTGACTTGTTGACTTGATTTTAGGGTTTTTGGAAAGTTTCCTAATTTAGTTGTGTAAATTGTTTTGGAAACTTTGAGCATGCATGAGTAACTGAAATTTCCAGCAACTTAATTAATTAAATTAAGGGTACTAAATCATCTTTAAAGTTTAATAAAGTGGTTAAGAAGTCAAGATATTGACTATTGTTGTAATGTGGATTTGTTAGGACCCGTTGACCGCGCTTGAAACGTAAGGAGCTTACGTTGTTGATTGCCGTGATTGCATATTGCTAAAGGTAATTCATGTCTAGATGAATTATGAAATCTCTTTGTCATGATTCATATCCATTGGGATTTGTATTCATTTGTCTAGTATTGGATTGAGAATGTTAATTCATATTTGGACTTGTGAGTATTTTGAAAAGGGATAATTAATGTTTATTTCATGGTGATAATTCGTATAGAATTATATGTTAGTGAATGCATGTATAATGTTGGAAATTCACTTCGTGTAACAATTTCTACTTGTTAATATTCATGTGAGGAGATGCATGTTTTATTATTGGTTATTGAACGAAAATTATGTTAATAATTGTTCAATTGGAGTATAACTTGAAATTGCTATTTTTGGTATCATGTTAGTAAGCATGTGAATCATGTTAGAAGCATGTTACTTCAATAAGTTGAAATGAACTTTGACTATTGAACTAGGTGGTTTTGAATTGAGGCCTAAATGCCATTCATGTAAAATTTGCCATCGGAGATTGTAACCATATTGTGTTACTTGAGTGCCAAGATTATGTGTAGTACTTGTTATGTGATCACCATATTAAATTGAATTGAGAGCTAAGACTTCTTTGCTAATAGATCCACGGAAGGAGGCGAATGGGAATTTGTCACTTGTTACGTTGAGTGGTTCCATTGGTTATGGCCTCAATGTATTTAGTTAAAGCTTATATCCATACAAAGAGCAATTGGGCAAGTGAAGTTTTGTGGATGAAACTGTTCTTCTTGTAAACCTAAGGGTTGAGAGAGGGTATGCATACTTAGGAACATCTAGAAGTACTTCGGGAGTCATCTATACTCCGGGATGGTTGATCCCTCTTTTGCCACTGTGCACGGGACTAAGATCCTATTGAATCGACTGCGGTTGGTTTACATTCTTACGATTCTCTTCTCTCTAATGAACTTGGCTAATGGAAAATAATAAATAATGAGATTTATTATTGGATGATTGTTACGTCTTTGAGTTTAAAGCATGTTGTCTTTATTTTTCTTAAAGCATGATTATGATTATTATTTTTATTGGATTAAGTATATGAACTTAACTTGGAGATTGGAATGGATTATATGGTTATGAATTACTCAGAGTCGCTGATTGTTTGTTTTTCTTTTTACTTGTGTTTGTTGTCCATTTTTCTTCAATGGTGGGTCTATGATGAACCTATATGGAATTTGTCTATATGGGGGACTAGATTGACAGGATTTGTAGCTCGTGGTTTGAGCTAGAGGAGAGGCGACAAAAGAAGATTGTAAATCTTCTAAGAACAATTTATTTTATTGTTTAGTTTGGAACTTCTTTTAATATTGGGATTTCACATTTGTAATGAGATTAATTCTCTTGCATGAGAGTTAATAAGTTTAATATTTCTATTTCAATTGGATTATTTGTTTAAAGTTAGTTGGAAAAGATAGTTAATATTTAATTATCTAGTATATATGTTTGGGATTTATAACATTATTTTCTTTCTATCCTTGTCTTTAATTTGAACATTAAATACGGCGGTGACGCTTCGAATTTTTTTATGGTTTTTCCGCTGCAACTCGTGATTCTAAATGGTTTTAAATTAGACGAAAATTTGGGGTGTTACAAGTATCTAGAGGGAACTCCTCTACTATACGTCCCCCACTCTCACCAATATACCTCACCTCATTGCTTTGCAAGGTCACGCTTGGGGGCTGGCCCCGAAGAACTCTAGAATTGGACCTCCTGGGACCCTGAGGAGCCAGACGATCCGCCTACAAGACACAAAAGTTAGTATATCACGCATATAGCTGAAAATGGCACAAATAAAGGTGTTACCTCAGAAGTGAGGTCCGGCATCGGACGACCCAAGCAATAGGCAAGGTACACAGCCGTACGATTCAAGCCAGCAATCTCCGGCTCAATAAACTCCGTGGCCACCATACCACGAGCCACGACACTCAAGTCTTCCACGCTTAAGCTGCGCAGGTAGAACATGGTCATCGGAGGGTCCTCCGGAACCAAATGACCACCCAAGGCAGGATAGACCAGTCGAGTCAAGCGGTCCCCCAAGTACCAAACAAAGCCAAATGGCCCCTCAAAGACCACCCACAAGGAAGATACCCTAAAAGACTCAATGGTAATATGGGGTGGAACCCCGGGAATACCGTCAAAAGCAGTCCACGACACCTGCAAATTACCAGATCAAAAGTTCATTCACACAAAATGAATCGAAAAAAAAGACATAAGTAAATCAAAGGCAACATACCTCAGACGCAGCATGACTCTCAAAGCTAGCCCGAAAATGCTCCAAAGAGGTAAATGGGTGGTTATCTCTACCAATCCACTATGAACCTAGTGGGAACATCCTCAGTCCAGGACGGTGAGGACCAAAAGTAGGAAAGTACTCAAATAACCATAGCTGCCATACAAGCTAGAATAATGAGATACAGCTCTACTGAAAAGCATGCATGTGCAAAGGAAAACGGAAATATATGTTCCTACCTCTAGTATCTTCCACGGGCCCGAGATAGACACCCTCTTACTCGTCGGCCTAGGCCTACAAGCCTGGCGGAACTATCTCACCAATGTAGCATATGCAAAAGCACCAAAGTTGTATTCATGGACCGTGGACAAGTCGTCCAAACATGTCAAGAAGCTGACCGACACACGCTCTTCTTCTGAGCGAAAATGGTCGACCACAACAAGCAAGCTAAGAAAATACAGGCCCTGTGCTCCTCAGTAAGCCCCTGCTCCGCCAAGGCCGCCCATAACCTCAGCAAGGAAACCCGATCATCTCTAAAATGGGCGGACACAGGCCCATAAAGCCCAAGCAACCTATCACTCTGCCGATGGAAATCCACGTCATACTGTATACGACGCCCTCTAAAAGATAAGCCCGTCAGCACAGCAAACTGATAGGGGGTAGGAAACATCTCCCCCACAGGCATATGGAAGGTGTTCGTGGTATCCCAGACTCTCTCGAATAACCCCCGAGCGATGATCCAAGTGTCTCCAGAGTGACAAGCCGGGATAACAGACAAAAAGTGCCCAAAACTTGAACCCTGCACTAGCTTCCTAGCTCCCACAGAATAAGTCTCCAACATCATAGCCCAATGGGAAGTAGACCCATGAGCCTGCAACAAAACACCAATACCCTAGCCAACAAGCAAAATTTTCTCAACACCCGGCATACTACCAATACAGCCAAAATAATTCTACACAAATTATATACAGCTGACCACCAATTCAGTACAAGTCCCAAGTTGTTCGTGTGCCTAAGCACTAACAGTTCAAATGTTCAGTTCAAATATATATATATATATATATATATATATATATATATATATATATATATATATATATATATATATATATATATATATATATATATATATATATACAGAACCAAAAAAAAAGAGTCAGAAAACATACCAACTGAAGGTTAGACCGATGACTCTACCTGTCCATTAGCAGAATACTACGATTCCAAACCCCAGTCGGGCGCCTGTCCATCCGCATGAATGAATCATGGTACAAACGTGCCCCGTCTGCATGTCGAGCAAGGGGCGTACTAGTAGAAGGAAGCCCAGTACGAAAAAGGTCCCGGTTCTCCTCCTCCTCACCCATGGGACGTTTTCCTTTGTCCCTGGGAGCCATGGGAGGAGAATGAAGCTTTCTCTCTCTACAAGTGAAAATTTCAAGTTTCAGATTTGCAAGAAACAAGTACCCAATCAACAATGCAACCCAAAACTCAGCAACTAGGCGGAAAAATAAGCAAGTTCAAAGACAAAAATCGAAGAATTTGGTCCAAAATCAACCTACCTCAAGGAAGTTGAAGCACTCAACAATGGTGAGTATTGCTCGACAATGGCTCGGCGAGAGGAAGGAGAATGATGCAAAACGTGAGAAAGAAATTTGCAAAAAGCCTTTAGGCTGCTCAAGTTGAGCGCCGCTAGCGGCCCTCACCAAGAGCCAAGCACCGCTAGCGGCGCTGGCCTGGGCCGCTAGCGGCTCTGCCAGACCTGCACACGCGGGCCCCCACCTGCTGACCTACGACTTTTTCCAACCCAGAAACCGTTACTTCAGTTCGTTCGCGGCAAAATCAGTACCAAGTGCGCGGGAGCGAGTCCCTTTGGCCCACAAATTCAAATTCAACACTTGGCCCATCTTACAGTACCAATTATTTTCAGGTAAAACTAACTCAACTATTTTTGCAAGTCCCAAATACTTGAGCTCGGATATATGCCGCAACGACATTTATCGCCCGGAGTGCCAACATTATTTTTAAGCCCGGTAGATCTGTCGGCCTCATAAAAATCCCAAAAAAAAAATCCCAATGTCCCGATATCACAAATATCCCAAAAAAATCCCAATGTCCCAAAGCCTCCAAAGTCTCAATGTCCCAAAAAATCCCAATGACCCGATGTCCAAATATCCCAAAAATCCAATGTCCCAAAGTCCCAATGTCCAAAAAATCCCAAATGTCCCAAAGTCTCAATGTCCCGAAGTCTCAATGTCCCAAAGTCGGGTTAGTCAATGACCGCTTGCGGTTAAACTGTCCTTCCCTACGAAAGTCCCAATATCACAAATTTTGGGTCATTCAATGATCGCTTAAGTTGTTGCGGTTAAACTGTCCTTCTGCGAGGTTACTTATTTTGTGTCAATCAATGATTGCTTAAACTGTTGCAGTTAGACTTTCCTTAGTTTTTTATATGTTTCAGTCAATGATTGCTTAAGCTATTGCATTAAAACTGTTCATATGTTTTAACCATTTTACAGCCGTCATTTTTTATCGCGTTGTCTCGTCGATCTTTTTGTTTCTTATGCAGGGACGGAATCTCGGCAGTCCCCGAGTGGTGCTTAGTCACTGTTTGCTCAAAATAAAGCATTTATACTATTCACTCTCACCAATATTACTTCCCATTTTACAGTCGTTTTCTTTAATTGCAAATTCTCCTTGACTTTTTCGTTTCTCGTACAGGAACGAAATCTCGACACCCGTCGAGCGGTTTTTAGTCACTGTTTGTCGAAGCACTCTATGTTGATCATTCTCAAAGTATTACTAACTTTTTCATTCACTCTGAATACAAGTCCCCAGCAGACGTTTAGACCATCTATGAGCGGTATTCTATCCTGCTGACCATAATCTTTATTTTCTCTTGTGTTCACAGAGATGAAATCTTAGCACACTACGAGCATGTACCAACTCAGGTTTGTCTTCATATGCAAACACACTATACACTCTCACACACCATGTGCACATCAGCATTCTCCATGTCGCCTTCGAAATACTTTGATCTTCGCTTTTACTCAAGCTCGATCAAAGTCGGGGCTTATGTAGATGCCAAAAAAACGCCTTCAGATTTCTCCGCAAAAGCCCGATGATGAAAGGAGTAATTTAGTAACTTGAATGCTATTTTTGCTTTAATAGGTAAGAAAAGGTCTCAGGTTTTTCCTCGAATCACTCCTTTGTTCCAATCACATTCAAAAGCCCCGTTCAAGACCTTTCCAACGACACCTCTCATGACTTTTTCTGAGTCCCGGTCGCCAAGTTGCGAACCAGGGGTAAAATCGTCTTTTACCGCCCAGCTGGCTTATCACAGCCGTCAGTGGCCCTGGAATAAAATCCAGAGCTGTTAGTGGCTATGAGTTGAGCCGCTAGCGGCGCTCACCACAGCCGCTAGCGGCCCTGACTTGAGCCACTAGCGGCCCTGAACCAATTTCAGGGCCTGGTTATTTTTTCATCCCAACTCCAAAAATTTGGCTACTGCTACCCGTCCTGCCCTACTTCCCACGCCTATAAATACAACCCTCCTCCCTCAGTTCAAAACACACAGTCTACAGTTGACAACCTCTATTCTCAGGAGTATTAACACTGAGCTTCCCCCTCCTTCTTTCAAACTTGAGATCTTGTCTTTTACCATTATTGTCAAACATAGCCTACAGTTCAGGTACTAACTCCTGAGGGCTCAAATTAAATTACTTGCCTAATTGTTTATTTTCTAGTCGTCATAATGTAGATATCATGCTAAATAACGTCTTTTATTGCTTACTAAATATTGTCCTTCCAAGCATGTCCAGTCGTTGTAATGCTCAACTTGTCAATCGAATGCATGTCTAAACAAGGGTTAAAAATAAATGTTGTGATGCTTGTGATGAACCAACTAATAGTCTAAGTCAAGGTTGTTAATCCGGTTTTGCATGGAAATTATGTCTTTAAATTATTAAGCAAACTTGAGTTAGTAGAGGCCGTCATAATACGGGCGAGTTGGGTGCCTAACACCTTCCCACCTCGTACCTTCGCCCCCGAATCCTTTATTCTTGGGTACTCATATGTTCTATATGAGCGGGAGTCTTTCTAAAAACATGATCAGCTCATTTATCGCGCTATTGGGTTGTCCCTTCGGATTGTCCCTTCGGTTTGTCCCTTCGATAAAATGCCGATAGTAGATTTGTGACCTCTTTCATGGTTTTTATTCAATTCAAGTCTTTACAAAAGCTTTTTTAACTCGATGGTCCCATGAACTTATCTAAACCTCCAACTTGCAAATTTTCTATAAGGACGCACTCCCTGAAGCAGGTAGAAATCCCGGGTCCTTACAGTCCCTAGGCTGCTTCAAACCAGACGAAGAAGAAGGCATAGATGAAGAAGGGATCATACCAATGGGTGCCACGATAAGAGGAGGCAGATTAACAGCATCTTCGTTTATTGGCTCCTCGTCAGGAAATTCCTCCGGGATAGGCTTTAACCAAAATAACATAAGTTATGAAAGGCAAAAGAAAAATCACGAAAAACAATCTGAAGTCAAGAAAATAACTTATAGAAAGAGAGAAATACCTCAAGAAGGAAAGGAGGAGGAACAAGGGATCTGAAGGGAGAAATGGCAGGAGCATTCGCAGGATCTTTAGGATAAAGAACTCCTAAAACAGCCTCAATGCGGAGTCCAAGGGAATCAGTAGAAGTAGAAGCAAACATATTCCACCATCGAGCATAACCAGGCTCAACACGAACAACCCTCACCAAAGGAAGAATCTTCCTCTTGCTTCTATAGGTAGAGAGGGTACGTTGAGTTCGAAGATACAACTCATGATTGCCAGCTTCCACCAGCTTCTGACTAACCTCACCCCCCAGTAAATTACTCCTCGAAGACCAGGGACGATTGAGGGTCTCAATGAAAGGTACAGCACATGTCTGTACCAGACCAAATTGTCTAGCAACAAGTTGGGGGTTATAAACTTCAACTCCCATTTCGTGGGAATCAATAAAAAGAAGTTCACGAGCACATAACACTGAATTCCAAAAGTGTTGACCTTGATCATCAGAAATCAGAAAGGGGTTGAAAGAAGATAACCACGACGGAGCAGCTATTCGAACAAGGTCAGTGGCACCAGGAATAATACCCCAATCTCGAGCAGGGTGCCAATTAAAGGAAGGAGGCCTTGAAAGAAACTCAAGTAGCACACGAGAAAAATCATTGGGAATCGAAGGGGCACACTTGTTAAAAACAGTCTCTGCAACGCAACCCATTAATCTCGAGGGGATTTGTTGTAGTTAATAAGAGAACCCATGAACTTATCTGTTTCCTTTCGAAATTGGAGATCATAAGCCTCATCAAACAAAGTATGGACTAAATGAGGATAATACACATGAGCCTAAACAGTTAATATCCACAAAAGACAAGTCTGCCTATATATTCGAGAAGGCTGAATGACCATTCGACTTAACCCTCGATATAGTTGAGCCACAAGAAATGGGGTTAAGGGGATAGGACCTTCCATTGAAGCCACACTGGCTGCCAAAGGAAGGAAAATTCGACCTACATTACAAGACTTCCCCATACATAATCGACTAAAAACATAAACCAAGAAAAGAATAACTTCTCCCTTTGTAACAGGGCCAGGGTGAAACAAAACGGCATTCATCGCACTCCCGGATTGTTTCTGACCCAACAAAAGAGAAGCGGGTTCTAAATACTCCTCTCCGACAGCAGGAGAACAACGAATATAATTAAGCTCTACAGACGACATATCAGGGCTCAAACTAGTGAAAATGCTATGTCCTCAAGAGTGACGGTTTGAATACTACTACCCGAAATAAAACAATTAATAGCAAGATTTTACAACAACAAAATGGAAAGAGAAACATTGGCTTCGAAGGGAATAGTTTTGAACAAAGCCAAGCGAATAAAGTCATAAATTTGATTGTCTTTCCAGCGACCATGAAAATCTTTAAAACGAGCAAACCACTTTCGAGTGAAACTATCTTTAATTTTATTAACCCAACCGTGGAGAGGTTTGTTTCCAGCATGTATGAAAACTTGTTCGAAAGCACTCCAGAAAAGAACAAGGAACAACAAGACTGAAAATTAGGAAAAACCTGATCGAAGCGAGAAAGGAAAACTTCATCTTCTTCCATAAAAGCTTTCGAATCAAAATTTGGACCGAACGAAAAGCCAGGAAGTCGATTTGAAAAAAGAGAGGTTCAGGAGGAGATAGAACCACAGCATTTCGATGCTGAAGCCTCGAAGGGAGATACGAATCTGGATTATCCTTAATTATGTTGTGAAGATTAACAATGTCTTTAGCTTCTTTAAGATTACTAACATGCTTCAAATCAAGGAAATGTTCAGAATTGGCCATTGAAGAACGAATAGTGGAGATTAAAGACGAAAAGCTTTGAGGAATAGGGGCTTTTTAAAATGAAGAGAGAGAAACTAATAACGAGCGAGGGATTGAAAGGAACTGATATATATAAGGGCGGTAGTTATCATTAACTGAAAAGCATGACTACCCATGACCAACGAAAAGACACATGCAGAAGCAACTGTACCATCAAAACGCGGTAACGAAGCGTCACTAGTACAATAATACAAAATAAACTCGAAGCGTTTATGTGTGTATTAGGGGGAAAGTTGTTAAACACGAAATAAAATGGACTTATAATACAGTAGATAAATTGGTCAAGAGAAGTCAAAGTCAAAACGAATTAGAAGACTTTTGAGAAGTCTTTGTAAAATAGAAGACTTCATATATATATATATATATATATATATATATAGAGAGAGAGAGAGAGAGAGAGAGAGAGAGAGAGAGAGAGAGAGAGTTCAGGTGAGATGACCAGGTACAATGAGATGGTGAGAAGTCATCTGAACCATTCAATTAGGTAGATCTAAGGGTTTAGATTGCATCCATGTCATTAATGGCAATTTGATAATAAGTCGCAATTTTCTTTTTAGGTGGATTAACTCCTCGTTTCTCTCTCCCAGTCGCGTTTTTCTCTTTCATGGCTGTAGATATAGAAGCAGAGACTACGAGAGAGAAGAGACTAATTGAGATGGACCTCACAATTGAAATTTGGAGTGGATTTGAGTGATTGAGCTCACAGTTGCAGTGGTTATGTTTAGGTTTCGATTTCTATGTAAGTATTGATCAAATTTACATACTGTTCGATTTCTATGGTCTAATTTTTGACCATCTTCGATTTTCTTTTTTGTTGTATATGTTGATATCTAGGGTTTTTTCATTGTATATGTTGATTTCTAGGGTTTTTTCATTGTCTATGTTGATTTCTATGGGGTATTTTCGCTGTCTATATTCAAATTCTAGGTTTTCTTTGATTTTCTACTGATCTAGTTCCACTTTGTTGCTGTATTAGTTGATATCTACTCTGGTTTTTGCGATCAACATTTGGAGCTAGGTTTTTGTTCGATTTTAGTCTTTTGTTTGAATTCAATTTTGAGCTAGGTTTTTTTTTCTTTTCAATTTCTAGGTTTTGTTCGATTTTAGTTTCCAGACTTGTTTGTAAAATCCCTATCCATGTAATTTATTGAAGTTCTCATATCTGTTCGTCTAAAGCCACTTCTTAGTTCATACATCATCTAGTGGTCTCTGTGTTCAGTATAAGTGATCTTTGTGTCTAGTATAAGTGACCCCTATGCTTTCCTTACATTAAATGTTGGGAAGCTATTTTTTGTTGATTGAAATTGTTTTGCTTAAATGATTGTCGAAGTACATACATGAAATCAAGAATTTACTTCTAACTTCCAGAAGGAAAGATGCGCGTTCTGTGAAGATCAAGACAAGCAAGAACGTCCTCAAGTTCAATATTTGTTGCCCGAAATACCTTTACAAGCTGTGGTGTCGCTGACTTCGTAAAGGCTAACAAGTGGAAGCAATCTCTTCCTCGTGGTTGGTGCCTTGTCTCTTTGCCTTTCGAATTTATATGTTCACTTGTCATACTTGCTGGTATGCTGGGTTTTAAAAACTACGATGTTTAGCTATACTGCTGGTATGTGTTATGTATGTAGTATATGTGAGAATTGAGTCTTCCTTTTCCATGCAAATAATGTAGTTCTTTGTGCTACCATGTTTTGATTACTAGTGAACTGCTAGAGTTTACCCTTGGTGTCATGTTTTTGTTTGCATAGCAGTATTGTGGGTCTTTATTTTGGTTGGAGTTGCTTATGCTACTCTTTTACCTGCTAGTTTAGTGCAATTTATGAAAGATATATTTATGACTTTGTTTCCCAATTATCCCTTCTTATGTTTTATTTAGTACAACTAATATTTTATAAATGATATTCATCAAAACAAAAAATTTATAAATGACCCAACATAGTCTTAAAAGTGACTCGGGGCTCTTTATGAAGTGACCCTCAATCCTATTGCATAGATCACAAATATAGTTTTTCGCTTTGTGGTGAAATGGACTGAATGTGTATCTACTTCAGCTTTATGTTATCTACACTTTAGCGTTGGATAATAGTATGATACTCATGGTTTAAGTTGGTTAATACTTGTTATTGCTTATGTTTCCAGCTGGAATTTCAAAGTGATGAGATGGTGGTTTCAAATTTGATATCAGACTAAAAATTTTGAGGGAAAGAAACTTTATATACTTGTTCCTGGGACATGGCTTTACATGTTTGAATTAGTTTGATTAACCTTGTACTCCTTTAGCCTGAATCTTCTTAAATGCTCTTGAGTTTGAATTGGTTTGATTCTGAACTTTGGTTCCATATTACAGAGTCAACAGCTATGATTTGACTAGATGTTTAGCGAGATTCATGCGTTTGAATACTCAAATTGGGGTTGTTTTGTGAAGACCTTATAGGGAATGCTCATGATAATGTTGTAGCACTTGCTGTTGAGAAATCAAAATGAATTTAATTATGTGATAAGCAGTTGTAAGTGATTCATGTTTAACTAAAAAGTGACCCCTGCTCAGATAAAAAGTGACCCCCAATTTAACTAATAAGTAACCTTCATTGTGGTTCATTGTAATTATTCGTTTTGTGTTTGATCAAATGAAAGACTTTATGTTTTGAATCTTGCACTTGGTTTATTTTTTTTAGTTAACTTTTCGAAGCCTATTAGCTCAAATGGTAGAGCATTGTGCATTTACATAGCACAGGTGTAGGTTTGAATCCTACATAGGCTATTGATATTATAATAAAAAAAAAAACGGCACCTTAAGTTAAAGAGTGACCTTCATTATGATTAATTATGGTGATAATTGATTTTGTATACATATATATTATAGTAATAATGTTAATGTATGCATTAAGTGACCCTGCGAAGTGCTACAAGTGACCCATCGTCGTCTTTAAATTGACCCCTCAATCTTATTGTTGTTTTTATTTTTTTTTTTAAGTTTTTTTTAAATTGACATGTATTTTTCTTTCAGTATCCTATGAGTCGTACAACCATAAGTGTTCCCAATTGTCCAGTAGTAGCCTATAAGTGTCTGTAGACGCCAAAAAAGCGTCTTCAAATTTCTCCGTAAGAGCCCGATGATGAAAGGAGTAATTTATAAACTTGAACTGCTATTTTTGCTTTAATAGTTAAGATAAGGTCTCAGATTTTTCCTCCAAACACTCCTTCATTCCATTTCATTCAAAAGCCCCGTTCAAGAGCTTTCCAACGACATGTCTCATGCCTCTTTCCGACTCCCGGTCGCCAAGTTGCGATTTAGGGGTAAAACCGTCTTTTACCGTTCAAGGGTAAAACAGTCTTTTCACATTTTTTCGGAATATTTAAATTGCTCCGAAAAATAAAAACGGACTGGCTGTCGTCATTATGACGACATCCAGCTGGCTGTTGACTGCCGTCAGCGGCCCAGGGCGCTGACCATATTCCCAGGGCCGCTAGCGGCACTGACCCTGCTTCTGGCCCGACCCTTTTTTCGGCCCAAATCCAAATTTCGGCTCCTTTTCAGCCGTCCAACCCTACTTCCTGTGCCTATAAATACGACCCTCCACCCTCAGTTCAAAACACACAGTCTACAGTTGACAACCTCTATTCTCAGTAGTATTGACTCTGAGCTTCTCCCTCTTTCTTCCAAACTTGAGATCTATTTTTGCTATTTTTGTCAAATATAGCATATAGTACAGGTACAAATTCCCGAGGGCTCAAATTAAATTAACTGCCTAACTGTTTATTTTCTAGTAGTCGTAATGTAGATATCATGCTAGAATAGCATTTTATTGCTTCCTAAATATTGTCTGTATAGCCGTTGTGCTGCTCAACTTGTCAAACCGAATGCATGTCTAAATAAGGGTTAATAGTAAATGTTGCGATGCTTGTGATGAACCAATTAATAGTCTAAGTCTAGGTTGTTAATCCGGGTTTGCATGAGAATTATGTCTTTAAATTATTAAGCAAACTTGAGTTAGTAGAGGCCGTCATAAACGGGCGAGTTGGGTGCCTAACACCTTCCCACCTCGTACCTTCGCCCCCGAACCTAATATTTTTGGGTACTCATATGTTCTATATGAGCGGGAGTCTTTCTAAAAACATGATTAGTTCACTTTTCGCGCTATTGGTTTGTCCCTTCGGTTTGTCCCTTCGATAAAACGTCGATAGCAGATTTGTGACCTCTTTCATGTTTTTTATTCAATTCTTGTCTTTACAAAATCCTTTCTGACTCGATGGTCCCTTGAACTTATCTAAACCCCCAATTTACAAATTTTCTATAATGACGCACACCGTGGAAACCAATACTCATACAAAAAAGGATTGGACGAAAATCCCGGGTCCTTACAGTGACCTTTCACAGTCTTAAAAGTGTCCCCTTTCTGATTTTAATGTGACCTAGTTATTATTGTAGTTTACTTTTCAACTTTATTTATTAGTAGATAGTTATGGACATTGCCTTGCCTGAATGATGAACTTAATTTGCTGAAGGATGTTATCATCAAAAGCCACGTTCTGGTTGAAGAAGATGTTGTTCCTCTCCTTCCAAATGCAGTAGGTCAGTGTAGCAATACAAGTTGAAAAAACAAATCTCTGAAATTTTGTTTTCCTTCTAGTAACCCTAGGAGCCCCATTAAGCAGCCATTGAATTATAGAAGCACTACAAGACCAGCCAAATCAGTTCTTAACTTTGTACACCAGCTCTTTGCATCTGTCACAAGCCAAAAAAAATGTGAAGCAAACTTGGTAAGGTTTATTTGTAATTTTTCTTTCACAATCCTATAAGTGATTAACCATACAACTAAAAGTGGCCGCAATTCTTATATAATAGCCTCTGTAGGATTCGAACCTACATTCATTGTGCCAAGCACATTGCTCTACCAATTGAGCTAATAGGCTTCCATCAATACCAATTGAGCTAACATGCTTCCATCAATACCAATAGGGAATTGTGTATATAAGCAATTGCAAAATGATATTAGTGTAGTATCCTTTGCATCCTATACATATTCTCATCAAAAGTGACCCCTTGGACAATCAAAAGTGACCTCTCGTACAACTAAAAGTGACCCGTTCAAAAACACTGAGTAGTGACAATTAACAACTTATAAATTACCATAAGGTAATAAAAAAAGTGACCCAAATATAAGAGAAACCAATATAGCAACTTGATAAACTAACTGGATAAATAAACACGCTCAATCACTTACCAAAAGGCACCAGTGGTATGAAAGAGTGCCAATATGTTTTTGACATGTAGTACTATTAGTTGATTCAATTTATGACCTCAACACTTACACCAAGTACTAAATAAAGAGCAAAAAAAACTATCCAAAATACACCATTGCGTTTATAGGAGAAACCGCAGTGATGAATAAATCTATAAGCTCCATATTTCATTCCTCGTGATTCTTGAACAACAAGAATGCTACATTTACTAGAATAATGTCAATTTCAATAAACAGGAAACTAGAATTAATATGTAAAATATAAGAAGCGCACTTTAATAAGAGCAAGAGGTCACTCATAGGACTGTATAGGGTCACTTATAGAACTGTATGAGGTCACTTGTAAAGTACACTAGGTCACTAGTTGAATTAATATTTGTTGAGTACCAAGAGGGGTGTATCTTGCATTTGTATTTTTTGAGAATGTCAATTGTTATACACAAAGTTTTGAACTAGCTGAATTAATATTTTTTGAGCAACAAGGGTGCGGGTGTGTGCATTTGTATTTTTTGAACTGCGAATGATAACTAGTAGAAGCAAATTCTCACACAAAATAGCTACTGGAACAACTTCATTGAGTAAAATGGTTGAAATACAAGCTTCTGCGTTACAGTTATCCCAACTTTTAGAGACCTGTAAAAGTAATCTCACATTGACAGATATATATTCTGTTGAAAGTGACCCTGTATTCTCATATAAGTGACCCTAAATCCTCACATAAGTGACCCTGAGTTGTTTTTCAGTTATCCCAACTATATGTGAGTAAAAGAATCCAATGGTTAGCCCACCAACATGAAGATTCACACGACAACACCAAGTCAATATACTCAATTCAAGCAACTCTTAAAGACATTCCAATCGAAGCAAATGTAATTCAAGAACAATTACAATCAACAACAAAAAATCCTATTTTTCATTACGAAACCCTAAAAATTTGAAAACTCCTCAATACATTGCATATGAATGGAACTAGAACAAAAACCGCATACATAACTAGTAACAACAACGAAATTAAAACAATAATTACATTCAAAACACGAACATGAAACCTTAATTTCAGCAAATTGCCCAAAAACTTATCAAAAACTAACCGCAAGTTATCAAATCGCTATGGTTTGGTTCTCTAAATCTGACTCCTTGTTCTTCTGCGAATTCGGAAGCATATCTGCATTCTGGGAGATGGAGAACAAGAGAGAGAAGAGTATTGTGAAAGGAGGGAGAAGAAGAGAGAGAAGCATTGGCATAGGAAAGAGAACAAGTAAACGTTCGACTATTCAGGAGAGAGAAAGGAGAACATTTCTTCTTTTTTTTTTTTTTTTCTTTTTTGGTTTCAAAGAAGAAAATCTCTAGTTCAGCGTATTTACGATCATGCCATTAATGAAATGTGGTGAATAAGGAGCGTTAGATAAGTGCAATTGGATGACTGAAATCACTTCTCACCATCTCACCATAACATCCCTTTTCACCAGATCTCTCTCTCTCTCTCTCTCTCTCTCTCTCTCTCTCTCTCTCTCTCTCTCTCTCTCTCTCTCTCTCTCTCTCTCTCTATATATATATATATATATATATATATAAAACGTATTCTCATGTTTGAATTGAAATTGAGAAACTGGGAACCGGGCCTATCACAAGAATATTTTTTTTATTGGGGCGATAGCTCTGAAAAGAAAGGTTGCCTAATTCAGAAGAAATTTACTTGTCTATGTATTGTTCTATTCGATCTATATATATATATATATATATATATATATATATATATATATATATATATATATATATATATATATATATATATATATATATATATATATATATATATATATATATACACGAAAACAGTTGTACTAAGGATAATACGAATATCGGTCAGAAGAAGGGAATATGAGGAGAGAGTCAGGAGAAGTGGAAAACGTGGGGGAGGTTGGACACCAGCATGAAGGAAGTGGGCAAGAAAAAGAACTGCTAAATCATGGGCAGTTACCTCAAGCCCCTATAAATACAAAGAAGAATAGAAGAACAAGGCAGCATAGCTCATATTGACAAGACGTCATAAAGTAGACTTTAGAGTAGTATATCTTAAGAGTAGATTATTAATTTAGGCTCTTCGAGCGTGTAACCCAGCCACTCAGCAATGACGCCTTCTTTTGAGGTATAATTGCTTTTATCCTTTTATTTTTATGCTCTTAATCGAATGTATGCCTTACTCTAATTGAATGAAGTATGTTTAGTATTCCCCTAAATCCTGCTCTTTTAAAGTTCCAATCTATGCTTGTTTGTGTGGATTTCTGTTGAAATATTCGAATGGGTATTTATAGTAACTGTCACTGTGGATAAGTGTCCACCCTTTGACCGAGTAGTGCTAAGGGGTGGAAGGGTAGGTTCGAATACGGAACGACCTGCTCTAAGATAGCCCTCAACTTTATGTTGGACCTTTTTAAAGGCCGTAAGATTACCTCTCACGATTACTTGTGACCCTAAGTACCAAGCACGTCAACCCAGCTTTATCGAATTAGCGGGCTCTACCCGTAAGAAATGACATTTTTCGGTAGGCGATGACAGTTTTTCCGTAGGCGATGACAGTTTTCGTTAAATCTCCACTGCTCAGTCGATTAGCACGTGGGATGGGAGCCGGAATTCTCCCATGTGTAAATATATAAAATATAATTTCTTTCCCTTTTCGTTTTCCAATTTGAAAATTTCTTTTTGTATTTTCTTCAAGACAGGGTTTTGGTTAGGGTTTTAGACTTTCTCCCCTGCTTCAAACACAAGTCTCTTCATTCTAGATTCCCATGGTTGTAATATTTGTAATGAGTTTTCATTAACCTTCAAAACAAATCATCAACATTGATCTATCTTTCTTCAATATAAAGAAAGAGTCAGAGAGAAAGCGAATTAGGTGGGGCTTGTCTTGGAATGGAAGCAAGAGTTGTGAGTTCAAGTTCAAGCCATGGAAGTGTTGTTGATGGAGGTGCTACAAGGAAACTCTTTCAACAATCACAAACCCAATTGGGAACTGCTTCTCAGCTTCTAGCTGGTGGAGTTGCTGGGGCTGTTAGCAAGACATGTACTGCCCCTCTTGCTCGTCTTACAATTCTCTTTCAGGTAATTTTGTGACTTGGGTTTTGTTCAATTTTACTATCGACTCAGTTTTATGAATTGGGTTTTGTTTAATTTTACTATCACTCATTTTTATGACTTGGATTTTGTTCATTTTAACTATCACTCAATTTGTGACTTGGGTTTTGTTCAATTTTATCATTATAGGCCAATTGGCAATGGGCTGATCAGTGTACCAAATTAATACATCCATGCTTAAGGCAGTGTAGCTTTTGCTTTTGGTTATGAGAATGAGGTGATAGGATTGACCATTTTGGATTAAATTGGAGTAATTGAATTAGTTCAAGGATGGGGCAAATGGTGAATGAATCTTCAATCTATGTTTTTAATGTTATGTTTACTGATAGTTTAGTCTGATTCAAGTGTTTCAGTGATAGTTCTATTGCTCCCTTTCTTTAAGCTTACTAAATTATGTTGGCAAACTATTGTTTTAATCTATCCCATCCGTTTGTGCTTTGTTCAATGGTAAGAAGTTAATGAAATTTTTTGTTTCGGATTACCTGAGTTAAAATTCTCATTGCTGTCACATATTTTGTGGTAACTTGTAATTTTTCACACTGAGTTTCTTTGGGGTTCTTTCTTTGATGGATGTTTGGATTGAAAACTCCAGCTCATACTTTTGCTTTGTGCAATGTAAATGCTGAAGTACGCTAAGCGTGAATCTGATTAATTGGACTTTTTAAGACTGAGGACTTAGAAGATATAACAGATCTACTCCTCTTTTCGTGAGCTCATGTTTGAAGAACTCCTTTTCCTGTTTAAGGGATACTATATGTCAAATAGGAAGCCCAATAGTCTAATGAGCAATGAACTTATTTCATACCTTGAGGATGGGAATATGACTGACTTGCAAGTGGATCCTCCAGTCATTTAAATTTGCACTGTCCAGTTAACCAGCTCTCCCACTCCAACACAACATAGTACTTGTTAAGGGGGAATATGTAGGATTCCATGCTTGTTGATGGCCATTATCTCGCTATAATTGATCTCCTAGGATTTTTTTTTGGCCTTATTATACTAATTATACCTCCCTATATGGTAGATTGTGAGTCTTGTGGAATCTCGAGAGAAAGAATAGGGAAAAAAGGGAATACCAATTGCCCAGGGCTTTGATGACAACTCGCCTAACACAAATTTCCTCTTGGTTGGGTCTGAACAACATAGTTAGTCGGTTAGTCCATACCAGGCTGATTCAGGGCTCAGATGTGGTGACTAGGAAGGTTCCAACTTCCAAATATACACCTTGGCCCTATTGGTAAATAGCTTAGATATTTAATCACCTGCTACCCCTGAATGAAGCCTACCAGTGTAGTGGTGTAGATATTAAAGCTTCTTTCCCTTCTTAAATAAGTCAGTCAGTTTTTTTTTTTCAGGCTGTGCTACCAATTAACACATAGTAGTCAGTACACAGAAATTTTAATTCTTAAGCTAGAAATTTGTAAAATGTTTGATCATGAGATATCATGGAGCACTACTAGAAATACTTGAGTGTAGATCATTGCTGATAGAAATTTGGAACATATTGCTTCTCTGGCCAACACTAGCTGATTGTGAGATGTCTAAGAACCTAAATTACTTGTAATGGTTACTTAATATGAGTTTCTCTTGGTTGTAGTTGTAACTCGTAGACGTGTAACATCAGCTATTCCTGCACCTGATGTCAGAACCTAGTATACGTTGTCCTGCACCACATCAAATATCAATAAGACGAGAGTCCTCATGAAACATATACAATGAATATCTTGGGCGCAAGTCCCTTACCATCTCTTTGCCTACATGGAACTTGGAAGTCCGTGTAAATCTCACATAACGAGACCATCTAGACGGCCGAGTGGTCAGGATTGACCTATGAGAAACTTAGTTAGGAGTAAGGAAATAGTGACCTTGTTAGTAATGAACTGACGCGGAGGTTGAAGAGGAAGGATGCCCATTTTTGAGAAAAGATGAGAATGAGGAAGGGGAGAAGAATGGAATTTAGTGTAAACTAAGGAAAGTTGTTAAAATAGAATACTATTGTCAAGGAGACTCCAGTGAGTACTCTGACTCGGATCCAAGTTTGGAAAAATGTTAAGTGTTATTCAAAGATCTATTTAAGTTAAATATTATTAATTGTTTAAACATTTTTGGTTGTTTGTTTTAAAACTATCTCCATTTGCATTTTGGATGTCATCGTGTTTAAAATATGAATAAAGGGAACAATATTTTTTTTTTTGTTTGGATAACATGGGTAACCAAGCTTTTTTTGCGTGACTATTCCCATGGGCCTTGAGGGAACATTACAATGGAGATGTGTTGGAAAATTATAAAGACACAGGGCTACAAATTTTGAAAAATGAGTAAATATGGTGAGAGAAGATGATGTTTTGCATGGGTGTCAAAAATGATTGGTTTTGGAATTGACAGGGTAGAAAACTGTAGTTAAATAGGTCACCAATTTTCGAACATCACATAAGCAGTTTCCAAGTAATTAACCATAGCTGCTCGATGTCAAAGAGCCGATGACAACACCTAGGCATAATCAGTTTAAATACTTGGGTTGTTGACAACCTACTCAAACTAAGTTAGAGAAGTCCAAGAACAATGCGGCTGAAGACAGCAGGTGAGAGGCGAACATTGAGTGCCAGTGACATGGATGACACAAGGATGTTCAAGTTGATGCACACATGATTGTACACAATGAGTTTGAAAATCAGTTGGGATTGATGTAGAAACTCTTCAATGCGTTATATGTCCATTGTAATATGAATATGTTACACACCACCTGAAGGATGAGTACAGAAAAGGAAAAATATAAAGCAGTCCTGGACTCCTGGTGGTCCACCATAAGTGAAACTGAGGCAGTAGCTTAGGAACGGTTCAAACTTCAAACATTGGGTGAGGGGCAAGTTCTACCCTCCTTTGCAATGTTAGAATTGAAAAGAGCTTGAGTGTCTGCAAATTGAAGCAGGGAGGTATGACCGAGGTGGATTGAGGATTCCCTGCCGAACTCTAAGACTTGGCTTGCTTTGTTCCTAAATTTGTGTCCACCAAACAAAATGAAAGATTTAAGGACACAAATTTAAGGGATAAATGGAAAGATTCATCTTTTGTAGACAAATCACGTAATCTCACAGAACAAAATGGAAAGGTCCAAGATGTTCTGGTGGGTTTGGGATCTACCCTGTTTTAAGAGATGTATGAAAGGATTCTAATATAGAGAGGGTGAGAAGCAAGCTTCCTATGAGAGAAGAAAAAGGACGATAAGGGCGTGAATCCCATGGAAGACTGAGGATGAGAGGCTGTGTTATAGGAATTAGGGGATCAGTGTTGCAGATGACATCAGAGAACAACCCTCCAATCACGAGTTGGGTTTGACAGGAAGAGAGTCCAAGGAAGCTGCATAAGAAATTGGTCTAGAGGTCAAAAGGATGCAGTGAGTTGCCAAGGCACGACGACGCCCAAAGGGAGTTATGGCCTAGATAATTCTTAAAATAATTGTATTGCATGTGATAATGTGGACTCTCATCTTCTTAATGTGGTCCTTCATAGGCAGTCCAAGGTCTCTTCGTAGGACGCTAGGTAGAATTTGGTGTTGCATGTCTCCTTGGAAAGAAGAAAATCAGATACTAGGTATCATGCAAGTACATGAAGCTCTTATCAAAAGAGCTGGGTTGATCCTTGGGGTTAATACAGGGAGTTAGTATACGAGCATTATTAATGTGAATATAGGTGCAGCAGAATGATCAAGGGTAGGGTATACTGGAAAGTAGGGAGAAGGTGTAAAAAGGAAAGCCGTGAGTGTTGAGTATAGGATGAGATAGAGAATTTCCTTGCTATTTGAAGTACTTTTTATGAATACTTGATGTGTATTTCTTAGTTGTAGTTATGGTTCGTAGACATGCTACAATCTGTGTCGTCTTTTCCTGCAGCACACGTCTTGCGAAGAAAATGTGTAGGCTATGAAGGGTTAGTCTGCATGAATGCATACGGCGGATATTTAAGCTGTAAGTCACCTTATTGTAGCTTCATGCTGCCCAAGCTTATTGCTTGCTGAACTCTTTCCCGAGATGGGAAACGTTATAGATCCCGAGCATTTGAAAGGCTGAGAAGCATCGCAATTGCAAGCTACGTCGAAAATTGTTTCAGGTGTATTAGCATGCTTTTATGCTGGCAGAGAACAATATTCTTGTCTTCTTAATTCCATGAATAAGCAAGCGATCTGTTGTGATCTTCTGTCTAATTTAATTGGCATATCAAGACATCTGTGGGATTTTCAGATAAATCTACAGAAGATGGAATACCACCTTAAGTTGGTCTTATGCTATTTCTTGTTGCAATGCTTTCTGCCTGAAGAGATGAGTGAACAACTTGGTTCTGCTCTTATATTTGTTTTATCTTTCTGTTTGGGTTCGGTTGGTGTTCAAATCATTTAGTTATATGTCAAATGCTTTTGTAATCGCCCTTTTGTAATTGTAGGTACAAGGTATGCATGCTGATGTTTCTGCATTGAGCAAAGCTAGCATATGGCATGAAGCTTCTCGCATTGTTAATGAGGAAGGATTTAGAGCCTTTTGGAAGGGAAATCTGGTTACAATTGTACATCGCCTACCATATTCTTCTGTCAACTTCTATGCATATGAACATTACAAGAAGGTGGGTAGCTTCTACCATTCATTTGTGTATGTTAATGACTATCTTGTTTAAAATTCTTGTGTTCTGCTTATATCTAATGACTATCTTTTTAACAGTTTTTACAATCACTTCCCAGCCTTAACAAGTATGGGGAAAATGCCGGTAAAGATATTGGCATTCACTTTGTTAGTGGTGGCTTATCAGGAATAACAGCTGCCTCTGCCACATATCCATTAGACCTTGTGAGGACACGTCTTGCAGCACAGGTAAATATATCAGTATAACTTAAGATGCAGCTTTTGGCTACTGTCATTGTGATTTGTTACCTTCAAGGTGAAACCCAGCTTTGAGCTTTTAGAAGTTGGGATTGTGATAGAGCCGAATGTATACTAATCCGTTTTGCACTTTGTCTTTCATTCTCATACCTATGCATCGAGGCACTCTTTTTGGGCTAGGAGCAGCATAACATTATTTAGTGATGTTATGAGTTCTAGCTACATGTCAGCCTCGTGAGGCACGTGTTCTTTGTAGATTAATAATCAGAAAGCTCTCATGCATATTTGACATTCTTGGCATCCTTGTCCAAATTCCAATACCTGAAACGAGGGCCTCCTGTGTGGAACACAGGAAATAGTACCGACCTCCTGTTTTTCTTAGGTATGTCAAATATAGTAGAAATACATGTTGATCAACCTATTGTATGAAAATTAAAAGTGATGTGCTTTTCAGGGCTGGAGATGGAATATATGAGTTTTGGTATTTCTTGGGTAAGGGGGTAAATAACTAAATATCAAAGAATGAAACAACAAACTAGAATTCAAACTGAAATGAAGTCACTATTTAATCCTTTTCTTTTTCAATTTTCTAGATTTTGATTATGGTTTTGACAGATAAGTGAAGGATATTGACTTTATCGCTACAGGTATATTTAACATCACTGTGCTAGTGCTTGACGTCTCCCCAAGGGTTCTATATCACCTCATGTGGGATGCAGTTGCCAGCACTTAAGTGATAAGATCCTCACGGGATTACCACACTCAAAACCTGAACATAGTGATATAGACATTCCAGGGGTAGAAATAGCAGTTAAGAGCTTAAGCAGTAGGCACTAAATGCTCCATGTTAGAAACACACTACTACAGTTTTGGTTGACTAGAGGTTTTGCTTTGTTTGGGGCTGCTTCCCCTGTTGCGCAACTGCACGCCCCCGCTCATCCCCAATTGAAGAAGAAAATTTAAAGCTAAATAAAGGTTGAAGGAACAATATTCTAGGGCAGCACTGCAACGGGAGGTATTTTATCATCTAGGGAGAAAAAGAGCTTTAATAAACAAACCTATAAGCTGAAATAATACTTCTGACAGAACGTAAGAAAGAGAACTTCGGGAAGGCTAACAGTATTGCTGACTTCTTAATTAACTAAAGTGGTGCTCTTTAATATTAAATTTTCTCCAAAATCAACCAATAACATGTTACCAAATTAAGGTCATGTGTCAAAGGTGCAATACTCAATTTGGTCGGACCTGCCACATAGCAAGTCCCCAGCGTTGCACAGTGCCAGTTAGGAAGGTACCATCGTGGATAGCAAGGCGGTACAACCAATGCAACAAGGAGAATCTAGGAACAAACATGACAAAGGCGTGACAACGGGCAGAACTCCGACAACGAATGGGAAGGGCATTGCATCTCCGGAAGCACCCAAGCCAAGATGATTGACTAAGCGTGAATACTTAGCCCAGTTTGCTCGGCCAACTAACATCAAGGAGACATGAGCAAAGGAGTGGACTCAGGAGATTGAGAACCTTTGTTTGAGCTCCATGACATTGCATCCTTCTCCGACGGCGGTGCAAGTTCCACCGATGGTAGTGGTAGAGTTAGCAGCCCTAATGATCGGACTTAGGGAGCTTGACCCACCTTTGAAAGAACAGGTGATGAGGCTACGCATTTGGAGAGGAGATCCTCTGCTCCTTTGATCCATAGGAAGCTGTAAGGCTCCTTGATTACCTTTTGGAGGTGGCTTACAACTATCTTTGTTTCGGCAGAACACCTCTTCACAATTCTTTGGAATTGGGGCTGGAAGATGCTACTGAATATACTTCTTGTGTGACTGGTCTCAGCACACCCATTTCCCAAAGGACAGAGAATTTCCTACGGCCCTGATCCATTACCAGAGTCAATTCGTACGATCACCTTCCCTCACGCTTGCCTTTGAACCTTCTCGAAAGAGAAATTGAAGAATTCTCCTCAATTTGAAGGATAATCGGTGATCTGAGGCCATAGTTAAAGAAGTAGTAAGGAGAGAGAGAGAGAGGAGATAGGATGAAGGAAAGCCAACAGAAAGAGCAGGAGACCATACAGAAAGGAGGAAGTGATCTCTAGAATTCCGATATTTGCTTGATTAATTTCCTTAATCGGCATTCTTCACCAAATTAATTAACCAGTAGCTACCTTTTTAGAACTTAAGTAGTGGACAGAAGCTTGCTAATTAAATTAATCATTTCATTTGATCAAATTTGTTATCACTAACCCTTGCATCACTGTTGTATCTCTATGGAATTGTTCAACGCCATTGGCGAGGTTTGTAGATTTTTTGAATTGCTTACGAGGATACCTTATCCTCCTTTTTGTATTCTTTAAACATTTGATTAATAAAAATTTTCTTTGTCTAAAAAAGACTTCTGTGTTGAAGCGCAGCATGGGTTTTCTTAAGGATGAACTAAATAACTCCATTTTGTTGATATAGAACTCTACTTCAATTGATATAGTACGATAGGTTATGGTTACCTGCCATGTTTTAGAACCTAGCATAGAGGAAGTCCACTGATATTAAAACTTAAGTAATAAGTCAAATTTTAGTCTTAATCTGCTCGATTTATACTTGTATAAGTGCAATCAAGTTTTTTTCCTTCACCTGAGTATAGTATGAAGTTTGTGCATGTGATAGGTTCTGAATCTTCTGATATTAAAATTGTCTAGTTTCCCTGTATCATGGTGAGTCACTTTTCATGTGTATTTGACTCGTTACTCTTTTGGAAATACTAGCTCGGACAATTTGTGAATTACTGTGGAATTCTAGAATCTGGAGAAAATTTAAGATTTTAGCCTAGTCCACTCCATTCAAAATTTTATGAGTGCACCGGTACCCTCCCCCCCCCCCCCAGCTTTCTCCTATGCACAATTAATACTCGTAATGGTATGCAAATGATTGGCTCCGAATGAATTTCCAGCTCTGTTTTTCCCTGACTGGTTAAAATTTTGACACGGTTCTCTAAGGAAACACTAGCTCTGACAAACTTTTCATTTGCAGAGAAATTCCTTGTATTATCGTGGCATGTGCCATGCCCTTGAAACCATACATAGAGAGGAAGGGGTTCGTGGCTTGTATAAAGGTCTACAAGCGACCTTATTGGTACTTTCCACTGTTCTGAAACCTTCTTTGCTGATGTACTCTTTCGCCTTCATTTATTTATTTATTTATTGTGTTATATCAAAATTGACGCCTTCAATCTTATAATTTGGGTCATGCAGGGAGTGGGACCAAGTATAGCAATTAGTTTTTCTGTTTATGAGACTCTGAGATCATATTGGCATGCTCAAAGGTATAATCATGGAAAATTGTAATGATAGTGTTCAGTTTGTTCATTCATCTTTGGAACTTCATGTTTATTCTGTTGAAAATCTTTTTTCAGGCCCAGCGATTCCACTGTCATGGTCAGCCTTGCTTGCGGCAGTCTTTCTGGCATAGCATCTTCAACAGGTGAGTAATATTGAACCCCAAAGGTTTCATTTCGTCAAAATGTCTCATTAAACTATTCTGAGTTTCTTTTATAGCAGGTAGTCAATGCATGCTTAATGAAGGGTCTAACAGGGAACAAGTTTTCTATAATTTGCGTTGGACTCCTTATTACTTGCCTTAAGTAGGTGCTCTCGTGAGAAGCAAATAGATACGGTAGTTCTGTGGTTGGTGGTATGGTATGGTGTAACATTTCTTGCAGAAATATGAAAAAAAATTGATAACCAAATATACAAGATGTGCACAACCTTGTTGACAAATAGCACAGCCTGGAGGGCAGTATACCAGGATCACTGTTTAGTGATGACAAGATATTAAAATGCAATGAAAGATTAATTAGAAAGTAAGGAATCAATAGATGCTCAAGTGGCCAGGAGTATCATCCCCCAACAACGAGGTTGAGGGGTCGATTCCTATTGTTCTTTATGCTTCTCTAAAATCCAAGAAGAAAAGGGGAAAAAAAAATAAACTGGTTGATGCACAAAACCAATCCCAAAAATACACTATTCAGAAGACTGTGAAAGCCATCAGGAACGTAATCATGGAACCTAAAGTCGCATAATTTGTGCAGCACCGTCACCACAGAAGCAGAAAAAGTCCTGGCTTAAACAGTATACCCAAAAGTTGACCAAATTAATAACAGGAACAAGGAGTTGGACTAGCGTAACAATTAAGCTTTAACATTATATTCTCCCATATAGGGAACTTTACTTCTCTAATGTCCAGGTCTTGAACTATCTGCCTCACAATATTAAGTTTCTTTGCCCATTTCCGTATGTGTGACTGTGGCTACTTGCTACATAGAAACCAGGAACACAGCTTCAGGGAGCCTTGCTCATTTTCTTCCAATGGCCAAATCTAGCTCCTCACTAGATTGCATGGACACGAATACAGACACCGACATGGGAGTCTATATCTATAGAGGGGTAAAAGCTTAATATGTGTCATCTCTACGTGTCTGACACAAGACATGGCTCCTAAAGTCCTAACCGAGGTGTTCATACATACCTCATAGTTTCTGCTGATTCCACATGCCACCAAGACACCTGTCTGTTTTCACCAAACCACTGCATTAAGACAACCCACACTCTGTGAGAGATCACTACCAGCAGATGGGTTGGGACTTGGTTTCTATTTGGCCCTGACAAAGGATACAAACCCCAATCTGAGACATCTGTCAACATTAGGAACTCCGTACTGCAAGACCAACTAGAGAACAAATCTATGTTTGTGGACAAGCGCTTTCACTAGACAAGTGTTCTCCAGCTAGCTTTCTGGAAAACAAGCAAAAGATACAAGTCTTTTTTTGTAGAGAAAAAGTAATTTCCAGCCCCAAAGGAAGCGAGCATGGGAGCTGGATTAGCTTCCTTTTGAGTAAATATCTTATATTAACAAAATATATCTCTCAAGAGTAATGCGGCTTGCCTTGTACAAGGCATATCCTGAAAGTTTGATCTCTTACTGTAGTGTGCATGGATCCCCGTGACCCACAGTATCTTTTTTACTTGGGCCCCACATAACTTCCATTGTTTTTCTAAATAAAAGTGTCAACATAATCTAATAGCCCAGCAGCTTTTGGCGATTTCACCTTGTCCCAGACTTTGAAGCTTCAAACTTAAATGGATATATTTCAAGTCTCAACCTCTGTGTATTAATGTCCATTCTTCTGCCTCCTTCAATCCTTGATGTGTGTGTGTGGATGGGCAAGGAGGGTTTATTCCTCTTTTAAGAAACTATGTACCCTTTTCAAGTTTCATCTTTTTCGAAGTTTCTAATTCATTACACCACCTTCATAATATATCTAAAATCTTTTTCTTTTTTCTTTTTCTGGGTGATTATTTTGGTTCTGGTGTTGAACCATATCTCACAACTAAAGCAGATTAAATATTTTATAGATTCATTAAATCCAGGTAGGTTGTCAGGACTGAGTGAGATGCTTGACCTTCTTTGACCTTTAATCAGCACCTCTCTAGGGCTCTCTTCTTCCTTCCCCCAACCCATTCTTAATCCTAAAATTCACCGGAACAAGAAAAGCTTAGCGTTTTGGTAATAGTTTGGTGTTGCTTATGAACCTTCTCGACAAACCAGAAACGCTGAGTATATCTAGATACCTTGCCGGCCGTGGGACTCACAATGGATGTCTCTTTTGTTAGATATGGAAGGATACATGATGAGTTATAACAAGGCTTATTGCCCTCCCCCCTCTTCTGGAATACATATATATTTTTTGACATTGTTAACATGTTGCAGCAACATTCCCACTGGATCTTGTAAGACGAAGAATGCAGTTGGAAGGAGCTGCTGGCCAACACTGTGTTTACAGAAATGGCGTAATTAGTGCGTTTGGGCATATTTTCCGGACTGAAGGTTTGCGTGGATTGTACAGGGGAATCCTGCCAGAGTATTACAAGGTTGTTCCAGGAGTGGGGATTGCTTTCATGACATACGAAATGCTGAAGATGCTATTATCGCGTAATGAAGAAGCGTGACCGTGACAAGCAAAACTATGTGCATCTTATTCCACCATAAAGCTGTTGTGCAACTAATATGTGGGAAATAGATAGGAAGACGCTTAAGAATGTGAAATGAGTTGAGTGAGTCTTGTTTTGGCGGCTAAGGATGACTAGTAGTGGCCGCTGGCGCTAACCCTTCTTATTGTCGACAGAACCTAACAATATTGATGTATAGATTGACAAATTTTACATACAATTAGTTCACCAGGAGCAGCATATTAGGTCTTTGTGCTCCTAATCGTGCTTTGCTTCTCTGATGCTCACCATCAGAGCAATTTTGTTTGGTGCGTTGTGTTTATTTTTCCATTGGTTCGACAAATTTAGATGTGCCCATGTAGATCTACATCTTAGGTATTTTTGCAGTGCGCTTGTAGTGTAACACAGTATTGTACTTCCCACTCGTTTTCATAACTGATCACATACGAGCTCTCGATTCCCAAGAGGGTAGAGAGATTCATCGAGGGTTACAAAAATTTATATGACATTATTATATGTTCTCCTTACAGAAATATGCATCTTGAGCATCTCTAGCTGATTTTTGTGTTTGAATGTTCAGGATGAACTATGTCTAGATTGTCTACTACCTTGTAATAAAATGTAAAGAAAAATGAGTCTTAAACGACATTTTTCCCACGCTCTTTCTTTTGGCTGTGCTGTTGTAGTTTCCTGGAAACACATGAAGTGCTTCTGGTGTTGGATTGTTTAAGTTGGAGAAGCACTGAGCAATTGTTTGCAAACTAATTTCATGGAATGTCTTCCATAAGTTGGTATGTCTCTCTGAAGTTAATGTAACACAAAAACTCATGAGACGGGCGTCGTACCTGTGAGCAAAAGTACATAAAACTTTTGGTCGTTTCATGCATGAATCTGCCTCATTAAAGTACCTTTCCGGTGTGTTTTACTTTATTTGTGAGTGTAAATTAAAGTACCTTTCCGATGGCAAAAGGACTGGTTGTTGGTAAGCCAATTTGTATAGGTTGCTATGATAACTTTTTGCATTTAAGCTCATGTATATTGAGGGAATGCACGAAAAAGGATATGCGGCATATGCCAGTCTTGATCCTAAATGCTTGAATCTTATCTAGAAAAATTTACCCAAAAGGCAAGATCTCGCTGTCTACTTTGTCCTCTATTCTGGCTTGTGGTCATTCATGGCATCATACTGATCCTAAAAAATCTTTCCATTTTTCGTTTCTGTTGCTTATTTCTATTGGGTTCTCATTTTATGCGGCAAACAAAAACTGCTCTTCCGCACCTCTGAAGGCCAGAATTCTTTGCACTTTGGTATACAATATCTTGTGTGACGAGCTAACTTTGGTATGTTTTCCAAACTCCTGATCTTGTTTATCCCTAAAAAGAGAAAAAAGGAACTTTGGACTCTGGACTCTGGACTGCTATTTTATTTACTCTCCCATTTCATAATATACGACATATTATGGCCCTATTTGGCAATTAGCTGGTGACATTAGCTGTTGGCTGGTGGCTGGTGGTCGATAGCTGGTATTGTTAACTGATTTGACCGGCTGGTAACATTGGATGTCTGTAAAGAGATGTCTGGTAACATTGGTTGGTAACATTAGCTGGTTATATGTAAAATGACATATAAGGACATTCATATGATTGAGGAATTTGATGGCATAGGAGTAAATAATTACAAATCTTGGACTATTATGTCATTTGACTACATTAATGCCACAAGCCAATACCCATAAGCCAACCTCCTTGGCTTTTCAAAAGTTGGCTTGTGGGAACCCAAAAGCCAATCTCACAAGCTAACATCCAAACACCAATATTGGATGGTGGACTGGTCAAACATTCAATTTTACCAAAAGCCACCTCACAAGCCAACATCCAAACACCCCCTATGACTTACCACACAAGTTAAGAAACTAAAAGAATCCATAGAAAGAGATGTAAATTAACTAGTATGTCTTTACTAATAAATGCCGAAAGAGATTTCTATGATGAATTAATACCAACAAAAAAAGAAGGATACAATGGGCATAACAACAATAAATACTTGTTGGAAATTAGTGGGTACCTTAATTTTATTGTCCTAAGCAAATTCGAAGTAAAACAAGGGGTAAATTGTGAAACTGATCAAGTACTATTTTAGTCTCCTATTTAACTACTATGCCTTTGTTTCGTATATATGTACAAGTTTTAGCTCCAACTAGTATGTTTTCTATGCTTGCCCTGGTTTGACGGTAGAATGAAGTTTAGTATTATGAAACATAGGGAAGTCCGTTAATATTCTGTTTTTGGTTATCAAGAATATCTACCGTCGACTATAGTGACTATTTTCCTGCGTTGGTTTGTAGAGACCTCAAAGGGTGGGACTACTGGCCAACGAATTTAAAGTTGCTCCATGCCCAAGGCGAGATTTGAACCTTTGACCTTGGTAAAGGATGGATGAGTCCCTACCACTCAACCACACTTCCTTGGTTACATGTCAATTTGATTAGGAGGGGCCACCTTGATCCTAGGTCGCCTAATAATTTTTACTAATTTGACTGTATCTTCTTAATTATTTCTACGAAAAAAACATTAGGATAATTGTTGAGTCATTTTAAATCAATTCGCATTAATATCACACCCTTTTTAAAACAATACCACACTCCTAATATTTTTTTGCCAAATTTGCCATTTTTATCATTTTAGGCCCTAATTCCCTTCCTGCTACCTCAAGTTATAATACTAATAAAAACATAAGTTTTGTCGCCATTCAACACTCTCTGCGAATCGTGTCATCACTATACGGTTCAAATCAACTGTTCAATCAATCTCAATCACAATGACAATGAAAAGTCACAACGTTTTTAATTTACGTAAAATATATTTAATATTTTTTCGCTAATCAGAAAAGACCTGCGCCTAATATAAGCGCAGGTCATAAAGACATGCGCCTAGACCTGGCAAACGGGTCGGTCAGGTTGGGTTCAGGTTGGGTCAAATACGGATCGAATACATCGGGTCAAATACGGGTTCGGTTTCGGGTTACCCAACGGGTTTGACAAATGTTGTCTCACAACTTTCGGGTTCGAGTCGGGTCATTTCGGGTTTGAAACTTTTCGGGTCGGATTTCGGTCGGGTCTGTGACGAGTCGGGTTTGGGTCGATCATCGGATCGGGTCAGTTTTTGCCAGCTCTACATGCGGCCCAATTCAAGCCAGGTTTCCAGCACCTGCCTGCGCTTAAACAAGGCGCAGGTAATGAGTTGATATGTGATGGGCATTGCAAATTGTTGTGGTGTCGGTTTCTTTGGTCTCATGGGCACTGCTGCTTGGCTTTCATTGATTGATATAATTTTTGTTTTTCAGGTGGGTTTTGGATGTTTTGTCATTGAATTTTGTATTTTTCTTCCATTTTCATTTGTGGGTTTAGGATATTTGTCTGGGTTTTCTCAACATTTGATGATTAATAATAGTGGGTTCGGTAATTGTGAATGGTTGCTCTTCGGTGCGACAGGTGAGCGGTGGTGGAGAGGAGGTGGCGGCGGTTGGGCGGCGGTGGGGGACAGTTGGATGGCTGGGTGAGTGGAGTGAGTGAGGGGTGTGGTATTGTGGTTGGGTGTTCTGTGTGTGAGTGTTGTGTCGTGAGTGTTATGTCTGTGTGATTGTTTTTTTTAGGGGTATTTTGGGTAGTTTATATTTAGGAGGGTGGTATTGTTTTAAAAGGGGTATGGTATGTAACTCCCCTTTTTAAATTACCCTTTGGATAATAAATAGTCCATGCCCTTTTATTAAACTGAAATGTAAGGAGTGGGAGATTATACATTTATTAGAGTTGAAACTCATATGCCCATTAAAGCCGACTTTCAAGACATCAGAACTCCAAATATGTTCAATTTCACTGCCCTAAATACAGCCATGCAATTTCCTTCCTTTTAAGCACCTATAAGTAGCAAAGACAACACTCACACAAACTACTCCTAGTCTTTTCCTGAACCATAAGAAAGAATAAACCTTAACTTATCCCTGATTCCCAACAAAAGGACTATTTCACAAAGGGACAACCAAAAAAGGGGGTCTCTTTCTTGTGAGGAATACAGAATATCATACAGTAGGATGGTGACCAAATAACCTCATAGAAAATTAGAAACACATAGATTTTGCATCTTTTTTTCAGCTCAATGCAATGCATTTTGTTGATTATATTCCAGAGATTACATATGATTGGCCAAAAAGAGAACTATTACCTGATTTACAATCTGTGGTTACAAGTGTGTTGGAGCGATTCTCAGTAACATACATGGTCAAAGAGTATCATTAGTATCTTCAGTGGCGGATCTATCAAACTAATAATATGGGTGCCAAAATTAAATAATAAATATTATGGGTGCCAAAACTAAATTTTTAGAGTATTTTAATAATAGTTTTCAAAAAAATGCCAAAAAGTAGGATATTTTAGCAAAATTTTCCGAAAAAACTGGTTGTCCGGGACCCCGGTGCCCCGTACTACATCTGCCACTGAGTATCTTGACTGTATGTCAAAGTGGCGGATTTAACCTTATGGCTACGGGGAAAATGCTCCCAACTAAGTTTCGGAAAATTTAGGACAATTGTGAAAACTATGAGGTTACTCCCTATCAAAAGTTTAATTTGCTCCCAACTGTTACCCCGAATATGGTCCAAATTAAATCAGTTCCCATGTAATTCGCCCCCAGAAAAAGTCATTTATAGATCCGCCACTCTGTCAAAAGATATCTACAATTGGCAAAAAGCAGTTAGAGATCATATAACATCCTCTTCAAGTGAAAGAAAAAGAAGAGATCGAAAAAAACAGGAACCTTGACCTTTCATTGCCTGCAAAGAACAACGTTGATAATAATTCATGTATAGGAGCACCTTATCTTAAGTGGTGTTTGGCCTAACTTGTGGGTAGCTTTTATTTTTCCCCGTATTTTCCCTTCCAAACCAACCCCTCCACTTCCTCTTCACATCCATTTTCAACTTTCATAAAGTATACAACACCCCTAGCAGTCTAGGACCCCCTAGAAGCCCCAAAAGTAAAAGCATCAAATTGGAGCTTCTACTTTTGGGCCTTCCAATGAGTGTTTTGGCAAAGGTTCCAATGATGGCTTGTCTTATTGGTCTGAAATGGGTAATCTGCATCCTGAGGCTCAGACCAAGCAAGTGCAAATATTTGCCAAAGGACATGAGCCTCTAGATGCAGAGGATCTATTTCTTGCCAAGAATGTCTGTATTTTCATTCTCAGATTTATCTGCACAGTCAAGAAATGGTATGTTTCTTTCTCATCTAAGATTGTAGTCATAAGTTAAGTGCTATTGTGCTAATCAGCTCATTTGTCATGGTCAAAATAATATTTGTGAGGGTGGAATATCAAAAGATGGGAAGAAAAACGAAAGCAGTATAAGAAGATCATACAGATCAAAATGCATTCAGTAGCTAGGTAGGATTTTGATGCTTACATAATACTACTGAATTAGATTTAACTATTTACGTGCAGACTATTGTTACATATTTCTTGGTAACAACATTTAGACCCTATTCTCTTCAATGGAATGGTGTTGAACGATGAGGAACGAAGCGAAGCGGTGTAGAACGGAATGACGTGGATGATGGAGCAAAATATGAGGCAAAATGAATTACAAAATAGGGTGTAGCGCGGAACATAACAGGCGGAATAAAGCGGAACAACGAAACGAAAGGGTATTAATGCAGCATGTCAAAACGACGAAAAGAATAGGGCCTATTAGTTTTCACCATATGTATACAAACACATCCATTGGTTGACAATGTTAGTTTATGCTACAAAATTAATTAGTAATAATATTTGGTAACAAATTATATTTTCTAAGAATTAGAATTCTGAGGTTTGTAGAGTCATCAACTAATTACATAACTAGTGGTAGTAATTGGCATGTATCCCATCTTAAGCTTGATTTTAGTTGGAAGTTGTTTAGAGGCCAGGTTATTAGCCTATAAAAGTCGGAATTGTATTCAATTGTTAATTCAAATGAAGTTTAGAAAATCAAGTTTATGAAATTGCGTAGATTCTTATTCCTTTCTCCTCCATTCCCAACCGATAAGAGTTCATAAATGATTGTTGAATTGATTACATTGTGGATTTGTATTAATAACAATGCTGAATTAACTATTCATAAATGATTTTTACAAAAGTTTAAGTTTCTTCCTACACAAACACATTCACTCGTTGACAACAGTTCATAAATGATTGTTAAATTGGTTACGCTGTAGATTTGTAGAAGTTAATAACAATGCAAAGTTAACGATGTTGTTCTTAGAGACACAATTTTCGCTTCAAACAAAAAAAATTAAACAACCATATTTGTGATACAGTTTCTTAAGGCTTCTTAGGCTAGAAGCCTCCTCTCTTCTTTCCTCTCCCACTTTCTCGAAAAAAAACCTTATATGCCTTATAAACCTTAGTGGTTTAAAGCCGCTGCCATCAGCGATTTTGCTGTTGATAACTTGATATTCCCCAATTCCTTTGATTTCTTTGGGTTTTTAGTTATTTTTATTCGGAAGGGTTAGTCTCTCCATTTGTGAGTTACTTTGTTCCATATATTGTGTAGGAGTGTCTGTACTTGTTGTAAGTACTATATGTTTTTCATTTATTCACTCGTATAGTGCTACGCATATCATCTTTTTCAAGAGGCAATTTACACCATGTCATATTTGGACATTGAAGAAGTTATGGCTGGGTCTTCTAGAGGGTATATATGGAAAACAACGATCAAAGATAAGTTGTTTCGAAAATTAAAGTTGAATATGTTTTGCTATATAGTTTTATCGTACGACTGTATTATGATGCATTGCATCTTTTCTTTATTGAATTCGCTATTGTTTGTAGTTCGTGTATGAATTATAATTATTGGTAGGGATGTCAAATGAAAAAAACAATATTGAATTCAACAATAACAAATAATCAAATTTAAATTTATACGGTTTGGGATATAATTAGTTATGGTAATAATTAATTATATTATTGTGTTTTTTAAAAAAAAGAGTTATATTATTAGGATTCCTCACAAGTTTTTTAGGGACGACAAGATAAGTCAAATTTTCTTATTGTATTATCTCTTAGTGTGTCTATATATATCTCATAAAACATTCAATTTATTTGTGTGTATTATGAGAGCCGCCCTCATCAAAATATGAGGATGAAAGAGAGAAATTGTATGAGAAAGTTTTCTGTTTATATCTCACTCGCTTGTAATAGTAAATTGTTCTCTTTCTCTACCTGTGGGTTTTCCCAAATTTGGGGTTTTCACGTAAATTTTATGTCTTGTTTTCCTATATTGATAAATTTTTTCGCTAAATTTTTAGTTCTTTATTAGTTAGGGTTTCAATCACTCCTAGAATTAAGTAGTAAATATAAGGATGAATGATAAGAGTATGTTTTAGTGGCATATCGATGAGTGTTGTCTTTGATGATAAGATTGAGAGTTTGTTTGACTCCTATTAAATATCTTTTAATTTGATAGTCAATTAGGCATTTTTTTATTAACGAAAATCAGGGTCAAGTCGAGAAAGTTACGAACATTCAACAAGTACCCCACATTTTAGGAAGAGTCAATCCTATTAAGCCTTGTGCATCTAAAACAAAATAGAGCAACTCTTATATAAAAATGGAGCCACTATTCATAAATGTTGGAGTCATTTTTTATGAGTCGTGACCCTTGTTTCATTAAAAAGTGATCCTCGTCTTATCAAAAGTTACGATAAAATTGTCTTAAACAAGTTTTAGTGAACAAAAAAATAAAAAAGCAAAAAGATTAATATCAAGACAACTTAAACTTTCATTCCTTGTGTTCTTAGCTTAAATTAACTTTCAAAAGATACTCCATTTGTCCCAAATTAAAGTGCCCTTTTCTTTTGAGCACGAAGATTAAGACAATGAGTAATCGGTATTTGCTCTCCTCTTATATTTCTCATTTCAATTCGAAATATGAAATGCTCAAAACATTTAGTGAGGTTCACATGAGGGTATAAGCTAAGGGAACTATCACCCCAAATTTATGTCTCTTGCTAATTGGTTGCTATTTGATAATATGGTGTTGAGGTAATGAGTGGAGGAGAGAAGGGTCATAGTTACCACTGTTCTCCCCTCTTCTCTACCAAACTCCAAAATCCGATACCTCACCCCCTCCATCCTCTTTTTTCACCCTTTAAATCATTCAATTACCCTTAATTTATCCAGTGAGGATCCTTTGTCCTACATTTCGTGTTTTTTTTTTTTTTTTTTTGATAATTTGGCCTTTTTAATAAATGGAGAATAAAAGGAGCGGGAGCTCAATTGGAGTCGTAGCTCATACATGCATTAGAGCCAAAGCTCAAACACCTAATGGAGCCAAAGCTCATACAAATAATCAAGAAAAACCAAAATACTCATTAGAGCATAACTCATATACCTAATAGAATCGACCAACAATACACCAAAAGACATTATCAAACAGTGCACCTACTCCAAATCCTAAAGAAACACCTCAAAGATAAGCTAAGAAGACACCAGGAGCATCAACCCTACTCAAGCTCTGCAACAAGAAACGCTCCACCAAAAGCCGACTGTTAATGTGCCCCTCGCAGTCTCACCCAGCAGCATAAATTTGAGAAAGTGATAAACCCTTTGACAAATAACCTCAAAACCCCCATCATTATAAACGCCTTCAAGAATTCGAATCACCTTCTAGCTGATATTTATTTTCCCCTCCTTTTGAACTTGATACATCCTTTTGAAAATTTCCTCTTCGGATGCGTTGATACCCAGTTCCAATCTGTCCACCACCCAACTTCTATCAATGCCCAAACTCCGATACTCATTGTACTTAAAAATAGGACGCCTCTTAACGCCTTTAGGAAGCCTATCCCAAGCAAAAGATTGTTTCAACAATGACTTATCTAGCAATCTCGACCTCTGAGCCATAATAGGTCTAACGAAGCTCGAGTTCCCAATAGAAACATCCAAATTAGGAACTGATGCAAATGTATGGATTGAGGAATCCTCCGAGAAAGTTGAAACAGGAGGAAAAGACACCACTACAACCTTTGAATTTTTCTTTTTCTTCGGCATCTGAAGCTTGAATATAGAATTGGCCGTCTCACTATCCAACAAGCAACAAGACGTAGAGGAGCTTCCAACCATGTACGAAGAAGATGCAACTTGATTTTCTTCCTGAACCCAAACACCAAAACCAAAATTACCACAATTTGCCAGACTCCTCACTTCATTGTTTGAAACAAAATCAACATCCTCATGTTGACCTGCACAGGAACCTTCAGAAATGACCCCAACACCAATGTCCAAAACTAGAGAAGAATGACAACTGGAGAAGCCCCAATTTTCCAGTTCCAGCAACTCATCAACACCAATTGTAAGCACACCCATGGAACAAGAATCAATAGTTCTATTTTCTGCCATAATCAAATCAAACACCTCATTCTCTGCAAGAACATTGCAATTTGCAACCAATGCACTTGTCTGGAAGAGAGCCTCAATGAATTTCTCCCAAGGATTGACAAAAGAGCTCCCAGGAACAAAAACAGAGAAATTAGAACCCTTAAACATCACACTTTACTTCAGAAACCAACCCCAACGATTAACCCTAGATTCAATTCTCCACACAAAGGAGCCAACCTTAATCTGATGCTCAAAATCAACCAATCTTGTGCAACACCTAAGACTGTCTTAAACCCACGCACCCAAACACATCAGGGGGAAATTTAATCCATCTCACACCAAATCTACTGAAATCTTTGACCATTAAAAGCCCATCTATCAGTTCTAACTCAAAGGATTTATCCTCAATGTAAATTCTCATGTCAAAACTTCAAACAACCACAGAAGAAAAAAAATTAAAGAGACAACACCAACAAGCCCAGCAATTTCAACAGCAACAAACTCCAAATAGCACTAAGACCCACCAGTTCAAATTAGAACCATAGAATAAGGATAGACAGCAAGTAAAGAACACCACATACCAGAAGGTGAATCGTTATCTCGATGACGACAAAATCCAGAACCAAAAATCCCCTTGTCCTAAGTTCGTGTTATCGCATGTGTCACTCATATATTTGACCCATCAGATTTTAAATTTATTTTATTATTAAATTAGGATGCAATCACAAAATTACGGCCGGTAGGATCTGGTTGGAATAGAGAGTGCGTGGTATATATATGTATAATGGGACAAGGATCCGGATTGCAATTTATCCGCTTAAAACGTATGTGCCATTTCCTTCAACCCAAGCGCCCCCTAGGAGATAAACACAACTGTAAGAAAAAAGCAAGAGCCTATGATCTTTCATCAAAGCATAATCAAAAGATACAAAAGGATAAACCACAAAGCTTCCCTGATTCCCAACCAAATATGGAACTCTTCAGCTAGAGAGAACAAGCACAATAAGTGGGTCTCTTTTCTTTTCTCAGTATGAGGAATAAAAATATCAATACTGCACACTTTTTTTTCCTTCTTTTGTAGTGTTAATCGTAAGTGAATAAGGAGAGTAGAAAGCTTCAAAATCCAGTGATAGCATAAAACTGATTATATTCCACAGACTACAAATTCTTGAGATGTAAACTGAATGACATGTATAATCAAAGATGATATGATTAATACTATATGCCAAAAGAATATCTATAAGACTGACAAAAAGCAGTCAAGATCAAAAAACATTTATCCTTTTTCAGTGAAAAAAGAAACATACATACAGGAAGCAGGACCTTATCATAAGAACCTTGTTATTAAGCTTTAATTTATACTGTCTACCCCGCCTTTAACCCCTCGCGAAACTAGTATAAATTGCTTCTTGCTGTTATGATTGAAATCAGCAAGGGATCCAGTCATTACTGATCGAACGACAAACATACAGATTAAGAGTAGTATTTGAAGTAATGGCTTTTGTTCTACTGTTGGTACTTGTGTATATACATGTTGGTCGGAAACGGGTAATCTGCATCCTGAGGCTGAGATCAATTAGTGCAAAAGTTTTTGCCACAGTTTCTGAATTCTGAGCCTCTAGATGCTGATGATCTCTTTCTTGCCAATACTCTCTTTATATGCCTTCTGGTATATATCTGTCCAAATTGTAATGGTATGTTTCTTCATCGGTTAAGGCTATAGTGTCAAAGTCCAAGTGATTCATAGTAGGAACTTAATGAGTACCATATAAGCTTCTATGCTCAATATTTCACATTTGCTACAGTGCTATACTGCTCTACAGTACAGGACTCTCCCCATTTGACTCTTCTGTTTTTGGATACTGAGAAAGCTTGCAGGATATGCAGGGGTCTTCAGAGAAGTAATGCGCAACGGCTTCTTAGTTTTCAACAGCACCTTACAAATGCAGGCATCTCATGACATTGCTCTATGAAGTGAAGATTGTCCAGCAGTTTACACAAACAAATTAAGTTGCTGATGTCTTACCAAAGGAGGCAGATAGTTTTGATCACGACTTCAAGATTGTGGTTTGTAATGAGAACATCAAGTGATCTTGTATTTAGCATTTGCTTGTAAAAGTAAAGGAACTTGTTTTTCCTAACTACACTACTATGTCTTAGTCCTTTGTCTTTTTCAGACAGATAATTTTTTTTTATAAGAAGATACTGCAAATCTTGCCACTTTCTTCATCCTTAACTTCTCGCTTCAAAGTTTTCTTTTATTTTACATTTGCAATCAATTAAAGACAGGCTTTAAGGTCTCACGTACAGTTAACATCTTGAAGAAATTGGAAGTTCTTGTGTGTAGCATATAGCATACATTCCTTCTCTTATTTGACCAGAAACTTCCTGACGGGTCTTGGTTTTCGTTCTCTTCTTTATCTATAAAGCCAATTATATGACTATTTTCTGTGTATTTCTAGTGCAGTTCTTTGAACATCCATTATCTGATATATAGATTTGATGCTAAATAGGCAATAGCTAAATTGCTTGGACTCGTCATTTTGCTTGGACACGGGTACTTGATACTCCGACATGGGTGTGGACACTGGACACTCCATTTTAAGCAAAAGCCATGCAGAATTTCCAAAAAAATTGGCCGAGTCTGACATGGGTATGGTTACTGAACACTGTGACACTTCGTCGAGTCTGAGCAACATGCCAACATAGCTCAATAAGTCAATAGAATACCCAATTAACTTTTTTGTTTTTATTTCTGATCTGGGTTGTCTTTCTATTAGCATATCCTGGCTTTCCCTCAGTCTTTTCTATCAGAGGCTCTTTAGCTCAAATTGAGATTGCTACCGAATAGCAGTGGGTAATCAACTTCGTGATTCCTTTCACAGTCTCTATAGGTCACAGTGTGTTTACACTTTGAGCTAAGAAATTCTTGATGAACTTTTCACCCCCTATGACGGTGCTAAAAGTAGTCTGGATCCTTAATAATGTGGGGGATATATAGTTTACCTGCTTGTACTGTACTGAAAGTTTTAATGGCTTAGCTTTGATTAAACACAATGCTGTTTGTCGTTAAGTTACTGTACTCTCAATGAAGTTTGTGCAGAAGAAATGAAGATCATCTGCAAGGTTGTTCAGTACTCATCAATAGCATACTGTAATCGATGACAGGACGGGACTGTACATCCCCTATATATAGACCCAACAAGCACTATCATATGGGGAAACACTAAGCATGTTTCTTGTCCTTTTTGTTTTTGATATTTTCTTTAAATCAGTAACTAGGCTGTGACTCCAACAATGTACTATGTTAGAAGTTGGGGTCAAGGCTATATAGCTAACAAATCCAGTTTTGTTCCCCTTCTGAAGCAAGGTAAAATACTACAAGAGTAGAGGGCTCTTGGTTAGGAAGCAATAAGCTACATTCCTAATTTCCAGGGAGAAGCGAAAAAAGGGATGTACAAGATTTTGTACTATTTCCTGAATAACTCCAACAGTTAACATCCATGAATATGTGCGGTCAGATTAACAAGTTTTTGTGTAGCTGTTGGCCTGTTGTTAGACAGCAGTAACAAGAATGGTGGTTTACGTTTGGGATTTTATGTACCTGGAATTTGTATAAGCGAGCTACTTCTAACTTAGAAGCTAGCTGAAACAACCTGTCAAATGCAGGCATAGTTCATTATCGAAAAAAAGAGGTTAAAGTTTGTTGTCTCTTTGAGTGGTCTTGATTCTTGAACTATTTGCTGTGCAAAACTCCTCACTATGAGAGTGCAAATTGCACCGCCAATGAAAATACAACACATATATATGCACTTTCCAGAAAGGAAATTATAAATCGAAAACCTATTTCCTTGCAAGTGCACATGTGTGTCATTCTATTGCGGGGTGCAATTTGCATTCACATTGAGATTGCAAATAGCATGAATTAATGTTAATAGTAATTTTCTTGGTTGCCAAATAAGTGTATGATAAAATTTGAGATATTCATGAAAATCTGAATGTCCCCTTTCCCATATATCATGAGCTAAGGCAGAACATTATTGATGAATAGCTTAACAGCTTAAACAATGCGCCTCTTACTGATGCCTGGAGAACAAATTATCCAAAACTAACGTAGCTTTTCGTTTAATTAAATGGGACATAGAAACTTTGCAATCAAAAGAGAGCATCTCTTCTGTCTATAGAAAAACAAGTTACACGATCGAGATGAGCTAAATGACAGCAACTCAGTCAGAATAGTTCCATAGTCTTACCAACAAAGAATATTTTTTAGATTTTCCGTAGTTATATTGGTTGCAACAAGATCATGTGCATTGATAGTGAAGCTCCTTTAGTCCTGTACTGTGCTGTTATCTACCGCATAAGCGAAGGATATGCCAGTCTCAAATCCTAAATGTTTGAATCCCACAAAGAAAAACTTGTACCATAATGTTCTCTTACTAGCTTGTTCCCTTCAATTTCACGGCATCATTCAGATACTTCATACCTAAACTTTCTGAGTCTGTTGCTCCAATTGAGAGCATTTAACTAGCTGATACAAACACATGTTTTTTCACCCTTTTTCTTCTGTAGAGTTAATCTTAACTGAAGTAGAAAGCTTCAAAATCCAGTGAGAGCATATAACTGATTATATTCAAGAGATTTACAAATGATTGACTCAAAAGAGAGCTAGTGTCCTCATTAATCTGTGGCGACTAGTTTATCCTACTGTGATTCTAAATAACATGTATAATATAAATTAATATACCGATCCTATGCTAAACGAATATCTAAGACTGACAAAAAGCAGTCAAGATCATAAAACATATATCCTTTTTCAGTGAAAAAAAGGAAACATACAGGAAATAGGATCTTATCAAAAGAACTTTATCATAAGCTTTAATTTATACTGTCTACGTTACCTTTAACCTCTCGCAAAACTAGTATAAATTGCTTGGTGTTGTGGTTGAAATCAGCAAGGGATCCAGTCATTACTGAACAAACAAACTTACAAATAAAGGTCACATTTGTTCTACTCTTGGTACTTGTGTATATAAATGTTGGTCGGAAATGGGTAATCTGCATCCTGAGGCTCAGATCAAATAGTGCAAGTGTTTTTGCCACAGTTTCTGAATTTTGAGCCTCTAGATGCGGATGATCTGTTTCTTGCCGATACTCTCTTTATATGCCTTCTGGTATGTATCGGTCCACACTGAAATAGTATGTTTCTTCATTTGTTAGGGCTTTAGTGTCAAAAGTCCAAGTGATTATTAAATCAATCTTCCTAGAATGTAATTCATAGGAGGAACTGACTGGTAACCATATAAGTTGCTATGCTCAATATTTCACATTAGCTACAGTGTTATACAGTACAGGACTCATATCTTTTGCAGGGGTCTTCGGGGACTGTAATGCGCAACGGATCCTTAGTTTTCAACAGCATCTCATGACAAGGATCTCTGAAGTGAAGATTGTCCGGCAATTTAGGAAAACAAACCAAATTGCTTATATTTTACCGAAGGAGTAAGCTAGTTTTGACCAAGATTTCAAGAATGTGGTTTGTAATGAGAATATCAAATGATATTGTATTTTAGCATATTTTACCGAAGGAGTAAGCTAGTTTTGACCAAGATTTCAAGAATGTGGTTTGTAATGAGAATATCAAATGATCTTGTATATTAACATTTACTTCTAAATGTAAGGCTACTTGTTTTTCCTAGAAAACTGAATACTATGACTTAGTCCTTTGTATTTTGATGACAGATTAAAACATTTTAAAAAAGTTGCTGCAAATCTTGCTACTTTCTTCATCCTTGAAGGACTTCTCTCTTCAAAGTTTTCTTTTATTTTCAATTTGCAATAAATCATGAGAAATTTCACATGAAGTTAACATGGTAGAGAAATTAGAAGTTCTTGTGTGTACGTATACATTTCCATCTCTTATATGACCAGAAACTTCCTGATGGGTCTTGGTTTCTGTTCTCTTCTTTGTCTATAAGGCCAAATATATGAATTGGTAACTTGAATTTTCTGTATGTCTCTAGAGCAGTTCTTTAAACATACATTATTTGACAGCTAAATTTGATGAACCCAATTAAGTTTTTGTTTTTATTTCTGATCATGGCTGTCCTTTTATTAGCATATCCTGGCTTTCTCTCAGTCCTTTTTATAAGAGGCTCTTTATTTCATTTTGAGATTGCTACCAAATAGCAGTGGCTAATCAACTTTGTTTTTTCTGTTAGCAGCTGTTTACAGTTTGTGCTAAGCAATTCTTAGATGAAATTCTCAAAGTACATTCACCCCCTATTACATATAGTTGATGAATGTGGAGTACATATAGTTTACCTGCCTGTGCAGTACTGAAAAGGTGAAAATTTTAATTGTTTAGCTTACTTGAACACATTGCTATTTGTCATTAAGCTATTGTACTTCAATGAAGCTTGTGCAGAAGAACAATAAAGAATCATCTGCCAGGTTCTTTAAGTACTCAGCAGCATACTGTAGAAAGTTAACTGACTATAGACCCAACAAGTGCTACCATACGGGGAAACACTAAGCATGTTTCTTCTAAGTCAGTAACCGGACTGTGAGCCCGACAACATACTTATGTTAGTAGTTGGGGTCACACTTGGGAATAGACGACTTACGGAGTACTTTTGAAGCAGTACGTGAACCGATTTCCCAAGGCTATCTAGGAGTGTGCTGGACAATGGCTATATATCCAAAAATCCAGATTTGAAGTCTTTTTTTTCTTGCAAACCTCCTCACTTCTGGTCCCCTTCTGAAGGGAGGTGAGTCCACCAATATCAAGTTGACTATTGACTGCAGGTTGCAGCTACAACTCTACAAGGTCAGCTTGAATAATACTCATCCACATGTGTACAAACCTAGGTAGGCAAAGACCCAAAATATTACCCCAATACGTCATAGGCTGCTCTTCTTTTTTAGGCTCCTGATGAGCCTCAGATTATCTCTTTCCACAATAACCAGTAAGAACTTATATTAGTTTGATAATGTATGCCTTTTTCTAGTACTATGTACTATGGTTGTGTATTACAAAAAATGTACTATGGTTGTGTATTACAAAAAACAAAGGATGCTCCAAGTATTTGCTTCTTATTGAATATTATATTCATTCACGAGACATAGCAATGGTAGAATGAGTAGAGCTGTCAAATAGGTCAGGTCATGTTGTGTTCGTGTTCGTGTCAAGGTTAAACGTGTCGAGAATGTCTTGACCCAAACCTAACCCATTCATTAATCGTGTCGAAAATCCTTGACCTGCACCTGATCTGTTTAATAATCGTGTTACCTGTTTAATGACCTGTTAACCCATTTATCTTTACTTATATTTTAAACTAATTAAAATATGAGAAAAGACATAAAAATTTACCTAAATTAAAAGTTCTAACCATATATAGTGTACATTCAATAGTCTCAAATTATTAAAATGCTCAAGATAGGTGAGATTCTATTACATTATTTACTTGTTACAAATTATTTGAACTTAAATTTGACAATTCTAATTAAACGGGTCGTAAGAAGGTTGCTTTCGTGTTGAAAATCTCAAGCTTAACCTAACTCATTTAACTAAACGTGTTACTCGTGTCAACCCATTTAATTAAACGGGTCGAAACCTCTTAACACTAACCCGCTACATTCGTGTCCGGTTCATGTCGTGTTGTCGTGTCGTGTCAACTTTTGACAGCTTCTAAGAATGAGGAGTATTATGTGCATCCTCACTATGAGAGTGCAAAATGCACCGCCCTCTCCCCCAAAATAAAAATACGACACATATGCACCTTCAAGAAAGAACATCTTTAATCGAAAACCAATTTCCTTGCAGGTGCACTTTTGTGTCCTTTCTAATGTGGTGCAATTTCTACTCTCGCATCTTAGTCATTACTTGGTTGCCTAATAAGTGTACGATACAATTTGAGATTTCATGCATGTAGACTTTGTGTCTCTTACGAACATAGAAACTTTGCTTTCAAAGAGAGCATCTCTTCTGTGAATAGAAGAACAAGTTACACTATCGATATATGAGCTAACTGACACTACAGCACCTCACTCAGAATATTTTTCCTTGATTTCTGACTTACCAACTAAGAATATTTTTAGATTTAGTTAAATTGGTTGCAACAACATCATGTGCAGTACATTGGTTTGTGAAGCTCCTTTAGTCCTGTACTATCCTTTGATGGACCGCATGAGCAAAGGATATGCCATTCTCAAATCCCAAAGACAAAAAATTGTACCATAATGTTCTCTCAGTCGTTGCTTCTTCCATTCAATGTTATGGCATCATTATTCTGATGCTGAATATCTTTTGTCTGTTGCGCAGTTTTTGAGGTGTTCCTTTTACGTGGCGACAAGCTGCTCTTCAGCACGTCTGAAAGGCAGAGTGCTTTAAACCTTCAAATAGTTTGTTGCAATTTAATTACCGTTTTAGTTGAACTATAATCCTGTTTAATTTACTTGTATTATGTGCTTGCATATAAAGCAGGAAGGAATTATAACCTAATACTTATACATACCAGGCCTAAAATTCAAAATAGTAACATATATATAGCATTACAGAAAGGGTTGCGTTCCCTCTGGACGCCCCCATAAACCCTGCCCTGGTACGTTATAGGAGTACATGTCACGCTATAATTACACAAGACTATCCCAGACTCCCAGTGTTCTTAGCCTTACCTCTGCGGATAAGACACAAAGTCTAGCTAGGGGTACCTTGTCATAGTGATGCAATCAATTTAGGAGGGAAATGCTTAGCAACACCATTCCAATATTATTACCACCATTCCAATTCCAGTTCCAACAAAATTCAGCTGTATAACTCCTTAATTATGTGTCCCTGTCATTAATTCAATCGAAGCGTTCCCTTAACATGACTGTCAAACCAAAATAGGCATCTGGTCTTTGTCAAGCGCAAAACAGAATAAACCTCAAAGCATCCCTGATTCCCAACCAGTGGAAAAATCCTTTAGCAATGGCGGTCTCTTCCCTGTAAGGGACAGAATAAAATACAGGAAGGACAGTGACCTTCTTAACTTGATACAAATACTGAATTGGGAATACTAAAGAAATAACAGAATCCAATTGAGACTTGAGAGCATATAACTGGTTATATTCCCAAATATTTCAAATGAAATGTTCAGCTGAATAGAGAACTAGTTACTTCACTATATGTGGCGACTAGTTTTTGGCGATTCTCAATGAAAAAGTTAGTATACAGATCATATGCCGAAAGAATATTATGTTCCGTTCTGACAACAAGCAATGCGCATTGAACACTCTTTTCCAGTGAAAAACACAAGAAAGAAAAAAAGAAGAAGAAAGAAAATAGGGGAAGCCTGATCATTGGCTGGCAAAGAACACTGTCGATGATCAGTATAAGAGTGTTATTCCATGTAACCCACTTTTAAGCCATGTACCCCACTGTGTCGCTCATATCTTGAGTTTTATTCCATGTACCCCACTTTTAACCTGTGGCTAAACTAGTATAAATTGCTTCTTCAAGTGATAGATTTTTTCAAGAGAGTGGAGTCCTTAGTGAAGAAACATGACAAAGATTCCTCACATGGAAATTGTTCTTAGGGGTGTTTCTACTTAAGCGTCTATATATGTGTTGGTCGGAAATGGGTAATCTGCATCCTGAGGCTCAGATGATCAAGTGCAATAGTTTTACAGCGTCTGAGCCTCTAGATGCAGATGATCTGTTTCTTGCCAAGACCTCTCACAATTTTCCCTCCCGTATGCATTCGGATTGAAATCAATGGTATGTATACTTCTTCATCATCCAATGTTCTTTTGTAAAATTTGCAAGTGCACATTCATATTAGCGCGTTTTGGAACATCATGCATGAATGGGTAAGGTTAATGTTTTCAACTAAATTCATTGCTTTTCTTCGTAAACTCCTAAACTTTTGCAGGAAGAAACATCTGCTAAGGCTTTCAGTGGCATATTGTAGTAATTACTATTGTTTAGTAAATTTCCCTTGAGGATTTACTGTATATCATTAAGAATATATATTGGGTGTTTACAGACTAGGTTACAAGATAATGAGCCTAGATACAAGTCTAAGCTAATAAGGAAACTATAAAGTATTTACAATATTAATTTATTCCTATAATTACATTATCTATCACACCCCGCAGTCGGAGCGGGAGAACGACGAACGCTCAGACTGGAGCGAAAGTCATTAAACTGAGTGGAAGGAAGGCCCTTAGTAAAGATGTCAGCGTACTGAGAACTAGAGGGCACATGATGGACCCGAACATGACCAATAACAACCTTCTCCCGAACAAAATGTATGTCAATCTCAATGTGTTTCGTGCGCTGGTGCTGAACTGGGTTAGTGGAGAGGTAGACTGCACTAACGTTGTCACAATAGACCATGGTAGCACGGGCAAGTGGACATTGGAGCTCAACAAGAAGGTTGTGGAGCCAGCAGGTTTCGGCCACAGCATTGGTAACGCCATGATACTCGGCCTTGGCACTGGAGCGGGAGACAGTACCCTGGCGTTTGGAGGACCAGGAAATGAGGTTGTCACCCAAGAAGACACAGTACCCGGAAGTGGAACGACGCGAGTCCGGGCATCCGGCCCAGTCGGTGTCCGAATAAGCAGTGAGCCCAGTAGTGGAAGATGGGTAGAGCTGCAAGCCAAAGTCCAGAGTGCCCTGTATGTAGCGCAGGATGCGCTTAAGAGCCTGGAAGTGGGGCTCCCGAGGGTCATGCATGTAGAGGCAAATCTGTTGCACGCCATAGGAGATGTCGGGGCGAGTGAAGGTGAGGTATTGCAGCGCCCCAGCTAGGCTGCGAAAGAGTGAGGGATCGGCTATTGGGGGGCCCTCATGACCAAGTTTGGACTTGGTGTCCACAGGAGTGATGCAGGGCTTACAGTCGGATATATGAGCACGCTCGATGATCTGAAGAGCATACCGCTGCTGAGAGAGGAACAACCCGGCGTTGTTGCGAGTAGCCGTGATGCCAAGGAAGTAGTGAAGAGGACCAAGGTCAGTCATGGCAAACTCGGTGCTGAGAGATGCAATGATCTGCTGAAGGAGGGCATCCGAGGAAGCTGTAAGAACAATGTCATCAACATATAAGAGGAGAAATGCAACATTATCACCCTGCCTGTATACAAATAAAGAGGTATTAGATTTGCTGTTGCTGAATCCAATACGGCCCATATATTCCGCCAACCTTTGGTACCAAGCCCGAGGTGCTTGTTTCAATCCATATAGAGATTTGCGTAACCCGCAGACATAGTCAGGGTGAACAGAATCATGAAATCCAGGGGGTTGGTGCATAAAAACCGTCTCATGGAGATTCCCATGGAGGAAGGCATTCTTGACATCGAGCTGGTCAATAGGCCAGGCTCGAGACAAGGCCAAACTGAGGACAGTCCGAATAGTAGCAGGTTTGATCACAGGACTGAAGGTCTCATCACAATCAATACCAGGGCGCTGGGATTTCCCATTAGCAACCACTCGAGCTTTGTGGCACTCTAGGGTCCCATCAGAGTTGAACTTGTGCTTGTACAACCACATTGAGCGAACCACATTGACCCCTGGAGGTCGGGGTACCAAGTCCCAAGTATTGTTTTTAACAAGAGCATCATATTCAGACTGATTCAGACTGCATAGCAGCCCGCCAGTGTTGGTCTTTTAAAGCCTGTACATGTGAGCGGGGAAGAGGGGAGGGAGAGGGGGAGGAGGAGGTAGAGACATGAAGGTCGAAGATTTTCTTCGGTTTGAAGACACCGAGTTGACTGCGAGTGGTCACACGGTTTTGGGGGGGAGGTGGGGGAAGAGGTGGTTGGGGGGGAGGAGGCGGGGTGATAGGGTCGGTGGGGGAGGCCATGGGTAAGGGGGAGGCTGGAGGGGAGCTCGGGGGAGAAGGAGGGGGGGAAGGAGGTGTCACCCCCTTAGGTGTGGCGGCCATGGTGGGGGAGGGAGGTGCCGTGGCAGGGAGGCTCAGAGTGGAGGGCGGCGGGGTAGGAGGAGGGTGAGGTGGGGCGTGCGGACTAGCCCGAGGAGGGTCAAGAAGAATGTGGGTGAGAGGGGAAGGGTCCGGGTCGTCGAGGAAATCATAGGGGGATGGAGTGGGTGGAGTCAAAGTGGAGAAAGGGAATGTGGACTCATCGAAGATCACATGGCGGGAGATGATGATTTTGCGTGAGGCGATATCAAGACAACGGTAACCTTGGTGGTTAGAGGGATAGCCTAGGAACACACAGGGAGTGGATCAAGGGGCTAATTTATGAGGGGTGGAGGAGGAGAGATTGGGATAGCAAAGGCATCCGAGTACCCGTAAGTGAGTATAGGAGGGAGTTTTGTGAAATAGGCGAGTGAAGGGAGTTTGATTTGAGATGGCGGTGGAAGGGAGGAGGTTGAGGAGTTGGGTGGCCATATGGAGGGCTTCGACCTAATAGGTTGGAGGAATGTTGGCTTGAAAGAGGAGGGTGCGCACAACATTATTAATGGTGCGTATCATGCGTTCTGACTTCCCATTTTGTTGAGAGGTTCGAGGACAAGAAAAACGGATAACCATACCATGGGTGTCGAACAATTTTAATAGTGGTGTGTTATCGAATTCCCCCCTATGGTCACATTGGAAGGCATTTATTTCACAGTTAAACTGGGTACGAACATAAGCACGAAAATTAAGGAATTTAGAAAATGCTTCACTTTTTCGACGAAGAGGATAAACCCATAAAATTTATGAATAATGGTCTAAAAAAATAACATAGTAGCGGATTTCGCTCACACTGGGAATGGGGGAGGTCCAAACATCGGAGTGAACAATGTCAAAAGGGGAGTGAACCACAGTCATAGAGGAATAAAATGGAAGTCTAACATGTTTGCCTAGTTGACATGCATGACAAAGAGAAGAGACATTGTCTTTATTACACTCAATAAAACCGTTTCTAGCTAAGGACTGAATGATAGAGTCACCAGGATGCCCTAGACGTTGATGCCAGGTGGACCGACTGGAGGTAAGGAAAGCTGTAGGAGACGTGGTGGTGGAGTTGTTGGTGATTGGATAAAGATCCCGGTACTATCACATCGGAGGAAGTGGTGCCTCGTCAGAAAGTCCTTCACAGAAAAGCCAAAAGGCTCAAATTCAAAGGCACACCAATTATCGTTAACGAAATGACGCACAGACACAAGGTTTTTAATGATGTGGGGAGCTACAAAGACATGAAGGTGGAGAGGACGGGAAGTGGAGGGAAGATAGGAGTTGCCCATACATGTCACAAGAATTTGTTTACCATCACCAACAGTTACTGAATTAGCAATGCTCGAATTAAAAACAGTACTAAGAAGGTTGGGACATCAAATGGGCAGTGGCACTGGTATCCATGTACCATCCAGCTTGACCGGGATCCTGAAGAGACAAGGTGTCGAAAACCTGTGGCAAAGAGGTGGGCTCCACGTTGGTGGAGTAGGCGGAAGCCGGCGCAGGGGCAAACTAGGTCCACGGCGGTTAGAGGGCCGGGCCGGCTGCTGCGGGGCTGGAGGCGTGGGCCTGGGCGAGGTGGGACGCAGGAGCGGGGCCAAGAATCCCAGCACCGCCGGGAGCAGGAGATGCGGCGGGCTGAGCAAGCGGCGCGGGGGAGGCAGGCGGTGGCTGTGGCCACCCCCCTGGCGAGGCAAGGGACGGCATCCAGAAGCCGGGCCACTCGGGCTGCGTGGGCTGAGCGGGCTGTACAGGCGCGGTTGTGGCCTGTGGAGCATTGTCGGAGCGGCCCACCTTGTTTTTGTTGTACCTGCTATTATTACGACCACCCTTTTGGTTGTTTGAGGTGGTGGACTGGGAGGGGGCAGTGGTGGCAGCAGGGGCGGGGGATGGGGCGGTGGGGAGGAGAGCAGGGGAGGGTGTGGGAGGTGGGGCAATGGGGTAATAGGGAGGGTAGGAGGGGAAAGGGGACGAGTAGCGGTGATTGGTGGCGGGATAGGGAGATGGGTGAGTAGGGTAACCCGGCGGTGGTGGGGGGGGGGAAGGCCGCGGGTGGGGGAGTAGAGGGGGCCGTGTAGGCGGGAAGGGGGGAGGGGTAAGGGTAGGGGTAGGATGGTTGACTTTGTGAGTAAAGGACCATGGAGGAGGAGGAGTGGTCGGTATGACGGGGTTGACATTTTGGGGTTTTGGCAAGACGTTGTTCTTCTGACATTAGCATAGACTGGCATTGGAGGAAGGTGGAAAACGGTTTGTGGTTATGTATGATATTAAAGATGTTTCCAAAATCATCATTCAACCCATTAATAGTATGACTAACAATTTGACGCTCGGGAACGGGACGATCAATGTTTTCAAGTAAGTCAGTGATGGTTTTGATTCTATGGCAGTAGTCATGAACGGACATGTCACCTTGTTCTATATTAATGAGTTCATTTTTCAGTTGAAGGGCACGGGCATCTTTGTTATCATGGAACAATTGTTCAAGGGTAAGCCAAAGAATTTGAGCAGTAACTTTTGTTTTTAGGACAAGGGTGAGCAGACTGGGTGTGATAGTACCATAGATCCATAATTTAACAAAACCATCGACTTTTTTCCATTCAATATCATTAGGTTCCGAGGGTACGGAGGTTCCATCTATATATCCCAAACAACCAAAACTTAAGCAGTGGGTCTCAAACAATTCCCTCCAAGCATCATAGTTAAGTTGTGCCAAATCAAGAGTTAATGGAATATAAATCTTAATATTATGAATTCCATAAGGTTGGGGGGTTGGGGGTGGGGGGTGGGGTTGGGTCTCAAACAATTCCCTCCAAGCATCATAGTTAAGTTGTGCCAAATCAAGAGTTAATGGAATATAAATCTTAATATTATGAATTCCATAAGGTTGGGGGGTTGGGGGTGGGGGGTGGGGTCGGGTTGGGAGGGGGGTTAGGTGGTGGGTCTTCTTTGTCTTGGTCATCAGTGGCCATAATAACAACAAGAAAGCAAACAAAACAAAGCAAGAAGCAAACAACGAAGGAAATAATTAGATAGAAAAGGGACGAAGATCACGGTGACAAGGAATACCGTGAGGGAGAAGGAGATCACGGGGCTGAAGACCGTGATTTAGTGAGGCGCTGGCGGAAGCGTGTCAGTGAAGGGGACAGCAGGCCGAGCAGGGCAGGACCAACGGTCGGTGGTAGCGGTGTCGGAGCACGGCGGCGGCGGCGGCTGAGCGGCGACTGCGGGGCTTTGCATGGCTATTTGAGAGAGGGAGTTAGGGTTTGAGAAGTAGGCTCTGATACCATATTGTTTGGTAAATTTCCCTTGAGATTTTACTGTATATCATTAAGAATATATACTGGGTGTTTACAAATTAGGTTACAAGATAATGGGCCTAGATACAAACCTAAGCTAATAAGGAAACTACAAAGTATTTACAATATTAATTTTCTATAATTACATTATCTATCAATTACCAAGCAACTAAAAGAAAAAAAAGCCCGTGCTGAGTAGCGCTAATTTTGGTGTGCAGAATGTCCATACTTCTAAGATACTGTTGATCGCGCAACATTCATTAAGCATTCCGATCAGAAGAGTTCACCTTCTGTGGAAGACAATCTGGGGCCTGTTGTCAACATTTCTTCTTTGTTTTTCCTGAGATGTTAGTGCTCAAAATATTACACCACTCAAAGATTAATTGGCTTCAGATCAGAATTCTCATCACCTATCTGATATGAGCGGACCTACAAAATTGGCTGCTACAGTACATAGAGGGTCAAAATCTGAGACAAGTGCTTTTTGCTGGAGATGGAGCACTTCTGTAATAAGTTCTGTTGTGAAAAATAAGTTTTGCATCAGAGTAGGTCTTGGGCGAGACCAGCTCACCGTAAAAGAGGGTCATTGTCTAGTGTCTAATTGTAGATAGAGGGTCACTTATAATGAGCAGTGATCCTTAATTGTATAAAAAGTGACCCTCATCTTACCATTAGACGGTCTTGTACAACTTTTTCCATCTTCAATTATTTATTACTTTCCAAGTGTGGTCTATTTATGAGGTTTCAATGATTTTTAAATTTAGCTTAGATAATTCTAAGAGCGCTTACAATGTAAGGTTTTTTGATATGTTTGTGAGGATAGCTACAAGCCCTACAACATGAAAGAAGTGAAAATTTGGAATCTCATTTTAGTTTGGAATTTGTATTATCTCATTTAATGTATTGCCCGGAGCCAATAATAAACAGCCCTGAGCTTGGGAATCACAAGCCTTAAACTCTTGTTCTGAAAGCAGTAAGACTGTAGGATCTTTTGCAAAACGCTGGTGTTGACAATATATAGAACATGTGTATATGTTGCAATCTTATGACTTATGTTCACAATTGACCTTAATTCCTTGTACAGAATATTGAGAGTGTGCAAGAGGTTATTCCTGCAGGATTAGTAATGTTTTTAAAAAGGTTGGTTAAATTTTAAACTACACCTTATCACCACTTAACATATTCAATAATGATAACTACAACTTACATCCTTATAATAGGGATTCACAACTAACAATCTAAAAATTATTGCACCAAAAAAGAAAAACAATCTAAATATTAAGTGAAGAAAAATCAATTTGAATATCTACCTCTCATTTTCCTTGAGGTCAGGCACCAATTAAAGAAAAAGCAGCAAGTTTAAAAGAGATCAAACCTCCAAGCAAGGTTCCGAAAGATTAGAAGAAGAAATAAAGGGGTCTTTTAATTTTCTTTTTTGTGACAAGAGAGGGGATTTTGGTTGCATTTAAACGGGAAACATGAAACCAACATCGTTGCTGTGTCTGGTTTTGGTCATCGGTATGGGGCTCCTAATGAACTATCATGGTGCATATGCGGAACCTAAGCATAAGCATAAGCACATCAACATTGATTTATGCAAAAGAATTCCTACCCCTCCTGGTTGCAATCCGAACCCAGGTGACACCAAACGTGTACCGGTTAACTCCTACTCTCGTGCTTGCACTAAAGAGAGCCGGTGTTACAGGGATTGATAAGATCCGATCCTGTTAATAATGTTGAAATATTTAGGTTGGATTTAGAGTAATGCTCATCCAAATCAGATAATTCAAAAATGTAAATGTGACAAAGTCATTTGGAGGATCCAGAATGTTTCTAAGATAAACCTAAAAAATATTTAGCTAATAATTCTTTTTTCCTTTTCCTTTTGTAATCCCTCAATTACACCTTTGCAGTAATCAGATTGTTAATGTCAAATATTAAAATGGTGGTGTCCCTTATCGAATAGGGCGTTTTAAATAAAAAAACGCCTTAACTTAGACAGCAAGGTAAATAAGGCATATTAACTCTTAAGTGACCCATTTACAAAAAATGACAACAAATTATTGTCATGCAGTTTTGTAAAGGGGTGTGGTATTATTTATTAAAAACGTGTGTGGTCGTAATGCAAATTGTTTTAGAAAAAAAACACCCTCTTAGTCTACTAAGACGTTTTTTTTTTTTCCTTGAAATAGAGTTTTTCTTTTTTATACGCGGAACCCGCAGCCACTACAGTCTTTGAGTGTGCACTAGATAAACCCCGAGTATATGCAATACCTTGCAAACCACACATATCATGTAAATGTTGTAGTGCTGGGCTCACTCAAATGTTGTAGTGCTGGACCGCTAGTAGTGTTATTATTGGAACAATTACTTGAGGGATAACAAGTGTTTGTTGATGGTTCTCTTCATTTTTCCTAACTCATTTTATAGTAGCATACTACACGATGAACATAACTATATTCTGAAGAAATTAAATACCAAAGGATATCCTGTAACTCCACCTGAAAGCAGTCAAAATTGATATATCCTTTTCCATATATATACCATATCATTGGTTAGCAAAGAACAAAATCGGCAATGATTAGATGCTTGATTGGATGCTTAATGGTAGATGTTGAACCCTTAGTGTTTTGATGATGATAGACCTGAGTGTACTTAACTCAACATGTTTGATTTGTGTGCTTGCAAGGGTGTGTTTTGCAGGTTAATACATCAAGTAGATGGTGATCAATATAGCAAGGACATTGAAGCATGAAGTTCTACAGATGATTCAAGGGATTTGTAGTTTAGAACTCATGTAAGACTTCTGACTTTAAGTCTTAGTAATTTGGGACTTGTCACAGACTCACAGCTTGTACGCTAAGGAATAAAGTAGCTACGTATTGAGCAGCTGAAAGGAACAATTCAAGGAACTGTTTCTTTCACGCGCCCAATACTAGCCAGTGCTCAAAATAGTCCAAAGAATAATTGAGAAATCGATTCTCTGTTTATTTTGAGGATTTCTGCTTTAAAACATAAACTGGTTTATGAAAGGATTCGTATAATAAAATCTTTTGTATTTGATCTTATATATTTTGAGAAAAGATTTTGTTATGTTACTTGGAAAACGTTTTCATATATTAGAGATTTTATTCTCTACTATCCTAAGGTTTGACAGCTTGGCTATAGATTTCATTAGGGTGAATCTAGTTGTTTTTAGCCAAGTCGAAAATTAGTTTCCTACTTAACTACTACTTCTTATATTAGTTTGGAAACTTTAAAATTCCTTTCAGTCTTCTGTCTTTTGTGAAATCACGCTTTGGTTATTTAAAAAAGGGCAGAGCATCAGTTTTGTTTACGCACTGAATTGAGAAAATCTTTGAGGACACTTGAGCATACATATGTTCTTATTCCTTATAGTTGCTGTTGTGTTGAAGGAACAATTGCTTTGTTATTTCTTCAGTCTGTGTTAAGTTCTGAATTGCTTGGTCTTGCTGTCAGTACGTCATAGGTTTAATTTGTGCCTTTTAAGCTTTCATAGAAGCATTGTTTAGGCATTCTGAATCTGTTCTTTTCTGTTGTGAACGTGGAGTTCGTGGTGTTTAGGCTTAGGTGAAGCTTGAGCACATTTTGGCTCGAGTAGTTGGTGCTACGTGTAATCGGGTCGTGTCTTCTTATTTATGAGAATAAGTAGACGTTAAAATCCCTCGCAGTCGTGGATTTACTTCCTTAGATTTAAGGAAGGTTTCCACGCTAAATCGTGTGTCAAGTTCTGGTTTGATTTATTGTTTTATTATTCAAGTAATTGCTGAGAACGTGACACTAGATTAGTTGATTTAAAAGTTATAAATTCCGCAAAATTTAAAGAACCCAATTCACCTCCCCTATTGTGTTCTTATTGCTACAACAGTAGAGATTGTTGTACCTTTATTTGGCATTATGCCATGCCGGTTATTTTGTTTCTTAAATCGTTAAACGAGTATAAATCATACCAGAAAATGGTCATTCTTTCATTCATTGCTCTTGGTTTTCGAGTGACATAAGCTATTTGAATGTTCCTCCTATAATGGCATACCCAGAAATTTTTGAATATGGGTATAATTTTAAATATGAGGTCAAAAATTTAGATGAAATTAATTACTCAAAATAAATTGAAACTCACTTTCTGTCCAAATTCCACCAATTTGGATGGAAAGAAAAGGGATGATTTCATAGGAAAAATTTCTCATCATTTCCTTTTTTCTTACCGTCACTTATTTTGTTACTCTTAAAACCGAACATGAAAAAATTAACAGACTTCTTTCCCCCTTCCATTCTTTAATTTTTCTCTCATTTCCTCTCTACCAAATTAGCTTTAAGTCTCACAAGTCAGAATGCAGGTGACCTATATTTGGCCCACAATGCATAATTTAATCTTTCATCAACCAATATGGCTTGACATATTATTACTTCATAGTGTACAAGTCCTAAGTGCAAGTAGTTGTTCTTAGCCCAGCCACAGTCAGAAACTGTGGTAACGATGATATAAGATTTTGTTATTGTACTCATGTTCCCCATCAAGCTAAGTACACAAACAGGAACTGCCGGCTAGATTACCCTGCATATTTACTGGCCAGGTGCTTATTTCCGGGGCTCGATCTTAATGTTGCACTTTCTCCTTGCACAATTTATACAGAATTCAGTGTGGGAATAAGTTGGAGTGTTGCGGAGAAAATGAAACAAGTTACTCAAAATGAACTAAAGTTTTCTTTATTAATCCCTTCCAGTGGGGCAAACTTTAACATAGGAACTTTGAAATTTCACTTTTAGATACCACTCATACCAGGAGGTGTATTTTAAACCATAATCCTGTATAAATTACTTGATTTAATTATGTGATTGCATATATATCACGAAGGAATGAGCTAAATCTTTTAGACACCATATATAACATCATACGCGCGTGAACCTTGTGAAAGTACAAACTAGCTAGGAGGGAAATGTTTGACGCAATCAACAATGCATTCATCAATATCAACATTACCCCAGTGCCTCCAAACAGGCTCCCGCCTAGGCAAGATAAGGGGGGTCGGTTGTACGCAGCCTTACCCCTGTGAGAGTCTCGCAGAGAGGCTGTTTCCGTTTGACCCGATATCCGAAGTGCGACGTCCATCGGCAACTTCACAATAAATAAGAAGTGTCTGACAGTTTTATGAGCCATTTTGCTTTAGTCCATTACATTCCGAAGCCAAAAAGTAGAGAAGCTTTTGGCTCCGCTGGAAATTGTGGACACGCAATCAACAATGAAGGGAGCTGAAAACATGGTTCAGGAGCCATGACGGTGATGAATATCATCGGGCATCCAATCAGGTTGCTGGTATCCTGGTGAAAGAAGCTGATCGATATGCATGCCACGGTACCATATTTTGTTTGAGAGTCACATCACTCAGAAAGGATAGATCATGTGAATAAGAACTACCGTAGTAATGGTTTTAATCCTAATTTAGAGGGACCAAAAAAACTCAAATGAGGCGGCTTGATATAAAAGGGGTGATACCTTTGAGCAAAAAAAGTGATACTTATAGATCAAAAAGCTGATGCTTCTGTAGAAATCTGATACTTTTGACGTCTCATAAATGAGAATGTTTAAAAAAAAGAGAGTTGTTCGTCGGGGAAATTCCTTCCCCCGGGTATGTATTGCTACTTAACCCTTTGTGGTGTTCTTTCTGATTACATAGCATCAGAATCCTCATCACCTATCCAATATGAGCGGAGCAGTTGTGTAATTTGTTATGCGTGGCAAGGGTTCTAATGATGAGTTGCCTTCTTGGAGTGTTTTCATTGTACGTAATAATTATTGGTTGGAAATGGGTAATATGCATCCTGAGGCTCAGACCAAGTGCAAATGTTTGCCAAAGTTTCTGAGCCTCTTTTATTTTACAGCAAAATAATTTTTTATCAAGCAACTAATTTCCAAGAATCAACCGATCCAAGTTCCCTTAGAGCCCTCTATACAATGTACTCTTCCATGATCTATACAGACAAGATGAAAAGACAATTTAGTAATACTATTCTGACTTTCTGAGATGGACGAGAGCAGTTTGGAATTCTATTCTGACTTTCTGAGATGGATAAAAAGAGATGCTGCAAGAGCAGATTGGGAGAATGAATACATGAAGGTTATGAGGTACAGCAAAGGCAAGTCTCCTGCTGCAAGCGTTGTGAAAATGTGCTTTGCTATAACTGTTTACACAATCTGGATTGAGAGGAACCAAAGGGTATTTCAGAGCAAACAACAGTATGTTGAGGAGCTTTTCAGACAGATTCAATACCAAGCTTTTGGCCGAGCTCAGGTCAACAGGAAGGTGTGTGATTATTTGGAGAAATTATAGGGATCGATCTGTTAGCTATTTGAGATCTGTACTTCCCTACAGCGTGTTGGTTTAGTAAAGAGGGGAAACCCTTCCTAGAAGGTGTGTCCTTCTTGCTACCATATGCTTGTTCAAGCAGGGTTGTCTACCATTTCATGTACGTAGAATTGAAGTATTCACAATTGAGAGATCCTGCTGGTTGTTGCAGGGTCTGTTTTGTAACCGTTTACTGGTAATTAATGAGAATGAGATTAATTTCCAAAAAAAATAGTAATATTAAACCCATGCATGTACATATAATGGCTCACCATGTCCCACCGAGCTTTCCTAGCTTGGATATCAGCCTCCTTATTTTTCCCCTAATTACGTGCATGATCTAGAAGTTAGCTAGAGAAGAACAAAAGTGGTCAATATCACCAAAAATCCTCCACAATGGCCATGGTCTCTAATTTGAATTATTCATCCAAGCTATTGCATTAATATACTCACTTTGAACTTGCACTCTGTGAGTTTTCCAATTCTCTTTATGAGTCGACATCAACAACACAATTTACCCCTTCAAAACTTAGCGCCATTTCCTTCAACCCAAGCGCCCCCTAAGAGATAAACACAACTGTAAGACAAAAAGGAAAGCATAAGATCATTTATCAAGCATAATCAAGGATACAGAAGAATAAACCTCAAAGCTTCGCTGATTCCCAACCAAATATATATTTGGAACTGTTTACTCGTTTTGTATGAGGAATTAAATACTCGTATCATACAGTAAGGATGGTGATGCCAATAACCTGATACAAACATGTAGAATTTGCACCCTTTTTCTTCAGCTTCGAAATCCAGTGAGAGCATATACCTGGTTATATTCCACAGATTACAAATGATTGGCTCAAAAGACAACTAGTTTATCCTACTGTGATACTAAATGACATGTATAATCAAAGATGATATGATTCATATTTCGATCCTATATGCTAAACGAATATCTAAGACTGGCAAAAAGCAGTCAAGATCAGAAAACATATATCCCTCTTAGCCTTTTCAGTTTTTCAGTGAAAAAAGAAACATACAGGAACCAGGACCTACCACTGATGGCAAAGAACAACACTGACGATCAATGTAGCAGTACCTTATCATAAGCTTTAGTTGATACTGTCTACGTACCCCGCCTTTAACTTCTCGAGAAACTAGTATAAATTGCTTCTTGTTGTGGTTGAAATCAGCAAGGGATCCAGTCATTACTGATCGAGCAAACATACATATTAAGAGTACATTTGAAATGATCGCGCCCTTGTGTTCTCGTGTTGATACTTGTGTATATACATGTTGGTCGGAAACGGGTAATCTGCATCCTGAGGCTCAGATCAATTAGTGCAAAAGTTTTTGCCACGGTTTCTGAATGCTGAGCCTCTAGATGCGGATGATCTGTTTCTTGCCAATACTCTCTTTAATATGCCTTCAAGTATATATGTGTCCAAATTGGTTTCAAGGCTTTGGTGTCAAAAGTCCAAGTGATTTGTACTCATTATTCCTAGAATATAATTCATAGTTAGGAATTTACTGGGTACCATATAAGCTGTCATGCTCATTATTTCATAATTGCTACAGTGTTTATAGTACAGAACTCTCCCCATTTGATTCTTCTATTTTTGCATACTGAGAAAGCTTGCAGGATATGCAGGGTTCTTCACAGACAGTAATGCACAATGGATCCTTAGTTTTCAATGGCACCTTGCCAAGTTACCATCGCAGACATTTTACTCACCCTGCTTAGGCGGGAGCGTCTTTGAAGGCACGGGGGTAATGTTGATGTTATCATATGGGCAATCAAGAACGGGATGGAGATCGATTACAGCGTAGAAAATATGAGAACAGGCTATTTATCTGTTCTGAGTCCCACAGTAGTTAATCTCAAAAACAAGGGTATTCAGAATAAGAACCACCTATCAATCATTGTTCACCATTGCAGACATCTCATGACCAAGCTCAAGGAAGTGAAGATTGTACAGCAGGTTAGGCAAAACAAACGAAATTGCTGATATCTTACCGAAGGAGGCAGCTAGTTTTGACTTCAAGAATGTGGTTGGTAATGAGAATACCGAAGCAACATGTATTTTAGCAACTTGTTCCTAACTACACTAACACTACAATGGCTTAGTCTTTTATATTTTGCTGACAGATGAAAAACATTCACAAAAAAAAAAAAAAAAAAAAAAAAAAAAAAAAAAAAAAAAAACTGCAAATCTTGCCACTTTCTTCATCCTTAAAGAACTTCTAGCTTCAAATTTATCTTTTATTTAACATTTGCAATCAATCTAAGAGAGGATTTCAAATTTCACATACAGTAGTTAACATCTTTGAGAAATCAGAAGTTCTTGTGTGTAGTGTACTGAGTACAATTCCTTCTCTTATTTGACCAGAGACTTCCTGACAGGTCTTGGTTTTCCTTCCCTTTGTCTATAAAGCCAGTTATATATTTCTTGATCAGTTTTCGAGCATCTATTATTTGATAGATAGATTTGATGCTCAATAGATCGAGTACCAAATTAAAATTTTGTTTTTGTTTCTGATCATGGTTGTCTGTTTGTTAGCAAATCCTGGCCTTCCCTCAGTTCTTTCTATCACAGGCTCTTTATTTCAAATTGAGATAGATTTGATGCTCAATAAATCAACTTTGTTATTGTTTTCACTGGCTCACTGTCTGCAAAAGTAGTCTGAATCCTTAATGAATGTGGGGTACTACAAATATAGTTTACCTGCCTGTGCTTTCCTGAAAGTTTTAATGGCTTAGTTTTAATTGAACACATTGCTACTTGTCATTAAGTTATTGTACTCTCAACGAAGCTTGTGCAGAAGAAATGAAGATGATAATCTGCAAGGTTTTTCAGTACTCAGTAGCACACTGTAGTTAGTAATCGAGGAGAGGATGGGACCGAATAACGATTATAGACCAAACAAATCCAGGTTTTTCAATACTCACTTCTGTTCCCCGTCTTGTGCCTAGGACGGGGCTACAGTAGAGGGATTTTAGTTATGAAACAATAGGCTACGTGACAAGATTTAGGCAAAAAACTTGTGTTTGTATTAATTATCACCGAGTATATATATAGTCCTAGTATCTATACATATTTTTTAGGATATGGAAACAATTTGTATATGAAAACAATCCTAAACAATATCAAACTCTGTGATAACTTGCCATATTTCAGGCGCAATCGAACTTGTCATAAGTCACGCCTGAAATCTCAGTAAGATCTCGTAACACCCCCCTCAAGTTGGAGCATGGGGGTTCACGATGCCCAACTTGCTTAATAACAGATCAAACTGCTTCTTGCCTAGAGCCTTGGTAAATAAGTCAGCCAACTGCACTGTCGTAGGCACATATGATGGTTCAATCAGACCTTCGGTAATAGCATCTCGAACAAAGTGACAATCGACTTCAATATGCTTTGTGCGTTCATGATAGAACGGATTGCGGGCAATGTGTAAGGCTGATTGACTATCACAAAACAATGGTGTAGTTTTAGGATGATGAACACCCAAACTTAATAACAAACCTTTTAACCACTTGAGTTCACAAGTAATGGCAGCCATGGATCGATATTCTGCTTCAGCGGAAGACTTTGAGACAGTAGTTTGCTTATTTGTTTTCCATGAGATAGGTGATTGACCAAGAAATACCAGCCAGCCGGTCAAGGATCGTCGTGTGAGGGGCCAGACAGCCCAGTCTGAATCACACCATCCGTTTAAAGATAAGTCACTGTCAGCTCGCAATAAAATACCTTGACTTGGAGTGCCCTTTAAATAACGCACAACGCGCAAAGTAGCTTCCCAATGCTCTTGGCGAGGATCTTGCATAAATTGAGATAAAAGATGAACAGAATATGCCAAATCAGGTCGTGTGACAGACAAATACACAAGGCGACCTACAAGACGTCGATAGGATTCTGGATCATCAAGTTTGGTACCAATGGCACGGCCTAACTTGTGATTTTATTCAATAGGAGTGTTTGCTGGTTTTGCCCCCAAGAGGCCGACCTCAGTAATAATATCAAGAGTATACTTTCTTTGACAAAGAAATAAGTCAGTTGAACTCCGAGCGACCTCAATACCACGAAAATATTTAAGTGGACCAAGATCTTTCATATGAAAGCAGTCACCCAAATAGGCCTTGAAAGCACTTAAAACAACAGAATTATTGCCAGAAATAATTAAATCATCAACATACACCAAGACATTGAGTTGCAAGCCATCTTTAGCGTAAGTAAACAATGAATAATCAGAGTAAGACTGAAGAAATCCATACCCTTTCAAAGCAGTGACCAGTTTTGCAAACCAACAATGGGGTGCCTGTTTTAAGCCATATAAAGATTTGCGAAGACGACAAACCAGATTTGGCTCTGATGACGTGAAACCAGGAGGTAATTTCATATAAACTTCCTCATCAAGATCACCATGGAGAAAGGCATTATGAACATCCATTTGGTGAAGTTCCCAATTCTTGGAAGCGACAATGGCTAGAAAGGCACGAATGGTTGCCATTTTGGCAACAGGAGCAAAGGTCTCAGAATAACCAAACCTTCGATTTGATGATTTTCAAAAATAACCAAGCGAGCTTTTAATCGCTCAAGATCCCCATTGGAGAGGTATTTCCTCTTATAAACCCATTGATTTCCCAGTGCACGCTTGCCAGGTGGAAGTGATTCGAGAGTCCAAGTACCATTATCCTCCAAGGCTTTAATTTCCTCTTGCATAGCCTTCTTCCATCCATCATCTTTCATGGCCTCCTTAAAAGACCGAGGTTCCTCTCCTGTAGTGACAGCTGCAATTTCATGCAATAGTGATACTTATAGATCCTTTTTGGTCTAGCCGATGATGAAGAACTTTCTTTCACAAAAATGAGATTGGTTTTCTTGTTTTGAGAAATACCAGTATAATCATTTTGAGGAGCCTCATACCCTAAACCTTCCTTACGGAAATAGGGTCTTTGAGATCCTAAAACCATATCCAAATTTTGTTGCCTTGGTTTTTACTAAAGGACAACAAAATTTGGATATGGTTTTAGGATCTCAAAGACCCTATTTCCGTAAGGAAGGTTTAGGGTATGAGGCTCCTCAAAATGATTATACTGGTATTTCTCAAAACAAGAAAACCAATCTCATTTTTGTGAAAGAAAGTTCTTCATCATCGGTTATACCAAAAAGGATCTATAAGTGTCACTATTGCATGAAAATTGGACATTTGGCTAACTATTGTTATTTAGCTAAAATTAGAAAAATAAGGCAAGTTTGGGTACCTAAGGGGACTAGGCCACCAAACCTAGAACACCCTCCATATGCATGAATTGAGGGGGAGCCCTCTATTAGTACTAATGAGTTCACTTGAATGTGTAGGCGTTGTAATTTAGATATTCTAATTTTTACTTATCGTACATTTTTTTTTTCATGATTTATTTGTTCTAAAAGTTTGAGAGCACACATATGATATTTGTGGTTCTTCTCATCATTTTTTGATGTAAGTCAAAAAGGGGGAGAGAAATTAGTATATACAAGGTTAGTATGCTCGTCAAAGGTAAGTCATGGTAAGTTAAAACTTAATTGATTTATTTATTTTTATCCGATTTTGTCTTACATGAAAAAGGGGGAGATTGTTGGCTTTATTTCTTATTAAGTTTTTTTGATGTAAGACAAAATGACTAGAATATTGTGATTATACTTTTACTCAAATTACTTTCCAAATATATGGAGTATTTGATATGCTTCATGTATGCATATATTTTCTATCTAGGATAGTATCCTTGGTAATACAAGATTCTTTATGAAATCTCAGCAACTTCATGCTTATTAGTTTGGAAGTATCCCGTACTTTCTTATTTACTGGCTCGTCATATCTTTATATCACACATGATTGATGCTTTACCTTATTTGGCGCACTCTGCAATAGGCAAGGATCTTCATATTACTTTTTACAAGGCTCATATGATATTGACCTTGATTATGTGCCAAAATGGTGGTTGCTAACATGTAACGGCTAGTTGATCTCTCTTGGTATATATAATGGTTCTACTTGATCAAAAGTGGCAGAGCACATACTTGCAAATATTTATTGAGTATTGTTACACATTTTTAAGAGCTCATAATTTTCATATTATTGTGTGTAAAAGATCAAGTGCTCAATACTAACGTTGTTCTTGTGAGTGGTTAATCTTCTGATCTGTTTCAGGAACACACGTTTCTCAAAAGGGTGCTAGACAAGGACTGTAATATTCATTAAAGCATTCAAAGCGTGCAAGAGATCCGATTTGATTGTTCAATCCTATAATCCATCTCTTGTGTTTAATTTACTCATTTGTCAACATCTATATTATTTTTTAAGGTGTAATCTTTTATTATTGTTAGGTCGATTTTGGGTTGTGGGTCAACTCGTTAAACCTTAGTCATAGGTTGACTTGGAAGGTTGTAATACTTGGGTAGTATTATTTTGTAATCGACTAACACTTAATAAAAGTTTTGCAGGTTAAAAATCCTTCGGGTAGGTCCCGGATGTAGTGGACGTAGGGTATCACCGAACCACTATATATCGTTGTTTCTTGTCTCTTTTTAATATTGTCTTTTAATTTAATTGCATATCCATTAGCTAATTTGGGACCAACAATAACCAAGCGAGCTTTTAATCGCTCAAGATCTCCATAGGAGAGGTATTTCCTCTTATAAACCCATTGATTTCCCAGTGCACGCTTGCCAGGTGGAAGTGATTCGAGAGTCCAAGTACCATTATCCTCCAAGACTTTAATTTCCTCCTGCATAGCCTTCTTCCATCCATCATCTTTCATGGCCTCCTTAAAAGAACGAAGTTCCTCTCTTGTAGTGACAGCTGCAAGAAACTTGCGATAGGCCATAGAGAAATTGTCACAATTAATATAATGTGCTATAGGAAAAGGAGTACCTGAGGTATCCTGTGGAAGAGAAGTAGCAGTGTTCGATGGACTCTCTTTAACAACGCAGTGAGTAACAAAATCCCGTAGGAGCACTGAAGGGGTTTTAGTGCGCTTTCCACGACCCAAAACTTCTTTGGAACCCTGATTATTTAAGTCTGCCTGTTCTTCAGTATGGTTAGACCCAGACTCAGGTTGGACAGAGTCGTTCACAACACTAGGCTGTTCTATTTCTGTTGGGCTTGCCGGACTTGTGGTTTGGTCAGAACCAGTATTGACAGTGGCAGAGAAAGTAGGGTCATTTGGGATAATCGACACATCTAGACCCTCATCTGTTGTATCCCTGGTATTAGGGACAGTGGCAATAGTGGAGTCATCCAAAAAATCCGCAAAGTCTAAATCAATATCCACATCCATATCAAAGTGATCCGTTGGCCTAATATTGCTAGCTTCCGTGTCAACAAAGGGAAAAATCTCTTCAAAGAATTTTACATCTATTGACACAAAGAACTCATGTTTATCAAGATCATAAAGCCTCCATCCCTTTTAACCAAAAGGATACCCGACAAATATGCATTTACGGCTATGACTCGCAAATTTATTCCCCTTTGTCTTTTGGTTGTGGGCAAAACATAAAGACCCAAACACTCGAATGGCATTAAAAGATGGAGAATAACCAAACAATTTCTCAAAAGGAGTGTGATTGTCAAGAACAGTGGAAGGAGTTCTATTGATTAAATGGACAGCGGTCAAAACACCCTCCCCTAAAAAGTAAATAGGCAAATTGTCTTGGAAGCGCAAGGCGCGGGCAACATTTAGGATGTGTTGGTGTTTTCTTTCAACTCTCCCATTTTGTTGTGGTGTCCAGTACATGAGGTTTGAAATAAGATACCATAAGCAGTAAAATAACCAAGCAAACACCGGAACTCCGTTCCATTATCACTCCGAGCAATTTTTGTAGTTTGAGAAAAATTGTCGCACAACCATAGCAACAAAGGACATAAATTTAGAAAAGACCTATGTTTTATCATCCATCAAATAAACCCACACAGCCCGAGAAAAATCATCCACAATAGTCAAAAAATATCGTGCACCACAAGAAGATGTATGACGATAGCTGCCCCACAAATCAATATGAATTAGTTCAAAAATTCGACTAGCTTTATTCTCACTCAAAGGAAATTTGTCTCTGGGATGTTTAGCTCTAAAACACACTTCACAGGCCTTATTCAAATTACTTTTAGAATTACAAACGGGAGGAAGTAATTTTACTATTTTTTCTCAAGGATGCCCCATCCTAGCATGCCAAAGAACCAAAGAAGAAGCGTCCGCGTCCACTGTGACTGTCTGCACTGTTTGTGGTCCCTTGAAGTAGTAGAGTCCATCTTGCTTACTTCTCGTTCCAATCAGCTTCCTCGTTTGGTCCTGTATAGCACACACATATTGATTAAAAATGACAATACTATCCAAATCATCACACAATTGTGACACGGATAATAAGCTGCAATTTAATAGAGGGACATAAAGAACATGAGTGAGAGTCATAGCATCCGACAATCGCACTGATCCCTTCTTTGTTGCAACCACTTTCTTTTCATCAGGGAGACCAACGAGACATAAGATGTCTTTCACATCGAATAATAGAGAAAGATTACCAGTAACATGATTAGATGCACCTGTATCAATAATCCAAGAGTGACCATTAATCTTACCACTCAAACGATTACCAGAAACAGTCATATTACCAAAGACACTTGCAAGTGCCTTCCATTGATCAGCGGAAAATAATTCTGCAGATGGTGTTCCAGTGAATTCTGAAACAACTGCATCATTGACACGCAGCCCCCCTCGACCAGAAGAAGAAGTCGTTGATTGTTGGTTACGACCAATCATCAGTTTGGTCATACCTGATCCACTATCAGACTTCACGCGATCCTCCCACCATTCTGAATATCAATGAATCTCGAAACAATTAGTTACTTCGTGGCCTATCTTCTTACAGTAGGTGCAGGAGAGATGTGATTTATCAGGTTTCTCTATCGTGCCTCGTGTGCGCCTACTAGTTCTCATAGAAAATCCAACAACGTCGGACTTCTCCTCGTGCAGAGCCGAAGACGTTCTGACTCGTTCATCTTGAATAAAAAGCTAGTAGGCACGGCTGAGAGAGGGCAGAGGATCTTGAGCAAGAATATTTGATCGCAAAGGACCATAAGATGGGGTATATAAACCCATCAGAAATTCATGAAGCATGTCCTTTGCACGGCGACGCTCATGTTCAGGCCTGCGGTACACTTTGTACAGCAAGAACAAGTAATCAAGGGTTCATGGTTATACAATTCCTCCCATAGAGCCGTAAGTTTTCTATAGTAAGAAGCAACTGACATGGATTTGGTTTGCTTACAGTCAGAGGTGGCTGCCTTTAATTGCTGTATTCGTGCTCCATTCGTAAGAGCAAATCGCTCCTTAAGCGTCTCCCATAGACGCCCGGCGTCTTTATATTTGGACAATGTACTCTTCACTTTTGCTGTGATGGTATTCATAATCCAAGATACCAACATGGCTTGGATTGTATTCCAATCATCTTGTGTGCAAGGAGGTATTGGCGATACAATCGTACCATCTAAAAATCCGAACTTTCTTCGAGCTTGAAGGGCTGTCTCAATCTCTCCAGCCCAATCATCATAACTTTTGCCATTAAATATGGCCGCAGTAATAAAGTCACCAGGTCGATCTTGAGGACCTAGGAAATAAGGGGATTTTGAGTCAATTTTTGGTGGTGGATCTTCCACGGCCATTGTTAGGGTTTAAGGTTTTTGGGTTTTTGTTTAGGGTTTGTTTAAGGATCTTACACGCTTTGATACCATGACAAGATTGAGGCGAAAAACTTGTGTTTGTATTGATTATCACCGAGTATATATATAATGCCCTTGTATCTATACATATCTTTTAGGATATGGAAACAATTTGAATATGGAAACAATCCTAAATAATATCGAACTCTATGATAACTTGCCATATTTCAAGCGCAACCGAACTTGCCATAAGTCACGCCTGAAATCTCGGTAAGATCTTGTAACACTATGTTCCTAATTTTCATAGAGAAGGGAAAGAAAATGTTGTACAAGATTTTGAACTTTTTGCTGCAGAACTGCTACAGTTAACATCCATGAATATGTGCGGTCATATAACAACTTTTTTCTGTAGTTGTCGTTGTTAGACAACATGAGCAAGAATGGGGGTTTACGTTTGTGATTTGATGTACGTTCAATTTATATGAGCTAGTTAGAAGCTAGCTGAAACTACCTGTCGAATGCAGCGATAGTCGACTACTTGAATGCAGCTACAAGGTTGTACAAGATTTAGTTGTTGTATTAATGAGCTACAGGAGGATCTGCAACTGCAAGGCAAACTTTATGCCAGAACTGTTGTACTGTAAACTCTTTAATTAGAAGTATTCGCATTTCTTACCAAAAAAAAAAAAAAAAAAAAAGAATGCAAAAGCTACAAGGTTAAATTTGTATGAGTCGTCTTGAACAATCATCCAAATGTGTACAAACCCGAGCATGGTTCAGGATTGAAACAAGGGCAAAGACGCAAAATGTGGAGACACTGAAAATCTACATTGATAGCCTGATAGACCGCTAATGTCTGATAGCCTGATAGACCGCTAATGTCTAACATAATCTATAATTATCCAAATATGTTATAGGCCGCTCTTGTTTTTGTAGGCTCCTAATGAGACACAGATTATCTCCTTCCACAGTAGTAACCAGTAACATTTTATACTGGTTCCACAATACCTTTCTAGTACTATGTACTCTTTTTTTTGATAATTAGGCGTTTTTCATTAAGCATCAATAATCGAATTACAGGAACAGAAATCCGAGAAGGAAAAACGCCAGAGTACACACTCATGACAGCATCATACAATCTAGTACTATGTACTCTAGTTGTGTATTACGAAAAACAAAGGAAGTTCCAACTGAGTCTGGTTTCTTATTGAACATTATACTCATTCAAGATGAGACAAAGAACTGGTAGAATGAAGAGTACTATGTGCATCATCTGTATGAGATCAGAGTGCAAAATTGCAGCTCCCCAAATAGAAATACGACACATATGTACCTTCAAAATAGAAAATTAGAAATCGAAAACCAATTTGCTTTGCAAGTGCACATGTGTGTCATTTCTATTAAGGGGTCCAATTTGCACTCTCACCTTGAGAGAGACAGCGAATAACATGAATACATGTTAGTATTTACTTGGTTGCTTAATAAGCATACGATAAGATTTGAGATATTCATGCATGTAGAGTTTATGTGTCTTACAAACATTAGAAACTTTGCTTTCAAAAGAGAGCATCTCCTTCTGAAGAGAAAAACAAGTTACACTATTGAGATAAGCTAAATGACAGCACCTCAGTCAGAGTAGTTCCCTAGCTTTACAGATGAAAATATTTTCTAGATGAGCTAAACAAGTTATATTGGTTGCAACAAGATCATGTGTATTGATTAGTAAAGCTCCTTTACTCCTGTACTGTCCTTTGATGGACAGCATGATCAAAGGATATGCCAGTCTCAAATCCTAAATGCTTGAATCCCACAAAGAAAAAATGGTACCATAATGTTCTCTTAATTGCTTGTCCCATTCACTTTACAGCATCGATTCTGATACTTCATATATCTTTACTTTTATAAGCCTGGTGAAATCCTTTACTCCTGTACTGTCTGTTCAGTTTTTCGGGTGTTCCTTTTACGCGGCAACAAGCTGCTCTTCAGCACCTCTGAAAGGCAGACTACGGCTTCAAACTTTCAGATCTTTTGTTGCAATTTGATCACCTTTTTCATTGAACCATAATCCTGTGTAATCTACTTGTTTTATGTTCTAGTAAAACCAGGAAGGATTTATAAGTTAGTTCTTTACACACCAGGCCTATTTTTCAGACTAGTACCATATTGTAGGTAAACCCTGTCAAAAAATATATATTACTTCGGACATTATAAAAAGAGATTACATTCCCTCTAGACGCCCCCCCTGAAGCCTGCCCTGGTACATCATAGGAGTACATGTCACGCTATAATTACACGAGACTATCTTACTGTTCTTAGCCTTACCTTAGCGGATAAAACACAAAGTCAAAGGGTACTTTGCATTTTGATGCAATCAACTTAGGAGGGAAATCTTCAGTAACCCTTCAAATATCATTACCACTATTCACATTCCATCAAAATACAGTTGTAAACCCCTTAATTATTGTGTTCCTGCCATTATTCAATCAAATAGTTCCCTTAACATGACTGTCGTCAGACCAAAATTAAGCATCTGGTCTTTGGCACAAAACAGCATAAACCTCAAATCTTCCCTGATTCCCAACCAATGAAAAAAACCGCTTTGGCAAAGGCGGTCTCTTCCCTGTGAGAAACAGAATATTATACAGGACAGATTTCTCATAGCCTTTTTGTGTAAAGTAAATCTTCACTGAATTGAGAAAGCTAGAAAATCGAATTGAAAGCATATAACTGCTTATATTCCAAATATTACAAGTGAAATGTTTGGCTGAATAGAGAACTAGTTAGACCTCACTATATGTGGCGACTAGTTTGTTGCAATGATTCTCAATGACATAGTATCAACATCATATGCAAAAGAATATTATGTTCCATTCTGACAAAAAGCAGTGAGTTTTGATTCGTTTGAACACTCTTGTCCAGTGAAAAAAAAAAAAATAAAAAAAAAAAAATAGAAAATAGGGGAAGCCTGATCAATGGCTGTGAAAGAACAACGTCGATGATCAGTATAAGACCACATGACATATCTGGTTAACCTCTGGTTAAACTAGTATAAATTGCCACTTCAAGTGATGGGATATTGCAAGGGAGTGGAATCCTTAGTGAAGAAACATGACAAAGGTTCCATTCATGGATTTTTTTCCTAGGGGTGTTTCTACTTGCATATATATGTGTTGGATGGAAATAGGTAATCTGCATCCTGAGGCTCAGATCGATGAAGTACAATAGTTTTCCAGCGCGTGTCTGAGCCTCTAGATGCAGATGATCTGTTTCTGGCCAAGACCGCTCACATTTTCCCTCCCAATTGTATCCGGACTGAAATGGTATATGCTTCTTCGTCGCCCCAATGTACTTTTGTAAAATTTGCAAGTGCGCATGCATATTAGCTCGTTTTCAAACATCATTGCATGCCTGGGGAAGGTCAGAGTGTTTCAACTAAATTAATTGCTTTTCTTCATAGACTCCGATACTTTTGCAGGAAGAAACATCTGCTAAGCCTTTTTCTTCATACACTCATTTTAATTTGGAATTTGTATTATCTATTTTAATTGTCTTGTTTGGAGCTAATAACAAACAACCCCGAGCTTAGGAATCAAAAGGAAACTCCTGTTCTGAAAGAAGTATTAGGACCGTAGGAACTTATGCAGAATAGTCGTGCTGACAAAAGAAAGAACATGTGTAAGTGTTGCAATCTTACGTTCACAACTAACCTTCAATGAAGGTTAAACTACATGTACAGAATATTGACAGAGCGTGCATTAAGGGGTTATTTCTGCAGGACTACTAATGTTAAAAAGGTTAGTTAAAAATACACCTTTTCACCAACTAAAACATTGAAAGATAAGTACAACATAATCCCTCTAATATTCAAAGATAAGTAAAATTTACATCCCTATAAAAGGAATTCACAGCTATCTAAAAACTTAGTGAAGGAAAATCCATCTGAATATTCTCTCTCTTATTTTGTTTGAGGGCAGACATCAATTAAGGAACAAACAATTAGTTTAAAAGAGATCAAAGCTCCAAGCAAACTTGAGAAATATTAGAACAAGAAATAAAGGGGGTTAGTTTTTTTTTTGTTCAATTTTGTGACAAGAGAGGGGATTTTGGTTACATTTATTTATCTTTTCCAAATAAAAATAAGAAAGAACAAAAACGGGAAACATGAGACCAACATCGTTGTTGTGTCTGGTTTGGGTCATTAGTATGGGGCTCCTAATGAACTATCATGGTGCATATGCGGAACCCGAGCATAAGCACATCAACATTGATTTATGCAAAAGAATTCCTGCTCCTCCTGGTTGCAATCGGAACCCAGGTGACATCAAACGTGTACCTGTTGAGTCCTACTCTCGTGGTTGCACTGACGCTCAACGGTGTAATAGAGATTAAAGATCCCCTTAATAATGTTAAAATATTTAGGTTGGATTTAGAGCAATGTTTATGCAGATATTTGAAAATGTCAATGAGACATATATAGGAAAGTTTCTAAAATCAACCTAAATATTTAACTCATATTCTTTTTTCATTTACTTGTGTAATCTTCCTATTACATTTCGGCATTAACCAGAGTGTTTATCTCAAATATCAAAATAACTATGTACTCTTTATTCCTTATAAAATAGGTCATTTTAAAAAAAATGCCTTAAAAAATAAGAAAATGTGGCAAATAAGACATCTTCACGACATTTTGAAAAACACTTGCTTTTGTTCAAATGGGACATTATAAAAGGCCTTCTTTGAACTCAAATGTTGTTTTACAGTTACATGAGGGATAATAAGTGTTTGTTGATGTTTCCTTCATTTTACCTAACTCATTTTATAATAGCACACTACACGATGAAGAATACTATATTCTGAAGAAATTAAATGCCAAAGGACCCAAAGTTGGTCCATCATTTTCCATCTGAAGGAAGACCATTGATACCTATCATTGGTTAGCAAAGAACAAAATCGACATCGATTACCTGCTTGATTAGATACTTATTGAGAGTATATATCATTATATGGAATTATGCCATGCGACTTCTTTTGCATCATAGAGTCAAAGGAGTAAAAATTTTCTTTTTTTTTTTTTTTTTGATAATTAAAATTTTCTTTTGTTATATTATACTTCATCTCCCACATACCAAATTACAAACGTTGAAAAATTAATGGCCATTCTTTCCTTCATTGCTCTTGGTTTTCGACTTTTCGAGTTCCATAAGCTTCTTTATTCCTCCTAGATGGTATGGTAAGTGTTCGGCCCAAAATATCCCTTTTGAGGGTCTATGATGGTTACCCAAAAGTCAACAAATCAAAGAGCCAACAAGCGAGAAGACACGGAACAATAATATAAGTAAGGGGACCTCCAAAAAATACGGAATTATTTTTTCTTACACACCAACCTACCCCAATCACGCCCACAGTTCCCTAAATGGCTGTTGTAGACACCCAAAAGTGACCTCCTTGGTGTAACTGATGATGTGCTTGGTACTTAGGGGTCACAAGTAACCGTGAGGGGAAACTCTACGATCCTTAAAAAGGTCCTAAATAAGGTCGAGGACTATCTTAGAGCAGGCCGTTCCCTGTTCGAACCTACCCTTCCACCCCCTAGTACTACTCGGTCAAAGGGTGGACACTTATCAACAGTGACAGTTACTATAAATACATATTCGAATACTTCAACAGAAAGCCACACAAACAAGCATAGATTGAAACTTTAAAAGAGCAAATTTTAGGAAGGAATACTAAACATACTTCATTCGATTAGAGTAAGGCATACATTCGATTCAGAGCATAAAAATAAAAAGATAAAAGCAATTATACCTCAAAAGAAGGCGCCATTGCTAAGTGGCTGGGTTACACGCTCGAAGAGCCTAAATTAATAATCTACTCCTAACATACACTACTCTAAAATCTACTTTATGACGTCTTGTCAATATGAGCTCTACTGCCTTGTTCTTCTGTTCTTCTTTGTATTTATAGGGGCTTGAGGTAACTGCCCATGATTTAGCAGTTCTTCTTCTTGTCCACTTCCTTCATGCTGGTGTCCAACCTCTCCCACATTTTCCACTTCTCCTGACTCTCTCCTCGTATTCCCTTCTTTTGACCGATATTCGTATTATCCTTAGTACAACTGTTTTCGTATATATATATATATATATATATATATATATATATATATATATATATATATATATATATATATATATATATATATATATATATATATATATATATATATATAGGTTCAGGTGCGAACCCCTCCTTATAAGCGAACTATGCGAACTTAAAACATCAACAGTCGGATCATCAATCAATGGCTAAGATCTCGTAAAAAGTTCGGTGGCATTATTGTAATAAAATCAAAGTTTCTTCTAAAACAAGAAAAGAAAGAAAAAGGCGTATACTCTGCTATTGTCGTTCGTTCTCAAACCATGATCTCCTCTTTCTCTCTCCTCAAACTCTACCTTCAACAACCCTAAATCCAGGCAAATCGCTAGTCAAAGTAGGATTTGTGTTCCAAAGGCTGATTTTAAATTGCGAGGCAAACTTGAGATTGCAAGGTATGAATTTTTATGACATTCACTATTGATTGTTAGGGTTTGGAATTTAGTTTTTAGGATTCTGTGGGTGTAATTTTTGAAACATTGATTTCTCTAAACAAAGGAATTGCTTAACAAAGAAATTGCTTTCTCTGGGTCTTTATCTACCAACTGATTAATTGAATCAAATGATTAATTACATCCACAAACCAAAAAACCCAAAAGTAACAAACAAAGCGACACTTGGAAAACACACAATTACATAAAGCAGTAGAAAAAAGGAATAATCTTGTTAGGTTTAATCAATTTGTATAACATGATTCATACACACATAGCCCAGCAACATGAACACACACACACTCAATGACACACACCTGATTCACACACACACATAGCACAACAACATAAACACACACACACTAGTGACTTCAGTTGACGTAGGGGGTGGCTTCAACTATAGCTGATTAAGTATAGGGGTGACTCCGTTGTAGTTGGCGGTAGATTCATATTGAAGTTATCAAGGTACTTACTTTATGAATACATATTGATAGTCTTGGAGATGTTCTTGTTTCTTAAAACTTTAGTGTCTTTTAGTTAAGTTTCGGGGGTGGCTTTATGTCTATTTTCAGCAGAGCATGTTTCAGTGCTCTATTCTTTGAACTTTGAGGTCATATAATGATCTTATTCTATTTGCAGGCCCTTCAAGTATTAAAGTCTATCCTTCTGTTTAATTGGGCCACATTACTATCACTGAGTTTTGTCTTTTCTTTAATACAGGTATCTTTGTTAAAGAATCGTGTCAATGTTTTTAGTGGTACGCCAAGCAGGTAAGCATTTTTTTGGTGGTAGTTGAAAAGGAATTTTATTTATTATCAAAAGGGTTAACTTTTATAGATAACATGATTAGCTTTTATTTATATTAGGGTTAACTTTTATAGATAACAGGTTTAATTTTAACTCATCATAAGGTTAACTTTTAATCATAGAAGGGTTAACTTTTACAGAAACTAGGGTTTAACTTACATTCGTAGTAGAGTGTTGTGTTAAGATGTTTTTTCAAATGATATTGCTAGTAGTATAATAAGAATTTTTTTTTGGGTAACTGATGCAATTTTATTATTCACCAGAGAAATTCTGAATAAACAGAACCTCTCAAACAGAAAACTCACTTTACAAAATCCTCACTACCTCTGATAAATCAGTATCATGAAAGGCCAAGGCGCTCACACCTTCTAAGTGCTATAATAGCTTAGGGTTCTTCTGTAATGAATGTGAATTATCATAGAACTGACAAGCATCTCTAAACTCTGATTTGGTTCTGTTTTTGGTCATTTGGTTCCTATTTTAAGTTGCTGATTAAGTATTTTCCTGTTTTCTCGTTGAAATGCATGCCTATATGATATTGCCACATTCATTTGATGGAGACGTTGCTATAGAGTGAGATACTGTATTTAGTATGTTTTCTTTTTCTGTTTGCATTTGTTTGGGCATGTCAGAGCTTTTAGGTGTTCATCTTTAGTGTCAAGGTTTGTTCTTGTAACTTGGATGAAAGTACAATCATTGATTCATTGATGGACAATTATCTTATTATGATTGTGGGCTTTGTGGCAGATGTGCACACTTTGCTGTATATGATGGACATACAAGTAGTTTAGCTGCTGAATTTGCAAACTTACACATTTTTTTACTGCCCTCCAGCTATAAGCATATTGAAAATGTCTTCATCATAGCACAGAGGTAGGAGCTATGAAACATACTTTTAAAGTTACACACGCACAATGTAGCTAAATGGTTGAAGGAGGTCATTTTAGAGGTTGATAATCTCAACTCCAACCTAGCCTATTTGACTAGCAGCCCTGGGAAATTGGTTAGTGCCGCTAGCGGTAGCGGCGCTGGGATTTATCCCAGGGCTGCTAACGGCTGTCAGCAGCCAGCTGGATGTCGTCATTTGTCGTCATAATGACGACATCCAATCCATTTTTATTTTCCGGAAGAATTTAAATATTCCAAAAAATGTTAAAAGACCGTTTTACCCCTGTACGGTAAAAGACGGTTCTACTCCTAAATCGCAACTTGGCGACCGTGAGTCGGAAAGAGGCATGAGACGTGTCGTTGGAAAGCTCTTGAACGGGGCTTTTGATTGAAGTGGAATGAAAGAGTGTTTGGAAGAAAAACCTAAGACCTTATCTTAACTATCAAAGCAAAAATAGCAGTTCAAGTTTATAAATTACTCCTTTCATCATCGCTTTTGCGGAGAAATCTAATGACGTTTTTTTGGCGTCTACAGAAGCCCCCACTTTGATCGAGCTTGAGTAAAACCGAAGATCAAAGTATTCCGAAGGCGACATGCAGGATGCTGATGTGCACACGGTGTGTGAGAGTGTACAGTATGTATGCATATGAAGACAAACCTGAGTTGGGACATGCTCGTAGCGCGCTAAGATTTCATCTCTGTGAACACAAGAGAAAATAAAGGTTATGGTAACAGGATAGAACACCGCTCGTAGATGATCTAAATGTCTGCTGGGGACCTGTATTCAGAGTGAATGAAAAGGTTAGTAATACTTTGAGAATGATCAACGTGGAGTGCTTCGACAAACAGTGACTAAACACCGCTCGACGGATGTCGAGATTCCGTCCGTGTATGAGAAACGAAAAAGTCAACGAGACAGCGCGATTAAAAATAACGGCTGCAAAAATGGTTAGGACATATGAACAGTTTAAATGCAATAGCATTAAATGAAATATATAAAAAATAATGGACAGTATAACTGTAACAGTGTAAGAAATCATTGACTGAAACATACAAAAAATAATGGACAGTATAAATGCAACAGTTTAAGCAATCATTGACTGAGACATAATAAGTATCCTCATAGAAGGACAGTTTAACCGCAATAGCTTAAGCGACCATTGACTGACCCAAAAATTTGTAACCTCGCAGAGAGACAGTTTAACCGGAATAGCTTAAGCGATCATTGACTGACCCCAAAAATTGTAATTTCGCAGAAGGACAGTTTAACCGCAATAGCTTAAGCGATCATTGACTGGCCCGAAGTTTGTAATACAGAGCTGTAAGGTCGATAGAATTTTCGGGCTTTAAAAATAATTTTGGCACTCTGGGTGGTAAGGGTTGTCGCAGTGTAGATTCGAGTTTCAGTATTTGGGACCTGCAAAAATAAACGGGTGAGTTTTACCTGAAAATAGTTGGTACCGTAAAATGGGTCAACTGTCGAATTTGAATTTGTGGGCCGGAGTACGTTGTTCCCGCGCACTAGGTACTGATATTTGCCGCAAATGAACTGAGGCAACGAACTTTGGACCGGAAAAGGGGTCGTATGACAGCAGAGGGGCCCGCACGTGCAGGTCTGCAGGGCCGCTAGCGGCTCTGGGCTTGAGCCAAGTAAAAGCACTTCGGCGCTTCTCTTTTTTTTTTTTTCGCGTGCCTTCTTCCTCTTCATTGTCGAGAGCCATTTTTGAGAGCTTCCTCCATTGTTGACCTCCACTTTGCTTGAGGTAAGTCCATTTTTGACCGATTTCTTCGGTTTTTCTCTTGAACTTGCTTATTTTTCCACCTAGTTGCTGAATTTTGGGTTGCATTGTTGAATGGGTGCTTGCTCTTTGTGAATCTGAAACTTTTATTTCCCACTTGTAGAGAGAGAAAGCTTCATTGTGTTACCATGGCTCCGGTGGATAAGGGAAAACGTCCCATGAGTGAGGAGGAGCATGACCGGAGCCTTTTCCGCACTGGGTTACCTTCTACTAGAGCACCTCCGACTAGTCACGCGGATGGAGCTCGGCTGTACCAGGATTCTTTCATGCGGCTGGACTGGCGCCCGGCTGGGGTTTGGAACTGCAGTGTTCTATTACCGGATAGGCAGAGGCATCTGTCTAACTTGGAGCTGGTATGTTTTCTGATTTTCCTCTTTTTTTTCCAGTTCAGTATATTTTAACTGAAAACTGGAACTGTTAGTGCTTCGGCACACGAACAAATTGGGACTTGTACTGGATTGGTGGTCAGCTGCATATAATTTGTGTACAATTATTTTAGCTGTATTTGTAGTGTATGGGGTGTTGAGGAAAATTTGTTTGTTGGCTAGGGTGTTGGTGTCTTGTTGCAGGCTCATGGGGTTACCTCCCATTGGGCTATGATGTTGGAGACCTTTTCAGTAGAGTCTAGGAACTTGGTACTGGGTTCGGGTTTGGACTATTTCCTGACTGTTATCCCTGCTTGTCACTCGTGGGATTCTAGGATCATTGCCAGGGGGTTATTGGAGAGGTTTTGGGATTCCACGAACACTTTTCATATACCTGTAGGAGAGATGTTCCCCACCCCTTATCAGTTTGCTGTGCTGGCGGAGCTATCCTTTAGAGGGCGTCGTATTCGGTATGACGCCAAATTTTGGCGACAGAGTGATAGTTTGCTTGAGCTTTACGGACTCGTGTCTGTCCACTTTGATAAGGATCAGGTTTCTTTGGCGCGGTTATGGAAGGCTTTGGCGGAGCAGGGGCTTACTGAGGAGCAGAGAGCCCGTATTTTCCTGGCTTGCTTGTTGGGGTCTACCATCTTTGCTCAGAAGAAGAGCGTATGTCAAGTCGGTTTCTTAACATGCTTAGAGGATTTGTCCAAGGTTCATGAGTACAACCTCGGTGCTTCTGCTTATGCTTCCTTGGTGAGATGGTGTCGTCGGGCTTGTAAGCCTAAGGAGACGAGTGAGAGGACGTCTATCTCGGGCCCATGGAGGATCCTGGAGGTAGGCCCATATTTTTTTCTCTTTTCCTTTGCACGTGCTTGCTTTTGGACTTGGAGCTTATTTTCTTGCTTGTATGGCAGCTGTGGTTCTTTAAGTATTTTCCGCCTTTCTGTCCTCACCATCATGGCTTAAGGATGTTCCCATTAGGTTCACGGTGGATTGGTAGGGGTAATCACTCGTTTACCTCTCTGGAGCATTTTCGAACCACCTTCGAGAGCCATGCCGCATCTATGGTATGTTGTTGTTGACTTGTGCATTTTTCTTGCTGGTCCATTTGGTGTGAATGAACTTTTGAACTACTAACCTGAAGGTGTCATGGTCCGCTTTTGATGGTATCCCTGGGGTTTCACCCCATATTACCCTGGAGTCCTTTAGAGTGTCTTCTCTGCGGGTGGTTTTTGAGGGGCCATTGGGCTTTGTATGGTACCTGGGGGACCGTTTGACTGAGCTGGTCTATCCCTACCTGGGTAGTCACCTGGTTCCGGAGGATCCTCCTTTGACCATGTTCTATCTGCGTGGTCTGAGTGTGCGGGACATGGGAGTCGTGATCCGTGGCATGGCGGCCACGGAGTTTCTTATGCAAGAGGTTGTTGGCTTGGACCGCACGGCCGTGTACCTGGCCTATTGCTTGGATCGCTTGATGCCAGACCTTACTTCTGAGGTAAGAAACTCTTCTGCATCTTTTTAGCTATATGTGTGATATAATGACTTCTTGTGTCTTGCAGGCGGATCGTCTAGCTCCTCAGGGTCCTAGGAGGTCTCATTCTAGAGTTCCTTGGGGTCAGCCCCCAAGTGTGACCTTGCCGACCAATGAGGTGAGGTACATTGGGGAGAGTGGGGGACGCATATTAGAGGAGTTCCCTCTTCATATGGCTGACGGAGAGGCTGTGGAGGGCTTGCCCGTGCCTGATGGTTGTACGGGGGTAAGCTCCTTTTTATCCCTTCTTGTGTTTGTGTTTGCTTTTGAGTGTTGACTCTATTTTATGGCTCTCTCTTTTTTGTGGTTGAACCCGGAGCAGACCTCTCAGATCTTCAAGCTCATCCATCACCTGAAGAAAGGCTATGGTCGAGTAATAGGTAAGGGGAAGAATTCTCGGTCCAAGACCGTCGATGTAAGTAGACTTTTATCTTTTTGTTTAGCTAAGTGAAGTGCTTAACTTAACATCTCGATCTTGATTGTCTGCAGATGTCCTAGTCTTCGTCTTCGGTGGGGCCTCAACATTCTTCTGCTGCAAGGGCCTCTTTGGCGCGCAGACCGTCTGTTGCTCGTTCACCTCCTCTAGCTGTGACCAGGCCTCCTGTTGATGAGACGCCCGGACCTTCTGTGCCGTATATTCCCGAGATGTTTTCCCCTGTGGGTTTCCAGCCTTCTCTTGATAGCAGACCCATTGTTACCCCCATGGTCGGAGGTTGGGCGAACGCCCCTGGATGGGATGTGCCTCATACTGGGCCCTCACATCAGGATATGGCTATGGATTTCGCCAGTCAGGCCACATAGAGTTTCTTTGCCGCGGGGTTTCCGGCACGTACCTCTATGCGTGCACCAGCATATGATGGGCGGGACATGAGGCCCGAAAACAGCAGGCCCATATATAGCTCTTCTCTCCACTATTCAACTGGGAACTACGATCGGGGGCTGTCCGTTGATGATGAGACTGACAGCAACGGTGATGACGACTCTGGCTGAGCGTTGTTGGATCTCCTTGTAGACATTGACCTTGAGATTTTGAACTCCTGTTTTTATGCATTTTTTATGATATGTATGATGTGATATGATGACTCGATTATGCCCGTCTGATATCTAAGTGTGCAATGTTTTATGCAGTAGGAAAAGCCATAATTTAGGAAATAAAATAAAGAAAAAAGGTAAAAATTGCAAGAAAAAGCAAAAATTACACATATTATACCCCCTAAAAAAAAGGAAAAAAAATAATAAAAAAGAAAAAATTGAAAAAGATAAAACTAAGAGAGTCTCGGGTTTTGTAATTCTGCGCGGGTATCAAAATTGGGCTTAAATCGGGCATACCAGTTCAATGGGGCGAGCTGGAGCGAGAGGAAAATTTCGGACCGGGCCAGGGTCTGGGCCGCTAGCGGCGCTGGGCTGGGCTGCTAGCGGCGCTGGTCAAGGCCGCTAGCGGCGCTGACCAGGGCCGTTGACGGCTCTGATTTGGGCTTCTTTGTGGATTTCTGGCTTACTTCGCCCGCGTTTTTGCCTATAAATAGGATTTACGAGATAGTTGATGTTGTATCACTTTTTAGACCTTAGCTCTCCCAAATTTCCCAAATCTTCTATCATGGTGAAATCCTTTGAAAACCTGTTCGATGCCTGGTGCAAAAATCTGACCGTAGAAGATAAACTTGAACTAGCTCCGTTCCATGTCTCTACCTTGCTGACCTTAAGACCAACAAAAATATTGTGGCCCCTTCTTCGATCCGCTCTGAATTATTGGGACCCTAACCTGCTTGTTTTCCGTTTTGGTAACTCTTAATTATGCCCTTTAGTTGAAGAATTTGCTGCGATCACTAATATGCCTGATGTTCTTCCCCTAGCTATGTCTTATGTGAGAGATGGATTTAGGGATCCGTACAAGAAATCCTTGGGGTTGTCATCTGCAGAAGCCAAAAGCATGGTTCTTGGTGTCGATGTGGACTTGGTTTAACTCTGCGAAAAATTTGCTATTTCTTCTGAAAAGAATGCAATATAAAAGCGTTGTCGCCGTCAGGCTTTTGTACTTTGCCTGTTGAACCGCCTATTGTTTGCTAATGCAGAATCTCCTAACTTGGGCAGAGCCTCGTTGCTGGGAGTGGTTAATTAAATGGTTGAAGGGCATTCTCCTTTGCATTTATCGGGCTTGACAGATTGAAAATTTCTCCTCATGAAGCTTTTTCTGGCAGCCCCATGCTGCTTCAAATTTGGTTATGTGAGCAACTGAGGCTAATAGAATCGCTAGATAATATGATAGCTCGTGTTCCTCGGGCTTGGTCGAAGAAAACCTATACCGCCGCTAGCTTCTTGGTTAGGAAAAGGCTATATTCTGAAAATTCCCTTGCTAAATGGGATGCCTTTTTCCATGCGGGGCCTGTTATCCGTTGGCATGTGTCTTGGTGGAACTTGACCTCCTTACTGGCTTGTGACAATTTGGTTCTTCATACTACCATACTGGGTTTGTACAGGACCACTTTCTTGTTCCCCTCTAGGGTCATGAGGCAATATGGGTTGAAGCAGGTTATTCCTCGTCAGGAAACTACGAGACCAACTATATATTCTAGCTTTCACCACTGAGTTTGCTACGGATTGGGGAAAGTACTGGCGTAGCCGGGACCGCTGGACTGTACCTCGGGTGATTGCCCCAACTCATTGTTTCTGAGACCTATCTGAACTGGCTTTCCTGCGGTGATGGAGAAGCGAGACGAGCCCTTCGTTATGAGGAGTGGGACCAACTAAAGCCTAAGTATGACTCAAAAACAGCAAGCAAGAAAAGAAAGGAAGGGCCTCAAATGGGAGGCTATCATGTACTGAAAAGAGGCAAAGCCCCCAGCTCAATGGAGTGATCATAGATCGTCCTCAATCCAAGGTCTTTCAAAGAAGAACTCTTCAACGAAGCCTTCTAATGAGAAGAAGGATAAAGTAGTTTTCTAAGAAAGCAAGTCTAGTTTTAAAAAAATAATAATAATAGGAATTTGTGTAGCTTAAACCCTCATAGTTACTTTATTATTATTTTTTTGTAACCTTAGGAAGTTTAATTCTTGCAATGTAAGCTTATTTGTTCAGTTTGATTAAAGATTATCCCTTTTGAATGAGTTGAAAGGAATTTTGGATTCATTTTGGCCGAGCCCCTTAAAAGGGTTACCTACGTATCCAGTGTGGAATCAGGCAAACGTAGTTCGTTCAAGTTGTGAACGTCTCTTTTTTTTTTCGGATTTTGTTTTTAGACGTAACACTTCTTCAGTTGGTCCATATTGGTGAGCTGACTGAACTCGACACCATCAATATCCATGACTGCGCCTCCTGATAGAATGTCTTTGATGATAGTTGGGTCGAAATTTGCCTCTGGGGTCGGTAACTGGGGCACGTAATTCTTTCCAAACTAAGTCCCCTTCCCTTAAATTCCACGGTCGAATCTTTTTGTTGAATGCTCTTGCCATGCGTTGTTGGTACATGTGGGAATGGTCTAGGGCCCGTAGGCGTCTTTCATCCGTGAACATGAGCTCTTCGTAGCGGGCTTGTAACCATTGGGTTTCGGGAATTTCTCCTTCTAAGGCTATGCGCATGGAGGGTAGTTGGACTTCTATGGGTAGAACTGCTTCCATTCCATAGACTAGGGAATAAGGTGTTGCTCCCGTAGAGGATCTTATGGATATCCTATATCCCCAAATGGCAAATGGGAGTTTGATGGGCCAATCCTTGTAGTTTTCTATCATCTTTTCAATGATAGTTTTGAGGTTTTTGTTGGCGGCTTCCACTGCGCCATTGGTTTGGGGACGGTAAGGGGATGATTTGTGGTGCTGGATTTTGTAGCTTTTGAGGAGGGTGGCTGTTTCGGCTTTGAAGTGGGATCCATGGTCACTAACAATTTCATGCGGAACGCCGTATCGGCAAATGATGTTGTTCCTTATGAATTTGGACAGTTGTTTGGAGGTAAGGACGGCATAGGATCGGGCTTTGACCCATTTGGTAAAATAGTCTATGGCTACTAGGATGTATTCATGTCCTCCTGAGCCCTTTGGGGTGATCTCACCGATGATATATATTCCCCATGCGGAAAATGGCCACGGGGATGTGAAGTTGTGGAACATTGAGGGCGGCATATGTTGCAGGTTGGCATATATCTGACACTTCTTGCACTTCTTGACATAGTCGTAGCAATCTCTTTCCATAGTAGTCCAGTAGTATCCCAACCATAGGATCTTTCTAGAGAGCATTCGACCATTCATGTGTGGGCCGCACACATCATTGTGTACCTCGTCTATAATCTCTGCAGCTTATTCGGAGTTCACGCATCTGAGGTTGACCCCGTTTTGGGACTTTCTGTACAGAACCCCCTTGTATTCTATGTATTGCGCCGCTAAGAGACGGATGGCCTGTTGAGCTCTTAGTGGTGCATCTTGAGGGTATATTCCTTTAATGATGTAGTTGAAGACGTCTTGCTACCAAGGATCCTCTTTGATTGGAGCCAAAGTCATTTCTCTGTCGAGGTTGTTGCAAAAGGCTGGCTCGCTTCTTCTTTGTGGAGCGGCATTGTTGAGAGAGTTCAGCCACTCAAATTCCTGTAAAAGTGAAAATCTGCATTCTTGCTTTGGGAAGTTTACTTACATTGCTTAAACTGATTAGTTAATGATTTGTGCAACTTTGTGTTCATTGGATTTATCAATAGCCAAACAAGGAAAGAAATGAGCAAGAGGAATTTTTATTGATTTGCAAAAAGAGATAAGCACACATGACTTTAGAGAAGAGGGTCTCTAATTCCCATCAAAAAGAAACTACACTTAGAAATAAAAGTATAAAGGGAACATTCCCTATTCAAGACTCAACCTAAAGATTTAGCTAAGATCCTAACTCGACAAAACTTGGGGACTCAGACTCGATTCCTCTAGCTCCTGCGGGTAACCAAGTAATTCCAGGTCTCCTCCTCTTCCTTTAGAGGTAGCGGGATCTCCCCACTGTCTATGATTTTCTGTATATCATCCTTTAGGCGGTTGCAGTCGTCCGTGTAGTGGCCGAAGACTCGATGATAGCGGCAGTAGAAATCTTTATCCTTTTTTATCTCCTGGAGGTTGTCGTGGGGATCACGGGCTTAAGGTCTCCTGTCCATATAAGGACATTCATAACGTTCCCAATGGGGACATTCAGTGGAGTGTACTGTTTCTTGTCGATGTGTCGCCATCCTTTCCTAGCCCACGTACTGGGAGACCACATGGTTCCCCGATCGATGAAAGAGATGATCACCCTTTTTGGGCGCCTGCACTGGTTGGTATGATGCCCATTGGCTTCACAATATATGCACCGAAGATAGGGATTCCCGTCCCTTGGAAGAATTTGAGAAGTAGGTCTTCTCGGATGAGCGTATCCATACTTGACCATCTGGCCAAACATCTCATCCTGTTGGAAACAAGCTTCCCCTTTTGCCAAAACAATGTTACAATCTGTAGGTCGGTCTAGTGAAGTAATTTTCTCCTTCATTTGCCGAATTGCATTGTGGTAGTGTGCCACATAGATGGAAATCCCTTCAATGGTTTCTATTATTTGTTCGAACTCATCAGGCTCTTCTATTTCCTCAGAAGGATAGGTCTCGAATTCCCGAGAACTGTTTGAGTTGTAAGATTTGGTGTCTTCCTCTATGAGGGCTACTTCTTCGGGAGAGAATCCCCAGAGGTCAATATCCTCGCTATCATGTTCTATTTTCAAGATAGGAGTCTTCTCAATAGTTTCTTTGATGGGGTTGGTCTCGATTTCCACAATTTCTCCCTCTAACATCATCTTGACTTTCTGGTGGAGGGTAGAGGCTACAGCATTTAAACCATGGAGCCAAGGTCTCCCCAATAACAAGTTGAAAGTGGCCGGAGTATCCATCATATAAAACTGGACCATTTTCTCTATAGCCCCAGAGGTAACATTCATAGTTATAGTGCCAAGCACCTTTCGACTTGAGTTGTCATAAGCGCGCAGACCTTGTGCTGAGTGAGCCAAATTATTGATATCGATGCCCAGTTTTGCGGCGGTTCTCAACGGGCATACATTCACGGCAGATCCATTGTCCACTAGGGTCATAGGTACATACTTGCCCATGGCAAATACAGTCAAGTACAAAGCATTATTGTGTGAGACCCTTCGGGAGGTAGTTCATTGTCGGAGAAGGTAATGGTCGGACTGACCAATTCGTCATGCCTCATATCCGGTGATACCGAAACTTTTGACAAGGCTTCCAAAATGGCCTGGCGATGTTCGTAGGACGAGGCTAAGAGTTGCCATATGGAGTTGTCGGCTTTGATTCTCTTTAGATGCCTGTGATGGGAGATTCTTTGTCTTTCGCGGGAGCTTCTTCCACTTCTTCTTCAGCTGGAGGTTGGATCCTGTCATTGTAGATGTTTGGTGGCCTATAATGACGACCGGAACGTGTCAAGTGGGCCACTCCTATGGGTGATCTGGTTTGGACCTCCCATACATCTTTCTCGTCACTGTCCCATATTCCGGCAATCTCGAGTCCCAAGGCATCTTCAAGTTGTCCTCTTGTCTCTCCCATAAATGAAGGGCTTAGGGGTGACCTGGTCCTTGTGCTTGTTGAGATCATCCTCAATGAGGATGCCGACGTCATAGAGACGTTGGTATGAGTTGATGGCCTGATATTGAAGGTGACTCTTATAGGTTGGTTGCAGGTTTTTAATGAAATGCCTGATTTGTTCAGTTTCAAAGGGTCTTTCTACCATTTCAGCTATCTTGGATTTTCATCGACGGAGGAATTTAGTGAATCCCTCATTCCTCTCTTGAGTGGTAATTTCAAGCTCCTTCAAAGTGATGGGGAGAGTAGCATTGTCCTTGTATCGCGCCAGGAAGACAGTGGTAAAGTCGGACCAAGTTGGGTAGCTTTCCAGATCTAGGGAGTAGAACCATCGTCGAGCATGTGTATCAAGGGTCTGGGAAAAAAGATGGGCATAGAGTTTCTTGTTAATTTCCCTTACAGCCATAGCGGTAGTGAAGGATTTCAGGTGGTCCTGTGGGTTGTCGACTCCCGCGAAGGTTGGTACTTCAGGCATAGAGAACTTGGCAGGAAGCTTACCCATGATCTAAGTGTCAAACTTTCCTACATTGGCATTATAGTTGGGGATCACGCCGCTACTCTTGAGCAGAGAGGTGATCTTAGCCAGCATGGCATCTGACTCTTCTTCCTCAGAGTCGGAATCGGAAGGGATCCTTGACTCTTCTTCTTCTTTCCTCTCTATATCTTCAACCTTGAGTCGTACCCTTTCTAGCTCGCTCATGAGCTCATCCAGTCTCTCATCTGTAGTCTTTGGCATTGCGAAGTCGGGAGGGGTGGTAGGTGTGGTGAAAAAGGTATGTAGTGAGGGTGAATTTATTTATGGCGAGGCTGTTTGTGGTGGAGGTAAACGAGAACCTGGTGGTGGAGGTAAACGAGAACCTGGTGGTGTCGACGGCTGCAGAAGAACCAGCCTTGTCGAAGGCCGAGCCCAACTTTTCTCAAGGTTTTCTTTCTTCTTCGGACTCCCTATCTTGAATAGGAAGCATGAAGCGCTTAGTAACATGAAAAAGACTATGAGAATCTCATCTAAGAAAAAGTTGACCCACAGATAGAGAAACACATTGTCCTAAAAAGGAAAGGTCCTTAAGCTAAATGCCCGAATATTTCCCTAATATCCAAGGAAAATAAAGTCAATGAACGAAAATAAGAAAAATAAAAAAAGATGGACTATCCTATTTTTATTTTTCTAGACTCAAAGAAAATGGAAAATGGGATAAAAAATAAAAATAATAAAAGAATTTCGGTCTCTTTATATTTTTTTCGAATGTTGTTTTTGTTCGGCGGCTTTTTTTGATTTTTTTTTGGCGATTATTTTTTTGGATTTTTGATTTTCCTTTTCTTTTTTTACCGAATCTGAATTACATCAAAAGAAAAAAGAAAAATAAAGAAATGGAAAAAGGGAGAGGGAAAACTGAAAGACTGACTCTTTTTTTTTACTAAAAAAAAAGATCCTAGAAGTTTGTTCAATGACTTTTTAGAATATATCATCGGGAAAATGATGGGTGTTCATCGAATTGGAATTCTCGCACCATTTTCGGGCATTAGAAACTAGCTAAAAATAAAAGAAAAAGGCTCCTAGCACGTAAGTACATGTTGGCACATAATCACGATATTCATGCATTCATGCAAGCATAATAATAACGCAGTTTACAGGCAAACATGTGATCAGACGGGCATTACAACGACACATACACAACAAGCAAGCGAATGCACGAATGTGGGTTAGAGGCTTTTGGCTCCTGTGAGGTTACCACGACAAATTATAGTTTCCGTTCGGCGGATGGTCGACGCATCGATTGTAATTCTTTTCATCAACAAAGATTGATGAGTCATGGGTGAGGAAGCGTCGATTTGTATGATAGGACAACTGTATATTCCTTTAGATATATGGGTTGTCTACGAGTTGAGACACAAACTTCCTCGAGGGTCGATAAGGGTCAAAAGGTTGTGTAAAAGCACATGCAAATGATGCAAAAATATGGAACATGTTATTAAACAATTAAACAAACTTGACTTTCGAGTCTCACCCTCTTAAATAAATCCGCAGTGAAGTCTCCACTGTAAGGACCCGCGATTTTTGTCCAATCCTTTTTATATGTGTATTGGTTTCCACGGAGTGCGTCCGTATAGAAAATTTGTAAGTTGGGGGTTTAGATAAGTTCAAGGGACCATCGAGTTAGAAAAGCTTTTGTAAAGACTTGAATTAAATAAAAACCATGAAAGAGGTCACAAATCTGCTATCGGCGTTTTATCGAAGGGACAAACCGAATGGACAACCCAATAGCGCGAAAAGTGAACTAATCATGTTTTTAGAAAGACTCCCGCTCATATAGAACATATGAGTAGTCAAGAATATAGGGTTCGGGGGAAAAGGTACGAGATGAGAAGGTGTTAGGCACCCAACTCGCCTGTTTTATGACGGTCTCTACTAAGTCAAGTTTGCTTAATAATTTAAAGACATAATTCCCATGCAAAAGCGGATTAACAACCTAGACTTAGACTATTAATTGGTTCACCACAAGCATCACAATATTTATTTAACCATTGCTTAGACATGCATTCGTTTTGACAAGTTGAGCATTACAACGACTATACAGAAAATATTTAGGAAGCAATAAAAACGTTACTTAGCATGATATCTACATTATGACTGCTAGAAAATAAACAATTAGGCAATTAATTTAATTTGAGCCCTCAGCAATTCCTGAACTGTAGGCTATATTTGACAAAAATAGTAAAACAAGATCTCATGTTTTAGAAGAAAGAGGGAGAAGCTTAGAGTCAATACTACTGAGAATAGAGGTTGTCAATTGTAGACTGTGTGTTTTGAACTGAGGTTGGAGGGTCGTATTTATATGCGCAGGAAGTAGGGTTGGACGGCTGAAAAGGAGCCGAAAATTGGATTTGGGCAGAAAAAAGAGTCGGGCCAGAAGCAGGGTCAGCACCGGTAGCAGCCTTGGGAAATTGGTCAGCGCCGCTGGTATTTATCCCAGGGCCGCTGACGGCTATCAGCATTTGAGTGGCTATCAGCGTCCATTTTTATTTTTCGGAGGAATTTAACTGTTCCGAAAAATGTAAAAAGACCGTTTTACCCCTGAACGGTAAAAGACGGTTCTACCCTTAAATCGCAACTTGGCGACCGGGAGTCGGAAAGAGGCATGAGACGTGTCGTTGGATAGCTCTTGAACGAGGTTTTTGAGTGAAGTGGAATAAAGGAGTGTTTGGAAGAAAAACCTGAGACCTTATCTTAACTATTAAAGCAAAAATAGCAGTTTAGTTTATAAATTACTCCTTTCATCATCAGGCTTTTGCGAAGAAATCTGAAAACGCTTTTTTGGCGTCTACAAACCACCACTTTTAAATTTTGCCCGTAGTTCGGTGACCTCTCCATCCACACTTTCGCTCTCTCTGGACTCACCTAACTATACTTCTTCATCCTCCCCTCCATTTTCTCTCTCCTTCTAATCCCATTTCCCTAAAACCACGTTGTTTCAAACAAAATTCTGCCTTAGTAGCTCAACTCAAATACTCTGTCACCCCTCATCTTTCCTAGAAAAACTAGAAAGTTAGCAAAAAAATAACAAGCTCAAAATCAGGAACATAAATTCCAAATTTCCTTACAAATTAAAGCTCAATTCAACATTTTCTCCAAACTCAAATTAGTTCTCACAATTTCCCAGATCCAAAACAGTTTGAGTACCTTTGTCAGTCTAATGTAACATATCAAAGTCCAAAAAAAGCAAAACAATAAAGCAAAAAAACAAATATATGCATAAATAAAAACAACGAAAGCAGATTCTCAACTAAAGTTGTCATAGAACCAATCATGTAAAAATATTTAGGGCTCGTTTACTTGAATGTAATGGTGATTACAATGTGATGACCATTTTATAGGGTAAATATGGATTAGAAAAGAAAGGAGGGGGAGGAGAAACATGGAAAGAGTGAATTTGATTACAACATCCATTGTAATCACAATTGTTCTACTTTAGTACACGTAAAGATGATTACATTGGATGATGCAATCGAACTCCCAAATCTCATATTTTTTCTTCCTCCTCCTTCCCTTTCTATTCACATTTACTCTATAAAATGATGGATTACATTGTAATCATCATTGCTTACAAGTAAACGCCACCTTAGGATGTTCTTTAGCAATTATTTCCAGAAATTAGCTTATGACACATTTAAGTTCAATCCTGGTTCATTGCGCAAATCCTAGTCCAGTGCTAGCTACAGCATCCAGTTTAAGAAATCTATTCCTATGTTAACTACTCATAAATATGACGGTAACGGGTCTGTTTCTAAATGTTCTCAAGAAGGATCTAGAAAAATGAGCTCTTACGGTCCATCGCATTCACCCCAAAATATATATTAGCCCTCTTCAGAAACAAAGTCAGTCTTGTTCTAAAAGAAGTTAACCCTATTACACATAAAAGTTAACCCAATTATGAATAAAAGTTAACCCAATCCTCAAAAAATGTCAGCTCTATTAGAAATTAGAAATTCAACTTGCAGAGATGAAATCCAAATTAAACATAACATCCAAATGTGTGAAGTCAATCAAACATTTCCTTTGATGTATAGGCATATGCAGACATCAAACCCAATTCCAATAAGAAGTTTTGTGAATTAAAACACAAACCATGACCTAACTCCACTGTAGCAACTTCTAACATTATGGCGTTTGCACAATCAACAAAACAAGTTTACTATCGGTCTTGCTGGAGATTAGAGAGATATACCAAGACATGACCTAAGAACAAACCAACATTACATACAACAGAATCCCTGCAAACATATTCCATAACCAAAAAAGCCACATTCTTCCCTCATTGAAATTAAGCCAACTATTGAAACATATCTATTATAAATCAAATTAGTAAGTCTAGAATCAATTCGTTATCTCTGAAATTAAACCAAAGAAAACCCTAAATCAGATCAATAAAAATTGGAGTTGATATCAATCAGAGAGAGAGTTTACCTTTTGAAGAACGGTACAAAGTGAAGCACAAATTAGGGTAAATGGAGAGTTTAACTGAACGACAAAGGAGGCTTCCTCTGAGCGTTAATGGAGTCGTCTTGAATGGGGAAAAGAGAGAGAGAGATGAGACAGAGAGATAGAGAGAGGAGAGGAGAGGAGGGGAGGGGGAGAGAAAGAGAGAGCGTGCGATAGTGGTACTCGAGCGATTGTTTTTTTATTTATTTATAATTACGGTGCATAACGTAATTAAACAGATGGACGGTCAGGATTTAGTTCGCACCAGTTCGCACATAATATATTTATGAAGTGTTCTATTTTACAAAGACTTCTCAAAAGTTTTCTAATTTGTTTTGACTTTGATTTCTCTTAACAAATTTATCAACTGTATTATAAGTCCATTTTATTTCGTGTGTAACAACTGCCCCCCTAATACACACATAAACGCTTCGAGTTTATTTTGTATTATTGTACTAGTGACGCTTTGTTTCCCGCGTTTTGATGGTACAGTTGCTTCTGCATGTGTCTTTTCATTGGTCATGGGTAGTCGTGCTTTTCAGTTAATGATGACTACAACCCTTATATATATATATATATATATATATATATATATATATATATATATATATATATATATATATATATATATATATATCAGTTCCTTTCAATCCCTCGCTTCTTATTACTTTCTCTCTCTTCATTTCAAACCCTCAACTTTTGATTTTTCTTTTCGCCTAATTTCTTCGTTGAATTTTCAAAAAGATGACTGCCCATCCTCTCTTCTTAGATTTAGTCAACTTCGAATCCCTAAATATAGCCCTTGATGCCCAAGATCTTTTCAAGTTGATTGAAATTCACTCTAAATCATATTGGCCTGATTGTCTCGTATTTCGTTCTTCATCTTATAATGCTTCTGATGAGGAACCCTTCCGAGGTCAAGTTTTAAGGTCTTTTTCCTTAGGTCCTTGTTTTAATCCTTCTTCCATTCGAGGTATTTCACAAAGCTATTTTCTATCGATTTTCTCTTTTGTTTTTCGTGGGCGTAGCTTACCCTTAATTCTCTCTTCCCGTACTTTTCATTCTAATTTTCCCACACGAGATAGACCCTTTCATGGTTGGATGAACTTTCTTAATGAACGTCCTAGGCACTGGTTTAATCGTCTCCAGGCCTTTCACTCTCGTTGGCATTCGAATAAATTTTAGATTTTATTCATTTGTCTCTCTTCGCAAAGATTCCTTATGATGGCAATATCTCTACTGCTCTTTGGCTCGCTTGGCATCCTGCTATTAATTTCTTTGTTATTGGAGAGGGGATTCAAACTGTGACTCTCGAAGATATTGCCTATTTGACTGACCTTTGTCCAGATGAGTTTCTCTAAGTACCAGGTTATTCTTTTTGTAATTCATCTATCATTAATGATAATATTTCAAGCCTGCTGATGCTTTGTTGAAGACTTTTTCCACATCCTCATCTACTCGTACAGTTTCGTATTCGAAATTGTTAACTCACTTTTCGTATCTCCCCCCTTCTATTCCTGTGTCGACTACTGAGGTGGTCTTGTTTCTGAATTATGTGTTTCATCGATTATTTATCAACTACAGCTCTTCGATCGGAAATTCTTTCCTTTATTTGGCAGCTAACGTGGCCTTGATGGAGGGTTCAATCCCACTAGCTCCTTTCCTTCTTTCTCAGTTTTTTCGGGGTATGTCGAATTTAACCCGGGATTTTATTCCTGAGGGTCCTCAGGCTCAACATTCTTTCCCTTTCTGGCTTCTCACGGCCTGGGGTTTCTTATATTACCCCTCTCGAATGAACATATCCCCTATTGAGGCATATAATCTTTCTTATCAGAAAGAGCTAGCCGCTCGTGAGGAGAATTTCCATGCCTGTAATCTTTCACGTTTTGCTGAGTGGTCTTCTGTGGCAGAAGCATGTTTCAATTTACTTCAGCCTTCTCGTGTTGAAGACCTTCGTTTAGTACTTTTTGAGGTCATTTTAACTGGCATCCTCACCATTGCTTAGGGATCCCTGGCTTCAGTGTGGAGGATACCTGAATGGTGCTTCCTTGGTGGCTTTGAGAGATTAATCCTTTTTTCATGACTCCTTCTCTTCAACCTTATTGGAGGTCGGTTCTTGCTTGTAGGGATCTTCTGTATTTTGAGATTCCTTGGTTGAGTACCGAGGTTTATAATCCTCAATTGGTTACTCATCAATTTGGCATTTGCCAAGCCTTCGCTGCCCCTTTAATTGAGACTTTGAATCGTCCTTGGCATACGAGGAAAAGGCAAGCCTCGATCGATATGGGTTTGGAAAATCAATCTTCAGAGATGATCCTTCGGAGTCATGTTCTCCTCCGAAATCGTCTGGAGGCTGTAGATATTCCTCCTTGGTTTAGAACTTGTTCCTGTGAACCAGAGTATTCGCTTTGGTGGACTCAGTTCTTCAATTCTTCCTTTGGTGGTACTACTTTGTATTCTCTTCTTGAGAAGGTCCTTCATAAGCTGTTTCCCAAGGATGCTGGTCCCTTTTTGCAAACTCTAAATGCCATTGAGGCATTTATTCCTATTTCATCGGTACTTTCTCTAAAAAGTTCTTTTTGATATTAACTTACTTCCTTTCGATAATTTTGACACAAGCTTTCGTGTGTGTAGGTCACATCTCCTTTGCCACATACAGAAGGAACGACCTTTTGAACTGAGCCTTTTAATCAGGCATCTAGCTCGGGTACAGGTTTTTTGTTCATCTCCCTTTTTTTTTTTCTGAACGTAAATACTTCTGTAGTTTTACTTATTTTTGTACGTGGTTATTTCGCGTAGGGATCGGGTCTTCTTCGAATCTTGGAGTTCCCTTAGATCCTGTCTCTTTGCCTTCTCAAGCACTTGTTATGCCAGATATTAATGCAAATAAAGACTCGTCTATTATCTCTTCGTTTTCTCCTGATCCACCATCTGGTAAATTTGGTCTATTATTTCGTCTATATAAGAGTTATGTCATTAGTTCTTTTCTTTCATATCCCCTTAACATTTTTTGCCTTTTCATAATCAGGGTAGGATATGGATCCCATTCCTTCTCCTAGGGTTGAGGATCAGGTTGTCGTGTTTTCGGATCTTGCTATTCTTTTTCCCGATCGATCTGACCTATAATCCTCATTGTCCTCTGTCCGCGCTTCTCGGACTATGACAATTGCTTCTTCGAGTAGGATTTTGGTATTTTAATAGCCATGGTTTTTCTGAAGATTCAATTTTCTTATTTCGAATTCTTTCTGCAAGTTCTTTGATGTCCTTGCTTGATGATCTATTAACTCCCAATCTTGGAGCTTCTGATGCTATCAAGCAAGAGGAACTTCGTATGTTGAACGCTCTCGAGACAAATTGGTCAGATGTGTCCGCTGCGTTGGCCTTGGAGGATTTCGTCAGATCCAGTCAACAGCACTTTCCTACGGATCTTCAAGATTTAGTGCTTCGAGATAATAGCTCTCTGGTCTCAGCTGTGCAAGACTTGCCAAATGCCCGTTCTGAAGGGATTCCTGAAGCTGACTTGGATAGCTGGGCTCGTCTTGCTGATCTTTTGGCTGACCTTACACCTGGTAGGTCATCCCTCCAGCAAAAACGACAGCTTTGTGATGCGACTCAGATAGAGCTTATTGCTATCGAGGATAAGATCAACTCTTTATCTCCTCGTAGGATAGAAGTTGTCGATCTAATGGCTTCTCATGAAAAGAAGAAACAGGATATGCAGTCCCATATTTCTGAGCTGACTGCTTCTCGGGACATTCGAATTGCTCAGTTGTCCGGTTATCAGGATTTGAAAGCCTCTATTTCAGTACTGCTTGCTGTTATTAGGTAATTCCTTTGTTCCTCTGTTTAACTTCGGTATTTAAACATTGGTATTTGTTTTCGAAGAGATTAAAACCTTCTTCTAATTTTGGTTTATTCTCCATTTATCTCTTCCCAGAGTTGTGAAAATCTATTGTAAATGTTATCTTTATATATATCCCAAGTCGAAGGGAAATACTTCTTTAGATATTTGTCGTTTATTGCTCGCCAAATTGTTTGCCATTCGTGTATCGCAATTTATATGCATTTCCTGGTTCAACACTTTCGATAATGAATGGTCCTTCCCAATTTGGATACCATTTCCCATAGAACTTATCTTTTTGTCCTTGAGGGAGTATTGTTTTCCATACCAATTCGTCCTTGAAAAAATGTCTCTTTTTTACTTTTCGATTGTAATACTTTTCAGTTTGTTTCTTTAACTTGTGAATATTTTGCAATGTTTTGATTTGTAGGATTTCTTGATCCAATTGTTCAATACTCATAGCCTCTTCGTACTCTTGCAAAGATAGATTAATTTGTTTAAGTATTCTTTCAGACTTAATACTCATTTCGACAGGTATAACCGCCACGTGTCCAAATACTAGTTGAAATGGGGTTACGTGTATGCTCTCTCTAGGACTAGTTCGATAAGCCCATAGAGTTTCTAACAGCAAATAATGCCATTTGCTAGGATTGTCTTTTATCATTTTAGCAATTCCTCTTTTTATGATTTTATTAGTTGATTCGGCTTGTCCATTTGCTTAGGCATAATAAGGAGTGGAGTTTGTTAGTTTAACAGATAATCTTCCTAGAAAATATTTTATTTCATCACTGTTAAACAATTTAGCCTGATCCACTGTAATAGTTTCAGAGATTCAAAATCTAGTAAATATATTTTTGTTAATAAAATCCACTATATCACTTGATGTTATGCTTTCGAAGGGCTTTGCTTCGACCCATTTTGTAAAATAATTAGTAGCTACTAAGACATATTTATGGTGTTTAGATGAAGTAGGCCTGAGTTCCCCAATGATATCCAATGTTCATCCTCGAAATGGCCAATATTTAATTATACTATGGAGTTTGGCTGCTGGAACTCGTTGAATACCACCATGTTGTTGGCAAGGTCTACATCCTTTTGCATATTGTATACAGTTTTGAGTAACTGTAAGCCAGTAATATCCATACTGATGTACCAATCTTCTCATTTTCTGCCCTATTTGATGGGCTCCATATATGCCTTCATGTATTTCTCCCATGACTAGCAAAGCAACGTCTAAGTCTAAACATTTTAGCAATAGACCACTAACATCTTTTCGAAATAGTTGTTCCCCATCATATACATATCGATGTGCTATGAGTTTTAACTTATTGGAGTATTTCTTTTTTGATGGTTCTTGGAGATATTCAATTATCTCCTCCCTCCAATCACCTTCTTTAGTCATAATATCAACTTCATTAATCTCCATTGTTACTCTCTCTTCGAATGGAATAAGTTCCTTAGCTTTGATTGTAATATTTTCATGAAAATAACTCCAAGGAATTTTATATTTTGATGCTAATTGAGCTAGCTCATTAGCTATTTTGTTTTCGATTTGAGGGATATAGTATATTCTTCCTTCATAAGAGTATTCCAATAGCTTCTTAATTCTAGCATTTCCTAGAATTGCTGTTGAGCTAAAGCATTTGAAGATTCCTTTTGTTTGATTTATTATCAACTGGGAATCTCCTTTTATAATCACATTCTTAGCCCCTAATTCGAGAAGATTTTCTAGCCCTAAAATTAAGGCTTCATATTCTGCCCTGTTATTTGTACATGGTCCATCTAATTGTATTGCAATTTTCGTGGGGACCCCCGTTGGTGATATTAAATAGATCCCAGCTCCTGCTCCTCTTTTAGTAGAAGAACCATCAAAATATAACTTCTATGGGACTAAATCGATATAGTCCTCTTCGAATTGGTTTTCTGAAATGATTTCGATTGATGGGTGATCTGCTAAGAAGTCAGCCAAAGCTTGTCCTTTTATCGCCTTTTGTGGTATATATCATATATCGAATTGAAGAAGGTGAAGGCTCCACTTGTTTAGTCTTCCCTTTAGTAATGGTTGTGACAACATACATTTCAATATGTCTGTTGGGGATACCACTTCGACCGTAAAAGACATAAAATAATGTCTTAATTTTAGCGAGGAAAAATATAAGCTATAACACAACTTTTCGATAGGTATATATCTAGTTTCTGTATCTACCAACGTCTTCGACAAGTAAAATACTACTTGCTCTTTTCCATTATCGTTTTCTTGTACCAATAAACATCCCATTGAGGTATCTTCTGTTGAAAGATACAATCGTAATGGTTTTCCCATTCGTGGGGGAATCAATACTGGTGGTTCTGATAAGTATCGCTTTATCTTATCGAAGGTTTCCTGGTGTATTGGTTTCCATTGGAATTCTTCTCCTTCCTTAGCCTTTAAAAGTGATGAGAAATTCTTGGTTTTATCTGCTAGGTTAGATATAAATCTTCGAATGAATTTGAACTGTCCTTGGAATCTTTGGAGCTCCTTTTTGTTCGTAGGGGGTTTTGCTTCTAAAATTGCTTTTGCTTTATTCTTATCAATTTCAAGCCCTCGTTGGTGGATAAGAAATCCCAAAAAGTTACCCGCCTGAACTCCAAAAACACATTTGAGTGGGTTCATTTTTAACTTGTGTTTTTGCATTCTTTTGAATGAATTTTCTAAATGATCTAGATGATCTTTATGTGATTGTGATTTTATCACCACATCATGTATATATACTTCCATAAATTTTCCTATTATATCGTGGATTAGGTAGCTCATGGTTCTTTGATATGTTACCCTTGCATTCTTAAGACCAAAAGACATCACTATCCATTCGAATGTTCCTAAGGAGCCTGGGCCTCTGAACGCGGTTGGATGCCTATCTTCCTCTGGCCTGTGTCTTCTTCTGGCCTTCGACTGGCTCCCTACCGTCGTTGTTCTTCGAGAAACTCTATTCGAATTGGTGCACTCTCTCCCGTGTAGAACCTGGCTTCCACAAAATTAGCAGTGGTTAGATGACGCTTTTCTTCTGCTTTCACAGTTTCAAACTTTTCGCCATTCCAAATTATTAGTATTTGGTGCAAAGTAGATGGTATGTAGTAATTGCTATGGATCCAATGTCTTCCTAGAAATACTTGATAACTAGAACTAGTATCAACTACAAAGAAGGTAGTATAGGAGATTGTATTTCCTACTTTAATTTTGACTGGCAGCAGTCCATTCGATTTAGTGGCTTGTCCAGAGAAGCCATATATTGCTACGTTTGTAATTATTAAATCCTTCGTGGATTTTCCTAAAAATGGTAGGGTAGATAATGGCAATACATTCATAGCTGCTCCATTATCAATTAAAACCCTATTTATCCCTACATTATCAATTTCTGCTTTGATATATAGTGGTTTAATATGGCTATTGTTTATGGCTTTTCTATCCAATAAATCCTTAAAAACTGGGTCTATGTCATGTTCACAGGTATAGGCCTCAGTTTCTTCGATATCTGAAATATTTAAGTCCTCATAACACCTTAAATCTAGGAGTGTATCCTCAATAAATTCATATGGTGAATCGTCTAAAGTAGAAATCAAATTCCGTTCTAGTTCTAAGGAAGATGGAGAGGACGTACCTGGTTGGGCCACAAATTCGTAGGCCTCATCTTCCTCCACGATCTCGTGCCATCGTGGCTGATCCTTGCTTCGCTCTTCTAGCTGGATCTCTGGATGCATGGCTTCTACCATGCTAACTTTGGCTTTGTCTTCGAAATTCAAAGTCCTTTGTATAGCTTGCGTTCGTGCAAACTCCTCATCATTTACGTAAATTTTGATTCCGTCATCCGAGGTATATTCATCTTCCTCTCTGTCTCTCCTTTCGAATTTGCTAGGGTGGACTTTCACGTCTCTCATCTGATCGCTAAGAGTGTCAATGTCTACCCCTTCATTTTCCCTGGTTGAACATTCGATTTGTTCTACCTGGATTTGCAATGTTCCTTTCGACATTGCGTCCTCATCAATCTTCAGTTGGTTGATGAGTGCCTCCTGTTACATTTTCATTGCAACCTGAGCTCTTGCATGACTTAACTTCTCAGTCACTTGTCTTCGTTCTTGGGCTTTCGAAGGGATGTTCCCCAGTTGAGTCATGTTAGATGATCGGGTATCTTCGAAATACCCTGAAGTCCTCAATCCTTGTTGAGGTAATCCCCTTTTTAGGGCATATCTGCCCCCCAACCTGCCTCCTCTTCCTCCTCGATACCCTCTTCCTACAGGACAAATATCCGTTCGCGGACGTTTGGGCATTCCATAGCTTCGTTGATAGGCAGGTACCCAATTTGGATCATTGGGTATAATCTATAACCGCACCAATTCGAAGTGCAGGATATCAGAACAATCCGGACATAACACCTTCTGTAGCCTTTTTAGGTTGGTATCAATTTTTGGAGTTACTACCCCTTCTGTCTCGAGGGCTTCCTTGTATGTTTTTTCCCTAGCATTGGTTGCCTGTTCCTTATTAACAAGTCTTACTTCTTGTTGATGCACTTTGATGTCATCAGCTGATTCCATTCCTAAGGTGACCCTTTCGACAATGGTCAACTCTACTCTTCCGAGTTCCATTTTCTTGGCAACGAACCTCCGGAATATCTGACATTGGTCAGCAGTATGTAGTGTATTCATGTGCCATCTACACATACCTTCCAGCCCTTCGTCTTTGACCTTTGGGAAGGTTAAGATGCCCTGGTTTATGTATCTGTTAAACATGATGTTGGCCATCTTCGTGTAATTCGATATCTATAAACATGAAATAATAGATGTATCAATATCTATCATGTTTATCTCTAAGGTTTGTTGAAAATGGTCTTTCTCAATTTCTGTTTTATTTTCTTCGGGAAAAAACAGTTTCTTATCGTCTATCTTTTTCTGTATAATATTTCGAAAATATGTACAGTCATTAGTTCTATGTGTCGTAGTATTATGCCATTTACAATATGGCTTTTTCTCTAATTCTGAATTCGAAGGTATTCTAGTATTTCTAGTCCTTCTAATTTTCTTATTAGCAAGTAATCATCAAATATCTTATCGGCTTTCGTTGTGTGAAATGAATATTTCTTAGGTCTTCCCCCTATATCAACCAAAATGTCCTTCTTTTCGAGTTTAGGACAAGAAAAGGGTGGTCCTTTCTTAAATTCAGTATAATCCACTTCGAATGAATCCTTAAACACCCATAGTGCTTCAATTTCGATTGCATTAAAACCGTGGTGTTTTCTTTGACTTTCTTCCCTTAGCATATTTTCGTATTGTATAGCGCTTTCTGCTAATTCTCTAAAGTCGTGAAAAGGAAGATCATCAAATTTCATCCTATATTCTATAGCCATATTTTCTTTAGCTAATTGTACCAATTCTTTTTCGGGTCACTTTGTATGACATCTTATCCTATCCCTTTTGGACCTAGATAGATATTCTTCTACTGATTCTCCAGTATGCTGTCGTATTCTAGCTTAATCACTCATCGAAATGCCTAGGTCGGTCCTAGCAAAATGATTTTGGAAGTGAAATTGCATTTCTTCCCAACTATGTATCGAATTTGGGGCTAGACTTACATACCAATTAAAGGCAGTTCCAGTTAAAGAACTAGGAAACATTCGAAGTTTTAGATATTCGTTATCCGCTGCTTCTCTACACTGACATGAAAATCTAGCTACAAGTTCTAAAGCAGATACATTATCTTCTCCTGAAAATAGAGTAAAATCAGGGACTCTAAATCCTCGAGGAAATGGGTGTGTATATCCAATCGGGATAAGGCTTACTCGTTAAAGGTCTGTGTACTTTTCTCAAGGTTGGCCCATATAACCTTTCCACAATTTGTTCGATTTGTGTTTGAATAGGTTCCTCTCCAATCATTCCTGGCATCGAATGAGGATATGTGGTGGGTTGTGCACTATATGGATGATTATTGATATCGTTCGTCCGATATCTTGGATTATTATATTGTGAATTTTGACAAAAATTAGTTAGTCTTCTCCCCTGATAATTCCCTTCGAAAGGTTGATAGGGGTTCCCCTGCCCTACGGGCGTATACCCGTGTGGGTTAGCTTCAAGGTACATAGGTTGTGAAGATATGTTAAATGTCCTGGGATATTCGAAAAGAATCCCATGGGTTTTATCTTTCTCTATGTTATTTCTATCTACTGTAGGCTTTAAACCTAAATTCGTATTGACTCCTGGAGATGATGTTAAATTAATGGGATTGGATGGTTGGCCTATTTCGTAATTCCTAAATGTTCGTTGAGGCTCCCTAGGGAAACCTGATCGTGGATATCCTATAGGTGACTCGACATTATCTCCTATAGGTTTTTTATCTTTTAATGTTCCTCCAGCCAACTGTATGACCTTTGCGATGAGTTGGTTATGCTTTTCAATATGTGGCTCAAGATTAACTGTCACGTTGTTAGCCATGGTTTTCGACAAGGCTGTAAATGTAGAATTAAAGGTCTCATTTATATCTAGTATAATTTTACTTCCTTCTCTAGCTAGACTATCTTTCAAATCTGTAGCTACACTATCTATGATTTGGTGACAAACCCTTGAAGTTTCGTGTGCTAAGGCTCTATATTGGTCATTATACTCCAACAGAGTTTCTTTCATACATTCTACAAACTTCTCATAAATTTCTTATATATCAAACTTCGTTTCTCATGGAGTTTCTTCATGAGAAGAAGAGCCTTGAGGTTGTGATGCTGCATTCGAAGAATTATCCTCTCTTTGGGCACTCATATCACCAGATATATTTCCTACCCGAGACCTAGTTTGAGGCATTAAAAAGGTTTATTCGTGGAGTATATTTTGAAACTCCCACTGTGGTTGCCAAATTTGTTGATGTGCATGGTACTTAGGGGTCACAAGCAACCATGAGGGGCAGCCCTACGACCCTTAAAAAGGTCCTAAATAAGGTCGAGGATTATCTTAGAGCAGGTCGTTCCCTGTTCGAACCTACCCTTCCACCCCCTAGCACTACTCGGTCAAAGAGTGGACACTTATCAACAGTGACAGTTACTATAAATATGTATTCGAATACTTCAACAGATTGCCACACAAACAAGCGTAGATTGGAACTTTAAAAGAGCAGGATTTAGGAAGGAATACTAAACATACTTTATTCGATTAGAGTAAGGCATACATTCGATTCAGAGCATAAAAATAAAAGGATAAAAGCAATTATACCTCAAAAGAAGGAGTCATTGCTGAGTGGCTGGGTTACACGCTCGAAGAGCCTAAATTAATAATCTACTCCTCATATACACCACTCTAAAATCTACTTTATGACGTCTTGTCAATATGAGCTCTGCTGCCTTGTTATTCTGTTCTTCTTTGTATTTATAGGGGCTTGAGGTAACTGCCCATGATTTAGCAGTTCTTCTTCTTGTCCACTTCCTTCATGCTGGTGGCCAACCTCCCCCACGTTTTCCACTTCTCCTGACTCTCTCCTCGTATTCCCTTCTTTTGACCGATATTCGTATTATCCTTAGTGCAACTGTTTTTGTATATATATATATATATATATATATATATATATATATATATATATATACACACACACACACACACACACACACACACACACACACACACACACACACACACACACACACACACACACACATAAAGTCTTCTATTTCACAAAGACTTCCTAAAAGTCTAATTCGTTTTGACTTTGACTTTTCTTGACCAATTTATCTACTGTATTATCAGTCCATTTTATTTCGCGTGTAACAGTAACGCCCAATGATGATAACCTATAATCATGTTAAAGAAACAAATGTTAAATGATCCACGTAATTATGCTCATTTGAAACCCTTTACCCATCCTACTCAAGATCTTATTATTTTTCAGACCCACAGATAACCCTTTCCATAAGCTTTCCAACGCCATCTCATTCGTCCCAAACAGACACCGGAGTCAAAAGTTATGATTTAATGAAGTTATTGGCTAATAAAAAATGATGTTCTCATACCCGCATATTACGGTTAAAGACAGATTTTTAGCCATGAAATGATTAATAGGATTATTACTCCACTAGGTTTGTATTCCCTTTTGAATTAGTTTTCCAATGATGTATTGTGGGTCAAAATCTCATTAGAAATGAAAGATATACGATCCGATCATAACTCATAGGATACTTATGCTATATGGCCCACAATATATTCAAAGAAATCCTTTTGAACAAGGAATCCAACGCACCAAGAATCAAGTCAATGGGAGCTGAAATGAGCGCTCCAGCAACGCTTTCGTGACAGCGGGGACGAATTGGCCAACCGCCGTCCCCAGCGGCCCCACCGCCAGGGCCAGCGGCTGGGCCGCTGAGAAATCCAGCGGCATTAATTATCGAGGGAAGCTGGAGCCCCAACAGCGCTCCATGTGGCCGTTGGGCACCGTTTTTGGCCCGGTAACCCTAATTTGACCTGCTTTTCGGCTCAATCCCTATAAATACACCTCTAGACTCACTTTTACAGGTAAGAACTCATTATTACGGGATTAAACTCAAGAGAACGCTGATCTCTCTCTCTCTCTCTCCCTCTCTCTCCTCTCTCTCATACAACCCTAATCAAATCAATTCAAGCTTTCTTCAACCACCATTCAAGAGCACTTTCACAACCAAGAGTAAAGCAAAAACAAGAGCAATTACTCAATTTTAGTGCAACAAAGGTTAACCTCAGGGCAATTTTCTCAAACTTTCAAAACTCTTTTTCAAATCATGTTTTACTTTGATTATGATTATGGTTTGTATATCATGGTTTGATTGTTTTAATTGTTTTCGTTACTCTAGCATGCTTAGATAATTTGTTATTAATCAAATTCATGTCTAGATAATTGATTTGCATGTCTTATTTAGTTTAATTCTAGATTAGAGAATGTTTAGTTTAATTACTCAAGGGGTGTTGGCTTACTGGTAAACAAGTTGTAACTTGTACACCACGTCATGGGTTCAAATCTCCTGGGGAGCACCCAAACGAATTAATTCGTGGAATACCCGAGGCCGCGCGTTATGAGGTGCCCTTTAGCCATGCCCAAAGATGATGCCAAACCAAAAAAAAATAAAAAAATAAGGATCTTGGACGACCTGTTTGTATGGAAGCTTCAAGCTTGCAATATGAAATAAGAATCAACATGGATGAGATTAGTAGAGGTCGTTATTACAAGCGACTTATATAAGATTCAGTTTATCTTTTGGTACCCACACCCCCGAACTCTATCTTCGGCCCCTTTTGGGTTTTGTGAATCAATTCCCAATAGAAATTTGGTGCACTTTGATGGTTTCCAATTGTTTCCGTAAAAATTGGTGGCGACTTTACTATTTTCTTATTAATTCCCATAACATGCAATAATCATAATTAATCATCATCTCTTTTTTAAGAACCATTAACTTAAACTAAATATTCAATTAGCATCGAAAGACAAGGGTTCTTACAGTGCCGACTTCACTGGGGGTTTTAATAAGAGGGTTTAATTCGACAGCTTATCCATATTTATTATTAATTCATATTTCTTGGTTCGATCAAGACCTTTATGTGTTCATTATTTCTTTGCATACATATCATCCATTTGCAGGCATTATCTCAACAAAGTGGAGCAAGCCATTAAATAACCAATATAGTATTTTACTCTTTAGAGCATTGTCTATGACTTGGTTGGTGACCCACTAGGTCCGAATTTCGTTGCACATAGTCGTGTTTCACCCCATGACACTTTACATGTTTTCCATTCGAGGCATGTGAAACGTTACGTCTAGTCTTACTATGCATCCCATTCATGACGAAACGCATCCTGTCGTGGGTTCCGCTACCCAACCATAGATTGTTTCAACCATTGCATTTAGTCCCATGGTTCATTCAATATGCTTTAATTGACTACTTAGCTTTTTGTGATTGATTGTCTCTTTTCTATGTGATTTGTTTCCATATATTGTTAGATTAAATCTCCCCTTAGGATTTTAGTGGTCTAGAGTATAGGAAGTTTCCTATTTGTATGTGACTAACTTTGTAAACTAACTTAAGATCGAGTCTAGGATCTTTTCTTTTTAGGAAGTAGGATCCATGAATCTTCCCGACCATTCTAATAACCATTTTAGGGAGACTTATTTTCCAAGAAAATCAATTTCGTGCAAGTAATACATTACATATCATTTTGCATCATCTTAGAATCTTGTATAAACCCACTTGGCATAGGCTAGGTTGCACTGATACCGATACAGATACGAATACGGGTGCGGGATACTGCAATTCTAAATTTCCTAGGATACGGGTACGACAAAAATATAATATAACAACTTTAAAATAAAAAAAAAGATTAACTATAATTCAATTTATCACCTTTACTGGCATTGTTAACATCTATATACATTCTCCATTAACAATACAAGATCAGAGATGAAAAACGCATGAGTAAGTTGATGAGTAATTAATTGCTGGTATGTATGTGTGGAAGATAGAGAGAGTTAGCGAACCGACCAGCTGCTCGGGTAGGCGTAAGCCTTCATATCAGACAAGATGGAGGCTATGATAAGAAAGAAATGTCATTTCTTTTGGGTTCTATAAAGATATATTTAAAGGAATACTTAATTTTTGTTGCAAAAAATATAATTAATTGAAGTGTTTGCTGATTTGGCGTATCTTTAAAGTATCCACCGTGTATCCGAGGAGTATCCATAATTATTTTGGGAAAAAACTAATACGAAAAAAATAGGATACTCCTCCAATACGTATCGGGTGCGTATTTCCAAGTATCTAGCGTCTATCCTAGAAGTATCGGTATCCAAAACGTATCGGATACAGGATACTGCTGTTGGGCCAAGTATCGGTGCAACCTAGGTCATAGGTGGGTAGCTTTATGTAGACTTGATCATGCATCTCATACTAGATAATTTATACATACATATAGGACATCACATATCACATTGTATATCATTCTAGGACATTCTAGATTCTCCCATATCATTTGCATATAAATTATTTTAGGTATTTTTAGAACACAATGGAATCTTGCATCACAATCGTTCACCTGACAATATTGCATTCATCAATTCCTAGGCCACAAGGTGTCTAGAAAGAGTCATCATTGCATGTTCATCTCAATCTTGCATATAGAGTTCTCATATTTGGACTTCGAGGATTAATATAGAGTTACATTCTTCTAAAACCCTTTTTCGAATTTCTTCCTTAGTGTACCTTTGCAATACCCAGTATTATTATTCATTTTAGAATAATAATTACTTAAAAAGAAAATACAATTTCAGATTTAAATAATTAATTGGGCTCATAAATGTTTAAAGTGCCTAATTAGTATTGGGTTTTGGTTTGGACCTAATTAAATTTTAATTGGGCCAAATAAATAAAAAGGATTTTGGTGGGATGTAATTTCGGTTTGGCCGAAATTATAGGCAAGAATTGGGCCATTTATTTTCAGCTAGGTGGCCGAAAATAAAGCACCAATTTCCGAAATTTTTTGTTTTCAAGAAATTTGTTTCCTAAATTATTGGATGGTGGAGTGATTTTAGGAGAGGTTTTAGGAAAGGAGTGTATTTAGTCCCTAAATATACTCTACTTCCAAATCAACTGACTCTTTACCAAATAAAAAAAAAAAAAAGAGCGACACTCTCTCACTCACTCTCACGCACGACCGAAGCAAGAGAAGAAGATGATGCTCTTTCATAATTAATCCTTTGTGAAATTTTAATCCTTTTGATTTCCAAGTAAGTGTTCTTAACTTGTTTTTGATTCTTAAAAGCTTTAAATTTGATTCAAGTATGAGTTTTTATGAACCCTAGTTTTGTATGAGTAATCGCTAATTTATGTTTTGCCTAGGGTTTGCTAGATTCTATTATTTTTGCATGATAGGATCATGATTAGGGTTGGGCTTGTTGTTTTTATTGAATTTGAATCAAAAGAGTGAATTTAAAGGTGGAATCTTGTGTTTAATTAAATCTGAAAATTTATTAATTATTTTGGTTTAGTTTGGATTTGGATTTGTTAAAATTGATTAACAAACAAAAAAGGGGGTTCGGTTTTTGGTGGACATGGCCAGGCCGTGTACAGTGCACGGCTGGACCGTGCACAGCCGCTGGGCGGCTGTCACGACCTCCAGCCGTGACTGTCACGGCTCGCCGCCGCTGGACGGTGGTCAGCGGGGGTGGTGCGGTGGTGGCTGATGTTGGTGGTGTTTAGCTTTGACTTGTTGACTTATTTTAGGGTTTTGGGAAGTTTCCTGATTTAGTTTATGCAAATTGATTTTTGGAGACTTTGAGCATGCATGAGTAACTGAAAACTCCAGCAACTTAATTATTTTAATTAAGGGTACTAAATCATCTTTAAAGTTTAATAAAGAGGTTTAGAAGTAATTGTATTGACTATTGGTGTATTGTGGATTTGTTAGGGCCCGTTGACAGCACTTAAACGTAAGGAGCTTACGTTGTTTGATTGTTGGATTGCCTCTTTGCTAAAGGTAATTCATTGTCGTAATTCATCGTCTAGTATTGGTTGGTGAATTATGTAAATTCATTGTCATAATTCATGTCTAGTGGAATTCGTATTCATTTGTCTAGTATTGGATTAAGAATGATAATTCATATTTGGACTTGTGAGTATTTTGAAATAAGGGATAATCGATATTTATTTCCTTGTGATAATTCGTATAGAATTATGTTAGTGAATGCATGTTATATGTTGGAAATTCACTTTGTGTCGCAATGTCTACTTGTTGATATTCATGTGAGGAGATGCATGATTTATTTGTGTTGTTGAAGAAAATTATGTTAATAATTGTTCAATTTGAATATACCTTGTATTGCTGTTTTCGTATCATGTTGGTAAGCATGTGCATTCATGTTAGTAAGCATGTTACTTCAATAAGTTAAAATGAACTTTGACGATTGGAACCTATTTAAAGGTATTGAGATTAGTTGGTTGTGAATTGAGGCCTAGGTGCCATTCATGTAAAATTGCCACAAAAATTGGAACCATATTGTGTTACTTGAGAATTTACTAAGATTATGTGATTTACTTGACTGTGTGTTCACCCTTGAATTGAGAAATTGAGAGTTAAGATTTCTTTGGTAATGGATCCACCAAAGGGAACGAATGGGATTGTCAATTGGAACGTTGAGTGGGTTTCATCGGTTATGGCCCCAACGTATTTGGTTAAAGCTTGTATCCATACAATGAGCAATTGGGTAAGTGAAGTTTTAATTGTGAAATTGTTCTTCTTGTAAACCTAAGGGTTGAGAGAGGGTATGCATACTTAGGAATATCTAGAAGTACTTCGGGAGTCATCTATACTCCGGGATGGTTGATCCCTCTTTGCTATTATGCACAGGACTTTTGATCCTATTGAGCCTTCTGCAGTTGGTTCTGACATTTATGCGATTCTCTTCTCTCTAATGAACTTGACTAATGGATAATGATAAAAATTGGATTTATTATTTGGTGTTTATACGTGTCTTTAAATTTAAGCATGTTGTCTTTTATTTTCTTAAGCATGATCGTTAATTTTGATTAAGCATGTTGGCTTAGCTTGGAGATTTAAATGGACTATGTGGTTATGAATTACTCAGCGTAGCTGATTGGTTGTTTTTCTTTTTACTTGTGTTTGTTGTCGATTTCTCTTCAATGGTAGGTCTATGACGAACCTATATGGAATTCGTCTATATGGGGGAGTAGATTGACAGGATTTGTAGCTCGTGGTTGAGATAGAGGAAGGCGACTGAAGAAGATTGTAAATCTTGTAATAACAATTTACTTTTATTGTTTAGATTGGAATTCTTTTACTATTGGTTTTTTTATTATTGTAATGAGATTAATTCTCTTGCATGAGAATTAATAGTTTATTATTTCTTATTTCATTTTGATTATTTTTTTTAAGTTTAGTTGGAAAAGATAGTTATTATTAAATTATCTAGTATGTATGTTTTAGATATAAACATTTTGGTTTATTTCTAGCCTTGTATTTAATTTGAACATTAAATACGGCGATAGCCCTTCAAATTTCTAGGGTTTTTCCGCTGCAACTCGTGATTTTAAGTGGTTTTAAATTAGACGGAAGTTCGAGGTGTTACAAGTTGGTATCAGAGCGTATGTTGTTTGTCCCTAATATACGTTTTGAATTGTAAAGTATGTCATTCAGTCATATTCATAGGATGAAAACTTAAATAGACATAAGTTATGTGAATAAAAGCTTTGTAAGCCGAAATGAGTTTAATTGTTCTTTTACTTGTTTTGGTATTATTTGAAGTACTCGAGTAAACTACTAACGTGTTGTTTCTCGCGTGCATATGGTGATGCGTGAACGACAGTTACTCCTGAGCATCCGAGGCAACTCCGTTGTGAGGGAGGCCGCTTAAAGGAATACTTTGATCTCGTACGAGAAGTATTCATGTAGTACAAAGAGCACTATGATGTTCAGTCTTCTATACGCTCGGAAAAGATGAAGGCCTTCTACTTCATCAAAAGCTTTGGCTACTGGACAGCCAAGTTGCGCCAATTCCACAACGATTGGCTAGTGGATTGGGAGATGAAGAACGATAGGGACTACCCCTATCTGGAGACATTGGAGTCCTTGATGAAAAGGGCATACGCATGGGACGAGGCGTACCAGGATATACTTAGAGATCCTTACGAGGTGTACGTCGAGAAGGCTGGAGGGTATGATCCATTACTTGAGGTGGACAACCCAATGACTCAAGAGGAGGCAGAAGCTGACTTAGATCGAGCACTGGCGTTCGAGAAGAAGTACTTCGCTGAGGAGGTCGAGAAGCCTACTGTCGAGGTCGAGGATGAGTCTTCGCCTACTGTACCTGAGGTTCCTGCGAGGTCATCTAGACCTAGCGCTGTGAGAGATTGGCTCATAGGCGTGAATGGCAAGCCTAGTTAGCCAAGGACCCCTACTGAAGAGGAGGAGGATCCAGAAGAAGAGCAGGAACCCATGGAAGAAGAGGAGTAGATGGACAAGGTCAAAGTGACACATGTGTGTTGCTATCCTTTGAGGAACCGCGCGAGAAGAGCGTGATTCTTAGTTTTATTTAGTTTTTGTTGGAGTAAACTATTTGAGACTTAATTTGGGCCTGCGAGCCATTTGTTTTGAGATTTGTTTAGAATGTTATTAGTTTGCTTTATTCATGCTATTGAGGCTTGGTTTGGCAAGCACTCATTTTTGAGAACAAATACTTGATTATTTGATTTATGAGATGGAATTTTTGCAAGAAATGTGTTATTTACCCTTGATTTGGAGCATGAATATTGTGAAAGCGCCTATGAAAGAGGCATGAATGTTTCATTATGATTGTGATTTGTTTATTTTTGAGAAAGAACAAAGTCTATTGAAACCTTGAAATTGCTTGTACACAAGAGTGTGCTAAAGCCATGCTGGAATGCAATAAGAGCCTAGAGCCCTAGTTGGAAATTGAAACATATATATGAGTCAAATGTATACGTTAATTGTGATTATAGCACATGAGTGTGATATGGGTAGCTAATACCCTTTTTCTTTTGGTTATGTTGATCCTTTAGGTTGCTAGATGCCACCTAGAAGAAATAGACAGAGAGCCGAGGAGTCGACGAGTTCAATGGGGGATAATAACAATTATGTTAATGGGGAGCAAATGGCGCAAGCTGTGTTGGCGCAGCTTGCATTGTCGCAACAAGCCTTGTGCAGTCTAATGCATTCATCTCGCAGATGATGCAGAGGGAAGACACTAGGGTAGCTGGAGGTGACAATTTCGCCTCCATATCTATGAAGATTAAAGGGCATAGTCCGCCTGTGTTTGAGGGGCGCGAGGATCCCGTACTTCTCGACGATTGGGCGCGGCATTTGGAGAAAATCGTCGCGATAACTGGGTGTCCGGAGGCACTTAAGGCAGACATTGCTGTTTATCTATTCCGGAAGAAGGCAGATCGTTGGTGGACAACCAATGGCACATCTATTAGAGCTCGACCGGGTTTTAATTGGGAGATGTTCAAAACGGTCCTTAGAGAGGAGTTCTACCCAGAGTATCTCCAGGGCCAAAAGTATAACGAGTTCTTGCACCTTGTGCAAGGAAGGATGACTGTTCAGGAATATGCTGAAAAGTTTGACGACCTAGCACATTTCGCGGGAGGGTTAGTCCCTACGCAAAAGCATAGGGCCCGTAGATTCCAGAATTGGTTGTACTGGACCATTCGTGAGTCTTTTAGGGGTTATAAGTGTCAGACTGTCGAAGAGGTCTACAATTGTGCTGCGAACCAAGCTGCAGTTTTCAAGCACAGAGAGGAGGTGACTGGGAAAAAGGGGAAGTTTGACGACCATCAGGGTAGTGGTGGCGAGAAGAAGGAAAAGTTCCGGGGAGGGAGCAATCATAATGACAACAACAACAAGGGGAATAACCACAATGAGGGTGGGAATTCCAAGAATGGGAATGGCAATGGAAATGGCCATCGAAATAATGGGAGTTGGAAGGGCAAACCCTACATTTGCAAGAAGTGCAATAAGAATCACCCAGGGGTTGATTGTGCTGGAATTAAGATGAGATGCTACACTTGTCAAGAGTTGGGGTATCGTTTTTTTTATTGTCCTCAGAGGGGCAAAATCATGAACAATGGTGGGGGCAACAACAATGTTCAAGCTCCTGCAGTTCAGGGTCAAAATGGGAACAACCAGGGTGGTAATCGACAGAATGGGCAGAATGGACAAACTGGAAATGTTCAGAACAATAATGGCAACCAGAACAGGAATGGAGGTCATTTGTTTGTGATGAATCAAGTACAGGCTAATGCGGCAAACAATGTGGTGTCTGGTACGTTTCTTATAAATTCTTTGCCTGCCTATGTATTATTTGATTCTGGAGCATCACATTCATTCATATCTGAAAACTTGGTTAAGAAACATGGGATGGGATGGCCACTCCTTTTGGAGAGGTGGTATTGTGTAAAGTAGTACATCCCAATGTTCGTGTGAACATTGCAGGGTCTGAATTGCCTGCAGACCTAATTGAGTTTCAATTGGGAGATTTTGATGTTATTTTGGGAATGAATTGGCTTAGCAAGTATAAAGCAAGAATCGATTGTATTGAACAAAAGATATCGCTGAAAGGGCCTAGATGTAATAGAATCTCTTATAAAGGAATTGTCACTAAGGGAGGAATAGGGATTATTTCAATGTTAGTGGCGAAGAAGCAGTTAGGGAAGGGATATGAGGGAATTTTATGTCACATTCAGAATGTAGAGGGAATAGACGAGGAAATCTCAAAGATTGATATGGTCAAAGAGTTTTTGGATGTGTTTCCTAAGGAGATTCCTTGTATACCACCAGTGAGGGATACTTTGTTCCAGATTGACCTAGTTCCTGGAACAGGTCCGATTTCGAGGGCACCGTATAGAATGGCACCTTTAGAGATGAAAGAGCAAAAGGAGCAATTAGAGAAATTGTTAGACAAAGGGTACATTAGACCTAGTGTGTGGCCATGGGGCGCACCAGTTCTATTTGTGCGTAAGGAGGATGGCAGTCTGCGTCTCTGCATTGACTATCGTGAGTTGAACAAGGTCACTGTCTAGAATAGGTATCCTCTACCTAGGATTGAAGACCTATTCGATCAACTCCATGGGGCTGTAGTGTTTTCGCTGGTGGATTTGCGATCTAGTTATCATGAGCTGAGGATTGATGAGGTCGACATTGCGAAAACTGCCTTTAGGACAAGGTATGGGCATTATGAGTTTACTGTTATGCCATTTGGCTTAACTAATGCACCTACCAAGTTTATGGAGATGATGAATAACACCTTTAGACAGTATCTGGATAGTTTAGTGGTCGTGTTTATCGATGATATTTTGGTGTATTCGAAAGACAAGGAGGAACACGAAAGATATTTGAGGACTGTCTTAGAGGTGTTGCGAAATGAGAATTTGTACGCTAAACTCTCAAAGTGTGAGTTTTGGCTAGAGAGTGTTGCTTTCCTTGGCACGTTATCTCTAAAGAAGGAGTTTTTGTTGATCCTTCTAAGATTCGGGCTGTCATGGATTAGCCTGCTCCGAAGAGTGTGACTGAGGTACGAAGTTTCGTTGGATTGGCTGGCTATTATAGGAGATTTGAGTAAGACTTCTCCAACATAGCTAGACCTATCACAAATTTGATGAAAAAGGAGATGAAGTATAAGGTGACTGAACAATGTGAAGAAGCTTTCCAAGATCTTAAGGAAAGGTTGACAACGATACCAGTTTTGACTCTACCATCTGGTACGGAAGGATTTGACGTGTATAGTGCTGCATCTAAGAAAGGGCTGGTGTGTGTGCTTATGCAAAATGGCAAGGTGGTTGCTTATGCCTCTCGCCAGTTGAAAGTGCATAAGAAGAATTACCCTACTCATGACATGGAGTTAGCCGCTGTGATTTTTTGCCTTGAAAATCTGGAGGCATTACTTATATGGGGCTCGTTGCAAGATCTTTACATATCACAAGAGTTGGAAGTATATCTTCACTCTAAAGGAGTTGAGCAACGGAGATGGCTCGAGTTGATATCTAAGTACGATCTAGATATTCAGTATCACGAGGGAAAGGCCAATATAGTGGCTAATGAGTTGAGTAGGAAGACTTCACACACTGTGTATAATATGATGGTGCTACCATATGACTTGTGGGACAAATTAAGGAAGTTGAACATAGAAGTTGTTCAACAAGGTGAGACTGTGGTGTTGCTGAATGCACTTGTAGTGCGACCATCGATCTATGATCAGATCTGACATAGAGGAGTTACGTGTCAAGATCTAGGATGGGAAGCATCCTGATTATGAGATCCATGATGATGGTACGATCAAGACGAAAGGGCGTTGGTGTGTACCAAACAACGCCGAGCTGAAAAACGATTCTAGATGAGGCGCATGGAACTGCGTATTCTGTTCACCCAGGTAGTGATAAGCTGTACAAAGACTTGAAACTTTAGTTTTGGTGGACAAACATGAAGCGCGAGTGTGCTGAGTATAAGGCAAAGTGTTGTGAGGACCCAGGATTTTTCATCCATCTGTTTCCACGGAGTACGTCCTTATAGAAAATTTGTAAGTTGGGGGTTTCGATAAGTTCAACGGACATCGAGTTAGAAAAGCTTTTGTAAATAATTGAATTGAATAAAAACCATGAAAGAGGTCACAAATCTGCTATCGGCGTTTTATAGAAGGGACAAACCGAAGGGACAATTCGAAGGGACAACCCAATAGCGCGATAAGTGAACTGATCATGTTTTTAGAAAGAATCCCGCTCATATAGAACATATGAGTACCCAAGAATAAAGGGTTCGGGGTGAAGGTACGAGGTGGGAAGGTGTTAGGCACCCAACTCGCCTATATTATGACGGCCTGTACTAACTCAAGTTTGCTTAATATTTTAAAGACATGATTCCCACACAAACCGGATTAACAACCTAGACTTAGACTATTAATTGGTTCATCACAAGTATCACAACATTTATTTTTAACCCTTATTTAGACATGCATTCGATTGACAAGTTAAGCATTACAACGACTAGACATGCTTGGAAGGGCAATATTTAGTAAGCAATAAAAGATGTTATTTAGCATGATATCTACATTATGACGACTAGAAACTAAACAATTAGGCAAGTAATTTAATTTGAGCCCTTAGGAGTTAGTACGTGAACTGTAGGCTATGTTTGGCAAGAATAGTAAAAGACAAGATCTCAAGTTTGGAAGAAAGAGGGGGAAGCTCAGTGTTAATACTCCTTAGAATAGAGGTTGTCAACTGTAGACTGTTTGTTTTGAACTGAAGGAGGAGGGTCGTATTTATAGGCGCAGGAGGTAGGGTCGGACGGCTAAAGAGGAGCCAAAAATCGGATTTGGGCTGAAAAAATAGCCGGGCCTGGAAGCCTATACAGCGCTGCTAGCGGCTCAGCTCACAGCCGCTAGTGGCTCTGGATTTTATTCCAAAGCCGCTGACGGCTGTGGTGTGCCAGCTGGATGTCGCCATAATTACGACATCCACTCTATTTTAATTTTTCGGAGGAATTTAGTGTTCCAAAAAATATGAAAAGACCGTGTTACCCTTGGGCGGTCAAAGAAGGTTTTACCCCCGATTCGCAACTTGGCGACCGGGAGTCGGAAAAAGACATGAGAGGTGTTGTTGGAAATCTCTTGAACGGGGCTTTTGAATGGGACTGGAATAAAAGAGTGATCGAGGAAAAAACCTGAGACCTTATCATTCCAATTAAAACAAAAATAGCGTTCAAGTTTATAATTTACTCCTATCATCATCGGGCTGTTGCGGAGAAATATGAAGGAGCTTTTTTGGCGCCTACAGAAGCCCCCATTTTGATCGAGCTTGAGTAAAAGCGAAGATCAAAGTTTTCAGAAGGCGACATGCAGGATGCAGATGTGCACATGGTGTGTGAGAGTGTACAGTATGTATGCATATGAACATAAACCTGGGTTGGGACATGCTCGTAGCGTGCTAAGATTTCATCTCTGTGAACACAAGAGAAAATAAAGGTTATGGTTAGCAGGAGAGAACACCGCTCGTAGATGATCTAAACGTCTGCTGGGACCTGTATTCATAGTGAATGATCTAAACGTCTGCTGGGACTTTGAGAATGATCAACGTAGAGTGCTTCGACAAACAGTGACTAAACACCGCTCAGCGGATGTCGAGATTTTGTCCCTGTACGAGAAACAAAAAAGTCGACGAGACAGCGCGATTAAAAATAACGGCTTTAAATGGAAAGTAACTCTGGTGAAAATGAATAGTATAAATGCTTTATTCTGAGCAAACAGTGACTAAGCACCACTTGGCGGATGCCGAGATCCCGTCCCTGCACAAGAAACGAAAAGGTCGACGAGACAGCCCGATGAAAAATGACGGTTGTAAAATGGCAAAAAACATATGAACAGTTTAAATGCAATAGTTTAAGCAATCATTGACTGAAACATATAAAAAACAAAGGACAGTATAACCGCAACAGTTTAGGCAATAATTGTCTAATACAAAATAAGTAACCTCACAGAAGGACAGTTTAACCGCAATAGCTTAAGCAATCATTGACTGACCCGGTTTTGTGATGTTGGGACTTTGGGACATTGAGACTTTGGGACATTGGGACATTGAGACTTTGGGACATTTGGATTTTGGGATATTGGGAATTTAGGACATTGAGACTTTGGAACATTGGGACTTTGGGATATTGGGATTTTAGGACATTGAGACTTTGGGACATTGGAACATTGGGATTTGGGACATTGATGAGGCCAGTAGATTTATCGGGCTTAAAATAAATTTGACACTCCTGGCGATAAATATTGTCGGGGCGTATATCTGGGCTTAAGTATTTGGGACCTGCAAAAATAACTGGGTTAGTTTAACCTGAAATTAATTGGTACCGTAAGATGGGTCAACTGTTGAATTTGTTGGCCAAAGAGACTCGCTCCCACGCGCTTGGTACTGATTTTGGCGCGATCAAACTGAATTAACGGCTTTTGGGCCGGAAAAAGTTGTGGGACAGTAGGTGGGGGCCCGCGTGTGCAGGCCTAGCAGGGCCGCTAGCAGCCCAAGCCTCATTCTTGGTGAGGGCTGCTAGCGACTCTCACCTTGAGCAGCCTAAAGGCTTTTTGTGAATTTCTTTCTCGCGTTTTGCGTCATTCTTCTTCCTCTCGCCGAGCCATTGTCGAGCAATACTCACCATTGTTGAGTGCTTCAACTTCCTTGAGGTAGGTTGATTTTTGACCAAATTCTTCGATTTTTGTCTTAAAGTTGCTTATTTTTCGGCCTAATTGTTGAATTTTAGGTTGCATAGTTGAATGGGTACTTGTTTCTTGCGAATCTGAAACTTGAAATTTTCACTTGTAGAGAGAGAAAGCCTCATTCTTCTTCCATGGTTCCCAAGGACAAAGGAAAACGTCCCATGGGTGGGAGGAGGAGAACCGGGACCTTTTTCGTACTGGGCTTCCTTCTACTAGTACGCCCCTTGCTCGACATGCAGACGGGGCACGTTTGTACCCGGATTCGTTCATGCGGATGGACTGGCGCCCGGCCAGGGTTTGGGACCGTAGTATTCTGCTACTGGACAGGCAGAGTCATCTGTCTAACCTTCAGTTGGTATGTTTTCTGACTCTCTCTTTTTTTGGTTCTGCTCAGTTATATATATTTTTTTGAACTGAAAATTTGAACTGTAAGTGCTTCGGCACACGAACAAATTAAGACTTGTACTGAATTGGTGGTTGACCAATTTATCTACTTTATATATATATATATACACAAAGTCTTCTATTTTACAAAGACTTCCTAAAAGTCTAATTCGTTTTGGCTTTGCCTTTTCTTGACCAATTTATCTACTATATTATCAGTCCATTTTATTTCGTGTGTAACAGTAACGCCCAATGATGATAACCTATAATCATATTAAAGAAACAAATGTTAAATGATCCACGTAATTATGCTCATTTGAAACCCTTTGCCATCCCACTCAAGATCTCATTATTTTTCATACCCACAGATAACCCTTTCCATAAGCTTTCCAACGCCATCTCATTCGTCCCAAACAGACACCGAAGTCAAAAGTTATGATTTAGTGAAATCCAGCGGCATTAATTATCGAGGGAAGCTGGAGCCCTAGCAGCGCTCCATGTGGCCGCTGGGCACCGTTTTTGGCCCGGAAACCCTAATTTGACCTCCTTTTCGGCTCAATCCCTATAAATATCCCTCTAGACTCACTTTTACGGGTAAGAACTCATTATTACGGGATTAAACTCAAGAGAACGCTAATCTCTCTCTCTCTCTCTCTCTCTCTCTCTCTCTCTCTCTCTCTCTCTCTCTCTCTCTCTCTCTCTCTCTCTCTCTCTCTCTCTCTCTCTCTCCACTCTCTCATACAACCCTAATCAAATCAATTCAAGCTTTTTTAAACCACCATTCAAGAGCACTTTCACAACCAAGAGTAAAGCAAAAACAAGAGCAATTGACATTCAATTTTAGTGCAACAAAGGTTAACCTCAGGGCAATTTTCTCAAACTTTCAAAACTCTTTTTCAAATCATGTTTTACTTTGATTATGATTATGGTTTGTATATCATGGTTTGATTGTTTTAATTGTTTTAGTTACTCTAACATGCTTAGATAATTTGTTCATTCAATGTGCTTGTTTCAACCATTGCATTTAGTCCCATGGTTCATTCAATGTGCTTTAATTGATTGCTTGCCTTTTTGTGATTGATTGTCTCTTTTCTATGTGATTTGTTTCCATATAATGTTAGATTAAATCTCCCCTTAGGATTTTAGTGGTCTAGAGTATAGGAAGTTTCCTATTTGTATGTGACTAACTTTGTAAACTAACTTAAGATCGAGTCTAGGATCTTTTCTTTTTAGTAAGTAGGATCCATGAATCTTCCCGACCATTCTAATAACTATTTTAGGGAGACTTATTTTCCAAGAAAATTAATTTCTAGCAAGTAATATATTTCGACCAATGATCTTTCCCAAAAAAAATAAAAAAATAATTTTTTTTTTCTTTCCTTAAGCAAGTCAATAGTAAATTTTCCTTTTTCTTAGCCTGAATATATTTTCCACATCTCAGTCAAGAGTGTTATGACAAGTCAAGAGTAGCGTCTTTATATTTTCCATTGCAAGTCAAGAGTATCTTTCCCCTTCCCAATTTTTAGCAAAAAATAAATAAAAAATAAAGTTCTCATAATAAGCCAAGAGTAATCTTTTGCTTTCCATAATTTGTTTAGGGTCTAGGTTTATCCTCTTTCCATTTACTTATTTTGCAAGTCAAGAGTAATATTCTTATTTTCTTGAGTCAAGAGTATTTTTTCCTTTTCTTTTTAATACAGAGTCGAAAGATCGTTGATTAAAATACGTTACTTGCATCAGCAAAATTTACAAAACAAATTAGATGTCTCTTTGAGAAGTTACCATGTTGAGGGATAATTCAAGATTCCTTTCCCATCTTTTTCTGTCTAAATAAAAAAAAAAATCAAAAAAATTGCATTGCATTTCATTTTTAGAAGCTTCATGGTAGGTCATATTGAATCATTTTAAATTGTATTACATATCATTTTGCATCATCTTAGAATCTTGTATAAACCCACTTGCCATAGGCTAGGTTGCACTGATACCGATACAGATACGAATACGGGTGCGGGATACTGCAATTCTAAATTTCCTAGGATACGGGTACGGCAAAAATATAATATAACAATTTAAAAAATAAAAAAATAACATTAAGTACAATTCAATTTATGACTTTTACTGGCATTGTTAACATCTATATACATTCTCCATTAAGAATACAAGATCAGAGATAAAAAACGCATGAGTAAGTTGATGAGTAATTAATTGCTGGTATGTATGTGTGGAAGATAGAGAGACTTGGCGAACCGACCAGCTGCTCGGTTAGGCGTAAGCCTTCATATCAGACAAGATGGAGGCTATGATAAGAAAGAAATGTCATTTCTTTTGGGTTCCATAAAGATATATTTAAAGGAATACTTAATTTTTGTTGCAAAAAATATAATTAATTGAAGTGTTTCCTGATTTGGCGTATCTTTAAAGTATCCACCGTGTATCCGAGGAGTATCCGTAATTATTTTGCGAAAAAAATAATACGAAAAAAATTGGATACTTCTCCAATACGTATCGGGTGCGTATTTCCAAGTATCGGGCGTGTATCCTCGAAGTATCGGTATCCAAAACGTATCGGATACAAGATACTGCTGTTGGGCCAGGTATCGGTGCAACCTTGGTCATAGGTGGGTAGCTTCATGTAGACTTGATCATGCATCTCATACTAGATAATTTGTGCATACATATAGGACATCACATATCACATTGTATATCATTCTAGGAAATTCTAGATTCTCCCATATCATTTGCATATAAATTATTTTAGGTATTTTTAGAACACTATGGAATCTTGCATCACAATCGTTCACCTCACAATATTGCATTCATCAATTCTTAGGCCACAAGGTGTCTAGAAAGAGTCATCATTGCATGTTCATCTCGAGCTTGCATATAGAGTTCTCATATTTGGACTTCGAGGATTAATATACAATTACATTCTTCTAAAACCCTTTTTCGAATTTCTTCCTTACTGTCCCTTTGTAATACGCCGTATTAGTATTCATTTTAGAATAATAATTACTTAAAAAGAAAATACAATTTCGGATTTAAATAATTAATTGGGCTCATAAATATTTAAAGTGCCTAATTAGTATTGGATTTTGGTTTGGACCTAATTAAATTATAATTGGGCCAAATAAATAAAAAGGATTTTGGTGGGATATAATTTCGGTTTGGCCGAAATTATAGGCAAGAATTGGGCCATTTATTTTCAGCTAGGTGGCCGAAAATAAGGCACCAATTTCAGAAAATTTTTGTTTTAAAGAAATTTATTTCCTAAATTATTTGATGGTGGAGTGATTTTAGGAGAGGTTTTAGGAAAGGAGAAGTTGAGGGAAGGAAGGAGTGTATTTAGTCCCTAAATATACTATACTTCCAAATCAACTGACTCTTTACCAAATAAAAAAAAAAAAAAAAAAAGAACGACACTCACTCACTCTCACTCTCACGCTCTTTCATAATTCATCCTTTGTGCAATTTTAATCCTTTTGATTTCCAAGTAAGTGTTCTTAACTTGTTTTTGATTCTTAAAAGCTTTAAATTTGATTCAAGTATGAGTTTTTATGAACCCTAGTTTTGTATGAGTAAACCCTAATTTATGTTTTGCCTAGGGTTTGCTAGATTCTATTATTTTTGCATGATAGGATCATGAGTAGGGTTAGGCTTGTTGTTTTATTGAATTTGAATCAAAAGATTGAATTTAAAGGTGGAATCTTGTGTTTAATTAAATCTGAAAATTTATTAATTATTCAGGTTTAGTTTGGATTTGGATTTGATAAATTGATTAACAAAAAAAAAGGGGGTTCGGTTTTTGGTGGACATGGCCACGCCGTGTACAGCGCAGGGCTGGACCGTGGTCAGCGGCGGTTGTCACGGCTCGCCGCCGCTGGACGGTGGCCAGCGGCGGTGGTGGCTGATGTTGGTGGTGTTTAGCTTTGACTTGTTGACTTATTTTAGGGTTTTTGGATGTTTCCTGATTTAGTTTATGCAAATTTATTTTTGGAGACTTTGAGCATGCATGAGTAATTGAAAACTCCAGCAACTTAATTATTTTAATTAAGCGTACTAAATCATCTTTAATGTTTAATAAAGAGGTTTAGCTGTAATTGTATTGACTATTGGTGTATTGTGGATTTGTTAGGGCCCGTTGACAGCACTTAAACGTAAGGAGCTTACGTTGTTTGATTGTTGGATTGCCTCTTTGCTAAAGGTAATTCATTGTCGTAATTCATCGTCTAGTATTGGTTGGTGAATTATGTAAATTCATTGTCATAATTCATGTCTAGTGGAATTCGTATTCATTTGTCTAGTATTGGATTGAGAATGATAATTCATATTTGGACTTGTGATTTTGAAATAAGGGATAATCGATATTTATTTCCTTGTGATAATTCGTATAGAATTATGTTAGTGAATGCATGTTATATATTGGAAATTCACTTTGTGTCGCAATGTCTACTTGTTGATATTCATGTGAGGAGATGCATGATTTATTTGTGTTGTTGAACGAAAATTATGTTAATAATTGTTCAATTGGAATATACCTTGTATTGTTGTTTTCGTATCATGTTGGTAAGCATGTGGATTCATGTTAGTAAGCATTTTACTTCAATAAGTTGAAATGAACTTTGACTATTGGAACCTATTTAAAGGTATTGAGATTAGTTGGTTGTGAATTGAGGCCTAGGTGCCATTCATGTAAAATTGCCACAGAAATTGTAACCATATTGTGTTACTTGAGAATTTACTAAGATTATGTGATTTACTTGACTGTGTGTTCACCTTTGAATTGATAAATTAAGAGTTAAGATTTCTTTGGTAATGGATCCACCAAAGGGAACGAATGGGATTGTCAATTGGTATGTTGAGTGGGTTTCATCGGTTATGGCCCCAACGTATTTGGTTAAAGCTTGTATCCATACAATGAGCAATTGGGTAAGTGAAGTTTTAGTTGTGAAATTGTTCTTCTTGTAAACCTAAGGGTTGAGAGAGAGTATGCATACTTAGGAATATCGAGAAGTACTTCGGGAGTCATCTATACTCCGGGATGGTTGATCCCTCTTTGCTATTATGCACAGGACTTTTGATCCTATTGAGCCTTCTGCGGTTGGTTCTGACATTTATGCGATTCTCTTCTCTCTAATGAACTTGGCCAATGGATAATAATAAAAATTGGATTTATTATTTGGTGTTTATACGTGTATTTAAATTTAAGCATGTTGTCTTTTATTTTCTTAAGCATGATCGTTAATTTTGATTAAGCATGTTGGCTTAACATGGAGATTTAAATGGACTATGTGGTTATGAATTACTCAGCGTAGCTGATTGGTTGTTTTTCTTTTTACTTGTGTTTGTTGTCCATTTCTCTTCAATGGTAGGTCTATGACGAACCTATATGGAATTCGTCTATATGGGGGAGTAGATTGACAGGATTTGTAGCTCGTGGTTGAGCTAGAGGAAGGCGACTGAAGAAGATTGTAAATCTTCTAATAACAATTTACTTTTATTGTTTAGATTGGTATTCTTTTACTATTGGGATTTTTATTATTGTAATGAGATTAATTCTCTTGCATGAGAATTAATAGTTTATTATTTCTTATTTTATTTTGATTATTTGTTTTAAGTTTAGTTGGAAAAGATAGTTATTGTTAAATTATCTTGTATGTATGTTTTGGATATAAACATTTTGGTTTATTTCTAGCCTCGTATTTAATTTGAACATTAAATACGGCGGTAGCGCTTCGAATTTCTAGGGTTTTTCCGCTGCAACTCGTGATTTTAAGTGGTTTTAAATTAGACGGAAATTCGAGGTGTTACAAGTTGGTATCAGAGCGTATGTTATTTTTCCCTAATGTACGTTTTGAATGGTAAAGCATGTCATTAAGACATATTCATAGGATGAAAACTTAAATAGACTTAAGTTATGTGAATAAAAGCTTTGTAAGCCGAAATGAGTTTAATTGTTCTTTTACTTGTTTTGGTATTATTTGAAGTACTCGAGTAAAGTACTAACGTGTTGTTTCTCGCGTGCAGATGGTGAAGCGTGAACGACCCGTTACTCCTGAGGATCCGAGGCAACTCCGTTATGAGGGAGGCCGCTTAGAGGAATATTTTGATCACGTACGAGAAGTATTCATGTAGTACAACGAGCACTATGATGTTCAGTCTTCTATACGCTCGGAAAAGATGAAGGCCTTCTACTTCATCAAAAGCTTTGGCTACTCGACAGCCAAGTTGCGCCAATTCCACAACAATTGGCTAGTGGATTGGGAGATGAAGAACGATAGGGACTACCCCTATCTGGAGACATTGGTGTCCTTGATGATAAGGGCATACGCATGGGATGAGGCGTACCGGGATATACTTAGAGATCCTTAGGAGGTGTACATCGAGAAGGCTGGATGGTATGATCCATTACTTGAGGTGGACAACCCAATGACTCAAGAGGAGGCAGAAGCTGACTTAGATCGAGCACTGGCGTTCGAGAAGAAGTACTTCGCTGAGGAGGTCGAGAAGCCTACTGTTGAGGTCGAGGAGGAGTCTTCGCCTACTGTACCTGAGGTTCATGGGAGGTCATCTAGACCTAGTGCTATGAGAGATTGGCCCATAGGCTTGAATGGCAAGCCTAGTGAGCCAAAGACCCCTACTGAAGATGAGGAGGATCCAGAAGAAGAGGAGGAACCCATGGAAAAAGAGGAGTAGATGGACGAGGTCCAAGTGACACATGTGTGTCGCTATCCTTTGAGGAACCGCGCGAGAAGAGCGTGATTCTTAGTTTTATTTAGTTTTTGTTGGAGTAAACTATTTGAGACTTAATTTGGGCCTGCGAGCCATTTGTTTTGAGATTTTGTTTAGAATGTTATTAGTTTGCTTTATTCATGCTATTGAGGCTTGGTTTGGCAAGCAGTCATTTTTGAGAACAAATACTTGATTATTTGATTTATGAGATGGAATTTTTGCAAGAAATGTGTTATTTACCCTTGATTTGGAGCATGAATATTGTGAAAGCGCCTATGAAAGAGGCATGAATGTTTCATTATGATTGTGATTTGTTTATTTTTGAGAAAGAACAAAGTCTATTGAAACCTTGAAATTGCTTGTACGCAAGAGTATGCTAAAGCCATGCTGGAATGCAATAAGAGCCTAGAGCCCTAGTTGGCTATTCAAACATATATATGAGTCAAATGTATATGTTAGTTGTGATTATAGCACATGAGTGTGATATGGGTAGCTAATACCGTTTTTCTTTTGGTTATGTTGATCCTTTAGGTTGCTAGATGCCACCTAGAAGAAATAGACAGAGAGCCGAGGAGTCTACGAGTTCAATGGGGGATAATAACAATGATGTTAATGGGGAGCAAATGGAGCAAGCTTTGTTGGCGCAGCTTGCACAATCGCAACAAGCCTTGGTGCAGTCTAATGCATTCATCGCGCAGATGATGCAGAGGGAAGACACTAGGGTAGCTGGAGGTGACAAATTCGCCTCCGTATCTAAGAAGATTAAAGGGCATATTCCGCCTGTGTTTGAGGGGCGCGAGGATCCCGTACTTCTCGACGATTGGACGCGGGATTGGGAGAAAATCCTCCCGATAACTGGGTGTCCGGAGGCACTTAAGGCAGACATTGCTGTTTATCTATTCCGGAAGAAGACAGATCGTTGGTGGACAACCAATGGCACATCTATTAGAGCTCGACCGGGTTTTAATTGGGAGATGTTCAAAACGGTCCTTAGAGAGGAGTTCTACCCAGAGTATCTCCAGGGGCAAAAGTATAACGAGTTCTTGAACCTTGTCCAAGGAAGGATGATTGTTCAGGAATATGCTGAAAAGTTTGATGACCTAGCACGTTTCGCGGGAGGGTTAGTCCCTACGGAACAGCATAGGGCCCGTAGATTCCAGAATTGGTTGTACTGGACCATTCGTTAGTCTTTTAGGGGTTATAAGTGTCAGACCGTGCAAGAGGTATACAATTGTGCTGCGAACCAAGCTGTGGTTTTCAAGCACAGAGAGGAGGTGACTGGGAAAAAGAGGAAGTTTGGCGACCATCAGGGTAGTGGTGGCGAGAAGAAGGAAAAGTTCCGGGGAGGGAGCAATCATAATGACATCAACAACAAGGGGAGTAACCACAATGAGGGTGGGAATTCCAAGAATGGGAATGGCAATGGAAATGGCCACCGAAATAATGGGAGTTGGAAGGGCAAACCCTACATTTGCAAGAAGTGCAATAAGAATCACCCAGGGGTTGATTGTGCTGGAATTAAGGTGAGATGCTACACTTGTCAAGAGTTGGGGTATCGTTTTTTTCATTGTCCTCAGAGGGGCAAAATCGTGAACAATGGTGGGGGCAACTGTTCAAGCTCCTGCAGTTCAGGGTCAAAATGGGAAAAACCAGGGTGGTAATCGACAGAATGGGCAGAATCGATAGGCTGAAAATGTTCAGAACAATAATGGCAACCAGAACAGGAATGGAGGTCGTTTGTTTTTGATGAATCAAGTACAGGATGATGCGGCAAACAATGTGGTCTCTGGTACGTTTCTTATAAATTCTTTGCCTGCCTATGTATTATTTGATTCTGGAGCATCACATTCATTCATATCTGAAAAATTGTTTAACAAAACATGGGATGGGGGTAGTGGAGTCTTTAGAGACTAATGTTGCCACTCCTTCTGGAGAGGTGGTATTGTGTAAAGTAGTACATCCCAATGTTCTTGTGAACATTGTATGGTCTGAATTGCCTGCAGACCTGATTGAGTTTCAATTGGGAGATTTTGATGTTATTTTGGGAATGAATTGGCTTAGCAAGTATAAAGCAAGAATCGATTGTAGTGAACAAAAAATATCGCTGAAAGGGCCTAGAGGTAATAGAATCTCATATAAAGGAATTGTCACTAAGGGAAGAATTGGGATTATTTCAATGTTAGTGGCGAAGAAGCACTTAGAGAAGGGATATGAGGGATTTTTGTGTCACATTCAGAATGTAGAGGGAACAGATGAGGAAATCTCAAAGATTGATGTGGTCAAAGAGTTTCCGGATGTGTTTCCTAAGGAGATTCATGGTATACCACCAGTGAGGGATACTGTGTTCCAGATTGACCTAGTTCCTGGAACAGGTCCGATTTTGAGGGCACCGTATAGAATGGCACCTTTAGAGATGAAAGAGCTAAAGGAGCAATTAGAGGAATTGTTAGACAAAGGGTACATTAGACCTAGTGTGTGGCCATGGGGCGCACCAGTTCTATTTGTGCGTCAGAAGGATGGCAGTCTGCGTCTCTGAATTGACTATTGTGAGTTGAACAAGGTCACTGCCTAGAATAGGTATCCTCTACCTAGGATTGAAGACCTGTTCGATCAACTCCATGGGGTTGGAGTGTTTTCGCAGGTAGATTTGTGATCTGGTTATCATCAGTTGAGGATTTATGAGGTCGACATTGTGAAAACTGCATTTAGGACAAGGTATCGGAATTATGAGTTTACTGTTATGCCATTTGGCTTAACTAATGCACCTGCCAATTTTATGGAGATGATGAATAACACCTTTAGACCATATCTGGATAGTTTAGTGGTCGTGTTTATCGATGATATTTTGGTGTATTCGAAAGACAAGGAGGAACACGTAAGATATTTGAGGACTGTCTTAGAGGTGTTGCGAAATCAGAATTTGTATGCTAAACTCTCAAAGTGTGAGTTTTGGCTAGAGAGTGTTGCTTTCCTTGGAACATTATCTCTAAAGAAGGAGTTTCTGTTGATCCTTCTAAGATTCGGGCTGTCATGGATTAGCCTGCTCCGAAGAGTGTGACTGAGGTACAAAGTTTCGTCGGATTGGCTGGCTATTATAGGAGATTTGAGCAAGACTTCTCCAAGATAGCTAGACCTATCACAAATTTGACGAAAATGGAGATGAAGTATAAGTGGACTGAACAATGTGAAGAAGCTTTCCAAGAGCTTAAGAAAAGGTTGACAACGACACCAGTTTTGACTCTACCGTCTGGTACGGAAGGATTTGAGGTATATAGTGATGCATCTAAGAATGGACTGGGGTGTGTGCTTATGCAAAATGGCAAGGTGGTTGCTTATGCCTCTCGCCAGTTGAAAGTGCATCAGAAGAATTACCCTACTCATGACGTGGAGTTAGTCGCTGTGATTTTTGCCTTGAAAATCTGGAGGCATTACTTGTATGGGGCTCGTTGTAAGATCTTTACATATCATAAGAGTTTGAAGTATATCTTCACTCTAAAGGAGTTGAGCAACGGACATGGCTCGAGTTGATATCTAAGTACGATCTAGATATTCAATATCACGAGGGAAAGGCCAATGTAGTGGCTAATGAGTTGAGTAGGAAGACTTCACACACTGTGTATAATATGATGGTGCTACCATATGACTTGTGTGACAAATTAAGGAAGTTGGACATAGAAGTTGTTCAACAAGGTGAGACTGTGGTGTTGCTGAATGCACTTATAGTGCGACCGTCGATCTATGATGAGATCCGACATAGAGGAGTTATGTGTCAAGATCTAGGATGGGAACCATTTTGATTATCAGATCCTTGATGATGGTACGATCAAGATGAAAGGGCGTTGGTGTGTACCAAACAACGCCGAGCTGAAAAAAGATTCTAGATGAGGCGCATGGAACTGCGTATTCTGTTCACCCAGGTAGTGATAAGCTGTACAAAGACTTGAAACTTTAGTTTTGGTGGACAAACATGAAGCGAGAGTGTGCTGAGTATGTGGCAAGGTGTTGTAAGGACCTGGGATTTTTCATCCATCTGTTTCCACGGAATACGTCCTTATAGAAAATTTGTAAGTTGGGAGTTTAGATAAGTTCAAGGGACATCGAGTTAGAAAAGCTTTTGTAAATAATTGAATTGAATAAAAACCATGAAAGAGGTCACAAATCTGCTATCGGCGTTTTATAGAAGGGACAAACCGAAGGGACAATCCGAAGGGACAACCCAATAGCGCGATAAGTGAACTAATCATGTTTTTAGAAAGACTCCCACTCATATAGAACATATGCGTACCCAAGAATAAAGGGTTCGGGGTGAAGGTACGAGGTGGGAAGGTGTTAGGCACCCAACTCGCCCGTATTATGACGGCCTGTGCTAACTCAAGTTTGCTTAATATTTTAAAGACATGATTCCCACACAAACCGGATTAACAACCTAGACTTAGACTATTAATTGGTTCATCACAAGTATCACAATATTTTTTTAACCCTTATTTAGACATGCATTCGATTGACAAGTTGAGCATTACAACGACTAGACATGCTTGGAAGGGCAATATTTAGTAAGTAATAAAAGATGTTATTTAGCATGATATCTACATTATGACGACTACAAACTAAACAATTAGGCAAGTAATTTAATTTGAGCCCTCAAGAGTTAGTACCTGAACTGTAGGCTATGTTTGACAAGAATAGTAAAAGACAACATCTCAAGTTTGGAAGAAAGAGGGGAAAGCTCGGTGTTAATACTCCTTAGAATAGAGGTTGTCAACTGTAGACTGTGTGTTTTGAACTGAAGGAGGAGGGTCGTACTTATAGGTGCAGGAAGTAGGGCTGGACGGCTGAAGAGGAGCCGAAAATCGAATTTGGGCTGAAAAAATAGCCGGGCCTGGAAGCCTATACAGCGCCGCTAGCGGCTCAGCTCACAGCCGCTAGTGGCTCTGGATTTTATTCCAAAGCCGCTGACGGCTGTGGTGTGCCAGCTGGATGTCGTCATAATTACGACATCAACTCTATTTTGATTTTTCGAAGGAATTTAGTGTTCCAAAAAATATGAAAAGACCGTTTTACCCTTGGGCGGTAAAAGAAGGTTTTACCCCCGATTCGCAACTTGGCGACAGGGAGTCGGAAAAAGACATGAGAGGTGTTGTGGGAAATCTCTTGAACGGGGCTTTTGAATGAGACTGGAATAAAAGAGTGATCGAGGAAAAAACCTGAGACCTTATCATTCCTATTAAAGCAAAAATAGCGTTCAAGTTTATAAATTAATCCTTTCATCATCGGGCTTTTGCGGAGAAATATGAAGGAGCTTTTTTGGCGTCTACAGAAACCCCACTTCGATCGAGCTTGAGTAAAAGCGAAGATCAAAGTTTTCAGAAGGCGACATGCAGGATGCAGATGTGCACATGGTGTGTGAGAGTGTACAGTATGTATGCATATGAACACACATGGGTTGGGACATGCTCGTAGCGTGCTAAGATTTCATCTTTGTGAACACAAGAGAAAATAAAGGTTATGGTTAGCAGGATAGAACACCGCTCGTAGATGGTCTAAACGTCTGCTGGGACCTGTATTCATAGTGAATGAAAAAGTTAGTAATACTTTGAGAATGATCAACATAGAGTGCTTCGACAAACAGTGACTAAACACCGCTCGGCGGATGTCGAGATTTCGTCCCTGTACGAGAAACAAAAAAGTCGACGAGACAGCGCGATTAAAAATAACGGCTTTAAATGGAAAGTAACTCTTGTGAGAGTGAATAGCATAAATGCTTTATTCTGAGCAAAAAGTGACTAAGCACCACTTGGCGGATGCCGAGATTCCGTCCCTGCACAAGAAACGAAAAGGTCGACGAGACAGCCCGATCAAAAATGACGCCTGTAAAATGGCTAAAAACATATGAACAGTTTAAATGCAATAGTTTAAGCAATCATTGACTGAAACATATAGAAAACAAAGGACAGTATAACCGTAACAGTTTAGGCAATCATTGTGTGATACAAAATAAGTAACCTCGCAAAAGGACAGTTTAACCGCAATAGCTTAAGCAATCATTGATTGACCTGGTTTTGTGACGTTGGGACTTTGGGACATTGAGACTTTGGGACATTGGGACAGTGAGACTTTGGGACATTGGGATTTTGGGAATTTGGGACATTGAGACTTTGGGACATTGGGACTTTGGGATATTGGGATTTTGCGACATTGAGACTTTGGGACATTGGGACATTGGGATTTTGGGACATTGATGAGGCCAGCAGATTTATCGGGCTTAAAATAAATTTGACACTCCGGGCGATAAATATTGTCGGGGCGTATATCTGGGCTTAAGTATTTGGGACCTTCAAAAATCACTGGGTTAGTTTAACCTGAAATTAATTTGTACTGTAAGATGGGCCAACAGTTGAATTTGTGGGCCAAAGAGACTCGCTCCCGCGCGCTTGGTACTGATTTTGGGGCGATCGAACTGAAGTAACGGCTTTTGGGCTGGAAAAAATCGTGGGACAGTAGGTGGGGGCCCGCGTGTGCAGGCCTAGCAGGGCCGCTAGCGGCGCTTGGCTCTTGGTGAGGGCTGCTAGCGGTTCTCAACTTGAGCAGCCTAAAGGCTTTTTGTGAATTTCTTTCTTGCGTTTTGCCTCATTCTTCTTCCTCTCGCCGAGCCATTGTCGAGCAATACTCACCATTGTTGAGTGCTTCAACTTCCTTGAGGTAGGTTAATTTTTGACCAAATTCTTCGATTTTTGTCTTGAACTTGCTTATTTTTCCGCCTAATTGTTGAATTTTGGGTTGCACAGTTGAATGGGTACTTGTTTCTAGCGAATCTGAAACTTGAAATTTTCACTTGTAGAGAGAGAAAGCCTCATTCTTCTTCCATGGTTCCCAAGGACAAAGGAATACGTCCCATGGGTGAGGAGGAGGAGAACCGAGACCTTTTTCGTACTGGGCTTCCTTCTACTAGTACACCGCTTGATCGACATGTAGACTGGGCACGTTTGTACCCGGATTCGTTCATGCGGATGGAGTGGCGCCCGGCCAGGGTTTAGGACCGTAGTATTCTGCTACTGGACAGGCAGAGTCATCTGTCTAACCTACAGTTGGTATGTTTTCTGACTCTCTCTTTTTTTAGTTCTGCTTAGTTGTATATTTTTTTTTGAACTGAAAATTTGAACTGTTAGTGCTTCGGCACACGAACAAATTGGGACTTGTACTGAATTGGTGGTCAGCTGTATATAATTTGTGTGGAATTATTTTGGCTGTCTTGTTAGTATATGGGGTGTTGAGAAAATTTTGTTTGTTGGCTAGGGTATTGGTGTTTTGCTGCAGGCTCATGGGTCTACTTCCCATTGGGCTATGATGTTGGAGACTTTTTCTGTGCGAGGTAGGGAGCTAGTGCAGGATTCAGGTTTTGGGCACTTTTTGTCTGTTATCCTGGCTTGTCACTCTGGGGACACTAGGATCATCGCTCGAAGGTTATTGGAGAGGATCTGGGATACCACGAACACCTTCCATACGCCTGTGGGGGAGATGTTTCATATCCCCTATTAGTTTGCTGTGCTGACGGGCTTATCTTTTAGAGGGCGTCGTATACAGTATGACGTGGATTACCATCGGCAGAGTGATAGGTTGCTTGAGCTTTAAGGGCCTATATCCGCCCATTTTAGAGATGACCCGATTTCCTTGCAGAGGTTATGGGCGGCCTTGGCGGAGCAGGGGCTTACGCAGCATTCTTAGCTTGCTTGTAGGGGTCGGCCATTTTCGCTCAGAAGAAGAGCGTGTGTCAGGTCGGCTTGTTGGCATGTTTGGACGACTTGTCTAAGGTCCATGAGCACAACTTTGGTGCTCCTGCATATGCTACCTTGGTGAGATGGTGTCACCAGGCTTGTAGGCCTAGGCCGACAAGTGAGAGGATGTCTATCTCGGGCCCGTGGAAGATACTGGAGGTAGGCACATATATTTCCCTTTTCCTTTGCACATGCATGCTTTTCAGGAGAATTGCAGCTTATCATTTTTTGCTTGTATGGCAGCTATGGTTCTTTGAGTATTTTCCCGCTTTTGGTCCTCACCATCCTGGTTTGAGGATGTTCCCATTAGGTTCACGGTGGATTGGTAGAGATAACCACCCATTTACCTTTTTGGAGCATTTTCGGGCTACCTTTGAAAGCCATGCTGCGTCTGAGGTATGTTGCCTTTGATTTGCTTATGTATTTTTCTTGGTCCATTTGGTGTGAATGAACTTTGATCTGGTAATATGCAGATTTCGTGGACATCCTTCAACAGTATTCCCGGGGTTCCACCCCATATTACCGTCTGTAGACACCCTAATCGGTTCTCATCCCCTGGCACCGCAACGCCCGATGATGATGGTAATGGATTAACATGGATGTAAGTAGAAAAGGATATTGCTCGAAAATCTAGACCAAATTCCTTGAAACCTCTGTCTTTGGATAGCCCTTGTTATAAGGATTCCAACGCCTTTGACCTTGCCTCAATCAGGCTCCCGGATCAAGAGACATCGCGTCTCGAAGATTTGGGTCAAAACCGCTCAATCCCGACCCCTGGGTCAGCCCAAGGGCAATTTCATAATTTACTAAGCACAAAAAGTCAAAAAACCATAGGCACGCGCGCGCCTCTGGGACCAACGGCTGACGCTGTCAGTTCTGCGGCACACGCGTGACAGCAGGGGTCCTCTGGGCAGCGGTTGGGCCAAGCGGCTGTCGCTGGCCCCAGCTGCCTTCCGTGTGGCCGCTGGGCCTGTTTTTTGGCTGGGCCGAGCTTTGGCGCCGGGTTTGCAACCCTAAGCCCCTAATTCTGTCTCTTAACTCTATAAATACTCCTTTTCACCCTCTTTTGAGAGAGGTTGGCCAGTTCATAATTTTGAAAGCATTGAGAGCACATATTTTCCCCAAATCAAAGAGAATTCAGATTTTTGAAGACTCAAGCAAGCATTGCACCTAACCTAGCACCCAAGATTGAAGAGCAATTCCAATTCTACTAGTCCCGTTCGAATAGAATGTCCAGGTTAACCATCCTGAGGGCCTAAATTCTTTATTAAATCTCTTATTTATTGTCTATTAATCATGTTTTATTTAGCTTTTGATTATGGTTGAGTAAATCTGCATGTTTGGGACTTTGTATATAATTATGCATAATTAGTTAATTTAAAGTTAGCATCTTTTTATTAGTTTATGCAAGTTTACATCTTTTTATAATTTTTTGCATGCATATAGCAACCTCATAGGTTTATTTTAGCGTAAAGTTGATATCTTTGCATTGTTCTTTCTTTGAAGTTACTAACAAATTTATTGATGTGCATATGCAATATTTGGCGCGTTTAGCAAAGTACGGTAGGTTGGAGCGTCAATTTATTGTTCTTATATCTTGTTTATGCTTGATAATAGTATTTATGTGAATTGGATATAATATGTGCAAAGTGATAACATAGGTAATTTGGTTGTCTCTAACCCGCTTAGTTAATTTAGGATCTTGGACGGCCGGATTTATTTGGAACCATGTAGCGTAAATAAATATTTGGCATGGATAAGCTTAGTAGAGGCCGTTTATACGGGCGATTTAGATGAGATTCGTTTTGTTTATTTCGTACCTACACCCCTGAACTCAATATTTAGTCCCCATGGGCATGGGTCAATTCCCAATAGGAATCGGGTGCACTTTTTTGATGGTTTCCATTTGTTCCCTAAAAATTTGTGGCGGCTTCTTTATTTGCAAATTGTTATTCCCCATAATTAATTTAAAGTGCATATTGACGTCTTATTTAAGAACCATTAATTCTAATCCAAAGATTAAATTCCACCGCGGAGCGCCGGAGAGGCGAGGGTTCTTATAGTGGCGACTTCACTTGGGATAACTAACAAGAGGGTGTAATTCGAACACTTATCCATGTCAATAATTTATTTTAGCTATTTGGTTCAATTACCGTATGTGTTTACTTTCTTTGCTTTTGCATCCATATAATTCATATTGCATGCATTATCATCGCAAGATGTCGAAAGACATCACCACTCGATAAACAGGATTTACCCTTTGGAGCATTGTCTATGACTTAGGCCGGTGACCCACTAGGTCCGAATTACCTTTGCACATAGTCGTGTTCCGCCCCATGGCATTTACATGTTTCCATTCGAGATGTGTAAAACGGTACGTTTAGTTTTACCATGGATCCCATAGATGACGAAACGCATCCGGACATGGGTTACCATATCCAACCATAGATTGTGTCAAATATTGCATTAGTCCCATAGTCCATATCAAGGTGGTAATTGATTTACTTGCCATATTATGATGGATTGTTTCCTTGTTATGTGATTAGTTTTCATAGAATATTAGGACTAGATCTCCCCTTAGGATTTCTTTTTGAGTCCTGGTTAGGGAAGGTTTCCCTTTTGTTTGCTTGTGCGTTTTGTCAAGTTTACAAATAGAGTCTAGGATCTATTCTTTTTAGGAAGTAGAATCCCTGTATGACTCCGATGATGCTAGTGACCATATTAGGAAGACATTCCTTTCCATATGAATTAGATTGCATGCAAATAATATATTCCTTTCAATGATCTTTCACAAAAAAAAAAAAAAAAAAAAGAGTCTTACTTATTTCTATATGCAAGTCAATAGTATATCTTCTTTCTTTAAATTAGGGAATTTCATCCCATATGCAAGTCAAGAGTACTGTTTATTGTAATAAAGTCGAGAGATCATTGACTAGAATATACTATTTACATAAAACCGCATCTTTTCCGAAGATCACCATGTTGAGGATTAGTGCTAGATTCTCTTCCCACATTTGTTTTAAAATAAAAATCTTTATTCTGTGGAGTTTTCCATTTACTTCCTACTTTCTTAAGCGAGCCTTTTTTATGTCCAGAATTGGTAGGAGTAAAGATCCCGGTCCTAGGAAGTGGGAGAGGGATGAGTCCAGCAAGAGATTGGGCCGCAAGTTGTCGTTCGAACCTTCACTGCAAGCACAGTTCGTGGTCCCCATTTGGCTCGATTACCTTCGCACACCGCCACTATCACCTCAAGCCTCGCCACCTAATTCACCTAAGACCGCCATGTCTAGAGATACTGAGAAAACCGCTGACCGAAAGATGGATGACCTTTTAGCCCAAATGGTCGCCATGAATTCTAGATTAACTGATATGGAAGCCCGTGTCGCTAATTGGATCCCCCTACTGAGGATGATGATGAGCCCAAGCCCAACGAGGAAAAGGCTGAGCCCTCCACTAAAGAGGTCCAAGAACTACAAGCCAAACTGAATAGGCTTGAGTCTGTTTTAGGCAAAAGTCGTGTCTTCAACAACATGATCATCAATTCTTAAGGCCATGCTCCCCACATCAAGGGAAATTGCCCACGAAGTTTTCCATGCCTGAAGTTCCCACATTCTAAGGAACTGATGATCCACAAGATCATATTAGAGCCTTTACCACTCCATTGGGCCTTAGAGGCATTGAACAAGAGCTGTATGTTCACCTCTTTCCCCAAACCATGGACCCTGCTACCAGGGCCTGGTTCTTCAAATTGCCCACCCAAAAATTGCAAAAATGGGAAGATTTATCCACCTTGTTCCTCGAGAGGTATGCTGACTATGTCTTGCCTCCCATGACATTGAGAGAATTGGATATCACCAAGCAAGGTGACAAAGAAGGGTTCACAAATTTTGTGAGAAGATGGAGAACTAAGGTCGCCGAAATGATTGATCGCCCATCCGAAAAGGATCAAATTAGAATGCTAGTCCAAAATTTGGCATCTGAGTACCGCGAACATATGAAGTTTCAACCCATAACCACTTATGCCCAACTAACTGAAGTAGGCATGGCCATTGAAGATGACCAACTCCAAAGAGGAAAGAACAAGGTCTCTTACAACAACAACACAAGTGGTTATAAGGATAAGAAATACACCAATACCAACCATGCCTCCACAAGTAGAGGAAATGAAGTGAACGCCATTGCTGACAGGCGTCCAAGAAGGTTTACTCCCCTCGGAATGCCTTATGTCAAGGCCCTAGACAAATTAGTCAAAGGAGACTTTATACACCCGATTGGGCCTACTCTCGATCCACCCGTACAGAAAAGATCACCATATTGGAACGGGTCTGCATTCTGCGAATACCATAGGGGGCATGGACACGATAGCGAAAAGTGTTACACTATCAAGGAGAAAATCCAGGATTTGTATGACAATGGCACCATACCATTGCCTAAAGACGCGCCGCCACCCAGCATCAACAATGATCCCCTTGGGAACTCTTTCTCTATCGACATAGAAGAAGGGTTTGATCCATCCTATCTGATCACTCCTGTTGGGCAGGCCATACCACCATACCCAAGCCCAAGGCCCACGCTGGACATTTGTGGCCTTTGGGATAGCGATGAGGAGGATAATGGATCCTATACTGATCCAGAAGATCTATTGATTGCTCAAGTCCATGACATAGCTAATGGCAAAGCTTGGTATGATATCTCCGATGATGAGAAAGAAGAAGATGATAAAGCTCTAAGCTATCTCACAAGATCAGGACGCTAGTTCAGGCCCGAAAATATCTACATGGACCCATCCCAAATCCAACCCGTAGAGCCTGTAACAATCCCTAATAGGGATTCGACCCTAAGAGAAATAGCTAAAGAGGATGATGGGACCAACATTCTCAAAAAATTACAAAGGACAAAAGTTGACATTCCATCTGGCAATTGTTGACCACTTCTTTCACTCATAGAAGGTGCGTGTTAGAGGCCTTGAATGCAACCACCATTTCTCCAAATGTCACCCCTGAAGAGGTAGTTAACCTCATGGTCCAAGGAAAGTCATCCACACCCGTCACCTGTTCTGATAAGGACCTTCCACCTGAAGGTACCCACCACAACAAAGCCCTTTATCTGACCGTAATTTGTAAACAAAGACAAGTCCCTATGACTTTAGTCGACAATGGCTCAGCTGTAAATGTGTGCCCTTTGAGCACCGTTGAACACCTCAAAATAGATTGCAACAACCTCGTGCATTCCGCACAAGGGCTAAGAGCTTACGATAATTCCAAAAGAAATGTCTTGGGCACCTTCTCAATGAACATCAATATTGGGCCAATCGAGAAGATGGTCCAGTTCCATGTGATTGACATTTCAGCCACCTTCAACCTACTTTTAGGAAGGCCCTGGTTACATGGGCTGAACACCATAGCTTCTATCCTGCACCAAAAGGTAAAACTATCCTTGGCAGGATCCACGCTGGAAGTCTGCGCTTATACTATGGTAGTCCAGATAGAAAAAGCTCCAGTCCTAAAGATAGAGCATAATGAGCAAGATGTGGAGTTATGGGGCTTCGAGAAGATAGCCTTCATAGAAACAATAGAGCCCACACTCAATGTGAATGCCCTACTCAGAAGGCAAGGCCACATTCCAGGCACCACTTTGGGCCCTCACCCCAAGGTAGTTCAAACCTCCTAGAACACGAAGATCAAAAACGATCTATTTGGGCTAGGCTACAAGCCCACAAGGTAAGAAGTCCGAGCTTACATATCCAAGGAAATGGCTAGGAAAAAATCCCGCGCGGCCAACAAGCCCGTTCCACATAGGATGGATCTTTATCCCTCACTCTCAATGGGAAATTTCTTCAAGAAGGCGACCCATATCCTTACTACGGATTCCCTGAACTATACACGATCAATGGGATCCTAGTTCCAGGCTTTGAGGCATTTCAAGACTGCTTCACCATGAGTGAAGACACACCCATACCTCCTAATAAGGACCGATCCACTAAAGATTGGGCTAATGACATGGCACCCACTGACTTTGGGCTACTATTTGGTGAAGAACAGTGCCAATACGACGAGAAAACAAATGAACTTCCCCTTATTGTGCTTTTTAACGAAAGGTTCGACCCGTCCAAGCTGATCACCCCAATCGGGCCCGACCGCACCACCTGGAAGCACGAGACGAGGTGGACTCCAGTCGAGGGAGCCAAGTACAAGTTCACGATTCGCAACGGTCCTACAGAAGGGACCAATTCTGATTCTGAGTCTGATTTCGAGTCCGAGTCTGATCCTGAGTCTATTATCCGAGAAGTGTCGGGTAGTCCACCCCAGTCTATTCCTGCTGTTGCTAAGGTCCTTAGTGATGACCTCATTGATGTATTGTCCGCTTCTATTAATATTATGAGTGTCGATTTTGCTTACTCGAATTGCCTCATTGCTAATAATTCAGAAGATATAACGGAATTGCCAAAAGAAGTCATTAAAGCATTAATCGAACATGAGCGAAAGACTTCAATAGTCGAAGAAACAGAGACAATAAATATTGCAACTAATGACGAGCCTCGCCACGTGCAAATAGGTGTCTCTTTAACATCTAGTGAACGCGAACAATTCGTAACACTCCTAAAGAATTATATGGATGTTTTCGCCTGGTCCTACAAGGACATGCCCGGCATAGAATGCAACATTGCCCAGCACACCATCCCGTTAAAGCCTCACTGCAATCCAGTCAAACAAAAGTTAAGAAGAATGAAGCCATAATGGGCTCTTAAGATCAAAGAGGAAGTCCAGAAACAACTAGACGCAGGCTTCATAAGAGTGGCCAATTACCTCGATTGGGTAGCCAACATCGTCCCAGTCCCAAAAAAGGACGGACGGGTCCGAATGTGTGTAGATTTTAGGGATTTGAACAAGGCAAGCCCAAAAGATGACATTCCGTTACCCCATATAGATGTTCTAGTAGATAATACTTCTGGACACGCCCTCCTATCGTTCATGGACGGGTACGCAGGATATAACCAGGTCCTGATGGCCAAAGAGGATGAAGAGAAAACCACTTTCATCACGCAATGGGGCACTTATTGCTACAAAGTAATGCCATTTGGGCTTAAGAATGCAGAAGCCACATACCAAAGAACTGCGACAACCCTGCTCCACGATATGATGCATAAAGTGGCTGAAGTTTACGTAGATGACATGATCATAAAGTCTAAAGACAGGGAAGGACATGTACCCTCACTTCAAAAGTTCTTCGACAGGCTTACGAAGTACAATATGAGGCTTAATCCCAAAAAGTGCGCATTCGGAGTTACATCCGGCAAAATTCTAGGATTTGTCATAAGTACTAGAGGAATCGAAATTGATCCATCCAAGATCAAAGCCATAATAGACATGCCACCTCCAAAAACAGAAAAAGAAATAAAAGGCTTTTTAGGGAGGATCTAATACATTAGCAGGTTCATTTCCAAGTTGAACATCACTTGCGAGCCCATATTCAAGAAACTCAAAAAAGAGGTAAAGACAGAATGGGACGAACAATGCCAAAAAGCCTTTGACAAAATTAAAGCCTATTTGTACGAACCACCGGTTCTAGTGCCGCCCACTCCAGGCATGCCGCTAATCTTCTACCTTACAGTCACAGAAACGTCAATGGGGGCCATGCTAGCCCAAGAAATCATCAGTGATAATGGGTCACACTTAATGAAAGAAGTAATTGAGCTTTTAACCTAGTTTAAGATCCAGCATCGAAATTCGTCTACCTACAGGCCGCAAACTAACGGCGCAGTAGAAGCAACTAACAAAAACATCAAGAAAATCATCGAAAGAAAGTTCGAGAATTATCATGGTGGCCTGACAAGTTGCCATTCGCACTTTGGGGTTACAGAACGTCGGTCCGCGCATCGACGGGGGAAACGCTATACTCTTTGGTCTACGGAATGGAAGTCGTATTTCCAATTGAGTTAGAGGTCCCATCTCTACGGATCGTTTTAGAAAGTCAAATTCCAGAAGTGGATTGGATCCAAGCCCGCTATGACCAATTAGTCTTACTATATGAGAAAAGGTTACAGGCTTTGCACAACGTAAGAGTCTATCAAAGGAGACTAACCAAGCACTTTAATCAAAGGCTCACAATGAGAGACCTTAAGGTTGGAGATTTGGTACTTAAAGAGGTAAGGGCCAATGTCACTGACCCCAGGAGGAAAATTTAGACCCAACTGGTCAGGCCCGTTTATTATTACAAAGATCTTAACAGGTGGCGCCGCAAGATTGGCAGATTTGGACGGGATCGAGTTTAGTCAATGGATAAACATGGTTCAATTAAAGAGGTTCTATGCTTAGGCAAGACACCCAATATAGCACTTTCGAGAGGCCCATATAAGGCTACCTAAACCCAAAAAAAAAAAAAAGAGGGGATTTAATGTTAAAAAAAAACGGATAAGAACTACTAGCGGCCTGATTCCCCTAAAAGGATACGTAGGACAACCCAATTGCAATTGGGCCCGGCCCCTTCATCATATTCGCGTTCAAAAGTTGTTAAAATATATGCATATAATAAACACAAGGTTGCAATATTAAAATGAGCATGTCTCCATAAATAATAATAAAGTCCATTACAAAGACTTGGCAATTCCCAAAATATTAAGGCAAAAATTAAATCTAAATCTAAAGAAGGGGCACATCACCCTTATTGAATTTAAAGCAAATAAAAGGCAATCCTAAGCTAGACATGCTCCAAAATAGTATTTCCTTAATAGATTACTCCATAGCTTCGGTGGTAGGGACTGCATCCTCCATGGGCTCATCGACCTTTGGGCCTTCCACTTCGCGTTCCTTGGGAACCCATCTCTCTCGAACCAAAGGCTCTTATTTTTCAACCTCCATTAAAGGGACGCTGGAGGAGGCCTCATGATCATTGGCCCGAATTTGGGGCTCCGCTTGCGGTTTGGTAGTAATCTTTGCTAAAGCTTTCTTGGCCTTCGGGTTGAGGACACTTTTCACATGCTTGACTCCCTTCTGCATACCCTTCCCTTTACGATCATTAGGGTTGGAAAGCCTTAAGCTAGCCTTGACCGATTGGGCCTTAAGATCGCCCTGTTCGGATTTCCTGCATGCACAGCGGCCCTTCGCAGTCTTACAGTCCATCCAAGCCTCATAAGCCGAAGATATGGCCGTAAGGGCCTTGATGTGAGGAATAGTCCACTTAGGGCGACGATCCCATGCACACTCCCAGGATCTCACCATGCTAATTGTCAAAGCCCGTGTAGCAAGAGCAACACTATCCTTTTGTGGGATAATTTGGCGTTTCCCATATTGCCGCATGATACGACTAGGAAATATGTAAGTCAAGTTATGAAGGCTAAGGACTTGATAATATCCTTTTGTGGGATAATATCCCGTTTCCTTGCTACATCCGATTGCAGATTTTAGGCCCCACCACTAGACAGTCCATCTTAGCAAAGGGCAAGCTTTAAGGTACCCGCGCCATTCATCAATGGTGGATTCATAATAAAGCCTCCGACGAGCAGGAAACTGCTTTGGTTGATATTTGAGCGCATTAGCCGGCATCTCAATGAAGCATATATGCTCCGGGAGCCATATCTACAAAAAAAAAACAACAAGGCAAAACATAAAGTTAGATATCCATTAAAGATTCAAACTTTATCAAAGCAATTTATTCAAGCACTCATTTGAAGCAGAAGAGGGCTTCCCGTCCATCCGCCAGACGACGACTCTTGTTTCTTGCGGTCCAAGCAAATTAAAGTTTCACCAAGAACAAGAGACATAGGGGTAAAATCGTTTTGAATTTGCTCAACAATTCTAAGCATACAAGTTTTACCCATATTACCTCCACCAACAAAGAGGTACCTATGCAAGAGACATAAGATAAAAGCACATCTATAATACGTCTCATCGCGATCATCCCTTACCTTGGGGAAAAAGACGTCAATCACACCATTGAGGTCTAGCTCACCGCTCCTAGCAACGGAGGAGGCTTGTGTTGGGGATAGGCCAAGATACCTTTTATAGTAGCCTCCAAGGTTGGACTCGAGCCATGGAGTAGCGGGAGTTTGATCATGAGGGAATCCAACTATGGAGGAAAATTCTTCGGGAAGAGGGCACAATTCATTATACCCAAATCTAAAAACATGGAGTTTGTCATCCCAAAATTCAACGGCGGCCTCGAGGAGGTTCCAAACGATGTGAACTTGCTTCAAGTGAAGAGAGCATTCAAGTAGAAAGGCACAAGTCTCATCCTCTCTTCGGGGGTCATAGATTGTAACCACTTATCAAATTTAACTTCAAAGCTTGTCATGGCTGAAATCTAGATTAATGGGGAGGTTTCTCTCTCTAAAGCTTTCTATTACTAGTAAATTATGAAGGTGATGTCCCAAAACCGGGCTAACCCAAGGTTTATATAGGACTCGCACGAAAAAGACGAAAAAATAAGGCAACCCGTCAAAAAGGGGCTTCAGCGGCCCCGATAGTGCAGCCAAGGCCCAGCGGCCCAGCCGCTGAGTTTCAAATGCAGGCCGCAGAGCTCCAGCGGCACAGCCGCTAAGTCTGGCGGCCCCCATTTTCGCCCCCTCTCCTTCGCGCGTGCCGCTGGACGCCTCCCTTTGGCCGCCGGGCTATTTTCTCGAGACAGCCCTCTTTTCTCCGGTTTTGGACACTTTCCTTAACGGTTTTGGACTCCAATTTGGCTCAATTTCCTATTTTCACTATTATTTCTATTTTCTATTATTTCCTTATTATTTATGGAAGATCCACAATTTCCTTATTTCTTTTTGGATGATTATCATCTTTTCCTTTTTATGTCTTTTTATTAATCCCTTTTTACTTATTATTTTCATTTCATTTTTGCACCCCTTTCCTTTTTTTCTTTTTTTATTAGGGGGATAGGGTACACCCAATTTTAACATTTTGGTTGTACCATTTTTTGCTACATGGCTATTGCTTGCACTTTTGCATGACTACTTGTGCATTCGCATTTAGCCTAATTATATGCAGGGACCAATAAATAAGCAATATTTACGAGCAAAGTCCGAATGTTTGTTCAACACAAACGTTCAGAATGTATTTCACACAAATACATTATCATAAAAATCATCACCCGCACCAGCATCCGTACGGAGCACCTTAAAGTGATCCTCCGATCTCCGCGGCTCGTCACCAAAGATCGACGGCACGACCTGGCTAGGGTCAAAGGAAGAATGTCGGGAAGGCTACCGGTACGAGCACCCCTCCCTAGCATAAATTGAATCATACCCCCACGAAGAACGAGGAGGCATGGTAGACATCATAGGAGCAGGGACAAGAGGCTGGTAATAAAGACTGCCATATGAAGGATACCCCGCATACCCGGGATAAGAAGGATACATCGGCATAGGCATAGGAGTAGGCTCCACAAACGGAGTCATCTACTCCCACCAGGACGGTCTGTCCGATGTGCAGGCACACTCTCTCTCCTAGGACTCTCCCTCAGAGGGCTCCTCTCGTGCGAAGGGCTACGCTCAGGAGAGCTCACAACCACATCATCTGACAATACTATCTGTCATGACCGACGAGGAAGGGGTCGACGGTACTCAACCTGCAGCCCACCAAATATATAAGATACATTTCTCAAAGCATGTAACTTTGAAAATGCAAAATCAAGTTTACCTTGTCCAAGTCAACTCTTGAGCAAGTACCCCTCGAAAGAGCTCGGGATATCCAGGTGATGCAGGAGCAAGTACGTTAAAGGACAAGCAAGAAGACGACGAATCAAGAACGTCCAAGAATCCAGTTCTTGAAACGTTAATGCTTGATCTTGAGCTGCTCATTGCCAAGAGTATAATGCCACGTGAGGTAAAGTGTGAGGTAACTATGTTAGAGTGGCAAGAAGATGACTAGAAGCTGAAAAGAAGAAGCCTTGGGCGCCAAGGAAACTGTTCCAGCGGTTTTGAGCCTTGGGCGCTAGGTAATCAGTTGTTTAGTTCGATTTCGTTTAGTATTCCCTTAATTAGTTAGAATATGTTTAGGAGAGTAATAATCTGATTGTTATTAGTATTAGAAGTCCATTAGGTGTTAGGAAAGCTGTTAGTTAGTCCGTTTTACAGTTGTAATCAGTTTTATAGTTAGTTTCCTATTCGGACTAGGATTAGGATTCCGAATAGCTTTAGATTTTCTTTGTCTATAAATAGGGGGGAGCTTTGCTACTGTAAACTCGTGCTTTGATGATTAATTATTGAATACGTAAGTATTTACCCCTCAAACTGAGTGATTCAGGTTGAAACCCTTACGAGTGATTCGTGAGTTGTTCTTGAGTGATTCTTGAACAAGATCCCTTTGTGTGATTCTATCAAAGGTTAATTTCCGTTTTGTTACTTATTTCACATCAACTTGGTATCAGAGCTAAAGGTTTGAGCTTTCTTAAGTTTAAACAACACGGTCCTGAGCATAAACACGACACCATAGCGAGCTTTAGAGAAAGATTCTTGCAAGATCCGCGCTTTGTTCACGAAGGCAGCCAAGAAACCCCCAAGAAACCAACAACCGAAGCTATGGGTGAGCCCAGCGAACTAGCAAAGTTGTTAACAGCCATGGAAGATCTTAGGACGTCTTTCAAATCTCAAGAAGAGCGGATGGCTGCTATGGAAAGAAGAAACCAAGAAGATAAGGAGAACATGGAGACAAGGATGCGCAGAATTCATTGGAGAAACCACAACCGTGACCCCGACTTCGATGAGGAGTTTGAAGACACAAGCGGGACTAGAACCAATGACGCTCCTAAACCACTACATCCCTATGATGATGACAGGAACTTGAAGGTCGAACTCCCTGAATATGACGGTTCCTACGACCCAGAGGCCTTTCTTGATTGGCTTAGAACTATGGAGAGAGTCTTTGAATACAAGGAGTATGATGAGCGGCGAAGATGCAAGTTAGCCACGCTTAAACTCACCAAGCATGCTTCTTTATGGTATGAAAACCTAAAGGCTCGACGCAAGAAGGAAGAGAAAGCAAAGATTGAGACTTGGGACAAACTCAAGAAATATTTAAAGAAACGATTTTTGCCTAAAGAATTTGAGCAAGAACAGTTTTTGAAACTCACATCCTTAAGCCAAGAAACCTCAAGTGTACAAGACTACCTCCAGAAGTTTGAACATATGCACATGCTGTGTGATCTTGAGGAGAAGGAGGAGTTAAAGATCGCGCGGTTCATCAAAGGTCTAAACCCAACTCTAAGGCGCAAGGTAGAGCTTGTTCCTTACGTAACCTTTGAGGACGTCTGCAAAATTGCTCTCAAGATTGAGAAGCAAGAGAAGGAGCAAAAACCGGTTGCCCGAGATGTGATTAAAGGCTATACAAGTTTTCGGAACCAATACAATGCGAGAGAGAATGCAACATTCTCCAAGAGCGCAAGTGTCCCTAGCAACCCCGTAACTCAAGACAAAGGCAAAGCCGTGGCTACTAAGGACAAGAGCCAACTGCGTTGTTTCAAGTGTCAAGGATATGGACACTATGCCTATGAGTACGGCTCGAAGAAAGCGCTCACCATCGCTGAGCTGGAAGAGATGGAGCCCTCGTTTGTTATGCCCATAACCGAGGATAGTGATGAAAACATTGGAGAGCCATTCATTGAAGATTATGGTATACCCGAGGTTGGAGAGACCCTAATCCTTACGAAGTTGCTACATACGACTGTGGCCGATGATGAGTCCGACCAAAGGGAGCAAATATTTCATTCTCGCTGCAAGGTTAGAGGTAAAGTTTGCAATTTGATTATTGACTCTGGGAGTTGTACTAATGTTGCTTCTAAAGAGATGGTTGATAAGCTTGATTTGCCTACTAAAAGTCATCCTAAACCCTATACTGTGCAATGGTTGAATGATGGGGGAGGGTTAAAAGTGACTAAACAAGCTAGAGTTTGCTTTACTTTAGGGTGTTATAAAGACGATCTATGGTGTGATGTACTGCCTATGGGTGTTTGTCATATATTGTTAGGTCGTCCTTGGCAATTTGATAGGAAAGTTAGTCATGATGGTGTAAACAATATCTATACTGTTTAGCATAACCAGAAACGAATCAAATTGTTACCCTTGACTGCCACTGAAGTTAAAGAAGCAAAGGCTAGTAAAAAGGCGAGTCGTGTAATGGTCATAGGAGAGAAAGAGATGGAAAAAGAGGTGGCTAGTGAAACTATGAGCTACCTAGTGTTGTTGTTTGAACCTAACATGTGTAACAATCCCAATTATGATCCTGAGCTACGCCTATTGTTAGAGAGGTTCAAAGAAGTGTTCCCCGAGGAGTTACCCCCTGGTTTACCTCCTATGCGTGGGATAGAACACCAAATTGACCTAGTTCCTGGAGCACCACTTCCAAATAGGCCAGCATATCGGTGTAACCCCGAAGAAGCCAAAGAGTTACAAAGACAAGTTGAAGAGCTTGTGCAAAGAGGCTATGTGAGAGAAAGTCTAAGTCCATGCGCTGTTCCTGCGTTACTTGTGCCTAAGAAAGATGGGACATGGCGTATGTGCATTGATAGTAGAGCTGTCAACAATATCACAATCAAATATAGGTTCCCTATGCCAAGATTAGACGATATGTTAGACGAGCTACATGGTTCCCAGTTGTTTTCCAAGATAGATCTTAGAGCTGGATACCATCAAGTGAGAATCAAGGAGGGGGATGAATGGAAAACCGCGTTCAAGACACGACATGGTTTGTATGAGTGGTTAGTAATGCCTTTTGGCTTGTGCAACGCTCCTAGCACATTCATGAGGTTGATGAACGAGGTATTGAGAGCATTCCTTGGTAAATTTGTTGTGGTTTACCTTGATGATATTCTTATATTCAGCAAGACCAAGGAGGAACATCTAGTACATCTACAGCGCGTATTTGAGAAGCTAAAGGAACAACAGCTTTTTGGCAAGTTAGAGAAGTGTGATTTCATGCTTCCTAAGGTTATATTCCTTGGTTACATTGTATCCAAAGATGGTGTACATGTTGATCCGTCCAAGGTAGAAGCTATGGCTTCATGGCCAGCTCCAACCAATATACATGAGGTACGTAGTTTTCATGGCTTGGCATCATTTTATCGGAGGTGTATACGCAATTTTAGTTCTATTACTGCTCCTATTACTGAATTAATGAAAAAAGGAGAGTTTATTTGGAGTGAAAGTGCGCAAAAGGCCTTTGTTGAGGTCAAAGAGAAGTTGTGTCAAGCACCTATTCTAGCATTACCCGATTTTGATAGATTGTCCAAGATGGCGCACTTTGAGCCATGTCACAAGAACGATGACGCCTCTCATGTTGCTGACTTGTTCTATAAAGAGATAGTGAGGCTACATGGCATTTCCAAGACCATTGTGTCAGATCGAGATACTAAGTTACTAAGTTACTTTTGGAAGACACTTTGGAGACTCGTTGGGACGAAGTTACTCTTTAGCACTTCACATCACCCACAAACAGATGGGCAAACCGAGGTTACAAACAGGACCCTTGGTACTTTGCTTAGAGGGTTGGTGAGTAGAAGCACAAAAGATTGGGATATTAAGCTAGCACATGTGGAGTTTGCATATAACAGAACGCCTGGATTTACCACGGGTCGTTCTCCATTTGAGATTGTGTATGGCATTAATCCTTATTTGCCTATTGATTTCGTGTCTTTGCCTAGAGATGATGTTATCAATGTAGATGCCAAGGCAAGACAACAAGCTTTCAAGAAGACCTGTGAGCAAGTTCGTGCGCGAGTAGAGAAGATGAACTCAAGGTACCAAGCTAGAGCTAACAAGGGAAGAAAGCAAGTTCTATTTGAACCTGGTGACTTAGTTTGGCTACACCTGCGCAAAGAAAGATTTTCTTCTAGACGCAAGAACAAGCTTATGCCTCGAGCAGATGGTCCTTTTCAAGTTCTAGAGAAGATTGGAGACAATGCATACAAGATTGATCTTCCTAGTGAGTATTGAAACGTGAGCTCAACCTTCAATGTCGGTGATCTTAGCCCTTACTTAGAGGATACGAATTTGCGGGACAATTCTTTTAAAGAAGGGGAGGTTGATGCAGGAGCAAGTACGTTAAAGGACAAGCAAGAAGACGGCGAATCAAGAACGTCCAAGAACCCAGTTCTTGAAACGTTAATGCTTGATCTTGAGCTGCTCATTGCCAAGAGTATAATGCCACGTGAGGTAAAGTGTGAGGTAACTATGTTAGAGTGGCAAGAAGATGACTAGAAGCTGAAAAGAAGAAGCCTTGGGCTCCAAGGAAACTGTTCCAGCGGTTTTGAGCCTTGGGCGCTAGGTAATCAGTTGTTTAGTTCGATTTCGTTTAGTATTCCCTTAATTAGTTAGAATATGTTTAGGAGAGTAATAATCTTATTGTTATTAGTATTAGAAGTCCATTAGGTGTTAGGAAAGCTGTTAGTTAGTCCGTTTTACAGTTGTAATCAGTTTTATAGTTAGTTTCCTATTCGGACTAGGATTAGGATTCCGAATAGCTTTAGATTTTTTTTGTCTATAAATAGGGGAGAGCTTTGCTACTGTAAACTCGTGCTTTGATGATTGATTATTGAATACGTGAGTATTTACCCCTCAAACTGAGTGATTCAGGTTGAAACCCTTACGAGTGATTCGTGAGTTGTTCTTGAGTGATTCTTGAACAAGATCCCTTTGTGTGATACTATCAAAGGTTAATTTTCGTTTTGTTACTTATTTCACATCACCAGGACTTCGTGGCATGCATCATCCTGAAGACTCTCCCGATCTGCTCACGATCAAGCTACACAAAGAAAAGTCAGTACAAGCATGAAAAACGACAAAGCATCGCACATATTGGTAAAATAACGAGTTTACCCCTGAATGCCCAACTGGAAGAGGAAGGCCCTGGATGTGCTCATCAAGGTCCTCCGTCATGGGGACTTCCCCCCAACACTCCTTCCCGCCATAGTCCCGACCTCGGACCCGCATGTCCGGGATATCCACATCAATGGCGTCAACCCGAGGCTCCTACAAAGCAAAGTAAGTTAGCATCCAACAAAACAAGAAAGGCATAGAATATCAAAACATTAAATTCTTACCTTCAAACCCACAAAATGAAGGCATGAGGCGATCATGGCGGAACTGTTCGTAGTGCCCCGCGAGGCCCTCCGCAGGCTCCCTCAAATACCGCATAGCATCAGAGGCAACCATGGCCTCCGCAACCTGCTCGCGAGACAAGAACCTCACCAAGAACATGGTCGAGGGAGGATCCGAGGGAGTCCTCGGGCCCGCCACGTCAGGATAAACCTGACGGAAGATCCGCTCTTCTAAGTACCACTCAAAAGAGAACGGACCCGCAATCAGGATCCTCTGGCGGTCCACCGCCCTAGATGCTAGGATAGCATCCGAAGCTAAACCATGACACTTCGCCCATGGGAAGTAGTCAATCTACGCAAGCATGCAACATAAGATATTTCCACACTTGAAAATACAATCCATTGAACAAAAAGCAAAGCTACTTTACCTTGTGCCAGTCTAGGCGCAGGAGGGCCTCCCTATACTGCTGAAGAGTCTGGAAAGGCGCAGGCTCCCTTTGACGCCATGCCCTACAAACCGGGAAGTCTAACTCCCAACCCGTAGGCGCCATGTCCGGGAAATGCTCAAAAAACCAAAGCTACATCAAAACATGGAATTAAGCACCGCACACTTAAATCATGCAAATCCACAAAAACAGATGCAGAAAGCAAACGCACCTGTAAGTCCTTCCAAAAACCGTACAAGCTCACGGGAGGAAGAGTCGACTGCTTGCATCCCTCATCATTCACGCGGCAAGCAAACCGCATACATCTCAAGAGGTTGGCATAACCCGGCAACCCCCAGTTGTACTCTCTCCCAATCCAACAAGCTCGGGAGGTAAATAGCATGGATACAATCCCCTTTGTCACCAAAGATAGTAGTGGCACGAAGGTAGGCGATGAACATCCTCGCCTTTTTCTCCACTGAGGTATTTCTCTTATACCTCGTGTCCTTCAAAGCAGCGAAAAGCTCGCTATAGGAACGGTAATGGTAACCCTAAGTGTTCCCCCAAGGACCGAAAAGCTCCACCATCTCCGCCTTACTCTTCCAAATGGAAACGTCATAGACAATGGGCGTACCCACGCAAGGTTCCCTGGTCAACATAGCAAACTCCGAGGGAGTGATCATCATCTCTTCATTAGGGAAATGGAACGTGTTGGTAGTATCCCAAAAACGCTCCAAAGAAAAGCGGACAACACACCTTTTGACTCGCTCAACTGAGTCCGCCGCTTTCAAAAGGGGCCCAAACCCTGCATTCAAAACCGCATCCTGCACCTCTTTGGGCAAGATTTTAAAAAAGTCTCACTGCTGAGCCATAGTTGCCATGGGCCTTCAAATTTTCATCGGGTTCCTATGATCAATTCGCAACCCCTTAGATTCACATTTCAATCAAATGTTCAATCCTAGGCATGTTTCTAAGTTCGTTCAAGCCGCGCAAGATCACATGCGCTACAAGCTTGACAATTGCATACGATTTCTACACAGATTCAACTCAAGGCAAAGCATATAAGCTAAAATTCAATGCATAAAACTATGAATTCAAAGTTTGAGGCTTACCACGAACTTGGAAGCCCGAGAGCTCAAATGAGTCGCCGGTCGGAAAAGCAACTCCGATCGATCCCAAACAATATCGGGCATCCTGTCCGACCGGGTGTATCGATCTTGAGGAAAAGCCACATTGGGCTTCCTCTTTGAAGGCTTCACATGAGAAGGAAAAGCCTTGGTGAAAATGTCGATTTCTTCGACCTCCTCCCTCACCTCGGTCCTCCTACTCCTCTTCCTTGCCAATTTTGGAGCCATGAAGAAGGATGAGCAAAGTAAGCAAGAACAACAAGTAAAAATCGAGAAGACAAGATTTTCTCTCTCCAAGGGTTTCAAAAACCCACTCACAAATTCACCCGAAAATTGTGAGAAATCACAAATAAACATCAAATTATGCAAAGATTATGCAAAAGCAAGCAAATGCAAGCAAATGCAAGCAAAAAGTAGCAAATTTGAGCAATTTTTAGCAAGAAATGAAGTTTGGGCAACAATGGAGGTAGAGAGAGAGTCTCGAACTTTTGGGGAAGAAATGACCCAAAATTCGGCTCACCCCAAATTAAACCCCATTCGCGCCTCTGAACCGACCCCGCAGCCCGGTTCAAGGCTGCCCAGGCTTAGCGGCTCCGGCGCTGGCCCTGGCGGCCCCTGTCAGCACCCCCGCACTGTCATCTGAGCTGCTGAGCAGGCCCGATAAGGCCGCGCAGCGCTCGGCGGCCCTGCGCATAGCCGCTGAACCTCTTTTCTCTTCCGCCTCTCACCGGGCGGGCTCGCAAGTTCAAATTCCACGCGGGATTGCATTTCTCCACCGTTAGAAGATCGGGAGATTCAGGCATGTCACCCTAAATGACTTTTTTGCCCCCACAACTTGGTTTCCTATCCTAGGGACCCGGTATCATCTATTTTCGCAGGCACAGACACACTTTATTCAAATTTTTGCAGGCACAGGCACTTTATTCAATTTTTTGCAGGCACAATTTTCCAGGACATATGCATCACTGAAGCAGAGCTACGCAACGCTCTTCGATGTTGAGGCTATTAAAATTAGCGTCACGTTGGCACCCGCAAAGCAGAGCTACGGAACGCTCTTTGACGATGAAGCTATTAAAATTAGCATCGCGTTAGCACCCGCAAAGCAGCTAACCCTGACCACAGGCAGTCAGCAGTCTACTCCTTCTTTCTTTCTAACATAAAGCACTTTCGAACAAAAAAAACTGCAGCCATTTTTTTCAAATACTTTGACCTTCGCTTTCACAAGCTCGGCCAAAGTGGGGGCTTCTGTAGACACCCTAATCGGTTCTCATCCCCTGGCACCGCAACGCCCGATGATAATGGTAATGGATTAACATGGACGTAAGTAGAAAAGGACATTGCTCGGAAATCTAGACCAAATTCCTTGAAACCTCAGTCTTTGGATAGCCCTTGTTATACGGATTCCAATGCCTTTGACCTTGACTCAATCAGGCTCCCAGATCAAGAGATATTGCGTCTCGAATATTTGGGTCAAAGCCGCTCAATCCCGACCCCCTGGGTCAACCCAAGGGCAATTTCGTAATTTACAGAGCACAAAAAGCCAAAAAACCCTAGGCACGCACGCACCTCCGGGCTCAGCGGCTGACGCTGTTAGTCCGGCGGCACACGCGTGACAGCGGGGGCCCTCTGGGCAGCCGCTGGGCCCAGCAGCATGCCGCTGAGCTTCAGCTGCAGGCCGCGGAGCCTCGGCGGCACTGTCGTTGAGCCCCAACCGCAGCCGCTGAGCCCCAGCTGCCTTCCGTGTGGCCGCTGGGCATATTTTAGCTGGGCCGTGTTTTGGCGTCGGGTTTGCAACCCTAAGCCTCTAATTTCGTCCCCTAACTCTATAAATATTCCTTTTCACCCTCTTTTGGGAGAGGTTGGTCAGTTCATAATGTTGAGAGCATTGAGAACACATATTTTCCCCAAATGAAAGAGAATTCAGATTTTTGAAGACTCAAGAAGGAATTGCACCTAACCTAGCACCCAAGATTAATTCTACTAGTCCCGTTCGAATAGAACGTCCAGGTTAACCATCCTGAGGGCCTAAATTCTTTAATAAATCTCTTATTTATTGTCAATTAATCATGTTTTATTTAGCTTTTGATTATGGTTGAGTAAATCTGCATGTTTGGGTCTTTGTATATAATTATGCATAATTAGTTAATCTAAAGTTAGCATCTTTTTATTAGTTTATGCATGTTTTATCTTTTTATAGTTTTTTGCATGCATATAGCAACCTCATAGGTTTATTTTAGCATAAAGTTGATATCTTTGCATTGTTCTTCCTTTGAAGTTACTAACAAATTTATTGATGTGCATAAGCAATATTTGGCGCGTTTAGCAAAGTACGGTAGGTTGGAGCGTCAATTTATTGTTCTTATATCTTTTTTATGCTTGATAATAGTATGCATGTGAATTGGATATAATTTGTGCAAAGTGATAACATAGGTAATTTGGTTGTCTCTAACCCGCCTAGTTAATTTAGGATCTTGGACGACCGGATTTATTTGGAACCATATAGCGTAAATAAATAGTTGGCATGGATAAGCTTAGTAGAGGCCGTTTATACGGGCGAATTAGATGAGATTCGTTTTTTTTATTTCGTACCTACACCCCGTAACTCAATATTTAGTCCCCATGGGCATGAGTCAATTCCCAATAGGAATTGGGTGCACTTTTTGATGGTTTCCAATTTTTCCCTAAAAATTGGTGGCGGCTTCTTTATTTGCAAATTGTTATTCCCCATAATTAATTTAAATTGCATATTGACATATTATTTAAGAACCACTAATTCTAATCCAAAGATTAAATTCTACCGCGGAGCGCCGGCGAGGCGAGGGTTCTTACAGTGGCGACTTCACTGGGGATAATTAACAAGAGGGTGTAATTCGAACACTTATCCATGTCAATAATTTATTTTAGCTATTTGGTTCAATTACCGTATGTTTTTAGTTTCTTTGCTTTTGCATCCATATGATTCATATTGCATGCGTTATCATCGCAAGATGTCGAAAGACATCACCACTCCATAAACAGGATTTACCCTTTGGAGCATTGTCTATGACTTAGGTCGGTGACCCACTAGGTCTGAATTACCTTTGCACATAGTCGTGTTCCGCCCCATGGCATTTACATGTTTCTATTCGAGATGTGTAAAACGGTACGTTTAGTTTTACTATGCATTCCATAGATGACGAAACGCATCCGGTCGTGTGTTACCATATCCAACCATAGATTGTGTCAAATATTGCATTAGTCCCATAGTCCATATCAAGGTGGTAATTGATTTACTTGCCATATTATGATGGATTGTTTCCTTGTTATGTGATTAGTTTCCATAGAATATTAGAACTAGATCCTCCCTTAGGATTTCTTTTTGAGTCCTGGTTAGGGAAGGCTTCCCTTTTGTTTGCTTGTGCGTTTTGTCAAGTTTACAAATAGAGTCTAGGATTTTTTCTTTTTAGGAAGTAGAATCCCAGTATGATCCCGACGATGCTAGTAACCATATTAGGGAGACTTATTTTCCACGAAAATCAATTTCGAGCAGTAATATATTTCGACCAATGATCTTTCCAAAATAAAAAAGAGTCTTATTTCTTTCCTTAAGCAAGTCAATAGTATATTTTCCTTTTCTTGAGTCCGGAATATATCTTCCATATCTAAGTCAGGAGTCTTGTGGCAAGTCAAGAGTAGTGTCTTTATACTTTCCATTGCACGTCAAGAGTATATTTCCCATTTCCCTAAGTATTAGCAATAAAAAAAAATTCTCATAGTAAGTCCAGAGTAATCTTTTGCTTCCCATATTTTGTTTAGGGTCTAGGCATCCTTTTTCCATTTACTTATTTTGCAAGTCAAGAGTAATATTCTTTCTTTCTTGAGTCAAGAGTATTTTTGCTTTTTCCCTTTTTAATAAAAAGTCGAAAGATCATTGGTTAAAATACGTAACTTGCATCGTAAAATTTCCAAAATAAATTCAGTTTCCTTGAGAAGTTACCATGTTGAGAGATTATTCTAGATTCTTTTCCCATCTTTTTCTAACTAAAAAAAAATCAAAAAATTGCATTGTACTTCATTTTTAGAAGCTCCATGCTAGGACATATAGAATCATTTTAGATTGCATTGCATATGATTTTGCATCATCTTAGAATCTTTCATACACCCACTTGCCATTGGTGGGTAGCTTCATCATTCATCTCATACTAGATAATTTGTGCATACATATAGGACATCGCATATCACATTGCATATCATTCTAGGAAATTCTAGATTCTCGCATATCATTTGCATGTAAATCACATAGTCATGTCTAGGACACTATAGAGTTTTGCATCATTCACCTCATACAGTTGCATTCATCGAGTCATAGCCCACACGGCGTTTAGAAAGATGCATCATTGCATGTTCATCTCAAGCTTGCATATAGAGTTATCATCTTTGGACTTTCAAGGTTAATATAAGAGTTTGCATTCTTCTAAAAGCCTTTTTCAAATTTTCTTCCTTAGTGTCCCTTACTAAGTTGAGAATGGAATCCAGGATTGCAAAGCCCGACATTACTCAAAGGAACCAAAGCCCAATATGACTGGAGAAGGTGAGAAAACCCAAACCCAAATGATGGAGGAACTTTTGGCCCAAATGAAAGCCATGAATGCTAGGTTCGTTGAATTAGAGGCTAAGATTGCTAACCTCGATCCTCACACCAAGGATCCTGAAGAGCCCATTCTGAATGATGGCAAGCCCAAACCTCCCACTAAAGAGGTCAAACAACTTCAAGCTAAGCTAAATAGGCTCGAGTCTGTTTTAAGCAAAAGTCGCATCTTTAACGACATGATAGTCGATTCTGAAGGCTTTTCTCCCCACATCAAGGGAAAATTGCCCACCAAGTTTTCCATGCCTGAAGTTCCCATCTTCAAAGGAACCGACGATCCACAAGATCATATTAGAGCTTTCACTACTGCGTTGGGCCTTAGAGGGATTGAACACGATCTGTATGTCCACCTTTTTCCCCAAACCTTGGACCCCGCTGTAAGGGCCTGGTTTTTCAAGTTGCCATCTCAAAAGATTCAAAAGTGGGAAGACTTATCCACCTTTTTTCTGGAGAGATACGCTGACAATGTCTTGCCTCCCATGACATTGAGAGAGCTAGAGATCACCAAGCAATGTGATAAAGAAGGATTCACCAACTTTCTGAGAAGCTGGAAGACCAAGGTCGCTGAAATGATTGATCGCCCATCTGAAAGGGATCAAATTAGAATGTTTGTCAACAACTTGACACCCAAGTATCGTGAGCACATGAATTTCCAGCCGATCACTACTAATGCCCAACTAGTTGAAGTTGGCATGGCCATTGAAGATGACCACCTCACCCAATTAAGCAACAAGCAAGGCAAGCATGGCTCTAATAATGGAGGCTCGTTTGACCAAGGAAATGAGGTCAATGTCATTGTAAGTAGGCATAAAAGAGTATACACACCTCTTAGCATGACACAAGATGAAGCATTTGACAAACTTCTCGAAGAAGGCTATATTTCGGCAATCGGTCCCACACCGGACCTAGAGCCCAATAAGAGAGGAAAGAACTGGAATCCTAATGCCTACTGCAAGTATCATCAAGGAAAAGGTCATATGACTGAAGAATGCATGCAGTTGAAGCGCGAGATCCGAAATTTTGATCGACGATGAGATCATCCATGCACCATGAACCCAAGTGTTTGAATTGGACGCCTAGCTTAGTCGCGAAGCCCAAGCTCAAATATCATAGAGTTATAGTCAAGTTGGAGAATTCCCTTTCCCCTTTCTTTCTTTGTCGAGTCCAAGTCTTGTCTTAGGATTCCCCTTAAAGCATTGTCTTGCCTTCTTTTGTTTGAATGAAATAGGCCTGCATTTCTTTCTTCATTTATGGAATTTCTCTTAGTTGCAAATCCAATGATGAATTTGAGTTGCCAAACTTGATCAATGCAAAGGACCTTAACTATTGAGAAGAGGACCAAAAAAAAAAGAAAAAGAAAAAAAGAAAAAGCAATGGGACGCACATCCTATAAGTCATATTGAGGACATGAGGCATTCATTTGGCACCCTTCACTATTACCCTTTCACCCCACAATGCAAATTACCACTTGGAGCCCATTTGAGCCACCAAACGCAAGCCACATTCTTTCTCGAACCACATTATCCTAACCCGGGGTATGGGAAGTGTGTAAGAATTCTAAGTGTCACCAAATCTCAAGAGAGGAGAGTAAACTCCAACGAGTTAAAAAAAAAAAAAAAAAAAAAAAAAAAAAAAAAAAAAAAGAAGCAATTGTCGAAAATTCAAAAGAGAGAAGAAAAATTTCCAAATGCATCACAATAGCACCAAAAATCAAGAGAGTTTCCTTACCTCGAAACATCAAGTGACACCCAGCACACTGGGGGCTTTTATGGGAATTTGAGCCTTATTATCCATTCCTTGGCAACCCGAACCTTGGCCTAACATTACAACCCAAAAGACCTCTTAGAGGTATGAATCTTGAAAGATGTGTACGCACCATATTAAATAAAATTAAAAAAAGAGCCCGCTAGGTTGAAAACCCGAAAGGGCGACCTAGGCAAAAGTTAAGGCATAATCATCTAAAAGCCTGCTAAGTCTTTTCATTCATCGACTTAGGCAAAAATGGCAAGTCCGCTGGGTCGATCATTCAAGACAATGATCCAGGCAAAAGTTAGGGCACTAAAATCCAAAGGTCCTCGAACTACGTTTTGGCCTGATTCCTCTGTGGATATGTAGGTAACCTCTTTGCATTGAGGCCCGGCCGTATTCTAATTTTTCTCAATCTCAAGACGCATTTGCAATTACACATGGGATTCATTAAAGGTCTTAACTCAATAACATCACTTCATCAATGGCAACTCAAAATTCTAAGGGTTTCAAATATCCGTGATTTTACCCCTTTTAGAGCCTAAGACTTGTATTCGAACTTGCTTCCCTGCATCGCTCCCTATCTCACTCAATCTCTCCATATTTTCTATTTTTTGCACCAAGCCCCATTTCTTTCATAATTTCACATCTTTACCCTGAAATTCTCCACTTTGCATCGACTCCCTACTCATAGTTTGTGGCTTCCGTAGCCATCTATTCTTGGATCAATAACTCCAACTAAACATCCATCACTCATCGCATATTCACGGATTTCCTCATGGGATCACTTTATGCATACTGGGGCTTCGACTCCTCCCATACTTGGCGAAACATGTTTGAATACTCGAAATCTCACTCGCAAAAGCTTGCTCGCTTTACGATCCAATCGGTAAACTGGGGGCTTCGCACTTGCCTCAAAGGCACCAATCCGCATACACCTCATGGCTTAAGAGGGACACTTTTGGAACAAAAATCCTTTTGCAAATAATTAATGGAAATCGCTTTTGTATCCCTTGAAGTCTGGTCTTCAATGCATTGCATATATGTCATAATTATTAAGTCACATGCATCATTCTTATTCATACTAGGTTTCGTGGAGCTGTAGGCCTAGCTAGCATTGCATTTGCACACTTTGAGTATCATGTCACTCATTTGCACTCACTAAGCACTTTTTGCCTCCGCGGCACAAGCATATCACACACATGTAGCTTTGAATGCGCTTAAGTCTAAATGTCTTTATTTGGAGTCCGTTCTCTAACATTCCTTTTGGGTCCGTCCCGTTGCATTGAGTAAGGTCCGTCCTTTTGGGTCCGGCCCGTCGCATTGAGCAAGGTCCGTCCTTTTGGGTCCATCCCATCACATTGAGCAAAGTCCGTCCTTTTGGGTCTGTCCCGTTTTATTGAGAAAGGTCCGTCCTTTTGGTTCCATCCCGTCGCATTTAGCAAGGTCTGTCCTTTTGGGTCCGTCCCATCACATTTAGTAAGGTCCGTCCTTTTGGGTCCGTACCGTTTCATTGAGCAAGGTATGTCCTTTTGGGTTCGTCTCGTCGCATTGAGCAACGTCCGTCCTTTTGGGTCCGTCCCATCGCATTTAGTAAGGTCCGTCCTTTTGGGTCTGTCTCGTTGCATTGAGCAAGGTCGGTCTTTTTGGGTCCATCCCGTTGCATTTAGCAAGGTCCGTCCTTAGGGTGGACGTCCGTCCTATAGCATCCCCATACTCTCTATGTCTTCCTATTTGATTGAACTAACATGCAGGTTACAATGCCAATCACAAGCATTATTTCAGCAAAACAAAACAAAGCACGAGAGCGACGCAAAGCTCTCCGATGATGGGCTATTACAATTAGCACCACCTTTGCAAAGCAAAGCACGAGAGCGATGCAAAGCTCTCCGACGATGGGCTATCACAATTAGAACCACGTCTGCAAAACACGGCACGATAGTGAGGCAAGGCTCTTCGACGTCTGGACTATCGCAAATAGCACAGCGTCTGCATTCACAAAGCAGGTAACCCTGACCACAGGCGGTCAGGATTTACTTTTATCGCATCTTTTTCTAACATAAATGTTTTCAAAGCACTGCAGGCATTTTTAGCAAATACTTTGACCTTCCCTTTCACAAGCTCGACCAAAGTGGGGGCTTTTGTAGACACCCTAATCGGTTCTCATCCCCTGGCACCGCAACGCCCGATGATGATGGTAATGGATTAACATGGACGTAACTAGAAAAGGACATTGCTCAGAAATCTAGACCAAATTCCTTGAAACCTCAGTCTTTGGATAGCCCTTGTTATAAGGATTCCAACGCCTTTGACCTTGCCTCAATCAGGCTCCCGGATCAAGAAATATCGCGTCTCGAAGATTTGGGTCAAAACTGCTCAATCACAACCCCCTGGGTCAGCCCAAGGGCAATTTCGTAATTTACTGAGCACAAAAAGTCAAAAAACCCTAGGCACGCGCGCGCTCCGGGCCCAGCGGCTGACACTGTCAGTCCGGCGGCACACGCGTGACAGCAGGGCCCTCTAGGCAGCCGCCGGGCCCAGCGGCATGCCTTGTGGCCGCTAGGCCTGTTTTTTGGTTGGGCCGAGTTTTGGCGCCGGGTTTCTTATCCTAAACCCTTAATTCCGTCCCCTAACTCTATAAATACTCCTTTTCACCCTCTTTTGAGGGAGGTTGGTCAGTTCATAATTTTGAGAGAGGTTGTCAGTTCATAATTTTGAGAGAGGTTGGTCAGTTCATAATTTTAAGAGAGGTTGGTCAGTTCATAATTTTGAGAGCATTGAGAGCACATATTTTCCCCAAATCAAAGAGAATTTAGATTTTTGAAGACTCAAGCAAGCATTGCACCTAACCTAGCACCCAAGATTGAAGAGCAATTCCAATTCTACCAGTCCCGTTCGAATGGAACGTCCAGGTTAACCATCCTGAGGGCCTAAATTCCTTAATAACTCTCTTATTTATTGTCTATTAATCATGTTTTATTTAGCTTTTGATTATGGTTGAGTAAATCTGCATGTTTAGGTCTTTGTATATAGTTATGCATAATTAGTTAATTTAAAGTTAGCATCTTTTTATTAGTTTATGCAAGTTTGCATCTTTTTATAGTTTTTTGCATGCATATAGCAACCTCATAGGTTTATTTTAGCATAGAGTTGATATCTTTGCATTGTTCTTCCTTTGAAGTTACTAACAAAATTATTGATGTGCATATGCAATATTTGGCGCGTTTAGCAAAGTACGGTAGGTTGGAGCGTCAATTTATTGTTCTTATATCTTGTTTATGCTTAATAATAGTATGCATGTGAATTGGATATAAATTGTGCAAAGTGATAACATAGGTAATTTGGTTGTCTCTAACCCGCCTAGTTAATTTAGGATCTTGGACGACCGAATTTATTTGGAACCATATAGCGTAAATAAATATTTGGCATGGATAAGCTTAGTAGAGGCCGTTTATACGGGCGATTTAGATGAGATTCGTTTTGTTTATTTCGTACCTACACCCCCGAATTAAATATTTAGTTCCCATGGGCATGAGTCAATTCCCAATAGGAATTGGGTGCACTTTTTGATGGTTTCCAATTGTTCCTTAAAAATTGGTGGCGGATTCTTCATTTGCAAATTGTTCTTCCCCATAATTAATTTAAATTGCATATTGACGTATTATTTAAGAACCATTAATTCCAATCCAAATATTAAATTCCACCGGGGAGCGACGGAGAGGCGAGGGTTCTTACACAGGGCAATCGGAGCTCAAACGAGCGCTACAACGGCGTTTTCGTGATGGTGGGGACGAATTGGCCAACCGCAAGCCCCAACGGCCCCACCGCCAGGGCCAGTGGCTGCCGCCAGATCCAGCGACATTATCGAGGGCCGCTGGAGCCCCAGTCGCGCGCCGTGTGGCCACTGGGCACTGTTTTTTGCCCAGGAACCCTAATTTGACCTCTTTTTCGGCCCAATCCCTATAAATACCCATCTAGACTAGAGCTAGCAAAAACTGATATGACACGATAACACGACACGAACCGGACACGAAATAAACGGGTTGGTGTTGAGATTTTCGACACGATTAACTTAAGCGGGTCGACACGAGTAAAACGTTTAGTTAAATGGGTTGGGTTAGTGTTGAGATAAATTGACCCGCTCCGACATGATTATTCAAACATGTCGAAAAATAAGTCACTTAACTAAAAATAATATCATAAATAAAGTTCAAATCTATGATATTCATTCGTTCAATTGACTAATACACCCATGGAAGCTTACAAGTGGTGTTTCAAAATTTGTTTACTATATTTTTATTAGGTTTTTATGTTATATTTTTTGTTTTCTGAAACGAAATTAGATTTGAAACGTTAAGCGGGTCAACACGAATAACACGATTATTAAGCGGGTTGGGTTATTGTTGAGGGTTTCCGACACGATTAATAAATGGGTCAGGTAAGTGTTGGGAAGTTCTTGACACGATTATCTTTGACACGAACACGGATATGACACGACACGACCTATTTGCCAACTCTAATCTAGACCCACTTCTTTTTTTTTTTCATAAGTAATTTGAAACATTCATTACTTGAAGCACAAACATACAATATAAAGAAGGGCATACCCTCCTCTTACACCATCTCCCATCGCAAGATGTTACCTTCTAGGAAGGGCCCATCTAAAACCATAAGAGGACATAACAGTTTATGTAACAAGACAACTACACACATACCCTTTGAGTCTCATTTTTACAACTGATCAAACCCAACTTTATTTGGTGCAAGAACATGTTAATGTTTTTGGTTTGTTGATGTTTTTCAGGCCTTTGACATTCCAGCTGCATATATTATCCATGACTACAAGAGGGTTGGTCCCCCGCACCATGTTGAGGCATATTAGAGCTTATAGCATTTTGAACAGACAAACTATTAGGTGAGCTCGCAGTAGCATTAGTTGTTACATCAACCACCATTTCTAATCCAGTGAAGGCATTATTCAGAGTTATCTCAGAAACTACAGGTACTGTAGGAATTATAGGACTCTTACCTTTGGACTTACCTTGTCGATGCACCAACTGAAACCCATCAGCATCAACAGACTTTGCAGCCCCTGTTGTCTTGGGTATCCAGACTTTCTTCACAGGTTTAGCAGGTTGGTCAGGCTGAGTATTTGAAAGGTTCTTCCTGCACTTGCCAACTTCATGGCCAATACCTTTACATCCTGAACAAACAACAGGCTTCCAGTCATAACTGACAGTGGGAGGGATTAAAGCACCCCATTCATCCTTAAAGTAAATCATATCAGGGAAGTCCTGACCCAATTGCACTTCAATCAATATTTTGGCAAAACCCAGTCTTATTTTAGCTCGAGTAGTTTCATCAGCTTCCAACACTTTTCCTACTGCTGAGGCTATGCGAAACATATTGTCTAGAGCCCAATACCTAAAATCTAGGCCATACAGTTTCACCCAAATTGGTACACGATCAATTTTTTATTTTCTCAAATAAATTTTAGGAGCCCTAGACCCACTTTTACAGGTAAGAACTCATTATTACGGGATTAAACTCAAGAGAACCCTAATCACTCTCTCTCTCTCTCTCTCTCTCTCTCTCTCTCTCTCTCTCTCTCTCTCTCTCTCTCTCTCTCTCTCTCTCTCTCTCTCTCTCATACAACCCTAATCAAATCAATCTTACCTTTTTTCAACCACCATTCAAGCGCAACTTCACAACCAAGAGCAAGGCAAATACGACAGAAATTGACATTTAATTTCTAGTGTAACAAAGGATAACCCAAGAGAAATTTTCTCAAACTTTCAAAACTCTTTTTCAAATCATATTTTACTTTGATATGATAATGATTGATTTGTACAGCATGGTTTGATTGTTTTAATTGTTTCAGCTACTCTAACATGCTTAGATAATTTGTTATTAATCAAATTCATGTCTACATAATTGATTTACATGTCTTATTTAGTTAATTAGAGCATGTTTAGTGTAAATATTGTATATTTCCATGGTTAGCATATTTAATTAGCATATTAGCATATAATTAGGGTAATTAGGGTTTTGCATGTACTTAGCCCTAGACTACATATTAGCATATTTTTGTTATTTTGTATATATTTCATATTTTGATGATTATTATTTTTTTTCTTCCATTGAAGTTACTAACAATCGTATTGGTGTGCATATGCAATTTGGCGCATTTAGCAACAATAGTAACTTGGAGATTTTTTTTTCTTATATATTATTGGTCTGGATTATGCTTGTTAGTTAGTGCATGCAATTGGATAATATGTGCAAAGTGATCGCTTAAATTATTTGGTTTGTTCAACCCACCTTGTTAATTTAGGATCTTGGACGACCTGTTTGTATGGAAGCCTGCAACGTGAATTAAGAATCAACATGGATGAGATTAGTAGAGACCGTTATTATGGGCGATTTAGATAGGATTCGTTTTATCTTTTCGTACCCACATCCCCGGGAACCCTAATTTGACCTCCTTTTTGGGCCTAATCCCTATAAATACCCATCTAGACCCACTTATTTTTTTATTTTTTTGATAAGTAATTAGAAACTTTCATTACTTGAAGCACAAACATGCAATATAAAGAAGGGCATACCCTTCTCTTACACCACCTCCCATAGCAAGATGTTACCTTTTAGGAAGGGCCCATCTAAAACCATGAGAGGACATAACAGTATATTTAACAAAACAACTACAGACATAACCTTTGGAGTCTTATTTTTACAATTGATTAAACCATGCTCTATGAGCTTGAGACGTCTTCTTAGGCATAATGGCCTTGATACAGACTCTTATTATTTCCATCTTCAACTTCTGCACTAGACATTCTGGTCTTGTAACTGCATTGTTCCAGACAACTTTATTTCTGCTTCGCCATATCTGGTATACTAAGCCAATCACAGCAGCTATAATAACCCCTCTGATAAATTTGGGTTTGTCACTAGTCTACCTGCAAAAATTCCAGACAACATTATGCTTAGTTTTAATTTGCAGCAAGGTTCTGATCAGGTCCCAGCACTTGTTGCTATACACACACACACACACACACAAAGAATAAGTGTGCATTCATCTCAGAGGCTGTCCCACAAAGTGGATAGATATCATCATTACAGACTTTGATTTTCAGCAACCTATCTCTAGTTTGCAATCTGTTCATGGCTGACATCCAAGATATAAACGAGTGTTTTGGTTGATTGAGCTTATTCCAAACCCAACAAGCCCAAACCACTTAATGATGAGAATTAGTAAGCTAGTTAAAGCCATTCTTGATAATGTAATATCCCTTCCCATTACCTGCCCACTTACCTTGAGTGTATGTCAATCTAAATTGGTCTCCATACTCACATATTTTCTTCCATGTCCAGCTTGTTGTTGAGGATACCTTGTATTCCCACCAGTTCTTCTTCTTCATATAAATGTGGTGAACCCACTTAACCCAGAGTGAATCCTGCATAGAAGATAGCCACCAGATAAATTTACCAACAGCAGCCATATTGCCAGCAATACAGTCTCTAATACCAAGGCCTCCTGCAGCCTTAGGCCTGCAAATGAATTCCCAAGAAATTGGGGGAGTTCTTACATATATTGCTTTACCGTCCCACAAGTAATTCCTACACACAACCATTATTTTTTGCAGCACACTCTTGGGAATAATAAACATTAAATCCCAATAAGAATGCAGAGTGATAAGTACATAGTTAACCAGGGTAGCTCTACCAGCATAGGACAAGTGTTTTGAGCCCCATCCTCTAATTCTTACAATAATCTTTTCCACCAACACATCACTATCAATTTTAGATAATTTCCTAGATGGGACAGGCATGCCCAAGTAACGGAAAGGCAACTTACCTTGCTGAAATCCAGAAACTGAAATCACATTTTGAACTAGGTTCTCCTCCATGTTGCAACAATAAAGAGCAAACTTACCTCTGTTTGCAACCAACCTAGAGGACACTGAAAGAGATTCAAACCCCCTGAGCAACATAGCAACTGAACTAGCATCACCATGGAAAAACATTAGCAATTCATCAGCAAAGCAAAGATGGTCCAAACCTAGAGCTCTACATTTAGGGTGGAAAGTAAACTATTTACTAGTTCCAACCCACTTAAAAAGTTTAGAAAGGTATTCCATGCAGACAACAAATATCAGGGGGACAATGGATCACCTTGTCTTAATCCTCTTTTCCTTGGAAAAAGCCCATGTAAAGAACCATTAATAACCAGGGAATAGCAAGGGGAGCTGACACACACCATGATCCAATGCACAAACAGGTCAGGAAATTCAAAGCTAGGAGCATCTGTCTAAAAAAGCTCCATTCCACACTATCATAATGTTTTTGAACATCTATTTTCATCATGCATCTAGAAGAGGTGTTTTTCTTGGTATAATGATTAACAAGATCTTGCGCAATAAGAACATTCTGAACAATATACCTGTTAGCCACAAAGGCTCCTTGAACTTCATCAATCAGAGAGGGAAGAACCACCTTGAGTCTTATGCAAATCATCTTGGAGATACACTTATATATCACAGAACAGCAAGCAATAGGCATATAATGTTTAACAGAGGTTGGCTGATTCTTCTTAGGAATGAGAGAGATTGCAGTAGCATTAATCTGTTTCAAAAGCTTTCCATGTTGAAAGAAATCTAACTCATCAGCTGTAAAATCAGTAGACGAGGGATTTATCCCATGGAATAGAGAGCAAAGCTTGTTTGACATCACCAGCATTGAAGGGAATACTTAACATATGTTTCTGTTGATCAGTAAGAACGGGACGTTTACTAACTAAGTTCACATTAACAAGAGTCAGGTTAGTCTTAGTTGTGCTTAGGAGACTAGTATAATAACCTAGGAAAGCTCCCACCACATCATCAGGGTTCATGATAAGTTTCCCAGCTTCATATTGAATAGTATAAATATTATTCTGTTGTCTTCTCAGTCTTATACTAGCATGAAAGAAAGCAGAGTTGGCATCACCTGCCTTGAACCAATGTGCTTTACTCTTATGCTTCAAAAAACTACCTTTAGCTACTTCACAGGACTTATCATGTTTCAGAGCATGAAGCTCATCATTTCTCACAGTCAGGTTAGAGGGATCAGCTTGCAAACCTAATTGACAGTACATCAAGTGTAGCTGAGCACTATTGGCAGCTTTGCAGATATCACTTCCCCCTACTGCATTGAAATCCTTGAACAGAGATTTCAGTGCTTTCAATTTACCCACCAGCCTATACATAGGGACCCCTGTAACATGCACATCCCATTTACTTCTCACCTTGTCATTAAATTCAGGCCATTGAGACCACATGTTATAATATTTACTAAAATATTTAAAAGGCTTCATGCCATGCGCAGCAACATCACAGAAGCATATGATAGCTGGGCAATGATCATAATTTCTTCAGGCAAAAATCTTTCTTCAGTAGTAGGAAATTTCTAGAGCCAATCATCAGTAGCAACAACCCAATCAATCATGCTAAAAACTCTCTTGTCCCTAGGCTGTTTATTATTCCAAGTAGAAAAAGATCCCACAGTTTTGACCTCAAATAGGTCATAATAAGACAAACTGTCTCTAAACTTAGCAATATCATTCACAGTTACAGGAGAACCAACTTATCTTCAGGGTGTAGCACCTTGTTAAAATCTCCATAAGCCAGCCAAGGCAAACTCACAGTTTTGCTAATTTTGCACAAATAATCCCACAAGGCAATTTTATCAGCATCCTCATTAAACGCATACACAAACGTGCACAAGAATTTCTTTCCTATACTCCTATGCAGGACCTCACAATGCAGGTGTTGAGTAGATTTAGTCATAGAAGTAACATAAAAATCAGAAGATTTCCACAACACCATTATTCTACAATTTTTATGACATGTGATATTAGTAGCAAAAGACCAACTATTGCAAATATTAAGAGTAACAACCTTAATGTTAACAGGCTTTACTCTTGTTCCCAGAAGACCTGCCATCTCAACTTTATTTTGGTGCAAGAACATGTTAATGTTTTGTTGTTTGTTGATGTTGTTCAGGCCTCTGACATTTCAGCTGCATATATTATCCATGACTACAAGAGGGTTGGTCCCCCGCACCATGTTGAGGCATATTAGAGCCTATAGCATTTTGAGCAGACAAACTATTAGGTGAGCTAGCAGTAGCATCAGTTGTTACATCAACCACCATTTCTAATTCAATGAAGGCATTATTCATAGCTTTATTAGAAACTACAGGTACTGCATGAATTATAGGACTCTTACCTTTTGACTTACCTTGTCGTTACACCAACTAAAACCCATCAGCATCAACAGACTTTGCAGCCCCTGTTGTCTTGAACAAACAAGATGCTTCCAGTCATAATTGACAGTGGGAGGGATTAAAGAACCTCATTCATCCTCAAAGTAAATCATCTGGGAATTCCTGACCCAATTGCACTTCATTCAATATTCTGGCAAAACCCGGTCTTGTTTTAGCTCGAGTAGTTTTATCAGCTTTCAACACTTTCCCTAATGCTGGGGCTATGCAAAACATATTGTCCAGAGCCCAATACCTAATATCTAGGCCATACAGTTTCACCCAAACTGGTACACGATCAATTTTTTATTTTCTCAAATCAATTTCAGGAGCCATAGACCCACTTTTACGGGTAAGAACTCATTATTACGGGATTAAAATCAAGAGAACCCTAATCACTCTCTCTCTCTCTCTCTCTCTCTCTCTCTCTCTCTCTCTCTCTCTCTCTCTCTCTCTCTCATAGAACCCTAATCAAATCAATTTAAGCTTTCTTCAACCTGCATTCAAAGCAACTTCACAACCAAGAGCAAGGCAATTACAAAAGAAATTGACATTTAATTTCTAGTGCAACAAAGGTTAACCTGAGGGCAATTTTCTCAAACTTTCAAAACTCTTTTTCAAATTATGGTTTACTTTGATTATGATTATGATTGATTGATTTGTATAGCATGGTTTGATTGTTTTAGTTGTTTCAGTTACTCTAGCATGCTTAGCTAATTTGTTATTAATCAAATTCATGTCTACATAATTGATTTACACGTCTTATTTAGATAATTAGAGCATGTTTAGTGTAAATATTGCATCTTTCCATGGTTAGCATATTTAATTAGCATAGTAGCATATAATTAGGATTTTGCATGTAGTTAGCCCTAGACTACATATTAGCATATTTTTGTTATTTTGTATATATTTTATATTTTGATGATTATTATATTTTTACTTCCATTGAAGTTACTAACAATCTTATTAGTGTGCATATGCAATTTGGCACGTTTAGCAACAATAGTAAGGTGGAGATTTATTTCTTGTATCTTATTATTGGTTTGGTTTATGCTTGTTAATTAATGCATGCAATTGGATAATATGTGCAAAGCGATCACTTAAATTATTTGGTTTGTTCAACCCACCTAGTTAATTTAGGATCTTGGACGACCTGTTTGTATGGAAGCTTGCAACGTGAATTAAGAATCAACATGGATGAGATTAGTAGAGACCACTATTACGGGCGATTTAGATAGGATTCATTTTATCTTTTCGTACCCACACCCTTGGGAACCCTAATTTGACCTCTTTTTCAGCCCAATCCCTATAAATACCCATCTAGACCCACTTTTTTTTTTGATAAGTAATTAGAAACATTCATTACTTGAAGCACAAACATACAATATAAACAACGGCATACCCTCCTCTTACACCATCTCTCATAGCAAGATGTTACCTTCTAGGAAGGGCCCATCTAAAACCATGAGAGGACATAACAATTTATCTAACAAAACAACTAAACACATAACCTTTCAGTCTCATTTTTACAACTGATCAAACCATGCTTTATAACCTTCAGACGTCTTCTTAGGCATAATGGCCTTGATACGGACTCTTATTAATTCCATCTTCAACTTCTTCACTAGACGTTTTGGTCTTGTAACTGCATCGTTCCAGACAGCTTCATTTCTGCTTCGCCATATCTGGTGTACTAAGCCAATCACAACAGCTATAATAACCCCTCTGATAAATTTGGGTTTGTCACTAGTCCACCTGCAAATATTCCAGACAACATTATGCTTAGTCTTAATCTGCAGCCAGGTTCTGATCAGGTCCTAGCACTAGTTGCTGTGCACACACACACAAAGAATAAGTGTGCATTCGTCTCAGAGGCTGTCTCACAAAGTGGATAGATATCATCATCACAGACTTTGATTTTCAACAACCTATCTCTAGTTTGCAATAAGTTCATGGCTGCCATCCAAGATATAAACGAGTGTTTTGGTTGATTGATCTTATTCCAAACCCAACGAGCCCAACCCTCTTTAAGATGAGAATTAGTAAGCCAGTTAAATCCATTCTTGACAGTGTAATATCCATTCCCATTATCTGTTCACTTACCTTGAGTGTATGCCAATCTAAATTGGTCTCTACACCGACATATTTTCTTCCATGTCCAACTTGCTATTGAGGATACCTTGTTTTCCCACCAGCTCTTCTTCTTCATATAAATGTGGTGAACCCACTTGACCTAGAGTGCGTTCTGCATAGAAGAAAGTCACCAGACAAATTTACAAATAACATCCATATTGCCAGCAATACAGTCTTTAATACAAAGGCGTCCTGCAGCCTTAGGCCTGAAAATGAATTCCCAAGAAATTGGGGGAGTTCTTACATATATTGCTTTACCATCCCACAAGTAATTCCTACACACAGCCATTATTGTTTGCAGTACACTCTTGGGAATAATAAACATTGAAGCCCAATAAGAATGCAGAGTGATAAGTACAGAGTTAACCAGGGTAGCTCTACCAGCATAGGACAAGTGTTTTGAGCCCCATCCTCTAATTCTTGCAATAATCTTTTCCACCAACACATCATTATCAGTTTTAGACAATTTCCTAGATGAGACAGGCACACACAAGTCACGGAAAGGCAACTTACCTTGCTGAAATCGAGAAAAAAAAATCACATTTTGAACCAGGTTCTCCTCCATGTTGCAACAATAAAGAGCAGACTTACCTCTGCTTGCAACCAACCTAGAGGACACAGAAAAAGTTTCAAACCCTCTAAGCAACATAACAACTGAACCAACATCACCATGGCAAACCATTAGCAAATCATCAGCAAAGCAAAGATGGTTCAACCCCAGAGCTTTACCCTTACGGTGGAAAGCAAACTATTTACTAGTTCCAACCCACTTAAAAATTCTAGAAAGGTATTCCATGCAGACAACAAACAGCAGGGGGACAATGGATCACCTTGTCTTAATCCTCTTATCCTAGGAAATAATCCATGTAAAGAACCATTATTAACTAGGGAATAGCATGGGGAGCTGACACACACCATGATCCAATGCATAAACTAGTCAGGGAAATTCAAAGCTAGGAGCATCTCTCAAAGAAAGCTCCATTCCACACTATCATAAGGTTTTTGAAGATCTATTTTCATCATGCATCTAGAAGAGATGTTTTTTCTGGTATAATGATTAACAAGATCTTGCGCAATAAGAACATTCTGAACAATATACCTGTTAGCCACAGAGGCTCCTTGAACTTCATCAATCAGAGAGGGAAGAACCACCTTGAGTCTCATGCAAATCATCTTGGAGATACACTTGTATATCACTAAACAACAAGCAATAGGCCTATAGTCTTTAACAGAGGTTGGCTGATTCTTGTTAGGAATGTGAGAGATTGCAGTAGCATTAATCTGTTTCAAAAGCTTGCCAAGTTGAAAGAAATCTAACACATCAGTTGTAAAATCAGTATACACAACATCCCAAGCATCCTTGTAAAATTGGGAATTATAACCATTAGGATCGGGGGATTTATCCCCTAGAATAGAGAACAAACCTTGTTTGACATCATCAGCATTGAAGGGCATACATAACATCTATTTCTGGTGATCAGTAAGAACGGGACCTTTCCTAACTAAGTTCACATTAACAGGACTCAGGTTAGTCTTAGATGTGCCAAGGAGACTAGTATAATAACCTAGGAAAGCTCCCACCACATCATCAGGGTTCAAGATCAGTCGCCCAGCTTCATCTTAAATAGTATAAATACTATTCTGTTGTCTTCTCAGTCTTATACTAGCATGAAAGAAAGCAGAGTTGGCATCACCAGCCTTGAGCCAATGTGCTTTACTCTTCTGCTTCAAAAAACTACCTTTAGCTACTTCACAAAACTTATATTGTTTCAGAGCATCAAGCTCATCAATTCTCACATTCAGGTTAGAGGGATCAGCTTGCAAAACTAATTGACAGTTCATCAAGTGTAGCTGAGCACTACTGGAAGCTTTGCAGATATCACTTCCCCATACAGCATTGAAATCCTTGAACAGAGATTTTAATGCCTTCAATTTACTCACCAGTCTATACATAGGGACCCCTGTAACATGCACATCCCATTTACTTCTCACCTTGTAAATAAATTCAGGCCATTTAGACCACATGTTAAAATAATTAAAGACTTAATGCCATGGGCAGCAATATCACAGAAGCATATGATAGCTGGGCAATGATCATAATCTCCTTCAGGCAAAAATCTGGCTTCAGTAGTAGGAAATTCCTGGAGCCAATCATCAGTAGCAACAACCCAATCAATATTGCTAAAAACTCTCTTGTCCCCAGGCTATTTATTATTCCAAGTAAAAAAAGATCCCATAGTTTTGACCTCAAATAGGTCACAATAAGACAAAGAGTCACTAAACTTAGCAATATCATTCACAGTTACAGGAGAGCCAAGCCTATCATCAGGGTGTAGCACCTTGTTAAAATCTCCACAAGCCATCCAAGGCAAACTCACAGTCCGGGTAATTTTGCACAAATAATCCCCCAAGGCAATTCTATCAGCGTCATTATTAAAAGCATACACAGACGTGCACACGAATTTCTTTCCTATACCCCTATGCAAGACCTCACAATGCAGGTGTTGAGCAGATGTTGTCATAGGAGTAACATAAAAAACAGAAGGTTTCCACAACACCATTATTCTACAATTTTTATGACATGTGATATTAGTAGCAAAAGACCAACTATTGCAAATATTAAGAGTAACAACCTTAATGTTAACAGGCTTTACTCTCGTTTCCAGAAGACCCGCCAACCCAACTTTATTTTGGTGCAAGAACATGTTAATGTTTTGTTGTTTGTTGATATTGTTCAGGCCTCTGACATTCCAGCTGCATATATTATCCATGACTACAAGAGGGTTGGTCCCCCGCGCCTTATTGAGGCGTATTAGAGCTTATAGCATTTTGAACAAACAAACTATTAGGTGAGCTAGCAGTAGCATCAGTTGTTATACAACCACCATTTCTAATCCAGCGAAGGCATTATTCATAGCTATCTCAGAAACTACATGTTTTGCAGGAACTATAGGGCTTTTACCTTTTGACTTACCTTGTCCTTGCACCAACTGAAACCCATCAGCATCAACAGACTTTGCAGCTCCTGTTGTCTTGGGTATCTAGACTTTCTTCACATGTTTAGTATGCTGGCCATGCTGAGTATTTGAAAGGTTTTTCCTGAACTTGCCAACTTCAAGGCCATTACCTTTACATCCTGAACAAACAACAGGCTTCCAGTCATAACTGACAGTAGGAGGGATAGAAACACCCCATTCATCCTCAAAGCAAAATAACATTATGGAATTCCTGACCCATTTGCACGTCAATCAATATTCTGGCAAAACCCCAGTCTTTGTTTTAGCTCGAGTAGTTTCATCAGCTTCCAACACTTTCCCTAATGCTGAGGCTATGCGAAACATATTGTCCAGAGCCCAATGCCAAAAATCTAGGCCATACTGTTTCACCTAAGTTGGTACACGATTCAATTTTTTATTTTCTCAAATCAATTTCAGGAGTTCTAGACCCACTTTTACGGGTAAGAACTCATTATTACGGGATTAAACTCAAGAGAACCCTACTCTCTCTCTCTCTCTCTCTCTCTCTCTCTCTCTCTCTCTCTCTCTCTCTCTCTCTCTCTCACATACAACCCTAATCAAATCAAGTTAAACTTTCTTCAACCACCATTCAAGAGCAACTTAAATTATTTGGTTTGTTCAACCCACCTAGTTAATTTAGGATCTTGGATGACCTGTTTGTATGGAAGCTTGCAAGGTGAATTAAGAATCAACATGAATGAGATTCGTAGAGACCGTTATCACGGGCGATTTAGATAGGATTTGTTTTATCTTTTCGTAGCCACACTCCCGAAATCTATCTTTGGCCCCTTTTGTGTTTTTTGAGTTAATTCCCAATAGGAATTCGGTGCACTTTGATGGTTTCCAATTGTTTTCTTAGAATTGATGGCGACTTTACTATTTGCTTATTAATTCCCCTATCACGCAATAATAATAATTAATAACCATGTCTTTTTTAACAACCATTAATTTCAACTAAATATTCAATTAGCGCTAAAAGGCGAAGATTCTTAAGCTGCCAACAGAGAAACGCATAAGGTTGACGTCTGACATCTGACAGGGTACAAGAATTACGTACGCTGCCACTCATACGCCACTATAAAAATACCCCAAATAAGTCATTATTTGAGATAACTTTACTTTTCTACACAATCTCCTCGACTTTCTCTTTCTACCGCTAAAGATAATGACTTGACCGTCGGAGGGACTTTTTTCCGGAAAAATCCTTGGGCAGTTTTATATTCATTTTTTTGCATGTCCAACATCACTGATAGCTGTTGAGCGTTGCGCTCACTCGAAGACCTCGAATTAGTTTTCGTCTCTCAAAAAAAACTCGAAAACAGTTTGACGTAGTCTGTGGAGAGCCTTTGCTAGATGGTCTATAAGGCACGCTCTAGGGAATATATAATCTCCTCTCCTACTACTTCCCAACCGATCAACGCTATGCCTATCTTGGAAGACCAAGGCTACCGCATGCGCATAGAGGATGAGACTCATAGGTCGGTGTGGTAAAGTGAAGCACCACCTTCCTCAGGGGCTCACTCTAGTCGTTCATTACTGAACGGTTATTTGGACTTTCAATAAAAGGCATGTAGAAATCGATGATGATGTGTGCAGAAGGAGATAAGAAGAGGAGCAAGGATCCTGGCTCAAGCTGTGGCTGATCGGCCAAAATCCCTCATGGCTGGTCGAAAAATCACCCCATGGGTGGGCGGCTAGCGCTCCCTCTAGCTGGGGGACCAAGAGGTCAATCAATGGCTGGTTAGCCAAATGAGCCAAATTAAATCATATGATGTAGATTAATGGGAAGACGGTTTTTTGACTAAAATAATGGATTTTGGATGATAAAGATTGATAAAGATAGGTTCTTGAATCAGGGAACTAGTTAAGCCACCTAGACTGGAAACTAATGAACTGAAATCAAGATTTGAACCACCAAGGCTCAGTTGTATCACCAAGGCATGAAAGCACTCAAACACAAGGAATTTAAAGCAAACAAAGTGCTTGTTAATCAATTTAAGCTGTACGTATAAAAATCCACACGCCTTTGCACCCAAAAAAACATTCCACATGCCGCCAAACCTTTATATAGGCGAAAAACTTCCTTTTTCATCTATGAAAATTAGTCCTAATCTAATCCAAATGGCCTAACAACTTCCTACACGGTTTAGGGCACTTAGAGGACAGTCCAAGCTAATCTGAACTCTCCTAGTGAGTTGTATTCTCTGCTAAACTAATTAGCTACACACGCCTAAGACTTGTCAAATCACAAAACGTGTTTTTCAACACTGTTTTTGATTTGAACACAAAAACGGGCTTTAATACCAAAATTTGATGTAGATTAATGGAAAGACGGTTTCTTGATTAAAAGAATGGATGATAAAGATTTACAAGAATATGTTCTTGAATGATGGTCCTAGTTAAACCAAATCTTGAAACTAATGAACTAAACGCAAGGCGGTTTGAATCACCAAGGCTCAGTTGTACCACCAAGGCACGAAAGAACTCAAACTAACAAAGAAGTTAAAGCAAACAAAGTGTTTATCAATCAATATAAATCGTAGTTATAAACACCCACACGCCAAGCCTTTAAATAGGCGAAAAACTTCCTAATTCAGCTATGAAAACTAGGCCTAATCTAATCCAAACCGCTTAACAACTTCCTACACGGTTTAGGATACTTAGAGGACAATCCAAACTGGTCTAAACTCTCCTAATGAGTTGTAAACTCTCCTAAAGTAAACAGTTCCACACGCCTAATTAAGACTATTCAAATCAAAAAACGTGTTTTTCAACATTGTTTTTGACTTAAACACAAAAACGTGTATTGCTAGCTTCCTAATACAAAATTAGTGTGTATATTAACTGAATTAAAATGAAAACATAATTAAAATAAACAGTTAGACAACAATAAGCTAAGATAAATACATGCAGGCTAATTCAGTGCATTATTAGTGCATGTTCTTGCTCCATTGGTCTTTAACCTGCCGTTGCAATGTCAATCCATGTCAATATGTTAACAAAAGGTTGATTGATCATTTTAGGTATTCTAATGAGATCACCTCTAGCTAAGCTCTTCAACCTGTAAGATCTCCAGCATAATGATGGTTGGCCACTATCTAAGCGCGAGGGAAAGAGGCTTGTGAAACATATGGTCGGTCAAAACCCAAAATCGACGGTGGGTCGTCAAGTGGACCAGAGTAAGCTAGACGCTCGGGATTATATGAATGCAAGGAAAGTTCTCCAGCTGAAGAGAAGAAACAACGACATAGGTCTAAGTCAGCCTCCACACCCATAATGCAGAACAACTAGCATTCAATCCAACTCACTTCGGAGGCCTCAACGAGGCCCAAATGCTGGGTGAGGAACACTTACAACCAAGTTCAAGTGTTATGATTGGGGGGTTTAGACGATGAGGGAGAAGAAGAGTACTACAACTATGACCAACCAAACCCTTCAACGGGTTATTTTATTTCGGGAGATCGCCCATTGGCTAAACTTTTGGGTCCGCTAAATAGTAACACTCTGGGTAGGCCCCGACCAAAGCCTCAACCATTCAGCTGGGCTATCATGAACATCTCAATGTCTCCCAAACCAAGGGTGCCTTCAATGGCTGCCTATGTTGGCAAGACTGACCCAAAAATGATCACTTGGCCACCTTTGTGTCTAAGATGATGATACAACGGGTCAGTGATGCAGTCTGGTGTAGGTACTTCCAGTTTTGCTGATCTTTCAAGGAAGTTCACAGATAGGTTCTTGGCTAACAAGCTAGCAAGAAACGAAGATAAGTGTTCCACTTCAGAACATTTTTCAGAGGGACAACGAAGACCTTAGAAGCTAACTTAGAAGCTAAGGTTCAACGATGAAATCAACCAAATAGTTGAGTTGATCTGTGATGAGGTAGCTTATATTGCCTTCACTACAAGAAAAAAAACCGGTTAGCAACCGATATTATACATTGAGACTGACCATAATCAATTTCCAATTAGTGTCTGATATTATTTGGTGGCAAATTAGCTACCGATTTTAATTCGTTCGGTAATTCCGCGTCCGAAAACTAATTTCGAGAACACCGACTTCTTTTTTTTTTCCCGTCTTTGCTATTTTATCAAATTTGTGAAAAAAACTAAAAATAATAATATTAATAAGGGAAAATCCAGTTGGTGCCCTCGTGTTCTAAACTTGTCCAGTTGGTGCCCAATCAATTTTTAAAATCCAGCAGGTGCCCCTATATTGTTGCTCGCGTCTGCTCCGTGCATTATTTTGGAGGCTACGTTAATAGAGACGTTATGTTTAAAAAAAAAAAGCTAAATCCATTTTTTATTAAAGGAAAACAAATAACCCTTGATTAAAAAAAGGAAAACAAAAAAAAAAAGGCGAAAATGGCAATGTAAAAGAACCCTAACCCGTGAAACGGTGAACGGTGAAAGTGAAGAACTTGACCCTCCTCCAAATCCAATTCATCAACAAACCCACCGCCCTAATCTCATCGACTCCAAATACCAGACTCCTCTCTCTCCAAATAGAAGCCCGATTCAGACCATTATTATTGAAGAAGCGAGGGAGGTGATGTGGATTTGGTCAGAATTGGGACTTTGGGAAAATTGAAGGATTTCGAGTAGCAGAGGCAGGTTCTCTTTCTCTCTATATCTAGATGATAAGTAGTAGTGTGATTTTTGTTTAAAAAACTGTTAAGTTTGGTTAGTTATGATTTCTTGAGATTACATGTATATACTCTATGTTGTTTGATGAGAATTGAGTTTGAGTAATTCATCAAATTTGTCCTCTTTTTCATTTTGGTTTGCAGATACTCTGTCTCATTTGAGTATCATTCTTTTGACGTTTCAATGGTTGCACAAACTGAGGGATTTTTTTTGCAATTATAGTTTGCATGAGTGTATAATTGTGTTTTATGTCACATATATCTCCTAAGTTTCACACTAATTTCCTAAGTTTTAGGTTGATAATTTATGTGGGTTTAAATTCCATGGTCTGTAAAAATTGTGATACTAGATCTGTTTAATTATGCTAGTAGCGTTAGATTTTGTTGAATTGTATGTCTATTTCACAGTGAGTTTAATTTGTTAATTTTCAAGTTAATTTGTGATAATGATTTGCTGTAAATTGTACCCCTTGCTAAATTATTACCCCTTGGGAATTTGTGTTGTTGCAGTGAGGTTAGGAAATGGATTCAAAAACTCTAAAAGTATTTTTTTAAGGGTAATACAATGGAGTTAGACATTGAAGATACAGACAAATGTCTATTACTTGATGTGTTTGATGATTTAGTGAAAGTGGCTAGTAAAAAGGGTATGACTTTGCCTAAATTTCCATCCCTATGCTACATCCACGAAGGTAAAGATGTGGTAATTAATAAGGACATGGATTTGGTGAATATGTTTGGAGTAATGGCAAACCAAAAGGTTATAAATATTTGGGTTGGTGGTATGCCGTTTCCTTCTGAAGCATACAAAGATTTCCTGAGACTTAGGAAGTCTAACGGCGAGGTTGGTGACTTTGTGGGTGGGGTGGGTTTTTCTGAGTTTGGTGTTGATGGTTCTGATGCTGGTGGTTCTGGTAGTGGGATTGGTGGTTCTGACTCTGATATAGTTCATGTATGTGTCAGAAGAAGTCCTAGGTTTCAATCTCCCACTAGAACTCCTCAACAAAAATCACCTACACAAAAATCCACTCCTGTCAAACCGCCAAGACATATAACCGAAACACTGATGTTAGTAAATGAAAGCTTGGGATTGGTAGAACATAATGAACCCGTTGAAGAACAAATCCAAAAATCACCTACACAAAAATCCACTCCTGTCAAACCGCCAAGACATATAACCGAAACACTGATGTTAGTAAATGAAAGCTTGGGATTGGTAGAACATAATGAACCCGTTGAAGAACAAATCCAAGATCAGACTTACTCTCCCCCACATTTTCCTTTTCCAAGCTGGTCAGATTACCCCCATGAAACTCAAAGTCCCCCTTATAAAACTCAACATGATAAAGCTCAAAATAAAGACCAAAATAAAATTTCAAAAAAGCCTCATGTTGAAAAGGACTCCTCCAATACTCCTACCTTTTGTACTAAACCCAAAACAAAGCCTAAAAAGCTACCTATGAGTACTGCAAGAAGGTTGGGTATCCAGCCCATCCCAAGCCAAAAAAAAACACAAAGCAAGTCAAAAACCAGTTCAAAAAGCAAATCTAATACAAAAAGCAAAACTAAATATGGTGAAACTTCATCTGGAAAGATGAGCGTGACAAAGGGGGCTGCTAGCAATGTTTTGGATAATGATAATAGTGAGGAAGTGCATTTGAGATGTGAAAGTGATGATTCACAAGATGAGGACTATGCGTTGCCTGAAGTGGCTGACTGTTATGAACCAAATACACATAATGAATTCTATCAGGACCTAGATGGTGATGATAGTTATTTTTCTAAGGTTTATAAGAATGGGGAGATGTTCATGGGAGGGCAATTTGGTACAATTAAACTCAAAGCATGGATGATTTTTACTGACATAGACCACTTCAAGTCAGTATTAAGAGACTTCTGCATTCAAGACAGTATTGAGCTTGTGGTACGAAAGGCTGAACCAAAAAGATATACAGCAGAGTGTAATGCAGAAGGATGTCCATGGAGAATTCATGCAAGTGTTCTCCCTGATGGAATGACATGGGCTATAAAGAGCCTGACTGATGACCACAATTGTTGTAGAGTTAGTGGTCATAACATCATGGCATCTGCTGAATGGGCAGCAGAGAAGCTAATGAATGACATTAGAGCTAACCCTGATATTAATGTCCAAGCTTTGAACACTCTTTTATTTGAGCGGTACCATGTACAGCTGAAGAGATCATCTTCATACGTCATGAAAAACATTGCAATTAACATCATTCAAGGAGGTCATGATACCTCATACAACAAGCTCCCTGCTTATTGTGAGATGGTGAAGCTGACAAACAAGGGGTCAATTGCACACTGTGCATGGTCTGAAGGACCACCTGCTAAGAAACCACCTACTAAAGGACAACCTGCTGAGACCATTGAGAGGCCATTGATATTCAAGTACATCTTTATATCCTTTCAGTCAGAGTTTAAGGGTCTTTTCAAAGGTTGTAGGAGTCTAATTGGGGTTGATGGAGCCCATCTCAAAGGGAACTATGGTGGTGTCTTACTATCTGCAGTAGCATTGGATGGAAATAACGAGATTTTTCCGATTGCTCATGCAATTGTAGAGAATGAAAGCAAAGAAACCTGGAGCTATTTCTTTTGGCACTTGAAGGAGACTCTAAAGGATAGTGGAAGAGAGGACTAGACTATAATTGCAGATAGACAAAAGGTACTAATTCTTACTCATTTATTTTCATTTCAAATACATTTTTTTGTTGTATAATCTTAATTGCTTGGTTTTTATATTTGTAGGGTGTTGAACCCGCCCTAAAGGACACATGGCCAGAAGTTGCTAGAAGGTTCTGTGTGTGGCACTTATGCATGAATTTCAAGAAAAACTACCCTGGTCCTCTCATGCATAGGTTATTCTGGAGAGTATGTAATGCTTATTCAGCCTTTACTTTCAAGAAAGCAATTGAGAGAATGCAGAAGGAGGCAGGCCTTGGGGCAGTGAAATGGTTCAAGGACATAGGAGAGGACCAATCAACTTGGGCAAGATACAAATTTGATCCAAAGTTGTGTTCTGATGAGAACACAAGTAACTTTGTTGAGAGCTTTAATTCACTCATAGGGGCAGATAGATGCAAACCAGTTCTCACACTTTTGGAAGGTACACAATGGACATAACATGAAGCTTATCTAATGCCACATAACTTAGAACTTTTAATTCATGCTAACACATTATTATTCATGTGACAGGGGTTAGAAGAGTGACTATGGTGAGACATGCCACAAGGCAAAAGGTGGCTGAATCTTGGGATGAGAATAGAATATGTCCCAAAATAAGACAATACCTGAATGTTCTAACTAAGGACTCAAAGAGTTGTAGATGTTTTGAATCAGGTAAAGGGGAGTTTGAAATTATGGATGGTTCAACCCAGTTGACCGTGTCTTTAAACAATAGGACTTGTGCTTGTGGTCAATGGCAGATTAGTGGCATACCATGTAGGCATGCCATTAGGGCACTCACCTATATTAGCCAATCAGCTGAGGACTATTGTGTCGAGTGGTTCAGTGTTAGGAAATACAAGGAAGCCTATGGTCTTAATATTCATCCAATTCCTGATGATTCACAATGGCCAAGCTTTGACTTGAAAAAAATTGAAGCTCCTCCAATAAAAAGGTCCATAGGCAGACCCTCAAGGAATAGAAGAAGAGAAGAAGGAGAGAAAAGAAAGGGGAAAAGGTCCACAACTGTCCGGTGTAAGAAGTGTAAGGCATTTGGGCACAATTCGAAGTCTTGCAAGGGTGGACCTACTGCCAAGGAGCTAAAGGAAGGTGCTGGAATCATTGGCCAACTCAGAGAGAAGAAAAAGAGGCTCAAGCAATCAGCTGCATGTGAATCAAGCTCATCTCAGCAATGTCTTTCCTCCCACACCCTGCCAGCCCCTACATCAACTTCATCTCAACAACACTTGGTGTTAGCCTCTCAGCCTACAAGTTCAACAGTTGCAACAAGGACAAGGGGCAAGAGAAAGATCATCTACACTCAGTAGACAGTAGACAGTTCAGTAACTTGGTTTGTTAACTTCTTTTTTTTCTTCACTTTTTTTTATGGGTATATTTTGTGGGTTGTACTGCCTAATTCCATGAGTTTTTGGGTACATGGTGAATTTGTTTTGTTTTTTGAATTTGGTGGCTATATTTTGTGGACTGTAATGACAGGTTCTCATGGGTTGATATTTTGTACACAACTTCATACACAATGTTGATATTTTAATATCACTATGAATATTTTCAAGTTGAACTTGAAATTATAAACACAACTTATTTATGAGCTTTGCATATTTACGAAGTTTGCATATTGATTGAACAGGTTTTTATTGAAAAGGTTCAACATATTGATTCAACATTTTATTAATTGAGATGAGGGAGGAACAAATTTGTTTTGATGGTGGTGTCTGTAAAAATGAAAGAGGGAAACATTTAGCTTCATAGTGAAAGTGGTGTAATCTTGGAGGGAAAAAAAGGGGGCAAAATAAACGTATTTTAAAATTTGGGAGGGAAATAAGGGGGAGGGGGTCGACTGGAACAACAAAAGGATAAGCTACGTCACACATAACGTCTGCATTAACGGATTTTACACAATAAGGCACTGAGCAGACTCGAGCAACAATATAGGGGCACCAGCTGGATTTTAAAAATCGATTGGGCACCAGCCGGACAAGTTCAGAACACGAGGGCACCAACTGGATTTTCCCTATTAATAATAACACCCACCCCACCTCACTTTGTTTTTTCTCCACTCCACAGCTCTATTTCTACCTCTCAACCTCCTCAGTATCCTTTTCGCTTTCCCTATTCTTCTCTTGCTCTAATGGCGCACACAATTTTTTTCTCCTCTGCCTGAATCTCCTTTCTAAAGGAGAAAACCCTACCCTAACTAGCTACCTTCCTCACCAAAGAAGTATCATATCAGGGAGAGAGAAAACGACGAAGAAGTCGGAATCTCATGATCATTGCATGTTAGAGTAGAATTTGAGAGCACGAGGGCGAAGGTATGATCAGCATAATCACCTCAAATACGAAGTATTTGGCCGTAAATCGAGTGATTAGGCATGACAACTTTTTCTAGGGCTTTTAGATTTTCAAGTTTCTAATAACTATGTTATGAGTTTGTTAAATCTGAAATCAAGCTTTGATTTGCTGTAATGTTCATCAAGTATATTTTATTTTCTTGGAATTTTCGTAATTTCTGCTGTCATTTTGAGTAATTTTAGATTAATTTGCTTTGTTGTAATTTTTGATTAATTTGGTTCATTGTAATTTCCGAAGATTTTTGCTTTGTTTATCTTGTTTTTTTTGGAAATGCAAGAAAGCCGGCCAGTCATAGCCAAGAGTCCGCCGACTCGAAACAAATACAACAATACAACGGAAACAAGACAACCTGATTAATGCAAAAACTAAATCCAAATAAAAAGTTGTTGATAGGTTGAAAAGCCTCGATTGCTACTTTTTCAATCCTGTTAAAGAACTAGTTACGGGAAAAACCGACAGCATAAACTCCAGTCTTCTACCGAAAGGACCACCACCTACTTCACCATCTACGATAATCACCTCATCTATGGTTGCAACTGGTTGATAAGAAAAAGCAATCAACATCCAACCCAAACCAGGCTAGCAAATCAAAAATCTTCAATTTGCTGGTGACGTAGCATTTGCCCCACCAAAGAAATCGTTGATGGCAAAAACAACTGAATAATTGATGAAAGAGAAAAGGCACCCACCAGAGGCAAAACCACTCCTCAGTCCTCACCAACCGACACCAACAATAGCAAAAATTCACTAAGATCGACCGAAAATTCAGATTTACAATTGAGAAGCAAAACAAATCCAACCAGATCAAATGTAACTCGAAATTGAACTTATAGAACTCAAAATCGAACCTTTGGAACTCGAAACCGAACCTTTGCCTCTAGTTTCTCAGATGAATTAGGCGACTGAGCCTTAAAAAATGATTTCTAAAAATGGCAGCTGAGCCGACAAGAAAAAGCTTCAAGGTTCATCGACATGACGCCGGTGACGGGATTCGCTCTATTTTGGGCTGACGACGACATGATAGCGGTGTCGAGAGTCTCTACTTTCCCCAAAATGAAGAATTACTCTAAATAGATCTGAAGATAATATAGGCTTAGATGAAAAGAGGGCTAAATCAAGAGAAAAAAGTATGAAATAAGGCTGAAAAATGGCTTCGATCTTGATTCTTGAAGGAGGAATAGGAGGCTTTGATATGACGGCTGAAAGAGAAAGTGATGCTAGGGTTTTCTAGAGAGAGAAGCTCAAAGCCCCTCTCTCTAGAATATGTTTCCTACTTGTTTTAATATTTTTGCTTTCTTGATCTAATGTTTTAGAATTTTTTCGTTTTAGTAAATTTTGAGAAATTTAGTTTGAGTTTTGCTTTGTTGTTATAGTTTTCGATTAAATTTTGATTTTGTTGGATTTTTTTGGTATATTTGTAGTTTTCCTTTTCATCTTTAAATCCGTGGTAGTTTTCTTGCATTAGCTATGAGAAATTCCAGCGAAACTTTGTTCATCTTGAAAGTTGCCTCATGTTCAGTACATTAGTTTATTTATTCTTTTTATTTCTACATCACTTCTTCTTCTGATCTTCTTCTCTGTTAGGGCTACGGTTAAGGGGTTAGGCGATGGGATGGGGTAGCGGTTGGAAACAACTTACGGACTCTAATGTTAGTCTCTCGCATTTAGCGTCTGCTCAATTGGACGCTAAAAAAATTAGCGTCCATGATTTTATCCAACATGTCTAGTCGGCCGCTAATTGTTCATATTCGGTCGCTTATATGTGATTTTCCTTGTAGTGCTTCATGGACGGCCTAGTTTGCACTTGCCCAGAAGAAGGTGAGCTCGTATGCTGGAATGCTCAAAAAGGCCGTGGCCTTCATCCAGTCTACAGAACTTGGTGCATCAAACAAAACGAAGAAGAGGAAGGCTAAGGAGTGGGCACTCACTATTGAACATAAGCTAAAGCGGAAGAGGGAAGCGTAAGGGAAAGAGCAACCCAAGGGATATAATGATGAACCCTCTCCTTTCAAATTGGACAATCGCTCGATATTCTTGGAGATCAGAGACCAGATGAACTTACCCATTCCCCGACCGCTCACAACACTTGACACTACAAGAACAAGAGCAAGTACGATAAGTAAGGTAAGATAAGGAACATGGTCATTACACCAACACCTGCAGGAGTTTGGATGGTGTGCTTAGGGGACAGGCCAAGTATGGGAAGCTGAACAAGTAACTTAACGATCAGGTCAAGTCTGTTCACTCAGTGAAGATAGGAAATACGGTGGAAGATAGCGCCAACACCAAGTTTTGTGTTGTGATATCTGTGGCTTTTCCTTGGGAGTTCTAGTCGTGACTGGTAGGAAAACATACTTGCGGATTTTAAGACAAAACTTAAGGATTAAATCGCCAACCATACCAAAGATGGTCTTCCGAGCAGAAGATATACAAAATTTACACTTGCCTCATGGTGACCCACTGGTCGTCCAAGTGAAGATCTCCAATCTGATCGCCCCTCGCATTTGATCAATAGTGGGAGTTCTGCTGATGTTATGCACATTAACCCTCTCCAAAAGCTCAAAGGGGGCAAGGAGATCTTGTTTAAGTATGCTAGCCCAGTGGTCAACTTTGGTCGATTTAATGTAGCCTGGAGCCATTGGAAACTGTCAAACTGAAGCTTTGAATTGGGGATAAGAAGCATGATAAGGTAAGAACATTAGAGGTTGATTACTTAGTCTTTGATGTGCCTTTAGCATACAATTTGATTATTGGAATACCTACCTTGAATAAAATTAAGGTAGTGATGCCTACTCATATGTCGATGTTGGAATTTGAATGTGAAGACTTTGTGGGAAAATTGTGTGGGAGTCAAAAGGAAGCAAGAGACTGTTACTACACTTCCCTCAAACTTCAACCTCCTGTCAAGGCAGGCCCCTTGATATTCGTGACATCCCCGAGTGTAGCAGGAAAAGGAAGGTGGATGAAACATAGGCACCTAAGGAGTTAGGGCCAAGCATCATGTCCATAAGTGCCATGGAGATTGACGTAGGGTCGGAGTTTGAGCATCATCCTGAGCAAATGAAAGAAGTAACTAAGCTCTCTTTAAAGGCTGATCAGCCTGAAAGGACAGTCATGGTTGGTGGAATGCTTCAATTCGTCCTGAGATCCAAACTCAAATTTATCAACTCCTATCGGAATACAGTGATGTGTTTGCATTTACTGTTGATGAGATGCCTGGTATAGACTAAGAGATTATCATACACAAACTAAGTGTTGATCCCCGGATTAAGCCGGTCAACCAAAAAAAGAGGAACATTGGAACTAAAAGGAACGTTGTTGTTCAGGAGCAAGTCAAAAAATGTTGGACACAGGTTTCATTCGAGAGTGCCAATACCTAAAATGGGTCGCCAATGTTTGTAATGGTGAAGAAGTTTAGCTGCATGATAAGTCCTATAATATACATGTTTTATCCCTCATTATCGTTATGTTTTGATTAGTTTTAGATCATTATTATTTGGGTTTTTAATAAGATTTAGTATTTTACCTTTTATTTTTTATTTTCATATTTTGTTGTGTTTTAGGCCTATTTTCTATATTCTTATTGTGTAGGTAATATTGGCGGAATAAAGGAGAGCAAATTCGGCTCAATTCGCAATTCGGAGCAGTTTTGCCAGCAGTTCGTATTTTGGCATAACTCCTTCGTTCGGTATCGAATTTGGATGATTCAAAATGCTAAGGAAAGCCCAAAAGAATATCTAGAACTTTTATGTTTTAAAGTTTTCCAGAATCAGAACTTAACACGACCGAAATTATGATACAAGTTGCTGCAGCCCTAACTTTCCTAATTTTTGCACAACTTGATGCCCAAGTAAAGAGAGATCTTCACTCCCCTATTAGAAGAAGATATTGCACGAAATTTGGGAAGATGTTCTTCTGATTTTAAGACTCTCTTCCAGCCAAAAAGATGACGGCAATAAAGCATAAAAAGGAAGTAACCTCAGCCAGAAGAAGGAAGCAAGCAGAACATTAGACACATAAACTTGAGAGCAAATAAACAAAGGGTCTAGTCCAAGGGGAGTGTAAGAGTCAAGAAGGCTACAAGCCATTGGAATCGAGCTGGTTCGCGACCTTTGGAGGTGGATTTTGGAGCTTGAATTATCGGGTCGAAGTGGTGCTCAAGTTTACAAGTCCGGACTAAGAAATTGAATGAGTCTCTCTCTTACTCTAATACCTCTTTGTATCTAGTGTCCTAACTTTGATTTGTTTTCAAGTGTTCAACTTTAGTTTAGAAATCTATGTTTGGATGTTTGAGACAATTTATTAGTTCAATTTAGAATTAATATATTCAAGTTAATTTTAGTATTCATGCATTGCTTGAGTTAATTAATTTATGATTCATGTTTTTATATAGTCTGGAGACGTCCTTCTATGTTTGAATATGAATCAATTGCTATTGTTTGATCTTTAGTTCGTATACTACTGAAAGAACGAATGTGTAGCAACTAATTAAGAGGTTAGTCGGTCGAACGATTGGGTCTTAATTAGGGCATTGCATGGTCTAGACAAAATTACATTCTTGCTATCTTGGATTAATTTTCCTAGGGTTAATGATGTCTTCCTAGTATTTATTTATTTTTGAGTCTTAGGATCGAGCTGGCTCGGTTCAAGCTAGTAAAGGGAGATAGGGAGAAGCTAGCTGGTAGATTCTCTACAGGTAAGCTACTAATTAACTTGGTTGTCAAAGACAAAATCCGACTTGGGTAACTAAATTGATTTGAACTCATGTGCTTAATTAGTTTGTCTGTTTCACTTGTAAATATTAGGTTAGTTAGTTTATTTTCTGTTTTTGTTAGTCTTAGTGATTCTTCAATGAACCCCCCCCCCCGGTTATGTCTTGTTATGTAATTTGTGAACTAGGATTAGAGTTGAAGTTAACAAGTATTAATTTCTGTCCTCGTGGGATCGACCCTTATTTACCCTATGCTATATTATCTATATGTTCGTTGTCGAAATAAGGTTTTTGAATTTGTATGCACAAACGACACGTACCAAATTTTGGCGTCGTTGCCGGAGATGGAAAATTAATTTTGTTGATTTAGATTCTAATCTCATGTTGACATGTATATACTGTTTGATTTATATATATTTCAATTTTTTAATTCCGTCTTTTTTTTTTTTTTCTGCTGTATTTTCAGCTTCTTTATTTTTCCTTTTTATGTGTAAATATTAGTATTTAGACCATTGGAGCCTACCCAACGTACTAGGAATGATCTTGCATAAAAAGACTTGATTTGAGTAGATAACAATCTTACATGCCATGTGTATATATGTTCTTTTAATTCTTCAATCAAGTATGTGCTTGTAAATTCATTTGAGTTGTTGTATATTTGTGGTGTTTCTTAGACTTTTTATGAATTGTTTTCATGCTTAGGTTATTTTTGGAAAAAGATCATGTATGTTATGTTCTTTGTTTTTGCATATAATGTTCTTTTGTCCATCTTTTGTTTGCTGAGCATGTCTAAGAAAAAGATGAGGGTTTATCATTGTGTTTAAGGTTTTATGAGCTGATGTCAAGTAGTGAATTCCAAATAAATACCTTGATGTGTCTGGTTTGTTCCCTACATGAGCAATTTGCATGTTTCCCTCACTTGTTTTTGCATGCTAAGTTCATGTGCTTACATTCTTGAGACATTAATATTTACATTGATAAAAGAATGGTTCTTATAGTGTGAATGTGTGATGCTCGCTAGATACATTGAACATTTTTTATCTATATAAGTGGTTTGTTTAGTCTAAAAACCATGAGTAATATTTGAGTGGATGCTACTAATTTCTTGATTTAAATTGCAGGATTGCTTCTTGGAGCTAGAAGAAATAGTGGCACCACAAGAACGAATTTAAGAGAAGGGCAATGATGCATCAAGAAGAGGTGGAAGTAATTATACGGAGGCGACATACACACAGGAAAAAAAAACAAAGAAAAAAAAAAGGAAAAAGAACCAGCGAAGTGCCTCTAGCCATTATCTTTCTATTCTGATCAGTTAACTTTTTTTTCATGTTTTCATTTCCTTTTTGGTTTTATATGTGAAAAACAATTTAAAATTTTATTTTGTGGGTAGATCTTCTGCAAATCCTTACGAGACCGTACTCGTCCACTAGGGGAAACCTAGGGGTTTAAAGGGCTTGTTGTATATGCTAAATGCAATCGTGATTCCTACGAAAGTGAGTTAGGATTTAAATTTTTTTTAGATAATAATAACAATAATAATGTGATCTGCTTGGTTCCTTGCACTTATATTTTACATAGAGGTGATGAAATTCACATTGAGGACAATGTGAAGTCGAAGTGTGGGGGAGTGAGAATATGATATGCTTATTTGTCATGGTTAAATGCTTGTATGTTATTGGTTATATGTTTGGAGTGTAATGCATGAGAATAGGCCTAAGTTTTTTCGATTTTTTATAGTTTTTTTTTTATTAGGTGTCTTTTCTTCATGTATTATCCATGTTAGAACGAAAATAGAAAATTAGACTCGAGTAAATACTAGTTTGTCTTAATAAACGTCAATCATCCATAAAATATTTTGTATTTATAAATGATTATGGTAGGTGCTAACTTAATTAATTGTTTCCGAAAAAATGCTAACCTAGCTTCTCTTTGATGACTATGCGTGTTTTAGAGATAATTTGTTGAACTCTTATCCCTAGTGTGCATAAACTCATTTTATTTTCAAAAAAAAGTAACCTCGAATTAGTAGAGCTAATATTATTAAAAAAAAAAAAAAGAGAAGTGAAAATGAAGGATAAAAAGAAAAAGGTGATCTTAAAAAAAAAGGAGAAAAAAAAAATCCTTGAGGTACCGATGTGGGAAACAAGGTAGATAGAGAGGTAAGTCCGCCGAAACCTTGTACCAAGATACATATGGAGCATAAAATGCAACTTTCTTGGTCGAAACATGGCTCAAGTGTTAAAAAAAAGAAAACAATTTTGATTTAGAGAATGCTCTACTAATTCAAGGTTTGTTTCAAAAAAGAAAGACTCGAGTGAAAATCCGAGGGGTGCCTTATCACCTAATTCCTTGAACCAACTGGGACGGGAGTCATTGATGAAAGCTCGCTACATGGGTCGAACTAAGTGTATGCACACGCAAGAGGAATGCAAATAGAAGGGATCAAGTTGTTCTTTAAATGCATATAGGAGTTAAAGAGAAACTCTAATCTAACTTGTTTTTGTTAAAATCTCACCAACTAATTAGACCTACCATAGTTGCTTATAATATTTAAGACCTTTTTGGATGATGATTTTTACTATGACAATATTAGTTTTGAACGAATTTAATTTGTTACACTTATGTTTGGCATGAATGATATGTGAAGGAAAGGTAGATGTTTGTGTCCAATGTCTAGTATGGTCGAGGGCGACCAAAGTCTAAGTGTGAGGGAATTTCATAAGTCCTATAATATACATGTTTTATCTCTCATTATCGTTATGTTTTGATTAGTTTTAGATCATTATTATTTGGGTTTTTAATAATATTTAGTATTTTAACTTTTAATATATATTTTCATATTTTGTTGTGTTTTAGGCCTATTTTCTATATTTTTATTGTGTAGGTAATATTGGCGGAATAAAGGAGAGCAAATTCGGGCCAATTCCCAATTCGGAGCAGTTTTGACAGCAGTTCGTATTTTGGCCATAACTCCTTCGTTCGGTATCGGATTTGGATTATTCAAAATGATACGGAAATTCCAAAAGAATATATAGAACTTTTATGTTTTAGAGTTTTCCAGAATCAGAACTTAACACAACCGAAATTATGATACAAGTTGCTGCAGCCCTAACTTTCCTAATTTTTGCACAACTTGATGCCCAAGCAAAGAGAGATCTTCACTCCCCTATTAGAAGAAGATATTGCACGAAATTTGGGAAGATTTTCTTCTGATTTTAAGACTCTCTTCCACCCAAAAAGATGACGGCAATAAAGCATAAAAAGGAAGTAACCTCAGCCAGAAGAAGGAAGCAAGCAGAACATTAGACACATAAACTTGAGAGCAAATAAACAAAGGGTCTAGTCCAAGGGGAGTGTAAGAGTTAAGAAGGCTACAAGCCATTGGAATCGAGCTGATTCGTGACCTTTGGAGGTGGATTTTGGAGCTTGAATTATCGGGTCGAAGCGGTGCTCAAGTTTACAAGTCCGAACTAAGAAATTGAATGAGTCTCTCTTACTCTAATACCTCTTTGTATCTAGTGTCCTAACTTTGATTTGTTTTCAAGTGTTCAACTTTAGTTTAGAAATCTATGTTTGGATGTTTGAGACAATTTATTAGTTCAATTTAGAATTAATATATTCAAGTTAATTTTAGTATTCATGCGTAGCTTGAGTTAATTAATTTATTATTCATGTTTTTATATAGTCTGGAGACGTCCTTCTATGTTTGAATATGAATCAATTGCTATTGTTTGATCTTTGGTTCGTATACTACTGAAAGAACGAATGTGTAGTAACTAATTAAGAGGTTAGTCGGTCGAACGATTGGGTCTTAATTTGGGCATTGTATGGTCTAGACAAAATTACATTCTTGCTATCTTGGATTAATTTTCCTAGGGTTAATGATGTCGTCCTAGTATTTATTTATTTCTGAGTCTTAGGATCGAGCTGGTTCGGTTCAAGCTAGTAAAGGGAGATAGGGAGAAGCTAGCTGGTAGATTCTCTACAGTTAACCTACTAATTAACTATGTTGTCAAAGACAAAATCCTACTTGGGTAACTAAATTGATTTGAACTCATGTGCTTAATTAGTTTGTCTGTTTCACTTGTAAATATTAGGTTAGTTAGTTTATTTTCTGTTTTTGTTAGTCTTAGTGATTCTTCAATCAACCCCCCCCCCCCGTTATGTCTTGTTATGTAATTTGTGAACTAGGATTAGAGTTGAAGTTAATAAGTATTAATTTCTATCCTCATGGGATCAATCCTTATTTACCCTATGCTATATTATCTATATGTTCGTTGTAGAAATAAGGTTTTTTAATTTGTATGCGCAAACGACACGTATCAATGCGCTTGGAGGATGTGTGCCAATTTTACCGATCTTCAAAACAAGGCATGTCCCAAAGACAACTTCCCATGACGAAGACTTGAGGGGCTAGTTGACTCAACAGCTGGTCATGATGCCTTCTCTGGGTAACATCAGCTGGCTCTTCACCCAGACGATCAAGAATATACATCGTTCATCACTAAACGTAGTCTGCACGTACTGCTACACCAGTAGAAGTCCTCAAGGTCGTCTATTTATTGTCATCCAATTATGGTCGGCCAAATCACTTGCCTCACCAGAAGAAGGCCCCAAAACAGCGAAAAGGACTTCAGGTTGTTCATTTATGGTCGTCCAATTTTGATCGACCAGTTCTAGCCAGCCAACTAAGGTCAGCCTCCAGTAGTCAGCACACGTTTCCAGGCCCTACGCTCTTTATGGTACAAATCGTGACAATTTCAAGGTCTTCACTTGGCATAACTCGAGGGGCTAAATGTTAGGGTCTAAAATATTCCTTTTTAGGGCACTACAATGACATTTCACCTAATAGTCAACAACTCAAAGAACCAACGAAAAGATGACACATGGCAGTCATAGAAGTGATAAGGGCCTCTAAAAATCTGGGATAATGTTTCTGATACGTAAGCATATCCGATTAGGCCCAAAATTCCAAAAATGGTGACCTAATTAATACAGAGAAACGTGGAAAGCTGACGTCTAACATCTTACAAGGTACAAGAAGTACGTACCCTTCCACTCACGTCACTATAAATACCCCAGTCAGTCATTATTTCAAGTAACATTACTTTTCTACAAAATTCTCTAGAGTTGTCTTTCACCTGCTAAAGATATTGACTTTACCTTCAGAGGGGTTTTTCTCGGAAAAATCCCTCGCTACAGTTATTTATTCTTTTTTGCAGGTCCCACATCATTGATAGCCGTTGAGCACTACGCTCCCTCGAAGACTCAAATTAATTCTGGTCTCCCAAAAAGGACTCGAAAACAGTAAGAAATGGGTGATCTGGATCCTCAAGCTTATATGTAGGAATAGCATCCTCTCAGCCTCAGAATGCAGGTGACCTATTTTTGGCCAACAATGCATCATTTAATCTTTCATCGACCAATAGGGCTTATATTATTACTTCTTACTTCTTAGGGCATACCTAGACTTGACAAACTGGTCATTTGGGTCGGGTTCGGATTGGGTCGTTTTGGTTCGATCTGATTCGGGTTATCTCTAATTTCGGTTTGGATTCGGGTCGGGTCGGATATATTTGGGCTCGTGTTGATTCGGTTTATGTTGTTTTCGGGTCAGTTGCGGGTCTGGTCGGGTCAATCCGGTTCGGGTCAATCCGGTTCGGGTCATATCGGATCGGGTTGAATTGGGTAATCACGCACTGTACTCGGTTCGGGTTCGGGTCGGTTCGGTCCGGGTATATTTGGGTTCGGGTCGATTTGGGTCATGTTGTTTCGTGTCAGATATGGTAGGATAGATTTCAGTCACATTTTTTTTTTTTAATTTCGGTTTAGTACAATTTTCCCTGATTGCATTACTACATTTTGAGTTCGGGTACAAGTCAGGTCAACATCAGAATGATTCCACGCCGTTTTCAATCAATATCTCATTACAATGTTTTGAGTCACATATTTCAAAGTCGACATTTAAATTGGAACGGAGAGAGTAATATTTTGGAGTGCCTGCAATTTTTATAGGAGTAAGTGTAACAGAGTTAAGGAGATGTAATCAATTGCGTTGCAATTTTTGTTAGAGTAACTATTATAGGGCTACAAATATATAAATTGATTATAAAAATTGATATTTTAATAGGTGAGTGTAATCACAAGGTTTTAAAAGATTTTAAGTTTACTATTTTTAAAATACTAACAAATAAATAAATAAATTAATTATTTAAAATAAATAAATAAATAAAAATAATATACTATCAGTCTCGGTACGGGTTGGGGTTCCGGTTGGTTCGGGTCATAAATTTCGGGTTATGCTCGGTTCGGGTCCCTTCGGGCTATTCGGATTGGGTCAGTTTCGATTTGGATCAGATTCGGGTACGGGTTTGCTAATTTCGGGTCTACTAATTTCGGGTCGGTTCGGTTTGGATCGGGTTGCTGCGAATTTTCGGTTCAATTTCGAGTCTTGCTATTTGGGTTGAATCGGGTCACGGGTCGGGTTATTCGGATCGGGTAATCGGGTCCGGGTCACTATTGCCAAGTCTAGGCATATCCATCAAAGCTTTTTGGTAAAGCTTTGTGCATGCCAAAAAGCTCAAAACTTTGATGGGGAGAGAGGTTTGAGGGAGTCTACCACAAAGCAGTTGTGGAAGTACAAACCTCCTCCACAAAGCTCATTGTGAGGAAAAGAAAAAGGAAAAATAAAAAATGAGAGAAACTTTTACAGGTCTGAGACGTTTGTAGAGGTTTTTTTTTAATAGGAGAGAGAGATTTGTAGGAGAGAGGTTTGTGGGTTGGTGATGTGGCATGACAAAAAACTCTCCCGAAACTCTTTGATGGGGATGCTCTTAGGGTATAACTTATAAGTCTTAAGTACAAGTAGTAATTAGTATGTTATTAGCCCAGCTAAAGTGAACCTGTCCTGACGCAGATATCATATTTTGTGATTGTAATAATGTTCCCCATCATGCTAAGTACACAAACAGGAAGTGCCAGCTACATTACCCTGCATTTATACGGGATAGGGGATTTCTCCTTGCACAATCTTAACAGAATTCGGTATGAGAATCAGTTGGAGTTGTGGGACTTGACTTGGCTGTACTTCGATATCAACTATAGCCGAAAGCTGTCATTCACCCTATATTCTCAAGAATACATTAATGAAACATGAAAGTATGTGACATCCTTCCCAGGCAGGGGACTGAACTTATGCATTCAAAAAAGATCATTTGGTTGACCTGAATCAAATGAAAAACAAGTTATGGCCTGTTTGGATATGGCCATTTGATTTCAAATCCCCCATTTAGCCCAAATCAGGTATTTGGTTACCTAAAACATTTCATATTTGTATTTAGGCCAAATCTAAACTAATTTGAGTAGACCTTTGAACTTCATATTTTAAATATACACCAAAAGACTTTCTATTTGAAATCCAGCCCATAGGAAAAACCCACACTTCTTCTGTCTCCTCAACAATAACTCACTCCTCTCTGCTCTCTCTTTCCTCAAACCACGACTCTCTCCTCCACAACTCTTTTTTTTCTCTCTCTCTCTCTCAAGCAGCTTTTCCATGAAAATAAATCAGAGTACTGAAACAAATTAAGTACAGATTGAAACAAAATCGTAAGAATCTCAGAAATCGAAGCCGAAATCGAACACTTTCTTCTCAGAGTCCCAAAATCAGCACGTTGATTCTTCAAAAACGACGAAATCGCAGCACCGTGTAACCCTCTGATGCTCTCTAATACAAAGAAAATGCAAGGCAATTGCTTGGTTGCGATTTCGCGAAGAAAAAGCTTTTTACATTTCGATTTAGTGACCAATTCGAGAACTATCCCCAAAACTCCAATAAAAAATCAAAGATTGACATGATGAATTTGGAGGATTTTCAAATTAGATGTTGAATTGTGCATATTGAGTTTGGAGTTAGGGAGAAAATTAGGGTTAAGAGTTTCAAACGTACTCTTACTCAAAATGAACTAAATTTTCTTGATTAATCCCTTAACAGTGGGGAAAACTGCAACATGGCGACTTTAAAATTTCAGTTTTAGCCACCAGGAAGTATTATGATTTATTTATGTGATTGCATATAAACGAGGAAGTAATAAATAAGCTAAATCTTATAGAAACAAAGACATCTGTACATGTCAGTTGTCATGCTATAATTACACCGCACCATCCTAGTCTTGGGCCTTCTAAGAATTTATCGGAGGGGTGCTTGGCATGTATGATGCTTGGGAGGGAAAGGTTTGACGCAATAAAAAGTGCTGGGAGCTGAAAACATGGTTGAGGGAGGTGAACATGATCGGGATTTGGGCATCCAGTCAGGTTACATTGCTGATATCCTGGTTAAAGTTCACAAACTTATAGGGTTCGGCCCTCCATTGCACAAAAAAAAAAAAAGTTCACAAACTTATGGATCAAACAACTGAATACTTCTGAATGAAAAACTGATACTACAGTACTACCACCAAATCCATTTCCAACAAAACTCAGTTTTATAACCCCTTATTTAGTGTTCCCTGCCATATGTTAAGCAAAGGGTCCTCTTAAGATGATCGTCAAACCAAAATTTAGCATCTGGTATGTTCTAAAGCACAAAAAAATAAACCTAAAAGCTTCCCTTTTTTCCCATCCTCTTCAGCAAAGGGGTTCTCCTCTCTATGAGGAATGTACTATAATATTATACAGGAAGAATGGAGACCTTATTAGCACGATACAGAAACTTATGTTTAGCAACCTATATTTTGCATAAGCTTCATCTTCACTGAATTGAAGCTACAGAATAAATAACAGAATCCAAATCAGAGCATATAACTGGTTACATTCCATCTTTTACAAATGAAATGATTTGCTGAATAGAGAACTAGTTAGACCTCACGATATGTGGCGACTAGTTTGTCGCAATGATTCTGAATGACATAGTATCCTCATCCTGTGCACACGAATATTATATTCTATACTGACAAAAAGTAGTGATTCAGTCTTGCTCACCCTTCACGTCGAAAAAACAGTCTTGAACAACCTTTTGCATTGATGGAAAAAAACGAAAAGTAAGCAAGAAAGCAGAGGAAGCCTGATGACCTATCATTGGTTGGAAAAGAACAATGTGGATGCTCAGTGTAAGATAACATATCTTAAGTTTTATTCCATGTCACCCACTTTTCACCTCTGGCTAAACTAGTATAAATTGCGTCTTCAAGTGAGGGAGTTTTGCATGGGAGTGGAGTCCTTAGTGAAGAAATAGCTAGGAGGTTCGATTCATGGAATTTCTTCTTAGGGGTGTTTCTACTTGCATAAATATGTGTTGGTCAGAAATAGGTAATCTGCATCCTGAGGCTCATATGATCATGTACAATAGTTCTCCAGCGTCATCTGAGCCTCTAGATGCAGATAATCTGTTTCTTGCCAAGACCGCTCACATTTTCCCTCCCATATCTATATGGGATGCAATGTGTTCTTGTATCAGAAGTGCATGTTCGTAAGCAAATTATCTCGTTCTGCGACATCATATATATGCAAGGACAAGGTTACAGTGTTCTCTACTAAACACTGCTTTTCTTCATTAATAATAAGCTGTTGCACTCTTATACTTTTGCAAAAGAAACATCTGCTAATTAAGACTTTCAGTGGATTTTTGTAGTGTATGACATCATATAGACTTCAAACACGAAGTTGGCAAACCGGTAGGCCTGTTAAGTCAGCTCAGTAAGAAATAATTGGGATTACACTGATCTGTGATCATACGAATTCTTGCACCCTCTGTGGCTTATTGCACAAACCTGTGAACATTTGTAAATTCTTTATCCTGTGTTGCTAGTGCTCAATGTTTTACAGGCACCACTCAATGATTGGCTTCAAAATCCTCGCGCTCGTCACCTATTTTATATGACCAGAGCTTCATTCTAAGCCGCTAAGATATACTGTCACGATTTAGGAGACTAGCAGGACTTGTGTACCACGTTCTGAAACTGAAAGCCTGGAACTCCTCTGTCTGGATCACTCAGTTCCCACTACTGTTTCTGTTATCTTACCTTTTATACAACATATTTTGACAGTGTATCATTATTCCATTATATGTATGTGTAGCAAATTAAAAGCTAACTCTTGTTTCTGTGTTACGAGATCTTATCGAGATTTCAGGCGTGACTTATGGAAAGTTCGGTTGCGCCTGAAATATGGCAAGTTTTCATAGAGTTTGATATTGTTTAGGATTGTATCCATATACAAATTGTTTCCATATCCTAAAAGATATGTATAGATACTAGGGCTGTATATATATAGTCGGTGATAATCAATACAAAGATCATCTTTTCTGCCTCAATCTTATCATGGTATCAAAGCGTGAAAGATCATTTAACAAACCCTAAACAAAAACTCAAAAAACCTTAAACCATAAACAATGGCCGTGGAAGATCCACCACCAAAAATTAACTCAAAATTCCCTTATTTCCTAGGTCCTCAAGATCGACCTGGTGATTTTATTACTGCAGCCAGATTTAATGGCAAAAATTATGATGATTGGGCTGGTGAGATTGAGACGGCCCTTCAAGCTCGAAGAAAGTTCGGATTTTTAGATGGTACGACTGTATCTCCAACACCCCCTTGCACACAAGATGATTGGAATACAATACAAGCCATGTTGGTATCTTGGATTATGAATACCATCACAGCAGAAGTGAAGAGTACCTTGTCCAAATATAAAGACGTCAGGCATCTATGGGAGACGCTTAAGGAGCGATTTTCTCTTACGAATGGACCACGCATACAACAATTAAAAGTGGCCATATCTGACTGTAAGCAAACCAAATCCATGTCAGTTGCTTCTTACTATGGAAAACTCACGGCTCTATGGGAGGAATTGCATAACCATGAACCCTTGATTACTTGTTCTTGCTGTACAAAGTGTACCGCATGCCTTGAACATGAGCGTCGCCGTGCAAAGGACATGCTTCATGAATTTCTGATGGGTTTATATACCCCATCTTATGATCCTTTGCGATCAAATATTCTTGCTCAAGATCCTCTTCCCTCTCTCAGCCGTGCCTACCAGCTTGTTATTCAAGATGATTGAGTTAGAACGTCTTCGACTCTGCCCGAGGAGAAATCCGACGTTGTTGGATTTTCTGTGCGAACTAGTGGGCGCACATGAGCCAAAATATAGAAACCTGATAAATCACGTCTATCCTGCACCTACTGTAAGAAGACAGGCCATAAAGTAACTAATTGCTTCGAAATTCATGGTTATCCAGAATGGTGGGAGGATCGTGTGAAGTCTGAAAGCGGATCAGGCATGACCAAACTGATGATTGGTCGTAACCAACAATCAACGACCTCTTCTTCTCCTCTTGCGACAGGACGTGGTCGAGGGGGGGTCCGTTCCAATGCTGCAGTTGTTTCAGAACCCACTGGAACACCATCTGCACCCACTGGAACACCATCTGTAGAATTATTTTCCGCTGATCAATGGAAGGCGCTTGCAAGTGTCTTTGGTAATATGACTGTTTCCGGTAATCGTTTGCGTGGTAAGATTAATGGTCACTATTGGATTATTGATACAGGTGCATCTAATCATGTTACTGGTAATCTTTCTCTATTGTTCGATGTGAAAGATATCCTATGTCTCGTTGGTCTCCCTGATGGAAAGAAAGTGGTTGCAACAAAGAAGGGATCAGTGCGATTGTCAGATGCTATGACTCTCACTCATGTTCTTTATGTCCCTCTCTTAAATTGCAGCTTATTGTCCGTTTCACAATTGTGTGATGATTTGGATCGTATTGTCATTTTTAATCGATATGTGTGTGCTATACAGGACCAAACGAGGAAGCTGATTGGAACGGGAAGTAAGCACGATGGACTCTACTACTTCAAGGGACCAAATACAGTGCAAGCAGTCACTATGGACGCAGACGCTTCTTCTTTGGCTCTTTGGCATGCTAGGATGGGGCATCCTTCAGAAAAAGTAGTAAAATTGCTCCCTCCAGTATGTAATTCTAAAGGTAGTTTGAATAAAGCATGTGAAGTGTGTTTTAGAGCTAAACATCCCAGAGACAAATTCCCTTTGAGTGAGAATAAAGCCAGTCAAATTTTTGAACTAATTCTTATTGATTTGTGGGGCGGCTATCGTCATACATCTTCTTGTGGTGCTAGATATTTTTTGACTATTGTGGATAATTTTTCTCGGGCTGTGTGGGTTTATTTGATGGATGATAAAACAGAGGTATTTTCTAAATTTATGTCCTTTGTTGCTATGGTTGAGCGACAATTCTCTCAAAGCATAAAAATTGTTCAAAGTGATAATGGAACAGAGTTCCGGTGTTTGCTTGGTTATTTTACTGCTTGTGGTATCTTATTTCAAACCTCATGCACTGGAACACCACAACAAAATGGGAGAGTTGAAAGGAAGCACAAGCACATACTAAATGTTGCCTGCGCCTTGCGCTTCCAAGCCAATTTGCCTATTTATTTTTTGGGGGAGAGTGTTTTGACCGCTGCCCATTTAATCAATAGAACTCCTTCCACTGTCCTTCACAATCACACTCCTTTTGAAAACTTGTTTGGTTATTCTCCATCTTATGATGCCATTGGAGTGTTTGGGTTGCTATGTTTTGCACACAACCAAAAGACAAAGGGGGAAAAATTTGCGAGTCGTAGCCGTAAATGCATATTTGTTGGGTATCCTTTTGGTCAAAAGGGATGGAGGCTTTATGATCTTGATAAACATAAGTTCTTTATGTCAAGATACATAAAATTATTTGAAGAGATTTTTTCCTTTGTTGACACGGAAGCTAGCAATATTAGGCCAACGGATCACTTTGAAATGGATGTGGATATTGATTTAGACTTTACGGAGTTTTTGGATGACTCCACTGTTGCTACTATTCCTAATACCAGGGATCTAACTGATGAGAGTCTGGATGTGCCTCTTATCTCCAATGAACCTAATTCCTCTGCCACTGTCAACACTGGGTCTGACCAAACCACAAGTCAGGCAAGCCCAACAGAAATAAAACACTCTAGTGTTGTAGACGACTCTGTCCACACTGGGTCTGACCATACTGAAGAACAGGCAGGCTTAAATGATCAGGGTTCCGAGGAAGTTTTGGGTCGTGGAAAGCGCACTAAAACTCCTTCAGTGCTCCTCAAAGATTTTGTTACCCACAACGTGGTTAAAGAGAGTCCATCGAACACTGCTACTTTCCCTCCACCACATACCTCAGGTACTCCTTTTCCTATAGCACACTATATTAATTGTGAGAGTTTTTCTATGCCATATTGCAAGTTTCTTGCAGTTGTAATTACAGGAGATGAACCTCGGTCTTTTAAGGAGGCATTGAAATATGATGAGTGGAAGAAGGCTATGCAAGAGGAAATTAAAGCCTTAGAGGATAATGGTACTTGGACTCTCGAACCGCTTTCACCTGGCAAGCGTGCACTAGGCAATCAATAGGTTTATAAGAGGAAATACCTCTCCAATGGAGATCTTGAGCGGTTAAAAGCTCGCTTGGTTATTTTTGGAAATCATCAAGTCGAGGGGTTGGATTACTCTGAGACCTTTTCTCCCGTTGCCAAAATGGCAACCATTCGTGCCTTCTTAGCTATTGTCGCTTCCAAGAATTGGGAACTTCACCAAATGGATGTCCACAATGCCTTTCTCCATGGTGATGTTGATGAGGAACTTTATATGAAATTGCATAGGCTTCACTTCAGCGGAGCCAAATCTGGTATGTCGTCTTCGCAAATCTTTATACGGCTTAAAACAGGCACCCCGTTGTTGGTTTGCAAAGCTGGTAACTACTTTGAAAGGATATGGCTTTCTTCAGTCTTACTCCCTATTTACTTACACTAAAGATAGCGTGCAACTCAATGTCTTGGTATATGTTGATGATTTAATTATTTCTGGCAATAATTCTGTTGCTTTAGGTATTTTCAAGGCCTATTTGGGTAACTGTTTTCATATGAAAGACCTTGGTCAACTTAAATATTTTCTGGGTATTGAGGTAGCTCCGAGTACAGGTGGCTTATTTCTTTGTCAAAGAAAGAATACTCTTGACATTATTACTGAGGTTGTCCTCTTGGGGGCAAAACCAGCAGATACTCCTATTGAGCAAAATCACAAGTTAGGCCATGCCGTTGGTGCCAAACTTGATGATCCGGAATTCTATCGGCGCCTTGTAGGTCGTCTTGTGTATTTATCTGTCACACGACCTGACTTGGCATATTCGGTTCATCTTTTATCTCAATTTAAGCAAGATCCTCACCAAGAGCATTGGGAGGTCATTCTACGGGTTGTGCGTTATTTGAAGGGAACTCCAGGTCAAGGTATTTTATTGCGAGCTGACAGTGAGTAATTTTTAAATGGATGGTGTGACTCGGATTGGGCTGTCTGCCCTCTCACACGGCGATCCTTAACGGGTTGGCTGGTGTTTCTTCGTCAATCACTTATCTCATGAAAAACACAGAAGCAAACTACTGTCTCAAAGTCTTCCGCCGAAGCAGAATATCGCTCCATGGCTGCCATCACTTGTGAGCTATACCAAAGGTTTCTTATTAAGTTTGGGTGTTCATCATCCCAAAGCCATACCATTATTTTGTGATAGCCAATCGGCTTTACATATTGCCCGCAATCTTGTTTATCATGAACACACGAAGCATATTGAAGTTGATTGTCACTTTGTTTGTGATGCTATTACCGAAGGTCTAATTCCATCGTATGTTCCTACGACAGTGCAATTGGCTGACTTATTTACAAAGGATCTCGCCAGGAAGCAGTTGGGCATCATGAACCCCCACACTCCAACTTGGGGGGGGGGGGGGAGGGTGTTACGAGATCTTACCGATATTTCAGGCGTGACTTATGAAAAGTTCGGTTGCGCCTGAAATATGGCAAGTTATCATAGAGTTTGATATTGTTTAGGATTGTTTCCATATACAAATTGTTTCCATATCCTAAAAGATATGTATAGATACTAGGGCTGTATATATATACTCGGTGAAAATCAATACAAAGATCATCTTTTCTGCCTCAATCTTATCATTCTGCTACCCAAATACAACATATTTTCATCAATGAAATTTGTTATACAAGTTTGCTTGAACATCAATTATCATAATATTTTGCATTCATAGGGGGATATCTCACCTGGCAGCATACATCCCTTGCAAACTTACTCCATTCCTACCAAAAGCACCAATCCTTGCAGACGACATTTAGCCATTTCGCCTAACATAACTATATGAATATGATACTGACTCTAGACAATCCCTAATACCCAAAATCCCTTCTAAGATAATCTTCAGCTTACTACTAATTGTTTTTGGATAATAAGGTCCATGGCGTAAGGGACATGTCTCCTAAATATTAGGTGGTGTTTACTAGCTTGCAATCAAATGCTTGCAATGCAATCATTTTATAGGGTAGATGTGAGGTGGAAAATGAAGAAGGGGGAGTAAGGAGATGAGAAAATGGAGGTTGATTACATCATTCAAATTAATCACCATTACATGGGAAAAGTTGAGCAATTGTGATTACATTAAATAATGCAATCAACCCCACTTTTCCCATCCCTCTCCTCCCACTTCTTCACTTTTCACCCCACATTTACTCTACAAAATGATTGCATTGCATTACATTTGATTGCAAGCAAGTAAACGAGGCCTTAGTCTTTAGTCAAAAATTTTCAGTCATTATACAACAAGGCCTACTCATATACGGGTATTTTTGTCAATTTTGATATATTTCTTTTCTGCCAAATAGTTAGGGAGCAAGTCTTTGTGTGAGAACAACTCACCGGAAGAAACGTTACTATTCAGAAATGTAGGGGTCACTTATTATGAAACATGACCCTTATTCCATTAAAAAGTTATCGTCCTCGTCTTACCAAAAGTTACAGTAAAACCGTCTTACACAAGTTTTGTGATAGTTGGAATGATAATTCTAGAAAAGAAAACCCTCATAAAAGAGGTTTTCCAAAATTAAAATAAAATAAAATAAGACGTTAAAAATAAAATTTTACATGTTCAAAATTTGGTTTCTGGCAAATAATAATAATAATAATAATAATAATAATAATAATAATAATAATAATAATAATAGTAATAATAATAATAATAATAATAATTATTATTATTATTATTATTATTATTATTATTATTATTATTATTATTATTATTATTATTATTATTATTATTATTATTATTATTATTATTATTATTATTATTATTATTATCTCATCCGTCTTGCAAAGGGTTATTAGTGATTCTCTCTTTGTTAATTTTAATTTATTAGGATATGTTCTTTTTCACTGAACTGGATGGATTGATCGATGTGATGATAGTAATATATATGTGAGACAATTGAACTGAACAGTGACCTAATACGTGGAAATGAACCCTCAACTATGGTCTATTTGTTGAGTTCCAATAATTTTTAATTGAGAGACACTACTTCTAAGAGCACTTACATACACGACAAGGTTTTTGGAGTTAAGCGAGGCAATACTTATAATATGCATTCCAAATTTCTATCTCACTTGGCCCGACCCGGCCCTCTTCCTTTCGTCGTCTTCATACTGTAATTCGTTGCATTCCAATCCGCGTCGTTCTATTCCGCATCCTGTACTTCATCTTGTCTCACATTTTATTTTATCACCCGTGCTGTTCCTTTCCGTTCCTCACCGTACCGCATCTTTTTGTTGAAGAGAACATGACCTTAATTGTGTAAGCAAAACGAGGTTCATACCACGCTATCTCCATAGGCGGCAATCAAGCAAATGGAGTCGGGTTTGGTCGGGTTATTACAAGTTTGGTTTAATTTGGATTAAAATAGTGATCGAGTCAGGTTAGATAAAATTGGATTGTATTAGGTTTATGCTCATGTAGGATTACAAGTTTGTTTGGGTCAGGTTAGTTTAGACTTCAGTTAAAATCAGATTCAAGTTAGTTCAATTTCCAGATCATATCAGGTGACTTTAATCCAATTTTGAGAACATAGGTGGCGTTTACTAGGTTGCAATCAAATGCAATGCAATGCAATCATTTTATAGGGTGAATGGGGAGTGGAAAAGAAAAAAGGGGAGGAAGGAGATGGAAAAAGTAAGATTGATTACACCATCCAAAGTAATCACCTTTACAAGGGAAAAGTTGAGCAATTGTGATTACAATGGATGATGCAATCAACCCCACTTTTCCTATCCCTCTCCTCCAACTCCTTCATTTTTCACCTCCCATTTACTCTATAAAATAATTGCATTGCATTTGCAGTTGATTACAACCTAGCAAACGAGGCCATAGAGTCAAAAATAATAAGTAATGTTCAATTGTATGTGCAATTTTGAATAACAATGGCGTATATGTTTAGTTAAGTTTTCAATCATTTTGGAAATTAATTAAGTTATCCTAAGTTGGACTCATACGGATGGAGCTTTTGGTTTAGGTTCATTTTGATTTCAAATCCCTCCGGATGGATAGGGTCAGGTCTGTGATAATCATAATTTATACATTTTCGAGTGTCGGGCGGGTGGGTATTGGATGATTCGGGACGATTACTCGTACGTGCCAAATTGAGTGTGGTTTTGCCAGCCATGGCCACCACGGTGAAACTAGGATATAAATTTGACTATTAGTGCCCCCGTCACAATATAACAGTGTCCGGGTTTGTTTACTCAATGGTGCGAACTAGTCAGAGGAGGTCACTTCAAACAGGTATGGATCACCTATTCTTTTGTGGTTGTTTGGTCACTATGGATTGAGAGGAATACCAGAGTTCCAAGGAAAATATTGCAATGAAAATGAAGTGTTTGACCTTGTATTGCTGCGCCTATCACATTGGATTAAGGCTTGGGACGATGATTTCCCTTACTCAGCACAAGATCTAATGCGAAATCCTTTATGTCTCAGGCTGAGCAAGACAGTAATTGGGAGATCGTGCATATTAAGTGGGAACCTCCACCTAGAGGTGTTCTAATTTGGCATGTTGACGCCTCGGTACAAAATGAAGCAGGAGGTATTGGCGGGGTCTTGCGAGAGTGGGAGGGCAGATTAAGATACATATTCTCTTGTCAAGTTGTAACAATAGAGATTAATCACGCAGAGATATTAGCTATTTGCCGTGCCATTCAGGAATCAGTGTGTAGAGAATGGGTTATGTTTTTTGATATAATCATAGAATCCGACTCACTTAATGCAGTACAGTGGTGCAACGCGAGTGAAGGTGGACCATGGGAAGCAAGATTCAATCTTAACTATATTCGGGGAGTGATTAGGAACTGGCCAAGACTCAGAGTAATCAATCAACGAAGGGAGGCAAATTTTGTTGCGGATGGGCTTGCAAAACAGGGTACTTCGAGAGTTCATGATTTTGTGGCATGGTTGTAATATAGCTTTTCCAATGTTTGGCTGTTTTTTTTAGGGTGTGGTGATGCCTCTCCTAGCACATGATTGTAACTTCTCACTCAACCCTTCCTAGAAGGTGGGAGTAAGCAGTTGAATGATGCTACCAAGGTTGAGTGCAATAGGCGTTCTTGTATTTGGAGTATTCTATACTCTTTGATCGCTTTGATTGAAAATTAATACTAAAGAATGCCTAATTATCAATATATATATATATATATATATATATATATATATATATATATATATATATATATATATATATATATATATATATATATATATATATATATATATATATATATATAACAGTGTCCGGGCCCTAAACACAATATAAGTCACAGGTATCAAAAATTGGATGGTGTTAGTGGTTCGGCACTCTCATCACGTAAATAAGGTCGAGGGTTCTAATCTTGTAAATGGAAACTACTTAGTAGGAGCACTTTATCCCTTCGTGGATCGATCCAGTGAACAGAATAAGTTTTGGCACAAAGGATTTAGGTGAGCCTGTGATTAAAACTGAAACCAAAAAATTAATAAGTCACAAGTTACCCCATGACAAAATGTCGACATTAACAGAATTCTGATCTGTTCAGTAAGTGACTTCTGAAGGATATTATCATCTTGTCCGCAGTCAAAAGCAAACAGTCGCTCGAGCTTGGGAATCACAAGCCTTAGCCTCTTGTTTTGAAAGCAATAGGATCTTCCACAGAAGAAGGATGATGCTGACAGTATAAACAACATGTGTAAATGTTGCAATCTTTTGTTCACAACTGGCTTTCCAAGAACGTGAAAACCACATAATACTGATCAGAGATAGCTTACAAAGGTTCTTTCCTGATGTAATTGTGACAGTTCCTTAGATCTGATCAGTGTGTGTTGAAGTTTTCTAACTGTTTTAATACTAATATTTGTACTAAATGATGAACAGAACTATATTCTGGAGAAATACCAAGGGATATCCTGTAACTCTACAAGAAAGCAGTCAAATTTGGTACATCCTTTTCAATCTAAAGGGAGCAGACTCGATACCTATCATTGGTTAGCAAAGAAGAAAATCGACATTTATTAGATGCTCGATTAGATACTTAATGAGATTACCTTTATTTGGCATTATGCCATGCAGGTTCTTTTGTATCTTAGAGTTAAACAAGTTAAGTTTTTTGTTATACTTCCATGTCCACAGATCAAACTACAAACATTCAATATGTCATTCTTTCGTTGGTTGCTCTTGGTTTCGAGTGACATAAGCTTCATGTTCCTCCTAGATGGTATGGTAAGAAATGGGTAATCTGCATCCTGAGGCTCAGATATGCAGGAATACCGTCCTCTGAGCCTCAGAATGCAGGTCACCTGTTTTTGGCCAACAATGCATCACTTACTTTCATTGACCAATTTATTAGTTCTTAGGATATAGAAGTCTTAAAAGGCCAGCAAAAGAACCTGTGGTAACTGTGACAGTTAATACAGTTCTAATGTTCTCTGCCCAAGCACACAAACAGGATTTGCCAGCTAAATTATCCTCCAGAAGTAATAATGATGCATTACCAGGTCAATATTGACAAATCTGATGTGGTTAATTAGCTGACATATGGCTTCCTCAAGAAAGGTGATGATTCCGAAGTACCTCGAAATCTAACAACATGCTAAGGTCATAGTATATATATGCTTACTTGTGATGATGTTGCTTTAAGAATCTGGAATGACAAACACCCTGCAGAGCTTCATGAAAGATCTAGTTGCAATGATCTAATCATAAAAGCGGAAGACAACTAAAAAACAGGAATCTTAACGGGTCACTAAATACACATAAATATACCTCTTGATGCGTGCCTCGTTGATCGATTAAATATCGATAGGTGCGAATAAGGATTCCAAGTGTAATCCCTCTACCGTAGTCCACGCAGCAATCGATTGGATCAATCCAAACACGTTCGTTAGCTAGAACGAACACAAGGAACCGTTCCTTGGGCTATGGAGGTGCTTGGTTGTTTAGAGAGAAAATATGAGAGAAGGAGGCAGTCAGTTAAAATGTGCAACCTAATTCCACCTCCTTCTCTTCTATTTAAACTGTAGGCCAGACTATTAGGGCTTCCAAAGACCTAATAACTGACTACTACACATAGTGGGTTTTCCCTAGGCCAGCCCACTTACCGGTCTCTCTTATTAATTAATTAATGCGACTCCTAGGTCCATTAACTAATTATTGATCCATCGATTACTTAAACGTGTGACCCGTTAGGCCCATCGCATTTAGTAGTTGGTCCGATCCAATCGGCCCAATTTATCGTAAGCGGTCTCTAGCTAAACATTACGATCTACTAAATCGACGAGTTAACTATCTCTGAAGTTTAATCCCAAATTTTGCACCTTGACTGACAGGACATAAATCCTTCAATCTCCCACTTGTCCTTAAGACAAGTGTGCAAATCCATTCCCTTGTCACTTAATGTCTTGATGTGAACGTAAGGTAAGAAGTCTAGTCATCCTTACAATGTTCATATCTTTTCTTGATCCCGAATTGGATTGTTAAGACAAATGATTATCCAATAATCCATTTGAGCACGGCCATGCATTTCACAATCCCAATTCTACAAGAGGCCCATAAGACAACTATCCTCGTAGGGAGGACAATTCCCGTCTTGTGCATTCATGAATTCCAACATGATTTTCAATAATCCGGATGTATCCGTTATTGCCTCCTATTACGCAGGCGTTAGTAGTAATCACAGATTATCAATCCTCATGTCGTTATTCATAACCACTCAGGTTTGAGAAATGGTTCAAGATAGTTTTATGAGAGTCTAATATGACTACTTGTTCTTAAAGAACTCTCATGGTGGGTCTGTCCGATCATGAATTCCCAATTCATATCTATGCAAATGATGCTTGACATCCCATGTCTCCAGCCCATGAAACAGGCACTGAGATCAACTTGCAATCTAATCATCACCGGTCATGAATTCCCAATTCATATCTATGCAAATGATCCTTGACATCCCATGTCTCCAGCCCATGAAACAGGCACTGAGATCAACTTGCAATCTAATCATCACCGGTTATTAGAATCTAATTCTAACACCTAGATTAGGGACAAATAACGACAAAATCCAGTTCACACAATAGGGTTTCATTATCCAAGACATCGTCTTGATAACCTATTTGGATATTTGTGTTATATTATTTTGGATTAATATTCAAAATCATACAGAAAACTGAATAGCACCAAAACATTATTAATGTGATAAATGTACATAACAATGTTTTAATCATGAACACCATTTCATAATCTAAAACAATGAAGCTAAACACCTCCGAAGTGCTGAATCCCTATCGAAGCTGTGTGACTCTCGTGCTTGGCCTGATCAAGCGGCTTAATCAATGAACCTTGCATATGCTAATATCACCATCTTTGACGCATTGTCTAATAAGGTGATATTTGCGATGTACATATTTAGACTTTTGATGTGACCTTGGCTCCTTGGCTTGGGCGATGGCTCCATTATTATCACAATAAAGAGCCAACGGTTCAGCCGCCGCAGGCACAACTCCAAGTTCAGCTATGAACTTGCGAATCCAAACAGCTTCCGAAGCTGCGATGTGCTTCGCTTCTGTTGTAGAATCTGCCACAATGCTTTGCTTTGCACTCTTCCAGGACACTGCTCCTCCATTGAGACAGAAGACAAATCCTGACTGGGATTGAGAACCGTCTCTGTCTGTCTGGAAGGACGCATCAGTGTAACCTTTCACAATCAACTTTTCTTCACCACCATACACCAGGAACTTAGCCTTAGTTCTTTTCAGATACTTCAAGATATTCTTGGCCGCAATCCAATGCGCCTCACCTGGGGTGACTTGAAATCTACTCGTCATACTCAAAGCATACGAGATGTCCGGACGAGTACAAATCATGGCATACATGATAGATCTTATAGCTGATGCATAAGTAACTCTACTTATGCGTTCTTGCTCAGCAAGTGTCTCTGGACCCTGCGTCTGGCTAAGAATTGTGCCACGACTCATGGGTAGTAAAACCTTCTTAGCATCTTGCATATTAAACCGAGATACTATCTGGTTAATATACATACTTTGGCTAAGTCCAATTAGCCTTTTGGATCTGTCCCTGCAGATCCTGATGCCCAAGATGTACTCTTCCTGTCCTAGGTCTTTGATTTGAAAACACTTTTCAAGCCAAGTCTTTATGGACTCCAGCATTGAAATGTTGTTTCCAATGATCAGTATGTCATCAACATACAAGACCAAGAAGATAATTTTGCTCCCACTAAACTTCTTGTATACACAAGGTTCTTCTGCATTTCTAATAAAGCCAAATTTAGTTATGGCTTCACCGAAACGCAGATTCCAGCTCCGGGATGCTTGCTTTAACCCATAGATGGATCTCTTTATCTTGCAAACCTTCTCAGCGTTCTTAGAATCAGCAAAACCCTCAGGCTGTGTCATGTACATATCCTCTTCCAGAACCCCATTCAGGAAGGCGATTTTGACATCCATTTGCCAAATCTCATAGTCATAATGAGCTGCAATTGCTAGGAGTATCCTAATGGATTTAAGCATGGCAACTGGTGAGAAAGTTTCATCATAGTCAATTCCTTGAATCTGTCTATAACCTTCTGCCACCAGTCTAGCTTTGAAAACTAGAATGTTTCCATCCTTGTCCGTCTTGATCTTAAAGATCCATTTGCACCTGATGGGCCTAGCTCCATCCGGCAAATCGACCAAGTCCCAGACTTGATTCTCGGACATGGAATCCATTTTGGATTTCATGGCTTATTGCCATTTGCTGGAATTTAGACTCGTCATTGCTTCCTTGTAAGTGGCGGGTTCTTCACTTTCCACAAGAAAAATGTCACGACTCTCCGTCATATAGATTGAAATGTATCTATTTGTCGGAGTTCTGACTCTATTAGACCTACGAAGGGTGGATTCTGGTTGAACCTCTGGAGTTGCCTCTAGAGTTGAATCTGGAGTTGTTTCCGAAACATCTTGGATGGATTCTAAATCCTTATCCATCTCCATTTGTTGCTCATATTGAATTTCTTCGGCATGAACTTTACTCCCACTTGTCTCTTTGGAAAGGAATTCCTTCTCCAAAAAGACACCATTCCGAGCAACAAATACCTTGTTCTCAGTTCGGTTGTAGAAATAATAACCCTTCGTTTCCTTTGGATAACCCACAAAGAAAACTTTGTCTGATTTGGAAGCAAGCTTATCACCGAGTAACCTCTTTACATAAGCTTCACACCCCCAAACCTTGAGAAAAGATAGCTTGGGAACCCGTCCCGTCCACAGTTCATGTGGCGTCTTCTCAACGGCTTTTGACGGAGTCATGTTCAGTGTGAAAGCTGCCGTCTCAAGAGCATATCCCCAGAAAGAAATAGGAAGATTGGCGTGACCCATCATTGATCTAACCATATCTAATAAGGTTCGATTCCTCCGTTCAGACACACCGTTCCTTTGTGGTGTTCCGGGCGAAGTTAGTTGTGAAAGTACTCCACAACCCTTTAGATGTTCATTGAACTCTAGGCTCATATATTCGCCTCCTCGATCCGATCGAAGAGCTTTGATTTTCTTGCGTACCTGATTTTCAACTTCATTCTGAAACTCTTTGAATTTTTCAAAAGATTCAGATTTATGTTTCATTAAGTAAATATATCCATATCTACTCAAATCATTAGTAAATGTAATGAAGTAACTAAACCCACCTCTTGCAGTCGAACTCATTGGTCCACCTACATCTGAGTGTATTAGACCTAGTAGCTCACTGGCTCGCTCTCCCTTTCCTAGAAAGGGTGACTTTGTTATTTTACGAAGTAAACATGATTCACAAGTATCAAATGACTCCAAGTCAAATGAGTCCAGAAGCCCTTCTTTAAGAAGTTTCTGAATGCGTTTCACATTTATATGGCCTAATCGACAATGCCATAGATATGTGGGGTTAGAATCATTAGTTCTAGCCTTTTTGTTATTGATGGTGAGTATATGTTTGTCGAAATTTGGCAAATAAAGCCCATTATGCAAACGGGCGCTAAAATAAAATACATCATCTTTTGAAACCGTATAAGAACCATTCTTAATACGCATATCAAAACCTTCCATATCCAATACAGAAGGAGAAATGATGTTTTTGTTTATACTAGGAACATAATAACAATTATTAAGTTCTAGTTCAAGGCCTAAGGGCAACGACAAAACATAAGTTCCTACAGTCAAAGCAGCCACCCTGGCCCCATTTGCGACTCGTAGGTTCACCTCATCTCTAGCTACCTTCCGAGGTTGTTTCTGTCCCTCCACATTTGAACAAATGTGTGTACCACAACCGATATCCAATATCCAATCAGAAGTAGTTGTAGCTAGATTGATTTCAATAACGAAAACATTTGAAGTCATGGAGACCATTCCATACTTCAGGTCTTCCTTTAACATTGGGGAGTTCCTCTTCCAATGCCCCTTTTGTTGGCAATGGAAGCACTGATTATCCGCAGCTAAGGAGGACTTCTTAGTGGCCAATCGTTGCTTAGGCTTAGACTTGGTCACACCACCCTTGCCTTTCAACAGGTTGCCGTTTGAAGTGGCCCCTTTCTTTCCCCTCCCGACATTATGCACTTATTTTTCGGGAAGTCCTGGAATAGACGTCTCCGAGACGCATTCCTTCTTATCATGTCTGAGAACTATTCTCAGGTTGCGATGACTCTCCAGGTAATTGTTTGGTCCAACCAAACGTTCGCTGTCTAGTATCGACTTTGGGTAAAAAGTTGACTTGTTTTCATTGGCCATTGCTACAAAACAGAAACAATATGCAAAAAATTTAGTACATTTATCAATAAATAACTTAATCAATTTCCAAAATAGATAAGTTATTTAATATTTTATTCATCCTCTAAGGTGCCCCTATGAATAAAATAATTCCAAGATCCTCATTTTACCCTAATGTGACCAAGCTTTGGCTTGTCAACCACACTAGTCAAAATAGGTAAGCAATCCTTGCTAATTATGTCCAACATAACTCTCGATTGATAGGCATATCTAATATGTCTATCCCTTTGCCCCGATATGTAAGGACTCCTTACTCATATCTTTGAGGGAACCAAAATAGTCTTGTAAATCTCTTCTTAGACTTACTCGCATTAACTCAATATTAAAATAATGTCACTCTTTGGCGATGCCCATTTTGAATGATCGAAAGTGTAGTGGGTGAACCTTATTTGGGAGGGCATAAACTCAATATTTCCTTGGGATGAGATTTAATAAATTGCTTTAATATATGTGAACTAATAGTTATATTAAAACAATATAATAAATCAGGCATGCGATAATTAAAGCAATAAATCTAACTTAAGCAATGATTAAGGCAATAAATAAATAATCCTAGTATGACCCCTAAAAAAAATAAAGATCTAATCTTCAAAATCTCCCACTTGAATCGCGATCTGCTCCAAGGCTCCGCTCTTCAAGCTTTACATTTTGTAACTGTACTTAGAAATTTAAACTTAAAGCTAATGCAATAAAATAAATTACATATATTCGACGGTTTTACATACCGTATTTAGGTTACAAAAATACAAATGGTGCGCATACCGTATTTTAGGCCATACTAAATCATACATTCATTCACCCATAAAATGAATGACCCATAAAACATAAAATATATCCAAAGCCATATAATTAACAAGTAATTTAATTATCTAATAATTGAAATAAAATAATTATATGCTCTTCAAACAAAATAAGTTTCATGACACTGGAGTGCTCAATTATATGCCTAGACAATTGTGATTTCAAGTCTCTGATTGCAATTACACGCTCCAAGCAAGTGATCTTAACCCAAATACACCAAATATGATCTGAGCAAACATGTTAAATTTTCTAGTCTTCCAAAGACACAAACTTTAACTTTATTGCAGTAAGACTCACGGTAATCAAATTGAGAATCAATAAGAGCCAATTAAAACTATACCATATAGTCCAATCAGGCAATCACGTACATGAAACTCTCAAATAGATTGAACAAACCTTTTGTTAACAAGCTTTGTAAACTTTGTGAAATCAGCACACAAAAATTGATCCAATCACAATAGTTGACTTTATGTACTACTGGACAAGGATTGGAAAGACGCAGCAAGCAATTGCGAATAACGAGGCGAATAAAACAACTGATCTAATCAATGATTTCACGCATAAAATAATACAGTAACGATCTAATCGTTGCCAACACAACCAAAACAGCGAAACAATCTAGCCCATACAATACTAATTTTTCGTGCAACAAGGTTGATAAAAGTGATCTAATTAATCTATTAATTAGGCTTTTATACCTCTGAAGGATCTAGTTGCAATGATCTAATCATAAAAGTGTGGAAGATAATTAAAAATAGGAATCTTAACAGATCATTAAATACACATAAATATACCTCTTGACGCGTGCCTCTTTGATCGATTAAATATCGATAGGTGCGAATAAGGATTCCAAGTGTAATCCCTCTACCGTAGTCCACGCAGCAATCGGTTGGATCAATCCAAACACGTTCGTTAGCTAGAACGAACACAAGGAACCGTTCCTTGGGCTATGAAGGTGTTTGGTTGTTTAGAGAGAAAATATGAGAGAAGGAGGTAGTCAGTTAAAACGTGTAACCTAGTTTAACCTCCTTCTCTTCTATTTAAATTGTAGGCCAGACTATTAGGGCTTCCAAAGACCTAATAACTGACTACTACACATAGTGGGCTTTTCCTAGGTCAGCGCACTTACTGGTCTCTCTTATTAATTAATTAATGCGACTCCTAGGTCCATTAACTAATTATTGATCCATCGATTACTTAAGCGTGTGACCCGTTAGGCCCATCGCATTTAGTAGTTGGTCCGATCCAATCGGCCCGATTTATCGTAAGCGGTCTCTACCTAAACATTACAATCTACTAAATCGACGAGTTAACTATCTCTGAAATTTAATCCCGAATTTTGCACCTTGACTGACAGAACATAAATCCTTCACTTCATTGCTTCCCAAAGTTTATGTTGCAGCGCAGTAGCATATGTAAAAATATTATGCAGACACATACTGCATTTGATCATAAAGTTCTCTTAGAAATACCATAACCTAATACAATGATCAAATAGTAGCAAAACTTAATGAACTTATAATCTATCTGTTAGAAAAGAACATTTGGATCCTGTTTCGAGGACCTGAAACTGAATCAACAGAAAAACAAGTTATACAAGATGAACTAATATTTTCTTGATCAATCCGTTAGCAGTGTGGAAAACTTAAACCTGAAGACTTTAATCACTGTAATCATTTTATAAAACTTAGTATACCTTTATGGGCCTGCTTGGGGTGGTTTTCAGTTTTCAGTTTTTTTGAAAACCAAAACCAGATTTTGGAAACCACAATTTTTGGTTTCCAGTTTTCAGTTGTCAGTTTCAAAAATAGAGTAGACAACTATAATGGGAAAAAATTTCAGCTCCAAACATAATTTCTATAAGTAGATAAAAAATTTTGAAAACCAGAAACTTGCAACTCACAACCAATCCTTGTTAGTATATCTTTTTTGATCTAAAATCTTCGAAAAAATTGAATGTCTGTGGACTGTGGCATAAATTATCCCAGCATCTTTACTTTGATACACTAATAACTCAGTATATGCTTAGTTTTTGAGAAGTGCTTCCTTTTACCACATTCAAAATAAATGGTGATCAATGAGTTAACAGCCATGGCTGTTTCTGTCATGGTGTAATCTAAGCTTGGTAATAAGGGTATCAGTTTCATTAAGGGGCCATCTATAACACAGACTTTTATATTTGCTAAATTAGCCAATCTTGAAAAAGGATAGAGGAATGATGCAATGCTGTATCTGATAAAGGGGTGAGTTCATACTGCACAACATCCATTCTCTATACATTACACAGCTTATTGAGTATATTATTAACTGCACTTCAACTTATTATAATTACTGAGAAACAGAATGAATGTGATTTTCTTAGCTATTAAACGACTATCCATGGCCATTATAACAAAAAACAGCAAGCGTTGCGATTCACATAGAAGTTGAAAATGGAAGAGCGAGAGCTGCAACACGCTTTTCACCTGTCTAGGTGCAAAGTTCCGGTGAATTCAGAAAGATAGGCTTTGCAAGAAGATGGGCAATGGACAGAGTGCATTCTGTTGCTTATTCCTTAAAATACGTACATTTGCCAGGCTCCGAAACTAGTGTGTGATGCTACCTTGTACTAACTGATACTACTGCAAATCAAATAGTAAGGCCGAAGAATATTCTGGTCTTCTGAAATAGAGGTGCATATCTACACTTCGTTATCCCTTGAAAGGAATTTCCTGATAGTCCTATTATTGGTTCAGGCAGAACAAAATCGACCTTGCTAATGCAGAATAGAGCACCTTTTATCTTGGCATTATACCGCTACATGTGAGCATCTTTGCACCTTGCGAGCTACCCCCATCATAATATAAATTGCCACCTCTTCTAATAACCAATAAGCAACAATAACCGTCTTTAGCTCCCAACATCGATCTTATTGTTTTCCTCTTCCTACCTGTCCTTCCTCTACTAGTACGTACTACTTCTCGGATCGAAAATGGTATTGGTTAGTAACGGATAATCTGCATCCTGAGGCTCTGGTCTATATGAATTTAACATATCAGAGCCTCATCAAGATGCAGATGATCTATTGCTTATCAACAGGCATAGTGATCTGAGGCACAGATATGTCATCACAATAACCTTTGGCTACTTGATCATCGATCAAGATATATCGTATGCATGTGTATGTTTATTAGACTATGACAACTTCAAGGATTGCCAATTTATTTGTACTACGTACGTTTTCCTACTGGCTACATAACTATAACCATTTATAAGTGGCTAGGGCTTCATCTCAGGGATGGCTAAGGAAGAGGAAAATAACTTAGTTCGGTTTGAAGTGGTAGTATTGGTCAGAAATCGATAATCTGCATCCTGAGGCTCAGGTCTATATGAGTATAACATATCAGAGCCTCAAGATGCAGATGATCTATTGATTGCTAACAGGCACGGTGATCATAGGCACAGATATATCATCACAACCTTTGGCTATTTGAGTATCAAGCAAGATATCATACATGCTATGCTACCAATGTATGCTCATACTAAATTGACCGAAACACTATAGAACTTCATGTATTCTGAAGATCATGTTGCATTTGCATCTAATATTGTGCATCAGACTTTAGCTGACACATGACTGATACTCCCAATGTTTTAATATTTCAGTTATTCAGGCCAGGTGCTTATTTTGAGACTCCCAATGTTGATTAGTTGCAGAATTCATACAGTTTTGTATGCGTCTCAGTTGGAGCTGTGGGATATAACTTGACTTGCATGTTTCTATCAACTATTGCAGGCTCTCGTTCACCCCAAATGACCGCGAACTCACTGATGCAACAGTGTGACATCCTTCCTGAGCAAAGGACTAATGCCTCATATGGATTTGAATTAGTAAATCACTGGAACTTGCTCACATGAATGGCATCCCCTTATCTTTTCATCCAACTGTCTTCCATCATTGGCTTCGACGCATTGGTTTATGGAAAAGAAGATAAAGCAGATAATGCCATGATGACCTCTAGTCGGTAAATAGTAAGGAAATAGTAACTGATGAGAGGGAGCATCATCTATGATTAGATTATCAACTTTAAGGAAATAGTAACGAAATATTTTATGAACTTAGAATCTGTTCATTCAGAACAGATCATTTAGATCTTGTTTTAAGGACCTGAATCAGCAGAAAAACAAGTTACTCACAAGACGAACTAATATTCATTTGAACAATCCCTTAGCAGTGCCTAAAATCTTTCCATGGGAACTTTAAAGGTTAATCTTAGTAGATCTTTGTGAATCTAGAGTCTCTAAAAGATTTAATGTCTGTGGCTGAAATTTCAGCGGCATCTTTACTTTGGTACATAATCAGACTAATCACTTACTTCATGCTTAGTCTTTGAGAGGTGCTACATTAACATTCTTATGCATGTGCAATGAAGATCTCAATTTCACCAAAATGGTGAGCTATATAAAGAATTTACAGTCCAAGAATCTAGATAACTTAACTTCCTGTCATATAGATCAAAATGTGACAGGCATGGCTGTTTCTGTCATTCGTAAGTCTGAGCTTGCTAATAACAGCATCAGTTTCATCAAAGGATAAGTTTTGAAAAAAAAAAACATCTATATTTGTTAGAATTAACCGATCATTAACAAGGATTGAGGAATGATGATATGCTTAAGCTTTTAAAAAAGGATTTGTAGAGGACTATTTCCTTCCATCATAATGTATAACGTCACAAGTGCCCATGAGTCAGTCCCTAAAAGAGGTTCGTGCTGCTTCCAGGCATGTTACCTAGATACGAGTTCATACTCTCTGTTGATTTACATGGAAGACTTGCAACTGCAGCACGATGTGCTATCGTGGGGCTGAATGTCCCTAAGCGTCCATGCCTTGTGTCGTCTGTGATAAGCAATTAACCATCTATTCTTTACTTACTCCTTCTCGAGAACATCTTGGAAAAGTTACTTAACTGGTATGATGTTCGTGCACAAGCTTTCAATAGGAAGCTGAAGTTACTATTGGGCTTGTAAGAAACTCAAAGGCTGTAGACCAAGGGTGTGTATACTGGGATACCTGCTAGCTGCACGCCACAGTTTGTCATATATGGTTTTCTCAAAACAAGATCAGATTTCTGCGTGTTCACACATCCCAGCAGCAGATTTGCCATTCCATTATCAGAGTTATTACAGTATTTGTTAGTTTATGCAAAAAAAAAAAAAAAAAAAAAAAAAAGAGTTGTTAAATTGTTATCCTTAAATGTTTTGTTATTCTTGCTAAGTGCTTCAATACTTGGGAGTTGGGACAATTGTAACTGGATGGTGAGTGAAAAGCACCTGTATTGTACTCTATGCCTATTTGGTTAATAAAATCCTTTCTTATTGACAAAAAAAAAAACAATGGATCGGATAACGTCCATTGTTTATACAGTATACAGCCTTAGCCTCTTTTTGTGAAAGCAATAGGATCTTGTACAGAAGGATGATGCTGACATTACAAAGAACATGTTTAAAAGTTGCAGTCTTTTGTTCACAACTGACCTTCCATGAAGGTGAAACTACATGATATTGAGAGGAAGGTTCTTTCTTGATGTAATTGTGATCAGTGTGCGTTCATGTTTTCTTCCTTTTCCCTAACTGTTTTAATACTAACATCTATATTACATTACATGATGAAGACAACTATATTCTGAAGAAATGCCAAAGGATATCCTGTGGTTGAACAAGAAAGCAGTCAAAGTTGGTACATCCCTTTCCTGTTTTCCATCTAAAGGGAAACCTTGATACCCTATCATTGGTTAGCAAAGAACAAAATCGACATTGATTAGATGCTCGATTCAAACAGTCAAAATGGTCACTTTTTCCTTGGTTGCTCTTGGTTTTCGAGGGACATAAGCTTCTTGTTCCTCCTAGATGGTAAGATAAGAAATGGGTAATCTGCATCCTGAGGCTCAGACTTGTAGGAATATAATCCTCTAAGCCTCAGAATGCAGGTGAACGATTTTTTGCCGATAATGCATCTTTTAATCTTTCATCCACCAATATGGCTTACATTTTATTAGTTCTTAGGGTATAAAAGTCTTAAAAACAACTAGTTCGTAGTTTGTTAGGCCGCAATACGAACCTTTGGTAACTGAGACATCAATCTTGTCATTGTACTAATGTTCTCTGGCCCAAGTACACAAACAGGAATTGCCAGCTAAATTATCCTGCAGCAGTAATAATGGTGCATTACCAGGTCAAAATTGACAAATCTGATGTGGTTAGCTGACTTAATACCTCAATATCTAACAACATACTAAGATCATAGTATATATGCTTACTTGTGATGATGTTGCTTTGAGAATCCGTAATCACAAAAACACTTTACAGAGCTTCATTGTTCCCAAATTTCACCTTTGTGTGCAATAGCATATATAAGAATAGTATCCTGTCACAATGTCACATACTGTTAGTTTTGTTATTATTTGCTTTGCTTATGTCTCTCAACTGTTGAAATTTTATCCTTGCAAAATCTAATGAACAGAATCTGACATAGGAATCACTAGCAGCTGCGAGCCTTAACTTGACTGTACTTTTTTTTTTTTCCTTTTATAGTTTAACCACAGGTTCACCTTAACCCTTTGGGCCAAGACTAATCTTGTTCGCACCGGGTCGGCCACTAAGGGTAAAGTGTTCCCAGCAAGTAGTTTCTCCATTTACAAGAATCAAACCTCGACCTTGCTTAAGGGATGAGAGTGCCTTGATTTGGCTGTACTTTTCTGTCAATTTTATTGTCGAAGGCTTACATTTACGCCAAATTATCATGAACTGGTTGATACAAGGAAGCATTCTGAACAGAAGGCTGGTTTAAAGTGAACCAATGAAATTTTCTGTTTACACATGAATCACGTCACCCTATCTTTTCGCCCAACTGTCTTCCATCATTGTCTTGAAAGCACTGATTTATACAATAGAACGTAAAGAAGATGGCGATATGCATGATGATCTCTTCAAACGTTGTTTTATACATGCAATAGAACATACAACAGATGGCGACATGATGATCTGTAGTCTGTGTTCTATTTAAGAGGTTCTATTAAAATTTTCAAATTTTGTAATCTCTTCAATGCAGTATGATATTCATTTTCCAGTAATAATTTATGAAGTAGTTTTTTCTGAAAAACACACACAGAATTGCAATGATCATCTGGCTTCTTTTTGGAACAAATATACAGCTAGAATTTTAGTATTCACTTTGTTGTGTATCTGTGCACTGTAACATTGATAACATAACTCATGAGACACAGCATCACGAATGTGACAGTTACGTTCTAAGACTCAGATAACCTGACTTCCTATCATATCCTAATGTGACAGGCATGGCTGTTTCTGTCATGCTGTAATCTAACCTTGGTAATAAGGGTATCAGTTTCATTAAAGGACTAGCTCTTAGACAGATCTTTATATTTGCTAAATTAGCCAATCTTGAAAAACGATCTAGGAACGATCTAATGCTTTAGTTCTTAAAGGGGTTAGCTGATGGCTGTGTTTTCCATCACACTCCAAAGTATCTTTAAATAATCCTGATTAAGCGGTTTTCCATCATCTCTGGCACAATCCATCCTTCAAGAGGCTATAATTTTTTATTTTGTAGCATCAGGTTTGCTAATCAACATGATTTTCTTTATTCTTTTGCTCCATCTCCTTGAGTCCTTGTATACATGAAGACACCAGCTACACATTTTTCATTCACTTCATCTGGAAGATAAAAATGTGTTGCTCTAATCAGAAAAACATAGAGTACTGTTAAAGTGACTAAGGAGTAAGGATTAGTGTCACATCGAAAGAATTGAGGGAGAAGCATCAACATATAAGTGATCAAGTGCGCTACTCCTATTGCTAATTGATTTTAGAATGGACCCCACTTAATTTATGTGTTGATGTTTCTCCGACCCCTTAGTTCTTCCTATCATGCAGTGTTGCAATATTTTGTTTTTTTGCACAGATGACCTTCCAAGACAGAGAAAACTCCAGGACTCCTTTGAAGGGTAGATGAGCAATATGAAGTAAATGACTAAATTGCTTAAAATACATTTGTCAGCATAAAGACATACTAGCAGCATGTATGATATCAGGTGATGCTACCTTATACTTATAGTAACCGATACTCATATAAATCAAGGAAGCTGTTACGAGTCTATTGAAAAGAAATGAAATTTTGTCTATTTAATCATTTTTTTTACTAAAACATAAATTTTATTTACTAAAATATGAATTTTATTTACTAAAAAAAATTCAATTTTGGAAATTACAAACATCAATTTTGTTCACTTGAACACCAATTTTCTTTACTAAAATATCACCTTTTTTTTACTAAAATATTGAGTTTGTTTACTAAAATATCAAATTTATTTACTAAAATACCAATTTCTTTTACTAAATTTTCAACCTAACTTAAATAGACAATTTTCCTTGTCCATAGACGTCTACCATTATTGATAAATCAAATAGTCTGGCCAAAGAATATCTACACTTTGATTTCCCTGGAAAGGAATTTTCTGATAGCCTTGTTATTGGTTCAGGCAGAACAAAATCGACATCGGTCATGCAGAATAGAGTACCTTTTATCTCGGAAATATACCATGCTATGTAGCACCTTCGCATCTTGCGAGCTAATATAAATTGCCACCTCTTTCAATAACCAATAAGCAATAAAAGCCGTCTCTAATTCCCAACATATATCTTATTGTTTTCCTCTTCCTGCCTCTTTTCCCTTTACGACTACCGTTACTTGGATCGAAAATGATATTGGTTAGTAATGGATAATCTGCATCCTGAGGCTCTGGTCTATATGAATATAACATATCAGAGCCTCAAGATGCAGATGATCTATTGCTTATCAACAGGCATAGTGATCTGAGGCACAGATATGTCATCACAAATTCACAATAACATTTGGCTACTTGATCCTCAAGATATATCCTGTGCATGTGTATGTCTATTAGACTATTACACTTCAAGGATTGCCAATTTTATCGTGCTACTTTTTCCAAGTGGCGCGCTACCTAACTAGAACCTTTTACCAGCATTGGCTTTAGGAACTCATTTTCAATGGTAAACATTTCATCTCAGGAGTGGCTAACTGGGAGCGGAGTGTAACTTAGTTCGATTTGGAGTGGTATTGGTTAGAAATCGATAATCTGCATCCTGAGGCTCTAGTTTATACGAATATACCGTGTCAGAGCCTCAAGATGCAGATGATCTATTGCTTACCAACAGGCATAGTGATCATAGGCACAAATATGTCATCACAACCTTTTGCTACTTGAGTATCAAGCAAGATATCATCTGGATGTGTATGTCTATTATTTTTTTATTATTATTATTTTATTTTTTTGCTTGTCAGGATGTGTATGTCTATTAGATTATTACTATTTCAAGATTTTTCGTGTTTATTCGTACTACTCTGGGTATGTAACTAGAACCATTGGCTTGAGTTTATTTTTTCTTATCACTGATCATACTTTAGGAGCTTGTTTTAAGGTAAAAACTGTTGGAAATATAGGTATATATTCAATCAATAAAACAGAAAGATCTTATTTGCAACACTTGTTGTGCCGTGGATAGACCATTGTCCTAAAAGACGATTTCGCCTAGCCCCGGTGCAAGCTGCTAATGGCGGCCGTCCTCTAGGATTAACACAACTCCGATCACGGCGTACACTCACAGTGAACGGATAGAGTAACAGTAACGACTTGCTCAAACCAGAAACATTTTAGAGAGTTTTGTAAGAGTAGATAAACGATGGAGAAAGAGAGAGGATTTTTTTCTGTGCTCCAAATCAGTTTTGTAAAGCTGATTTTATAGAAGAAAATTAGCTAGTAGTCTGAACCAGCAATCCTGGAAAACGAAAATAATAATTGCTATTTTACATAGAAACCATGAACAATCAGTTTTGAAGACCAAAACAATTTCGTGAATGCCCAACACAATAAATGAGGGAAGACTTTGTTGAAGTAACAATTTCCGATGCAATTTAAATAAACTTTGTGTAAAAAGATAATAACCCCACCCACACCCTTGCCCGAGCCCGGCCCGCCCGCCCGGACGGTGGCAGCGGCGCCCGCGCGTGTGTGGTGGTCCATACTTTCCCCTTTTCTCTTATTCAAAGTTTAAAGGGAGACCCACATATATAAACCAAGTTACATTTTGTTTCCTCACCAATGTAGGACAAAAGCTTTTTACCAAACAAGTTTACTTCACAACTTGAAGCTTTCATCCAACAATCCCCCACAAGGTTCAAAGTTTGAAGTTTTTCCAACAATCCCCCACAAGGTTCAAATTTTGAAAACAATTTTAACAAGTTTGAGCAAGAATTAGAGTTCTATGCATAAGTGCTAAAGTCTTGCGACTTGAATTAACACATAGTGTCATTAAGCTAAGGCTCACATCCTATCAAGTGACTTTCGTCTTGAACTCAATAGGGAGTTTGCAAGCCTGCTGCTTAAGACACACACTTCACTCAAAACGATACATGTTACTTTGCGAATATTAGGTGGCGCGTTATACTGGCCATACGCCCATGCCTGGATGCTCATAGGTGCTCTAGGGAGACGACCCCGTCTCTCCCATAGGAAGCGACCAACTTCCACACCTAAGTAGGTGGATCCCATCAAGTGTGTGTTACCTCACACCACCACACATATGTGGATATGGGTCCATTAAGAGCCATTTGCTCAACCTTCACACATTGGTATCAAGCACTACAACACTTTACAGGGATGGAAAAATAAAAGTAGTGCTCCTGAATTATTACTTATGTTACCCTTTGAACTTTACAAATGGAAAGTAGGGATCCATGAGTACAATTCACTCAACGGGTCTCACTCCCATCCCCTTAGATGATTCCAAAACCATCTTTTTACAAAGGCCTTTCGTTAGCGGATCCGCAAGATTCTTTTCGGACTTCACATAGTAAAGTGATATCACTCCAGTAGTCATCAGCTCTTTGACAACCTTGTGTCTTAGTCGAATGTGTCTCTTCTTTCCATTGTATGCACTATTCTTTGCAACTCCAATGGTAGCCTGAGAATCACAATGCATTGCAATCGACAGAGCTAGCTTCCCCACAATGGGATATCTGAGAGCAGGTTTCTCAACCATTCTGCTTCACAGCCTGCCAATTCAAGAGCAATAAACTCAGATTCCATAGTAGACATAGCAGTACAAGATTGCTTACATGATTTCCAAGATATAGCACCACCACCTAGTGTAAAAACATAACCACTAGTGGAGTTAATCTCACCATTACCAGACACCCAATTGGCATCACTATATCCTTCCAACACAGCAGGGAACTTACCATAATGTAGTCCCAAATCCATAATACCTCTCAAATATTTAAGCAATCTTTTCAATGCATTCCAATGTTCATCATTAGGACTATGAGTGTATCTACTAAGTCTACTTACAGCATATGCAATATCAGGCCTTGTATAATTCATGAGAAACATCAAACTACCCATGATTTTTGCATACTCAGATTGACACACAGGATCACCTTTATTTTTCATCAAATGAACACTACCATCATAAGGTGTTCTAACAGGAACAACATCAAACGAATCAAATTTTCTAAGAATTTTCTCAACATAGTGTGACTGATTTAAAGACATACCAAATGGAGTTCTTTTGATCTTAACTCCTAAAATAACATTAGCCTCACCCATGTTTCATTTCAAATTTGGAACTTAGAAATTTTTTTATTTTTTTCACAATTAGCAAATCAGTCCCAAATAATAACATGTCATCAACATACAAACAAATAATGACATAGCTATCACCATCACATTTAGAGTATACACATGCATCACCTTCACTTACTGCAAAACTAAACTCCTTGATAGTTTTGTCAAACTTTTCATTCCACTGTTTCGGAGCTTGTTTAAGTCCATACAATGACTTAACTAATTTGCATACCTTGTTTTCCTGACCAGGAACACGGAAACCTTCTAGTTGTTCCATGTATATTTCCTCATCAAGATCACCATTCAAAAAGGCAGTTTCACATCCATTTGATGTACAATTAAATCATGTATAGAAGCAAGTGCAATCAAAGCTCTAATAGTAGAAATTTTAGTAACATGAGAATAAGTATCAAAGAAATCAATACCTTTCTTTTGAGTATTATCCATTACTACTATTCTAGCTTTGAATTTATCAATAGTACCATCAGGTTTCAGTTTCTTCTTGAAAATCCACTTGCTTCTCAGAGGCCTACACCCTCTAGGAAGGTCTATCAATTTCCAAGTATGATTACTAAGGATTGATTGGAGTTCACTATTAATGGCCTCTTTTGAAAATACAGCATCAATGGATCTCATAGCATCATTATAACATTTGGGATCTTCTTCCAAAATAAATACAGAAATAAAACAATCATTCAACACATTTTCCTCAGTCAAGAAAGCAGTAATAAAGTCAGGACCAAAATCCTTTTCTTTTCTTACCCTTTAACTCATCCTCCTAGTCTCATCACATTTCTCAACTTGAGGTAAACTAGAGGAAGGAACATCAACATCACGTGCAACAATATCATTCACATTATCAATATCTCGTGCAACAATGTCATTCACATTTGAATTCAAAGAACAAACATTTTTCATGGGAAATACATGTTCAAAGAATTCAGCTTCTCTACATTCCATAATATGACCAGATGTAAATGAACCATTAGCACTTTTAACAAGAAACCGATATGCAGCACTATGATATGCATAACCAACAAAAACATCATCAACAGTCTTTGTTCCAATCTTATCACGTTTGAAGCTAGGTACTCCCAACCTTGGCAAGACACCCCCACACTTTCAAATATTTCAAGTTAGGAGCATGTCCTTTCCACATCTCAAAAGGGGTACTATCAAGCTTCTTATGAGGAACTCTATTCAAAACATGACAAGCAGATAAGATAGCCTCCCCCCACATGTTATCAGAAAAACCCGAACTAATTAACATAACATTCATCATTTATTTCAAAGTCCGATTTTTCCTTTCGGCAATACCGCTTGACTCAGGGGTATAGGGGCAGTCAACTCATGAATAATTCCATTTTTTTCACAGAATTTCTTAAGAGTATTAGGATCATACTCACCCCCACGGTCACTTCTAAGTCTCTCAATCTTACGGTCAAGTTGGTTCTCAACTTCAGCCTTATAAATCCTAAACATGTCCTCGGCCTCATCTTTGCTTCTAAGGAGATAAACCACAGCGTTTGATAGCATTTTCAAAGGTAATGTAATAGCGTTTTCCACCTCTAGTAATATGATTCTTGAAGTCTCCTAAGTCACTATGAACTAATTCAAGCAATTCAGATTGTCTTTCAATTGAGGGGAAGGGTTTCTTGCAATATTTAGCCTCAACACACACCTCACACTTGGAGAAATCAGTGTTACCCAAATTGGGTATCAAGTTGAGGTGTTTTAGACGTTTGATAGAGGAAACATTCACATGTCCAAGTCTAGCATGCCACAAATCAAGAGACTCAGCAATGTAAGCAGAAGAAGTACTAGCAGATTTATTCATGTCATCACAAACAACATCAAGAATAAGTAAACCCCCCATTACAAATCCCTTTCCCACAAATTCCCCATTTCTAGTAATAACAAGCCGCTCGGATTCAAAAGACAGTTTCGGTCCAACTTTCATGAGCAAAGTTCCAAAAATAAGGTTCCTACGCATATCAGGCACATGCAAAACGTTAGTAAGAGTAAGAAATTTTCCAGGACTGAGTTAGAGAGAAATCTTCCTTTTTCCGAGCACTTTGGAAGTATTAGCATTACCCATAAGTACAGTCTCATCAAGCTTTTCATAGGTCTGGAATAGGCTACGGTTGACACAAATGTGTCGAGTAGCGCCGGTGTCTACAGCCCACTCGGTTGTATTCCCAACCACGTTCACCTCTGTCACCATTGCAACAATTGTGTCCTCCACAACATTGGCCTGGTTCTTTTCATCCTTCTTCTTCTTGTTCCAGCAATCTTTGGCTTTGTGACCCGTCTTTCCGCATTCATGGCAAGTTCCAGTGAATTTCTTCTTAAAGGCCTTTGATTCTGCCTTGAATGGGTTGGATCGCTGGTTGCCTTTTCCTTTGCCTTTGTACCTGTCAAAATGAGCAGACTTTGGTTCTACAAGGTTAGCTTTATGATGATAAACAGAAGTTCCATTCTCCTTGTCCTTCAAACGATTTTCCTCCTCAATTTTCAGGTGCCCTACAACCTCCTCTAAAGTCATGTCCTTCTTCTTGTACATAAGCAGATTTCTATACTCCTTCCAAGATATAGGTAACTTCTCAATCAGAACAATGGCAAGAGTAACCTCACAGATTTTCAGACCCTCAGACGCAATAGTAGTACACAAATTTTCATACTCATGAATCTGATCAATAATGGGTTTGTCATCATCAGCTTGAAAATTCAGCCACTTACTAATCACAAAACGTTTAGACCCAACATCATCATTACCATACTTCCTTTCCAGAGCATCCCAAGTTTCCTTAGCACTAGCATACTTCATATAAATATCAAGCAAAGCATTGGTCATGTAGTGCAACAACATTCCTTTACACACCTTATCATCCTTAGCATACTTAGTCTCATAATCAGTCTTAGCAGGTTCTTCAGAAGGAACAGTCTTATCATCAAGCACATAACCAACATCAATTTGATCTAAATAAAAACGCATCCTAACTGCCCAACACTTATAGTTTTTACCATCCAATGCCTCAATCTTAGACATGTCAGGAATAACCATTCTAGTAGACATGATTGAATATACTAAATCGTCTTTTAGATTGTTGGAAATATAGGTATATGTTCAATCAATAAAACAGAAAGATCTTACTTGCAACACTTGTTGTGCCGTGGACAGACCATTGTCCTAAAAGACGATTTCGCCTAGCCTCGGTGTAAGCTTCTAATGGCGGCCATCCTCCAGGATTAACACAACTACGATCACGGCGTGCACTCACAGTGAACGGATAGAGTTAGAGTAACGACTTGCTCAAACCAGAAACATTTTAGAGAGTTTTGTAAGAGTAGAAAAACGATGGAGAAAGAGAGAGGATTTTTTTTTCGTGCCCCAAATCAGTTTTGCAAAGCTGAATTTATAGAAGAAAATTAGCAAGTAGTTTGAACCATCAATCCTAGAAAACGAAAATAATAATTGCTATTTTACATAGAAACCATGGACAATCAGTTTTGAAGACCAAAACAATTTCGTGAATACCCAACACAATAAATGAGGGAAGACTTTGTTGAAGTAACAATTTCCGATGCAATTTAAATAAACGTTGTGTAAAAAGATAATAACCCAACCCCGCCTGCCCGGACGGCGGCGGCGCGCATGTGTGGTGGTCCATACTTTCCCCTTTTCTCTTATTCAAAGTGTAAAGGGAGACCCACATATATACACCAAGTTACATTTTGTTTCCTCACCAATGTGGGACAAAAGCCTTTAACCAAACAAGTTTACTTCACAACTTGAAGCTTTCATCCAACAAAAAACATCATCTCATGCGTGGCTAAGGGGAAGGAAGGTAACTTCTTAGTTCTGTTTGAAGTGAAACGGGAACATAGTGTCCTCAACAACTCCAATTTCCAATAAGCAAAGAACAGACTAAGCTTAGTCATATAGAAATGTGTAAGGACATGTACTTTTGCATCTAGGAGAGACCTTGATACCCTATAGGATACTGGTTAGGAAACAAAACCTACACTGATTTAAACCTCGATTAGATGTGGAAGTACCTTTATTTGGCGGTATGCCATGCAGGTTCTTTTGCATTCATAGTTAATTTAGTAAGAAAATTCTGTTGTTACATGTTCTTGCTGCGCTCCCACATTCCACTCCTTAAAAATTTAAAATGTTCATGGTTTCGTTCTTTGCTCTAGGAATTCATTCCACTGATGGACACAAGCTTCTTGTTCCTCCTAGATGATACGGTAAGAAATTAGTAACCTTCCTGAGGCTCAAATATACGTAGAAGTACCGAACTCGCTCTGAGCTTCAGAATGCATGAGACCGGTCTTTGGCCAACAATAATGCATCCTTTTATCTTTGACCGACGAATATGGCATGCATGACATATTATTACTTACTCTAGTATTAGTCTCAAATGCAAGTAGTTAGTAGCTTTTTGTAACTTATTGTTCTAATGTTCTCCATCAAGTACACAAACAGGAATCATCAGCTAGATTATCCTTCAGCAGTTTTCCATTTAACGGTGCATTAACAGGTCATAATATATAAATTTGACATCGTTAACTGACTTATGTCTTGCTCAAGGGCGATCACTCATAGATACCTTGAAATCTAGCATTATGGTAAGCTCATACTACAGTATATGCTTATGGCTTACCTGTGACGCAGGTTCTTTAAAATCTGAATTGACAGAAATATTCTTCAGAACTTCATGTTTTCCGAAGATCATGTTGCATTTCATATAATATCATGCATTAGACTTAAGTTGACGCATAACCAATACTCCGAATGTGTCAGTATTTCAGTGATACAGAACAAATGCTTATTTTTTATTATTTTTTTTTTTCCTAAGGGTCAGACAGGTGCTTTGTTTGAGTCTCCCGATGTTAAAAGATTTTCGTTGCAAAATTCATGCTCTGATTGACCCCAAATAATAACATACTGATTGATGCAACAATGTGACATCCTTCCAGAACAAAGGACTAAAGCCTCATATCGATTTAAATTAGTAAATCACTGGAATTTGCTCACATGAATGACATCCCCCTATCTTTTCATCCAACTGTGTTCCATCATTGGCGTCGAAGCATTGATTTAAAGAAAAGAAGATAAAGCAGATGAAGCCATGATGAGCTCTAGTCTGTGTCGTCCTATCTAAAAGATACTATAATTAAGATGTACGGATACTGTAATGTCTTCAATGCAGTTTGATATTGACTTTCCAGCAGTATTATATTTGCTTGACAATACCTTTTTAGTGATAAATTTTATGCTGGAAAACACTCATCGACTTTGCTGTTGTCTGGATTCTTTTTGAACAAGAATACTAGTACACTTGGTTGCCTATCCCTACACTATAAAATTGGAGATACTCATTCACGCCTGGACGTTAGTCTGTTACGGCAGATAACATAACTCATGAGACAGAGCATCATCTATGATTAGATTATTAATTTAAACATGTTCGTAAGGAACAACATCTTTGAAAGGTGTTTGATGTAGAGTTTAAAATGTTGATTAATACTCTTGCTATTTAAAGAATAACAAAGTTGATTGTATTTGATAGCATAACTTCATAAGGTTCTCTTAGAAGTGCAATAATCTAAATAATGAAATAGTACCGGAACCTTTTGTGAACTTTGAATCTATGGGTTCAGAAAAGACCATTTAGATTTTGTTTTAAGGACCTGAATCAACAGAAAAACAAGCTATTACACGAGAAGAACTAACATTCTTTTGATTAATCTCTTACAAGTGTCAAAATTTATACATGGGGACTTTAAAAGTTCACTGAAATCTTAGTATATCATTGTTTAGAGTCTCAAAGAGATTTGATATCTGTGGCTGAAATTTCTGCGGCATGTTTACTGTGATACAGTAATCAGACTAATCATTTACTTCATGCTTATTAGTTTGTGAGAAGTGCTGCAATTTCACAAAAACGGTGAGCTACAAAATTAATTGACAGTCCAGAAATCCAGATAACTTAACATTCGGTCATATCCTAATCAGGCATGGTTGTTTCTGTCATTCGGTAATCTAAGCTTTCTAATAAGAGCATCAGTTTCATCAAAAGATCAGCGCGCTAGGACAATAAGATATCTATATTTTTTAGAACTAATTGATCATTAACAAGGATTGAGGAATGATGTTATATGCTTTAGCTTTTAAGAGGTTGTTTATGACTATTTCTTGCCATCATAATGTATAACGTCAGACCGGCCCATGAGCCAATCCCATGGAAAAGGTTGGTGCTACGCTGCTCCCAGGCATGCTACCTAGATACAAGCCCATACTCTCGGTTGATTTACATGGATGACTTGCAACTGCAGCACGATGTGCTATTGCGGGGCTGGATGTCCCTACGCCTTGTGTCGTCTGTGATTCAGGACAAGATGAAACAATTAACCACGCACCTATTCTTTACTTCTACATTGGGAGAAGTTACTTAACTGGTATGGTGTTCCTAGACAAGCTTTGAATTGGGGAGCTGAAGTTACTTGGGTTTATAAGAAACTCAATGGCTATAGATGAAGGGTGTGTATACTGGGATTCCTGCTAGCTGCATGCCACAGTTTATATCATATATGGTTAGCGCGAAATTATATCATGTTCAGCAGGTTCCCATAACTCAGCAGCAGATTGTCATTTCCGTTGTCATCAGAGAAATGCATATCAAAAGCTTCAAATTTACTAAATGGCAAACTATATTTTATTATTGAATCGGGAAAATTTTATTCAATTAATTTAATGAGAAAATTTCTTTTATTCTTACCTTGACTTTCATTGACCAAAACCCTTGTAGCCTTCTAAGTACATATATAAACAGAAGGGTTTATTATTCAGTTTGCAAATCCTCACAATTGTCTCTCTCTCACCCGCCCACTCTCTCTTCTTCTCTCTCCTGATCTGCTCGCCGGAGATCCACCAGCGTCGCCGCTGTCATGCTGTTGCCGGTGAGTCTTTCTCTCTCCTCTTCTTTTCTTTCTCTTTCTCTCGTTCTCTCTTTCTCGCTCACCGTCCCTTTTTCTCTCTTTCTGTTGACAGCCACCAGGGAACCACCTTGCTCCGATCACCGCCTCCCTCCCTCGCAGGTGAGTCGCCGCGCTGATCGGGCCCAGCCTTGTCGCCTCTCTCTCTTTTCCTTTCGCTTTTTTTTTTCTCTCTCTTTCGTTTTTCTTGCGCCGTGAACCACCACGGTGGACCCACCACCAATACCGGCGCTGGTGGCTGGTCGGAAGGTCATCGAAAGTCACGTGACCACCATGGGTGGTGGTCGTGTTGGTGGATTATGGGTCGAGCAAGTTGTTTTTCGTTTTAGCACTGTCGCAAAATTCGTGCAGGTTTTTAATGATTTTTAGCAGTTTTTATTTTCTTGTTTTGTTTATTCTGGGTGCTTTCGGAACCCGATTTGAGAAGTTCAAAAGCCTAGATTGGTTGCTAAAAATCAAAGAATTTAATAAAAAAATAAAATTAGGGTTTCAGTTGTTTGAATTTTCGTGTTGATCAAACTCAGTTTTGATAATTGTTTTTAAATAGGATTTAATAACGAGCAAGCGTGATCATCTTCGTACGTGCAGCGTACCATGCTAATTAGTGAGCGTTATATAGGTAAGTGAACATGCATACCTTCTTCCATAACCCAATCAAAACGGTTTTGATTTGTTACGTGTTAATTGAGAAATTGTGGTGAATTTAAAATGCAAAGCATGATTAAATTATATCGTCATTATTATGAAGTTCATTAAGCATGTTTACTACTGTAATTATGATTTCTAATGAGCATTTTGATATTATCATGTTTCAAGAATTATTTAGTTTATACGATGGATAGTGAACAATTGTTCGATGGTGAATCGTTAATATTATTATGCTATATTATACTTGCTAAATGGTATGGGTATTATTGGGTGCTAGTGAGCACGTATTATATATCGTTGAATGTGTTTGGATGATTTGTAATTTTTGGATATCATATTACCCTACTGAAGTGTTGCCGAAATTATACTACACATCGCATGTGTTCCTGATTGGATTGTCATTGAATTAAAGCATGTTTATTCTCAACAAGTTGAATTATCATTATCGTTGCTATTTACTATTGATTGTAAGAGCATGAAATAAATTAGTAAGTCGGGGTCTCGAAGTACCAGTAAGTCAATCAATGCAATTATGAGAATTGAATTAAATGAGAGTAAGACTCCTTATGGATCCCTAGGAGTAGTCGAGCAATCGGGATTACACCAAATGGTGTAGTTCGGGGATGTGTGATTCGCAAGTTACTTTTTGGACACCTCATTGTGTGTTCGAGACGGATCATTTCCCATTTATTAAGTCCTCCAGGTTCGTTTACTAAACTACCATCCTCGAACCTTTCGACACGTTTGGCTTTAGTCGTCACCAAGTTAGGTGCAAATGCAGCAAGTTCATTGAACTTCGTCGCATACTCCGCGATAGATAGCTTTCCTTGGCTTATATGCTCCAATTCGCGCTATTTCAAACAATGAACGACTCTAGGATAGAACCTTTCACGAATGGACTCTTTAAACTCATCGCATTCGTAATCCTGAATTACGAGCAATTCAGTGCCCACATTACTCCACTATTTATTCGCTTCCCCTTTGAGATAGTACGTAGCAGAGTTCACCTTCATGTTGTCGGGCCGACTAGTTGCCCTAAACAATTTCTCGAATTCAGTGGTCCAATTCTCTAGTCAATTTGGCATAGCGCCACCTTCAAATGTAGGAGGCTTGAGTGCATCGAAGTCTTTGAAATTGCGCGTCTCAGGATCTGCGCATTCTAATCTTCCTCTTGGCGCTTCAGTTGGTGCGTGATATGCTCTAGGACATTGGTAAATCCTACCTCTAGTCTAGCAATTAGGTCGTTGTCAGTTGTCATTCTGACAATCTGAGACATAAAAGAGCAATGGTTGATCACTATTTCTACGAAGTTGTCACATTTGAACCAAATCGAGGTCTAATTGAGAGATATATGTTGTAATTGAAACTCATCTCTTAACATTTAGCAAATAGCACATAAGTTTCAATGATCGACCTTACATTGTAAGTCTAAGCAACATACTTGCTTTGATTAGTCTTCACTTATGCATAATAGTTCGATACCATTGTAATAGCAAGTTAGACACATTGGTCTCATATGAATAATAAGCAATGACACTCACAATGCACAACATCGAGGCTCAATACCCATTTGGTAGAGTTATAAACAATGACTTCATTCAGATACGATTCATACTTAGCCTTTGGCTCACATTTAATTCAATCATACTCAATGAAATTTTTGCCAAATTTTCGATATGGATTTCCCATCATGTCAAAACAATAACGATATAGCATTCGAAACTTTCAGTCAACCACACAATCATGTAAAATATATAATCAAAAAATAATCTCAATAATAACAATAAATAATCAATGCAATAGCGTAGTAAAACAGTCGATACTTCCAAAATTCGTTGTTTAAGCAACTACATCACCAACATCAATCTTGACCACGCAGGGTCATCACAATAACTGAAAGTTTAATGTATCTCAAATAAAACTACTAAATCAAACGACTAATTTTATTTAACACTCGTGGGATTTGGATTCGATCCAAGGGGCGTATCATGATCGTCCTTCCTCCTAGGCTTCACCTCTTTGCAAGGTGTGTAAGGATAAGCGTAGCGATCAAACATTTGAGGCATGAAACGCCCTCTAAAGTTGTCCACATGCTTGTGTTTCTTCGACCAGCAATTCTCCCATATGTCTTCTGGAGCAGGCATGAGCACACGATTGACTTTCCACTCGAACTCAGACAGACAGAGCTCGTGTCCAACACCTTTGAAGCAAAGAGCCCATCGCTCACCTTCACCATACTTCTTCTCGTGTAGATGACCACTCTTTGAGACCACGTCATCATACTTTTCTTTAAGTCCTATCCAGAGATGGATGTTAGGCAAACCAGTGAGCAGGAGTTCCACCCAAAAGTCTTGGTGAATGATCGTGCAGTTCTCGTACTGATAACGTTGAATCACAGTAAAGGCGCGTCGTATGTAAGTATGAATATCCTCGAGCTCAACATTAGTAGCAAAGAATGGTTCCACAGGAGGAGACACATTCGCATGGGTAGGAGGTGCAGTGTTGTTGCCGCTTTCGTCACCAATCTCTTCCAAGTCAGGCATGTCTGTGGCACCCGTACCATAGTCATACCATACCTCAAGGTTGAGAGGGTTAGGCTCGACATTAGGCTCGTCAACTGGGACATGCTCGGGCTCAGACTCATCCTAGAAGGCTTCCTCAAGATCGCCGGACTCATGGGTTTGTGACGGTTCAGTGGTGTCTAGTCGTGTATAATGACGTCGATAACTCCCCGAAAATCGTTGTAAATTCGGGGTTGTTTACAAATGGTATCAGAGCCCTGGTTTTAAAAGGTTGCTTAGGATTAATAAATGAATTAATAAAGAATAGATTCATTTGGGAGAAATAAATTGTATTTAAATTCGTTGAGCGTGGTAGTCCTAGAAGATAGGAATTACTTGAATTCACTTTGTTTGTGATTTATAAAGTTCTTATTGTTTGACTGCTTTCTGTAGATGGAAAAGACTAGACTAACCGCAAGGAAATCGACCCCGCTCACGAGGGTTCATGCAGTTGCCCCACCTGTGCACTCTGTGGAGTATGTACACTCATCGGATAGTGAGTCGACAGGCGACAACGCGGATATGCACGACAATGCCGCGCACAACGACGCTGCGAACGACAAGGCCGCACACGGCGGCCATGTGTCCGACGATTGCGAGGAAACCTTCAACAATGAGTCCGAGCCCGGCATGTCTTAGTTGACGAGGCAAATGTCGAGCCTAACCCTGTTGACCTTGAGGTACGGTTTGACGATGGTACGGGTGCGACTGACATAGTTGATTTGGAAGAGATTGGCGACGAAAGCGACAACAACAGTGCACCTCCTCCTGCTGCAAATATGTCTCCTTCTACGGAGGCATTCTTTGCTACTGATGCTGAGCTCGAGGACTTTCGTACTTAAAAATGAGGCACTGTGATTCGGCGTTACGAGTATGAGAACCACACGATCATTCACCAAGGCTTTTGGGGGGAACTCCTGCTCGCTAGTTTGCCTAACATCCATCCCTAGATATGACTCAATGAGAAGTATGATGACGTGGTCTCCAAGAGTGGTCATCTACACGAGAAAAAGTATGGTGAAGGTGAGCGATGGGCTCTTTTCTTCAAAGGCATTGGACATGAGCTATATGTCTATCTGAGTTTGAATGAAAATTCGTGTGCTGGTGCCTGCTCCAAAGGAAATATGCGAGAATTGTTGGTCGAAGAAACATAAACACGTGGACAACTTAAGAAGGCGTTTCATGCTTCAAAATTTTGATCGCTATGCTTATCCCTACACACCTTGCAAAGAGGTGAAGCCTAAGAGGAAGGACGATCATGATACGCCCACTGGCTCGAAGCAAAATCCCGCGAGTGTCAAATAGAATTAGTCATTTGATTTAGTAGTTTTATTTGAGATACATTAAACTTTTAGTTATTGTGATGGCCCTGCGTGGTCAAGATTGATGTTGGTGATGTAGTTGCTTAACCAACGAATTTTGGTATCGACTGTTTTACTACGCTATTGCAATGATTATTTATTCAGATTATTTTTGGATGATATAATTGTTTTGCGTTGTTGACTGAAAGCTTCGAATGCTATCTCGTTATTTCCTTGACATGATGGGAAAGCCATGTCAAAATTATGGCAAAATTTTCATTAAGCATGATTGAATTGAATGTGAGCCATAAGCTAAGTATGAATCGTATGTGAATGAAATCATTGTTTATAGCTCTACCAAAAGAGTATTCTTCTCAATTGTTGTGCATTGTGACTTGTGACTGTTATTGCTTAATATTCATATGAGACCAATGTGTCTAACTTGCTATTGAAATCGTGTCGAACTATTATGCATGAGAACTGAGTACTATTCAAAGCAAGTATGTTTCTTAGACCAACGATCTAAGGTCGATCATTAAAACATATATGCTATTTGCTAAATGTTAAGAGATGAGTTTCAACTACAACCTATATCTCTCAATCAGACCTCGATTTGGGTCAAATGCGACAGCTTTGTTGAAATGGTGATCAACCATTATTCTTTTATGTCTCAAATTGTTAAAATGATAACCAACATCGACCAAATTGCTAGACTAGAGGTAGGACTTGCTAGACTGGAGCGCTTAGAGCAAGATTAAAATGCGCAGAATCTTGAGACGCGCAATTTCAAAGACTTCGTTGCACTCAAGCCTCTTCTATTTGAAGGTGGCGCTGAGCCAACTCGACTAGAGGATTGGATCACTGAATTCGAGAAGTTGTTTAGGGCAACTAGTCGGCCCGACAACATGAAGGCGAACTATATTACGTACTATCTCAAAGTAGAAGCGAATAAATGGTGGAGTGATGTGGGCACCGAGTTTCTCCCAATTCACGATTACGGATGGGATGAGTTAAAGAGTCCATTCGTGAAAGGTTCTATCCTAGAGTCGTTCGTCATTTGAAACAGTGCGAATTCGAGCATATTAGCCAAGGAAAGCTATCTATCGCGGAGTATGCTACGAAGTTCTGTGAGCTTGTTGCATTTGCACTAACTTGGTGAAGATTGAAGCCGAACGTTTCGAAAGGTTCGACGATAGTCTGAAATGGGATATTCAGCGTTGTATCGTTGGACAGTCGCAGACGTTCTAAGGCTTGTATGAGAAGGCCTTGAATCAGGAACGAGTTGTCAAGTGTCGTCATGGAGTGTCGTGATTCGTTGCTTGGCAAGAACAAGCGTGGCGAGGGAAAATTTTCCTACTCGAGTGGCGCAAACAAGAGGTCGAGGCCTAGCAACAATAATAACAACCAAGGTGGTGGTCAGAACCACAATGTGAACAGGTTTTGTGACTCGGACAGTCATAGAGCTGCAATCGTAGCTAGGAGGAATATGTCTTGTAATCGCTGCAATAAGACGCATTCTGGCAAGAACTCTCGTGGCGACGTGCTCCAATGTTATGAGTGCAACAAGCCTGGACACAAAGATTCTGAATGCCTGTAGTCGTGGTAAAAACGACAATGGTCAAAACCGCGATAACAACTGCAATCGTGGTGGAAATGGAAATAGATATGGTAATCGCGGAAATGGTGGTACCTACCGTGAAAATGAGGGTTCCAACAACAACAAACGCAATTACAAAACTTCTCCTGCCGTGAATAATCAGCGAGTACTTCCTGCACCTCCCAACTCCGCGCCGAACAACAACCACAACAACAATAGAGGGGTGAATGAAAGGGTTTATGTGCTGAACCGCAATGAAGCTGAGGCAAACCCGAATGTGATCGCTGATACTTTTCTCGTAAACTCTCAACCTGCTTTTGTTTTGTTTGATAGTGGTGCATCTCATTATTTTCTTTCTCAGAACTCTGTGCGTAGTGCAAACATTACGATGCCTGATGGGTTGAATGTTAATTGTAAAGCGTTGTATGAAAAATGTTCAATTAAAATAGATGGTTTCGATTTTCCTGCCGATTTGATTCAGTTCGAGATGAAAGAATTCGGCGTGATTTTGGGAATGGATTGGCTAGCCAAGTATATGGCTAAGATCGAGTGTTTTGATAAACGTGTGTCGTTACGAGGACCGAAAGGTTGATGGATTACCTATAGAGGAGTCATCGTCAAGCCTAAGTTGAAGGTAGTAGCGACCATGAAAGAAATGGAGTGTATGACTAAGGGTGAAGCAATTTACCTATGTCATATAGTAGATACAAGTCGAGAGGTTGAAGCTTCGAAACCTGTTGTTTTGGACTACGCTGACATCTTTCCAGACGAGATTCCCAGAATGCCTCTGCAGCGCATTATTGATTTTACGATCGACTTAGCTCCAGGTTTTGCTCTGATTTCGAAAGTACCTTATCGTATGGCTCCTGCCGAGATGAAGGAACTGAAGATGCAACTCGGGGAATTGCTGGAGAAACGATACATACGTCCTAGCGTACCACCTTTGGGTAGTGTCCCAGTTCTGTTCGTGCGAAAGAAGGATTGGTAGTATGAGATTGTGTATCGACTACTGCGAGTTGAACAAGATTACGATCAAGAATCGATATCCACTTCCTAGGATTGACGATTTTTTCGACCAACTCCGTGGAGCAACAGTTTTCTCAAAGATTGACTTACGTTCAGGATACCATCAATTGAGGATTTCCAAGTCTGACATTGCGAAGACCATGTTTAGGTTGAGGTATGGGTACTACGAGTTTACTGAATTAAAGCATGTTTATTCTCATCAAGTTGAATTATCGGTATCCTCGTTATTTACTACTCATTGTCAAGAGCATGAAATGAATTAGTAAGCCGTGGTCTCGTAGTACCACTAAGTCAACCAATGCAATTATGTGAATTGAGTTAAATGAAAGTAAGACTCCTAATGGATCCCTATGAGTAGTCGATCAATCGGGATTACACCTAATGTTGTAGTTCGGGATGCGTGATTCCCAAGTTACTTTATGGACACCTCATTGTGTGTTCGGGACGGATCATTCCCCATTCATTAACTCCTCTAGGCTCGCTCATTAAACAAGAGTAGTGTGCACACTAGAGTCATTAAGTCCATGGCGTGATTGTATCTTTCGATGAACAGTATGGTTAATCGTTGTTCTATTCGCTCTCTTACATATTTCTCTAATCAAGACGGATTGTCTTTGTCGTGTTTCAAATGATCATTAAACAAGACGGAAACCAAAGTGCAGGTCTTGTCGAGTGAGGACGTTTAGCATTGAAGCGTAGAAGTGGGCTTGTTCACTAGACTCTTTTATTTTGTTAAGTTTGTTGGGATTTTTGGGCTGTGCCCTAGAAGGCAAGTTGTAATAATTTTAATGGATTTAAGTTCACTTTTTATATAACTCTTATATTAATGTTTAATTCGGTTTAGTTTGTTTAGTAATCTCCTTTGATACCTAATATTTTCTTTCTACATAGCATTTATTCCTTAGCGATAAATGTGGCAGTAGCATCATTGGGTTTGTAACGGTTCAGTGGTGTCGAGTCGTGTATAGAGACGTCGATAGCTCTCCCAAAATCTTTGTAAATTCAGGGGTGTTACAATCTAAGGAAACATACTCCCTAAATCAGCTTCGAAAGCTTCCATACACAATTTTGAAGGTAAAACCTGAATGACAATAATATTACGAAATACATTAGGCTCCTTGTTTGAATCATTAGCTATTAGTAGATGCGCCACTTGATTTCCCTCCTACATTGTATGCTCAATTTGGAAGTTATCCAATTGGTTGATCAGATCCCTGCATTGAAGTACCAGGTTAGTGACATAGCACTTATCAACTTTATCACTCTTCAGGAGGACAGCCGTGGCTGAGTCCATGTGAAGGAGGATGTTTTCCATCCTTTTTTCGTGATAGCTAAGTTTAGCCCTGTGAGTGCTCCCCAAAGTTCAGCTTGCAGTGCGTGTCCTCTGATAATCCTGATTTAGTTGTTTATCGTCTATGACGTTTTTTATTTCACAAACTCAGGTTTGCTAATATAACCGACATGATTCAGATTCTTTTGTTCCGTCCTGTTGGATACATGAAGAAATCACCTACACAGTTTTGGGTCACTTCTTCTGGAAGATAATAATTTGTTGCTCACCTATGACAGAAACACACAGTTTAAGCTTGGAATCAGAAGCCTTGCCCTTATTAATTCATTAAGGAATAGAGTAATACACTCTAACAATGGAGACTATATAACCCTACACATCATGCAATATATGACTAGATTCCTTACAGGCTATTAAGTATCATATGGGAAGGGGAAATTATTATGTGTTGCTACCTTATACTAACTGATACTTAAGGAAATCAAATAGTGCCAATGAAATGCCAAAGAATATTCTGGTGTTCTGAAAGAGAGGTCAATATCTACATTTCGCTATCTCTTGAAAACAACTTCCTGATCATCTTATTATTGGTTCGGACAGAACAAAATCGACATTGTTAATGCAGAATAGAGAACATTTTGTATTGGCATTATACCGCGAGATGTGAGCACCTTTGCATCTTGCAAGGTAATATAAATTTCCACCCTTTCAGTAATCAATAAGCAACAAAAACCATCTCTAGCTCCCAACATCTACCTTATTTTCCTCTTCCTCCACCTCCACCTCCTCCTTCTCCTTCTACTTCTAGATCGTAAATGGAATTGGTTAGAAATGGATAATCTGCATCCTGAGGCTCTGGTTTATATGATTATACCATATCAGAGCCTCAAGATGCAGATGATCTATTGCTTGCCAACAGATATGTCATCACAACCTTTGGCTACTTGATCATCAAGCAAGATATATCCTGTGCATGTGTATGTCTATTACACCAATAAAACTTCAAGATTGCCTATTTTAATCACACTAATTTGGCGAAGTGGCTAGATAACTAGAACCATTAACCATTGGCCAGAACTTCATCTATCATTTTTCCTTATTCATGATCATACTTCAGGAACTTTTTATTATGGTAAGCATTTTAATTTATATCGGGGTGGCTAACCTATGTTACATGGACTTGGCTGGAAGTATCTAAGATGGATACGTGTCCAAGTGTCAGAGTCGGCAATATTTGAAAATTTTGCATGTTTTTAGCCTAAACAGAAGTGTCAAATCAAAATTCAAGTGTCGAGTGTCCAGCACGGTTACTTGAGCTGAAATGAAGAGTCCGTGTAACATAGTGGCTAAGGGGGAGGAAATTAACAACATAGTTTCATTAACATATCTGATTTCCATCAGGCAAAGAACAGCCTATGCTTACTTATATGGAAATGTGCATGTAAGATCCTTCAACTCTTAATAAACACCATTTTCCCTGAGAAGGGCTTTTACCAAATTAAAAGGAAAGAAAGGAAATCATTGCTTTTTTGTTCGTAGAAAATTGATATATTGACACAATGTTTGACTTGCTATGTTCCATATTACAGCGTACATTACATTGCTCATTGCAAAATTTAATGAGCAAAATCTGACATGGAAAACACTTGGAGTTGTGACTTGTGGAGCCTTGACTTGGCTGTACTTTACTGTCAATTTCATTGTCACGGGCTTTCATATACGCACAATTACTGGTTGATACAAGGATGTGATCATCCTTCCCAAACAGAAGAATGATTTATAGTAATCATGAACCAATGGAAGTTGCTGTTTACACATGAATAAACTCACCCTATCTATAAGTCCAACTATGTTCCATCACTGGGTTCAAAGCATTGGTACAATAGAACATAAAGCAGATGGTGACATGATGATCTCTTCAAAGGATTGTTTTATAGAATAGAACATAAAGCAGATGGCCACATGATGATTCTAGTCTGTGTCCTATCAAAAAGGTTCTATTAAGATGTACATATATTGTAATCCTCTTTAATGCAGTATGATATTCATTTTCCAGTGGTAACTTATGAAGTATTGCATTTATTCTGAAAAACACTCATAAAATTTGCAATGATCATCTCAAAAGTTCTCACTACTACATTAAAAGAGGTAGTGGATTTTTTTTAGTGAGTAATGCCCAGTCTGCATTTATTGAGGGGAGGCATATTATTGACAATATCATTCTTAGTCTTGAATTGCTTAAAGGGTATACAAGGAAACGGGTCTCACCTAGATGCATGATGAAGGTGGACCTTAAGAAAGCATATGATTCCTTGGAGTGGGGTTTTTTGAAGATGATCCTTTTAGAGCTTGGACTTCCTTTCAAGTTTGTAAATTGGATCTTTCAATGCATCTCTACTGTTAGCTACAGAATTTTAATCAATGGAAGTTTAACTCCGGCTTTTGCGGCAAAGAAGGGATTGAGACAGGGGGACCCCCTATCTCCCTATCTTTTTGTTATTGCTATGGAATACCTCAACAGGAACCTCACACAGTTGGGTCTGAACCCCGATTTCAACTTTCATCCCAGATGTGACAAGTTGGAGATTTACCATGTGTGTTTTATAGACGATCTCCTTATTATGTTCTGTACAGGAGATATTGTTTATGTTCAGTTGATGATTTCTGCATTTAGTGAGTTCTCTTTGGCTTCTGGGCTTCAGGTGAACCTTGAGAAAAGCTCTCTGTTTGTTGCGGGTGTTTCACAGGAGTTTAGACAGATGCTAGCTTCCACTCTTGGTTTCTCTCTGGGGGAGCTACCAATCAAATATTTAGGTGTTCCCCTTGCTTCAAAAAAGCTTTCTATAATTCATTACAAGCCTATGATAGATAAGATTGTAGCCCGTATTCAGAGTTGGACAGCCAGATTTCTGTCTTATGGAGGGAGAGTACAGCTAATTAAAAGTGTTCTTTTCGGTATCCAGACTTATTGGTCTCAGATCTTTTTGTTACCAAAAACAAAGTCATCAAAGCCATGGAGACAGCTTGCAGGGTGTTTTTGTGGACTGGTAAATTCTCGGATTCAAGAAGAGCACTTGTAGCATGGCAGCAGGTTTGTTCTCCTAGGGTTGCAGGGGGTTTAAATATACTTGATATTCAGCTTTGGAACAAAGTTGCTATCCTTGAGCAATTGTGGGCTGTTTCTAGAAAAAAGGACAAGCTTTGGATTAGATGGGTGCACATATACTATGTCAAGAGGCAGGATTCCCTTACAGCCAACATACCTTGCCAAAGCCAGTTGGCTAGTGACGAAGATACTTGCAGCAAGGAAATGGCTCACAAATAATCAAGATTTGGAAAGCTATGTTTCTGCTGGCAGGTTTTACATCAAAAAAGCTTATCTAGGTTTGATGCCTATAATGCAAAAGATTGATTGGAGGAGGCCAGTGTTGATGCCGGGGCTCCTACCTAAACACCAGTTCATTCTCTGGCTTGTTTTTAATGAGAGATTGCCTATTGTTGATAGACTTATGAGATGGGGTACTCAAGTGGATGATAAATGTGTTTTGTGTGAGACAGGCTGTGTAGAGACTCTTGAACATCTTTTCTTTGGGTGTGTGTTTTCTACGTATGTATGGGGACATCTCATACAGTGGTTGGGTGAGTCTAGAGTTCCTCTCCCCTGGTCTACTGAGAAGAGCCTGGATTCTACGGAGATTGCGTGGCCACAGGCCACAAACCTGTATGCTGTGATACACTTGTAATTTTTAGGGCTATTGTTACACTTATAATTTTTAGGGTTTTTGTTATTTGGGATATATTGCATTAACAGGGCCACACTCAAAGAAGTGGAGAAAGAGGCAACCGAGATACTCAATTGAACATGAAATTAACACATGAATTTGAGGAGAGAGAGAGAGACAAACATGGGGAAGGGGTAGATAGCCATAGCTAGAGCAAGGAGAAGAAAAACCCATATTGATCGACATGAACTTCTAAAATGAATTACAGAGACTTTATAACACTAGTTGGCTTTGGGAATAAGCTAGAGGATGAAAATAATAGTAAAATGATTCAATAAACGAAAGGGTCATGTGGGCTGTCTTCACTGTTTGGGCTTGAGCGGTTATGGGCTGTTGTCCAACATTTCAAAGTGTATCAATACCGTCCCCTTCAAAGCACCCTTGTCCTCAAGGGTGCTGGATAGCATGTACTGAGGGCATGGAGTCGAGTAGTAGCCGACTAGCCGTGATGGCATGAGGAAGAAGCAGCGACTATTGGAGACTTGAGACATCCATGTGAGTGAAGAAGCTTCCCCCCGGGTCAAACGGAAAGGCTTGAAGTACCCTTTGTTCATGATAGCATGTATAATGAAAAGAACCTCCTCCTAGATCATACACAGAAATTATGCACCCATTATAAGTCTTGAGATGCAGCACCATAGTGATTGTTCTGAATTCAGCCTTGTTGCATCTATACACTTTCGTGGAGCATGAAAATACTAGCCCAAAGTACCCTGTGTCTTGAGAGTATTTATGCAAATCCCATCCAGTAACAACCTTTACAATGGCTTGATGTATACCAACTGCAACTTTGTATAAGGCATCCTCATCAACTGGCTTCATTAAGCTAGCCCCTTTGTAATGGCATAGTGAATAGTGAAGCTGCAGGCATTTGTCCACATTGTATTGCAGTTGAATAAACACCTCCCTTTCACTATTTGCAAGTTTGCATAGTAACACATGGAGTTGTACATCAGTAAGCACTACTTGATTCCAAGATCTTCCATGTATATAACACGAACCACCAGGATCAAAAACTTGAATCAAATACTCACATTCCAAGACAAACAAATGACCAAGATGCCAATCAGTAATAAGCAAAAGTAGCCCCCAAGATTCTTCACAAGGATTATTACAAAAACCACTATTAGGATCAAGGACCTTAATAACTTCAAACTCATCCTTATATATCAGGTTACTACTAGCTCCTTGACACCGTACCATAGCTCTTCACAAGACAATTTAATCCCACCACCAGGGTCAAACACCTTGGAAACCCCCAGCAAATAATCAATTACAACATTGCAAAGATAGTAAAAGGTCCGAAACATATCAATTATTGGCAGACTTTTCATCTCTTTGCAAGAGGATATCACATTTTCCCAGCTATGAATCTCCCTATAATCCATTAACCCTTCAAGATCAGTGGACAATCTTGGCATAGGTGAACACAAAGTCTCAAATATTCTATTCATTTTAAGCATACCATATTGATCATTACACTCAATGTCCTGTGGTTCTAAAGCATTCCCAAATTCCACAAAATTAGCTAGAGGAATATTGTGTACCGGAGGATACTTACAAACCATAATACTTGAGCTGAACACCTCTAAAATCGGTTCCCCTCCTAACCAGGACAAATTAGTGGCTGTATTTTGCACTGGCATTTCATCGAGCAGCTGGTGTGCGTGTTGTGGAAAGGGATTTGGTTGGACATAATCTGATGTAATTACATTCCCTGACTCGAGTACATTGCTGGCTGATGCAACCTTCCCATACAGCTCAAAATTACCATCACCCTCAACCACATTATCATCCTCCTTTGGTAGTAATTCATTACTAGCCTCTTTGAGTTTTGCCAAGCTAAATGCATCACATAGTGTTTTTGGCTTGAATAATTTCACACATTGCTTTATTTTATCATCCAAGCCATTCACAAATATACTAACAACATCATTTTCTGGCAATATAAGCTTGCTAATTATCAGATTAAACTCATCATAATAGGATTCCACTGAATCAATTTGCTTAAGACCTCGAAGTTTCACCAAATCATCAACAACAAATTTTCGTGAATCAAGTTGCGCTAGCTTACGAAGAAATTGATCGGGTTTAAATTTCTCAGAATTAGAGTGATTACCGTGAGCGTACCCGTTGCCGAAATTCGGACCAGAAACTTCGCCATTAGGAAACCCCACTGACTTGCTCGTTTGCTTGCCAATCGAACTTGAGTACTCGGCTGCTCCATCTATGTCCAGTTTCAGCGCCAAGTCATTCAGCGATTGCGTTAGCTTAGCAATTCCAACACTAAGGGCCTGATACTCGCTTGGTCTCAAACGGTAAGCTTGTTGCGACGACATCGAGGTTCTGTCACAGAGATCAAATTCAGCAGCAATGGAGGATTTCCACAGGTACGAAGATGATTGCTCTGATACCAAATGATACACTTATAATTTTTAGGGTTTTTGTTATTTGGGATATATTGAATTAACAGGGCCACACTCAAAGAAGTGGAGAAAGAGGCAACCGAGATACTCAATTGAACATGAAATTAACACGTGAATTTGAGGAGAGAGAGACAAACATGGGGAAGGGGTAGATAGCCATAGCTAGAGCAAGGAGAAGAAAAACTCATATTGATCGACATGAACTTCTAAAATGAATTACAGAGACTTTATAACACTAGTTGGCTTTGGGAATAAGCTAGAGGATGAAAATAATAGTAAAATGACTCTTAACGAAAGGGTCATGTGGGCTGTCTTCACTGTTTGGGCTTGAGCGGTTATGGGCTGTTGTCCAACATTTCGAAGTGTATCATTCTGAACTCACCCTTGCTGCGGCTGTTTACTATATTTGGATGGAGAGGAATCAGAGAAGGTTTAGGAATGAAAAAATGCTAGGCAGCAGGATTGTTAGACTCATTATTCAGGATGTTCATCTTAGAGGTGTGAAAATCCCTTCTTGGCATAGCATATTAGAGGTTTTGAACTGGTACCCTGTTTAGTACTAGTTCTTTTTGATGTAGAGTGCTATTACAGCATGAGGTTTCACTCTTAGCTGTAACACGTAGCCTCACTTATGGTTGTGTTCTCTTGGTAGGGTCAGTGAGTCCAAAACTTCCCTCTTGTACTTCATGTTATTCTGGTAATAGAAATCTTTCTTTTTGCCAAAAATAATGATCATGTGGCTTCTTTTTCGAACAAGTATACTACTGGAACTTTAGTATTCACTTGGTTGCGTATCAGTGCACTATAACATTGAAGATACTAATTTCTTAATGTTATGGATAATATAACTCATAGGACACAGATCGTCGATGATTAGATTATTGAGTTAAGTAGTGCTCAAGTCCCTGAAATTGAATCAAGATAAGAACATCTGAATCCTGTTTCGAGGACCAGAAATTGAATCAACAGAAAAACAAATTACACAGGATGAACTAATACATTCTTGATCGATCCGTTATCAGTGGTCGAAAACTTAAACCTAAAGACTTTAATCACTGTAATCATTTTATAAAACTTAGTATACCTTTATGGATCTTGAAATCTCCAAAAGATTAAATGTCGATCTGTAGCATAAATTATCTCAGCATCTTTACTTTGTAATCACGTAATATATGCTTGGTTTTTGAAAGGTGCTACCTTGTACCACATTTCTGTGCAATGAAGATCTAAGTACCTCCAAAATGGTGGCCACTGGATTGACAGTCCAAGACTCCACTTTGCCTAAAGGGAATGTGACAGTCCAAAACCTAACTTCCTGTCATATCCTGATATGACAGGCATGGCTGTTTCTGTCATGCTGTAATCTGAACTTGTTAATAAGGGTATCAGTTTCATTAAAGGAGTAGCTATAACACAGATCTTTATAGTTGTTAAATTAGCCAATCTTGAAAAAGGATTTAGGAATGATGTAATGCTTTAGCTGTTAGAGGGGTTAGTTGATGGCTGTGTTTCCCATCATACTGCACAACATCCATTATCTATACATTACACAGTTTACTGAATATAGACTAAGCAAGCTATTACTGTTCCATGAATATATATTACTAACTGTACTTCAACTTAAAGTTACTGATGAGAGACAGAATGAGAGTCGCAACACGCCACATTTACGCTCTAGGTGCAAGGTTCCAGACTTCCAGTGAAAAGGAAAATTCAGAGAGATTGGCTTTGCAAGAAAATGGGCGCGCAATGGAAAGAGTGCATTATGTTGCTTATTCCTTAAAATACATTTGCCAGGCATAAAGACATACATACTAGCATGTATAATATCAGGCGCGGAAACTAGTGTGTGATGTTACCTTATACTAATTGATACGAATGCTGACCAAATAGTATGGCCAAAGAATATTCGGGGCATCTGAAAGAGAGGTGGATATCTGCACTTCACTATCCCTTGAAAGGAATTTCCTGATAGTCCAGTTATTGGTTCAGGCAGAATAAAATAAATCGCAGCACCTTTTATCTTGGCATTATGCCATGTTATGTGAACACCTTCGCATCTTGCGAGCTAATATAAATTGCCACTTCTTCAAATAACCAATAAGCAACAAAAACCCTCTCTAGCTCCCAATATTGATCAAAAATGGTACTGGTTAGAAATGGATAATCTGCATCCTGAGGCTCTGGTCTATATGAATATAACATATCAGAGCCTCAAGATGCAGATGATCTATTGCTTGCCAACAGGCAAAATGATCTGAGGACTGAGGCACACATATTTCCTGTGCATGTTTATGTCTATTAAACTATTACAACTTCCAACGATTGCCAATTTTATTCGTGCTACTCTTTCCAAGTGGCGCGCTACCTAACTAGAAACCATTTACCATTGGCTAGAGTTTCATCTAAGATTTTTCTTTATTACTCATCGTGCTTTAGGAACTCTTTTTCAAAGGTAAACATTTCATCTCAAGAGTGGCTAATTGGGAGCGAAATGTAACTTAGTTCGATTTGAAGTGGTATTGGTTAGAAATCAATAATCTGCCTCCTGAGGCTCTGGTTTATACTAATATACCGTGTCAGAGCCTCAAGATGCAGATGATCTATTGCTTGCCAACATGCACAGTGATCATAGGCACAGAGATGTCATCACAACCTTTGGCTCCTTGAGTACCAAGCAAGATATCATGTGCAAGTATGCCTATGAGACAAACTATTTCAAGATTTCCATGGTTATTCATACTACATACTTTGGCCATGTAACTAGAACCACTGGCTAGAGTTTCGTTGATTATTTTTTCTTATCACTGATGATACTTTTTTTAAGGTAGTAAAAACATCATCTCACGCGTGGCTACGGGGAAGGAAGGTAACTGCTTAGTTCGATTAATAGTGAAACGGGAAAATAGTTTCGTCAACAACTCTGATTTCCAGTAAGCAAAGAACAGACTAATAAGCTTACTCATATAGAAATGTGTAGGGACCTGTTCACCTGTTCATTTGCATAAAAGGGAGACCTTGTTACCCTGTATATCTAGATTGATTTAAAGCTCGATTAAATGTGGGATTACCTTTATTGGCATTATGCCATGCAGGTTCTTTGGCATCTTATAATTAGTTGTGTATAAATAAATATTGTTTTATGATCTCCCACAGACCACACCACAAACATTTGAAATGGTCATGGTTTTATTCTTTGCTCTAGGTTTTCCTCCTAGATGGTATGGTAAGAAAATGGTAACCTGCGTCCTGAGGCTCAGATATATATGTGGAAGTACCATACTCTGAGCCTCCGAATGCATGAGACCGCGGTCTTTGCCAACAATGCATCCTTTTATCTTTCATCAACCATATGGCATGACTTATTATTACTTGCAATGGTATTAGTCTCAAATGCAAGTAGTTACTAGCTCTTTGTAGCTGGGATCTCAAATTTTGTTAATGTTCTAATCATCTAATATTATCCATGAAGTACACGAACAGGAATTATGAGCTAGATTATCCTGCAGCAGTTAATCTAGCTACATGCTAAGCTCATACTACATACTTACTGCTTACCAGTGACGCTGTTGCTTTAAGAATCTAAATGGACGGAATCTAAGCTCAACCTACAGAAGTTCATGTTTCCCAAAGATCATGTTGCAATCTCCCAATGTTTCAATATTTCAGTTATACAGGGCAGGTGCTTAAATTGAGCCTCCCAATGTTGAAATTTTTTCGTTGCAAAATTTATACAGAATTTGAAATGCAAATCAGTTGCAGCTGTAATAAGACATAACTTGGCTGCATGTTTCTATCAACTGTTGAAGGGTCTCATTCACCCCAAATGATCACAAAGTCAGTGAGGCAACAACTCTAATGCACCGGATCCCATCAGAACTCCGCAGTAAATTGCGTGCTTGGGAGAGAGTAGTCGTACTAAGATGGGTGACCTCCTGTGAAGTCCTCGTGTTAATTATCAAAAAAAAAAAAAAAAAAGGGAAACTCATTGATCCAACAATGTGATCCAACAAAGGACTAAAGCCTCATATGGATTTGAATTTGCTCAGAAAAATGACATCCCCCTGTCTTTTCATCCAACTGTCTTCCGTCATTGGCTTCAAAGCATTTGTTTATGCAAGAGAAGATAAAGCAGATGATGCCATGATGAGCTCTAATCTGTCTCCTATCTAAAAGATTCTATTAAGTTGTACAGATATTATTGTAATCTCTTTAATGCAGTTTGATATTGATTTTCCAGTTATAGCATATGAAGTATTATACTCCGTATTTCTTTGACAATACCTTTTTAGTCATAAATTAACTTTGCATTTGTCTGGCTTCTTTTTGAGCAAGAACACTAGTAGAATTTTAGTATTCACATGGTTGTCTATCCCTGCCCTTTAAAATTGGAGATATTCATGCCTGGATGTTAGTCTACCACGGATAACATAACTCATGAAACAACATCAATTATGACTAGATTATTAACTTAAACAGGTTCTTAATAAGGAACAACATCTATGAAAGGTGTGTGAACCAGTCACGCTGTTCTGTATGTAGAGGTTAAAATGTTGATTAATACTCTTGCTGTTTAAAGAATAACTAATTTGATTGTATGTGATAGCATAAGGCTCTCTTAGAAGTGCCATAATCTAAAAAATAATGAAATAGTACCGGAACTTTTTATGAACTTTGAATCTATGCCTTCAGAAAAGATCATTTAGATCTTGTTTTAAGGACCTGAATCAACAGAAAAACAGGTTAAACACAAGAAGAACTAATATTCTTTTGATTAATCCCTTAGCAGTGTCAGAACTTTTTACATGGGGAATTTAACACTTCACGGTAATCTGAGTATATCTTAGTAAATGTCTAGCCAACATCTCCGCAGCATCTTTACTTTGATACAGGCATACAGTAATCACTTACTTCATAAGTAATCGTGGAGAAGAGCAACCATTTACAACATTTTTTATGCATGTCCAGTGAAGATCTCAGTTTCACCAAAATGGATTTGCAGTCCAAGAATGCAGATAACTTAACTTCCTGTCGTATCCTAAAGTGACAGGCATGTCTATGTTGCCTGTTTCCGTAATTTGGTAATCTAAGCTTGCTAATAAGAGCATCAGTTTCAAAGGATCAGCTATGAAAAACAGATATCTGAATTTGTCAGAATTAACTGATCATTGACAAATGACAAGGATTCAGGAATGATGTTATGATTTAGCTTTTTAAAGAATTTCTTGATGACTGTTTCTTGCCATCATAATGTATAACTTCACACCTTCCCATCAACCAGTCCCCTGGAAGAGTTTGACGATGCTTCTGCTAGGCACGTTACAGCTAGATACAAGTTCATACTCTGGGTTGCTTTACATGGACGGCTTGCAACAGCAGCACGATGTGCTATCGTGGGGCTTAATGTCCCTGTGCCTTGTGTCCTCTGTGATTCAGTACACTGGAAAGAGTGCATTATTGTGCTACGAGGTAGTCAGAATCCTTAACTTTTGAATCTCTCAAATAACAAATTATGTGGTTCTAACTAAACTTCTAACTTCCAGCAAAGGATATTGAGGTGATGAGCCAGAATGTTTAATTTAATACTCCTTATTTTCCTCCGATAATCCTGATATAGTCATTTGCCATCGACTCTGCGTCTCTGACATGTGATCGTGGAATCCTGCATGAGGCTATAGTGTTTCATTTTACAAACTCAGGTTTGCTGATATAATCAAGATTATTCTCATTCATTTGTTCCGTCTCCTTGAATACATGAAGACATCACCTACACATTTTTAGGTCACTTCTTCTGGAAGATAATACACTTTGCTGTCACCAATGACAGGAGCAGACAGTCTAAGCTTAAGAATCAAAAGCCTTGCCCTTATTCATAAAGAAATAGAATAATACACTCTACTAATACAGACTATATAACCCTACACATCATGCAAGTGTTACAATCTTTTCTTGCACAATTGATCTTCCATGAAGCTGAAAACTTCAGAATCCTTTGATGAGAAGATGAGCAATAAAAGACTAGATTCCTTACAATACATTGACCGGGAATAAAGACAGGCTATTAAGTATAATATCGCGAGGAAAAACTAGTGTGTGAATTGTGATGCTACCTTATACTAACTGATACTAATGGAAATTAAATAGTGCCAACAAAATGCCAAAGAATATTCTGGTCTTCAGAAAGAGAGGTCATGTTCACAATATCCAAATTCTGCTATACCTTGAAAGCAACTTCCTCATCATCCTATTATTGGTTCGGACAGAAAAAAATCGACATTGTTAATGCAGAATACAGCACCTTTTATCTTGGTATTATACCTCTACATATTAGCACCTTTGCATCTTGTGAGGTGATATAAGTTGCCACCCTTTCAGCAATCGATAAGCAACAAAAACCGTCTCTAGCTCCCAACATGTATCGTATTGTTTTCCTCCTCCTCCTTCTTCTACTATTGTAAATGGAATTGGTTAGAAATGGATAATCTGCATCCTGAGGCTCTGGTTTATATGATTATACCAGGCCATATCAGAGCCTCAAGATGCAGATGATCTATTGCTTGCCAACAGGCATGGTGATCATAGGCACAAGTATGTCATCATAACCTTTGGCTACTTGATCATCAACCAAGACATATCCTGTGTGCATGTGTATGTCAATTACGCCATTAAGAATTTAAGATTGCCAATTTTGATCATACTAATTTGGCCAAGTGGATACATAACTAGAAACAGTTACCATTGGCAAGAGTTTCTCAATCATTTTTCCTTATTCCTGATCAAACTTCAGGTTCTTTTTATCATGTTAAGCATTTTAAATCAGGCGTGGCTAAGCTATGTTACATGAACTCAGCTGGAAGCCTGGAAGTGTCTAACATGGATATGTCCAGGTGTCTGACTCGGCAATAATAGTTTGAAATTTTTTCATGTTTTTAGCCTAAAATGAAGTGTCGAGGCCATACCGGCCCATGTTCAAGTGTCTGAAACGGGTACTTGAGGTGAAATGAAGAGTCCGTGTAACATAGTGGCTAATGCCTAAGGGGGAGGAAGCTAAGGTAACTGCATAGTTTCGTCAACATCTCTGATTTCTACTAGGCAATGAACAGACTATGCCCTGACAAGCCTAGCTTAACTGTCCAAGATCGGCTAATAGCACCCCTTTTAAAATACTGATTATATTTTCTATTTTACCAAAATAAACGGAAAGAAACGCAACCATTGCTTATTTGTTGGTAGAAATTGAAATGTTGACATTGTTCTAGACTTGCCATGTTCCATATTACAGCGTGAATTACATTGCTTATTGTAGTAAAGCATCTAAATGCCTGTTCCTGTGACCTTCCATGATTGAAAACAAAGTAGTGTCATGATTTCGACACTGCGAAAACTGGATAGAGATTAAATAAGACATGCCTGCACTCTTCAAACTTCTGCTCTAGTGACAGATATAACAGTTTTCTTCAGCACTCATAATTTAGATATTTCTGAGATTTTAACACACCATAACTAGATTACCCTGCTATGAAACTGGTATCTTTACAGCTAGTAGAGTGTATCAGGTAAGAAAGAGGACACTGGTACACAACATCTCTTAATTAAAAGCTAAGATAGTTTTATCTTTTGGACACATTCAAGTTGTTAGCTACATAGAACAGTATCATTTATGCTGATTGGCAGTATATGAAACTGACTTGAACCAACTTTACTTGGTATCCAGAACTCTTTTTTATAGTTCAAACTCATGACTGTTTCATGTAAAAAGAAGGAACAACATCATTATCATGAACCCAAATCCTACACTTTCTTGGGAATCATTTGGGTCTTAGTCATAAGGAATTGTTGTTGATAATATTTTTTATTTTTTTTTTAATGTAGGAAACTAATAAACATGCAGCTGTGGCTTATGATGAGTGCCATTGTAGTACAGTTCTCAATCAATTAACTAAAATGATTCACTCACTATACAGTGAACTTATTTGAGACCAAGTCAATATAAAAGGTGACAACTGTTTCTTTTAAACTATAAGAGGGCATCTTTTTAGGAACCCTACAATCCACTACTTTGATTAATTTGTTGGCAGGGGTCATTGGTAAATATTTTCAGGTGCTTGCATTATTTTCCAGTTTGTCAGAGGACTAATGTTGCATATACTTGCATTGAATGGTAAAGCAGCCTACTTAGGGAATTCTTATTACTCCTTTAATCACTTCTTCCAACAACCACCAGAAAAAAAGAAAATGAAGTAAATACACGACTATGTTACACTTCATTTCACCTCAAGTACCCGTCTTGACTCTTGGACATGGGTATGCACTCGACACTTCATTTTAAGCTAAACACATTAAAAATTTCAAAATATTTTCGAGTCCGACACTTGAACATGTATCCATGTTAAACACTTCCAACGGAGTTCATGTAACATAGCTACATAATACCAACACGACCACACTATAATTACACTATTACAGTATATCCTCAGATCAGTAACCTTACGCCTAAATGGGAACGGGATTCAGTACCTTGTCTTAATCTTATACTCACGATTGTGGTACCGTTTGCGATATTATGAAAGTGTAAATTCACAAACAATGTCTCTTACTGTATGATTTAACAGTCAAGATAACCTCAAAAACCACTTCCAGTAGTGTCTTCTACTATTTGATTCATTCCATGCCACATAAACAATCAATCCAACAGTAATAAAATGTGCCACTGTAAATGGAAGGAGACAAAATAAATTCAGAAGCATAAAGTCTTAACAAAATGGTCAAAGATTCAAGACTAGAAACTAAAAAGAGGTCAAAAAGTTGGATACAAGAACTGACCAAAGTCAGATGCCATAAAAGCCATCCCACAACAACAAAAAACTAAAAGTAGAATCTTTTTTTAAGCTCCCCATTAAAAGCATCCCACAACATCAACATAGCTTGCTCAGAACATGAAATTATTTATACACATTGCAGTACATACCATTGCCATCATCATTTCCTTTCTTCAATCTTTACACATTTAAAAAAAAAGACAAAAAAATATACAACTTCAATTTCTAAATTTTCTTGGACCAAAAAAGAATAGAGTAAAATTTACTCCTACATACTGACCAAAAATCAAAATTACACTAAAAAGAATAAAAACTATAACTTTACAAAATCCCATAAAGTTAATTTCACCCACCAAAGCCAAGAAAACGCAGAGTTTTCATGATCTTTTTTCCATTGCACTTTCTCGAAAATCACCCAACAATTTAACAGAAAACCCAATATTTTCTGATCCCCAAAAAAACCATATATTATATCAAAAAAAAAAATTAAAATTAATCATCTTGATCTAAGCAAGAAAACGCTGAGTTCTTGACCAGGACATTCATCAGGGCTAATCAAATGAAAAGATTCAGAATCAGCACTGCCAACAACCCATTCATAATTAGCTCTCATATACATGACATCACTTTCACCGTTTTCTGACGTCACAACAGGGATGACGCCAGCACCAACGGTCGTATTCTCCATTTTCTTGAGCATAATTTTAGTTTCTTCACTGGGCTTTCTTCGGGCCGCAGACCCAACCCGACGACCATTACAGTACATACTCCAAACGGGTATATTATGAAGCGGACAAGAACCAAGCCCATCGGACCGGGTATTTGATTCGAGAGCGATTCGGACTAACCCGGTTCGCATTTCTTTGACGAGGTTGTGAGTGGAGAGAGAAAGTTGGATAAGGAGTAAGGGTTTGGTGGTGGAAAGACGGTCGAGTTGAACACAGAAGAAGACGTGAGAACGACGTTGGCCAAAGAAAGTGCAGATTACCATTGATTTCGAAGGGCGGGGTGGGGCGATGGAGAGAGAGAGAGAAGGACGGGTGTAGGAGGCGATGGTGATGGTGGAGGTTGATGATGGTGGGGGCAAGTCGAGGTCGGAACGGAGCGAAGTGGAGAGGCGTTTCTTGGTGGGGATTGGAGTTGGAGTGGGGGAAGTTGATGGGAAAGTGAAACAGGGAAGGAGAAGACGACGGAGAGAGATTGTTTTGGTCATTTTTGAGAGGAGAGAGAAAATTTTAGGAATGGAATTTTGAGGAGAGAGAATTTTGAGTGTTTGTTTGAGGGTTTGGGGAAATGGGTAATTGGAGAAAAGAGGGGTTTATATAGGAGTTTATAGCTTGGCTTACCTGGCTTAATACTAGAGGGAGAGTACTAGGCTACCCGTTATGAGTTTTCTGTTGGGTTGTTGAAACTTGAAGCTGTGGACTTTTTAATTTGAATTGTGGATGTTCCACCTTCCATATACAAAATGTACCACGGAATATTCGCAAAAGAAAATCTAAAAAAAAAAAAAGAAAAAACTGCAAAATCATTAGTAGTGGTAACTTGGATCATTGTATGGGATCAGTAGGCATTAATTAGGGCAATGTGTATTAATAAAAGAAAATAATATCATGAGCATTAAAGAATAAAAGTATTGTTTTTACACTAAAACTTGTATAAGACTGTCTCACCGACACGGAAAAAATATTCATGTGCCATGTCGGAAATTAAATGGGTCAAAAGTCAAACTATGACTCATAAATAAGCATTTTTGAGATAATTAAATTAATTCTTGTAGGTAAATTAGATACCTATTTTAATTTATTTATTTTTCTACCATTAATGCTAAAAGCCCTTTTAAAATGGACTCTAAACTATTAAAATAGGTCTTGACTGTTAAGTCTATGTCAGAAGGCCCATGCCAAGTCCAAGAAGCATAAGGAGGGAGCTCTCTCTATAAATAGAGCTCTCGACTCTCTTTTCAGGGTCTTCGGCCAGACTCTCAGCTGGCCTGCAGAAGGAGAATTTCGGAGACCTGAAGATCCAGACGCTCCATCATTCATCCATTCTTTCCAAGGAGATTGAAGCTTCTAAGCTTTGAAGATGAAATTCATTCCTTCTAAGGAGATTGAAGCCTCTAAGCTTTGAAGATCAAATTCATTCCTTTCAAGGAGATTGAATCCTCTAAACTTTGAAGATCAATCATTGAACGCGATCAAGCCTCAAATCCGGCCTACCTTCAACAAATCAAATCAAGCCTTTGGACGAGATCAAGTCAATTCCGACCATTGTTCAATAAGTTAAATCAAACATTTAAGCACGATCAAACCATTGCAAGTTTGGCCCGAATTCAGCCAATCAAATCAAAGTCAAGTGGAGATCGAATCAGAGGACCAAATTAGAGATTGTAACTCATTTTCAATATCAATAAAATTAACATATTTGTTCATATATTTTGTCTCAGTTATTATTTTCAGATATGAAATTTGTATTTATAAATTTTGGCACGCCAGGTGGGACAATCTCTACCTCTCATCTCTTTATCCACGAGTCCAAATACTCAAAGTCTTTTCAACCATAAAGTCGAAAGAATCCATTGCCTGCAACCCAAAGAAATTTGAAGTTTCTTCCACTAAAGCAATCCGGACGGAGAAATTAATGGAGTCTTCTCAACTGCTTATCGTTTCATCTATGACAATTGAAGTGAATACCATCGAAGAACAATTGTCCAATGTGAGGAAAACCATCGAAAAACTCTCCAAAGAAAGTGAAGAAAAGGATAAGCAAATTGCCATTCTAACCAAGAAGTAGGAGAAACGCCCAAAAGGAGATAAATCTGGTCCCAAAAATGATGGGGACTCCGCTACAAGTTCGAAGTCAACAAAAAGTGAGAAGTCCAAACATGAATCCGAGATTGGTTCACTTTCCATTAACCAAATTCAGGAGTTAATTGCAAGCACCGTTAAGGATCAACTTGGTAGAGATCCATATGAAGAACACTCCTACACAAAGCCATACACTACAAGAGTTGATCGTCTACGAATGTCAGTTGGTTACCAACCCCCTAAATTTCAACAATTTGATGGAAATGGTAATCCCAAACAGCATGTCGCACACTTCTTTGAGATGTGTGATAGTGCTGGTACGAATGGTGATTTGCTCGTTAAACAGTTCGTTCGTTCCCTCAAATGCGTTGCATTTGATTGGTACACGGATTTGGCCCCTAAATCCATCGATAATTGGGGACAAATGGAAAGTGCATTTCAAAATCGCTTCTACAGTACCCGTCGTGTAGTCAGTATGACTGAGCTTACCGCCACCAAACAGTTGCAAGATGAGCATGTCGTTGACTTCATCAATTGTTGGCGCTCATTAAGTTTACAATGCCAAGACCATCTATCCGAGACTTCCGCAATAGAAATGTGCATTCAAGGAATGGATTGGGACTTGCGCTATATACTTCAAGGAATCAAGCCGAAAACATTTCAAGAATTGGCAACTCGAGCCCATGACATGGAGCTTACAATTGCAAATTATGAAGGTCATACTTCCTCAAATGAGAAGGGTGAATCCGCAAGCATGAAAGAGCTCATCACCAACCAGGAGGATTATATGTCAACAAATGAAGATGACAAATCTGTAGGGACATCCTCTGAGCCATCGTCTCCATGAGGGGCATGAACAAAGGCCATGTGCAACTTCCACTCCGGAGGGCGCATGCAATGAAAGTGTGTCCTCTCTTTCAAAAAAAAAAAAAAAGCAAAGAAAGTTGTAAAGATGGTATAACAAACTTCGATGGAAAAGACAAACATCTCCTAAGCATGAGCATAAACTGCACGCTAAAAAAAAACAAAGAAGTATTAAGACTTGGAGAAAGCTAGCAAACACCAAGTTTACTTCAAAGTCCAACTAAAAAATCTGGAGTAAGCTCTCAAGCACCAGTATTCGGACTCAAATTGCTCAATTGGATGTGGAGAAAGCTCATAAGCACCATGTCTACCTCAAATGTGCAAGCGTCAAGATTTATGGAGAAAGCTCCGAGCACCAAGTCTATTTCGACCACAATAAAAAAAAAAAAAAAAACATTTAATGAGATATGGAGAAAACTCCCAAGCACCATATATCAATCAAGCGAAAGGACATGGAGAAAATTTCCAAGCACCATAGCCCTTTCCCACTCCTAAGCAAAAGGCTAAACTGCTCATCAAATCAAATTTCTACTCCTAACCCACAAGAGTATAAACTGTGATTGCATTAATAAATAAATAAATAACTTAAAATACGTTGGCTTGATCTTGTAAAATTTTACAAGTACATAGGCAACTTACGTAATTTACTTATTTAAGTCCAGCCACACAAACAAAAAATTCAAACTAAAAATCATGGCGTGTGAAGTTCATTCCATTAGCAAATAATAATGGGATAATTTTACACATTGTTTCAAAAGAAGATCCAAAGCTTCTCCAATCATCAGCCCGACGTTACTTCTTGAGATCAACATATTCAGCAGTGGTCAACAACTGGGCGAATGGCTTGGCAAGCAAGATGATCGGCATAGGAAAAGAAGGTAATGATTGGTGTGGTCCAGCAATCATCAGCAGGTCATTGGAATTGGCTCTGCACGGGCAATGATCGTGTCTTTGATGTATTGTCACTAGTATGATCTTGGGCATGGAAGTATCACTTAATGGCGGCATGGTAAGATTAGGATCAACTTCAAAGGGATTATGTGACTTCAACGAGCAGGTCAGATGGCGACAAACAATTCTAATCAACAAGGCTTCGACATGGCTTTGGCTTCATGCTTTACCTCTGGCTATAGACTTGTTATCGACTCGAGCGGATAACGGAAATGACGAGTGATCTGCTACATGCTATTGTTCTCCATTGAACTGATTTGCCTCCAGATTAAGTGATGAGTTGGATATTGACTTGAACAGACCGTCTCCAGGAAGTTTTAGAATTGCAAATCAGAATTATCTTGAGATAAACGATGGCAAAGGAACTGCATCAGGCTTGCTAGTGGGCGAGCAGGATTGACAGAAGGACTCGTCGGGTATTTGTCCAGCCGCGGGTCTCTTGAAAGGATATGCCAGGTTCAAGGCCTCAATCAAGTTCGGTTGACGTGCAGATCGACGAATAAGGCAATGATAGCTCGGGTTCAGTGGCATCGGCATTCGGAAAAGCTCCAACATGGTTTTTTGGCTTCATACTTCACATCTGGCTATAGGATTGCTTTCGACTTCAGATTGATGGTGGGAAGGATAATTCTCCACGGCATAGGAAGCACCTGCAGTACCAAAAAAAAAGGAGACAAAGTAAGTCACATCATTGCAAACACAATTCGGATTACAGGGCACCGCCTTGGTCAGCGCTTCGGTACGGCAGCTCGAAGTAACAATGAATGGCAAGCCTTCCATGTTCAAAAAAAAAAAAAGAAAACTCAGGTTACCATAAAACGCTCCACAATTCCCAATGGCTCGGCTTCGGGTTTGTTACTAACCTCCATGGGTTTATCTCCGGTTGGATTGGGATAGTCTTCATGTCAGTGTTGGCTTGAATCTACAACGCTGGCTTGGAACAGCTCCGGGTAAAGTATTAAAGTCTCCACCCATCTCCTTATACAGTCAGTACATGCCAACAACTCATGAGAATTCTGCTCCTGCTCAAATTGTGGAATAACTATTAGCTCCTAAAATATAGCCAAATTGGGTGACCACCTGTAAATGAAGATTAATTGTAATTCTCAAGCCTTCTAGCGGGAATTTCTCAGTCTTTGTTTTGGCCGAACCAAAATGACGAGCTAGTCATGCTCCACAAAATTAGAACCAAGATCTTTGATATAAAAAAAAAAGGGAAAGGATCAATGACTAAATGGAGTGGTAGTGTGGCACGACAATTGGGTAGCTTTTGGCTTACAAACCAACGTATCCAACCAATGGGTTTTTGATTGTTCCAGTATCACTCATCAAAAGGGATTCGAAAAAAAAAGGGAAATAATTCAAGATTCCGAGACCCAGCCATGCTTAAATATTCATATTGTGTAAATGACCAAGTCTCGAGGGGCGAATTTGTAGGCACGGAAAAAATGTTCATGTGCCATGTCGGAAATTAAATGGGTCAAAAGTCAAACTATGACTCATAAATAAACATTTTTGGGATAATTAAATTAATTCTTGTAGGTAAATTAGACACCTATTTTAATTTATTTATTTTTCTATCATTAATGCTAAAAGGCCTTTTAAAGTGGACTCTAAGCTATTAAAATAGGCATTGACTGCTAAGTCTATGTCAGAAGGCCCATGACTGCCAAGTCCAAGAACCCTAGCTCTCTCTATAAATAGAGCTCTCTCCTCTCTTGTAAGGGTCTTCGGCCAGGCTCTCAGCCGGCCTGCAGAAGGAGAATTCCGGAGACCTGAAGATTCGCACGCTCCATCATTGATCCATTCCTTCCAAGGAGATTGAAGCCTCTAAGCTTTAAAGATCAAATTCATTCCTTCTAAGGAGATTGAAGCCTCTAAGCTTTGAAGATCAAATCCATTCCTTTCAACGAGATTGAAGCCTCTAAACTTTGAAGATCAATCATTGGACGTGATCAAGCATCAAATCCGGCATACGTTCAACAAATCAAATCTAGCCTTTGGACGAGATCAAGTCAATTCTGACCCTTGTTCAATAAGTTAAGTCAAATCAAACATCTAAGAACGATCAAGTCATTGCAAGTTTGGCCCGAGTTCAGTCAATAATCAAATCAAAGTCAAGTGGAGATCGAATCAGGGACCAAATTAGAGATTGTAACTCATTTTCAATATCAATAAAATTAGAAAAATTGGCTGCCAATAATCCGAAGTTTGGCCCGTCAACTGCCAATAATCCCAAATTTGATTTCAACCCCAAATACTCTGAAGTTTGAATCCACCCGCCCAAAATGCTTTAAAGGATGACGCCGTTACAAATTCTGTTAAGGTCGTTAACTCCTATTGACTATTAACAGGTTTAAGTTATAAACTAAAAAAATAAAAGAAAGAAAGAAGAAGAAGAGAATGGTGGCTATCAACAAGGATATTATTAATAATTCAGATAGCAAATTTGTTTGTCTTAGATCTGTTTGGAAACTTGTTAGATTGCTAATCTGTGACATTAAATTGAAAAACAATATATGGGTTCATTCAGTTGGATGAGAATCTTTGTGTGACTAGCTTTGAATTATTGAATTGTGTATAAGTATTTGGTTACTTAAAGGGGTCGTTAACGCCATGAATTTTTTCAATTTAGGGTCTATTGTTTGCTGGTTGTCATGGTAGGGGAACAGGGATGATGCTTATTGTGCAATTTTGATTTCGTGGTGTTTCTTGAATTTTTATTTGCGTGTTTTTTCTTTTTGTTTTGCAGAATAGTATTGATTTTTGTTTGATTTGGTGGTGGTTTGGTATGGGAGGCCATGGAGGGTGAAAAGGTATGATAGGAGTTGAAGATGAGAGGTTGAATATGAAGAAAATGGGAGATATGGGGTTAAAACCCGGTTTGCAGATCTATGTTTTTTTTTTTTATTATTAAAATGTGCAACTGCAATGGGTAAACGGCAGGTAACGGATATACTAACGTCATCCTCATTTAAAGCATTTTGGGCGGATGGGTCCAAACTTCGGAGTATTTGGGTCAGAAATTAAACTTGGAATTATTGACGACTGACGGGCCAAACTTTGGATTATTGGCAGCCAATTTTCCATAAAATTAGCATATTTGTTCTGTTATTATTTTCAGATACGAAATTTGTGTTTACAAGATGATTTGTAAAAAACAAAAGTGACTTCCGGGCAAGATGTGACTCCTTAGGGCATACTTGGATTGAGGGTAATGATTAAGGGAGTAACGGAGCAAATTAAAGGGTAAAATAGGGAGGTGGAGGTAGTGGTGGGATAATAATTAATGGGGTGATGGAGAAAATGATGGGAGAAAGGAGGGTAATGCATTACTCTAGGGGGAGGGTGGGTAACTTTTACCCTTCAAATGGGAGGAATGATTACACTCCTTTTCACAAAATCTAATACCCACCATCTCCCACACCCTCCATTTTAGCTTATAATTGTACCTATTACTCCATTAGTCATTACCCTCATTCCAAGCATGCCCTTAAGGTGCGCACTTTTTCACTTGTTTCCACTGATTCTCACTGATTGGGTAAGGTCATGCCACTGATTTCCACTGATTGGGTAAGGTCCTGTCACTGATTTCCACTGATTCGGTAAGGTCCTTCCACTGGTTCTCACTGATTCAATAAGGTCCTGTCACTGATTCTGTGAGTAGATATAATGTGGGTCCTGCCACTAATTTCCACTGATTGAGTAAGGTTTGTCACTTATTCTCACTGATTCAATAAAGTCTAACCCCTGATTCTCACTAATGGGATAATGTCTTATCACTTATTTCCACTGATTTGATAAGGTCCAATACGTGAAAAAGAACACACCTTTATCTTTATAAAAGTTACACCATCCAACTGTCGGACAATGTTATACAAGACTTATTGTCTTCTTTATATCTCATAAACAATATTCTAGTTATATCAACAAAAAGAAATAAAGAAAACTTCTAATATTATATCATGTTTTACCAAGTCACCTTTAAATCAATTTTTTCTTTTTTAAATAACAATCATCACTTTTAAAAATAATTTGGGTTGTCAATAATAATCCTCTCACCATTTCGAAAGACATTGCTTCATAATTGCAATGCCTATTGGCTGGACCTGCGTACAGCCAAGATGGCTGGACCAGGCCCAACCAAAAGACGCAGCCTAGTCCAATTAAAAAAAAATAATAATAATTAAAAAAATTGAAGAATCGCGCTCTCTGATCTCACTCTCTCTCCCACTGAAACAAAACCTAAAAAAATAAAAATGCGCTCTACTCTCACTCTCTCTCTAATTCTCACAAATCTTCAACCTCCATTAACGGTTCTTCCAGGTTCAAGAATTCTTCTCCAAAATTCAATCTCTCACTTTCGTTCTCGCTCTTGCTCTCACTCTTGTTTTTGCTCTCGCTCTCGCTCTCACTCTCGTGTTACAGGTAAAACACAAAAATTCAAATTGTTATGCTGTTTTGTTCTTCATCATTGTTCTTAGTTGTTCAATTTTTCTTTTTGTGTTCTTCATTATTGTTCTTCGTTGTTCTATTTTGTTATTCATCATTGTTCATAACTTTTTTTGTTGTTCATCATTTTTCAATTTGTTGTTCATCATTAATGTGGATTATTTATTTATTGAATTTTATTTTCCAGATATTTCATAACTCACTTGTTCGAAGAATTCATAGAAACAATGAGGACTAAGGTAATTACAAGTTCATGACTATTTTACAAAATTTTGTTTTTGTCAACTGAAACTTCTTGTCTGGAATTATGAACATTACTAGATAATTTTATGAACATATTCTAGTAGCTCTATGAACATATCAAGCTATATGTACATATGTTCTTTATGTTGGGTATCATTATGAACATATGAGACTGTCTTTATGAATATATGCTTGTTGGTTTTTTTAACATTTGCTAGTAGCTCTATGAACATATGTTATTTACTATATGAACATATTGTTGTAGTTCTATGAACATATCCTTGTAGCTCTGTGAACTTATGCTAGGTTTAGGTTGTTGAACATATGATATTGTCTTTCTGAACATATGTTCTTTATGTTGGGTATCATTATGAACATAATTTTGTCTTTATGAACATATGCTTTTTGGTCTATTAACAATTGCTAGTAGCTCTATGAACATATGTTATTTACCATATGATAACATTTGCTAGTCTATCTGTTGTGCTTTTTGTTAATTCAGTATACAAAGCAAAAGTACAAAAAATAGTATTTGAAAATTCTGTGATTTTAGGGTTTATGAACAAATGCTAGAAGCTCTATGAAAATTTGAAATATGTGATTTTTTTTATTTAATATACGAAATTTGATGAATAAAAGGTAGAAAGTTTATGAACAAATGGTAGAAAGTTTGTGATCATTGGTAGAAAGTTATGAACAAATGGTAGAAAGTTTATGGTACCATTTTGTACAAATTGGATGAACATATGTTATTTGCTCTATGAACAAATGGTATTATCTTTATGAACATATGGTAGAATGCTTATGAACATTTTACTAAGGCTTATGATGAACAAAAAGCTAAAAATTTTATGAACATTATACTAAGGCTTCTGAAAAAAAAGTTATTTTAAAATTGTGCTAATATGATCATTTGGCACAAAATTGGGTGAAAAAGGGGTAAAAAGTTATTGAACTTTTGGTAAAGCTCTATATGTTAGTTTGTTTAGTTTCAACTTTATGAACATTTAGGTTCAAAACTTATGAACACGTGCTACAAACATTATGGACATGTGAAACCAACATTCTGAACATTTTTCTCAAACCCTATGCTTAAACATTGTGTAAATTACTTGCTTCTTGTGTCATATTCACTTATTTGACTTGCTCAAAAACATTGCTTGGTAGGTACAAAGTATATATAAACCAAAACATTACTACTAAGGCTTCAAACTTATGAACATATACCTTCACCTTATGAACATATTGCTGAAACACTATGAACATATGCTACAAAGGTTATGAACATGTTCCTCAAACCCTATATATTATGAAAATATGCTACTAGACCTATGAACATATGTTACTAGGTCTATGAACAAATGCTAGTAGGTCTATGAACATATCCTAGTAACTTTATGAACATGTTTTATAGCCCTTATGAACATATGATTGTAGCCCTTATGAACATGTGCTAGAATATTTACTATAGGAATTGTGAGATTTTTCTGGTGATAAACTATTGATGTTCACTTTTTTTATTTTCTCAAATGTTGTGTAATTCATTTGCTTTTTCTGTCATGTTCACTTATTTGACTTGCTCAAAACATTGTGTACATCTGTTGACTTCATTCAATGAACTATTTGTGTAGCTTATATGAAATACTAGACTAGTCTGTTAGTATATAGTTGAAAGGTTCATGGCTATTTTGTCTGAATTCAATTGTTACCAAGTCGGTTGATCTTGTAAGTACTAAATTCAATTGTTAAAGAACCTTTCAACCTATCATTTTTCAAAAACCCATTTGTATAATCTGCTTTGCTATGTTTCTTTCTCAGGTTTTCTTCATTGTTCCTAAGCATGACCATTTCTATTTGGTTTGCATAAACTTCAAGCTTGAGAGGTATGAAGTTATTGACAATATTACTCTGCCAAGAGGTGTGAAGCTTGAAGAGAAATATGGTGATACTCCTAGAGACTTGGTAAAATCACTTCTAATCATCTGTATAGTTTGTTTATAAAATTATGCTAATATCTCTATGAACCTGTGCTTGTAGCCCTATGAACATCTGCTAGTAACCTTATAAACATGTGGAATCAATCTTATGAAAATGTGGAATCAATCTCAATTCCTATGATTTATGAAAAAATGCTAAGTAGGTTTATGAATAACTCCTAGTATCTCTATAAAATGTATTAGATTGTCTATGAACATGTGCTTGTAACCCATGAACATTTGTTGGTATCCCTATGAACATCTGTTTGTAACCTTATGAACATGTTACTGCGCCATTATGAACATGTGCAACAAAGCTTATGAACATGTTCATCAAAACCAATGAACATATGTGAACATATGTTTGTAACCTATGAACATGTGACTCTGACCCTATGAACATCTGCTTGTACCCTTACGAACATGTGCTGGAATGTTTACTTTAATGATTGTAAAAGCTTTCTGTTGATAAACTATTGACTATACTAATCATGCTAACCCTATGCACTTGACCTTTGAGCCTTTAACTTGCAGCATAGCTCATTGCTATAGCTATTCTTTTTTTTATTTGCTTTTTCAAGTTGTCTAGGTCTAGGCTAATTATGTGCGTAATTGATGGTCTTTTTGTTGTTCTTTGTAGGCTTTTGCTTATGGTCAATACTTAATGGATAAAGGAATTGAAAAAGGCAACAAGATTTTTGAATATGAGCAACATGTGGTTAAAATGCCATGGAAGACCGGGCGAAACAAAATAGATTGTGCCATTTATTGCATGAGGCATATGTAGACATACTATGGAGATGAGGAAAATTGGGAATTGGGGCTGAGAAAAAATGATGTAAGCTTGTTATTTAAACATCATTAATTTTATCTCAAAGAAACAAAAAAATTCTGACTTTAGCTTGTTGTTTTTTTGATTTATTTTACAGAATACGGTGTTAATGAAGCTAAGAGCAAAATATTGCGCAAAGCTTTTGATGAGCAGCGTGAATGAGTACAAGGAGTATGTAATTCAAGATGCAAAAGTGTTGATGAAGGAGAGGAGACAAGAACAATGAAAAATCCTAGAATAGGTTTTTTTGAAATTGAAGAACAATCTGTAAAAATGCACCTAGAATGTAAATTCCTCAAATACTTGTTTTCAAAATTCAACTTTTATTCAGAGCAAAATAGTATACTCATGGGAGTGAATTCAACAAGCTTTGTTGTGTGATGCCCCCACAAGGATAAAGATGTGCATTGTACAATCTGTTTTGTCACCTTATAACTCTTGTCTGAATTTATGAATATTAGTAGGAAGTTAATGAACACTAGTACACTTTTTATGAACATTAGGTAGAATATTTATGAATATTAGTGCACTATTTGTGAACATTGGTGTAAAACTTATGAACAACAACAAAGAAGTAAGTTTATGAACAATATCTGAAGGTTTGTGAACATTAGTGCAATGTTTATGAACATTAGTACAAGGTCTATGAACACAGGTAAAAAAATTGATGAACATTGTTTTAGACAGATCAAAATATTCTGACATGCTTGAAAACAGTAAAGTAAATTGCAAAAAACAATACCAAAATAAAAATATGAGCATTTAGCATAGAACTTATAAACAACAAGAAAGGAGTAGAAAAGTTTATGAACATTAATTAAAAAGTTATGAACATTAGTACAAGGTTTATAAACATTAGTTGAAAGGAGTATGAACATTAGTAAAAGGTTTATGAACACAACAAGAAAAGTATATGAACATTGTAATAGAGTTGTAAAAGAAAGTAATTGCTCTGAAGAAGAGTTAAAAATAAATGAATGAACAATTGCAAATACCTCTATGAACAAATGCACACAAATTTATGAACATATGCATATGACTTTATGAACAACTGCACATAAATTTATGAACATATGCATATAACTTTATAGGAAAAAATTATAGGGATGTTGAACTGACAGAAGTGCTTGCAGAATCAACCAAACATTAAGAATTTAACCTGAATTATAATCATATCAAGTCTTTATGAACTAGATATAAATGAAGTAAAGAGGTAAAGAACTCTGAATCTCATTAACAAACATATGAACATATGCATCAATCTTTGTGACAAATGCATATATGAAAATGAACATATGTTCTTTCCTTGCCTACAAATTATTTTGTGAACAGCACTGCAACAGCAAAAAGATACAGCAAAAAAGTGCACAAACATCACTCTTTTATGAACATATCTGCAGCAAGATATAAAGCTCTATGCACCAACATCTGTCAACATGTGCATCAGACTTTGTGAACATATGCTTGAAGCTCTATGAACATTGTCATCAAGCTCTATGAACATTTATAGCAATGACTGAAAAATGAACATTTATAGCAATGAACATTAAAATAGTTACTTCCAATCAACATCTTTACAAATATGAAGCTAATTATATATCACTGTGCGATCTATTACATTTGAGTGTAAACTATAGTAAAACTAATTTGCTTCAACAGCAACGTCTTGTTGCTTCCAAACAAAAAAATCTTCCAAAAAAATAGAACTTCTTTTCTTCTTTTCATCTCATACAGTAAGAGAGACACCTACACAATAAAATATTTAAAATAGTCAAAAACCAAAGCTTAAGAAAAAATCTTCAAATTCATAATCAAAAGCTTAAGCACTAACCTGCAAAACATTAGCTCAGAGATGCAGAAACAGGAAGTGGAAGGGGTTTGGAACTAGAACTATGCATGAGATCAGAACCACCAGCAGCCGGATGAATAAGATACTCACCTTCATTGATTGGAGATAGAGGAGGTGAATGCAATGACGACTTCACAGCTTTCTTGTACGCACAACAGTTTTCAAAGCACTACGCTTGCGTGCTCTGATTTGCTTATATTTCTTTTCAATTATACTTACCCTGCGTAAATTGTCGTCATCTTTGCATTTTGCTCTACTACCACTGGGATTTTGAACATTGCAACCAGAATGCAAACCCTTTTCAAATGATTCTTTGAAAAATATAGGACCAACTTCAATAATGACATTTTCTTTTGCTGTTTTGAAAGCTGCCTCACAGTTCTCTTGAGCTTTACGATTATCTTGACTAGCTGACAACAAAGTGACAAACTTCCTAACCATATGTGTCCTCCAAATAGAACCAGATTGGATATCTCCATTTATTGAAGCAATAGTATTGTAATCAACCATTTCACTTTCATCCTCCTTCTTCTTTAACCATCTCTTATTTATGTACAACTCAGGTATGGTGTCTACACAGTTGATATTCATGATACACAAACAATGACAACACAATATTCCAACCTCTAGTATCATCTTGCAAGTGCAAAAAATTGAATGATCTTCTTGGTTGAATTGAACTTCATGCTTTATGGTATCAACATCTGGAATCCAAAAATGAAAAGTTACGATATTATTCTCAGACTTCACCCAAACCTGATGGCATGATGTACCCTTGATGAACTGTACCTCAAATAGAAGAAAAATCTTGATGGTATAAATCTGTCTAGCAAATGAAAGAAGTTTGGCAGTGCTCACTGCCATATTAGGCAACCTTGCTAGCATCTAAAATCCTCATCTTTTTCTTTGCTTCTCCATTCAGATACAATGTCAGTAAAGGCACCATAAAAAGCCAAAAGTCCAGTGGTTTTATAAACTCTTTCATTCAATGCATGATGAGTACTTTCACTCCGTTGCGAGGATAATACACCACCAGAAAAATAATCTTTGTTAAAGGCTGGACACCACTTTACCTTCACTAAAAATAACTTTTCTAACCAAGAGTTATTATGACATTTATATGTAGAAACCAACCTGACAAAGCAAAGAGTAAAGTAAATTGAAAAAACCATAGAAATAAACAATGTATGAACAATTAGCATAAAACTTATGACCAACAAGAAGGAAGTAGGTTTATGAACATTATCTAAAGGTTTAATGAACATTAGTACAAGGTTTATGAATATTAGTACAAGGTATATGAACATTAGTACAAAGTATATGAACATTAGTACAAAGGTTTATGAACATAGGTAGAAAAGTTTATGAACATTGTTTTAGAGACACCGAAATGATTCTGACATGCGTGAAAAACAGTAAAGTAAATAGCAATGAAAAAATGTATGAACAATTAGCATAAAACTTATGAAAAACAAGAAGGAAGTAGGTTTATGAACCTTATCTGAAGATTTTATGAACATTAGTACAACGTTTATGAACATTAGTACAAAGGCTTATGAACATAGGTAGAAAAGCTTATGAACATTGTTTTATACACAAAAATGATTCTGACGTGCTTGAAAACAGTAAAGTAAATTGAAAAACAAGAGCAATAAAAAGTATGTACAATTAGCACAAAACTTATGAACAACAAAAAAGAACTAAATGAACAACTGGCAAGTAAACAGATTAACCATATATGTGCTTTGCAAATGACCAGTTTTAATGCTTGTTTTCTATTTGTAAGAAAAATATTTTATAGGGACTATGGTGCAGGGGAGAAACTCAAGTGATGTAAGCATATGAACATTAGTTGAAGGTTTATGAACACTAGTACAAGATTTATGAACAAAATGTGGAAAAATTTATGAACATGGTTTTACAGGCATTACTTTTATGCATGGTTTGAAAATTCAATTTTTATGGTAAAATTGCCTTGTCCACTGCTTCTGAAACTCAGCCTCTGAATCGGTGTACTTCAGTAAATAGTTAAGCAGATCAACAAAACATTGCTGATTCCTTAAATCTGGTATATTCTTCTTAGAGCTTTCACCAATTTGCCATACGCAAAGTCGATGCCTTGACTCAGGAAAAACATCTTTTATTGCAGCCGACATAGCAAAACTCTGATCTGTCATCAAAGTAACAAGTTGTTTCCCCCCCATGGAAGTCAAGAAAGTGTCATAGAGCCACAAAAAAGACTCGGTCCTCTCATTCAACATTAATCCACAACCAAACATAATATTCAAACCATGCTCATTCATACCAACAAATGGACCACACATCATATTATATTTGTTAGTACGATAAGTTGTATCATAACTAACAAATCCCCAAAAGACTCATACTGTTTCTTCATTTGTCCATCCCTCCAAAACAAACTACACAATCTAGAATCAGAATCAACCTCAAAATCAATGAAAAAATCAGCTTCATTACTTCTCCGTTTCTTAAGAGTTTCTATCAAAGCATTTGAATCGCTCCCATCAAAATTCATCCTATCGTGCATTACCAAACTATTGTAAGCATCCCTAGAAGTGAATCTCAAATGTGGAGACCCCACACTTTGCTTCTTAAGCAATCTTATTCCATCAGCAATTGGGACAGCACTTTTCTTCAACATCAAAAGAAACATCAAATCATTCTTGGTTATTCCTCTTTGAGAACGAAGAAGATGACGCTTGCTTGAAACACACAAAGAATGATTATGCTCAAGCACATGCTTCGTACTTAACCAAATCCCTTGAGTATCAATCCTAGAATACGACCTAGTATGCTTACGCTTACAATCTTTAACTCCATTACGTGAACAATAAAACAACTTCATTAAAATATCAGTGGACCCAGCCTTACACCTCTGTTTTCCCTTTCTAATGCTAAAGCCCTTCCTATAAGCATAATCATTATACAATGCATAAGCTTCTTCAACATTCTTGCAAGTACGGCCAACTAAATCTAAATTTTCAGATGGTCCTGTAAAATAGGAAATAATAAATAACATATAAGCACAAAATAAAATGTTTACTGTATGAACAAACAATATCAGATATATGAACATTTCAGATATAAGATATGAACACAAGACTGTAAACAGAAGCAAGAGTAAAATTTGCAGGTTAAAAAAGGTTGTTTAGAGAAAGTATGGAAATGATGGCAACAGGACTGCTAGACAAACAGTGCAGTACAATACTGCAAAGTGCTTATAATCCTGACTGTTTCTATGAACATATAGTCAAATCTCTATGAACATTTGTGAGTAAGTTTATGAACATAATTGAGAAAGTCTATGACCACATCTTAGCAAGTCTATGAACAAAGATATGAACACAAGACTGTAAACAGAAGCAAGAGTAAAATTTGAAGGTTAAAAAGGCTGTTTAGAGAAAGTATGGAAATGATGGCAAAAGGACTGCTAGACAAACAGTGCAGTACACTACTGCAAGTGCTTATAATCTAGTGTCTCCATGAACATGTAGTCAAATCTCTATGAACATTTGTGAGTAAGTTTATGAACATAATTGAGAAAGTCTATGACCACATGTTAGCAAGTCTATGAACAAACATGGTCAATCAAAAAGTTCAATGAGCATAAAAATAATGAACAATCAAAGTTTCAGTGAGCATAAAAGAAAAACATAAACAAATATACAAAATATGAACATTCATATATAAGATAAGAACAAACAATTAATAGAAAATGAACAATTCATGTATTACATATGAATAACCTAAAATTCATGAACCTATTAAGATATAAAATATCTGGTTCCTCAACAGAAAAAAGCGCACTGTTAATTTCATCAATAATTTCTTCAGCATTTTGTTCAAGACCTTTCAGATAACCTTTCTGCGCAATACGAATTTCATCGACCATTGCTCCATCAGAAACTTCAAAAAAAACCAAAAAAATGTATGAACAATTAATGAACATCACAATTTAACAACAAACTAATGAACAAATAAATTTAAAATTTAATGAACAAATCAAATTATCAGATATCAAACATTCAATATATCACATTTGAACATTCAATATATCAACAACATTCAATATATCAGATATGAACATTCAATATCACACATATGAACATTCTAGATATGAACATGAACGTCACAATTTAAAGAACAACTATGAACAAATATGAAAATTGAACAAATTAGATATGAACAAATAAAATATTATAAAAATCAACAATGCTTACACTACATATGAAGATTCAATATATCAAAGTTGAACATTCAATATAACAGATATGAACAAAAGCATACATTTACAATATGTACATTGAACAAATCAAATATAAATAAATATTATAAAATGAACAATGCTTACAATACATATGAACAAGCATACATTTACAATATGAACATTCAACAAATCAGATATGAACAAATTAATATTATAGAATGAACAATGCTTACAATACATATGAACATTCAATATATCAGAGTTGAACATTCAATATAACAGATATGAACAAAAGCATACATTTACAATATGAACATTGAACAAATTAGATATGAACAAATAAATATTATAAAATGAACAATGCTTACAATACATATGAACAAGCATACATTTACAATATGAACATTCAACAAATCAGATATGAACAAATAAATATTATAAAATGAACAATACTTACAATACATATGAACATTTAATATAACAGAGTTGAACATTCAATATAACAGATATAAACAAAAGCATACATTGACAATATGAACATTCAACAAATAAGATATGAACAAATAAATATCATAAAATGAACAATGCTTACAATACATATGAACAAAAAAAACGAGAATTAATAGACATTAAAAGTATCAAATTAATCAATAAAAGATAAATAACAAAAAGAAAAGAAAAATACCTATTTCCTCAACAGAACACCTAATTTGATCAACAATTTCTTGATCGGTTTGATGAGACCCTTTTCCATCAGATAGTAAACAATCTTCAACAATTGCAATGTCATCAACCAATGCACCAACAGGAACTTCATAATCATCATCAACAATCATTGAATCACAAAAATCCATCACAATTTAAGCTCAAAATAAGCAAAATTGAGCTCAAAAAATCGCGAAACAGAAAGAGGGAGAAGTGGAGAAATCAAAACAACAAAAAGCGAGGATGAAGAGAGTGAAAAAGAAACTGAATAATGGAGAGAGAAGCCATGGATGAGCAGTTCGATTTTGGTTGTTGAAGCACGAAGAAGAGAGAGAAAGAAGAGCGCGGTTTCGTTTGTTGAAGCACGAAGAAGAGAGAGAGAAAATATAAAAGAGGAGAGAGAAACGGTTTTGAGCAGCGCGGGGAATGAAAAAAATAGGGATTGGCTTTTTTTATTAATAAAACACCCACGATTTTTAAATTAATTACCACAATGCCATTGTGGTCCATCCAAGTTGGATGGACATAGGTCCATATAAAATTTTTTACATAATTGTGCCTTCAATGAACGTCACGTGACTGAAATAGTCTGGCCCTATAGCCGTTGGGTTGTACAAAAACTTGTGTGGACTTAGTCTATGGTGGACCAATAATTGGAGTCACCCCTTACTTCACCTGAAACCACCCCCTCTAAAAGTGGAGTCACCCTACTTCACCTAGAGTCAACCCCTCAAATTTATGCTTGGCACCACCTCTACTTCACCTGGAGCCACTCCTTACTTCACCTGAAGCCACCCCTTACTTCACCTAGAGCTACCCCTTAAAATTACTCAAAATTACTTCACCTGGAGCCACCCTCCTACTTTACCTGGAGCCACCCCCTACTTCACCTGTAGTCATCCCTTAAAATTACTTGGTCTACGGTGGATTAAGTCCACACAAGACATGTTGGTTGGCCTGAGATAGTCAGAGTGATAAAGTTATATTGTAAATTCATCGACGGGGAACCAAATTAAGCCTTCTGGGTTTCCCTATATACAAAAACTTCTATAAAACGATATTTTCGTAATTTTTGGTGAGAGAGGGGGTCACTCCTCACCATAAGCAACTCTTATATTTCTAAAGAGTGACCCAAAGTTTCTGTGAATTAGTCTCATACAAGACTTGTTGTTTCTTTATATATGACTCGTGCATATAAAGAATTGCAATTTTATGAAATTTATAATAATTATTTTACAAAACGTTGACTTTTACAATAAGTCACCCTAATTTAATAGATTTTAGGACATATGGAAAAATATAATACTTCGTGCCTATCTTGGAGACAAATACAAAAATGACATTACATTTTGTGGTCATCATGGTGTGGTATAATCTGGAATACGATTAGAGAATGATTAGAAAAAACAATAAGACCGTACCACGGTGAGGAATTATAAAGAATAAAGGTGACTTATTATTCACAAATTAATTATTATCCTTATTTTTCACAAAAAATTCCATGTCTTATTGTAGAATGCTTTTATAAAAGTTTTTGTGTAGAAAAGAAAGTAAATAAGAGTCTGATTCGGATCCTATAAGGAATTCCTAGATGTTGTTCTAAAAAAACAATTACTAAGGGTGTGTTCTTTTCTACTTATTGGATATTACCCAATTAGTGGGAATCAGTGGCAGGACCTTACCCAATCAGTGGAAATTAGTGGCAAGACCTTACTGAATCAGTGAGAATCAGTGGTAGGACTTTACCCAGTCAGTGAAAATTAGTGGTGGAACACACATTCCTATTCACAGAATCAGTGACTTGAACTTACTGAATCAGTGAGAATCAGTGGTCCCGGACCACTGAATCAGTGAAAGTACCTTAGCGAATCAGTGGAAATCAGTAACAATACCTTATCGAATCAGTAAGAATCATTGGTAGAACCTTACCCAATCAATAAGAATCAATGAAAATAAGTGGAAAAGAATACACCCTAAAAACATAAAACAAGGATGAATGGTCTTTAATTTTAGATTGGTTATTAGTTTACTTTGTTAGATTGGTTATTAGTTGACTTTGTTAGATTGGTTATTAGTTGACTTGTGTCACTGTTTTGTCTTCATTTCTAGTAACTTTGTATTGAGATTGGAAATAACGTGTCAGGAGCATCGAGCTAGGTACTCCGGAGAATAAATCACCAGGCCTAGAGCCTGGAAAACTTAGACCTTATTTTCTTTAATTTTTTTAACTGAATTTTTTTGCACAATACTAAATTGATCAGAAATTTATTGAACTGATCATGAACTGAATTTTTTTAAATTGAACTTTTTTTTACTAAATCTATATTTATCAAAAATTATATTTCAATTTACTAAACTGGACTTTATTTTTACTGAATTAAACTTATTTTTACTTATCGATGCTCGTGGGAGCATTGAGCTAGGTACTCCCAGAGAATGAATCACCAAGCCTAGAGTCCGGAAAACTTTGATTGTGAACTGGTCAACACGTAAGGCCCAAATCTAATAGCTTTGGGAGCAGTTAGATAGGTATATTTACCTAGGTGTAGCCAAGATTTTATGTATTGGAAATCGAAATTGACACGCTCAAACGACTCATTTATTTGAACATGTTAAGAAATAAAAAGTTACTAGAACAATATTTTCCAAAGTATGGAAACAATATCACGTATAACACACGGGCCTAAACTAGTATTTTAATTTATGGTAATTCAGCTACTCACCACGTACCAACAAACAAAATTCATAAACGATATCGCTATAACATTTTTTTTAGATTAAAGCATACAGTTTTAACTTAAGCAACATACAAAGCTAAATATTCGAATTGAAAAAGATAACAACTAATTGATAGATAGTTTACCGAGAAAACACAGAGTTCCACACTAGCTAGTGGAATAAGCTCATCAAAGTTGGTCTTGGATATGCATTGTATCATCTTCGTATTCTACAAGTACTTGCGCAACTGATTCCATCGATGGTCTCTTATTTCTATCTTTCTCCACGCATGAAAGTCCTACCTCAATCATTACAGCAACTTGTTTCATGCTAAAATTTCCTTCCAATCTTGAATCAACCAAGTCTTCAACCCATGACTCTTCTGCATTATTCCATAATTTCCTCTTTGCCAACCTAGTATACCTTACTAGTTCTAATGCTCCATCTTCAACGAGACGTTCATCTACAGCCCAATTTGACAATCGAATTCCCTTTACGAGCTCTAGGATGACAACTCCATAGCTATAGACATCGACCTTTGCAGTAATAGGAAGGTTCATTGCCCACTCAGGAGCCATGTACCCTTTTGTGCCTCAAATTTGTGTCAATTCTAATATTCCGTGATTACCTCTTTGACATAACTTTGCTAGACCAAAATCTGAAATTTTGGGTTCAAAATCCTCGTTGAGGAGTATATTTTCGGGTTTTACATCACAGTGGATAACCCATTCTAGACACTCATGGTGAAGGTAAGCTACTCCTTTAGCTGTGCCTATCGCGATTTTGAACCTTTCTTTCCATCCAAGATGAGTGTTCGACGAGAACAAGTGTTTGTCCAAAGATCCCTTCTCAATAAACTCATACACCAAAAGTCTATGTTTCCCTTCTGAACAAAAACCCCACATCCTTGCTAGATTCATATGGTTGATCCTACCTATTGTGCTTACTTCTGCCCAAAATTCTTAATCCCCTTGAAATAAATTTCCTAATTTTTTCACAGCCACCACCCTCTGGTCCGCCAAAAAGCCTTTGTAGACAGCTCCAAAGCTGCCTATTCCTAGGACATCCTTAAATTTGCTAGTTGCCGTCTTGAGCTCATTATAGCTGAAGCACCTAAACTGACTCGAAATGGCCCGATACCCAGCTTCCATAGTTGATGACATATCATGTTTCCTGAAAAGGATCAACCACCCAGCAACTAATACAATGACCTCAACTACAAAGATGACTGAAGCAAAGGAGTACATATAAATCCACTTAGACCTTTGCTTATTGGGGGTACTGTAATACGTACTTTGCAACAAGCTTATTTTATCTTTTCCATCACCACAATTAAGATGAGACGATCTAAGCATTGTTGATGCTGGAGTTTGCAGATTTTTCGGAACTCTTAGATATATGTTACCTTGGAAATCATTAGATCGAAATCCATTGAAAAGGGATTCTTTTATAAAGCATCTCCCTTCCCCGGTGATTCTATAGCTAAATGCTTGACAATTGGGATCCTCCAAGCAGAGTTTCTTACAATACTCAAAAGTAACACCAGATTGAGTTTCGAGGGGGTTGAAATCGAAACCAAAGTAATCAACATGGGGCATCTTTATAAATCGATTTGTGTCATTGTGACTTCTATGGAACTTAGGCTTGCAACCTTTGCTCCAATCGGCTGGATCAGTAGGCTCGTAGTAAGGAGGGCAAGAGCAACTCACCTCCGGTATGTAATCACAAATCCCATTCCTACCACAGACCATGAACATCACATTGTTGCGCAATAGCTTGCCATGTAATAACCCACAACCTAGATGACTCATTGAGGCTATAGATCAGCCTCAAATTTCCATCATAGTCCATTGTTAACTGCCTTTTGATTCGAAAACCCCGCCCCATATCAGAAGCATTGAATAGTAGCCGATCAGTAGAAACAAAAGCGCCCATATCATTAAACATTGCAGTTCTCTAATACTATTGTAAACTGACCTCCCAAATTGATACATATTATAGTTGTTACCTTTTGCAGGCCAATAGAGACTCTCAATTTCAGGACCATTATAAATTATTTTTAACACATTATCACTATCAAAGAAGAAACTATAATACCCTGAACCAAACATGCATGTGACCATTAATCCTCGATACGAGTCTCATATTCTTAGTAAAGAGCTGACTAGGAAGTAATGTATCAGTAGGAAAATCAAAGCTTTGCCAAAGAGATTTACCGTTCATGTCTTTTAGCACAAGGTTACCCGAGTTGAGCAACTCAGCTCGATCCACATTCGTTGAGTTTTTGTTGGTTTGCCAAACTATTGAGCCATCAAAATCAGTTAAGACAAAGCCCCCATATTCACTTAGAGTGATCCTTGAACGATGTCCATTAACAGGCATGTCTCGATTAGCCATCCAAACGACGGTTTTTTCCTTAGAATTAGTATACCATATCGCGAACCAATAAGCATTAGCTTTGTTCCCAACACAATAGAAACCACAAGTGAAGGTTTTATCAGAGGAAGTGAGGAAGGCTGAAACAGAAGTGTCTTCAACAGACAAGGAATGACCTCGTTCGAGATAATTCCTCGACGTCGTTGATGTTGTTAACGGTATTAGAGAAGAGACATGTAGGAGAAGGAAGATGATGATGAAAATAGCTTGGGATTTCATGGTGGTAGTTTTGTTCAAATGGTTTAAGTTGCATGGTCCAATTGTGTACATCGTCTTCTGTATATAAGGAAATATAATGAAAGGTCCATTTGCCCCGTCAATAAGGTTATAATTAAAAATTTCAGTAAGTTTCGTGGACTATTGGGCATCAACCTACTATTATCGTGGAAATCACACAAGAATCATTGGGCAAAGTTAAATAACGCAATTTCGTAGTAGTTTCTTTTTTTTTTTTTTTTTTTTTTTTTTTTTGGATGTTTTAGAAATCATGTTTTAGAAATCTAGTATTTTATTTTTATAATCTTAAACGCAAAATAAGTAAAAGTACATCGTCAAAAATAATTCATAATCTATTCGTTCTCTTATTTCTCTGATTCTCTCTAATTTTTCACTAATCAAGTATGAGAGTCACGTTTAAGTGAAACAAGAGTCACATTTATAATAACTGACTCCTATATTTCTAAATAGTGATCCCATTTTATTTAAGTTGGTTCTACCCAAGTCGTGACCCTTGTTAAATAAAGTAATCATCGTCTCTCAAAAATTATAGAAAGACGGTGTTATACAGCTTTTTATAAATTTAGAATATGTCATTTTCAAAAATAATCCATTATCACAAGGCTAGGTTACTATTACCCGACCCTCAACCCATGGCACCCAATCCTTACTCCAAAGAATGTCATCGGGAAAAATAAACCATAATCAAAACTATCCACAATCCTTTTCTTTGTTAGGCAAAATTAGTTGTAACTGTCTTATCAAATGAAAAGTTAGGAAATAAATTAGTTAAAGACCGTTAAAAATAGTTATAAATAAAATGCTAATAAAGTAGTTGTGTCTGTAGCTGTAAGTGCGTGCGAAAGCTTGCAGTGATAGCTTTCACAAAATTAGTTGTAGTTGTAGCTTCAAATTGAAAATTTAATGGCAAACTTTTGGGAAGTAAAGAGTAAAAATACTATGATGCAAACTTCAAACATAACTTTTATTGAAGAGCCAGGTGTTCGTGCCAAACAACCAAACATAGCCTTAGTTGTTTACTTATTACTTGTCTAATTATTACTCTGCAGTTCATCTATGAATCTATTCATGCATTTTTGAGGAGACTAATCCATCCTTTTTGCCCGGCAAGTAAAAATAATCTCAACTTTCAATAGCACTAACTTACAGTAAGAAGGGGTCAACAGATACTAGGGTAAAACAAATTGGAAAGTTGAGACTATTATGGTCAACTTCAGCATCAATTTAAACAAATTGGAAAGTTGAGACTATTATGGTCAACTTCAGCATCAATTTAAACAAATTGGAAAGTTGAGATTATTTAAATCCAATTTTCCTTATACTGTTATTGGATTCTCACTCCATTGATGATCTTCAAGTTGATGCACACCAACTGTTTGAAGAAAATACTAGTTTTGTTTGTTTTTGTGTATAATATAATCTGCTTAATTGTGTTTGTGTACAAATGATTAAAACATGCTTACAGATGGGAGGCTTCTGGGTCAAGCAATTTGGCTTATTATTGTAGCTTTTGGTATTACAGGCAAGACAATTCCGATGGTGAGTTATGGATAATGAGAGAGAGAGAAAATGAACTGTTTTCTTAAATGGGGTTTTTTCTTTTTGGTTTTTTTCTTTTTTGTTTTTGAACCTTGTTTTCTTTAATGTTGATTAGTGTTTCTGTTGTTAAATTGTTTTTTTTTTGTGATGTGCTATTTTGGGCATTTTGGACAGGTGGGCATATGTGTATCTCTGCTATAATCTTCACATGATGCTGAAGTTTAAGCTTGTACCTGACACTGGAGGGCATGGAGCTACTGTTAGTGGTGACTGGTGAGTCTTTGATTGCTCTGTATAACCTTGTATCTCTTGCAGCATTTTGTATGTATATAGAACATGATATTTTGTTTAGTGGCTTGTAATTTGACAAGCATGATAAGCCAAATCTGAACATTATCCATCTCAAGTTTGTCTAGAATTTAAAAACTTTAGGGAGCGTTTGGTTCATTGTTGGAAAGGGAAAAGGAATCAACAAAAGAAAACAAAAGGAAAGGATTTGAATGAATCAAATTACCCTTTTTGTTTGGTTCACTATGGAAAGGGACTAAAATTCCTTTCCATTCCCTTTGTTGTTGTTTGGTTGCACTTATTTTGAGTGCTAGGATTTTTTTTTTTTTTTTTTGATAAAATTCTTACTACCATGTTTAAAATATATAATGAATTATGATAAAAAAAAAGAATATTTAATGAATTTAAAAATATATATAAATTTTGGTTATGTTAAAGCTATTTTGAGAAAGAAATTACATTTCATTTTCTTCCTAGCAATCTCATCTCCCAAATTACAGAGAACTAAAACCTTCCCTTGAGTTCTCTCTCCTCAAAACATCAATTGCCATTGAGATTTGAGTTCCAAAAAAAAATTCTTCAATGGCCATCGTTACTAGGCTGAGAGAAGGGGCAAGATAGCAAAGAAACCCCAAGATAAAAAAATATAAAATGAAGCAACGACAAAATTTCAGAATTTCTTAAATGATGGAAATGGCGATTGGGGAGCAAATCTTTATCACCGGAGGGGGAGGGGGGGAGTGGAACGGCTGATTGATGAGTAATGGGTAATCCAAATCCCGGGGTTGGGGTGGGTAATCATGATTACCCTAAACTGGGTAAAGCCATTCTTGAAATCCAGGAATAGTTTTCGCGTGTTTTTGAACCAAACGTTATCAAAGGTAATCATTTTTTAAACCCCTTTCCCTTTGTTGATTACCCCCATCCAAACGTGCTCTTATGTGTTTCTGGATTGAATTTGTGTTTCTGGGTTCTTGTTTTCTTTAGTAAAATGTTTGTGTAGTTTAATTGCTTTTGGAGTTTATTATATTTACTTATAATGTGAATGTCCATATGCATTTTTCGGCCAAATTAAGTAGCTATTTAGAATTAAACTAACGTTTTCTGGAAACACAAAAAATGACCTCAAGTTTGAAAATACGCAAATAAGGACCTCTCACCTATTTGTAGCAGGTTGAAAAGGTCGAAAATTAAATTTTTGAATGAAATAGCAACAAAAAAAAAAATCGAAAAAAAAAACATACATGTTTAGACGATCCACCCCCATTTTATTGTAATTTTGAATCTTTCATATTCGTTGATCAAAGAAAAAAAAAGCTCTGGTTACTTGTTGAACTAATTAGAATGTAAATTAGCCAATCTATGTTTATTTTAATGCACGCCTTCAAAAACAATACTTATGACAATATATCAAAACTCAAATGCCTCACTAATCAAGTCACCCTATTTGATAGAAATTACTCCGTCCTAAGTTAAGATAGTCTCATACAATAAATTTAGAAAAGCAAATTAGACCTTGTCTTGGACGTGCATTGTATCATCTTCACATTCTGCAAGAACTTGGGAAACTGATTCCATTGTTGGCCTCTTATGTCTATCTTCATCTACACATGAGAGTCCTACCTCAATCATTGCAGCAGCTTGGCTCTTGCTGAAATTCCCTTCCAATCTTGGATCTATCAAGTCCTCAACCCATGAATCTTCTTCATCCTGGATTTTCTGTTTTGCCAACATCAGAAATCTTACAAGTTCTGATGTTCGGTCTTCGCAGAGATGTTCAGTTGCAACCCAATTTGACAATCGAATTCCCTTCACAAGCTCCAGGATTACAACTCCATAGCTGTAGACATCCACCTTTGTAGTAATCGGGATATTCAGTGCCCACTCCGGAGCCATATACCCTTTTGTGCCTCTAGTTTTTGTCAATTCTGATGATCCTTGACCACCTCTTTGACATAACTTTGCGAGGCCAAAATCTGAAATTTTCGGTTCAAAATCTTCATCGAGGAGTATATTTTCTGGCTTTACATCACAGTGGATAACCCATTCTAGACATTCATGGTGAAGGTAAGCCAAGCCTTTAGCTGTGCCAATCGCAATTTTAAACCTCTCTTTCCATCCAAGAAGAGTGTTGTTTGAGAACAAGTGTTTGTCTAAAGATCCATTCTTAACATACTCATAGACCAAGAGCTTGTGTCTTCCTTCTGAACAGAAACCCCACATCCTAGCTAGATTCATATGATTGATCCTGCCAATTGTGCTCACTTCTGCCCAAAATTCTTCCTCTCCTCGAAACACATCTCCTAATTTTTTCACGGCCACCACCCTCTCATCTGCCAAAATGCCCTTGTAGACAGCTCCAAAGCCTCCAATTCCCAGAAAATCCTTGAATTTTCTAGTTGCTGTCTTGAGCTCAGTATAGCTAAAGCCCCTAAACTGACTTGAAATGGCCCGATACCCATCTTCCATCGAAGCTGACATATCATGTTTCCTGAAAAGGAACAAATATCCTGCAACAAATATAACGATTTCAATTGCACCAATGGCAAAAGCAAAGGAGTACACATAAACCCATATGGACCTTTGATTGGTGATGTCATATGTACTCTGCAACTGCTTTATATTTTCATCCCCACCACCACAATCAAGATGAGACACATTAGGCATTGTGGATGCTGAAGTTTGCAGACTTGTTGGAACTCTTAGATATAGGCTACCTGGAAACTCATTAGACATGTATCCATTAAAAAAGGGAACCTTTTATGTAGCATGTCCCCTCCCCAGCTATCCTATAGCTGAATGCTTGACAACTGGAGTCGTTCAAGCAAAACTGTTCACAATCTTGTAAAGAAATATTCTTTTGAGAATAAGGGAGATCAAAACCAAAGTAATCAACATGGGGCATCACAATAAATTGATTGTCCTTGTGACTCCTATGGAAATTTGGTTTGCAACCTTTGTTCCAATCATTTAAATTGGTTGGCTCATAGTTTGGAGGTCATGAGCAACTCGGCTTCGGGTGTGTAAACACAAATCCCATTCCTACCACAAAGACCATGAACATCACATTGTCGGGAAACAGCTTCCCATGTTGTGACCCATTGAGATGACTCATTCAAGCTATAAAGCCTCAAATTACCATCATAATCCATTGTTATCCGGCTTTTGCTTCCAAAACCATGATCAGAAGCACTAAATTGGAGCTGATCAGTGGAGGCAAAAGAACCATTGTCTAGTAAAACTGCAATTCTACTACTATTGTAACTTGTCCTACCAAACTGAAATATATTAGTCGGAAGTACCAGGTCCAGGCCAATATATGCTCGCCATTTCAGGACCATCATAGATCATTTTAAGCACATTATCACTGTCAAAAAAGAAACTATAATACCCAGGCCCAAACATGCTATGACCAATCTTAGATACCAGTCTTTTACTCTTTGTAAATACTTGACCAGGAAGTAATGTATCAGTAGGAAAATCAAAGCTTTGCCAAAGAGTATTACCATGTATGTCTGTAAGCACAAAGAGTTGAGCAGCTCAGCTCGATCGACAATTTGTGAGGTTTTGTTAGTCTGCCAAGCTATTGAGCCATCAAAATCAGTCAAAACAAGAGTGCCATCTTTCCTCAGAGTGAGTCTTGGGCTGCGCCCATTGACAGGCATGTCTCGATTGGCCATCCAAAGGACTGTTTTTTCCACTGAATTGGTGAACCATATTGAGAACCAATAAGCATTGGCTTTGGTTCCAACGCTATAAAACCCACAACTGAAGGTTTTGTCAGGGGACATGAGAAGGTCCGAGGTGTCTTCAACAGACAAGGAATGGCCTCTCTCCAGATAATTTCTGGATGAAGCTACATTATTTGCTAATGCTGTTAATGAACAGTTAGAAACTAATAGGAGGGAAATGATAATGGCTTGGATTTTCATGGTGTTGGTATGGTAATGGTATTAATAATTTGCAGGTCTATTTATAAGGAAAATGGTAGTTGCCCACCTCTGACTTTTCTCATTGGCATAGAGAGGGTTGTAAGTAATTGCAGGAGCATATCACGAATTCACAGTCCACATTAACCCCACGTTCATAGGGTCCTATCTATCTTAGAGCTGGAGCTAAATACAAAAATGAGAGGATAGTTTGTGCTCACTGGTTAGTGTGGTCACTAGTGGAGTGGCTTACAAGTTCAGAATGTTAGAGAAGTCACATTGTCACAAATGTATATATATGTAATGTTGTTCGGTTGAAGAAAGATCACTGAGAAAAGATCGAATTGATGAATTGGTCGTCTTGTTTAAGCTCTATGCTACGCTAGATCCGTTACTGACTGAATTTTTGGCTTGTGTCTCTACGTGCAACTTTATGTCCACTTTTTGGGTGCTCATTTGTGCTGTTTTGCTGCAGCTAGTTGGTTCATTGTAAGGTCATATATATGAATGTTTGCTGTACAAAATTACTGGATATCAATCATGAAGATCGAATAGAAGAACTAGTTAATCGGTTAAAACAGTTATTAGGATGGCCTGAAGAGGTGTATTTTTAATAACTGAGATCAGTAGTAAATCGTGATGTATTATTGGTTCTGAATTACCTCATAGAATTATTCATTAAACATAGTTTCATTTGAACAAGCTTAGGCAATTTAGATAGCTTTTGGAGTCCTTGACTGGCACCGCACATCATCTTGTTGAAGTCATACCTAAGTAGTGTTTGGAATGTTATTGAATGATGAAAGTTGAAATGTGAAAACAGGAGGTCACAAGGAAGGCCACAACTGTACAGAGGATTTGCATTGCACATGATTTGTCCAACTAGATATAATAATGTTAAGAGTTTTTGCAGAATGAGAAAGGCGAAGCCTACACAAAGTAGAATGGAGAGATCAATTGTAAGTTGAGGGTAATAAGACTTGAAGGCTCAATCTCAATGTGGGAGGCGTGAGTGCTCTACCAAGTGAGCTCCGTACTTAACTTTTGCTTGTTACATGGTCTCCATTGCACAGATGAAGGTGCACCTGGGACCGAGCTCGGGGGGTCTATGTGCTAATAAAAAAAATCTTTGTTTTTGTTATGATTAAACTACATACATGTTTATTACCAAACAACATAATCTTTACCATTGTAAACTTACATTCATCACAGCACTTTGGAGTTTCATTGTTGTAGTTTGTTGGTTTGCAGGTCCATATTTGTACATGATTACCAAAAAAAGAATCGGAAAGTTGCCCCGTCTTGACCGTTTTCAATGGCAAGTCGTCTCATTTGTTGCGACATGTAAAGCTGTAAAGGTCCGGGTGCGCAATGAAAAGATCAAGACCTTCGAATACACTTGGGGGGCAGTCGCTCGCTTGTCTTTTGTTTATCTCCCCAGGCCACGTAGAGCAATCAGTTTCTTGGGCCAGAGGGGACCAGACCCACGATATCACATTAGCATAAATGTGAAAAGTTATACTCCATCAACATATATGCCAATGAGCCAATGACCCTCTTAGGCCCAAAATACTTTTTTAATACCCAAGAGGTGTTGGCTCACTTGTAAATAAGTTGCAACTTCTACACCATGCCATGAGCTCAAACCTCATGGGGAGCACCTACAGGAATTAATTCGTGGAATACCCGAGGCCGTGCGTTAGGAGGTGCCCTTTAGCCACGCCTAAAGAGAAAGGAAGTTCAACTTTGCCAAACCAAAAGAAAAAAAAACTTTTTTAATAGGTCTTGTGTGGGTTTATTCCGTGAGGCGCGGGAGGGAGGGAGGAGATAGAACGAGGGGGGAGGGGGAGATAAAGATCTGAGAAGCCTTATGGCCCCTTGCCACAAGGTATTGACTTATAAAAGTTTTTTGTGACACGTATTTCGTACCCGCAAAAACCTGTAACTTGTAACTGCAAATATTATCATAATCAGATTCTAGTCATAAAACATTAGTACTCTACAAAATTATGCTTCGTGAATTGTAATTAGGGCTGCAAAAATTTTGGCCGACATCTGAATTTTGGATCGGACCTAAATCTGAATAGATTGAATCTGATCTGGACCTGTTAGAATCGGCTAGTCGTCAATCCTTTAAGTTATGGATTTCGGGTTTTCGGTTTGGTGCGGTCCAGCCCAAAACCTGAATAGACCTGTTTGGACCTTTGCGGACCTGATACCTAGAATTTATTTTTTTTCATTAAGTTGAGAATTTAATTATTATTTTTGAATGTAATATTTTACTCTCTACTTATATTTAGCTTTATAAATGATATATGCTTTAATACATTCTAGGTTTTGCAAAACCGAGTATAGAAGTAAATTTATGTACATCTGTTCCTCCCCAAAATCCCATCGTCAGGGGGATACTTATTGAGTTGTTGTTATTTGTGTTAGGTCTTGCATAAAGGTTTATTAAAATCGACATGAATTTGTGGGAAAAAAATTCATAAAAGTAATGTCGGTCCATAAAGGTCCGGGTCGGTCCCGTCCAAGGTTTTTTAGGTCCGGTCCGACACTTGAGTGTTTTAGGTCCAAAAATTTTCCGAATTCTGATTCAGATCCGATCCAATCTGATTTTTCCCGGTCCTGTCTTGGACATGTGCGCAGCCCTAATTCGTGATCATAAACACTTTTTGTTTTCCAAAAAATAAACATACCATTGAGCAAAGTTAATATCAAAGAACTAGCCTCATAATTTCCCATATATTAAGTAGACAATTAAGTGCTTGTTCGTTAACTGGTGACCAGTGACTGGGAGAAATTAGGGAAAATTTGGAAGCGTTAGGTAATTGGAAAAACAACTGGTGAAAATTGGGAGAATTTGGAAAAACTGGTGAAAATTGGGAGAAACTAGAAAAAAAGGGAGAAATTGGAGAAAACTGAAAAGTTTGAACTTTTGATTGTTTTCTTAATAATGATGATGATGATGATGATGATGATGATGATGATGATGATGATGATGATGATGATGATGACGACGGGTGCATTCTTTAGAGCTTCCGATCAGTTTAGTTCAATTTAGGAGCGGTCTTGTGCGTGTCAGTTGAGTGATTTCAGTTCAGTTTAGTAATGTTTAGTTCAGTGTAGTGATGTTTAGTTCAGAAACATACATTTTGTCTCACATAGATGTGTTCATATAAGTGAGGTTCAATTCAGTTTAGTGATTTTCACTTCATTTAAGTTGTGTTCATATAAGTTCGGTATTGTTTAATTTAGTTTAGTTGTTGACGACGATGACGATGACGATGACGATGAGGATGACGACGACGACGATGACGATGACTAACGATGACGATGACGATGATGATGATGATGATGACAACAACGACGATGATGATGACGACGATGACTATTACTGTTTTTTTTTATCATTATTATTATTTTTACTCGTATTTAAATAAAAAGTCAATATTTAATTATATTTTGATACTACATGTTGTCTTTTTTAATTATTATGTTTAATATTTTAGAATATTAATAAAAAATATCTACTGCAGAAAACTTGAATAAATTGGGCAAAATAGGGTAAATTTGCGAGAAATTAGGCAAAATTAGGATAAACTGTATTTTGTAACTGAAAAGTAGGGAAAATTTGTTCTGCCTACTGGAGTGCTTAATCAAATTGAAAAGAAATGCACACAGATTCTATGGGGATGTACAGATACCAATAGGAAATCCAGTCTTATTGCGTGAGACTTTGTATGCAGGCCAAAGAAAAATGGGGGTTGCAAATCAAAAAATTGCAAAAATGGAACAAGACAGTGAATGGGAAACATTTTTGAGCTCTTTTACAAAAACAAAACAGTTTTTGGGTAAACAGGGTGAATGAAATTTGTATAAAGGGTGAAGGTCTATGAGATTATGCACTGAAACAAGATTCACGCTGGTATTGGTGCACGTTAAGTAAACTTCGAAGGCTGTTTCAAGATGGCTATGGCAGTAATAAAAACCTTGTGTAAGGATCCAGGATTTCTACGACCACGGAGTGCGTCCTTACAGAAAACTTATAAGTTGGGGGTTTAGATAAGTTCAAGAGACTATCGAGTTAGAAAAGCTTTTGTAAAGACTTGAATTGAATAAAAACCATGAAAGAGTTCACAAATCTGCTATCGGCGTTTTATCGAAGGGACAAACCGGAGGGACAACCCAATAGCGCGATAAGTGAACTGATCATGTTTTTAGAAAGATTCCCGCTCATATAGAACATATGAGTACCCAAGAATAAAGAGTTCGGGGGTGAAGGTACGAGGTGGGAAGGTGTTAGGCACCCAACTCGCCTGTTTATGACAGCCTCTACTAACTCAAGTTTGCTTAATAATTTAAAGACATGATTCCCACACAAACCGGATTAACAACCTAGACTTAGACTATTAATTGGTTCATCACAAGCATCAAAACATTTATTTTTAACCCTTGTTTAGACATGCATTTGATTGACAAGTTGAGCATTACAACTACTAGACATGCTTGGAAAGACAATATTTAGTAAGCAATAAAAGACGTTATACTAGCATGATATCTACATTATGACTACTAGATAATAAACAATTAGGCAAGTAATTTAATTTGAACCCTCAGGAGTTTGTACTTGAACTGTAGGCTATATTTGACAAAAATAGTAAAGACAAGATCTCAAGTTTGGAAGAAAGAAGGGGAAGCTCGGCGTCAATACTCCCGAGAATTGAATAGAATTATTTTTGGAATTGAATAGAATTATACTCCAAAAATATAAGTCTCACAAAATAATTCAACCAAATGAACTCCCAAATAGGGCTGGAAACATGGTCCACAGTATTCGGCTACATCTGTTTTGACTCTTAAGTTTGTTTGGCCATAACTCTTAGGTGCCGAATCGTATTTGGACACGGAAGGAAGCAATGGAAAGCTCTTAAAAGGCGCTTTTAAATGATGATCGGAATGAATGAGCGATCGAGGAAAAACTTGAGACCTTATCTTACCTATTAAAACAAAAATAGCATTCAAGTTTATAAATTACTCCTTTCATCATCGGGCTTTTGCGGAGAAATCTGAAGGCGCTTTTTTGGCGTCTACAGAAGCCCCCACTTTGATCGAGCTTGTGTAAAAGCGATATCAAAGTATTCCCTAGGCGACATGCAGGATGCTGATGTGCACACGGTGTGTGACAGTGTACAGTATGTATGCATATGAAGACAAACCTGAGTTGGGACATGCTCGTAGCGTGCTAAGATTTCATCTCTGTGAACACAAGAGAAAATAAAGGTTATGGTAGCAGGATAGAACACCGCTCGTAGATGGTCTAAACGTCTACTGGGGACCTGTATTCAGAGTGAATGAAAAAGTTAGTAATACTTTGAGAATGATCAACGTGGAGTGCTTCGACAAACAGTGACTAAACACCGCTCGACGAGTGTCGAGATTCCGTCCCTGTATGAGAAACGAAAAAGTCAACGAGACAGCGCGATTAAAAATAACGGCTGTAAAATGGGAAGTAACACTGGTGAGAGTGAATAGTATAAAAGCTTTATCGAGCAAACAGTGACTAAACACCACTCGGCGGATGCCGAGATTTCGTCCCTGCACAAGAAACGAAAAGGTCGACGAGACAGCGCGATCAAAATGACGGCTGTAAAATGGTTAAAACATATGAACAGTTTAAATGCAATAGCTTAAGCAATCATTGACTGAAACATATAAAAAGTAATGGACAGTATAACTGCAATAGTTTAAGCACTCATTGACTGACACAAAATAAGTAACCTCGTAGAAGGACATTTTAACCGCAATAACTTAAGCGATCATTGACTGACCCCAAATTTGTGACCTCACAGAAGGACAGTTTAACCACAATAGCTTAAGCGATTATTGACTGACCCCAAAATTTGTGACCTCGCAGAAGGACATTTTAACCGCAATAGCTTAAGCGATCATTGATTGACCCCAAAATTTATGACCTCGCAGAAGGACAATTTAACCCCAATAGCTTAAGCGATCATTGACTGAACCCAAAATTTGTGACATTGGGACATTGGGACATTGAGACATTTGTGACTTTGGGACATTTGGGATATTGGGACATTTGTGACTTTGGGACATTTGGGATATTGGGACATTTGTGACTTTGGGACATTTGGGATATTGAGACATTGGCACATTGGGATATTTGTGACATTTGGGATTTCGGGACATTGGGACATTGGGATATTTGGGACATTTATACATTGGGACGTTTGGGGTTTTTGAGACATTGGGACATTGAGAAATTGAGACATTGCGACATTGGGACGTTTGGGATTTTTTGAGATATCGGGACATTGGGGCATTTGGGATTTTTGGGATATCGGGACATTGGGATTTTTTGGATTTTTGGGATATTGATGAGGCCGACAGATTTACCGGGCTTAAAATAACTTTGACACTCTGGGCGGTAACTGTCATCGCGACATACATCCGGGCTCAAGTATTTGGGACCTGCAAAAATAATCGGGTTAGTTTTACATGAAAATAATTGGTACCGTAAGATGGACCAACTATTCAATTTTGAATTAGTGGGCCAAAGGGACTCGCTCCCGCGCGCTTGGTACTGATCTTTGCCGCGAACGGACTGAAATAACAGCTTCTTGGCTGGACAGGAAGTCGTGGGACAGCAGGGGCCCGCGCGCTTGGCTGTTGTTGGAAGGTTATTTCCATTTTTGGTTGTAGTCGGAAGGTCGCTTCTGGGCTTGATCATGCGTTCCGGACTTGTTGGTTTCGATGGAGAGCGGGTAGACTCAAACCTGTAGTGGAAATATGCACATAGGGAAAAGATGCAATAGACATGCCCGACCAACCATGACAAGATGCCCAACACATGACATAGTAATATGCATTGGGCACAGGGGGATTGACATGTAAACACGCAGGGACTCAAGACAGTGAGAAATTATGTACACATGCATGCCTTTGAAGGTGACTCTAGTACTTATGCAAATATGATGTATGCAGACTCTATTGACTCACAGCTCCATGCGGCCTAGCCTAATATGCACGACTCTCTCCTATTGGGTCTGAAGAGGGTATTCATATGAGAAAAGTTTTTGTGATCAAGAATTTCAATCCTGTAATGATTTTGACAGAGTAAGGGACAAGTGGACAAGACTGGGTGCAGTCAAGGGAGAATCAGCCCCCAGTTTGATGTGTAAATTTTGACGATTATGACCTACTCGAGAAGCTACGGGTGTTGATGCAGCGGTACAAAATATCCTAACTTAAGGTATTGGAACGGAATGGACAACTTGGAACGTAGCGGATAAAGAACCGACTCATTCTGAAAAAGCCCCCAGTTGGGAAGTCTATGTGCAATCCTGCGAGAAAGGTGATGAGTATGACTCTAGATGACTGACCAAAGAGTGCTTACATGAGAAACAATGCTCTAAATCCTCGGAAATTTAAGTTGCCTCCAGATGTTGAATTTGTTTTATATTTTTTTTTTGGTTGCCCTAAATTTTGCCTAGGCCGCCCTTTCGGGTTTTCAACCTACCGGCCTCATTTTGTTTTTAGCCTTAGATGAGAATGGTGGAATGGAAAAACTCCTTATGATCATGTATGTGACAAAGTGGTTGTCATGGCCGGACCTCCTTGAGGTTTCCTACGTATCCAGTTTATGGAATCAGGCCAATGTAGTTCGATACTACACAATTGAATGGTCGTACCTCTTGGAGGGCTTTTGGGTTGTAATGTTAGGCTGGGTTAAGGTGTCAAAGAAAGGATAAAGGCTCAAATAAACTCAATGTAAATCCCCTCCCCAAAGTATGCTAGATGGTATAGAAGCTTGTGATCTGGGCAAGGTGGCTAAGAGACCTATGTTTAGTTAAGGCCATTGTTTGGTTGTGCTTGAAGTGTTTGCACTTTTTTGGATCTTTGATCACTCTCGACTTTTTTTTTCTCTTTTGTTTTTTTTTTTTTTTTTTTTGTTTTTGCTCTTGAACTTTCGAGTTCTCTCTTCTTCTTCTTTTTTTTTTTTTTTTTTTTTTTTGCATTTCTCTCGGTTGCTTTTTTTTTGTAGGTCGGTCCACTTTGCCTAGAAGGTTGCTTCTATTCTCATGTCGCACACACCCATTCCCCGGGTAAGGATGATGTTGTTAAGAAATGAAAGACTATGTGTCTGAGGCTCAAAGGGTTGCAAGTGGTAATGATGTATAGGGTAGTGAAGGATATTAATGTGAGGTGCCAAATGAATGCCTCTTGTCATTGGCACGGGCGGTTCAACTGTATGTCCTCTGTAGGGATGATCATTAGGGAGTTTTTGTTTGATGTTTTCCACAATGAAGGCTTTCTTTTGAATTTTTTTTTGAATTTTTTTTATTCCGTCATAGGCAACTTAAGTTCGTCATATGATTGAACAAAGAACAATGATGGGAATCAAAATGCAATCTTTATTGAATCGAAGAAAGGCATTACACGAGAAGTAAGCTAGACTCTATGGACGAATTGAAAGGACAAACTAGACATCATTAAACTTGACTGGACTCGACTAGACTTGCACACTAGGAGACTTCAACTCTCTTCAACTTCTCGAGCACAGGCTGTTCACAGGGATATGAAGGACAGCCCCCTGTAGATACTCACGTTGTTCATGACTTAAGTGGAATTCTTAAGAAGGTTATCTTCAATTAGGATGCCCACAGCATAGAGCCGGTTGTATGAGTCAAAACAAAGACTCATGATTTTTAGAAGACCTTCGAGAGCCCCTAAGGTGAATGTGCCTATGGACGTCTATATGAACATGAATGCATGATGATGACAATGCAATTACAGAGTTACGACAACAATATGCAAGATGCATGGCGGACTGACCTTGACATATATGACAATGAATTGACGCAAAATGACCCTAGAAGACTTATTATCGACTCTTCTAGACTTCTAGTGCATGAGAGGTAGTGAACAAATGGAGATATTGATGAATGCAAGACTTGGACTTTTGTACAAATGCAGACGCAAAATGACGACAATGTATGCATGACGATTATTTATGAATCCTAGCATGGAGCGTCTAATACGTACAATGCAATGCAAAGAAATGAAAAAGAAGAAAATAAAAAACCTAAGCCTCAATGCCCGATTCCCCTCATATCAAAGGAAAAATGAAGTCGATGAACAAAAATGAGAAAAATAGAAAAAGACGGACTATCATATATTTTTTTTTATTTTTCTAGATTCAACGAAAATGGAAAATGAGATAAATAAAAAAAAAAGAAAATTTTGGCAATTTTTTTATTTTTCGAATTTTTTTTCGGCTTTTTTTTTTGTAACACCAATTTTTTTTTGCTTTTCTCTTTTTTTTTTTTTTTTTTTTTTCGCCGAATCCTAATTACATCAAAACAAAAAAGAAGAAAGAAAAAATAAAAAAGTGGAAGAGGGGAATTGGAGAGACTAACTCTTTTTATTTTATTTTGCTAAAAGGTCCTAGAAAATTGTTCATGACTTCGACGCTATATGAAAATATATCATCGGGGACATTGTCGGGTGTTCATTGAATTGAATTCTCACACCATTTTTAGGCATTAGGAACTAGCTAAAAATAAAAGAAAAGACTCCTAGCACGTAAGAACATGTTGGCACATAGTCACGGTATTCATGCATTCAGGCAAGCATTATAACAACGCAGTTTACAGGCAAACATGTGATCAGACGGGCATTACAACGACACATGCACAACAAGCAAGCGAATGCACGAATGTGGGCTAGAGGCTTTTGGCTCCTATGAGGTTACCACGACAAATTACAATTTCCGTTCGGCGGATGATCGACACATCAATTGTAATTCTTTTTCGTCAACAAGGATTTATGAGTCATGGGTGAGGAAGCGTTGATTTGCACGACAGGACAACTGTATATTCCTTTAGATATACGGGTTGTCTACGAGTTGCGACACAAACTTCCTTGAGGGTCGATAAGGGTCAAAAGGTCGTGCCAAGGCACATGCAAATGATGCAAAAATATGGAACATGTTCTTAAATAATTAAGCAAACTTGACTTTCGAGTCTCACTCTCTTAAATAAATCCCCAGTGAAGTCGCCACTGTAAGGACCCGGGATTTCTACGGCCACGGAGTGCGTCCTTATAGAAAATTTGTAAGTTGGGGGTTTAGATAAGTTCAAGGGAACATCGAGTTAGAAAAGCTTTTGTAAAGACTTGAATTGAATAAAAACCATGAAAGAGGTCACAAATCTGCTATCGGCGTTTTATCGAAGGGACGAACCGGAGGGTCAACCCAATAGCGCGATAAGTGAACTGATCATGTTTGTAGAAAGACTCCCGCTCATATAGAACATATGAGTACCCAAGAATAAAGGGTTCAGGGGCGAAGGTACGAGGTGGGAAAGTGTTAGGCACCCAACTCGCCCGTTTATGACGGCCTCTATTAACTCAAGTTTGCTTAATAATTTAAAGACATGATTCCCACACAAACCGGATCAACAACCTAGACTTAGACTATTAATTGGTTGATCACAAGCATCATAACATTTATTTTTAACCCTTGTTTAGACATGCATTTGATTGACAAGTTTAGCATTACAACGGCTAGACATGCTTGGAAGGACAATATTTAGTAAGCAATAAAAGACGTTATGCTAGCATGATATCTACATTATGACTACTAGAAAATAAACAATTAGGCAAGTAATTTATTTTGAGCCCTCAGGAGTTTGTTCTTGAACTGTAGGCTATATTTGACAAAAATAGTAAAGACAAGATCTCAAGTTTGGAAGAAAGAGGGGGAAGCTCGGTGTCAATACTCCCGAGAATAGAATAGAATTTTTTATGAAAGAAAGAGGGAGAAGCTTAGAGTCAATACTACTGAGAATAGAGGGTGTCAACTGTAGACTGTGTGTTTTGAACTGAGGGAGGAGGGTCGTATTTATAGGCGCAGGGAAGTAGGGTTGGACGGCTGAAGAGAGAAATTTTTTTGAATTGGGCTTGAAAACGAGTCGAGTCAGAGGCTGTGTCAGCGCTGCTAGCGGCCCTGGTCAGGGCCGCCAGCGTCCCTGGATTTTCATCCAGGTTTTATCCCAGGGCCGCTGACGGCTGTCAGCTGCCAGCTGGTTGTTTGTCGGGACATATCTCACTCGTTTGGGCTCCGAATTGGATTATTCAAAATGAGTTGGAAAGATTATTGGGTCTAGTTTCAAATGGCTTTGGTTTCAGGTCCAAATGTTTTGTGGATCTTGAGATATACCCGAAAGTGTAAGGAGAGGTCAGTTTTGGAGTACGCATCAATGTTGGGCTCGTAACTCCTTGGTTGGGAACGTGGTGTGGGCTCATGATATGTCATTGAAAATCTATTTGAATAAGGAATCCAAAAATATAAGGCTCACAATTTAATTCAATCAAATGAACTCCCAAATGGGGCTGAAAACATGGTCCATAGTATTCAGCTACATCTGTTTTGACTCTTAACTTTGTTTGGGCATAACTCTTAGGTGTGGAATCGTATTTGGATACGGAAGGAAGAAATGGAAATCTCTTAAAAGGGGCTTTTAAATGATGATCGAAATAAAGGAGCGATCGAGAAAAACTTGAGGCCTTATCTTACCTATTGAAGCAAAAGTAGCATTCAAGTTTATAAATTACTCCTTTCATCATCGGGCTTTTGCGGAGAAATCTGAAGATGCTTTTTTGGCGTCTATACCTTGTCTAGTACAATCAAAGGAAGTTTACCGCTACCAGTGGTTACCAACACCTGACTGGATCTTACCCAAAGTACAGGCACGCAAATCTGATTTGGAATGCTTTTCGCATGCCAAGACACAAGTTTTGCTGCTAGTTGGCTCATAATGGCAGATTACATACAAAGGACAGAATAAAAAAAATGATGGGTTTCTTGAGAGGCAAAGAAAACTGCTACATACCTGTGTGACAAAAAAGCGAAAACAAAAACACATTTTCTTTGCTTGCAGCCGATCTCAAAGTCTTATTGCAGGAGATCAAGCTTGGATGGGGGTGGAACACTCATCCAGACATCACACACAATAATGTTCTGAACTGGATAAACAGAAGACTAAGCCCTTGTTCTCTTTAACAGAATGGTGCGGGACGGTGAGAAAGAGAATAGAACAGATTTTAACGCGCGACTTGTAGAATGGAAGAAAATGTGAGACAAAATGACTATTAATTGAAGAACGGAACATATTGGAACTGAACACAACGGAACGGAATGCAGCATAATAGCGTTGAAAAGAATAGGGCCTAAGAAACAGGCTGTTGAAAAAAGTTGCAAGTGCAACTCTAGCTGTAGTAGTTTACACTATATGGAGAGAGAGAAACAACATATGTTTCAATATCATTCACACCCCTGGTGATGTTCAACTCAGCAATCTGCAGTTTGCTGTCAGAGCATGATTAAGAAGCATTAATACAAGGAAACTGAAGAGGGGAGACAAGGTTTTGTTAAGCAAGCTGCTGTAACTCTTTTTCTTTGTTAAAGTTCTGGTTTTTGGATGTAATGTCTTTCATATGAAAAATGTATTAGTCCATCGGTTCCTATGAAACTCTACCATTTTCTTTTTGCACACAAACCAATGATAGTTGATTTTGGCAAACTACTTTCCTATTTGCCTTGATCATTAGTGTTCTGATCTCATTTGATGGATCGAGATTAAGAAGTAATAATTAACATTTTTTTGGGGTGAGAATTAATATTTATTATTGTGTATTAGTGCCCTCTCTCTCTCTCTCTCTCCTCCCTAATCCCCTCTTAGTTCAATCCATGTCGGTGTCACTCAGCCACTACTCTGGCTCATAATCAACTGTTTCAAGAATAAGACTGATAATCCCAAAACCCAATAGCATGAGCAACATGAGAATTTCTCTTAGAAAACAAATTCTCAAATTGGTAAGTTTTGGAAAAAAAAACAACAGAATCGTTTCATTACAACAAAATTTACACCATTTAGCACACTGATATCCTCTTGTGCACACTTTTTGACCCTTCACTTTCTTCATTTTAGTCTCCTCTGTCATATCAGCCAATGATAAATAACCAAACATTAACAATATGGCTGTTAGAATGCACTTCGTGAGATACAAGAGGAGTGGGGTTGAATTGTGTCACCTATTTTTTTTATTCTTTTTCGTTTCTGCTACGAAAAGAACAGACCTAGAGATAGAGGTCCTATGTCTGTTCCTACTGGAAAGAATTAAGTGCGAAAACGTGTAATATAAAGAGCATAAAAAGACACACGATATTTTTAAAGTGGAAAACCAGTCCAGGATCAGTTGGGAGTAAAAACCACGGCCTACTCTCTCTAGTAGGATTCACAATTTCTTGTTGTATTACCGAGCCAACGTTGTACCAGCCCATTTCTAACTTGCTACAACCACAATTTTAAGCATCATTTTCCAAGCCCACCTAACTCTATCAAACAATAAGTTAGGCACAACTACACTTAAGTTGTCAAGATCACAACTTCCTTAAGTTGTCAAGTCACAACTTCACTCAAGTTGTCAATACCACAACTTCCTTATGTTGCCAAGCCACAACTTCACTCACGTTGCCAAAACCACAACTTCCCTACAAGTTGCCAAAACTCACAAGCCAACACTTTAACTTCGAGCAAACTTTCGCTCAAGAAGATACAAACTCAACATTTAAGTGCTTATAAAATAAGCAGATAAGGTTCTAAATAAATCTCAAGTGCCAAAGACTATTTAATTAAATAGGAACTCTGCTGGAAACAGATTCGGATAGTGTTTTACTTCACTTCAAAGACAAATACGTTTTGAACAAGTGAAGGAAGAGAGGTTTTGTTTGTGAAGAGACATCACTAGACTTTGGAGCTCACTCTCTTAAGTTTTGCACAACCTCATCTCATCTCTTTTATAGAGGGAGCTTGAGACATTTGCTTAATGGTTAAGTATTTTGATAACAAAGGCTCCAATATGTCAAATCATGTCAGATGTTTTCTTAACACATAAGAGCTTTAAAATTCATTTGAAATGACAAGGGAGCATCCTTGTTGTCTCAGAAAAGCACATCAACCAAATCTCAATGCATAGATTGCTTGTGTTAACATAGTCATTGCACAAGTCTCTAAAAAGCAACTTTACTTTTTAGGCTCCAACTTACTTTAGTAAATCAGAAAATACTTAGTTAAAAACCAGTTTAAATGATTCCTTTAAACACAACAAAGTACCCATTGGATGATAGGGGTGTACAAGTTAGAAGACATTTTTATTTTCAAAAATTTAATAAAACTGGGACTGGATGTGGGACGTAAGTGTGGGACCATGTTTCCAGCTCAGGTTCCATATACCAGTATTTCCCTTAAGTTAACTTCGCCCCCTTGTTTATTTGACCCAAACTCTAGCAAGTGGGTAAGTAAAAGACTCTAGGACATGTTACTTTAAAAATAGTGTTTTTGGGACTCCAAAACATCCTTAAATCCAGTTTAGTTTAACCCAAAAACATATTGGATAATAACATGACACTAAGCAAGTGGTGAAAAGTAATAGATGCTCTTTTTTGCTTTTAAAACACTCAAACTTATTCTTTATTCAAAACTAAGTTTTCTTTACTGTAAACCAGATCTGGGTATTCATTGAAGTGCATTAGAAAACACATTTGATAATACATGTATGCAAGCAAGTGGTCCTAAAGTAAAAGATGCCTTTTTGTTGCTTTGAAAACACTTTACAACTTACTTTATGTAAACTAATGTTATCTTTACTGAAAATCAGATCTGGAGAGACTTTTAAATGCATTAGAAAACAACTTAGAGTAAAGACATGAACTAAGCAAGTTTTGAAAATAATTTCCTAAAATCATTTTGCAAAACGTTTTAGAGGTGGGAATTGACTGAGCATGGTCCATTGTCTGGTCCTTCAGTCTGTTCCCATTTTCCACCGACTTTCAAACTATCTTTTTCTTCTCAATTAAATTGTTCCAATTTTCATGCTTCCTTTTATTCATCTTTGAGTAATCCTTCACAATGATGTTCTTAATTAATCTTTATTAAGAAGTCCTTAATTAATCATGCACATGGTGTCCATATTAATGGTAAGTTGCAACACATCACTTCACACAAAGCATTAGCAGTAATGTGCATACGCTCATTTAGTTTGTTAATCATCAAAACCTAGATTTCAGAACACTGGCTAATGTCATTATCATCAAAGGCCATTTCTTTGCCATTTTGGGAGTTTTAAGTTTCAACCTTGAAAATGCAAAACAATGAAATTGTCGAATAACAAATGCACAGTGGAATTGTTGAATTACATTCAGGGCAAATTGGTCATTTCAGTTTATAGGATTGGGTGAAAATTGGGGATAAAACAAATGGTGAAAGACATATGTACAAGCTGACAACACAAAATAACGATATTTTTGGGACCCACAGATGGTACTTGTCTGATTTACGAAGCTGTAAAGAAATGATGTCCATGTCTGATGTTCCTTTGAACTTGTTTGGGTCTAGTTAGCTTTTAGTTGGTTTCTAGTTTGCTTCTAGGTCTAATTTGATTCTAGGTATAGTTTGATTCTAGGGACTATAAAAGACTCCAATGTCTCTAATATTATATGTTCCAACTTCCAACTTTCAAGTGTCCCATCCAAAAAAAAAAGAGAGAGGTTTCAACTTCCAAGTGTTCCATCCAAAAAATTAGAGCTGTTAATGTTTGACACGACACGACAACACACCACGAACACGATTTGAAATTTGTGAGATAAATACGAACACGACACGACACGAACACGAATAAACCGAATCAGACACGATTACACAAATTTGTCTCAAAATTAATGTATTATCAATTTCATATTAAATTTGTTTATTTTGAGATTTACACGAAACCAAACACGACATGACCCAACACGACCCAACACGACCTATTTGACAACTCTACAAAAAATAAAGAGAGAGGTTCCAACTTCCAAGTGTCCCATCCAAAAAAAAAAAGAGAGGGAAAAATGAATGATAATTATGTTAGGACAACTCCTTTTGTAGCAGTGTTCGGTTTTGCTGTCTTTGTTATTAGTTTTTACTACTCCGATGCTTTTAAACAAATCTCTAAGGGTGTGCAAATTTCACTCGTTCTGTTTTTCATATATCTGACCTTCTTCCACCATGCCCTACTCCTCGACCCGAGGAATATCCAAGGTTGGACAATCATAAGGAGTTTAGAAGGATCAATTTATACACCTAAAAAGCGTAAAAAACGTACATTCCTAAATGTTATTATAAATGACACATTTATTCCTATAAATGTGTTATTGTAAAGGGTACATTAATCCCTAAATGTTATTATAAAGGGCATATTTATCCCTATAAATGTGTTATTGTAAAGGGTACATTAATCCCTAAATGTTATTATAAAGGGCACATTTATCCCTATAAATATGTTATTGTAAAGGGTACATTAATCCCTAAATGTTATTATAAAGGGCACATTCATCCCTATAAAAATGGCATTGTAAAAGGCACATTAATCCCTAAATGTTATTATAAAGGGCACATTTATCCCTATAGATGTGTTATTGTAAAGGGTACATTCAACCCTATAAAATGTTTGTAAATGATACGTTCACCCCTAAAAGTTATTATAAATGGCACATTTATCCCTATAAATGTGTTATTGTAAAGGGTACATCAATCCCTAAATGTTATTATAAAGAGCACATTTATCCCTATAAATGTGTTATTGTAAAGGGTACATCAATCCCTAATTATTATTATAAAGAGCACATTTATCCCTAAATATTACTCCCTCCGTCCTATAATTTTAGTCCCCTACAGAAAAGTCAACTTATTAAGGAAAAAAATAATAAATTACTTAGTTTTCAGATTTTCCCTTCGTTGAATTACTTCGTATTTGGATTGAATGACTCCTTTTAGTTAGACTCCTTTTTTTTTAGCATCATTGACTCTTTAGTTGCCATTAATTGCGCCAAGCAAATAGAAGGTCATGTTACTACTGGCAATCAACTCTGCAATTACAAAAGCTATTGGAGGGAGAACTTTAGCGGGTAAATAGTTTTCCAACTTTTCAACATGCAAAATGTTAGGATTAGCACCAAATATTTAAATTTATTAGCGCCTAATCTTCAAAACAAAATTTTGGCAATGGAGGGAAGATTACCACCAATTTTCCAAATTCAAATTTTGATTGAAAATTTTTCCCACTTGATTTACTTCTATAAATATGTGATGAACAAATCTTTAATCAACTCAATCAACCCTTTCTTTTCCAAAGCTCAAAAAAAAAAAAAAAAAAAGATCTCCATCCCAATTCCCATCCATGGATCTCCAGCCTAGTTAATCCAAAAAACCAAAGAAAAATTTGTCAAATGACGAGCGCGTACAAGTTTTCGAGGCTCTCTTAAGGGATAGTGAAAATGGAAAACTAAAAAAAGGGAGCTTAAGTACTATTGCTGCATCTTTTAATGTATGCAATAAAACTGTTTCAAGAATTTGGAGAAGGGGGTTAGAGCTCATGACCAATGGATCTATGGTTGACGTGTCCTCAAGATTTGTAGGAAAAGCAGGTCGTAAACGAGTTTCCATTGATTTCTCTGAAGTTTCTAAGATTGCCAAACGTTGTCGAAAGACAATCCGGTCGCTTGCTCATGCTCTCAATGTGTCAAAATCAACACTTCATCTATGGGTCAAGGAAGGTGCTCTCAGAAGGCATACAAATGCAACAAAACCACATTTGACTGAGGCAAACAAGGTACGAAGGCTAAACTTTTGTGTTTCCAAACTTCATCCTCAAGGTCCATCTCAAAATTTTTTGTTTGAAGAGATGATGAATGTCATACATGTGGATGAAAAATGGTTTTAGTTATCCAAAGAATCAGAGCGTTATTATCTACTTCCGGAAGAGTGTGATCCATATCGTACATGCAAGAGTAAACGATTTATCCCAAAGGTCATGTTCCTCGCAGCAGTTGCTCGGCCAAGAGTTCATACATGCTGTAATGAGAAATTTTCTGGTAAGATTGGCATATTTTCATTCATTTTCAAAGAGAGAGCAAAGCGGAGTAGCAAGAACCGACCGGCGGGTACACTGGAAACTAAAGCTATGGCCGCTGTGACAAAAGATATCTATAGAAAATACTTGATTGAACAAGTTATACCCGCTATTCAATATAAATGGCCCCATTGTTGTGCACCTACCATAATTCGTATTCAACAAGATAACGCTAGGCCACATATTGATCCAAAGGATCCTCTATTTCTTGCAGCTTCACAATCTAATGGCCTGGATATTCAACTTTTTTGTCAACCCCCAAATAGCTCTGATCTAAATGTTCTAGACCTGGGTTACTTCAGAACTATTCAGTCGCTACATCAGCAAGAAGCACCATCTAACATTGACGATTTAGTTGCGGCGGTGGAACAATCATTCAATGAAATATCTTATGAGAGTCTTGATTATGTGTTCATAACATTGCAACAGTGTATATTGAGATAATCAATGGTTGTGGTGGCAATAACTACAACGTAGCACATATGGGAAAGAAGAGGTTACAAAGACAAGAAATGCTTCCAAGACAATTGGAATGTGGACTGGACATTATTGAAAAAGCCTATTTCCACCTTCTTCAACAAGAACCACTACAGGATGATGAAGATGAAGTGGAAGAAGTGTAAGGATGAGTCCAACATTTTTCTAGGAGATGGCTGGATCATGAGTCAATGTCTTTTGTGTTCATAGTTTTTTTTTAAGTGCATTTTTATTTTTCCTTTTTGGTACAAAAATGGTTGTGTTCTTAGGGTACTGAGCAAATGGAATTTTTGGCTCTGCTTCAAGTTGTGTCCCTAGTTTGCAGAGTATTGAGCTGAGAAGAATGTACTCTAATTGATCTCTAGGACTTTTTCCCTTTATTAATGTCATGGTTCTTTTTTTATTCCAAAAGAAGAGTTTGTAGTGTTCCATTTTCTCAATGCATTAATTGCTAGTCATTAGTATTGCTCTATATTTTCTAATGTGTTCTACTGTTTCCCGAGAAATCATTCACTATTCATAAAGGGCAATTTAGGATATTTGAAGCATTTTTCCATCTATTTTCAGAACTACACTTAGTTTTAGGACATCCAAAAATGGAAAAATGGACTAAAATATTAGAACGGAGAGAGTATTATAAAGGGCACATTTATCCCTATAAATGTGTTATTGTAAAGGATACATTAATCTCTATAGTTGTGTTATTGTAAAGAGGTACATTAATCCCTATAAAAATGGCATTGTAAAGGGAACAATCAACCCTATAAAAAAAATGTTTATATTTAAAAGGAATGCTCGCTCCTGCACAACATTAGAATTAGCATAACACTTAGCGCTGAATAAATGTGTTTAGGAAAATACATGTGTTTGAGTATTTGTGGCCTGCAAAACATTACCTGATAGTAGACGGTACCGTGAAATGGGCCGACTATTGAATTTTAAATTTGTGAGCCAATGGGCCCGTTCCCACGCACTTGATACTGATCTTTGCCGTGAACAAACTGTGCCAAATAACGGATTTTGGGCTGAGAATATGATTTGGGGCCAGTAGGGGGGCCCGCATGTGCTGGCCAGTCACAACTGCTGGCGGCCCTGGTTGTCGAAGTGAGAACCGCTAGCGGCCCTTGATGGGGCTGGATAAATGAGCGAATCGCGAGCTTCAGCCCGCGTTTCGCTTCATTTTCGCATCGTCTTCTTCACTCGGTCGAAGTTCTTCTGCCATTGTCGAAAGCTCAAAGTTTTTTGTAGGTAAGTCAATTCTTGACCAAATTCCTTTCTTTTTGTCCTGAACTTGTTTAATTCTTCGCCTAGTAGCTGAATTTCAGGTTGCATTGTTGAATGGGTGCTTGTATATTGCGAATCTGACACTTGAAATTTCCACTTGTTGATAGAGAAAGCTTGAAAACCTTGTTCATGGCTCCCAAAGACAAAGGGAAGCGTCCTATGACCGGGGAAGAGGAAAACCGAGACCTCTTTCGTACCGAATTTCTGTTATCTTGGAGACCTCCTCCACACCATTCGGACCAGGCGAATTTGTACCAGGACTCATTCATGCGTGTGGATTGGCGTCCAACGGAGGTTTGGGACCGTAGTGTGCTTTTGCTCGACAGACAAAGTCGTTTGTCCAACTTAGGTCTAGTATGTTTCTGACTTCCTCAGTCTTGTTTTATTTTTTTTTGTTTATTTTGTACTAAAAACTTGAACTGTTAGTGCTTCGGCACACGAACAAATTGGGATTGTACTGGATTGGTGGTCAACTGTGTATAATACTTGTGTGGAATTATCTAGGTTGGAATTGTAGTATATGGGGTATTGAAAAAATTTTGTTTGTTGGCTAGGGGGTTGGTACGTATTTACAGGCCCATGGGTCCACTTCAAACTGGGCCGTGATGTTGGATTCTTTTTCTGAGAGGACAAGGGGGATAATTCGGGCTTCAGGTTTTGAGTCCTATTTGTCTGTCGTCCCGTCTTGCCATTCGGGTGATACTCGGGTGATTTTTCATGGGTTGTTGGAGAGGTTTTGGGATACTACGAATACCTTTCATACACCTGCGGGAGAGATGCTTCCTACTCTGTATAAGTTTTCCATATTGACGGGCTTGTCCTTTAGAGGGCGTCCTTTGCTGTACTATGCGAACTACCATTTGCATGCGGATAGGTTGGCTTGAGCTGTATGGGCCTGTTGCCATCTTTTTGATGGAGGCCAAGTCTCCTTGCTGAGGTTATGGGAGGCTTTGACCGAGCAGGGGGTCACCGAGGACCAGCGAGCCCGTATCTTTTTGGCTTATCTGTTGGGGGCGACTATTTTTGCCCAAAAGAAGAGTGTATGCCAGATTGGGTTTCTGTGATGTCTGGATGATCTGACCATAGTACATGAGTACAACTTCGATGCTTCTGCTTATGGTTCTTTGGTGAGATGGTGTCGTCAAACTTCCAGGCGTAAGGCGACGACCCGGAGGGTGTCCATTTCTGGCCCTTGGAAGATACTAAAGGTAGGCATATCTTTTTTTATTCCTTGTGCATATGCATATTTTATAGTAGACCCGTATCTGATTATTACTACTTGTATGGCAGTTGTAGTTTTTCAAGTACTTTCCAGCTTTTAGTCCCCATCGTCCTGGTTTGAGGATGTTCCCACTAGGTGCACGATGGGTTGGTAGAGACAGCCATCCCTTTTCCTCTTTGGAGGATTTTCGGGTTACTTATGAGAGCCGAGCTGCGTCGGAGTTATGTTGTCCTTGACTTGTCTTCATATATATATTTTCTAGTTCATGTGGTGTGAATGAACTCTGATCTTGTATTCTGCAGGTGTTGTGGATCGCTTTTGATGAGGTTCCCGGGGTCCCATCCTATATTACTACTGAGTCCTAAAGGGTGTCTACTCTACGGGTAGTGTTTTAGGGGACGTTTAGCTTTGAGTGGTACTTGGGTGACCGTACAGCGGTGTACCTTTTCTACTGCTTGGATCGTTTGATGCCAGACCTTACTTCTGAGGTAAAATCTTGATTCATGTCTTACAATTGCATTTGTAGAATACTGACTTTTGTGTCCTTGTAGGCGGATCGTGCGGCTCCCCGGGGATACAGGAGGTCTCGTTCCAGAGTCCCTCGTAGTTAACCTCCAAGCATAACCTTACCGAGTACTGAGGTGAGGTACGTTGGCGAGAGTGGGGGTCGCATAACGGAGGTGTTTTCCCTACATAGTGCTGAGGAAGAGGCTGTAGAGGGTTTACCATTGCCCGATGATTGTGTGGGGGTAAGTTTTTTTTTCATCCTCTCTTAGTTTCTGACTTGTACTTGTTTTCAAATGCTGACTCTGTCTATTGTCTTTTTGTAGCTGAACCGGGAACAAACCTCTCAAGTCTTCAAGCTCATCCACTTGTTGAAGAAGGGGTAAAGCTGGGTGATGGGCCGAGGAAAGAGTTCTCGATCCGGGACTGCAAGTGTAAGTGCACTTTGTCTTTTTGTTCAACTAAGTGGGGTGCTTAGTTTAACATTCTTGTCTTGAGTTTGTGCAGATGTCGCAGTCTTTGTCTTCAGTGGGACCACGACACTCGTCGGCGAGAGCTTCTTCGGCGAGTACACCGTCTTTTTCTCGGTCTCCTATTGTTGTGGTGACTAAGCCTCCTTCTGCTGAGGTGTCTAGGCCATCTAGGCCACACCTCCATGTGCCATAGATGTTTTCTGTTGCGGGTTTTCAACCTACTTTGGGTAGTAGGCCTATCATGACCCCTGTGAGTGGAGGATGGGCATATGTCCCTGGATGGGGTGTGCCTCAAGCTGGGCCTTCGCATCAGAATGTGGCTTTGGAATTTGACAGCCAGGCTGCGGAGAGCCTTTTCGGACCGGGTTTTCTGCGGGTACCCCCATGCGTGTGCCTATGTTTAATGGTCGGGACATGAAGCCCAGTTACAGCTGGCCAATTTATAGCTCGTTCAGCACTAAGGGCTCTTTCTACTACTTGAGAGGAAACTTCAGTCATGGGCCTACCTTTGATGATGAAGCTGATAGCAATGACGATGATAGCACCATTTCAGTAGTGTAGGCTTGATCTGTAGATTCTGCCTTATGAAATTTGAACACCTGTTTTTTATGCATTTTATATGACTATGTATGCTATTATGACTCGATTATGCCCGTCTGATCTCTAAGTATGCAACATAGTCTCGGACTTGTAACCGCGTTGTGCTTTGTGAATCGGACACGGACCCGGGGGACGGACGAGAGCAGGAGGAAAAATGGACCGGGCCGAGGTGAGGACCGCTAGCGGCTCAGGGCACAGCCGCTGGCGGCTTTGGGCCTCTGCTGAGGGCCACTGGCGGCGCTGGGCACAACCGCTAATGGCCCTGGCCAGAGCCGCTGATGGCTCTGATTTTGGGTTGTTTTCGAATTTCTGACTGTTTCTGGCACGATCTTTTTTTTTGTGCTATAAATAGGATTGTCGGGATGTCCAATGTCATATCTTTTTTAAGACTTTAGCTCTTCAAATTTCACAAAACTTCTATCATGGTGAAATCTTTTGAAAATGTATTCGATGTTTGGTGCAAAAATCTGACTGTGGAAGATAAACTGGAACTGGCTCCGTATCATATCTCAACCCTGCTGGCTTTAAAACCGACTAAAATTCTGTGGCCTCTTCTTTTGTTTGCATTGAACTATTGGGATCCAGAATTGTACGTTTTCCGTTTTGGTAACTCTGAATTATGCCCTTTAAGAGAGGAATTTGCTGCTATTACTAACATGTTTGATATTATTCCCCCAACTTTGCCTTATTTGAGGGATGATTTTAGTAATCAATACAGAAAATCTCTAGGCTTGTCATCTGCGGAAGCCAAAAGTATGATTCTTGGTGTCGATGTGGACTTAGTTCAAATCTATGAAAAAATTTCTTCCTCTTCTGAGTAGAATGTAATATTCAGGGGTTGACGTCGACGAGCATGTGCTCTGTTTATTAAACCACCTATTGTTTGTCAATGTAGAATCTTCTGATCTGTGTAGGGCCTCGTTGTTGCGAGTAGTAGATCAAATGGCTGAAGAGCACTCTCCTTTACACCTGGTTGTAGGAGAAACAATTCTAGGGCTTGAAAGGTTAAAGTATTGCCTAGGGAAGCATTTTCTGGCAGCCCCCTGCTGCTTCAAATCTGGCTATGTGAGCAAATGAGGTTGATAGAGTCACCAGAAAATATGATGGTTCGTTCTTCTAAAGCATGGAGGAGAAAAACTTATAACGCTGCTAGCTTTTGGGTTAGGAAAAGGTTGTTTAATGAGAAGACCCTTGCTGAATTGGACCTGCTATCCGTTGGTATGTACCTTAGTGGAGTTTGACTTCTTTGGTTGCTTGCTGTAAGAATATCCCTTACACTATCTAGGATAGTAAGTTTGTACATGAGTACAATTTTTCTTCTCTTTTAGGGTCATGAGGCAATATGGGTTGAAACAGGTTATTCCTCGTTAGGAGACTACGAGACAAATTACCATGCCTTTGACAACTGACTTTGCTTAAAGCTGGAGTGAATACTGGAGCGACAGGGATCGTTGGACAGTGCCCCGAATAATTGCCCCAACTCAAGTTTTTGAGACTGTGGGGCCAGATTCTGGGTTTTTCCTGGATTAGGACCAGGGAATCGTCGCGCTACGTGCCAGAGGCACGTTCCACGGAAATCAACCGATTGAAGAGGCCAATTGTCAAGGAATCATCTTAAGGTTCGAAGTCGCCACCTTGTTATGGCCCGAACAAGGACGGGTTTTTACAAAAGAAGAGTCTCCATCTTGTTATGAACCAAACAAGGAAGGGTTTTTACAAAAGAAAGGGTTTTATAAACGATTTTAAAGAAAACCATTTAAGAAACCCAAAAGTTTACTCCATCTCGATAAGGCACGAAAATTCTTTGACTGGTTTGCGAATCAGAGATCTTGGTTCGGGGTCTAGGTTAGAAGGTGCGGACGTCCTCGGACCTGTCTCCTCCTCCGTACTGAGTAAGGGATCATTACTAATACGTTGTATCCCATATGAAAGCTTTGAATTGAATTATGTAATGCCTTGAATGATAAAAGAAAAGCACATATATGTAAACATTGTCACTTAGCATACAGAAAAAGTCGATTTTGAATCGGTGTATTCGTTTACGTACGGCGGGTTTGGATATTGCAAAATACTGCACTACGTACCATTCATCGTAGGTCTTGAATCTACTCCTGGATCAAAACCCTTACGTAGTTCTGACTGGGGGATCCGGTCAGTAAGACTCCTTGGGTGCCACTAAGGCGGGTATGGATGTTCTTTCCCGTAAAGAGGGATATGATTGAGAAGCTTATAGGATAACTCGCGACTTAGAGTCGAATTGATCCGAGGAACCCCTACTCTCCTCGAAGAATTAGGGAAAAGCTCAAATGGGATGATTAGCCTGCTCCTTCGAGGCGTTCAACCCAACAATATTTGGTAATATACGGGGATCAACCCAATTCTTAGCTTTGAGTATAAAGATTAGACTTCTCAAAAATATTCGTTCCTTACTGGAGAATAACATTCATTGGGGTGGATAAATGGATGATTTGTGTAGATTTTGGGTATGTATTGGTGGGTGATGGCTCAAAGGAGTCTTTCCGATAGGATCCCCCGGGGTGGACCGAAACCAAATAAGAGGGGACGATCAATAATTAGCTTCTAATTGATTATAGGTATTCCACTGGGGAAAATGGTTGTAATCGGGGAAATATAGATTCCACTGGGGAATGTGATTTGTATGAAGGTGATTTAATGGAATGGTAGGTGGAACACTCATGATCGCGTATAAGCAAATTTCTGATTCTAACCTCGAATTTGGCCCCGGGCCGGATTGTGTACATAAACGAATACACTGATTTTAGAAAACGTTTTTAACATAATATACATCACACAAGTGAGAGAAGTTCTTTTTATTTTATTTTTCGAGTTGAATTATTAGGTGGAAGCATATGAATGCAAATGTACAAAAATGCAAATAAAGAGGCCTCAGAATAAATGAATTACATATCGAGTATTTACAATACAAAATACAAAAAATGTCTAAAAATCCTAAAAAGGAGAAAAAGACTTGATCTTCATGTACATGGCGCCTCCAGGGCTCGATCTTCATCTTCGTCTTCAAAAGTTGGACTTATTCACAGATTGGTTCATTTACAAAAGAATTGATTTATTTACAAAGAATTGGTTATTTACAAAAGCGGTTTGAAAGAATCGATAAGGGATTAATCCAATTGCGACTTTTTAACTCCAAATTTATTTTTATAATTAGTGGGACACACTAAAGGAATAAACTGGAGAATTTCGTATTTTTGTGGGTTCATTTGATAATTAAACAAAAATCGTTTATAAAACCAAACAAAACCGTTTTTACAATGATTTCGGACAGAACTTCTAAAATTCATATCTCAGTCATAACTCAACCAAATCGAGTTCTTCAAATGCCTAAATTGGTTCATTTTACTTCTTGTTTCCACTGTAAAAATCTCAATTCAAGAAACTTGACGATCGGTGAGTTATTCACTATTTACGAGCTTCTGAAAGCCTTTGGACAGACCATTGGTTTTTGATTTATTGGGAATTATTTACAAGTGATCTAGGTATAATATTTAGAGGACTTAGACAATACTTGAAGATGGATATGTACACACAAATTCATGAATTTTAGACAAGTCTAAGTCATTTAAAAAAATAAACAAAAGAACTATACAAAAAGTCCTAATGTTCTAAACTAACCAATTGTCTTTCATTTTGACAGAGTTAAAGTCTGTTTGATTAATTCATTAAAAATCGAAAATACATCCTAATGGATTGAATCCAAAGCCTAGATTGGTTCTTATTGCGTTTTCTATCCAAATCAAAGTTCATCTTTCATTAAAGAGTTTCTAAACACCACAGACTTTTCATTTAAGTGAACATTATCATTTTTGGACATATACTCAGTTGGTTAATTTTAGAATTAAATATACTTCATTAAACTTGAATTCTTCTTTACATATTGAATAAGACCCACTAAGGACTTCGTAAAAAATATATCAAAGAAAGAGCACTATCCTAAGTGGTTAAACTGAGCCATTTATTTACAAGGTCGAAATTTGAGAAAATCATTAAAGGGACAGCACTTCTTCGTCTTTTCAAAAATCTTTTAAAATTTGTTTGGTATCCAAAATGGACAAAATAGGTGTATGTAGACATCTAAGGAAATCTCCTTTAATTTACTCAGAAATAGACCAAGCTCAAAACTTAACCGTTTGTTCGTTATTTACACATCTATGAACGTTGATCATTTTTAGATGCAGAAACTTCAAAATTCAACTGCGAACGACTTAACCGTTGGATCTGGTGGTTGTTATTTCTTTAGAAAGCCCTCTGAACAAGGGTTTTTATAATACTAATTGCATCAAATTCCAACCATTGGATCGTCTTATATCTACAAATGAAATATGCTCTAAAAATTGTCAACTATCCGAATTATTACAACTTTGTACAAAAAGTAAATCCGAGGCCTCTATATGCAAAATGACCTTTTTTATTCAATTTCAAGTATATAAAAAAAAATGAAAATGGTGATGAGAAAGAGAGAAACATTCATTGATCACATAATTTTGGCACAAACAACTCTCTTCCTCACCCCAAAAAATCACTCTTTACAAGTTGGATCTAAGTCCCCCATGGTGACGTGTTCGCGTGGGCACTTGAACCCTTACCTAGGAATTTTTGGCCGCTCAAAAAACTAGGGTGGTTCATGCCCACACCTATAAAGTGTCCAACCGGTGAAAATGAGATTATTAAGGGGGGATAATAGTGTTTATTATCAATTTATATACAAAATGAAATGGTTAGTAAAAACACTTAGAAAATAAATAATTGAAGGAGAGAGATAAAAGATTACCCTTGCGTAGATCTAGAAATCTCAATCTTCAAAATTAAATTAGTTAGTACAAACGCTCTTTAGTTTGTACTAACTAGATAAAAAAAGAAGTTTTAGAAATAGAAGAAGTTTTTAGAAAACCTTCAAAAGTTGAAGTAAGTTGAAAAGATGGTAGGAAAACTAGAGAGAGAAGTGGAGACGAGGAAGAGGTAAAGGGCCCTTAAGTTAGTTTTTTAGGGGGTATTTATAAGGGGGGAAAGATGATGGGTGAATTAGGGTTAGGAAATGAAGGATGGGATTTGGTGGGAGGTGGATGGTGAGATGGGGGATGAGAGAATGTGGATGGGAGAGTGACAAATGTCACATTTGTGGTAATGGAAAGAAGATGGGAGAATCTTGTGAGGTGGAAGTGAGTAGGAAAGAGAAAACATGAGATAAGGTGGGAGAGAAAAAAGAAAAAGGAAAAACAAAAATAAAATAAAAATAATAAAAAAAAGAAATAAAAAAACGTGGGGGAGGGGGAAAAGAATTTTTTTTTTCTTTTTCTTCTCTTGTTTTGGTTGTGAGGGGGGAATTTTTTTTGATTTTTATTTAATTTTTTGGGTGGGGAGCTTAATTCATGGAAAAGGGAAGAGTATTTTGGTATTCTACTTGATACCATTATTCCCTTTTGTCTTTAGCTATTGGATGGGAACATGGGAATATTGTGATGTCATGCATGACATCATGATGTCATGGAATGATGTCATGCATGACATCATAATTCCAATCCTTATTAATTTTTGTATTTTCTCTTTTATATTCTTTTTTGGATTTTTGATTTATTTTCTCTTTTGGACTTTGGGCTTTGGGCTTTGCTTTGCTAATGGGTTGGGTCACCTTATGGGCCCTAAATCCCCTTTTTAGCCCAAATGACTTATTTAATTAGGGTAATTACAGTTAATGCTAATATTAACTGTAATATTTATTAAAAGAAATACAAGTCAAAATTTTGCGTCTACAGATGCCCCTCGTTGGCCAAGTTTCTGAGGAATTGATCAGGTTCCAAAGAAACGAAGGTCAACGATACAAAAGACACCTAATTTTGACTTGCGAAAATATTAATTATAACAACGATAATAATTATCGTTTAGATGGTAATGGCCTAGCCACTAACCACATTCTTCCGTGCACCTCAAGGCGTAATTTCTTTGATCTCGAAGTTTGACCGTTCTTCTGGATGTTCTTGATATTCGTGATATTCTGGATTTTCTGGATTTTCGGGATGTTCTGGAAGTTATGGATTTTCGGGATGTTCTGGATTTTCGGAACGTTTTTGACGTTCGGGATCTTCTTGAAATTCTGGATTTTCGGGATGTTCTGGATTTTCTGAACATTTTTGACGTTCGGGATCTTCTGGAAGTTCTGAATTTTCGGGATGTTCTGGATGTTCGGGATCTTCTGAAAGTTCTGGATCTTCTGGGATATCTCTAGGCGTAACTTCTTTTATCTCGAAGTATAACCTCTTTTATCTCGAGGTATAACCAAAACTCTTCTCGGATGCTTCGGGGCGTAACCTCTTTTATCTCGAGGTATAACCATAATTCTTCTCGGATGCTTCAGGGCGTAACCTTTTTTATCTCGAGGTATAACCATAACTCTTCTCGACTCTTCTGACAATTCTTCCAATAATTCTTCCAATCTTCGCGTGCATGCATGCACGATGACCTTCTTCCCTATTTTTCATTTCCTCATCTTCTAACTCCTCAATTTTTCATTCCTTCTAAATGCTTCTCTTATGCAAAATGCTCATGCTTAATTTTTCAATAAAAATTGCTCCAAGGAAAAACATTCACTTCTTTATTTTCGAAAAACGCCTCTCTTTCGATTTGAAAATTCATTTCATCATTTTTCTTCAAAAATCATTTTTCTCAAATTTTCGGAATTATTTTTTCAAACAAAAACCGGGTTCCTTTTTTTCATAAAATCATTTCTCAAATTTCTAGAATAAAATCCGAGTTCATTTTTTCATAAAAGACATCACTAAGGTATTAGTGAGGTTCATGTTCATCCAAGGTTGGCACATTAGTTCACTAATGAACTATGTTAATGGCTCTTTTGAATTTCAATCATATAATTGAAATATCGTAACTTTGACCGGATCCTTGCGGATTGCCTACGTATCTCGTAAAGAGAATCAGGTCAGACGTAGTTCGGGCGCTAGCCCAGACATTGGTTCTTTTCTTCTTCTTTTTTTTTGGGCTCTCTACTGAGCTTTTTCATACAAATTACATCATAGATAAAGGTAAAGAAGTTAAGCATAAAACTTCTTCAATTGGTCCAGATTGGTAATGCTAGGAAGTTCATTCCCGTCCAAATCGGCTAACTTCACAGCTCCTCCAGGCGTGATCTCCTTGACCAGAAATGGACCGGACCAATTAGGTCGGAATTTGCCTCTAGGATCATGCATGGGTGCTCTATTCTCTTTCAGAACTAGACCTCCTTCTTGAATATCTCGACTTCTCACCTTCTTATTATAAGACCGAGCAATGCGGCGCTGGTAGTTCTGGATGTTGTTGAGAGCTACAAGTCTCTTTTCAGCGATAAATGTCAGTTCTTCATATCGGGCCTTGTGCCAAAGCTTTTCGGGAATGCCACTTTCGGCAATGACTCTCAAAGACTTAATATCTGTTTCAATTGGAAGCATTAATTCCATGCCGTATACCAGTGAGTACGGTGTTGTCCCAGTTGGCGTGCGAAGTGATGATCTGAATCCCCAAAGGGCATATGGAAGCTTCTCAGGCCATTCTTTCATTTTCTCAATCATCTTCGACAAAATAGATTTGACCGTTTTATTCGTAGCCTCGACAGCTGCATTGGTCTGAGGTCGGTATGGTGACGACTGGTGTTGCTTCACTTTGTACTTCAGGAGAGTCTCTTTGAGGTGCCCCTCGAATTGTGGGCCATTATCAGATATCATCTCAAATGGGAGGCCGTATTGGCATATAATGTTCTTGATCACAAACTTGGATACTTGTCGTGCCCCTAGCTTGGAGTATGAGGCCGTTTCGACCCACTTCGAGAAATAGTCGATTGCCACCAAGATGTATTGGTGCCCGTTGGATGCTTTCGGATTGATTTGACCAATAATGTCGATGCCCCAGGTTGAGAACGACCAGGGTGACGTCAGATTATGCAACTCCGCAGAGGGCATGTGATTCAGATTCGAGAATATCTGGCATTTCTTGCAAGCTCTGACATGCTTGTAGTAATCATGCTCCAATGTAGTCCAATAATATCCAGTTCGCAGAATCTTCTTAGCAAGCATCTTTCCATTCATATGCGGGCCACAATCACTCCCGTGCACTTCTTTCATGATCTTCTGCGCTTCTCTGGAATCAACACAGAGTTGAAGGGTCCCGTCAAACCCTTTATGGTATAGCTTGTCCATATAAGGTGCAAAATGAGACGCAAGGCGGTGGATAGCCAGCTGGTCTTTCTTTGAGCTCTCTTGAGGATAAGAGTAGTCGTTGAGGTACTTCTTAATATCCGTGTACCACAGTTCATTCTCTGCATCTGTAATTAAATTCACATGATCACATGATATGGCAGGCTCATGTCGTTCTTCCAGAGTGATGGTCTAAGCTCGAATTTCTCCTTCCCAAACCAGAGTGGTTGCCAGATTGGCCAATGCATCTATAAAAGTATTTTGCTCTCTAGGCAAGTGTCTGAAAGTGATATCGTCAAAGCATGGAATGAACTGCTGTAAGCAGTCAGTGTACATCAGTAATTGTTCATCCAGGACTCTTCATGCCCCTATGGTCTGGGAAATGATGAGATTTGAATCACCATATACTGTGAGGCGTCGTGCCGCTGCCGCCAAGGCTGCCTTTACACCGTAGATGCAAGCTTCATATTCAACTGTATTGTTCGTGGTCGGAAAATCCAACTTGACCGAAAATGGTACATGCAATCCCTTTGGACTAATCAAGAGCACTCCGACTCCATTGCCCCTTTTGTTGCAAGCTCCGTCAAAATACATCTTCCATCTGTCTTCTTGTATAACATGAATGTGTTCATCAGGAAAAGTATCTTCACATTCTTCCTCAGACATGGGCCCATCTGCCAGAACATCCGCTAGCACTCGCCCTTTTACAGATTTCTGATTCAGACATTGGATGTCGAATTCTGACAACAAAGCATGCTAACGAGCAATCCTTTCGCTCGTGATTGGTTTATCGAATAGGTACTTGATGGGGTCCAATCTCGAGACGAGATATGTGGTGTGAGCTTGGAGATAGTGCTTCAATTTTCTCGTTGCGTATACCAGAGATATGCATGTCTTTTCCAGAGGAATGTATCGAGTCTCGTACTCGAGAAGTTTCTTACTTAGATAGTAGATAGCCACTTCTTTTCTCGTTCCCTCTTCATATTGAGCCAGAAATGCCCCCATAGCAGTTTCGGTCACTGTAAGGTACAATATCAAAGGCTTCCCTGGTTGCGGGGGTGCCAGAATTGGAGGCTTCGCCAGATAGCTCTTCATCATTTCAAATGCCTTTTGGCAATCATCATTCCAATGATGGGATGTACCCTACCTGAGCAGCTTGAAAATTGGTTTACATTTCGAGGTCAGCTCAGAAATGAATCTGCTGATGTATTGAATTCTTTCCAAAAAACCTCGGATTTCCTTTTCAGTTCTCGGTGGTGGCAACTCAGAAATAGCTTTCACCTTGTCAGAATCAATTTCTATGCCCCTCTGGCTAATAACAAATCCCAGGAGTTTACCAGATGTAACTCCGAACACACATTTCTGCAGGTTCAGCTTCAGATTGAACTTCCGAATACGATCAAAGAATATCTTCAAAGAGGAAAAGTGATCCTCTCGAGCACGGATCTTAACTATCATATCATCCACATACACCTCAACAATATTATGAATTAGATCATGCAAAATCGTCGTTGTAGCTCATTGGTAGGTGGCCCCGTCATTTTTCAAACTAAAAGGCATGATCTTATAACAATATGTGCCCCAGGGGGTGATGAATGATGTCTTGATTTGATCTTTTAGAGCCATAAGGATTTGATTGTATCCTAAAAAATCATCCATGAACGAGAACATAGCATGTCCCACTGTATTGTCGACCAGCATGTCGATGTGTGGTAATGGGAAGCAGTCCTTCTGTGAAGCGGCATTCAAATCTCGAAAGTCGATACACATTCTTACTCGACCATCTTTCTTGGGAACAACAACAATGTTCGCAAGCCAATCTGGGTGCTTTACAGCCCGTAGAAATCCAGCATCAATCTCCTTCTGAACTTCTTCTTTAATCTTGAGACTAATCTCTGGTTTCATTCGACGGAGCTTCTGCTGCATTGGCTTGCTATCAGGAAGCAAAGGAAGACGGTGCTCAACAATACTGCGGTCAACACCCGACATGTCGGCATAAGACCATGCAAACACATCCACATATTTTCTCAACAACTCAGTGACAGAGTCTTGGTCTTCAAGTGACAGAGATGACCCAATTTTAACTTCTTTTTTATTTTATTTTGAGCCAATGTTTATTATTATGGACTCTTCAATCGGTGATATGCATGTTTGTGGTGACTCACTGTCATATGATGATGCATCATGATCAGAATCAAACTCTTGTGCACAAATATGTTCAGAGAGAAGGGTAGGATGGGTATTTTCAACATCGGACAGGTCATCCGACGAGGGATATTATGTGGTGGAAGTGGTGGACTCATTAGTCTCACATTCATCAGATATGGGGCCCAGTAGGCGATCTGGCTTGGTACTTGGGTCAGTTGATGATTCTGAAGTGGTGGATGTATTTGGGCTACTGGATATTGGTTTAGGTGGATGGTTGCCCACATAGATCTTCACTTCTTGCTCTCCTTCTTTACCCTTGTACTCATAGCTCCATTTCCTCACAATGTGCTTTGATTCGATCAAATCAGTGGGATCGAATATATCTTCATTAAAATCGACCGTCTTGAAAAGTCGGTTCAGCACTCTGTATCGGATATTTTCAACCCAATCAACTTCCTTATTTCTGACAATCCTCGGGATCATACACCTCAACATCATTGAAGAAAATCTCAAGATCCGGGAGTCTTCTCTGTCCTTTTGATTCTAGCCACGACTCCGGAAAGCCATAGTAGAGTTCATTCTGTCCTGGCTGCACAAACTGCCCAGCGTCTTGGAGATAGCCTTTTGTGCCCCTTGGCTGACATATGGATTGTATCCTAACCCAACTCGGTTTCTGTTGTCCATCGGTAAGATAGGCTCCTTAATGCCTCGGCCATTCCTTCCAAGGTCGGTTCCTAGTACATGTCCCATTTTCAACATCATTCTTGCCCCTGGTGAATCAGCACTCATGATCCAGGTGGCCGGATGGTTGGTAGCAGGTACGGCGACTGATTTGGCTGTGGAGTTCGACATCTAATTCCTGGGGAACAAGGAGAAATGAGGGCTCTTTTTGTGGAGGGTATGAACATATGTGCACAAATGCAAGACTATCATGGGAGACATCAAAATCACATGATTAAAAGAAAAAAAAAATTTTATTTATTTTTTTTTGGAAAAATGGACTTTCCCGAAAAATCCTTGATTATTTGAAAATAAAATCTTCTTGATATTTTTCCTCCAAGTCAAATAGAGATAAATAAATAACCAATTCTCGACATTCTCAAAAGCTTTCCACTCCTTTTTTTGCTTTTTCTTTTTTTTTGGCTTTTCTCTTTTTTTGCTTTTTTCTCACTCCTTTTTTTTTTTTAATAAATTGGTTGGACCGCACCCGAAGGCTGCCTACGTATCTCCAATGTGTGCAAACATCGTTTTCGAAAATATGGGAGATTTTCAAAATGTGCATTGGAGAATCAGGTCCACGTAGTTCTTCCTACTGACTGAGAGATTTCTTTTTTTAGTTTTTTTTTTTTTTTTTTTTTTTTTTTTTTTTTCAGTTTTTTTTTTTTTTTTTTTTTTTGTTTATTTCGGCCGAGCTTAAAGTGAGCGCCTACGTACCCCGTGCATGTGCATACATGTGTGTCTAATACATAGTCAAAAGTGATGATTAAGTCCTACGGGGGATCAGGCCGTTACGTAGTTCTGTTACAAGTGCTTAAAAAAAGATTTACTTCCTAGATGGGTGACGAAAAGATTTACTTCCTGATTGTTCGAACTCAAATGAGCTGCCTACGTACCCCAAGTACAGGTGAATACAAGTGTTTCTAATCAGAGTTGATAAGAGGGCACATTGATTCATGGGAATCAAACTATACGTAGTTCTGGCCTGTTACTTAACACAATTATTGGTTCTGAAAAAGACTTATCCTGATTGCCCCTTTATTTCGATGTGCCCGGGCAATTGGGCGATTGCAACTTCTTCCGCTTACTGAACAAGGATCATCCCTTTGCTGATGAGCTCTTCAACCTTCATACGCAAGAGGAGACAGTGGTCCATCATGTGCGAGAACTTCCCACAATAGTCACAACATGGATGAGTAATGTTCGTACGAGGCGATGACCTTTGAGGTGGTCGAGGCAATGGAGTTATCAACCCTTGGCTCATGAGCCACCCGAAAATGTAACTCAGAGGTTCGTGGAATGGCTCAAGTTAACGTGGAGGTCGAGGGACGTGCGGTGCCTGGGGTTGCGGAGCAATCATATCCTTCGGGTAATGACTGTATAGATCAGGAATTTGTCTTACAGATTTAGTCTTCGCGAGGTCAAGAGCATAACCGTGAGCCTCTAGATCTTCTAACTTATAGTACATTTTCCGGCTCATTTATGTGAAGTAAGGTTCTTTCGATCCCTTTACAATCCATATAAGGCTCTCTCCCAACGTCTGCAAATAAAGCACTTTTCTGCACTGTTCCATCCATCTGGCAATGTAAGTCGGGAATAGCTCACCAGATAATTGTTCCATACTCTCGAGTTTCAGCTTCTCGACTATATCACCTGATCCTGCATTCGCCCAACCAATGAAGGCAGTTGCTAGATTCTGCCACGAACCAAGCTGATAAGGCACCAGATTGAAGTACCACTCTCTGGCTCTTCCTTCTACCTTCTAAACTCTTCCCGAAGTAATAAGGGAAAAACTCCTCACTAATCTCCAAAGGATGCAACTCATGCACGAAATATTTCAAGTGAGTCTGGGGATCACCTTTCCCGTTAAACTTTGTAAATTCAGGAATTTTCACATGCTGTGGGATACGGTGTACCGGAATCAAGATCAAATCTTCATTATCAATCTTCTCATTCGCAGCGAACATCTCTAGATCAGAATCATAGCTCGGGATATAAGGCTCTCGCACTTTAACTGGGCCACCACTACCCGTGCTATAGTATGTACTTTCTTCCCTCGAGGATGAATTCGATCCTGTCCCGTTGAAGAATTCTTCCAATCTATCAAAATGATAATCGCCATCCTCTTCTGATATGGTTCCAATCAAGAATCCATGAACTCTGTCCCCAAACTCCTCATCCAAGTGTAATATCGACTCATTGGTGGATGCAATAGTCATAACCTTTGGATCTCCTTTAAGTGTGATCACATCGTGGGGGCTTTGGAATCGCACTTTCTGATGAAGTGTGGAAGCAATGGCTCTTGACTGGTGAAGCCATGGTCGGCCCAACAGAAGGTTGAAGCAGGCAGGTATATCGATCACAAGAAATTCCACATCCCGGACTACCGGTCCATATTCAAGGGGTAGTTTGATTGTTCCCATCAGATTTCTCTTCTCATTGTCGTATGCTTGAACTACTTGAGTTGAGGGTTCAAGATGATCTTGGGAGAACCCGAGCTTCTGGAGAGCTCGAAAAGGACAAACATTCACTGCTGACCCATTATCAATCAATACGCGAGGGACTTTCATGCCATTGCTTTCCACGGTAATGTGGAGAGAGTGATTGTGATCAATATCTTCTGGTAGATCTCTGTCGGAGAATTGGAGTACTTGAGAGGATCCGTTGACTAGGCCAACCATTTCATCCGGAGAGATATCTGAGCTCACGACCACTTCATTCAAATGTTTAAGTACTGCAGACCGGTGTGATTGCGAAGTCATTAACAATTTCCAAATAGAAACATTAGAGTTCACCTCTTTCATTCTTCTAATGGCTTCATCATCAACATTATCATCTATCATCACCTCTTCCCCTTTCTCTTTGCGACGCAAAGCTTCGAAGGGATTTTTATCCTCCAAATGTGAAGGTTTAAAATGTCTTCCGATTCGTGTCAAATGAGCTACCATAGAGCTTTCATCATTCTCTGGAAGATCTTGTAAACACACAGCTCGTGCAAAATGAGGGATGTAACCCGAACCATTCTTCTGTATAATGTTGAGGACCAAAGCATCCTCTTCTTCCGCCTCTTGATCAATCATTAAGAACCCTCCATCACATTGCAAAGTCGCACATAAACTGGAGATACTTCATCTTTCGCTTCAAAGAGCTTAATAGGCTTTAAGATCACTTGAGGTTTGGTGGACAGATCCACAATCAAAGCCTTTGAATTGGGAGACAAAGACATTTCCATTATCCTGGGAGATGTAACTGTTATCAATTCTGTCGGATCGGAAGTTGATAGAGCAAGAGATATCGCCAACACTGAGTTTCCCTAGTGATTGGGTAAAGGGTTCTTTGTGATGTTTGGGGAATTGGAGCTGGTTTTGGAAGAATTGATAGTGAGCTTCCCTTCATCAATAAGATCTTGGATTCTATGCGTCAAAGCTAGGCATGACTCAACGGTATGCCCAGAATACTGGTGGAATTTGCAATGGTCGTTCGGGTTCTGATTGGGCTTTAGTGGTGGTGGTGGCCTTGGTGCCAATGGTTGGATCATTCATGCCTTGATATGTTTTTCAAAGGCTTGTGTTAGCGACATGCCTAGAGGAGTGAATTCCTGTCTTTGGGTAAGCTGAAATGCTGTGGATGAAGCAATGGTGCTGATTTCCGCAGATTTTCCGGCCCCTTGAGTTGGCAGATTATAAGGCCCCATTCTATATCTCGAACTTGATGCTACTGGTTCTTCCTTCTTACCTTCAATTCTGAGAGAGTCCTCAATATTCGAACCGGTGGATATCAAAGCTTTAAAAGAGGGGAAATACTGGTACATCATTTTATCTTTCAAATTCGGTGTTAGATTTCGAACTATCATCTGTATCTGATCCTCCTCTATTGGTCGATTTATCATTTGAGAGGCTTTTTCCCTCCATCTACTAATGAACGCAGAGAAAGTCTCATTAGGATACTGGTAAGTGGTTTGAAGATCTCTCTTGGTCACATCGACCTCTTCATTATACTTGTATTGTTGCGTGAATTCACGGACGATATTGGACCAAGTAGCTTTCTTTGAATTTTCAAGCTGGAATAACTATTGGGCAGCTGCCTCATCTAGATATTGCTGAAAGAGTTGAGTAACCAATTCTTCTGATACACCCCATGGGCTCATTGCCCCTACATACATCTTAAGGAAAGTCGTAGGACTTCCCGTGCCATTGAATTTTGATATGTCGGGCATTTTAAACCCATTCGGGAGACGGGCTGTTGGAAACAGAGCTAGTCCATGAATATCGAGCCACGGCTCGGCAATTGTCATTCCCTTCAAAACTTCATTCAAATTTCTAACATCCTCACTCAGTTTATCATCTCCGGTCACAGAACCGGTTTCAAGGTTAAATGGGGCACCACCAACTGGTGTGCCCTGGTCAGGTTCTCTCTTCAAATGAGTAAGAGTTTGTTCCATCATGTCCTGACGAGACTGTAGTAACTGCATCATTTCCCTTATTTCAGTAAGAGCATCCGGTGGAGGGGGTGGAACATTCTGATCAGGTATATCTACCATACTTGACTGTGGTGAGAAGATCTTCCGGAAGAGGGTGAATGAAGTGGTCGATGTAGTGGTGCTTGACAATGAAGATGAGCTGGGTATCGGAGAAGTCCGAATGAGCCTGGTGGAGGGACGAACCCAACGGGTAGACCTTTCATGAAAATGCAAGGTTAGAATGGTTCATGAAAAGAACACTGTATTTACTTGGAGGATAAACATCTTTTTTTTTCGAAAACACTTTTTTTTTTTTTTTATTAAATGAGTATGTACATTTTTTGGAAGAATCTTTTTTTTTTTTGTTTTTTGGAAAATAAAGGCTTTTCGGGAAAGTCCTTTGAAATGAATTTTCTCACAAAAGAGAGTTTTTTTTCTGAAAACATTTTTTTTTATGATGATATGCATGAGATGCATGAATGCAATGGATCCATAGTGCCGGACTAACTCAATAAATAAATACAAGTAACCGATTCAAGCATGCATCGGTCCCAAGTGCTCTTAAAGAAGATCTATAGACGATATTTTCAGGTGCTTCATTTCACTTAGTTTTTGGAGTACACACACAGGGAAATGCACTCCATGAACACCAATATGTGTGGTAGCTTCCTTAATGTTTTATTGGTTTGCTAATCTGGTGCTCACTCCATGAACGGGCGACCAGCCTACAAAAGTAGTAAATTGAGACCGCGTGTGTGTGTGGGGACCATTTTTTCAAACAAGCATTCCAAACACACGTAATTTTCACATATGTACATGATATAATAATGATATATACAAAATATAAACAAAAGGCATTTCATAACATCATTCAATTTGCTTTCAAAGGGATACAACGTACTTTCGGATTTAGACCTCTTATAAAAATCACATTCCCCAGTCAAGTCGCCGGTCTATGGGGCCAGATTCTTGGGCTTTTCCTGAATTAGGACCCGGGAATCGTCGCGCTACGTGCCAGAGGCACGTCCCACGGAAATCGGCCGATTGAAGAGGCCAATTGTCAAGGAATCATCTTAAGGTTCGAAGTCGCCACCTTGTTATGGCCCGAACAAGGACGGGTTTTTACAAAAGAAGAGTCGCCACCTTGTTATGACCCAAACAAGGAAGGGTTTTTACAAAAGAAAGGGTTTTATAAACGATTTTAAAGTAAACCATTTAAGAAACCCAAAAGTTGACTCCATCACGATAAGACACGAAAATTCTTTGACTGGTCTGTGAATCAGAAATCTTGGTTCGGGGTCTAGGTTAGAAGGTGCGAACGTCCTCGGAACCGTCTCCTCCTCCGTACTGAGTACGGGCTCGTTCCTAATACGTTGTATCCCATATGAATGCTTTGAATTGAATTATGTAATGCCTTGAATGATAAAAGAAAAGCACATATATGTACACATTGTCACTTAGCGTACAGAAAAAGTCGATTTTGAACCGATGTATTTGTTTACGTACGGCGGGTTTGGATATTGCAAAATACTGCACTACGTACCATTCATCGTAGGTCTTGAATCTACTCCTGGATCAAAACCCTTACGTAGTTCTGTAACACCCCCGAATTCGCAACAATTTCCTGGGAACTATCGACGTCGCTGTGCGCGACTCGATACCGCTAAACCGTCCCTTACCCGAGGGGATGTCACTCCAACATTTATCACTAAGGAGTAAATGCTAGGCAAAAAGAAAGACTAGCCATCAAAAGGAGCTTACTAAGGAACTAAACAAACTAAACAGTTAATATCAGAGTTGTCTATATAGTGAGCTAAAAACCATTAAACCAAATTTATTACAACTTGCCTTCAAAGGGATAAATCCAATAAAAATCCCAAGAATCTAAACTGAATAGAAACAGTTCTAAAAACCGACGCCAACTCTACCTTCCAAGCTTTACGTCCTCAATCAACTAAACCTGTACTTTGGTTTCCGTGACGGAAACAAAATACAGAAGAAAAGAAAAGAAACAAAAGAGAAACAAAAATCAGATAAACTGAATAAACGTCATCCGTACCCAGTAAAAATATTTCGCAAACCTTACCTGAGGTTTTAGAAGAATCATTGAAGTTCATTTGCATACGCACATAAGCATATAATCAAGCATACGCACAACGACATTCTTTTACATACAATTCTTGTATAGTAATCATACAAAATACGACATAGACAATCCGTCTTGATTAGAGAGATGTAAAGAGCGAATAGAACAGCGATTACCCATACTGTTAATCGAAGATACAATCACGCCATGGACTTAATGACTCTAGTGTGCACACTACCTCTAGTACAATTACACGAGCCTAGAGGACTTAATAAATGGGGAATGATCCATCCCAGACACACTGCGAGGTGTCCATAAGTAACTTGGGAATCACTCATCCGTTGAACTATACCATTAGGTGCAATCCCGATTGCTCGACTACTCTTAGGGATCCATTAGGAGTCTTACTCTCATTTAATTCAATTCACATAATTTGCATTGGTTGACATAAGTGGTACTACGAGACCACGACTTACTAATTCATTTCATGCTCTTGAAAATAAATAGTAAATAACGACGATAATGATAATTCAATACGATGAGAATTAAACATGCTTTAATTCAATAACGACGATAATTCAATAATGATGACAAGTAATGTGTAGCACAATTTCGGCAGCACTTCGGCAAGGTAATACGATATCCAAAAATTCACAAATCACCAAAGACATTCACGGTAATATATAGGTGCTCACTAGCACTCAATAATACCCATACCAATTAGCATATAATTAATAGCATAATAAAATTTAATAATTCGCTATTCAACAATTGTCCAATAATTATCATATGGACTAATTAATTCCCAAAACATGCTAACATCAACATGCTAATTATAACACATATTTACAGCAGTGAATCATGCTTAATAACTTCATAATAACGACGATATAATTTAATCATGCTTTGCATATTAAATTCACAACAAATCTCCAATTAGCACATAACACATCAAAATAGTTTTGATGGGGCTTTGAAAAAAGGTTGGCATGAGCGCTTACCACTATACACTACCAACAGTAAGTATGCTCCAACCAATCGACAACAATCACCCTTGCTCGTTAGGTCCCAATTAAAAACAATTACCGAATAAGTATTAATTAAATTCGAAAATACAAACAGTAACAAAATATCAATCTGATATTAAATTCCTTGATTTATTTCAACCAATCTAGGCTTTTGAAATCCAAATTCCGATTCCGAATTAGTGCAGAAAAATAAAAACATTAAATCGAAAATACTAAAAATCGAATTAATAATTACGAAAAATATAAAAACGAAACCCTAACTTCAAAACTAGGTCTAGGCCACGGGTACCCATGCATGGGGCCCATGACCCGACCCTACATCACCACCACCACCCACTGGCCACCATGGCCGTTGGTGGTGGTCGCCGGAGCTCCGGCGAAGAAGAGAGAGAAAGAGAGCGAAAGAGAGAGACGAACGAGAGAGAGAGCGGGAGAACGAGAGAGAAGGAGTAGGCGGCTGGGCCACCGGCCTGTCACCATCTGGGCGTCAGCCCGGTGACCCGGCGGTGGTCCGGCGATCGAGCGGCCACGCGTGAGGCCGCGCAAAGGAGGAGAGCCGCGGAGAGGGAAAGAGAGAAAAAAGAAAGAGAAAGAGAGAGAGGAGAGAGAAGAGATTACCGGCGTGAGGAGGAGGTGGCGCCGATGGTTCTCCGGTGAACTGGGAGGCTGAGAGGGAGGCTCGGTGGAGAGAGAGGGAGAGAGAGAGAGAGAGAGAGAGAGAGAGAGAGAGAGAGAGAGAGAGAGAGAGAGAGAGAGAGAGAGATTGCTTGAGGCTTTTGGCTCAGTTTGCAAAACTAATCAACTGTCTCACCTTTTCCTTATATAGGCCTTCAGTCAACCCAAATCAAATACTACCAGGTTTAGGAATTAATTGAATAACTTTCTGATTTAAAAAACTAATTAAAACTAATTAAAACAATATGAATAATTCTTATTCATATATAAAACATTTTAATTAAACTCCTCAAAATTAATAAATACAATTTATGAAAGTCCCATAAAAATAATTAATATTATTATGGCTTTAATTGGATAAATTGAATCTTGAATGAATATACGATTTAATCTCCAAAACTATTTATAAATATTTTATAATACGATTTAATTTCTGAACTATTTATAAATCATTTATAAATCGATATAATAATTACAGAAAATATTGGGGTATCACAAGTTCTGATCAGGGGATCCGGTCAGTAAGACTCCTTGGGTGCCAGTAAGGCGGGTATGGATGTTCTTTCCCGTAAAGAGGGACATGATTGAGAAACTTATAGGATGACTCGCGACTTAGAGTCGAATTGATCCGAGGACCCCCCTACTCTCCTCGAAGAAGTAGGGAAAAGCTCAAATGGGATGATTAGCCCGCTCCTTCGAGGCGTTCAACCCAACAATATTTGGTAATATACGGGGATGAACCCAATTCTTAGCTTTGAGTATAAATATTAGACTTCTCAAAAATATTCGTTCCTTACTGGAAAATAATATTCATTGGGGGTGGATAAATGGATGATTCGTGTAGATTGTGGGTATATATTGGTGGATAATGGCTCAAAGGAGTCTTTCCGATAGGATCCCCCGGGGTGGCCCGAAACCAAATAAGAGGGGACGATCAATAATTAGCTTCTATTCGATCATAGGTATTCCACTGGGGAAAATGGTTGTAACCGGGGAAATATGGATTCCACTGGGGAATGTGATTTGTATGAAGGTGATTTTATGGAATGGTAGGTGGAACACCCATGATCGCGTATAAGTAAATTTCTGATTCTAACCTCGAATTTGGCCCCGGGCCGGATTGTGTACATAAACGAATACACTGGTTTTAGAAAACGTTTTTAACATAATATACATCACACAAGTGAGAGAAGTTCTTTTTATTTTATTTTCCGAGTTGAATTATTAGGTTGCAGCATATGAATGCAAATGTACAAAAATGCAAATAAAGAAGCCTCGGAATAAATGAATTACATATCGAGAAGTTCTTTTGCAAGTTCCACAGGTAAAGCTAATCGATAAGCAACCTTACCAATCCTTTCCAGGATCTCGTAAGGACCAATGTAACGAGGACTTAACTTCCCCTTACGACCAAAACACATGACACCTTTGGTAGGAGATACTCGCAAAAGTACCTTGCTTCCTACCTCAAACTCTTCAGGTGTACAACCTCTATCCGCGTACGATTTTTGGCGATCTTGAGCACTACGCATCTTTGCTTGAATCACTTTGACCACTTCGACGGTCTGCTGGATCATTTCTGGACCCAAAACTGCAGTTTCACTAATGTCGTTCCAACAAACTGGCGATCTATACTTCCTTCAATACAGTGCTTCATATGGCGCTCGATCAATGCTTGAATGATAGCTATTGTTGTAAGAAAACTCGATCAACGGAATGTGTGTATCCCATGAGCCTTGATACTCGAGAGCACACGCTCGAAGCATATCCTCCAAGGTCTGAATCGTTCTTTCCGTCTGACCATCGGTCGCATGATGAAAAGCAATACTGAACTTCAATTTGCTTCCAAAAGCTTCTTGTAATTTCTGCAAAAAATGAGATAGAATCTCGAGTCTCTATCCGAAACGATATCCTCTGGAACACCATGAAGTCTCATGACTTCCTTGACGTAAGCATCCGCTAGCTTCTCCATTTTCCAAGTGTCATTCATTGGGATGAATCTCGTAACTTTTGTCAAACGATCCACAACTACCCAAATGGCATTGTTCTTCTTCTGTGTCAATGGTAAACCCATGACAAAGTCCATTGAAATCAAATTCCATTTCCACGTAGGGACCTCAAGCGATTGAATCATTCCACCAGGTCTCTTGTGTTCGATCTTCACCTTCTGGCACGTTAGACACTTAGCCACGAATTCAGCGACATCTTGTTTCATACCTTTCCACCAGAACATTTGGCGAAGGTCTTTGTAAAGCTTGTCTCCACCAGGATGTACAGAATAAGGTGTATTGTGAGCTTCATCCAGAATCTGACTCTTGATCACCGGTTCATTCGGCACACAGACACGATCACGAAATCTCAAGACATCGTCTTGACCAATAGAAAAGTCCTCGGATCTACCCTCGTCTTTGTGGCGTAGAATCCGCTGAAGATCCTCCTTTGTACTCTGTTTACCCTTGATCTCGTCGAGTAAGCTTGGTCGAACTGACATATGTGATAAGGTACATTGAACATCACCTTTCAGCACCATCTCCACATCTAGACTCTGCAAGTCACGAATGATCTCTCTTGGAAGTACTAAAGCAGTGTTCAACGTATGATGAGTCTTTCTACTCAAAGCGTCAGCTACCACGTTAGCTTTCCCTTCGTGATACTGTATGTTGATGTCGTACTCTGTCAATAACTCTAGACATCTTCTTTGTCGCATATTAAATTCCTTTTACATGAATATGTACTTGAGACTCTTGTGGTCCGTAAACATCTTGACAGCAGAACCATAAAGATAATGTCTCCAAATCTTCAAGGCAAATACGACAGCAGCGAGCTCTAAGTCGTGAGTAGGGTAATTATCCTCGTGCTTCTTCAGTTGTTTTGAGGCATAAGCCACTACCTTACCATGTTGCATCAAAACACAGCCTAAGCCATGCTTAGACACGTCACTATAGACTTCGTACCCTTCAATTCCCGATGAAAAGTCAAAATCGGCGCGCTTGTAAGACGTTTCTTCAGCTCTTGAAAAGCAGCTTCACACTTTTCCGACCACACGAACTTCGTCGTCTTTTTCATCAAGTTTGTCATAAGCTGCGCTATCTTGGAAAATCCTTCCACAAACCTACGATAGTAACCAGCTAACCCAAGAAAACTTCTGACCTCGGTCACGCTCTTCGGTGCGGACCAGTCTATAACAGCTCTAATCTTTTTCGAGTCAACAACAACTCCACTCTTAATCACCACATGTCCTAAGAAGGAAACAGTTTCTAACCAAAACTCGCTGTTCGACAGCTTGGCGTACAACTGATGTCGTCTCAAAATCTCCAAAACGGTTCGCAAGTGTTGCTCGTGCTCATCAGCGTTCTTCGAATAGACCAAAATATCGTCAATAAAGACAACTACGAACTGATCGAGATAAGGCTGAAACGTACGATTCATCAAATCCATAAACTTCGCAGGTGCGTTCGTCAACCCAAAAGGCATCACCGTGAACTCGTAGTGTCCATACCTCGTCCTAAACGCGGTCTTTGCAATGTCAGGCTCGGAAATCCTGAGTTGATGGTATCCTGAACGTAGATCGATCTTGGAGAAAACAGTCGCTCCACGAAGTTGGTCAAATAGGTCGGCAATCCTCGGAAGTGGATAACGATTCTTTATCGTGATCTTGTTCAACTCTTGGTAGTCTATGCACAGCCTCATACAACCGTCCTTCTTACGTACAAACAGAACAGGAGCACCCCAAGGCGATACACTCGGGCGTATGTATCCCTTCTCCAGTAGTTCCTCGAGTTGCGTTTTCAGTTCTTTCATCTCTGCAGGAGCCATACGATACGGAGCTTTCGAGATCGGAGCAGAACCTGGAGCTAAGTCAATCGTGAAGTCGATAATGCGTTGCGGAGGCATTCCTGGAGTCTCGTCTGGAAAGACGTCAGCGTACTCCGAAACAACTGAAACAGGTTTTGATTCAGCTTCTCGACTTGTATCCACTACATGACATAGGTAAATCTCTTCACCTTTAGTCATACACTCCTTTGCTTTCATGGTTGCCACTACCTTCAACTTTGGCTTAACCACGACTCCTTTGTAGGGAATCCTCCTACCCTTCGGTCCACGCAACGACACACGTTGTTCAAAGCATTCACTCTTAGCCCTATAGTTGGCTAACCAATCCATTCCCAAAATCACGTCAAAATCCTTCAAATCCATCTGAATCAAATCCACAGGCAAATCGGAACCAGCTATCCTAATCGGACACTTTTCATACAACGCTTTACAATTAACAATCGTTCCATCTGGCATCCTAATATTTGCACTATACACAGAACTAGGCTCTAAACTTATCTTAGATGCAAAGCTCTTAGAAGAACAGAATGTGTTGCACCACTATCAAACAAAACAAAAGCAGGTTGAGAGTTAACGAGAAAAGTACCAGCGATCACATTCGGGTTCGCTTCAGCTTCATTGCGGTTCAGCACATAAACCCTTCCATTTACCCCTCTATTGTTGTTGTTGTTGTTGTTCTGCGCGGGGTTGGCAGGTGCGGGAAGTAGTGCTTGATTATTCGCAGCAGGAGCAGCAGTATTGTTGCGGTTGTTGTTGTTGTAACCCCCATTTCCACGGTAGTTACCACCATTTCTGCGATTAGCATTTCCATTTCCATTTCCATCACAATTAAAGTTATTATCGCGATTCTGACCATTGTCGTTCCTTCCACGACTCCAGCATTCAGAAGCTTTGTGACCAGGCTTGTTGCACTTGTAGGATTGAAGTACATCGCCACGACAGTTCTTGCCAGGATGCGTCTTGTTGCAGCGACTACACGGCGTATTCTAGCTAAGATCGTAGCTCTATGACTATTCGAGTCACGATTCCTGTTCCCGTTGTGGTTCTGACCACCTTGGTTGTTGTGATTGCCGTTCTTCGGCCTTGGCCTCTTATCTGCGCCATTCGATTGGGAAGAAGTCCCTTCGTCACGTTTATGCTTTCCGAGCAACGAATCACGACGATCCACAGCACGCTCTTGGTTCAAGGCTTTCTCGTAAGATCCTTGGAACGTCAGCGAATTTCCCATAACATAACGCTGAATATCCCACTTCAGGCCATCTTCGAACCTCTCGACCCGTTCAGCTTCGGTCGTCACCAAGTTAGGTGCAAAAGCAGCAAGCTCGTTGAACTTTATTGCGTACTCAGCCACAGATAGCTTTCCTTGATAGATGTTCTCGAATTCCCGTTGCTTCTGGCGACGGACAGCTCTTGGATAGAACCGTTCACGAATAGACTCTTTGAACTCGGTCCACCCATATTCCTCAATGGTGAGTAGATCAGTGCCCACATCGCTCCACCACTTATTAGCCTCCACCCTTCAGGTAGTACGTAGCGGTGTTGACCATCATGTTGTTGGGCCGATTAGTCGCCCTAGTCAACTTCTCAAACTCAGTAATCCAGTTCTCAAGCTTGTTGGGCTCAGAGCCACCCTCAAACGTCGGAGGTTTGAGTGCATCGAAATCCTTAAAGTTGCGCGTCTCAGGGTTCTGCGCGTTGTGATCTTGCTCTTAGCGCTCTAGCTGGCGCATGATGTGCTCGACCACGTTGGTAAGACCTACTTCTAGTCTCGCGAGTCGGTCGTTCGTTGCCATTATAACAAATCTGAGGCATAAAAGAGCAATGGTTGATCACCATTTCAGCAAAATTGGACTATTCGACCCAAATTGAGGTCTAATTGAGAGATATAGGTTATAATTGAAACCAATCTCTTGGCATTTAGCAAATAGCATATAAGTTTCGATGATCGACCTTACATTGTAGGTCTAAGCAACATACTTGCTTTGAATGTTCTCAGTTCCCATGCATAATAGTTCGATATGCAATAACAAAGTAGACACATTGGTCTCACACGATTGATAAGAAATGACATTCGCAGTTCACACATCGAGGCTCCATACTATTTTAGTAGGGCAATAAACAATGACATTTGATTGCATACAATACATGCTTAGCCTTTGGCTCACAATTGATATGATCATGCTCAATGAAAATTTTGCCATAACTCCGACATGGATTTCCCATCATGTCTAGGCAATACGAGATAGCATTATGAAGCTATGAGTCAACCGTGCAATTATGTGATAAAACGATCATATAGAACAAATTCTCAACGATATCATATAATCAAATGAAATAGTCTTGCAATGAGACAAATTGCAAGTAAACAAAAATCATAAATATTTGTTGCCTATGCAACTACACCAACATCAAAATTGACCATGTAGGGCCATCACAGTAGCTAAAAGTTCAATAAAACTCAACTAAAACTAATAAGGCAATAATCTAGTTGTACTTGACACTAGCACACATCTTCTTCGCGCCAGGGGACTCGTCATGATCGTCATTCCTCCTAGGCTTCACCTCTTTGCAGGGCGTGTATGGATAAGCATATCCACCGAATTTCCGGGGCATGAAACGCTTCCTAAAATCATCTGCATGCTTGCGCTTCTTGGTCCAGCAGTACTCGCACATACCTTTCGGCGCAGGCACTAGCACGTGGTTCACCTTCCACTCGAACTCGGATAGGCACAACTCAGCTGCGATGCCTTTAAAGCAAAGAGAGCATCTCGTACCTTCTCCGTACTTCTTCTCGTGCAAGTGACCGCTCTTGGAGACTACGTCGTCGTGCAGTAGCTCTACCCATAAGCCTTCATGTAGACTCGTGCGATTCTCGTACTGATAACGCTCGATCGTAGTGTAAGCACGTCGTATATAGATATGTATATCCTCCACCTCAGCATCAGTAGCAAAGAACGACTCCATAGGAGGAGACCAATTTGTAGTAGGAGTAGGTGCAACAATAGGTCCAGGAGTAGGCGCGATGTTGTTGTCTCTCTCGGCACTAGTATCTTCCGATTCCGGCATGTCATCATGCTCTTCCGGCACTGTATGCTCAGAGGGATCTTCCTCTTCATTAACATATCCAGTAGGTGCGGCAACTGGGGCAGCAATAGGCGCGGCTACAGTCGCTGGGCGTGCGGCCTCGTTGCTTACGACGATCACGCGTGCGGCGCGATCTTGCGCAGGTTCACGGCGTACGTTCACGTCGTTTCCTGTTGATTCGCTATCCGATGAAGCTACGTATTCCGCAGATGGTGCACGATGGGCTAGGGTACGTGCCCTTTGATGTGCGGTCGTCATTCGCGCAGTCTTTCTTGTCCTTACCATCTACAGGTAGACAATCAAACAATAAGAACATTATAAATCACATGCAAAGTGATTTCAAATAATTTCTATCTTCTAGGACTACTACGCTCAACGGCTTTAATTATATTTTATTTTCCTCAAAATGAAACTAATCTTTATTAATTCATTAATTAATCTTAAGAAACCTTTTTAAACCTAGGGCTCTGATACCATTTGTAACACCCCCGAATTCGCAACGATTTCCTGGGAACTATCGACGTCGCTGTGCGCGACTTGACACCGCTAAACCGTCCCGAACCCGAGGAGATGTCACTACAACATTTATCACTAAGGAGTAAACGCTAAGCAGAAAGAAAGACTAGGCATCAAAAGGAGCTTACTAAGGAACTAAACAGTTAATATCAGAGTTGTCTATATAGTGAGCTAAAAACCATTAAACCAAATTTATTACAACTTGCCTTCAAAGGGTTAAATCCAATAAAAATCCCAACGATCTAAAATGAATAGTATCAGTTCTAAAAACCGACGCAAACTTTACCTTCCAAGCTGTACGTCCTTAATCAACTAAACCTGCACTTTGGTTTCCGTGACGGAAACAAAATATAGACGAAAAGAAAAGAAACAACAGAGAAACAAAAATAAGATAAACTGAATAAACGTCATCCGTACCCAGTAAAAACATTTCGCAAACCTTACCTGAGGTTTTAGAAGAATCATTGAAGTTCATTTGCATACGCACATAAGCATATAATCAAGCATACGCACAACGACATTCTTTTACATACAATTCTTGTATAGTGATCATACAAAATACGACATAGGCAATCCGTCTTGATTAGAGAGATGTAAGAGAGCGAATAGAACAACGATTACCCATACTGTTCATCGAAGATACAATCACGCCATGGACTTAATGACTATAGTGTGCACACTACCTCTAGTACAATTGCACGAGCCTAGAGGACTTAATAAATGGGGAATGATCCATCCCAGACACACTGCGAGGTGTCTATAAGTAACTTGGGAATCACTAATCCCTTGAACTACACCATTAGGTGCAATCCCGATTGCTTGACTACTCCTAGGGATCCATTAGGAGTCTTACTCTCATTTAATTCAATTCACATAATTTGCATTGGTTGACATAAGTGGTACTACGAGACCACAACTTACTAATTCATTTCATGCTCTTGACAATGAATAGTAAATAACGACGATAATGATAATTCAATACGATGAGAATTAAACATGCTTTCATTCAATAATGATGACAAGTAATGTCTAGCACAATTTCGGCAGCACTTCGGCAGGGTAATACGATATCCAAAAATTCACAAATCACCAAAGACATTCAATGATAATATATAGGTGCTCACTAGCACTCAATAATACCCATACCAATTAGGATATGATTAATAGCATAATAATATTACTAATTCGCTATTCAACAATTGTCCAATAATCATCATATGGACTAATTAATTCCCAAAACATGCTAACATCAACATGCTAATTATAACTCATATTTACAGCAGTGAATCATGCTTAATAACTTCATAATAACGACGATATATATTAATCATGCTTTGCATATTAAATTCACAACAAATTTCCAATTAGCACATAATATATCAAAATAGTTTTGATGGGGCTTTGGAAGAAGGTAGGCATGAGCGCTTACCACTAATACGCTACCAACAGTAAGTATGCTCCAACCAATCGACAATAATCACGCTTGGTCGTTAGGTCCTAATTAAAAATAATTACCGAATCTGTATTATTTAAATACGAAAATACAAACAGTAACGAAATCTCAATATGATATTTCAACCAATCTAGGCTTTTCAAAATCCGAATTTTGATTCCGAATGAGTGCAGAAAAATAAAAACATTAAATCAAAAATACTGAAAATCGAATTAATAATTACGAAAAATATAAAAACGAAACCCTAACTTCAAAAGGTCTAGGGCACGGGTACCCATGCATGGGGCCCATGACCCGACCCTACATCACCACCACCACCCACTGGCCACCATGGCCGGTGGTGGTGGTCGCCGAGCTCTGGCGAAGTGGAGAGAGAAAGAGAGCGAAAGAGAAAGACGAACGAGAGAGAGAGCGGGACAACGAGAGAGAGGGAGTAGGCGGCTGGGCCACCCGCCGGTCACCACCTGGGCGTCAGCCCGGTGACCCGGCGGTGGTCCGGCGATCGAGCGGCCGCGCGTGAAGCCGCGCGAAGGAGGAGAGCCGCGGAGAGGGAAAGAGAGAAAAAGAAAGAGAAAGAGAGAGAGAGGAGAGAGAAGAGATTACCGGCGTGAGGAGGAGGTGGCGCCGGTGGTTCTCCGGTCCAACTATTTATAAATAATTTATAATACGATTTAATTTCCGAACTATTTATAAATCATTTATAAATCGATATAATAATTATAGAAAATATTGGGGTATCACAAGTTCTGACCGGGGGATCCGGTCAGTAAGACTCCTTGGGTGCCACTAAGGCGGGTATGGATGTTCTTTCCCGTAAAGAGGGATATGATTGAGAAACTTATAGGATGACTCGCGACTTAGAGTTGAATTGATCCGAGGAACCCCCTACTCTCCTCGAAGAAGTAGGGAAAAGCTCAAATGGGATGATTAGCCCGCTCCTTCGAGGCGTTCAACCCAACAATATTTGGTAATATACGGGGATGAACCCAATTCTTAGCTTTAGGTATAAATATTAGACTTCTCAAAAATATTCGTTCCTTACTGGGGAATAACATTCATTGGGGGTGGATAAATGGATGATTTGTGTAGATTGTGGGTATGTATTGGTGGGTAATGGCTCAAAGGAGTCTTTTCGATAGGATCCCCCGGGGTGGCCCGAAACCAAATAAGAGGGGACGATCAATAATTAACTTCTATTCGATCATAGGTATTCCACTAGGGAAAATGGTTGTAACCGGAGAAATATGGATTCCACTGGGGAATGTGATTTGTATGAAGGTGATTTTATGGAATGGTAGGTGGAACACCCATGATCGCGTATAAGCAAATTTCTGATTCTAACCTCGAATTTGGCCCCAGTCCGGATTGTGTACATAAACGAATACACTGGTTTTAGAAAACGTTTTTAACATAATATACATCACACAAGTGAGAGAAGTTCTTTTTATTTTATTTTCTGAGTTGAATTATTAGGTGGCAGCATATGAATGCAAATGTACAAAAATGCAAATAAAGAGGCCTCGGAATAAATGAATTACATATCGACTATTTACAATACAAAATACAAAAAATGTCTAAAAATCCTAAAAAGGAGAAAAAGACTTGATCTTCATGTACATGGCGCCTCTGGGGCTCGATCTTCATCTTCGTCTTCAAAAGTTGGACTTATTCACAAAGGATTGGTTCATTAACAAAAGAGTTGATTTATTTACAAAGAATTGGTTATTTACAAAAGCGGTTTGAAAGAAGCGACAAGGGATTAATCCAATCGCGACTTATTAACTCCAAATTTATTTTTATAATTAGTGGGACACACTAAAGTAATGAACTGGAAAATTCCGTATTTTTGTGCGTTCATTTGATAATTAAACGAAAATCTTTTATAAAACCGAACAAAATCGTTTTTACAATGATCTGCACAGAACTTCTAAAATTCATATCTCGGTCATAACTCAACCAAATCGAGTGCTTCAAAAGCCTAACTTGGTTCATTTTACTTCATGTTTCCAATGAAAAAATCTCAAGTTAATAAAGTTGACTATCGGTGAGTTATTTACGATTTATGAGCTTTTGGAAGCCTGGGGACAGACCATTGGTTTTTCATTTATTGGGAATTATTTACAGGTGATCTAGGTCTAATATTTACAGGACTTAGACTAGACTTGAAGCTGGATATGTACACAAATGTTCATGAATTTTATACAAGTCTAATTCATTTAAAGAAAATAAACAAAAGAACTATTTAAAAAGCCCTACTATTCTAAACTAACCAATTGTCTTTCATTTTGACAGAACCAAAGTCGATTTGATTAATTTATCAAAAATCGAAAACACATCTGAATGGAGCGATTCCAAAGCCTAGATTGGTTCTTATTGAGTCTTCTATCCAAATTAAAGTTCATCTTTCATCAAAGAGGTGCTAAACACTGCAAACATTAAGTGAACATTATCATTTCTGGACATATACTCGGTTGGTTAATTTTAGAATTAAATCTACTTTATTAAACTTAAATTCTTCTTTAAAGATTGAAGTAGACCCACTAAGGAATTCCTAAAAAATATATCAAAGAAAAACACTATCCTATGTGGTTAAACTGAGCCATTTATTTACAAGGTCGAAATCTGAGAAAATCTTCAAAGGGACAGCACTTCTTCGTCTTTTCAAAAATATTTTAAAATTCATTTGGTATCCAAAATAGATGAAATAGGTGGATGTAGACACCTAAGGAAATCCTCTTTAATTTACTCAGAAATAGACCAAGCTCAAAACTTAACCTTTTGTTAGTTATTTACAGATCTAAGGACGTTGGTCATTTTTAGACGTAGAAACTTCAAAATTCAATTGCGGACGACTGGACCGTTTGATCTGGACGATTTCTTTTTCGTTAGAAATCCCTCTGAACAAGGTTTCCTATGACACTAATTTTATCAAATTCCAACCATTAGATCTTCCTAGATCTACAAATGCATTCTGCTCTAAAAATGTCAACTACCCTAATTGTTACAACTTTGTACAAAAAGTAAATCCGAGGCCTCTCTATGCAAAATGACCTTTTTTTTATTCAATTTCAAGTATATAAAAAAAAATGAAAATGGTGATGAGAAAGAGAGAAACATTCATTGATCACACAATTTTGGCACAAGCAACTCTCTTCGTCACCGCAAAAAGTCACTCTCTACAAGCTGGATCTAAGTCCCCCATGGTGACGGGTTCGCGTGGGCACTTGAACCCTTACCTAGGAATTTTTGACCGCTCAAAAAATAGGGTGGTTCATGCCCACACCTATAAAGAGTCCAACCGGTGAAAATGAGATTATTAAGGGGGGATAATAGTGTTTATTAGCAATTTATATACAAAATGAAATGGTTAGTAAAAACACTTAGAAAATAAATAATTGAAGGAGAGAGATAAAAGATTACCCTTGTGTAGATCTAGAAATCTCAATCTTCAAAATTAAATTAGTTAGTACAAACTCCCTTTAGTTTGCACTAACTAGATAAAAAAGAAGTTTTAGAAATAAAAAAAGTTTTTAGAAAACCTTCAAAAGTTGAAGTAAGTTAAAAAGATGGTAGGAAAACTAGAGAGAGAAGTAGAGATTTTAAGAAGTAGAGATGAGGAAGAGGCAAAGGGCCCTTAGGTTAGTTTTTTAGGGGGTATTTATAAGGGGGGAAAGATGATGGGTGAATTAGGGTTAGGAAATGGAGGGTGGGATTTGGTGGGAGGGTGGGATTTGGTGGGAGGTGGATGAGAGAATGTGGATGTGAGAGTGAAAAATGTCACATTTGTGGTGATGGAAAGAAGATGGGAGAATCTTGTGAGGTGGAAGTGAGTAGCAAAGAGAAAAGATGAGATAAGGTGGGAGAGAAAATAGAAAAGGGAAAAAAAATAAAATAAATAAATAAAAGAAATAAAAAAACGTGGGGGAGGGGGAAAAGAATTTTTTTTTTTTCTTTTTCTTCTCTTTTTTCGGTTGTGAGGGGGGAATTTTTTTTGATTTTTATTTAATTTTTTGGGTGGGGGGGTTAATTCATGGAAAATGGAAGAGTATTTTGGTATTTCTACTTGATATCATTATTCCCTTTTGTCTTTAGCTATTGGATGGGAACATGGGAATATTGTGATGTCATGCATGATGATGTCATGGAATGATGTCATGCATGACATCATAATTCCAATCCTTATTTATTTTTGTATTTTCTCTTTTATATTCTTTTTTGGATTTTTGATTTATTTTCTCTTTTGCGCTTTGGGTTTTGGGCTTTGTTTTGCTAATGGGTTGGGTCCCTTATGGACCCTAAATCCCCTTTTTAGCCCAAATGACTTATTTAATTAGGGTAATTACAGTTAATGCTAATATTAACTGTAATATTTATTAAAAGAAATACAAGTCAAAATTTTATCATGGCTTTCATGCAGTGATGGAGAAACAAAGCGAGCCCTTCGTCATGAGGAGTGGAACCAGCTAGTACCTAGGTATGACTCAGGAACAGAGAGCAGGAAAAGAAAGGAAGGGCCTTATCAAGAAGGCTATCATGTTTTGAAAAGAGGCAAGTCCCCAGCTCAAGGAAGCGATATAGGTTGTCCTCAAGCCAAGGTCTTTCAAAAAAAAGCTCTTTAACGAAGCCTTCTAAAGGGAAAAATGATTAAAGTAGTTTTCTTTAGAAAGTAAGTCTAATTTAAAATAAAAGTAATAAGAATTTGTTTAGCTTAAACCCTCATTAGTTTTTTTTTTTTTTTTTTTTTTTTGTAACCTTAGGAAGTTCAATTTACGCAATGTAAGCTTATTCGTCCGATTTGAATAAAGACTGTCCCTTTTATTGAATGAGTTGAAAGGAATTTTTGATTTATTTTGGTCGGGCCCCTTAAAAGGATTACCTACGTATCTAGTGTGGAATCAGGTCAGCGTAGTTCGTTCAATTGTGTAGGCCTCTTTCTTTTCGGATTTTTATTTTATTTTAGACGTAGCACTTTTTCAGTTGATCCAAATTGGTGAGCTGGCTGAACTCGATGCCGTCATTATCCATAAGCCAGACTGTACCTCTTGATTGGATATCTTTGATGATGAATGGACAGGACCAATTCGGTCGGAATTTGCCTCTGGGTTCAATAATTGGTGTTCGCAATTCTTTCCAAACTAAGTCCCCTTCTTTCAGATTTCGAGGTCGAACCCTTTTGTTGAACGCTCTTGCCATGCATTGTTGGTCCATGTCTGAGTGGTCTAGAGCCCGTAGACGCATTTCATCCATAAACATGAGTTCATCATAACGGGCTTGCATCCATTGTAATTCTGAAAGTTCACCCTCTAAAGCTATACGCGTGGAGGGTAGCTGAATTTCTATGGGTATTACTGCTTCTATTCCGTAGACTAGGGAATAAGGGGTAGTGTAGATGCCAAAAAAGCGTCTTCAGATTTCTCCGCAAAAGCCCGATGATGAAAGGAGTAATTTATAAACTTGAATGCTATTTTTGCTTTGATAGGTAAAATAAGGTCTCAGGTTTTTCCTCCATCACTCCTTTATTTCCACTTCATTTAAAAGCCCCTTTCAAAGAGCTTTCCATTGCTTCCTTCTGTGTCAAAATACGATTCCGCACCTAAGAGTTTTGGCCAAACAAAGTTAAGGGTCAAAACAGATGTAGCCGAATACTATGGACCGTGTTTCCAGCCCCATTTTGGAGTTCATTTGGTTGATTTAATTTGTGAGACTTATACTTCTGGATTCCTTATTCAAATAGCTTTCCAATGACATATCATGAGCCCACACCACATTTCCAACCAAGGAGTTACGAGCCCACCATTGATGCGTACTTCACAACTGACCTGTCCTTACTCTTTCGGGTACATCTCGAGATCCACAAAACTAAAGCCGTTTGAAACTAGATCCAATAAGCTTTCCAACACTTCTTGAATCATCCAATTTGGAGCCCAACCGAGTGAGATATGGCCCGGCAAACTTCCAGCTGGCAAGCTGACAGCCGTCAGCGGCTCTGGATGAAAATCCAGGGCCGCTAGCGGCCCTCGCTAAGTCTCCAGGCCCGACTATTTTTCAGCCCAAAATCCAAATTTCGGCTCCTCTTCACCCATCCAACCCTACTTCATTCGCCTATAAATAAAATCCTCGACCGTCATTCAAAAACACACAGTCTACAGTCGGCAACCTCTATTCTCAGAAGTATTAACACTGAGCTTCTCCCTCTTTCTTCCATATTTGAGATCTTGTCTTTACTATTTTTGCTAAATAGCCTACAGTTCAGGTACTAACTCCTGAGGGCTCAAATTAAATTAATTGCCTAATTGTTAATTTTTTAGTAGTCACAATGTAGATATCATGCTAATAACGTCTTTTATTGCTTCCGAAATATTGTCTTTCAATTATGTAAATAAGCATGTCTAGTTGTTGTAATGCTCAATTTGTCAATCGAATGCATGCCTAAACAAGGGTAAAAAATAAATGTTGTGATGTTTGTGATAAACCAATTAATAGTCTAAGTCTAGGTTGTTATTCCGGTTTGTGTGGGAATCATGTCTTTAAATTATTAAGCAAACTTGAGTTAGTAGAGGCCGTCATAAAACGGGCGAGTTGGGTGCCTAACACCTTCCCACCTCGTACCTTCACCCCCGAACTTATTATTCTTGGGTACTCATATGTTCTATATGAGCGGGAGTCTTTCTAAAAACATGATCAGTTCACTTATCACGCTATTGGGTTGTCCCTTCGGTTTTGTCCCTTCAGTTTGTCCCTTTGATAAAACGCCGATAGCAGATTTGTGGCCTCTTTCATTGGTTTTTATTCTATTCAAGTCTTTACAAAAGCTTTTCTAACTCGATGGTCCCTTAAACTTATCTAAACCCCTGGCTTACTAATTTTCTAAAAGGACGCACTTCGTGGAGCGATGAAAAATCCCGGGTCCTTACAGGTAGCTCCTGTGGATAACCTTATGGATGTTCTGTACCCCCAAAGTGCAAATGGAAGTTTCACGGGCCAATCTTTGTAGTTTTCTACCATTTTCTCGATGATGGTTTTGAGATTCTTATTGGCGGCTTCTACTGCACCATTGGTATGGGGTCGGTTAGGGGATGATTTGAGGTGCTTGATTTTGATGTTTTTCAGTAGGGTGGCTGTTTCGGTTTTGAAGTGGGATCCATGGTGTCACTAATGATGTCATGCGGAACACCATACCGGTAGATGATGTTGTTCCTTATGAACTTGGACACTTGTTTGGATGTGAGGATGACATAGGATTGTGCTTCAACCCACTTGGTAAAATAGTTTATGGCTACTAGGACGTATTCATGTCCTCCATATCCCTTGGGGGTGATCTTATCAATGATGTCGATTCCCAATGCTGAAAATAGCCAAGGGGATGTGATGATCTGTAGCATTGAGCGTGGCATATGCTGTGGGTTGGCATATATTTGGCATTTTTTGCATTTTTTTGACATATCAATCTCTTTCCATGGTGGTCCAGTAATACCCCAGTCGTAGGATTTTTCTAGAGAGCATTCGACCATGCATGTGCAGCGCGCGCATACCATTGTGCACGTCATCTATGATTTCTGGAGCTTCTTCGGCGCTCACACATCTGAGGTTGACTGCATTGTGGGATTTTTTTGTACAGAACCCCCTTTGTATTGTATGTATTGTGCCGCTAAGAGACAATTTGCCCGTTGCGCTCTTATTGGTGCACCTGGAGAATATGTGCCATTGGTGATGTAGTTGTAAACATCTTGGTGTAGACACCAAACTTGTGTCAATGATAAGTCCCCATAAAAACCCGATGATAAAGGATTGGATTTTGCTCGAACTTGGGTTTCAAGAATTATTGCTCTGATGATTAGCACAATTCATTTGACTTAACCAGTGCAAGCCTTTTGTGCTGGTGATCCGAATCAGTTGGACTCAATTCATTTGGAGTCCAAAACTGAGAGATAGGCCTCTTTGAGCCCAAAGGCCTGAAAGGGAACCCAAACCTTTGAGTCAACCCTTGGTCAAATAAGGGAACTCAGTCAATCCCACGTGTACCCCTCGGAATAGCCTCCCCCGCCTAGAAAGCATGTCAGGTGCCTATGCAGGCAGGTCGCTCTAGGTCCAAGCGGCCACGCGTGAGTTCAAGCATTGGCCGCTAGGACAAGCGGCTATGCTGCTAGGCCAAGCGGCTTGACCGCTTGCCTAGTGGCTGAGTCGCTTGCCAAGTGGTTCAACCGCTTGGCCTAGCTGCATGGCCGCCTGGACCCTTTCTCGCGGACGGCAAATTCGAGGCCTATTCGATTTTCGTGCCAAACCTTGGCACCTCCCCCTCTTCTATATAAACAAACCTTAGGGTTCAGTTGAAGAGCTCTTCCAGTTTCTCTCTCAGGTTGGGAATTTTAGAGATTGGTCTTTTGGCTGGCAGTTTCTCCTTCATATTAAACCCTAAATTTTGATTCTACTCCTTCTTTAGGCTAGCCCTAGCACCACAAAAATAAATCTTCAGACTTCATCAAGAGCAAGAGTTTAAGCATTAAACCCAATAAGTTCATTGTGAGCATCTAGATAATCCAACCTGAGGGTTTTCATTAAATTTTATAGTTGTTTGTTATTTACTAACGATCTTGGTTTATGTGATATGTACATGCATGACGCGTTTTGACCAAAAAGGCTTGTATTGAACCCAATGAATGAATGAATGGATGAATGAATGCATGTTTTTATTGATTCCTCTTTGTTATAAATTATGCTTTGTTTGTGAGTAGGGGGTGAATTGTCTTGTTTGTCTTCTAATTTGCTGGTTTTAGCGTATTTATTGTTTTAGCATCAGAAGCATGTAAATTTTATAAGTTGTTAAAAGTGGTCACGTTAGTAAATGTTTGTTGAACCCATTAGTTAAAACTAGGAATTTGGGCAAATTGAACCTTATTAGGACCGTAGCATTAATAATTGCATTGAATTGATTAGTAAAGGCCGTTATCGTTAACGGGCGAGTTGGGTGCCTAACACCTTCCTAACTCGTACTCACGCCCCCTAACTTATTTATGAAGTCAATTTCCCCAATAGAGATTGGGGTGCACAGGAATCGAGTAGACCTCTTTTTAGACTATTCACTTGACTCCAAGGGTTCCAAATTTTCTTAAATTTGGTGGCGACTTGCGATAATCTTAATCATGTCCCTTGTACAAAGGACAAATCTTCATGTGCATTCACACTCGAAAGATTCACAAACAATGACGTTCTCCTAGGCTACCCCGCCGGCCCCGAGATAAATATCTGGTAGCCTACTGTGGCGACTTTACTAGGGACGTGATTAAGAGGGTGTAACGTGAAAATTAGTTTAATGCTATTATTTTTGCTTGATTCACTACCTTGAGTGTTCGTATTATTATTTTTGTGACATGTCATTCATCTTATTTAATTGCATCCATTGCATTCAGGTGAATGCGCTTGCACGACTTCCGAGCTTGTTTTTACAAGTTCAAACTAGTTTCTTAGCCAATGGAGTGTGGTGAAGTGCCTTGGTGATAATCCACTCGATTCTTCTTTGCCAAGAAACATGGATCCCCCACCTCATGTACCTTCCTACGCAATCGTTCAATCCACGAGTAGGATAACAAGAATGCATCACATTGTCGCGCATCCTGCGGATTGTTGTACATTCTTGATCAAGAGTATCTTTTGACCAAAACCCTGAAGCCTACCCCATTGCATGAACTAGAACCAATGTTTTAGGTCGAAACTCACTCCCATGTCCATGCTAGATTTTCATGATCATATCATTTGCGCTGCTGTGTTGTTTGCCCATATGTGAACGCAATATTTGCGTAGTCGTTTTGGGCGTCATAGAGTATTAGGTTAGACCCCAATTAGGATATTTTCCTTTTTGAGTCTAGATTTTGTCTTAAAATTGAGTATAGAATCTTTATTTTTAGGAAACAATATCCCCGAATGTTCTATATGATGCTTGTTACCTTAAGAAAGATTTAGTGTTTTATTCTTTCCCATCATTTAGGTAGTGAGTTTTAGTCAAAGATCTCAAGATAATATTTCTCCCATCCCTTTTTAGTCAAGAGTATAATATCTTTTACTTTATACCATATTGAGTCGAGATAATATCTCTCCCCTCCCTTTTAGTCTAGAGTATAATATCTTTTTCTTTATCCCATATTGAGTCGAGATAATATCTCTCCCCTCCCCTTTAGTCAAGAGTATAATATCTTTTACTTTATCTCATATTGAGTCGAGTTAATATCTCTCCCCTCCCCTTTTGGTCAAGAGTATAATATCTTTTACTTTATCCCATATTGAGTCCAGATAATATTTTTCCCTTCCCCTTTTAGTCAAGAGTATAATATCTTTTGCTTTATCCCTTATTAAGTCGAGATAATATCTCTCGCCTCTCCTTGTAGTCAAGAGTATAACATCTTTTTATTTTTATCCCGCGTCGAGATCTTTCGACCAAAACCCATTACTTAGTCCCCAAGGGTAACTATGTTGATAGAATATTCTAGATAGAGACTTCCCACTTTTGTTTTAAAACTTTTCTTTTTGTGGAACTTGTTAGTCTTTCCTTTTCTAAGTCTTATCCGCTGTCCAGGATTGGGAAGAAAACAGTCTGTCTGAAAAGTTGGGAGCGCGATCATGGTAATCAACGTCTAGTTAGGATGCTCGTATTGGAGTCTCCCCCTTCGAGCAAAGCTAGGTCTGACGCAGTATTTGTTACTCCCCCTCCATATCGACCACCTAGTTCTAAGTTGACTGAAATGGCCGAAGATGATGCACCACCTCCACCACCTAAGACCACTGCTGAAATGTTGACTGAAATGATGAAAATGCTGGAAACTATGGAAAACCGTATGACATGGATAGAAATTAAGGTTCATGAAGCTGACTCTTTTAACCAAGATGACCCTCCACCTTGAGATGACAAAGTGGAAGAACTAAGTGCACAAATTAAGAACCTTGAGTTAGCTCTAACTCAAAACAAGATCATAAGTGACTACATAATCAATGCTGAAGGATATTCCTCTCACATCAAGGGGAAACTCCCACAAAAATTCTCAATGCCTGAAGTCTCCACCTTTAAATGGATCGATGATCCAAAAGATCACATAAGGGCTTTCACCACTGCAATGGGCCTAAGAGGAGTGGATCATTACCTCTATGTTCACCTTTTCTCGCAAACCTTGGACCTCACTGTTAGGGCATGGTTCTTCAAGCTTGAGCCTAGTCAAATTCAAGATTGGAACAAGGTGTCTAGTTTGTTCCTCATTAGACACTCCAACAATGTTATCCAACCAACTACCATGAGAGAGCTAGAAGCAACAAAGCAAGGTGAGAATGAAAGCTTCACTGACTTTGTTATGAAATGGAGAAGTAAATTGGCCGAAATTCTTGACCGTCCATCCAAGGAAGAGCAAATTCGAAAACTCATCAAAAATTTACAACCTCCTTACTTGAATCCTCTCAAATATCAAGCAATTACTTCACACACAAAACTCAATATATAGTGTGGGATTGCTCATAGAGGACGATCAAGCACTTAAAAAGGAGAAAAGCAACGACTTCTTCAACAAAGGCACTTATAACTCGAATTACAAGAAGAATTCCAACTCGGGAACCTCTTCCAATAAGGTTAATGAATTCAATGTTGTGTACGACAAACCGCAAAGGCAATATACCCTATTGTGCATGACCTATGCTAAAGCTTTGGAAAAACTTGTCAAAAATGACTACGTCAATGCTATGGGTCCCACTTCGGATCCTGATGTCAAAAAGAGGAGCCCGTCATGGAATCCTAATCTTTATTGCAAATTCCATAAAAGAAAAGGACATGATACCGAGAGGTAGTGGACACTCAAAAATAAAATCCAGGATCTTTTTAACAATGGGACTATTCCCAAGCCAAAGAATGTTCCCACTCCAAACAACAACACCAATCCTCTAGGTACGGATTTCGCCATTTCAGATGAAGAAGAAAAGAACCCCTCTCTTCTGATTGTGCCAATTGGACATCCTATCCCATCATTTAAGCTTAACTCACTCCATCTAGAGGTAGCCGGACTTTGGGAAAGTGATAGCAACGAGGAAGATTCTACCCTCCAGATTTCTAAAGCATGGTACGACTCTTCTGATGACGAACCTCCCAAGGTTGAACACCTCACGAGGTAGGGAAGACACTATATACCACCCCATCTCCAGAATAAGGATCCATTACAAAACACAACTTTAGTTATACCACAAGTGAGGGACTCTGCACTAGTCCAAAACAAGGACCAAAACCCTCCAATCGAGAATGATGGCACTACACTACTTAAACAGCTCCAAAAGACTAAGGCTGATATTTCTATATAGCAACTTTAGACTACATCTCAAGTACATAGGAATGCCTTACTAAAAGCACTAAAAAAAAACCTTGGTTTCCCCCGAAGCTACTCCGGATGACTTGATCAATCTCCTCACAAAAGGAAATTCCTTGCAAGCAATTGCATTCACTAGCGAGGACCTTCCACCCAAAAGAACTCACCACAACAAGGCACTCTACCTAACTTCCATATGTGAGAAGAAACAAGTCCCAATTACCCTAAAAGACAATGGATTTGTTGTCAATGTTTGTCCCTAAGGACCACCCAATGCTTGGGCATAAATGTCAACAATGTCGCGCATGTCGCACAAGGGTTGAAGGCCTATGACAATTCCAAATGAAATGTCTTAGGCATATTGTCAGTCAACCTTAGCACCAGGCCAATTGAGAAAATGGTGCAATTCCACGTCATCGACATCTCAACTTCATTTAATTTGCTCCTAGGACGCCCATGGCTCCATGGACTAAATGCGATAGCTTCAGCATTACATCAAAAGGTCAAAATGATGGTCGGAGGGGTAGTTCTAGAGGTTAGAGCTGATTCTATGATCGCTAGCATTGAGGATATGCCAATTCTCAAGGTCGAGCACACTGCACAAGATGAAGAATTCTGGGGTTTTATGACTGAAGGCGTCGCCCTACTTAAGAAAGATATAGCTCCTTTCGCACCATATTATCATCTAGGAATTAATGCCATCCTAAGGAATCAAGGGTACTTCTCTGGCACTGCTCTAGGCGAAGGTGTCTCCAAACCACTTCCAGTTTGGCCATCCAAAGCCGGAAATAATCTCTTTCGGCTGGGCTACAATCCCACCAAGCAAGAAATGCGGGAATACATTGCTAAGGAAAAAGAGAAAAAGGGTCATTAAGAAAACAAGGCCTACGACATCCCCATGTCACCATACCCGCACACTCTAAATGGGCCATTCGTCCAGTCTGGAGATCCATTCCCTTACTATGGATTTTCCGAGCCTTATGTTCTCCCTGTGTATGGAATCTAAGTTCCCGGTTTCGAAGTCTTCCAAGACTGCTACACGCTGGAAGAAACTCCTTTGCTTGTAAGAAGGAGGCTAAACTTTGATTGGGTAGAGAAGACACCATCATCCAAAATATGAGGAGCTCCACAATGTCAGTAATGCAATTTAGGATACAAACTTTGACCCAACTAAGTTGATCACTCGAACGGAGGATCAACTCAAAAAACAGAAACGCACGATAAGCTGGACGGGAACCAATGGAAAGAAGATCAAGATCACGATCGCCAAAGAATCCAAGTGTAACACCGACACTGACTCCGACAGGAGTGAGTCTGATTCTCAAGACGAGTCTAATATAGTAGAGTCGGGTAGTCCACCCATATCTATGTTTAATTCTACTTGCAAGTCTAATGATGTTAAAGCCAATAGTAATGGCCCAGTTGATGTTCCAACTTCTTCTATCAATGAAAAGAGTACTGATTCTGCTTACTTCTTGGATTACTTAGTAGATAAAAATTCAAAAGATGAACAAGAATTTCCCAAAGAAGTAACTAAAGCACTATTAGAGTATGAACAAAAGACTTCAATTGTGGAAGAAACAAAATTAATTAATCTTGCAAGCGATCAAGAGCCGTGACAAGTGCGCATTGGCTTATCGCTAACTCTCAAAGAGCGAGAAAGCTTTATAAATCTCTTAAAAGAATACATAGACGTTTTCTCTTGGTCCTATAAAGATATGCCAGGAATAAGTCGTGTGATAGCACAGCATACCATACCGCTCAACCCCGATTCAAAACCGGTAAAGCAAAAACTTCGGAGAATGAAACCTGAGTGGACACTGAAAATCAAAGAAGCGGTACAAAAACAGCTCACGGCAGGTTTCATTAAGGTCGCTCAATATCCAGAATGGGTTGCCAACATAGTACCCGTTCCAAAAAAGGATGGCAAAGTAAGGATGTGCGTCGATTTCATAGATCTAAACAAGGCAAGTCCAAAGGACGACTTTCCCTTGCCACATATAGACGTACTGGTGGACAATATCACAGAACATGCCCTCTTATCACTCATGGATGGCTATGCAGGGTATAACCAAATACAAATGGCTGAAGAAGATATGGAGAAAACTACCTTCATAACCCAATGGGTACATACTGCTACACTGTCATGCCTTTCTGGTTGAAAAATGCAGGGGCAACATACCAAAGAACCGCAACTTCCCTTCTACATGACATGATGCACAAAGAAGTCGAGGTGTACGTAGACGATATGATCATCAAATCCAAAGAGAGAGAAGGGCATGTCTCTCGGGTTGTTTCCTCGTCAAGTAGCTCAAGTGCTTCACGGTGAGGATGTTGATCTTGCTAGAGTTGTGCATTTCTACACTTCTAGAGCCCGGGATGCGATGGATATGAGGTACAAGAAATGTGCCTTTGTATTTTGCCTCCTCCACCGTTATTTGTTTGTTGGTGGCAATGAATTCGCTCTTATTCCATCCGAAAATAAGTCTACCATCAACAAGGGTAAAGCTGGCCTTCTTAGAGTGACCGAGCAAATTCAATGGGATAGCTCTCCTATGCACTTGGTCGTGGGAGAGACGATCCTTGCTTTAGATAGCCTCAAGAGCAATCCTCAAGAGTCCTTCACCGGGATCCCTTTACTCCTTCAAGTATGTTTTTGTGATAAAGGCTTGATCTATGTGGATTTAATATGTAGTGAAATTCTCATCTTGTATTGTCTTGAATTTTTTCTTTTTTGTTGTTTTTGTGTACATATGGCTTCAAGAGAAACTCAATATCCTTGAAATTCCTTCCATAGATACTCGAAAGTATCTCCCAAAATAATTTCCGGTGAGGCATCGACACTTTTCTTTATCTTCCCGTGAGAAATGGTTGGAATTCTTCTATGCCAAGACCTAGATGGGTTCGTTTATTCCGTGGTGAAATACCACTAAGATCGTAGGATGTAGTGAGGACATGCCTTTAACCCAGATCATAGGCTTGCGTACCTTGACTTTCTTTTTTTCAAACCGCCTCCTACGACAATTCGGTTTACGGCAGAAAATTCCGAATGCAAGTTGCGTGTGCCCTTGTCAATGGCCTCTAACCCCTTCCTTGTTGACCATCAAGTCAACAAAAGGCTCCTAGAGGAAGAAAAAGAGTTATTCAAGGCTCGCAAATATGATGAGCCTAGTGGTGTAAGGATAACTCCTATTGATAGGCTCGCTAGGCCTTCCAAGCCCTAAACTAAGGGTAAGGAAAAAGGTAAGGCTAAGGCCCAAACCAAAAGGAGGAAGAATCCAGACCACTCGGCCAAACAAGTCCTTCAAGTTAGGCTTAATGATCACGAGGGCTCTTCGAGCAATGGTAGGGAAAAATGGGCTCCAAAAGAATGAATGGAACTTGATGAGCCTAGCGAGCCCGCCCAAGAGCTCGAAGTTAACAAAGACAAAGAGGAGTAGTCCACCTCTAGTTGTCTAGCAAGTGTTATTTTTTGTGCTTAATAGTATAATTCAAATAACGGGTTTGCATGCCCAAGTAGATGTAGTTTACAATTGCCCTTTTATTACTTCTTTTTTATTATTTCAGCAATTTTTTTTTTAGAGCATGTAATGGACTTTAGCCATATTAATGAAAGACTTTCTTATTTTTTGCATTAATCGAATGGATTAAAACTCCCTTAGAGATTTATTTTATTAAGGTGGCCGAGCCCAAATTACATGGGCCACCTACATATCCATGCGGAATCCGGCCAATGTAGTTCGTAAAACCAAATCTCGTTTTTTTTTTCTATTTTTGTTCCAGTCGTGGACCCCACGTGGACGGGTTTGAGTGGTGAGGTAAGGGATGTATTGAGTGGTTTTGGTCTCATCCTTTTCAAATTACCCATAATCTCATCAAACTTCTTATCAGTGGTTTTGGTCATTGTGAAGCTTGGGGTGTGATTGGTGAGGTAAGGGATGTATTGAGTGGTGGCGAGCTTTGTGGTGGTGATGGATTATGGGGTGATGGCTTTTTGGAATGTGGTGGTGAGGCTTTTTTGTGGTTGAGGTAGTCGGGAACTTGGTGGCGTACACGGTTGCAGACGAACTAGCCTTGTCGAAGATCGAGCCCAGCTTTTCTCAAGGTTTCCTTTCTTCTTCAGACCCCCTATCCTGAACAGGAAGCATGGAGCACTTAGTAACAAGAAAATACCATGAGACTCACACCTAAGAAAAATGACGACCCGCACATAAGAAAGACATTGTCCTAAAAAAAAAGATCCTTAAGCCTAGATGCCCAAATATTCCCCCAATATCGAAAAAGAATAGAGTCAATGAACGAAAATAGGAAAAAATAGAAAAAAGACGGACTATCTTTTTTTTTTTTTTTTTTCTAGACTCAAAGAAAATGGAAAATGGGATAAAAAAAAAATCCGGTCATCATTTTTTTTATTTTTTTTTTCGCTAAAGATTTTTTTTTTTTTTCTGGACGCCTTTTTTTTTCACGCCATTTCTTGTTTTGTTTTTTTTTTGCTTTTATTTTTTTTGACCGAATCTGGATTGCATAAAAAAAAAGAAAAAAAGAAAAAAAGAAATAGAAAATGGGAAAGGGGAAATTAGAGTGATTGACTCTTTTTTTTTGCTAAAAAGGTCCTAGGAAATTGTTCATGACTGTGACAGAATATATCATTGGGAAAATGATGAGTGTTCATTGAATTGAATTCTCGCACTATTTTTGGGCATTAGGAACTAGCTAAAAAAAAAATAAAAGTCTCCTAGCACGTAAGTACATATTGGCACATAGTCACGACATTCATGCATTCAAGCAAGCATTACAACGATGCAGTTACAGGCAAACATGTGATCAGACGGGCATTACAACGACACATGCACAACAAGCAAGCGAATGCACGAATGTGGGTTAGAGGCTTATGGCTCCTGTAAGGTCACCACGACAAATTACAATTTCCGTTCGGCGGATGGTCGACACATCAATTGTAATTCTTTTTCACCAACAAGAGTGGATGAGTCGTGGGTGAAGAAGCGTCGGTTTGCACGATAGGACAACTGTACACTCCATTAGATATACTGGTTGTCTACGAGTTACGACACAAACTTCCTCGAGCGTCGATAAGGGTCAAAAGATTGTGACAAAGCACATGCAAATGATGCAAAATATGGAACATGTTATTAAACAATTAAGCAAACTTGACTTTCGAGTCTCACCCTCTTAAATAAATCCCCAGTGAAGTCGCCACTGTAAGGACCCGGAATTTTCCATCTGCTCCACGGAGTGCGTTCTCATAGAAAATTTGTAAGCTGGGGGCTTTAGATAAGTTTAAGGGACCATCGAGTTGGAAAAGATTTTGTAAAGACTTGAATTGAACAAAAACCATGAAAGAGGTCACAAATCTGCTATCGGCGTTTTATCTAAGGGACAGACCGAAGGGACAAAACCGAACAGATAACCCAATAGCGCGATTAGAAAGACTCCCGCTCATATAGAACATATGAGTACCCTAGAATAATAGGTTCGGGGGCGAAGGTACGAGCTGGGAAGGTGTTAGGCACCGAAATCGCCCGTATTATGAAGGCCTCTACTAACTCAAGTCTGCTTAATAATTTAAAGACATAATTCCCATGCCAAAGCGGATTAACAACCTAGGCTTAGACTATTAATTAGTTCATCACGAGCATCACAACATTTACTGTTAACCCTTGTTTAGACATGCATTCGATTGGCAAATTGAGCATTACGACGACTAGACATGCTTGGACAGACAATATTTAGGAAGAAATAAAAGACGTTTACTAGAATGATATCTACATTATGAGTACTAGAAAATAAACAATTAGGCAATTAATTTGATTTGAGCCCTCAGAAGTTTGTACCTGAACTGTAGGCTATATTTGACAAAAATAGTAAAGACAAGATCTCATGTTTGGAAGAAAGAGGGAGAAGCTCGGGAGTACTCAACCGAGAATAGAGGTTGTCAACTGTAGACTGTGTGTTTTGAACTGACGGATGAGGGTCGTATTTATAGGCGCAGGAAGTAGGGTTGAACGGGTGAAAGGAGCCGAAATTAGGATTTTGGGCAGAAAAATAGTCGGGCCTGGATTTTCATCCAAGGCCGCTGACAGCCCTGGAGAGGGCCTCTAGCGGCCGTGGTTATTAACTTAGGGCCGCTGAAGGCTGTTAGCTGGCCAGCTGGATGTCGTCATAATGACGACATCCAGTCCATTTTAATTTCCGAATGATTTTTAGTGTCTTGAAAATATGAAAAGATGGTTTTACCCTTCTGCGGTAAAAAGACGATTTTACCCCCGGCTCGCAACTTGGCGACCGGGAGTAGGAAAAACACACGAGAGGTGTCGTTGGAAAGCTCTTGAACGGCGCTTTTGAATGGGACTGGTATGAAGGAGTGATTGAGGAAAAACCTGAGACGTTATTTTACCTATTAAAGTAAAAATAGCATTCAAGTTTATAAATTACTCCTTTCATCATCGGGCTTTGTAGACGCCAAAAAAGCGCCTTCAGATTTCTCCGCAAAAGCCCGATGATGAAAGGAGTAATTTATAAACTTGAACGCCATTTTTGCTTCAATAGTTAAGATAAGGTCTCAGGTTTTCCTCTAAACACTCCTTTATTCCAATCCCATTCAAAATCCTTGTTCAAGAGCTTTCTAACGACACCTCTCATGTCTGTTTCCGACTCCCAGTCGCCAAGTTGCGATTCAGGGGTAGAACCATCTTTTACCGTCCAAGGGTAAATCTCAGGGCCGCTAACGGCGCTGACACAGCCTCTGGCCAGACTCTTTTTTCAAGCCCAATTCAATTTTCGGCTCCTTTTCAGCCGTCCAGCCCTACTTCTCCACGCCTATAAATACGACCCTCCTCCCTCAGTTCAAAACACACAGTCTACAGTTGACAACCTCTATTCTCAGGAGTATTAACATTGAGCTTCTCCCTCTTTCTTCTAAAATTTGAGATCTTGTCTTTTACTATTCTTGTCAAACATAGCCTACAGTTCAGGTACTAACTCCTGAGGGCTCAAATCAAATTAAATGCCTAATTTTTTTATTTTCTAATAGTCATAATGTAGATATCATGCTAGAATAACGTTTTTATTGCTTCCTAAATATTGTCCTTCCAAGCATGTCTAGCCATTGTAATGCTCAACTTGTCAATCAAATGCATGTCTAAATAAGGGTTAAAATAAATGTTGTGATGCTTGTGATGAAAAAATTAATAGTCTAAGTCTAGGTTGTTAATCCGGTTTTGCATGGGAATTATGTCTTTAAATTATTAAGCAAACTTGAGTTAGTAGAGGCCCTCATAAAACGGGCAAGTTGGGTGCCTAACACCTTCCCACCTCGTACCTTTGCCCCCGAACCCTTTATTGTTGGGTACTCATATGTTCTATATGAGCGGGAGTCTTTCTAAAAACATGATTATTTCACTTATCGCGCTATTGGGTTGTCCCTTCGGTTTGTCCCTTCGATAAAACGTCGATAGCAGATTTGTGACCTCTTTCATGGTTTTAATTAAATTCAAGTCTTTACAAAATATTTTCTAACTCGACGGTTCCTTGAACTTATCTAAACCTCCAGCTTACAAATTTTCTATAAGGACGCACTCCGTGGAGCAGGTAGGAAATCCCGGGTCCTTACAGTGGCGACTTCACTGGGGATTTATTTAAGAGGGTGAGACTCGAATGTCAAGTTTGCTTAATTGTTTAATAACCTGTTCCATCATTTTCATGTGCTTTGGCACAATTTTGACCCTTATCGACCCTCGAGGAAGTTTGTGTCACAACTCGTAGACAACCCGTATATCTAAAGGAATATACAGTTGTCCTATCGTGCAGACCTATGCTTCCTCACCCATGACTCATCAATCCTTGTTGATGAAAAGAATTACAATTGATGTGTCGACCATCCACGGAAAGGAAATTGTAATTTGTTGTGGTAACCTCATAGGAGCCAAAAGCCTCTAGCCTACATTCGTGCATTGGCTTGCTTGTTGTGCATGTGTCGTTGTAATGCCCGTATGATCACATGTTTGCCTGTAAACTGCGTTGTTATAATGCTTGCATGATTGCATGAATACTGTGATTATGTGCCGATATGTAGTTACGTGCTAGGAGCCTTTTCTTTTATTTTTAGCTAGTTCCTAATCCCGAAGATGGTGCGAGAATTCAATTCAATGAACCCCCGTCATTTTCCCGATGATATATTCTAAAAGTCGTGAATAATTTTCTAGGATCTTTTTAGGAAAAAAAAAAGGAGTCAGTCTTCCAATTTCCCCTATCCCTTTTTCTATTTCATTATTTTCTTTTTCTTTTGATGTAATTCAGATTCAGTAAAAAAAAAAAAAGAAAATCAAAAACAAAAAAAAAAGGGCCCGAAAATGAAAAAAAAATAAAAAAAAAAGACCGAAATTCTTTTTGTTTATTTTTATCCAATTTTTCATTTTCTTTGAGTTTAGAAAAATAAAAAAATAGGATAGTCAGTATTTTTCTATTTTTCTTATTTTTGTTCATTGATTTTATTTTCCTTTATGTATTAGGGAATATTTGGGCATTAGGCTTAAGGATCCTTTTTCTAGGACAATGTTTTTTTCTATATACGGGTCAATATTTTTCTTAGATGAGAGTCTCATGGTCTTTTTCATGTTACTAAGTGCTCCGTGCTTTCTATTCAGGATAGGATCCAAAGAAGAAAGACTTGACTGAGGTTCGATTCAGCTTTCTACAACATATTGATTCAAACCACCTCAATTGCACCATGATCAGAACAGTTGAGGAATACCTTGTTGAGATGACTGACCGAGTGGACAGGTTGAAAGCTGACATCACCAACATTAAGTCAAGACAGTTATGGGATACGCCAATGTTCGTCCCTTCATCTGAAAACCGGAAATCCATAACTCTGGAAAGCCCGATCCCGTTCCCCCAAGAGCTAGAAAGGAAACGCAAGAGCGGCGAGTCTTCCTCCAATGTCTCACCAAGGGAATACCTCATACCTCGAAATAAGCCACAGAGGAAATTCGCTCCATTATGGATAACGCTCATTACAACTTTTCAGAGGTTGGTGGACAAGGACATGCTTCGACCCGTAGGTCCCACTCCAGAACCAATTATCAAGGGTCGTAACTGGAAAGAAGGCGAATACTGCAAGTACCATCAAGAGAAAGGGCATGATACAAACAATTGTTTGGCCCTTAAAAATATCATCCAAGACAAGTAGTAGACAATGACACTCTACCATTGCCTAAAGCTGAAGAAACCGAAAGCGCTGATAACCTCCTGGGTGCTATCAACCATATTACAAGTAAGGAGCCCAAAGATTACTCTCACCTCATTTATGGTGAGGAGATCACCTTGATTTCCCAGAAATCTTATGAAGAAGGACCAGACCTGAGAAGCGACAAAGCGGAAGACGATAAAAATCAGATACAAGAAAGTTTGGCTCGTATAATCAAAGGGGTTCAAGAGATAAGAGAAAAGGTTGACATCCTATAAGAGCGCACCTCTAAGCGCAAGAATGCGGTCATCTTGACCAAAGAAGAAACTTGGTGGCACTAGACCTCCTCTATCACAAAATGTCTAAGTATGGGTATGTTTGTCCGAGGACACCCACGTCAAGGCTCCTTCCGAGAGACGGAAATCCGTTTCTAAGCTGTACCTACTGCGCGGATGAGGGACACCAGATCAATCAGTGCAGGCGCTTTAAGGGGCTAGTCTTGCGTTTCATTGACCAAGGGACAATGTGGCCACCGTACACTTGGACAATCAGCTGGTGTCGTCATGGCCAAGAAAAGTACACCCCTCTCTTTGCACCAATGGAAGCTTTTATGAACGCACTAGTATGGAGAGCTGACATTCAACCCTGCATCCCTTTGGAAGATGCCAAATCAGCACCAGGAGAAAACCGACCCTACTGCAAGTATCATTGAGTGTTCGGTCACCATACGGACGACTGCCTGCGCCTAAAGGATGACATCCAGAGTGTCATTGACAGAGGAGAAGTTCCACCACCCTTGAAGGATGGTGACGTCGACGATGATGCCTGAAACTAGTTGGTTACCCACAGGAGCTAGAGGAATCGAGTCTGAGTCCCCAAGTTTTGTCAAGTTAGGATCTTAGCTAAATCTTTAGGTTGAGTCTGGAACAGGGGATGTTCCCCTTTTACTTTTCTTTCTAAGTCTAGTTTCTTTTTGACGGGAATTAGAGACCCTCTTCTTTAAAGTCATGTGTGCTTATCTCTTTTTGCAAATCAATAAAAATTCCTCTTGCTCATTTCTTTCCTTGTTTAGCTATTGATAAATCCAATGAACACAAACTAGCACAAATCATTAACTAACCAATTTAAGCAATGTAAGTAAACTTCGCAAAGCAAGAATGCAGATTATCACTTTTTTTACAAGAATTTGAGTAACTAAACTCCCTCAACGATGCCACTCCACAAAGAAGAAGTGAGCTAGCTTTCTGCGACAACCTCGACATGACCCTGGCTCCAATCGAAGAGGATCCTTGGTACCAAGACGTCTTCAACTACATCACCAAAGGAATATACCCTCAAGATGCACCACCAAGATCTCAACTGGCCATTCGTCTCTTAGCAGTGCAATACATAGAGTACAAGGGGGTTCTGTACAAAAAATCCCACAACGGGGTCAACCTCAGATGCGTGAACTCCGAAGAAGCCGCAGAGATTATGGACGAGGTACACAATGGTGTGTGCGGACCACACATGAATGGTCGAATGCTCTCTCAAAAGGTCCTACGACTGGGATACTATTGGACCACTATGGAAAGGGATTGTTACGACTATGTCAAGAAGTGCAAGAAATGTCAGATATATGCCAACCTGCAGCATATGCCACCTTCAATGCTCCACAACCTCACATCCCCTTGGCCGTTTTCTGCATGGGGAATAGATATCATTGGTAAGATCACCCCAAAAGGTTCGGGAGGACATGAGTACATACTTGTAGCTATAGACTATTTTACCAAATGGAACGAAGCCCAATCCTGTGTCGTCCTTGCCTCCAAACAAGTGTCCAAATTCATAAGGAGCAACATCATTTGCTGATACGGCGTTCCGCATGAAATCATCAGTGACCATGGATCCCATTTCAAAGCCGAAACAACCACCCTCCTCAAAAGCTACAAAATTCAGCACCACAAATCATCCCCTTACCGTCCCCAGACCAATGGCGCAGTAGAAGCCGCCAACAAAAACCTCAAGACTATCATTGAAAAGATGATAGAAAACTACAAAGATTGGTCCGTAAAACTCCCATTTGCCCTTTGGGGGTATAGGACATCCATATGATCCTCTACGGGAGCAACACCTTATGCCCTAGTCTTACGGAATGCAAGCGGTTTTACCCATAGAAGTCCAACTACCCTCCATGCGCATAGCCTTAGAGGGTGAAATTCTTGAAACCTAGTGGTTACAAACCCACTACAAAGAACTCATGTTCACGGATGAAAGACGCCTACGGGCCCTACACCACTCCCACATGTACCAGCAACGCATGGCAAGAGCATTCAACAAAAAGGTCCGACCTCAGAATTTAAAGGAAGGGGATTTAGTTTGGAAAGAATTACGTGCCGCGGTTACCGACCCCAGAGGAAAATTTCGACCAAACTGGTCCGGTCTGTTCATCATCAAAAACATTCTATCAAGAGGCGCAGTCGGACTCATGGATATTGATGGCATCGAGTTCAGTCAGCTCACCAATATGGACCACCTGAAGAAGTGCTACGTCTAAATAATAATAAAAAATTAAAACAAAAAAAAAAACGAAATTTAAAATAAAAAAAAAGACGTACACAAAATGAATGAACTACGCTGGCCTGATTCCACAGTGGATACGTAGGTAACCCTTTTAAGGGGCCCGGGCAAAATCAATCCAAAAATTTCATTCAACTCATTCAAAAAGGGGTAATCTTTATTCAAACTGAATGAATAAGCTTACATTGCAAGAAATTAAACTTCCTAAGGTTACAAAAAACAATAATAGTACAACTGCAGACGCAAAAAAAGCGCCTTTAGATTTTTCCACAAAAGCCGGATGATGAAAGGAGTAATTTATAAACTTGAACTGCTACTTTTGCTTTAATAGTTAAGAGAAGGTCTCAGGTTTTTCCTCCAAACACTCCTTCATTTCGTTTCATTCAGAAGCCCCGTTCAAGAGCTTTCCAACAACACGTCTCACGCCTTTTTCGGACCCCCGGTCGCCAAGTTGCGATTTAGGGGTAGAACCGTCTTTTACCGTCCAAGGGTAAAATGATCTTTTCATATTTTTCGGAATACAAAAATTTCTTCGGAAAATAAAAATGGACTGGATGATGTCATTATGACGACATCCAGCTGGCTGCTGAGAGCCGTCAACGGTCCTGGAATAAGTACCAGGGCCGCTAGCGGCGCTGACCCTTCTTCGGGCCCGGCTGATTTTTCAGGCTCGTCTCATTTTTCAGCTCAATTTCTGCCGTCCAACCCTACTTCCCCACGCCTATATAAACAACCTTTCACCCTCAGTTCAAAACACACCGTCTACAGTTGAAAACCTCTATTCTCGGGAGTATTGACACCGAGATTCCCCTTCTTTCTCCGAAACTTGAGATCTTGTTTTACTATTCTTGTCAAGTATAGACTACAGTTCAGGTACAAATTCCTGAGGGCTCAAATTAAATTAATTGCCTACTTGTTTATTTTCCAATAATCATAATGTCGATATCATGCTAGAATAACCTTTTTATTGCTTCCTAAATATTGTCTACATAGTCGTTGTGCTGCCCGACTTGTCAAATAAAATGCATGTCTAAATAAGGGTTAAAAATAAATGTTGTGATGCTTGTGGTGAACCAATTAATAGTCTAAGTCTAGGTTGTTAATCCGATTTTACATGGGAATTATGTCTTTAAATTATTAAGCAAACTTGAGTTTGTAGAGGCCGTCATAATACGGGCGAGTTGGGTGCCTAACACCTTCCCACCTTGTACCTTCGCCCCCGTACCTATTATTCTTGGGTACTCATATGTTCTATATGAGCGGGACTCTTTCTAAAAACATGATCAGTTCACTTATCTTGCTATTGGGTTGTCCCTTCGGATTGTCCCTTCGGTTTGTCCCTTCGATACAACGCCGATAGCAGATTTGTGACCTCTTTCATGGTTTTTATTCAATTCAAGTTTCTTCAAAAGCTTTTCTAACTCGATGGTCCCTTGAACTTATCTAAAGCCCCCAGCTTACAAATTTTCTATAAGGACGCACTCCGTGGCCGTAGAAATCCTGGGTCCTTATAGTGGCGACTCAACTGGGTATTTATTTAAGAGGGTGAGACTCGAAAATCAAGTTTGCTTAATTGTTTAATAACGTGTTCCATATTTTTGCATCATTTGCATGTGCCTTGGCACAACCTTTTGACCCTTATCGACCCTTGAGGAAGTTTGTGTCGTAACTCGTAGACAACCCGTATATCTAAAGGAATATACAGTTGTCCTATCGTGCAAATCGACGATTCCTCACCCATGACTCATCAATCCTTGTTGATGAAAAGAATTACAATCGATGTGTCGACCATCCACCGAACGAAAATTGTAATTGTTGTGGTAACCTCACAGGAGCCAAAAGCCTCTAGCTCACATTCGAGCATCCACTTGCCTGTTGTGCATGTGTCGTTGTAATGCCCGTCTGATCACATGTTTGCCTTTAAACTGCGTTGTTATTATGCTTGTATGAATGCATGAATGCATGAATACTGTGATTATGTGCCAACATATACTTACGTGCTAGGAGCCTTTTCTTTTATTTTTAGCTAGTTCCTAATGCCTGAAGATGATGCGAGAATTCAATTCAATTCCCGATGATATATTCTAAAAATCATGAACAATTTTCTAGGATCTTTTAGCAAAAAAAAAGAGTCAATCTTTCCATTTCCTCTCTCCCTTTTTCTATTTTATTATTTTCTTTTTGTTTTTTGATGTAATTCTGATTCGGTCAAAAAACAAAAAACAAAAAAAACGGAAAAACAGAAATGTCAAAAAAAAAAAAAAAAAAAATCGAAAAATAAAAAAAAGAAAAGACCGAAATTCTTTTTGTTTTATTTTATCTCATTTTCCATTTTCTTTGAGTCTAGGAAATTAAAAAAAAAAAAAGGATAGTCCATCTTTTTCTATTTTTATTATTTTCGTTCAATTAACTTTATTTTCCTTTAATATTAGGAAAATATTCGGGCATTTAGGCTTAAGGACCTTTCCTTTCTAGGACAATGTTTTCCTATATGTGGGTCAACTTTTTCTTAAGATGAGAGTCTCGTGGTCTTTTTTTTTCACGTTACTAAGTGTCCCGTGCTTTCTATTCAGGATAGGATCCAAAGAAGAAAGATTCGGCTAGGGTTTAATTCACCATTCTACCACGCCTCGATTCAAGCCACCTTGATCACATCATGATCAGGACAGTTTAGGAGTATCTGGTTGAGATGACTAACCGAATGGATAGGTTGGAAGCCGAAATCACCAACATCAAGTCAAGACAGTTGTGGGATACACTAATATTTGTCCCTTCGTCTGAAAATCGGAAATCCGTGACTCCGGGAAAGCCTGCTCCTGTCCCCCAAGAGCCAGAAAAGAAACATAAGAGTGACGCGTCTTCCTCCAATGTCTCATCAAGGGAATACTACACGCCCCGAAGTAAGCCGAATAGAGATTTTTCTCCATTGGGGATAGCTCTCAGTACAGCTTTCGAAAGATTAGTGAACAAAGACATACTCCAACCCATAGGTCCCACTCCAGAACCAAGTACCAAGGGCCGTAACTGGAAAGAAGGTGATTACTGCAAGTATGATCAAGGGAAAGGGCATGACACGAATGATTGTTGGGCCCTTAAACACATCATCCAAGACAAGATAGACAATGGCACTCTACCATTGCCCAAAGCTGAAGAAACCGGAAATTTTGGCAACCTCCTGGGTACTATCAACAACATTACAATTGAGGAGCCCAAAGATTATTCTCACCTCATTTATGGTGAAGAAATCAACTTGATTTCCCAAAAATCCTATGAAGAAGAACTAGACGTGAGAGGCCACAAAACATTGGATGACAAAAGTCAAATACAAGAAAGTCTAGTCCGTATAATGAAAGGGATACAAGATATAAGAGAGAAGGTTTACATTCTAGAAGAACGCACCTCCAAGCCTAGGAATGCGGTCATCCTGACCAAGGAAGAAGCTTGGTGGCGCCAAGACCTTCTTTATCACAAAATGTCCAAATATGGGTATGTTCGTCCAAGGACCTCCACATCAAAGCTCCTTCCAAGAGACGGAAATCCATTCCTAAGTTGTACCTACTGCACGGCTGAAGGACATCACATCAATCAGTGCAGGCGCTTTAAGGGGCTAGTCACACGTTTCATTGACCAAGAGACAATGTGGCCACCATACACTTGGACAGTCGGCCGGTGTCGTCATAGTCAAGAAAAGTACACCCCTCTCTTCGCACCAATGGAAGCGGTTATGAATGGGATAGTATAGAGAGGTGACATCCAACCCCACATCCCTTTGAAAGAGGCCAAGTCAGAACCGGGAGAAAACCGACCCTATTGCAAGTATCATCGAGTATTTGGGCACCACACAGATGACTGCCTATGCCTAAAAGACGACATCCAAGGTGTCATTGACAGAGGAGAGGTTCCACCACCATTAAGAGATGGCAATATGGACGATGAAGCCTGGACGCAGGAGCTAAAGGAATCGAGTTTGAGTCCCTAAGTTTTGTTGAGTTAGGACCTTAGCTAAATCTTTTAGGTTGAGTCTTAAATAGGGAGTGTTCCCTCTTTTACTTTTCTTTCTAAGTCTAGTTTCTTTTTGTGATGGGAATTAGAGACCCTCTTCTCTAAAGTCATGTGTGCTTATCTCTTTTTGCAAATCAATAAAAGTTCCTCTTGCTCACTTCTTTCTTTGTTTAGCTATCGATAAACCCAATGAATACAAAGTTGCACAGATCGTTAACTTACTAATTTAAGCAATGTAAGTAAACTTCGCAAAGCAAGAATACAGATTTTCACTTTTACAGGAATTTGAGTAGCTGAACTCTCTCAACAATGTCGCCCCACCAAGAAGAAGCGAGTCAGCCGTTTGCAACAACCTTGACACAGAAACGACTTTGGCTCCGATCGAAGAGGATCATTGGTACCAAGACGTCTTCAACTACATCACCAAAGGCATATACGTTCAAGACGCACCCCTAAGAGCTCAACGGGCCATCCGTCTCATAGCGGCGCAGTACATAGAATACAAGGGGGTTCTGTACAAAAAGTCCCACAACGGGGTCAACCTCAGATGCGTGAATGTTGAGTTAAAATACCGCAAGTGCACGGTGTAGTTGTAGCTAGCATATGCAAGTACGGGTCGATCCCACGAGGATGTTGGTATGTTATTAATTCACTTGTTAAAGACCAAACACTACTACTACTAAGCTACGCAGTAAACAGAGAGTACTGAGATTGCACGAATAACTACTAGTGCCACTACCAAGATAACAGTAAAAGCAAAACAAATTAAACTAACTATTACCAAAGATTGAAACTTTAATAATCTATCACTACTAGAACTCTATGAAATACTGAACAGGACACATATTAGAGTATTGGGAACAAATCACAACTAATAAAATTAGCAAAAATCTGTAATTGAAATTGACAGAGTAAAGAAAAGAATTCACCAATTTGCTCCAAACAACTGAACTGAACCAACTGAGTGCTAGAACAGGGTTTCGAACCAAAACGCAATTCGACGAACTATTGAACCAAACTTAATAATCCGAATAAACTAGCTAATTGTATCTGAATTGAAGAACAAGGGAAATTGGAACAATCGAATTGAAAGCTAAACTAATTCAATAATTAAACCCTAATTAAACTGTAAACTCACGGCCTACCCTCAAGCTTTGCTTGCCTTTGCCTTATATAGGTGCTTCCCACAAACCGCAGCATCCCATCTTCCGCCAAAATGTGACACCTGGGCTGAAGTAGTTCATTATGATGCAAGCCGATTAAGAGAGAGAGAATCAGTAATTCTTTCGACCCATCTAATTTGCCGCTCAAATTCCGTGATGTATTGTGTTGAAGAAGGAAGATTTTTTGTGGGCTTTTCCAGATTTTCTTGATGTTTTGGAGCTCTTGCTATAATTGGAAGAGAAAGCAAAACTTGCTGTTGTGATGAAGAGAAGGGAAAGTGACGCAGCAAAAGGAGAGCAAAATGGGAAGTTTGGTAGTCACGTGCTCTTCAATCCAATTGCTTAAGTAGTGCTAGTTGACTTAAGAAGTAATTAAGCCCATTAGACTTTGATTTCTTGCATCACGTAAAGCTCCCAAGCCCTTTTACCAAATTGACTTCTTTTTGTTCCTTTCTTCTATGGCCTTCTCAACAAGATCATTACATTCTGCCAATTTCCTGTAAAACCAAATAAAACATAATCAAAGTAATATAATGATACGTATTTATGATCAGAACTAAGAATATTAAGGGTATAAAAGTGTATATTTTTAGACTCAACAAATACCCCCACACTAAGCGTTTGCTCGTCTCGAGTAAAAATGACTACTAGCTAATAACTAAAAAAAAAAGAAATAAAAATCCTAACTCACTGTCGCAGGAATCGCGATTGCACTTAGCATGTGCAACAAGCCCTTTAAACCCCTAGGTTCCCCCTAGTGGACGAGTAAGGTCTCGTGAGGGTTTACAGAAGATATACCCACATAATCCAGCATACTAAAACAAAGAGACTAACTAACCAAACAAAAATCTTGACGTTAAATTAGAGCGTGAAACAATCTTTTCAAAACTCATAACACTTCATGAACGAAGATACTCGAACAAACTCACTATTAATTAGCAAGCAAAAATCATTGAGAAGGTAGAACAAATACACTTGGTGGACTCTCACAAGGAGTATTGTACCACTCTAACACTCATGTGTTTGATAAGGGATGTGTTTCACTCAAAAATTCATTCCAGTGAAAAAGTTCTACCATAGGCTTGCAAATCTCCTAATTCTCCACCACTGGGATCACAATGCATGATACAAATCAAAAGGTCTTTATAAGGGTTGTAATGAGGCTTAAGGTAAAGGTGGGACAATATTTGGGAATTTAGCTTAAAAGCCGTGGAACTAGCGGAGCAATTTGAATCAGAACCAAAGATGGACCTCAAAAATAGACACTCAAAACTCTACCCCAAACTCCAAAAATCTTCCAAACATTGAACTATCACCCCTTTTTTATCTAGTGAAGCCAAGGAACTCTAAAACAAAGATTAAGATGACAATTACCTCAGCAGAAACTGATCATCATTAATACATTCTCCAACCCTCTTTACTCTAGGAGGAAATTAAATTATAACTTTAGTACTTCGTTACACAGAACATTTTCTCCTGTTTTCAGCTTCTTCTCTTTTTCTTTTTTTTTTTCAAGACATATCATACTAGTGGAACAAAAAGAAAAGAGAATTACAATGTGTTCCATCTTCTCTATTTTTTTTTTCAACAATAGCCAACCACACAGAACACCCCCACACCTATTCTTTGACATCCTTTCAAGCTAATGATCAAAAAGCTCCACTAGTCCTAAGGCTAGGTGAAGATAATGTGTTTGGGATAAATATTAGCTTGTAATGTGGCTTATAAGAAAAGAAATGGCCAATAAAGCTCAAAGGGGTTAATCAAACAGAAATATTATCGCAATGGTAGGCTATTTGGTTAATGTAGCTCACAATATATACGAAAGAATGCCTTTGTCATTTTCATATGCATGCATGTGTCAATGTGGCTTCAAAACAGAATCAATGCAAATTCTAGAGAAACAAAATCATGGAAGAATATCACACATGAAAGAATATAGTGAGACTGATATGGATGCTTCAGTCTAAAGGCTCAAAATCTCACTAGTTATATATGTGTCCACCAAGAGAAAGTCACTCTTACATCAATGATCATGACTATACTAGTTAATCGCAAGTAGTCAGTCAACTAATTCAATCATGTTATAAGTCTTTAAAGAATGAAAAACTCCTAATTTTGAATTTTTTTTTTATTTTTTTTATTTTTTTTTTTATTTTTTTATTTTTTTTATTTTTTTAAGTAAATCAAACACACAAATTCTTCTCCCCCCACACTTAAACTTGGCAATGTCCACATTGCAGACAAGGAAGTTGCAAAACAGATTCAGACAAGGAAGAAGAAAACGAAATAGAGAAAAGAACGAGAGTACCGGGTCGAATACTGAGTGTATCCAAGCCTTTTTGCTTCTGATCTAGTCATTGTATTGAGGCTCATAGAGTATCAAACAGTCCACTTCCTCTATGTCAGAGTTGCTGGTTCCTTGCTCTAAAAATGGTTTAAGTCGATGCCCATTCACCTTGAAGCTAGTTCCCTGCTCGGGGTCTGTTATCTGCACAGCACCATGCGGATAAACCTGTAATACAACAAAAGGCCCTGTCCAGCGAGATTTTAGTTTACCAGGAAACAAGTGTAAGCGAGAATCATATAATAAAACTTTCTGTCCAGGTTCAAAGGTTTTCCGAACGATATGTTTGTCATGAAACAACTTTGCTCTTTCTTTATGTATTTTCGAATTCTCATAAGCTTCATTTCGTATCTCCTCTAACTCACTTAACTGTAGTTTTGTTGCTGGTCCTGCATCATTCAAATCAAAATTCAGCATCTTAATAGCCCACATAGCTCGATGTTCAAGTTCTACAGGGAGGTGACAGGGCTTTCCAAATACAACTCTATAAGGTGACATGCCTAAGGGGGTTTTGAAAGCTGTTCTGTATGCCCACAGAGCATCAGAAAGTTTCTGTGACCAATCCTTCCTATTCTTGTGCACTGTTTTTTCCAAAATTTGTTTAATCTGTCTATTTGACACCTCAACCTGACCACTAGTCTGTGGGTGATAAGGGGTAGCCAGCCTGTGTGTTATAGAGTACTTTTCCAACAAAGCGTCAAACACACTATTGTCAAAGTGAGTACCTCTATCACTAATAATAGCTCTAGGCATACCAAAACGAGAGAAAATATTTTCTTTCAAAAATTTAACCACAACCTTAGCATCATTAGTTTGACAAGGTTTTGCTTCGACCCACTTAGACAAGTAATCGACAGCCAGCAGAATATACTCATTCCCATAAGAAATAGGAAATGGTCCCATAAAATCTATTCCCCAAACATCAAAGATTTCAACAATAATAATAGGATGGAGAGGCATCATATCTCTACGACCGATCTTACCCATTTGTTGACAGCGAGGACAACTCTTACAGTAAACATATGCATCTTTAAACAATGTCGGCCAATAGAACCCACTTTGGAGGACCTTGGCCGCTGTTTTCTTACCACTAAAATGCTCTCCACATGCTTGGTCATGACAAAATGAAAGTATGCTTACAATTTCATGGTCTGGGACACACCGTCTTATGATTTGATCTGCACAATACTTAAACAAATATGGGTCATCCCAATAAAAGTGTTTGACTATAGAATGAAAGCGTAACTTATCCTGCTTCCCCCAATGCTGGGGTGTTTCACCTGTCACCAAATAATTTACAATGTCTGCATACCAAGGTTCTCGTGTAGCTTGTACCAGCAACAACTGCTCATCAGGAAAGCACTCAGAAATGGGTCCTGTTGTTGCATCTGCAGAGAGTATGCGGGATAAGTGGTCTGCTACGAAGTTTTCACTCCCTTTCTTATCTCTTATCTCACAATCAAATTCCTGCAGCAAAAGAATCCATCAAAGCAATCTAGGTTTCGCCTCTTTTTTAGTCAATAGATATCGCAATGCTGCATGGTCAGTGTATACAATAACATGTGAGCCGATTAGATATGGTCTGAATTTCTCAAATGCAAAAACAATAGCAAGCAATTCCTTTTCTGTAACTGTATAGTTAAGCTGAGCCCCGTTTAATGTATGACTAGCATAATAAATCACATGGGGTTGCTTATCTATACGCTGTCCTAGTACAGCCCCTACAGCAAAATCAGAGGCGTCACACATAAGTTCAAATGGCTCACCCCAAACAGGTGGACGTATGACAGGAGCAGACACTAAAGCATGTTTCAGCAGTTCAAAAGCATGCAAGCAGTCAGCAGAAAATTCGAATGCAGTATCTTTAACAAGTAACTGTGTTAAGGGTTTAGCACTTTTACTAAAATCCTTAATAAATCGCCTATAAAAGCCTGCATGTCCAAGAAAAGCTCTAATATCCTTAACCGACTTAGGGGGGGGGGGAGATTAGAAATTAAATCAATTTTTGCTTTGTCCACTTCAATTCCATTTTCAGAAATAATATGACCAAGTACAATTCCCCTTTTCACCATAAAATGACACTTCTCCCAGTTGAGTGTCAACTTCTTTTCCTTACACCTGCGCAAAACAGAAGTCAAGTTGCATAAACAATCATCAAAGTCAGAACCGAACACTGAGAAGTCATCCATAAATATTTCCATGCATCGCTCAACCATATCAGAAAATATAGATAACATACAGCGCTGAAAAGTCGCAGGTTCATTGCATAGTCCAAAAGGCATTTTCTTAAAGGCAAACGTACCAAAAGGACAGGTAAATGTAGTCTTTTCTTGGTCCTCGGGAGCTATGGGAATTTGATGATAACCAGAATATCCATCTAGAAAGCAATAATAACTATGCTCAGCTAAACGTTCAAGCATTTGGTCCATAAAAGGAAGGGGAAAATGGTCCTTCCTAGTTGCTGTATTCAGCTTTCTGTAATCGATACAAACTCGCCATCCAGATTGTACTCTAGTGGGTACTAGCTCATTATTATCATTTTTCACCACAGTAATACCAGTCTTTTTAGGAACAACATGAACTGGGCTCACCCACTCACTGTCAGAAATAGGAAAAATAATGTCATTATCTAACCATTTTAAAACTTCCTTTCTAACTACCTCTTGTAAAGTAGGATTTAAACGCCTTTGGTGGTCTCTATGAGCTTTCGCATTGCTTTCTAAGTGGATTTTATGTTGTACAATAGTTGAACTAATCCTCTTTATGTCTCCTAAAGTCCAGCCTATAGCATCTTTGTATTCCTGAAGTATTGAAATTAACTTACCCTCTTGGTCACTAGTCAAATCAGAAGCAATTATCACAGGAAAAGTCTCTTCACAGCCAAGAAACACATATTTCAAAGTATCGGGGAGAGGTTTTAGTTCCAGAGACGGAGGAGCGGGAGAGGAAGGAACTATAGGATTAGAAGTCACCTGGAGGACGTCAAAATGTTCTACTTCATGAACTGGATCACTGTTCCCAATAGCGCTTACACACTCTTCATGCTGTTGTGTTTCCTCTGGTTCTAGCAGAATTGAATCAACCCCGTTCAACATCTCAGTTGCTTCAACATCAAAGGAGTGAGGTTGCTTTTGTAAATCGAAAACATTCAGCTCCGCAGTCATGTTTCCAAAAGAGATCTTCATTTTTCCGTTCCTGCAATTTATCAATGCGTTAGCAGTAGCTAAAAATGGTCTTCCCAAAATCACAGAAATTAGGTTATGCAAATCAGATACTCCCTCTGTTTCCAGGACAATAAAATCAACAGGAAAAATAAAATCACCCACCTTTATGAGAACATCCTCAATCATACCTTTAGGTACTTTAGTAGAACGATCAGCAAGTTGAAGCGTTACCTTGGTGGGTTTTAACTCACCTATACCGAGGTGCTCATATACTGACAATGGAAGTAAATTGACACTAGCACCCAAGTCTAACAAAGCTTTATTAATAAGAGTGTTTCCAATAACAATGGGGATGGTGGGGGAACCTGGATCATTATACTTAATAGGAACTTGTTGTGAAATAATAGAGCTAACATTTGAAGCTAGAAAGGCTTTTTTCGGCACATTATTCGCTCTCTTAGTGGTACACAAGTCCTTCAAAAATTTAGCATACGGAGGCATTTGTTCTATCGCCTCTAGAAGAGGAATATTAATTTTAACATGTGAAAATGTCTCACGTATTTTCTGCATACTAGCTTCAATCTTTTTGTTCATGAGCCTATGTGGAAAAGGTGCTTTAGGTTTATAAACTCTTTCAACCTCATCATTAGAAATGGGTGGAACCACAGGATCTGCAGTTGTATTCTCACTAGTGTTGTCTTTCTCCATGGGTTCGCTCTCTGTAGGTTGTGGCTTAGTGTGTGAAGACTCAGCAGCAGGCGTGTCTTCTGTTTGGTCAGGGCTGTCAACAGGTTTAGATGCATCAGATGCATTTGTTAAGCCGCCCACATGTGTATCAAATTGCTTACCCGACCTTAGAGTTATAACAGCATTCACCCTTTTTAAGTTATCATTTTGACCTTGTGAATTAGGAGGGTTTGAGTTTGAGTTCCTAGGATTTATCTCAGGTTGACTAGGAAATGTGCTTTTTTCCCTATTTTGAGTAACCAGCTGTCCCACTGTGTCAACTAAAGATTTTAGAGTTTTCTCCAAATTGTTGATTCTCTTGTCTGTGTCAGAATAACCAGGAGGCGGTTGAGTTTGAGCTACAGGTTGATAAGGTGGCCTTTGGTTACTTTGGTAGCTTTGATTAGAGAAAGTAGGAGGTTGGGAGTAAGAATTGTTAGAAAAACTTCCAGTTTGTGTACTAGGACCTCCTAAATGTGGGCCTTGACTCCATGAAAAATTTGGGTGATTACGCCACCCTGGATTGTATGTCGGAGCATATGGGTCATTTCTAGGTTTTTGATAAGCCATATTTTTACTTGCTCAAAATTAACTGGTTGTTGCGGAATAAGATATGGGCACACACCAGCAATATGATCAATAGCATGACAATTAGCACATAAAAGGGATTGAACTTGGTTAGCTTGAGGTTGTTGAATAGACAGCCCCTTAAGTTGGGACTCTAAGGCTGCCAACCTAGACTCTAGATAGGTGGAGTCGGAAATACTATGCAAACCTCCCTTACTAGCTATACTCTTCGAATTCTGAACACTACTATCAGCCCTTGTGGTCTTCCATTGCAATGTTTTGTCTGCTAAACCTTCTAAGAATATCCAAGCGTCATCTTCATTCTTAGCTAAAAACTCGCCCTGACACATAGACTCGACTAATGTTCTAGAACTAGGGTCCATTCCCTGATAAACAATTTCACATAGTCGGGCTTTATCAAATCCATGGTGTGGGCACTGAGATAGTAAGTTTTTAAATCTGTCTAAATATTTCCAAAAGGTCTCACGCTCAAGTTGGACAAATTGTGCAATTTCATTCTTAAGTCTCACGGTCTTACCATTAGGAAAATATTTCTTTAGGAAAGAAGTAATGAAATCATCCCAAGAATCAATTGAGTTCGGCATAAGACTATACATCCATTTTTTCGCATCATCCTTAAGAGCAAAGGGAATAAGTCTCAATCTTAAAGCATCATTAGTCACACCAGGATATTGCATAGTAGAACAAATTTCATCAAATTCTCTAAGAAACAAGTAAGGGTCTTCATGACCATGGAATTTGGGGAGCATGCTAATAGATTGGGGTTTAAGCTCAAAATTGACATTACCACGAATACCAGGAAGCATAAAACACGAAGGTTGTGAAGACTTAGTAGGGTAAAAAATTTCATTCAAAGAACGAGGAGGAGGTTGCTCACCGTCTCCCATATTATCTGAATCAAAATTCAAACCGTCTAAATTATCAGGCACAAAATCAGTAACTATTTCAGCACTAAACAAACGATGAGTTTCAGGATCAGTAGACCAAACTTTCATAAACTAAAAGAGACAGCAAAATTATTATTATTATTATTTATTTTTTTTAAAAGAAAAACTAGCAAACCAAACAAAAACGAATAAAACAAAGCAAATTGGAATAACTATAAGAACAAAAGCAAATCACTCAAGTGACAGAGATAGACAAGTGATATAATTTCATACACGACAATCCCCGGCAACGGCGCCAAAAACTTGTTGAGTTAAAATACCGCAAGTGCACGGTGTAGTTGTAGCTAGCATATGCAAGTACGGGTCGATCCCACGAGGATGTTGGTATGTTATTAATTCACTTGTTAAAGACCAAACACTACTACTATTAAGCTACGCAGTAAACAGAGAGTACTGAGATTGCACGAATAACTACTAGTGCCACTACCAAGATAACAGTAAAAGCAAAACAAATTAAACTAACTATTACCAAAGATTGAAACTTTAATAATCTATCACTACTAGAACTCTATGAAATACTGAACAGGACACATATTAGAGTATTGGGAACAAATCACAACTAATAAAATTAGCAAAAATCTGTAATTGAAATTGACAGAGTAAAGGAAAGAATTCACCAATTTGCTCCAAACAACTGAACTGAACCAACTGAGTGCTAGAACAGGGTTTCGAACCAAAACGCAATTCGACGAACTATTGAACCAAACTTAATAATCCGAATAAACTAGCTAATTGTATCTGAATTGAAGAACAAGGGAAATTGGAACAATCGAATTGAAAGCTAAACTAATTCAATAATTAAACCCTAATTAAACTGTAAACTCACGGCCTATCCTCAAGCTTTGCTTGCCTTTGCCTTATATAGGTGCTTCCCACAAACCGCAGCATCCCATCTTCCGCCGAAACGTGACACCTGGGCTGAAGTAGTTCATTATGATGCAAGCCCATTAAGAGAGAGAAAATCAGTAATTCTTTCGACCCATCTAATTTGCCGCTCAAATTCCGTGATGTATTGTGTTGAAGAAGGAAGATTTTTTGTGGGCTTTTCCAGATTTTCTTGATGTTTTGGAGCTCTTGCTATAATTGGAAGAGAAAGCAAAACTTGTTGTTGTGATGAAGAGAAGGGAAAGTGACGCAGCAAAAGGAGAGCAAAATGGGAAGTTTGGTAGTCACGTGCTCTTCAATCCAATTGCTTAAGTAGTGCTAGTTGACTTAAGAAGTAATTAAGCCCATTAGACTTTGATTTCTTGCATCACGTAAAGCTCCCAAGCCCTTTTACCAAATTGACTTCTTTTTGTTCCTTTCTTCTATGGCCTTCTCAACAAGATCATTACATTCTGCCAATTTCCAGTAAAACCAAATAAAACATAATCAAAGTAATATAATGATACGTATTTATGATCAGAACTAAGAATATTAAGGGTATAAAAGTGTATATTTTTAGACTCAACAGTGAACTCCGAAGAAGCCGCAAAAATTATGGATGAGGTACACAATGGTGTGTGTGGACCACACATGAATGGTCGAATGCTCTATAGAAAAGTCCTACGACTGGGATACTACTGGCCTACTATGGAAAGGGATTGCTACGACTATGTCAAGAAGTGCAAGAAATGTCAGATATATGCTAACCTGCAGCATATGCCACCCTCGATGCTCCACAACTTCACATTCCCTTGGACGTTTTCCGCATGGGGAATAGATATCATTAGTAAGATCACCACGAAGGGCTCCGGAGGACATGAATACATCCTGGTAGCCATAGATTATTTTACCAAATGGGTCGAAGCCCAATCCTAAGCTGTCCTTACCTCCAAACAAGTGTCCAAATTCGTAAGGAACAACATCATTTGCCGATACGGTGTTCCGCATAAAATCATCAGTGACCATGGTTCCCATTTCAAAGCCGAAACAGTCACCCTCCTCAAAAACTACAAAATCCAGCACCACAAATCATCCCCTTACCGTCCCCAAACCAATGGCGCAGTAGAAGCCGCCAACAAGAACCTCAAGACTATCATTGAAAAAATGATAGAAAACTACAAAGATTGGGCTGTCAAACTTCCGTTTGCCTTTGGGGGTATAGGACATCCATAAGATCCTCCACGGGAGCAACACCTTATTCCCTAGTCTATGGAATGGAAGCAGTTCTACCCATAGAAGTCCAACTACCCTCCATGCGCATAGCCTTAGAGGGTAAAATTCCAGAAACCCAGTGGTTACAAGCCCGTTACGAAGAGCTCATGTTCATGGATGAAAGACGCCTACGGGCCCTAGACCATTCCCACATGTACCAACAACGCATGGCAAGAGCATTCAACCAAAAGGTTCGACCTCGCAATTTAAAGGAAGGGGATTTAGTTTGGAAAGAATTACATGCCCCAGTTACCGACCACAGAGGCAAATTTCGACCAAATTGGTCCGACCCGTTCATCATTAAGGACATCCTGTCAGGAGGCGCAGTCAGACTCATGGATATTGATGGCATCGAGTTCAGCCAGCTCACTAATATGGATAAACTAAAGAAGTGCTACGTCTAAAAGAAAAAAAAAAAAAGACGTACACAACTTGAACCAACTACGCTGGCCTGATTCCACACTGGTTTAAGCTAAACAAATTCTTATCATTTTTTTTTTAAAACTAGACTTGCTTTCCTAGAAAACTACTTTAATCCTTCTTCCCTTTAGAAGGCTTCGTTGAAGAGTTCTTCTTTGAAGGACCCTGGCTTGAGGACGACCTATGATCGCTCCCTTGAGCTTGGGGCTTGCCTCTTTTTCAGTACGTGATACCCTCCCATTTGAGGCCTTTCCTTTCTTTTCTTGCTTCCTGTTTTCGAGTCATACTTAGGCTTTAACTGGTCCCACTCCTCATGACGAAGGGCTCGTCTCGCTTCTCCATCACTGCAAGAAAGCCAGTTCCGATAGATCTCAAAAACATGAGTTGACGTAATCACCCGAGGTACAGCCCAACGGTGCCGGCTACGCCAATACTTTCCCCACTCCGCAGCAAATTCAGTGGTCAAGGCTACGACATTTGGTCTCGTAGTCTCCTAACGAGGGATCACCTATTTCAAACCGTACTGCCTCATGACCCTAGAGGGAAAGAAGAAGGTAGTCCTATACAGACTCAATATAGTAGTGAAAGGAACAAAGGTATTATAGGCCAGCAAGGAGGTAGTCCTATACAGACTCAATATGGCAGTCTGAGGCCGCTAGCGGCGCTAGTCAGGGCCGCTAGCGGCGCTGGTCAGGGATACCTTTGTTCCTTGGTGGAGCTTGACCGCTAGCAGCCCAAACCCTGGCCCGATCCGAATTTTTCCCTCGCTCCAGCTCACTGCACTGCTCCTGTCTGCCCGGTTAAAGCCCAGTTTTGATACCCGCATTGAATTTCAAAGCCCGAGACTCTCCTAGTTTTATCTTTTTCAATTATTTTTTTATTATTTTCCATTTTTTTAGGGGGTATAATATGTGTAATTTTTGCTTTTTCTTGCAATTTTTACCATTTTCTTTATTTTATTCCCTAAATTGTGGCTTCATCCTACCACATAACACATTGCATACTTAGATCAGATGGGCATAGTCGAGTCATCATATCATACATATCATAAAAAAAATTGCATAAAAATAGGAGTTCGAAATCTCAAGATCAATGTCTACAAGGAGGTCCAAAGCTGCTCAACCAGAATCATTGCTGTCAACCTCATCATCAATGGACGACTCCTGACCATAGTTCCCGATCGAATAATGGAGAGAAGAGCTATAAATGGGCCTACTGTTGTCAGGCCTCATATCCCGCCCATCATATGCAGGTGCGCGCATAGAGGTACCTGCAGAAAGCCCCGCAGCAAAGAAATTCTTTGTGGCCTGACTGGCAAAGTCCATGGCCATATCCTGATGTGAAGCCCCAACATAGGGCATATCCCATCCAAGGGCATTCGCCTAACCTCCACTCGAGGGCATAACAACGGGCCTACTATCAAGAGAAGGCTGGAAGCCCGCGGGAAAGAACATCTCAGGAATGTATGGGACAGAAGGGTCGGGCGCCTCATCAACAGGAGGCCTGGTCACCACTACAGGAGGGGAACGAGCAACAGCTGGCCGGCTCACTGAAGAAGCCCTCGCAGCAGAAGAGTGGCGAGGTCCCACGGAAGATGAAGACTGGGACATCTGCAGATAATCCAAGTTAAAATGTTAAGTTAAGCACCTCACTTAGCTAAACAAAAAGAAGAGAGTCTACTCACATCAACGGTCTTGGACCGAGAACTCTTCCCCTTGCCCATCACTCGGCCATAGCCCTTCTTCAGCAAGTGAATAAGCTTGAAGATCTGAGAGGTCTGCTCCCGGTTCAACTACAAAAGAGAGAGCCACAAGACAAAATCAACACCCAAAAGCAAACACAAACACGAGAAGAGATAAAAATGAGCTTACCCCAGTACAACGGTCGGGCAAAGGCAAGCCCTCCACCGCCTCTCCATCAGCCATGTGAAAGGGGAACTCCTCCACTATGCGTCCCCCACTCTCCCCAATGTACCTCACCTCACTGGTCGGCAAGATCACACTTGGGGGCTGACCCCGAGGAGCTCTAGAATGAGACCTCCTAGGATCCTGAGGAGCTAGACGATCCGCCTGCAAGACACAAGAGGTCAGTATATCACACATATAGCTAAAAAAGGGAGATAAGTTTCCTACCTCAGAAGTAAGGTCCGGCATCAAACGGTCCAAGCAGTAAGACAGATAACGGTCGTGCGGTCCAAGCCAACAACCTCCGGCATAAGAAACTCCTGCACCGCCCTAGCACGGATCACGACTCCCAGGTTTCTCACACTCAGACCCCGCATATAAAACATTGTCAAAGGAGGATCATCCGGAACCAAGTGACTACCGAGGGAGGAATAGATCAACCGAGTCAAGCGCTCCCCCAAATACCATACAAATCCAAAAGGCCCCCCAAAGACCACCCGCAGAAAAGACACTCTAAAGGACTCCGTGGTAATATGGGGTGAAACCCCGGGAATATCATCAAAAGCAGATCAAGATACCTGTAGATTACCAGCTCAAAAGTTCATTCACACCAAATGAACCAAAAAAAATATATATGTGTACAAGTCAACAACCACATACCATGGATGCGGCACGACTCTCAAAGAGAGTCCGAAAATGCTCCAAAGAGGTAAATGGGTGGGTATCCCTACCAACCCACCGTGAACCTAATGGGAACATCTTCAAACCAGGACGGTGAGAACCAAAAGCTGGAAAGTACTCAAAGAACCACAGCTGCCATACAAGCAAACAAATAAGCTCCAAATCCAAAAACATATGCGCACAAAAGAAAGAAAATCGGAATATATGAGAGCCTACCTCCAGTATCCTCCATGGGCCCGTGATGGATGTCCTCTCACTCGTCTCCTTAGGCCTACAGGCCCGACGACACCACTTCACCAAAGAAGCGTAAGCAGCGGCACCAAGGTTGTACTCATGAACCTTGGTCAAATCCTCCAAGCATGTCAAGAAACCGACTTGACACACGCTTTTCTTCTGAGCAAAGATTGTCGACCCCAGCAAGCGGACCAGGAAAATACGGGCCCTCTGCTCCTCGGTAAGTCCATGCTCTGCCACGGCCTCCCACAACCGCGCCAAAGAAACCTGATCCTTATCAAACTGGATGGATACGGGCCCGTAAAGCTCCAGCAAAGTATCACTCCGCCGCTAGTAGCTCGCGTCGTACTGAATACGACTCCTTCTAAACGACAACCCCGTCAACACAGCAAACTAATAAGGGGTGGGGAACATCTCTCCCATAGGTGTATGGAAAGTCTTCGTGGTATCCCAAAACCTCTCCAGCAAACCCCTAGCAATAATCCTAGAATCCTCCGAGTGACATGCAGGGGATGACAGTCAGAAACTCGTCAAGACCCGAGCCCAGTACCAAATTCCTGGCCCCCTCCGAAAAGGTCCCCAACATCATAGCCCAATGGGAGATAGTCCTATGAGCCTGCAGCAAAACTCCGAGACCCTAGCAAACAAACAAATTTTCATCAACACCCCATATACTACAAATACAGCTAAATAATTCCACCCAGATTATATACAACTGACCACCAATCCAATACAAGTCCCAAATTGTTCGTGTGCCGAACCACTAACAGTTCCAATTTTCAGCTAAAATATACTGAAGAAGAAATAAAAGAGAGAGTCAGAAAATATACCAGCTCTAAGTTAGACAGATGACTCCGTCTATCCGACAATAGAACACCGCGGTTCAAAACTCCAGGCGGGCGCCAGTCCAACCGCATAAAAGAGTCCTGGTACAGTTGAGCTCCGTCTGCGTGGTTGGTCAGAGGTGCTCTAGTAGAAGCTAACCCGGTGCGGAAAAGGCTCCAGTCATACTCCTCATCACTCACAGGACGCTTTCCCTTGTCTACTGGAGCCATGGGAACGCAATGGAGTTTTTCTCTCTCTACAAGTGGAAAAATAAAAGTTTCAGATTCGCAAGAAACAAGCACCCATTCAACAATGCAACCCAAAATTCAGCAACTAGGCGGAAAAATAAGCAAGTTCAAGACAAAAACCGAGGAAACTGGTGAAGAATCGACTTACCTCAAGCAAAGTTGAGCACTCAACAATGGGGAAGTCTCGACAATGGCTCGACGAAGAAGAAGGATGGCACGTGAAAAAGAAAAAAAATCGTTGAAGCCATTTTATTCGGCTCAAGCCCCACTGCTGACCCACGGCCCCTTTTCCAGTCTGAAATTCGTTACTTCAGTTCATTTGAGCCAAAAAATCAGTATCAAGCGCGCAGGAACAAAGCACTCTAGCCCACAAGTTCAAATTCGACAGTTGGCCTATTTTACGGTACCAACTTTCTCAGGTAAAGCTAACCCGTTTACTAAAGGTCCCAGGTACTGAAGCCCGGATCTACACTGCGACAACTCTTACCGCACGGAGCGCCCGAAAATATTTTAAACCAGGAAAACCTGTTGGCCTTACTAATCATTACAAATTTTGGGGGTCAGTTCCTCTGCGATGTTTAAAAATTTTTGGGGTCAGTCCCTCTGCGATGTTTACAAATTTTTGGGGTCAATCCCTCTGCGCTTTTACAAATTTTTTGGGTCAGTCCCTCTAAGATGTTTACAAATATTTGGGGTTAGTCCCTCTGCGCTTTTAAAAACTTTTGGGGTCAGTCCCTCTGCGCTTTTACAAATTTTTGGGGTCAGTCCCTCTGCAAGGCTACAAATTTTTGGGGGTCACTCGATGACCGCTTAAGCTATTGCGGTTAAACCGTCCCTTCTACGAGGTTACTTAAACTGTGTCTGTCAATGATTTCTTAAAATGTTGTAGTTATACTGTCCATTTGTTTTTTATATGTTTCAGTGAATGATTGCTTAAGCGATTGCATTTAAACTGTTCATATGTCCTAACCACTTTATGGCCGATTATTTTTAGTCGCGCTTATCTCGTTGACTTTTTCGTTTCTTAGAACAGGGACAGGATCTCGACATCTGCCAAGTGGTGTTTAGTCACTGTTTGTCGAAGCACTCCGCGTTGATCATTCTCAAAGTATTACAAACTTTTTCATTCACTCTGAATACAGGTCCCCAGCAGACGTTTAGACCATCTACGAGCGGTGTTCTATCCTGCTAACATAACCTTTATTTTCTCTTGTGTTCACGGAGATGAAATCTTAGCGCACTACGAGCGTGTCCCAACTCAGGTTTGTCTTCATATGCATGCATACTGTACACTGTCACACACGATGTGCACATCAGCATCCTGCATGTCGCCTTCAGAGTACTTTGATCTTTGCTTTTACTCAAGCTCGATCAAAGTGGGGGCTTTTGTAGACGCCACAAAAGCGCCTTCTGATTTCTCCGCAAAAGCCCGATGATGAAAGGAGTAATTTATAATTTTAAACTGCTATTTTTGCTCTAATAGTTAAGATAAGGTCGCAGGTTTTTCCTCCAAACACTCCTTCATTCAGTTTCATTCAGAAGCCCCGTTCAAGAGCTTTCCAATGACACGTCTCACGCCTTTTTCCGACCCCCGGTCGCCAAGTTGCGATTTAGGGGTAGAACCGTCTTTTACCGTCCAAAGATAAAACGACCTTTTCATATTTTTCGGAATACAAAAATTCCTCCGGAAAATAAAAATAGAGTGGATGACGTCATTATGATGACATCCAACTGGCTACTGAGAGACGTCAGCGGCCCTGGAATAAGTCCTAGGGCCGCTAGCGGCGCTGACAAGTTTCCTAAGGCCGCTAGCGGTGCTGACCCTTCTTCGGGCCCGACTGATTTTTCAGGCCCATCTCATTTTTCAGCTCAATTCTACTGTCCAACCCTATTTCCCACGCCTATATAAATAACCCTTCACCCTCAGTTCAAAACACACCGTCTACAGTTGACAACCTCTATTCTCAGGATTATTGACACCGAGCTTCCCCCTCTTTCTTCCAAACATGAGATCTTGCTTTACTATTCTTGTCAAATATAGCCTACAGTGCAGGTACAAATTCTCGAGGGCTCAAATTCAATTAATTGCCTAATTGTTTATTTTCCAGTAGTCATAATGTAGATATCATGCTAGAATAACGTTTTTATTGCTTCCCAAATATTATCTGTATAGTCGTTTTGCTGCCAAACTTGTCAAATCGAATGCATGTATAAATAAGGGTTAAAAATAAATGTTGTGATGCTTCTGATGAACCAATTAATAGTCTAAGTCTAGGTTGTTAATCCGGTTTTGCATGGGAATTATGTCTTTAAATTATTTAGCAAACTTGAGTTAGTAGAGGCCGTCATAATACGGGCGAGTTGGGTGCCTAACACCTTCCCACCTCGTACCTTCGCCCCCGAACCTATTATTCTTGGGTACTTATATGTTCTATATGAGTGGGAGTCTTTCTAAAAACATGATCAGTTCGCTTATCGCGCTATTGGGTTGTCCCTTCGGATTGTCCATTCGGTTTGTCCCTTCGATAAAACGCTGATAGCAGATTTGTGACCTCTTTCATGGTTTTTATTTAATTCAAGTTTCTTCAAAAGCTTTTCTAACTCGATGGTCCCTTGAACTTATCTAAAGCCCCCAGCTTACAAATTTTCTATAAGGACGCACTCCGTGGGCCGTAGAAATCCCTGGTCCTTACAGCAACTCTGAGGGTTTAAGCTAAACAAATTCTTCTTATTATTTTTTAAAACTAGACTTGTTTTCTAAGAAAAAAACTACTTTAATCCTTCTTCCCTTTAGCAAGCTTCCTTGAGCTGGGGGCTTGCCTCTTTTCAGTACGTGATAGCCTCCCACATGAGGCCCTTCCTTTCTTTTCTTGCTTCCTGTTCTTGAGTCATACTTAGGCTTTAGTTGGTCCCACTCCTCATGAAGAAGGGCTCGTCTCGCTTCTCCATCACTGCAGGAAAGCCAGCTCAAGTAGGTCTCAGAAACTTGAGTTGGGGCAATCACCCGAGGTACAGTCCAGCGGTCCCGGCTACGCCAGTATTTTCCACAATCCACAGCAAATTCAGTGGTCAAAGATGTGATAAATGGTTTCGTGGTCTCTTGAAGAGGGATAACCTGTTTCAACCCATATTGTCTCATAACCCTAGAAGGGAAGAATAAAGTACACCTATACAGACCTAGTATGGTGGTATGAAAAACAAGATTGTCACAAGCCACTAGGGAAGTTAAGCTCCACCAGGTCACATGCCAGCAGATAACAGGTCGTGCATGGAAAAAGGCATCCCATTCAGTAAGGGTCTTTTCAGAATATAGCCTTTTCCTAACCAAAAAGCTAGCCGCAGTATAAGTTCTCATTGACCAGGCTCGAGGGACACGGGCTATCATATTCTCTAGTGACTCTCTTAGCCTCAGGTCCTCGCATAAGAAAATTTGAAGCAACAGGGGGCTGCTAGAAAAAGCATCGTGAGGAGAGATTTTCAACCTGTCAAGCCCAATAATAGGTTCCCCTACAACTAGATGCAAAGGAGATTTCCCTTCAGCCATTTGATTCATCACTCGCAACAACGAGGCTCTACCCAAGTTGGGAGACTCTGCATTAACAAACAATAGACGGTTCAACAAGCAAAGTACAAAAGCCTATCGGCGGCAACGCCTAAATATCACATCTTTTCTAGAAGAAATAGTGAATTTTTCACAGAATTGAACCAAGTCCACATCGACACCAAGAATCATGCTTTTGGCTTCTGCAGATGACAAGCCTAGGGATTTCCTATACTGAGCACTAAAACCATCTCTCAAATACGGCACTACTAGAGGAAGAACATCAGGCATATTGGTGATCGCAGCAAATTCTTCAACTAAAGGGCATAATTCAGAATTACCAAAACGGAAGATATGCAAGTCGGAGTCCCAATAATTCAAAGCAGATCGAAGAAAGGGCCACAATATTTTGGTTGGTTTTAAAGTCAGCAAGGTAGAGACATGGAACGGAGCCAGTTCAAGTTTTTCTTCTATGGTCAAATTTTTGCACCAGGCATCGAACAGGTTTTCAAAGGATTTCACCATTGTAGAAGATTTGGGAAATTTGGAGAGAACTAAAGTCTGAAAAGTGATACAACATACAGCATCCCGTAAATCCTATTTATAGGCAAAAAAGCGGGCCAAAAGAAGTCAGAAAACCAGGAAAAAGCCCAAACCAGAGCCGTCAGCGGCTCTGGTCAGGGCCGCTAGCGACCCTGATCTGAAGCCCAGCGCCGCTAGCGGCCCTGACCCTGTCCCAGTCAGCTTTTCCTCTTTTTCCAGCCTGCTCACTTGGTCTATTCAGCTCGATTAAAGTCGAGTTTTGATACACATGGCTGAGTTACAAAGCCCGAGTCTCTCTTAGTTTTATCTTTTCTATTTTTTTTTTATTATTTTCATTTTTTTTGGGGGTGTAGTATGTGTAATTTTTGTTTTTTCTTGCAATTTTTACCTTTTTCTTATTTAATTCCCTAAATTGTGGCCTACTCTTTACTGCATAACACATTGCATACATAGACATCAGACGGGCATAATCGAGTCATCATAGCATACACATGTCATAAAAATGCATAAAAACAGGAGTTCAAAGGTTCAACGCCAATGTTTACAAAGCAATCCAACACCGCTCCACCAGAGTCGTCATCACCATTGCTGTCAGCCTCATCCTCAACGGACGGCCCCTAACCATAGTTCCCGGTCGAATAATGGAGAGAAGAGCTATAAATGGGCCTGCTGTTGTCAGGCCTCATGTCCCCCTATCATATGCTGGTGCACGCATGGGGGTACCTGCCGAAAACCCTGCTCCGAAGAAGCTCTCTGTGGTCTGACTAGCAAAGTCCATAGCCACATCCTGATACGAAGGCCCAGTATAAGGCACATCCCATCCAGGGGCGTTCGCCCAACCTCCAGCCGTGGGGGTAACAATAGGCCTGTTGTCAAGAGAAGGCTGGAAAACCTCAGGGGAGAACATCTCAGGAATATACGGCACAGAAGGTCCGGGCGCCTCCTCAACAGGAGGCTTGGTCACAACTACGGGAGGTGAACGAGCAACAGATGGTTTGCTAGCCGAAGAGGCCCTCGCAACAGAAGAATATCGAGGTCCTACCGAGGACGAAGACTGAGACATCTGCAAACAATCAAGATCGAGATGTTAAGTTAAGCACTTCACTTAGCTAAACAAATGATGAAAGTCTACTTACATCAACAGTCTTAGACCGAGAACTCTTCTCCTTGCTCATCACCCGGCCATAGCCTTTCTTCAACAGGTGAATGAGCTTGAAGACATGAGAGGTCTGCTCCCGGCTCAACTACAAAAACACAGGCACAAGAGTCATCACTCAAAGGAAAACACAAAATACAAGAAGGGACAAAAAACATACCCCCGTACAACCGTCAGGCAAAGGCAAGCCCTCCACATCCTCTCCATCAGCCATATGTAGAGGGAACTCATCTACTATACGTCCCCCGCTCTCCCCAATACACCTCACCTCATTAGTCGGCAAGGTCACGCTTGGGGAATGACCCCGAGTAACTCTAGAATGGGACCTCCTGGGACCTTGAGAAGCCAGGCGATCCGCCTGCGAGACACAAAAAAGTCAGTATATCACACATATAGCTAAAAAGATGCAGATAAATTTCTTACCTCAGAAGTGAGGTCCGGCATCAGACGATCAAAGCAGTAAGCCAGGTACATGGTCGTGCGGTCCAAACCAACAATCTTCGGCATGAGAAACTTCGTGGCCGCCATACCATGAGCCACGACCCCTAATTCCCGCACTCTCAGACCGCGCAAATAGAACATGGTCAGGGGAGGGTCCTCCGGAACCAGATGACTACCCAAGGTGGGATGAATTAGCCGGGTCAAACGGTCCCCCAAGTATCATACAAAGCCAAATGGCCCCTCGAAAACCACCCGCAAGGAAGATACTCTAAAGGACTCCATAGTGATATGGGGCGGAACCCCAGGAATACCATCAAAAGCGAACCATGACACCTGCAGGTTACCAGTTCAAAAGTTCATTCACACCATATGGACCAAAAAAAATATATGCACAAGTCAGCAGCAACATACCATAGACGCGGCATGACTCTCAAAGGTAGCCCGAAAATACTCAAAGGAGGTAAATGAGTGGTTATCTCTACCAATCCACCGTGAACCTAGTGGGAACATCCTCAAACCAGGACAGCGAGACCAAAAGCCAGAAAATACTCGAAGAACCACAACTGACATACAAGAAAAAAGGGAAAGAATGAGCTTCACATTCAAAACCATATGCAAAAAAAAAAAAAAAAAAAAAAAAAGAATATATGGGCCTACCTCCAGTATCCTCCAGGGGCCCGAGATGGACACCCTCTCACTCGTCGGCTTAGGCTTGCGAGCCCGACGACACCATCTCAGCAAAGAAGCATAAGCAGAAGCACCGAAGTTGTACTCACGAACCTTGGTCAAATCCTCTAAACATGTCAAGAAACTGACTTGACATACGCTCTTCTTCTTAACAAAAATGGTCGACCCCAACAAGCAAGCCAGGAAAATACAGGCTCTCTGCTCCTCGGTAAGCCCTTTCTCCGCCAAAGCAGCCCATTATCGCAACAAAGAAACCCGATCCTTATCAAAATAGGCAGACACAGGCCCATAAAGCTCGAGCAACCTGTCACTCTGTTGCCAGTAACTCGTGTTGTACCGAATACGACACCCTCTAAAGGATAGACCCGTCAACACAGCGAACTGATAAGGGGTGGGGAACATCTCTCCTATAGGCGTATGAAAAGTGTTCGTGGAATCCTAGAACCTCTCCAATAGCCCCCTAGCGATAATCCTAGAATCCCTAGAGTGACAAGCAGGGATAATAGTCAAGAAATGGTCAAAACCCGAGCCCAATACCAAATTCCTAGCTCCAACTGAAAAAGTCTCCAACATCATAGCCCATGAGGCTGCAACAAAACGCCAACACCCTAGCCAACAAACGAAATTTTCAGCTAAAATTATTTCATACAATTTATATACAGCTGACCACAAATCCAGTACAAGTCCCAATTTGTTCGTGTGTCGAAGCACTAACAGTTCAAATATTCAGTTCAACAAATATATATACTGAACAGAAAAAAAAATAAAAAATAAAAAAAAAAAAAAGAGTCAGAAAAAATACCAACTCAGGGTTAGACAGATGACTCTGCCTCTCAAGTAGTAAAATACTACGGCCCCAAACCCCATCCGGGCCCAAGACCAGTCGCATAAATGAGTCCTGATACAGTCGAGCTCCATCCGCACGATGGGTCGGAGGTGTACTAGTGGAAGGAAGCCCAGTACGAAAAAGGTCCCGGTCATCCTCCCCATCACCCATGGGACGTTTTCCTTTGTCTGCGGGTGCCATGGGAGTACAATGAAGCTTTCTCTCTCTACAAGTGGAAAATTAAAAGTTTCAGATTCGCAAGAAACAAGCACCCATTCAAAAATGTAACCCAAAATTCAGCAACTAGGCGGAAAAATAAGCAAGTTCAAGACAAAAACCGAAGAATTTGGTCAAGAATTGACTTACCTCAAGCAAGTTGAAGCACTCAACAATGGTGGGTATTCGACAATGGCTCTCAACAATTGCTTTCAGCGAAGAAGAAGAAGTGCCACGCGAAGAAGAAAAAAAATGCTGAACCACTTTTATTTGACCCAAGCTGAGCGCCGCTAGCGGCGCTCGCAAGAGCCGCTAGCGGCCCTACAGGCCCTGCACACGCGGGCCCCACTTGCTGTCCCACGATCCTTTTCCCAGTCCAAAGTTCGTTCGCGGCAAATATCAGTACCAAGCGCGCGGGAGCAAGACTCTTTGGCCCACAAATTCAAATTCGACAACTGACCCATTTTACGGTACCAACTGTTTTCAGGTAAAACTAACCCGATTTTTTTTGCAGGTCCCAGATACTGAAGCCTGGATTCATACTGCGACAACTTTCACCGCCCAGAGTGCCAAAATTATTTTTAAGCCCGGAAAGTCTATCGGCCTTACCAAATATCTCAAACGTTCCAATGTCACAAATTTCGGAGTCAATCAATGATTGCTTAAGCTATTGCGGTTAAACTGGCCTCCTGCGAGGTCATAAATTTTGGGGTCAGTCAATGATCGCTTAAGCTATTGCGGTTAAACTGTCCTCCTGCGAGATCACAAATTTTGGGTTAGTCAATGGTCGCTTAAGCTATTGCGGTTAAACTATCCTTCTACGAGGTTACTTATTTTGTGTTAGTTAATGATTGCTTAAACTGTTGCGGTTATACTGTCCTTTGTTTTTATATGTTTCAGTCAATGATTGCTTAAGCTATTGCATTTAAACTGTTCATATGTTTTAACCATTTTACATCCGTCATTTTCATCGCGCTGTCTCGTCGACCTTTTCGTTTCTTGTATAGGGACGGAATCTCGACATCCGCCAAGTGCTGCTTAGTCACTATTTGCTCAGAATAAAGCATTTATACTATTCACTCTCACCAGTGTTACTTCCCATCTGCAACCTTCATTTTAATCGCGCTGTCTCGTTGACTTTTTCGTTTCTCGTACAGGGACGGAATCTCGACACCTGCCGAGCGGTGTTTAGTCACTATTTGTCGTAGCACTCTACGTTGATCATTCTCAAAGTATTACTAACTTTTTCATTCACTCTGAATACAGGTCCCCAGCAGACGTTTAGACCATCTACAAGTGGTGTTCTATCCTGCTACCATAACCTTTATTTTCTCTTGTGTTCACAGAAATGAAATTTTAGTATGCTACGAGCATGTCCCAACTCAGGTTTGTCTTCATATGCATACATACTGTACACTCTAACACACCGCGTGCACATCAGCATCCTGCATGTCGCCTTCAGAATACTTTGATCATCTCTTTTACTCAAGCTCGATCAAAGTGGGGGCTTATGTAGACGCCAAAAGGAATAATTTATAAACTTGAACGCTATTTTTGCTTTAATAGTTAAGATAAGGTCTCAAGTTTTCCTCTCAACACTCCTTTATTCCAATCCCATCCAAAAGCCCCGCTCAAGAGCTTTCCAAAGACACCTGTCATGCCTCTTTCCGACTCACGGTCGCCAAGTTGCGATTCAGGGGTAGAACCGTCTTTTTTCGTCCAAGGGTAAAACGGTCTTTTCATATTTTTTCGGAATATTGAAATTCCTCCAAAAAATAAAAATAGACTGGATGTCGTCATTATGACGACATCCAACTGGCAGCTGACAGCGTCGTCACTGGCCCTGGGATTAAACCCAGGGCCGCTAGCGGCGCTGACACAGCCTCTGGCCCGACTCTTTTTTCAAGCCCAATTCAATTTGCGGTTCCTTTTCAGCCGTCCAGCCCTACTTATCCACGTCTATAAATACGACCCTCCTCCCTCAGTTCAAAACACACAGTCTACAGTTGACAACCTCTATTCTCAGGAGTATTAACACTGAGCTTCTCCCTCTTTCATCTAAAATTTGAGATCTTGTCTTTTACTATTCTTGTCAAACATAGCCTACAGTTCAGGTACTAACTCCTGAGAGCTCAAATTAAATTATTTGTCGAATTGTTTATTTTCTAATAGTCATAATATAGATATCATGCTAAAATAACGTTTTTATTGCTTCCTAAATATTGTCCTTCCAAGCATGTCTAGCCGTTGTATTGCTCAACTTGTCAATCAAATGCATGTCTAAATAAGGGTTAAAATAAATGTTGTGATGCTTGTGATGAACCAATTAATAGTCTAAGTCTAAGTTGTTAATCCGGTTTTGCATGGGAATTATGTCTTTAAATTATTAAGCAAACTTGAGTTAGTAGAGGCCGTCATAAAACGGACGAGTTGGGTGCCTAACACCTTCCCACCTTGTACCTTCGCCCCCGAACCCTTTATTGATGGGTACTCATATGTTCTATATGAGCGCGAGTCTTTCTAAAAACATCATTAGTTCACTTATCGCGCTATTGGGTTGTCCCTTCGGTTTGTCTCTTCGATAAAACGCCGATAGCAGATTTGTGACCTATTTCATGGTTTTTATTCAATTCAAGTATTTACAAAATCTTTTCTAACTCGACGGTTCCTTGAACTTATCTAAACTCCCAGCTTACAAATTTTCTATAAGGACGCACTCCGTGGAGCAGGTAGGAAATCCCGGGTCCTTACAGGCTTTTGCGGAGAAATCTAAAGGCACTTTTTTGGCATCTACAGAAGCCCCCACTTTGATCGAGCTTGCGTAAAAGCGAAAACCAAAGTACTCCAAAGACGACATGCAGGATGCTGATGTGCACATGGTGTATGAGAGTGTACAGTATGTATGCATATGAAGACAACCCTGAGTTGGGACATGCTCGTAGCGTGCTAAGATTTCATCTCTGTGAACACAAGAAAATAAAGTTTATGGTTAGCAGGACAAACACCGCTCGTAGATGGTTGAAACGTCTGCTGGGGACCTGTATTCAGAGTAAATGAAAAAGTTTGTAATACTTTGAGAATGATCAATGTAGAGTGCTTCGACAAACAGTGACTAAACACCGCTCGGCAGGTGTCAAGATTCCGTCCCTGTATGAGAAACAAAAAGGTTGATGAGACAGCGCGATTAAAAATAATGGTTGTAAATGGGAAGTAACACTGGTGAGAGTGAATAGTATAAATGCTTTATTTGAGCAAATAGTGACTAAGCACCACTCGGCGGATGCCAAGATTTCGTCTCCGCACGAGAAACGAAAAGTTCGACGAGACAGCGCGATCAAAATGACGGCTGCAAAATGGTTAAAACATATGAACATTCTAACTGTAATAGTTGAAACAATCATTGTTTGAAACATATAAAAAATAAAGGACAATATAACCGCAATAGTTTAAGTAATCATTGAGTTACACAAAATAACTGACCTCGTAGAAGGACAGTTTAACCGCAATAGCTTAAGCGATCATTGACTGACCCGAATAAGTGACCTCGTAGAAAAGGACAGTTTAACCGCAATAGCTTAAGCGATCATTGATTGACCCGACTTTGTGACTTCATAGAAAAGGACAGTTTAACCGCAATAGCTTAAGCGATAATTGACTAACCCGACTTTGTGACTTCATAGAAAAGGACATTCTAACCGCAATAGCTTAAGCGATCATTGACTGACTCGACTTTTTGACTTCGTAGAAAAGGACAGTTTAACCGAAATAGTTTAAGCGGCCATTGACTGACCTGTAATTTTGGAAACTGGTTGTCTTATATAAATTTGATCACTCCGGGTGATTAATATTGTCGGGGCATGCCTGGGCTTGTGTATTTGGGACATGCATAACAATTGGGTTAGTTTTACTTGATAATAATTGGTACCGTAAGAAGGACCAACTGTAGAATTTTGATTTGGTGGGCCAAAGGGACTTGCTCCCGCGCGCTCGGTACTGGTCTTTGGAATAAACTGGAATAACGGTCTCTGGGCTGGTAAAGAGAAGTCGTGGGACAGCGGGTGGGCCCGCGTGTGCAGGTCATTCAGGGCCGCTAGCGGCTCTGGGCCTCTTCGCGAGGGCCGCTAGCGGCTCTCCCTTGAGCTGGGTTAAACGTTTTGACGCGGATTTTTCCGCGTTTTGCTTCATTACCGTCTTCTTCGTCGAGAGCTTTGGTCGAGAGCTTAGCTCCATTGTTGTGTGCTTCAACTTCTTCAAGGTATAGTAAGCCGATTCTTGACCAAATTCTTCGGTTTTTGTCTTGAACTTGTTTATTTTCCCGCCTAGTTGTTGAATTTCGGGTTGCATTGTTGAATGGGTACTTGTTTCTTGCGAATCTGAATCTTGAAATTTTGACTTTGTAGAGAGAGAAAATTCTATTCTTCTTCAATGGCTCCCAAAGATAAAGGGAAGCGTCCCATGGGTGAGGAGGAGGAAAACCGGGACCTCTTTCGTACTGGGCTTTCATCTTCAAGTACACCCCTCCCTCGGCATGCAGATGGGGCTAGTTTCTACGTATCAGGATTCGTTTATACGCGTGGACTGGCGACGGGCTGCGTTTTGGGATCGTAGTGTTTTGCTACTGGACAGGTAGAGTCATCTGTCTAACCCTTAGTTGGTATGTTTCTGACTCTCTCTCTTTTTGGTTCTGTTCAGTATATATATTTTTGAACTGAAAATTTGAACTGTTACTGCTTCGGTACACGAACAAATTGGGATTCGTACTGGATTGGTGGTCAGTTGTATATAATTTGTGTGGAATTATTTCTGGCTGTATTTGGTAGTATGTGGTGTGTTGAGGAAATTTTATTTGTTGGCTAGGGTGTTGGTGTTCAGCTGCAGTCTCATGGGTCCACTTAACATTGGGCAGTGATGTTGGACACATTTTCTGTGGGGGCTAGGAGATAGTACAGGCTTCGGGGTTTGAGTACTTTTTGTCGGTTATCCCTGCTTGTCATTCAAGGGATACTCGGATAATTGCTCGGGGATTATTGGAGAGGTTCCGGGACACCAAGAACACTTTCCACACACCTGTGGGGAAGATGTTTCCTACTCCCTATCAGTTTGTTGTACTGACAGGCTTGTCCTTTAGAGGGCGTCGTATACAGTATGACGCGACTTATCACCGGCAGTCTGATAGGTTGCTCGAGTTATACGGGCCTGTATCCGCCCACTTTCAGAGGGACCGAGTTTCCTTGCCGATGTTATGGGGAGCCTTAGCGGAGCAGGGAATTACCAAGGAGCACAGGGCTCGTATTTTCTTGGCTTACCTGTTGGGGGCGACCATATTTTCCCAAAAGAAGAATGTGTGTCAGGTCGGCTTCTTGACATGTTTAGCTGATTTGTCTAGAGTACATGAGTACAATTTTGGTGCTCCTGCGTATGTTTCTTTGGTGCGGTGGTGTCGTCAGGCTTGTAGGCCTAAGTTGACGAGTCGAAGGGTATCTATTTCGGGCCCGTGGAGGATACTGGAGGTAGGCATATATGCTTTCTTTCTCTTCTTTGCATATGCATGCTTTGTAGGAGAGCTTATATCTTATTACTTTTTCTTCGTATGGCAGCCGTGGTTCTTTGAGTATTTTCCCGCTTTTGGTCCTCATCGTCCTGGTTTGAGAATGTTTCCACTAGGTTCACGGTGGGTCGATAGGGATAACCACCCGTTTTCCTCTTTGGAGCATTTTCGGACTACCTTTGAGAGTCATGCTGCGTCTGAGGTATATTGCCTTCGATTTGCTCTCGTGTTTCCTTTTGGTCCATTTGATGTGAATGAACTTTGATTTCGTAATCTGCAGGTGTCGTGGACTGCCTTTGAAGAAATTCCCGGGGTTCCGCCCCATATTACCACCGAGTCCTTCAGGTTATCCACCTTGCGGGTGGTCTTTGAGGGGCCTTTTAGCTTTTTGTGGTACTTGGGGGACCGTTTGACTCGGTTGGTGTATCCAGTCTTGGGTGGTCATTTGGTTCCGGAGGACCCTCCCATGACCATGTTTTACCTGCGCAGCCTGAGTGTAGAAGATTTGGGGGCCATGACTCAAGTAATGGCGGCCATGGAGTTTGTTGAACCGGAGATTGCTGGTTTGGACCGCACCGCTGTATATCTAGCCTATTGCTTAGGTCGCCTGATTTCAGAACTTACTTCTGAGGTAAGATCTTTATTTGCTCCTTTTCAGCTATATGTGTGATATACTGACTTTTGTGCTTTGTAGGTGGATCATTTGGCTCCTCAGGGTCCCAAGAGGTCCCATTCCAGAGTTCCTCGTCGCCAGCCCCCAAGTGCGACCTTGCCGAGTAATGAGGTGAGGTACCTTGGTGAGAGTAGGGGACGTATAGTAGAGGAGTTCCCTCTACATACTGGTGATGGAGAGGCCGTGGAGGGCTTGCCCTTGCCTAATGGTTGTACACGGGGGTAAGTTTTTATCCCTTCTTGCTTTTTTTTGTGTTGCTTTTGAATGCTGGCTATATCCTTTGTCTCTTCTTGTAGCTGAACCGGGATAAGACTTCTCAAGTCTTCAAGCTAATTCATCTGTTGAAGAAAGGCTATAGCCGGGTGATGGGTAAAGGGAAGAGTTTGATCTGGGACTTCAAGTGTAAGTATACTTTTGTCTTTTGTTTAGCTAAGTGGAGTGCTTAGTCTAACATTTGGTCTTGATTGTATGTAGATGTCACGGTCATCGTCTTCTGTGGGACCCACGACACTCGTCTGCTGCGAGGACCTCTTCGGCGAGCAGGCCATCCATTACTCGTTCACCTATCGTAGCTGCGTCCATGCCTCCTGATGATGAGGCGCCCGGACCTTCTATGCCGCACCTTCCTGTCCTGAGATGTTTTCTCCAGTGGGTTTTCAGCCTTTTTCGAGTAGTAGGCCCGTTGTGACCCCTATGGCTGGAGGTTGGGCGAACGCCCCTAGGTGGGATATGCCTCAAGTCGGGCCTTCATATTAGAGTGTGGCCGTGGACTTTGCTAGTCAAGCCACATAGAGCTTCTTTGGACCGGGGGGTTTTCGGTAGGTACCCCTATGCAGGCACCAGCGTATGATGGAAGGGATATGAGGCCTAACAACAACAGGCCTATTTATAGCTCGTTCAGTACTCAGGGCTCCTTCCACTATTTGGCTGGGTACTATGGCCAGGGACCTTCTGTTGAGGATGAGGCCGATAGCAATGGTGATGATGACTCCAGTTAAAAAATGTACGATTATGTTGTAAACATTGGTCTCCAAACCTTGAACCCCTGTTTTTATGCATATATTTGATATGAATGCTATTATGACTCGATTATGCCCGTCTGATCTCTAAGTACGCAACGTGTTATGCAGTAAAGAGTAGGACATAATTTAGGGAATAAAGTGAAGAAAAGATTAAAATTGCAAGAAAAAGCAAAAATTACACATATTATACGCCCTAAAAAAATAATAAAAAAATGGAAAAAGAATAAGACTAAGAGAGTCTCGGGCCTTGTAATCCCGTGGTGCATCTGAAAACTGGGCTCAAAACCGAGCGGGACGGACCAAATGGGCGGGGAGAACAAAAGAGAAACGTCAACTGGGCCGAGGTCGGGGCCGCTAGCGGCCCTGGCCAGAGCTGCTGACGGCTCTGATTTTGGGCCTTTTTCATGGATTTCTGACTTTTCTGACCCGATTTTTTGCCTATAAATAGGATTTATGGGATGTCTGATGTCGTATCTGTTTTTTAGATTTTATCTCTCTCAAATTTCTCAAAGCCCTTACCATGGTGAAATCCTTTGAAAATTTATTCGATGCCTGGTGTAAAATTCGGACCATAGAAGATAAATTAGAACTGGCTCCGTACCATATCTCAACCCTATTGGCTTTAAGACCAACCAAAATCTTGTGGCCCCTTCTTCGATCTGCTTTGAACTATTGGGACCCAGACTTGCACGTCTTCCGTTTCGGTAACTCTGAAGAATTTGCTGCAATTACTAATATGTCTGATGTTCTTCCCCCAGCTGTGCCTTATTTGAGGGATGTCTTTAGTAATCAGTACAGGAAATCTCTAGGCTTGACATCTGCAGAAGCGAAAAGTATTATTCTTGGTGTCGATGTGGACTTAGTTCAAATTTGTGAAAAGTTTGCTCCTTCTTCTGAACAGGATGCAATATTTAAGCGTTGCGGCCGACAGGCTTTTGCACTTTGCATGTTGAATCGCCTAATGTTTGCTAATGCAGAATCCTCCAACCTGGGTAGAGCCTCGTTGTTGCGAGTGGTGAATCAAATGGCCGAAGGGCACTCTTCGTATACGAGAAACTATTTTGGGGCTTGACAAGTTGAAAATTTTGCCTCACGAAGCCTTTCTGGCAGCCCCCTGCTGCTTCAAATTTGGTTGTGTGAGTATCTAAGGTTGATAGAATCGCCAGAGAACATGATAGCTCGTATCTCTCAAGCTTGGAAAAAGAAGACTTATACTGCCGCTAGCTTTTTGGTTAGAAAAAGGCTATATGATGAAAAGACCCTTGCTGAATGGGATGCCTTTTTCCATGCCGGACCTGCTATCCGTTGGCATGTGACTTGGTGGAGCTTGACCTCTTTGGCGACTTGCTGCAAATTTGTCCCCCATACTACTATAGTGGGTTTGGACAGGAGTACTTGCTTCTTTCCTTCTAGGGTCATGAGACAATATGGGTTAAAGCAGGTTATCCCTCGTCAGGAGACTTTGAGACAACCTACCTTGGCTTTGACCAGTTAATTTGCTAAGGATTGGGGAAAATATTGGCTTGGCAGGGATCGTTGGACGGTACCTCGGGTGATTGCCCCAACCCAAGTTTCTGATACCTATTTGAACTAACTTTCCTACAATGATGGAGAAACGAGACGAGCCCTTCGTAATGAGGAGTGGGACCAACTATTACCTAGGTATGACTCAGGAACAGGAAGCAAGAAGAGGAAGGAAGGGCCTTATGAGGAAGGCTATCATGTAATGGAAAGAGTCAAGCCCCCAGCTCAAGGAAGCGATCATAAGTCGTCCTCAAGGCAGGGTCCTTCAAAGAAAAACTCTTCAACGAAGTCTTCCAAAGGGAAGAAGGATTAAAGTAGTTTTCTTTAGAAAGCAAGTCTAGTTTTAAAAAAAAAGTAAGAAGAATTTGTTTAGCTCAAATCTTCGTAGTTGCACTTTTTTTTGTAACCTTAGTAATTTTAATTTTTGCAATGTAAGCTTATTCGTTCAGTTTGAATAAAGATTATCCTTTTTAAATGATTTGAATGAAATTTTGGATTGATTTTGGCCTGGCCCCTTGAAAAGGGTTACCTACGTATCTAGTGTGGAATCAGGCCGACGTAGTTCGTTCAATTTGTGTACGTCTCTTTTTTTTAATTTTTAGATTTTTTTTTAGACGTAGCACTTCTTCAGTTGATCCATGTTGGTGAGCTGACGGAACTCGATGCCATCAATGTCAATGAGTCAGACTGCACCTCCTGATAAGATGCCTTTGATGATGAACGGACCGGACCAATTCGGTCGAAATTTGCCTTTGGGGTCAGCAATTGGGGCACGTAATTCTTTCCAAACTAAGTCCCCTTCCTTCAGATTTCCAGGTCGAACCTTTTTGTTCAACGCTCTTGCCATGCGTTGTTGGTACATGTGGGAATGGTCTAGGGCCCGTAGCCGTCTTTCGTCTGGGAACATGAGTTCCTCATAACAGGCTTGCAACCATTGGGTTTCGGGAATTTCACCCTCCAAGGCTATGCGCATGGTGGGTAGTTGGACTTCTATGGGTAACACGGCTTCCATCCCGTAGACTAGGGAGTAAGGTGTTGCTCCTGTGGATGATCTTATGGACGTTCTATACCCCCAAAGGGCAAATGGGAGTTTTATGGGACAATCTTTGTAGTTTTCTATCATCTTTTCGATGATAGTCTTGAAGTTTTTGTTGGCGGCTTCTACTACACTATTAGTTTGGGGTCGGTAAGGGGATGATTTGTGGTGATGGATTTTGTAACTTTTTAGTAGGGTGGCTATTTCGGCTTTGAAATGGGATCCATGGTCACTAATAATTTCATGCGGAACGCCGTATCGGCAGATGATGTTGTTCCTTATCAATTTGGACACTTGCTTGGACGTGAGGATGGCATAGGACTGTGCTTCAACCCATTTGGTAAAATAGTCTATGGCTACTAGGATGTATCCATGTCCCCCAGAGCCCTTTCGGGGTGATTTTACCAATGATATCTATCCCCCATGCAGAAAATGGCCAAGGGGATGTGAAGTTGTGAAGCATTGAGGGTGGCATATGCTTTAAGTTGGCATATATCTGACACTTCTTGCATTTCTTGACATAGTCATGACAGTCTCTTTACATGGTGGTCCAATAGTACCCAAGTCGTAGGACCTTTTTAGAGAGCATTCGACCATTCATGTGTGGTCCGCACACCCCGTTGTGTACCTCGTCCATGATTTCTACGCCTTCTTTGGTGTTCACACATCTGAGTTTGATTCCATTGTGGGTCTTCTTGTATAGAACCACCTTGTATTCTATGTATTGCGCCGCTAAGAGACGGATGGCCCGTTGAACTCTTATTCGCGCGTCCTGAGGATTTTGGTGATGTAGTTGAATACATCTTGATACCGGGGATCTTCTTCCATCGGAGTTAGGACTAGGCTCGTGTCGAGGTTGTTGCAGAAGGTTGGCTCACTTCTTCTTTGTATGTGGAGTGGCATCATTGAGGGAGTTCAGCTGCTTAAATTCCTGCATAAGAAATAATTTGCATTCTTGCTTTGTGAAGTTTACTTACATTAGTTAAATTGATTAGTTAATGATTTGTGCAACATTGAGTTCATTGGATTTATCAATAGCTAAACAAGCAACAGGAGCTTTTATTGATTTGCAAAAAGGTAAGCACACATGATTTTAGAGAAGAGAGTCTCTAATTCCCGTCAAAAAGAAACTAGACTTAGAAAAGAATAAAAAAAGGGGAACATTCCCCGTTCAAGACTCAACCTAAGTAAAGATTTAGCTAAGATCTTAACTCGACAAAACTTGGGGACTCAGACTCGATTTCTCTAGCTCTTGCAAGTAGCCAACAAGTTCCAGGCTCCATAGGTATCATCTTCTTCTTTCTTGTCCATGATTTCTTGTATACCATCTTGCGGGCGAATGCAGTCATCCGTGCGGTGGCCAAACACCCGGTGATATTGACAGTAGAGATTATCGTCAATCAAGTACCCGTATCATAGACCCGGTTGTAGGAGTCAATTGCTTGGTATAGGAGGCGTTCTCCGTAAGCAGGTTGCAAATTCTTGATGAATTGGCGGATTTGATCACTTTGCGCAGGTTTCTCAACCAGTTTGGCCACCTTTAGCCTCCAACGTTGAAGGAAGGCAAGGAACCCCTCATCTTTTCCTTGCTTGGTGATCTCTAATTCTCGAATGGTCATGGAGAGGACAACATTTTCCTTGTAGCGTGCAAGGAAGATTATAGTGAACTCTGACCAAGTATGGTAGTTTCCAAATTCAAGGTGTAGAACCAACGACGAGTCGAGGCATCAAGAGTCTGTGGGAATAAGTGTATGTAGATGCTTTGGTCAATTCCTCTCAAAACCATGGCGGTAGTTATGGCCTTGAGGTGATTTTGTGGATCATCAGTTCTAGTGAATGTCGGAACCTCGGGCATGGAGAACTTGGCTGGAAGCTTGCCCTTGATTTTTGGATTGACCTTACCATCTTTGGCATTATAGTTGGCGATAGAGTCAATCTTTTTGAGCTTAGTAACTTGCTCATTCTCTTCAGTGCTGGAGTCAGAGAGGATTCTTGCTTCATCTTTTTTTTTTCTTTCCAAATCTTCAACCTTGAGTCGCATCCTTTCCAAATTACCCATGATCTCACCAAACTTCTCGTCAGTGGTTTTGGTCATTGTGAAGCTTGGGGGTGTGATTGGTGAGGTAAGGGATGTATTGAGTGGTGGCGAGCTTTGTGGTGGTGATGGATTATGGGGTGATGGGCTTTTGGAATGTGATGGTGAGGCTATTTTGTGGTGGAGGTAGTCGGGAACTTGGTGGTGTACACGGTTGCAGACGAACTAGCCTGGCCGAAGGTCGAGCCCAACTTTTCTCAAGGTTTCCTTTCTTTTTCGGACCCCCTATCCTGAATAGGAAGCATGGAGCACTTAGTAATAAGAAAAGACCATGAGATTCTCACCTAAGAAAAATGACGACCCGCACATAAGAAACACATTGTCCAAAAAAAAAAGATCCTTAAGCCTAAATGCCCAAATATTCCCCTAATATCGAAAAAGAATAGAGTCAATGAATGAAAATAGGAAAAAATAAAAAACAGACGGACTATCTATTTTTTTTTTTTTTTCTAGACTCAAAGAAAATGGAAAATAGGATAAAATAAAAATAAAAAATAAAATTCGGTCATCAGTTTTTTTTTTCGCAAAAGATTTTTTTTTCTCGCCGCCTTTTTTTTCACGCCATTTCTTGTTTTTTTTCTTGCTTTTATTTTTTTTTGACCGAATCTGGATTACATCCAAAAAAAGGAAATAAAGAAATAGAAAATGGGAGAGGGTAAATTAGAGTGACTGACTCTTTTTTTTTGCTAAAAGGGTCCTAGGAAATTGTTCATGACTGTGAAAGAATTGGGAAAATGATGAGTGTGCATTGAATTGAATTCTCGCACCACTTTTGGGCATTAGGAACTAGCTAAAAAAAACGAAAAGACTCCTAGCACGTAAGTACATGTTGGAACACAGTCACGGCATTCATGCATTCAATCAAGCATTACAACGACGCGATTACAGGCAAACATGTGATCAGACGGACATTACAACGACACATGCACAACAAGCAAGCGAATGCACGAATGTGGGTTAGAGGCTTTTGGCTCCTGTGAGGTCACCACGACAAATTACAATTTCCGGTCGGCGGATGGTCGACACATCAATTGTAATTCTTTTTCACCAACAAGAGTCGATGAATCGTGGGTGAGGAAGCGTCCGTTTGCACGATGGGACAACTGTGTACTCCTTTAAATATACGGGTTGTCTATGAGTTACGACACAAACTTCCTCGATGGTCGAAAAGGGTCAAAATATTGTGACAAAGCACATGTAAATGATGCAAATGATGCAAAATATGAAACATGTTATTAAACAATTAAGCAAACTTGACTTTCGAGTCTCACCCTCTTAAATAAATCCCTAGTGAAGTCGCCACTATAAGGACCCGGAATTTTCCATCTGCTCCACGGAGTGCGTCCTTATAGAAAATTTGTAAGATGGGGGCTTTCGATAAGTTTAAGAGACCATCGAGTTAGAAAAGATTTTGTAAAGACTTGACTTGAACAAAACCATGAAAGAGGTCACAAATCTGCTATCAACGTTTTATCGAATGGACAAACCGAAGGGATAACCCAATAGCGCGATAAGTGAACTAATCATGTTTTTAGAAAGACTCCTGCTCATATAGAACATATGAGTACCCAAGAATAATAGGTTCGGGGGCGAAGGTACAAGGTGGGAAGGTGTTAGGCACCCAACTCGCCCGTATTATGACGGCCTCTACTAACTCAAGTTTGCTTAATAATTTAAAGACATAATTCCCATGCAAAACCGAATTAACAACCTAGACTTAGACTATTAATTGGTTCATCACTGTAGACGCCAAAAAAGCGCCTTCAGATTCCTGCGCAAAAACCCGATGATGAAAGGAGTAATTTATAAACTTGAACGTTATTTTTGCTTTAATCGTTAAGATAAGGTCTCAAGTTTTTCCTCTAAGCACTCCTTTATTCCAATCTCATTCAAAAGCCCAGTTCAAAAGCTTTCCAACGACACCTCTCATGCCTCTTTCCGACACCCGGTCGCCATGTTGCGATTTAGGGGTAGAACCATCTTTTACCGTCCAGGGGTAAAGCGATCTTTTCATATTTTCCGGAATACTAAAATTCCTCCGAAAAATAAAAATAGACTGGATGTCGTCATTATGACGACATCCAGCTGGCAGCTGACAGCCGTGAGCAGCCCTGGCCAGCGCCGCTAGCGGCGCTGACGGTGCTTCTGGCCGGACTCATTTTTCAAGCACAATTCGATTTTCGGCTCCTTTTCAGCCGTCCAACCCTACTCCTCCACGCCTATAAATACAACCCTCCACGCTCAGTTCAAAACACACAGTCTACAGTTGACAACCTCTATTCTCGGGAGTATTGACATCGAGCTTCTCCCTCTTTCTTCTAAACTTGAGATCTTGTCCTTTACGATTTTTGTCAAATATAGCCTACAATTCAGGTACAAATTCCTGAGGGCTCAAATTAAATTAATATGAGCGGGAGTCTTTCCAAAAACATGATCTGTTCACTTATCGTGCTATTGGGTTGTCCCTTCGGATTGTCCCTTCGGTTTGTCCCTTCGATAAAACGCCGATGGCAGATTTGTGACGTCTTTCATGGTTTTTATTCAATTCAAGTCTTTACAAAATCTTTTATAACTCGATGGTCCCTTGAACTTATCTAAACCCCCAACTTACAAATTTTCTATAAGGACGCACTCCGTGGAAACAAATACATATGAGGATTGGATGAAAATCCCGGTTCCTTACAGTGGCGACTTCACTGGGGATTTATTTGAGAGGGTTAGACTCGAAAGTCAAGTTTGCTTAATTATTTAATAACATGCTCCATATTTTTGCATCATTTGCATGTGCTTTGGCACAATTTTGACCCTTTTCGACCCTCGAGGAAGTTTGTGTCGCAACTCGTAGACAACCCTTATATCTAAAGGAATATACAGTTTTCCTATCGTGCAAATCGACGCTTCCTCACCCATGACTCATCAATCCTTGTTGATGAAAAGAATTACAATTGATGTGTCGATCATCCGCCGAACGGAAATTGTAATTTGTCGTGGTAACCTCACAGGAGCCAAAAAGCCTCTAGATTACATTCGTGCATTCGCTTGCTTGTTGTGCATGTGTCATTGTAATGTCCGTCTGATCACATGTTTGCCTGTAATTATGTCGTTGTAATGCTTGCCTGAATACATGAATATCGTGATTCTGTGCCAACATGTACTTACGTGCTAGGAGCCTTTTCGTTTTTTTATTTTTTAGCTAGTTCCTAATGCCCGAAGATGGTGCGAGAATTCAAATTCAATGAACACTCATAATTTTCCCGATGATATATTTTAAAAAAGTCATGAACAATTTCCTAGGATGTTTTTAGCAAAAAAAAAAAGAGTTAGTCTCCCAATTTCCCCTCTCCCTTTTTTCTATTTCTTTATTTTTCTTTTTCTTTTAATGTAATTCAGATTCGGTCAAAAAAAAAAAAACCGCCGAAAATCAAAAGCAAAAAAAATTCAAAATAAAAAAAAAGACCGAAATACTTTTATTTATTTTTATCCCATTTTCCATTTTCTTTGAGTCTAGAAAAATAAAAAATAGGATAGTCCGTCTTTTTTCTATTTTTCTTATTTTCGTTCATTGACTTTATTTTCCTTTGATATTAGGGAAATATTCAGGCATTTAGGCTTAAGGACCTTTTTTTCTAGGACAATGTGTTTTTCTATATGTTGGCCAACATTTTTCTTAGATGAGAGTCTCGTGGTCCTTTTGATTCTAAAAGGTCTTCTACTCGTTCAGATCATGCCAGGGTCCATCAAGCGTTCCTCAGCCGAAGATACACAGAAAGAGTCTCTCCTTATGGGCCAGAATGCTAAGAAGATCAAAACTCATTTTGTGACAACTGCATATCCGGTCCGCAGAACTTAAAGAGAATCGGTGCTTGATATTCAAGATGAATCCCTTGAAGTAGGGGAGCAATTGGTCCGATCATTCCGAGAAGCCAAAATCCAAGTGGGCCTTGATCCTGATGAGACCCCTAGTCTCGTTGAGTACAAAGGTACAAACAAGCAAAACGTGGCCCTCCGTGAAGCGCAAGACGATATTGCACACCTGTCTCAATATGCAATTGTTTACCACTCAGAGATCAAAAGGCTACAGAAGACGGTCTCCCAACTGGAACAGAGAATTAAGACCCTAGAAAGAGACAAAGTTCTTCTCAATCAAGAACAACCCCGTTGGCCTCAGGAACACATTTTTCAACAAATGAGGGTATATGGCAACATGCATCCAGTGGGACCCACTTATGAACTCATCGCAGAAAATGGAAACCCAAGCGTCTACTGCGAATATTGTCAAGCCTGTGGACATCATACCAATTACTGCAGGAATCTGAGGGACAAAATCCAAGCCTTCATTGATGAAGGGACTATGTGGCCCGCGCATCATTAATTATCCAAGGAAAGGTCAAACATTCCTACCCGTGAATTCACGCCACCGGCAGTACCTATTCATGATGTTATGTCAGCCTTACTTCGTCGTGGAGATCTCTGGTTCCTGGAAGGGGTCTTACCAGAAGAAGAGGATCATTACCTTTATTGTAGGTATCACAGATGCTTTGGCCACCTCACTGATCAATGTCATCGCCTGAAGTCTGACATCCAGATCATCATTGATTCCGGAATTGTCTCTCCTCCAAAGTCCCATATATTCAAGATCACCATACATAAGTATGAATCACAACCCGACGTCAACATGCTAGAAATAGATCAGGCACCATTCATACCACACTCAAACCCTCATGTTAATGGTTTCCTCAGGAAGAAATGGTACATACCCGGTATGGGTCTAGGAATACATGGACAAGGGCCCACCACCTTCAAATTCGAAGCCAAAAACAACTCTTTTGGACTTTGTTACCAACCTACTAACAAAGAAATCCACGATCAAGCCCTGAAACAAAGGAAACAATTTAAGGGAAAACAAGTCATCCCACCTTATAGCCACACTCTAAATGGCCAGTTCATCACAGAAGGAGACTACTGCCCATGTTACGGCTTCCCTGAGCTGGACTATGACAAAGAAGCTAAGGTCACACACACGGGTTTTGAAATCTTCCGAGACTGCAATCAATTGGACGAGGAAGCACACCACCCCTTAGAACCGGCAAGTCAAGATTGGACCAAAGCGCCAGGTAACCAGCTGCTAGGTCTTCTATTCGGCCAAGAAACCAGAATGTCTGAGGCTCCCGAGGTAAATGAAGAGGTAATGGCTCTCAATGATCGCAACTTCAATCCTGCGGACCGAATATATACAGCCGAAGATGTCACAATGGGATGGCGCAAAAAAGTAAGCTGGACTGGCCCGAATGGACGAAAGGTCACGATCTCTACCAGGGAAGGACCAGTGATGGAAGAATCTGATTCTGAGTCTCAGTCAGAGTCAGTGTCTAGCTTAGGTCCTAAAGATGAGTTAGGATCGGGGAGTGTCCCCTTTACTTTTTCTAAGTCTAGTGTTAATGTGAAGGGAAATTCAGATCCCTTTCTTGTTGTTTTCAATTCCAATATCAATAAAATGAAAAATCCTTCTGCTTATTTGTTACCTTGTTTAGCTATTGATAAATCCAATGATGAAAATGAGTTGCCTAAAGATCTGCTAAAAGCAGTAATCAATCATGAACAAAAGACCTCCATTGTGGAGGAAACAGAGTTAATTAATTTGAGCAATGAAAGCAAGCCTCGTGAAGTAAGAATTGGATTATCACTAACTGAGCAAGAACGTGAGCAATTGTTGAACTTTTGAAACAGTACATAGATGTCTTTGCTTGGTCTTACAATGATATGCCAGGAATTGAAAGAAGCATAGCCGAGCATAAAATCCCTTTATACCCTGATGCTAAACCAGTTAAGCAGAAACTACGGCGTCTCCGACCAGAATGGGCATTGAAAATAAAGGAAGAGGTACAAAAACAACTTGCCGCTGGGTTTATTGTGGTATCAGATTATCCTGAATGGATCGCCAATGTGGTTCCAGTACCGAAGAAGGATGTCCGAGTCAGAATGTGCGTCGATTTCAGGGACCTCAACAAAGCCAACCCAAAAGACGATTTTCCTTTACCCCACATTGATCTTTTGGTAGACAACACAGCCGAGTACGCCCTGTTGTCATTCATGGACGGCTACGCACGGTACAATCAGGTTCAGATGGCAGAAGAAGATATGAGCAAAACAACGTTCATAACTCCTTGGGGAACTTATTGCTACAGAGTCATGCCCTTTGGATTGAAAAACGCAGGTGCGATGTATCAAAGGACAGCCACCACTTTGTTACATGATATGATACATAAAGAAGCCGAAGTCTATGTGGATGATATGATTGTGAAATCAAAGCACCGAGATGAGCATATTCAGGCGCTCCACAAGTTCTTTGAAAGGCTACACAAGTACAACTTCCGATTGAATCCTCAAAAATGTGCATTCGGAGTCACGTCAGGCAAGTTGTTGGGTTATGTAGTCAGTCAAAGGGGAATCGAAATTGATCCGTCCAAGATCAAAGCAATAGTTAAAATGTCGCCACCCAAGAATGAAACGGAGATTAGGGGGTTCCTCGGTCGACTTCAATACATAAGTCGGTTTATATCAAAATTCACCATAACATGTGAACCCATATTTAAGAAGTTGAAGAAGGGGGTCAAAATTGAGTGGGATGGTCAGTGTCAAGAAGCGTTCAACAAGATCAAAGATTATCTAGCCAACCCACCTATTATTGCTCATCCCAAGCAAGGTCTGCCATTGATCCTTTATTTGACAGTAACCGACACTTCTATGGGGGCTATGCTAGCCCAAGCCATAGAAGATCAAGAACGAGCTATATATTACTTAAGCAAGATATTCATTGACTATGATACCAGATATTCGAGCCTTGAAACGACCTGCTTAGCTCTAGTCTGGGCCACAAAGAAACTCAGACATTATATGCTCAATCATCCCGTACTGGTAAGGTTAAGAATGAATCCCCTCAAGTATATATTCGAGAAGCCAGTCCTAAGTGGAAGAATCGCGAGGTGGACAGTTTTGTTATCCGAATTCGATCTCAAGTTTGATCCTACAAAGACCATCAAGGGACACGCAGTTTCAGAATACTTGGCCTAGCCCCCACTCACACAGCAAAGGAGCACGAGCAGTATGATTTCCCTGATGAAGATGTTGCCTTAATTGAAGAAAATTGCTGGAAAATGTACTTTGACGGGGCATCCAACCAAAAAGGTTATGGCGCAAGAGTGCTCCTAGTATCTCCCGACGAAGCCCATACTCCCATCTCAGTAAAATTAGACTTCCCTGTCACTAATAACGCAGCCGAATATGAAGCATGTATCATTGGTCTACAAGCAGTTGTAGGCATGGGCATCCTGAGTACTCAAGGTCTATGGGGATTCCCTGCTAATCATCAATCATGTTTCTAGGAAATGGAAAGTTCACAGCGAGAGCCTGGAACTCTACCAGGAGTTTTTGGATAAGATACTTGACAATTTTGAAGAGGTAGCCTTCACATACCTTCCACGGGAAGATAATCAATTTGCAGATGCTCTATCCAAATTAGCATCCTTGATCATCATACCCGATCCAGTTAGCATGATGCCCGTTTGTATACAAAGAAGAAGCGAGCTAGCCTTTTGCAACAACCTCAACATAGAAATGACCCTGGCTCCAATCGAAGAGGATCCTTGGTACCAAGACATCTTCAACTACATCACCAAAGGAATATACCCTCAAGACGCTCCACTAAGAGCTCAACAGGACATCCGTCTCATAGCGGAACAACACATAGAATACATGGGGGTTCTGTAGAAAAAGTCCCACAATGGGGTCAACCTCAGATGTGTGAACTCCGAAGAAGCCGCAGTGATTATGGACGAGGTATACGATGGTGTGTGCGGACCACACATGAATGGTCGAATGCTCTCTAGAAAGGTCTTACGACTGGGATACTAATGGACCACTATGGAAAGAGATTGCTACAACTATGTCAAGAAGTGCAAGAAGTGTCAGATATATGCCAGCTGCAGCATATGCCACCCTCAATGACCACAACTTCACATCCCCTTGGTCGTTTCCGCATGGGGAATAGATATCATTGGTAAGATCACCCCAAAAGGCTCGGGAGGACATGAATACACCCTAGTAGCCATAGACTATTTTAGCAAATGGGTCGAAGCCCAATCCTATGCCGTCCTCACCTCCAAACAAGTGTCAATATTCATAAGGAACAACATCATTTGCCGATACAACGTTCCGCATGAAATCATCAGTGACCATGGATCCCATTTCAAAGCCGAAACAGCCACCCTCCTCAAAAACTACAAAATTCAGCACCACAAATCATCCCCTTACCGTCCCAAAACCAATGGCGCAGTAGAAGCCGCCAACAAAATCTCAAGACTATCATTGAAAAGATGATAGAAAACTACAAAGATTGGCCCGTAAAACACCCATTTTCCCTTTGAGGGTATAGGACATCCATAAGATCCTCTACGGGAGCGACACCTTATGCCCTAGTCTACGGAATGGAAGCGGTTCTACACATAGAAGTTCAACTACCCTCCATGCGCATAGCCTTAGAGGGTGAAATTCTTGAAACCCAGTGGTTACAAGCCCGCTACGAAGAACTCATGTTCACAGATGAAAGACGCCTACGGGCCCTAGACCATTCCCACATGTACCAGCAACGTCTGGCAAGAGCATTCAACAAAAAGCTTCAACCTCGGAATTTAAAAGAAGGGGACTTAGTTTGGAAAGAATTTTGTGCCCCCGTTACCGACCCCAGAGGCAAATTTCGACCAAACTGGTCCGGTCCGTTCATCATAAAAGACATTCTATCAAGAGGCGCAGTCAGACTCATGGATATTAATGGCATCGAGTTCAGTCAGCTCACCAATATGGACCAACTGAATAAGTGCTATGTCTAAAAAAAAAAAAAAAAAAAAAAAAAAAAAAAAAAAAAACCGAAAATTAAAAAAAAAGAGACGTACGCAATTGATTGAACTACGCTGGCCTGATTCCATACTGGATATGTAGGTAACCCTTTTAAGGGGCCCGGCCAAAATCAATCCAAAATTCCATTCAAATCATTTCAAAAAGGGATAATCTTTATTCAAACTGAACGAATAAGCTTACATTGCCAAAATTAAACTTCCTAAGGTTACAAAAAATAATAATAAAGCAACTACAAGGGTTTAAGCTAAACAAATTCTTATTATTATTATTTTTAAAAACTCGACTTGATTTCTAAGAAAACTACTTTAATCCTTCTTCCCTTTAGAAGGCTTCGTTGAAGAGTTCTTCTTTGAAGGACCCTAGTTTGAGGACGACCTATGATCGCTCCCTTGAGCTGGGGGCTTGCTTCTTTTCAGTACGTTATAGCCTCCCACTTGAGGCCCTTCCGTTCTTTTCTTGCTTCCTGTTCTTGAGTCATACTTAGGCTTTAGTTGGTCCCACTCTTCATGAAGAAGGGCACGTCTCGCTTCTCCATCACTGCAGGAAAGCCAGTTCAAGTAGGTCTCAGAAACTTGAGTTGGGCAATCACCCGAGGTACAGTCCAGCGGTCCCGGCTACGCCAATACTTTCCCCAATCCGCAGCAAATTCAGTGGTCAAAGCTACGATAGGTTGTCTCATAGTCTCGTGACGAGGGATAACCTTCTTTAACCAGTATTGCCTCATGACCCTAGAGGGGAAGAAGAAAGTAGTCCTGTACAGACCCAGAATGGTAGTATGAGGAATCAAATTGTCACAAGCCACTAAGGAAGTCAAGCTCCACCAGGACACATGCCAACGGATAACAGGTCCTGCATGGAAAAAGGCATCCCATTCAGCAAGGGACTTTTCAGAATATAGCTTTCCTAACCAAGAAGCTAGCCGCAGTATAAGTTTTCTTTGACCAGGCTCGAGGGACACGAGCTATCATGTTTTCTGGTCACTCTATTAGCCTCAGATGCTCACATAACCAAATTTGAAGCAGCAGAGGGATGTCAGAAAAAGCTTCGTGAGGAGAGATTTTCAACTTGTCAAGCCCAATAATGGTTTCCCTTACAACCAGATGCAAAGGAGAATGTCCTTCAACCATTTGATTAGCCACTCGCAGCAACGAGGCTCTACCCAAGTTAGGCGATTCTGCATTAGCGAACAATAGGCAGTTTAACAGGCAAAGTACAAAAGCCTGCCGGCGACAACACCTGAATATTGCATCCTTTTCAAAAGACATAGCAAACTTTTCACAGAGTTGAACCAAGTCCACATCGACACCAAGAACCATGCTTTTGGCTTCTGCAGATGACAAACCTAAGGATTTCCTGTACTGATCCCCAAAACCATCTCTCAAATACGGCACAGCTGGAGGAAGAACATCAGGCATATTGATGATCGTAGCAAATTCTTCAACTAAAGGGCATAATTCAGAGTTAACAAAGCGAAAGACATGCAAATCGGGGTCCCAATAATTCAAAGCAGATCGAAGAAGGGGCCACAATATTTTGGTTAGTCTTAAAGTCAGCAAGGTAGAAACATGGAACAGAGCCAATTCTAGTTTGTCTTCTATGGTCAGATTTTTGCACCATGCATCGAACAGGTTTTCAAAGGATTTCACCATGGTAGAATAATTGAGAAATTTGGCAGAGATAAAATTCTGAAAGTGATACAACATCAAGCATCCCGTACATCTTATTTATAGGCAAAAATACGGGCCAAAAAAAGTCAGAAATTAACGAAAAAGCCCAAACCAGAGTAGTCAGCGGCTCTGGTCAGGGCCGCTAGCGGCCTTAGCCCGCAGCACAGCACCGCTAGCGACCCAGCCCAGTGCCGCTAGTGGCCCTGACCCTGGCCCGGTCCGATTTTTCCTCTCGCTCCAGCCCACCCCATTGATCCAGTCTGCTCGATTTAAGCCCAGTTTTGATGCGCGCGCTGAATTACAAAGCACGAGACTCTCCTAGTTTTATCTTTTCTAGTTTCTTTTTTTATTTTTTTTTCATTTTTTTTAGGGGGTATAATATGTGTAATTTTTGCTTTTTCTTGCAAATGTTTACCTTTTTCTTTATTTTATTCCCTAAATTATGGCTTTTTCCTACTGCATAACACATTGCATACTTAGAGATCAGACGGACATAATCGAGTCATCATATCATACATATCATAAAAATGCATAAAACAGAAGTTCAAAATCTCAAGATCAAAGAAATCCAACACTGCTCAACCAGAATCGTCATCACCGTTGTTGTCAGCCTCATCATCCACAGATGGCCCCTAACCATAGTTCCCAGTCGAATAATGGAGAGAAGGGCTATAAATGGGCCTGCTGTTGTCGGGCCTCATGTCCCGCCTATCATATGCTAGTGCGCGCATAGGGGTACCTGCCGGAAACCCCGCGGCGAAAAAGCTCTTTGTGGCCTGACCGACGAAGTCCATAGCCACATCCTTATACGAAGCCCCAGTATGAGGTATATCCCATCCAGGGGCGTTCGCCCAACCTCCAGCCGTGGGGGTAGCAATAGGCCTACTATCAAGAGAAGGCTGGAAACCCGCAGGGGAGAATATCTCAGGAATGTACGGCACAGAAGGTCCAGGCGCCTCATCAACAGAAGGCTTGGTCACAGCTACAGGAGGTGAACGAGCAACAGATGGTCTGCTCGCCGAAGAGGCGCTCGCAGCAAAAGAACGTCGAGGTCCCACCGAGGACGAAGAATGAGACATCTGTAGACAATCAAGATCGAGATGTTAAGTTAAGCACTTCACTTAACTAAATAAAGGTAAAAAGTCTACTTACATCAACGGTTCGAGACCGAGAACTCTTCCCGTTGCCCATCACCCGACCATAGCCTTTCTTCAACAGGTGAATGAGCTTGAAGATTTGAGAGGTCTGCTCCCAGTTCAACTACAAAAAAGCAACACAAACACAAGGGATAGAGTCAGCACCCAAAGGCATACACAAACACAAGAAGGGATAAAAAGGAGCTTACCCCCATACAACCATCGGGCAAGGGCAAGCCCTCCACAGTCTCTCCGTCAGCCATGTGTAGAGGGAACTCCTCTACTATGCGTCCCCCGCTCTCCCTGATATACCTCACCTAATTAGTCGGCAAGGTCACGCTTGGGGGCTTGCCCCGAGGAACTCTAGAATGGGACCTCCTGGGAACCTGAGGAGCTACATGATCCGCCTGCGAGACACAAGAAGTCAGTATATCACACATATAGCTAAAAAGATGCAGATAAATTTCTTATCTCAGAAGTGAGGTCCGGCATCAGACGATCCAACCAGTAAGCCAGGTACACGGCCGTGCGGTCCAAACCAACAATGTCCGGCATGAGAAACTCTATGGCGGCCATACCACGAGTCACGACCCCCAAGTCCCGCACGCTCAGACCGCGCAGATAGAACATGGTCAAAGGAGGATCCTCCGGAACCAGGGTGACTACCCAGGGAGGGATAAACCAGCCAAGTCAAACGGTCCCCCAGGTACCACACAGAGCCAAATGGCCCCTCAAAGACCACCTGCGAGGAAGATACTTTAAAGGACTCCATGGTGATGTGAGGCGGGACCCCAGGAATATCATCGAACGTGGACCATGATACCTGCAGGTTACCAGTTCAAAAGTTCATTCACACCAAATGGACTAGGAAAAAAATGCACAAGTCAACAACAACATATCATAGAAGCAGCATTGCTCTCAAAGATAGCCCGAAAATGCTCCAGAGAGGTAAACGAGTGGTTATCCCTACCAATCCACCGTGAACCTAGTGGGAACATCCTCAAACCAGGACGGTGAGGACCAAAGGCCGGAAAATACTCAAAGAACCACAGCTGCCATACAAGCAAGAAATTAAGCTCCAAGAGCATACACGGGCAAAAGAAAAAAAAAAAAAAAAAAAAAAAAAAAAAAAAAGAAGAAGAAGAAACAGGTGAGCCTACCTCCAGTATCCTCCACGGGCCCGAGATAGACGCCCTCTCACTCGTCGGCTTGGGCCTGCAAGCCCGACGACACCATCTCACCAAGGAAGCATAAGCAGAAGCACCGAAGTTGAACTCATGGACCTTGGTCAAATCCTCTAAGCATGTCAAGAAACCGACTTGACATACGCTCTTCTTCTGAGCGAAAATGGTCGACCCCAGCAAGCACGCCATGAAAATACGGGCTCTCTGCTCCTCGGTAAGCCCCTGCTCTGCCAACGCCGCCCATAACCGCACCAAAGAAACCCGATCCTTATCAAAATGGGCAGACACAGGCCCATAGAGCTCGAGCAAACAGTCACTCTACTACCAATAACTCGCGTCGTACCGAATACGACGCCCTCTAAAGGATAAACCTATCAGCACAGCAAACTGATAAGGGGTGGGGAACATCTCTCCTACAAGCGTATGAAAAGTGTTCGTGGAATCCCAGAACCTCTCCAATAGCCCCCTAGCGAATCCCTAGAATGACAAGCAGGAATAACAGTCAAGAAATGGTCAAAACCCGAGCCCAATACCAAATTCCTAGCTCCAACTGACAAAATCTCCAACATCATAGCCCAATAGGAGGTAGCTCCATGACCCTGCAACAAAATACCAACACCCTAGCCAACAAACAAAATTTTCTCAAAACCCCATATACTACAAATACAGCCAAAATAATTCCACACAAATCATATACAGTTGACCACCAATCCAGTACGAGTCCCAATTTGTTCATGTGTCGAAGCACTAACTGTTCCAATTTTCAGTTCAAAAATATATACTGAACTGAAAAAAAAAAAGAAGAGTCAGAGGACATACCAACTCAGGGTTAGACAGGTGACTCTGCCTCTCTGGTACAGTCGCATAAAAGAGTCCTGGTACAGTCGAGCTCCATCTGCATGACTAGTCGGAGGTGCACTAGTGGAGGGAAGCCCAGTACGGAAAAGGGCCCGGTCATACTCCTCCTCACCCATGGGACGTTTTCTTTTGTCTACAGGAGCCATGGGAGTATAATGAAGCTTTCTCTCTCTACAAGTGGAAAATTAAAAGTTTCAAATTCGCAAAAAATAAGCACCCATTCAACAATGCAACTCAAAATTCAGCAACTAGGCGGAAAAATAAGTAAGTTCAAAACAAAAACCGAAGAATTTGGTCAAGAATTGACTTACCTCAAGCAAAGTAGAGCACTCAACAATGGAGGAAGGCTCGATAATGGCTCTCGACAATGGCTCTCGGTGAAGAAGAAGAAGCGGCACGCGAAGAAAAAAAACGCTGAACCACTTTTATTCGAACCAAGCTCAGGGCCGCTAGCGGCCTTCACCCGAAGCCCAAGCGGCCCTGCAGGCCCTGCATAGGTGGGCCCTACTTGCTATCCCAAGATCCTTTTTCCAGTCCAAAGTCTGTTATTCCAGTTCGTTCGCGGCAAATATAAGTTCCAACGCGCGGGAGCGAGTCTCTTCAGCCCACAAATTCAAATTCGACAGTTGGCCCATTTTACGGTACCAACTATTTTCAGGTAAAACTAACCCGATTATTTTTGCAGGTCCAAAATACTGAAACTCGGATACATGCAACGACGACTCTTACCGCCCAGAGTGCCCAAAAATATTTTAAGCGACGACATCCAGCTGGCAGCTGGCAGCTCACAGCCGCTAGCGGCCCTGACGTGGCTTCTGGCCCGACTCATTTTTCAAGCCCAATTCGATTTTCGGCTCCTTTTCAGCCGTCCGACCCTACTCCTCCACGCCTATGAATACAACCCTCCACCCTCAGTTCAAAACACACAGTTACAATTGACAACCTCTATTCTCGGGAGTATTGACACCGAGCTTCTCCCTCTTTCTTCTAAACTTGAGATATTGTCCGTTACTATTTTTGTCAAATATAGCCTACAGTTCAGATTCAAATTCCTGAGGGCTCAAATTAAATTAATTACTTAAATTGTTTATTTTCCATAGTCAAAATGTAGATATCATGCTAGAATAATGTTTTATTGCTTACTAAATATTGTTTGTATAGTCGTTGTGCAGCTTAACTTGTCAAACCGAATGCATTTCTAAATAAGGGTTAATAATAAATATTGTGATGCTTGTGATGAACCAATTAATAGTCTAAGTCTAGGTAGTTAATCCGGTTTTGCATGGTAATTATGTCTTTAAGTTATTAAGCAAACTTGAGTTAGTAGAGGCCGTCATAATACGAGCGAGTTGGTACCTAACACCTTCCGACCTTCTACCTTCGCCCCCGAACCTATTATTCTTGGGTACTTATATGTTCTATATGAGGATTGGACGAAAATCCCGGGCCCTTACAATCACGAGCATCACAACATTTACTTTTATCCCTTGTTTAGACATGCATTCGATTGGCAAATTGAGCATTACGACGACTAGACATGCTTGGACAGACAATATTTAGGAAGCAATGAAGACGTGTACTAGCATGATATCTATATTATGACTACTAGAAAATAAACAATTAGGCAATTAATTTGATTTGAGCCCTCAGGAGTTTGTACCTGAACTGTAGGCTATATTTGACAAAAATAGTAAAGACAAGATCTCAAGTTTGGAAGAAAGAGGGAGAAGCTCGGGAGTACTCAATCGAGAATAGAGGTTGTCAACTGTAGATTGTGTGTTTTGAACTGAGAGAGGGGGGTCGTATTTATAGGCGCATGAAATAGGGTTGGACGGGTGAAAGGAGCCGAAATTTGGATTTTGGGCTGAAAAATAGTTGGGCCTGGAGACTTAGCGAGGGCCGCTAACGACCCAGGGCCACTGACGGCTGTCAGCTGGCCAGCTGGATGTCGTCATAATGACGACATCCAGTCCATTTTAATTTCCGGATGATTTTTGGTGTTCCGAAAATATGAAAAGACTATTTTACCCTTCTGCGGTAAAAAGACGGTTTTACCCTCGGCTCGCAACTTTGCGACCTGGAGTCGGAAAAAGACACGAGAGGTGTCGTTGGAAAGCTCTTGAATGGGGCTTTCGAATGAGACTGGAATGAAGGAGTGATCGAGGAAAAACCTGAGACCTTATTTTACCTATTAAAACAAAAATAGCATTCAAGTCTATAAATTACTCCTTTCATCATTGGGTTTTTGCGGAGAAATCTAAAGCCGCTTTTTTGGCATCTACATTGGGGAACCACCAAAAGATGTTTATGCTTTGGTGAAGGAAAACTTGTCTTAGAAGGATACACAGATGCAGATATGGCTAGAGATGTCGATTCTAGAAAGTCGACATCAGGATATATGACTACTTTTGTAGAGGGACCTGTGTCGTGGCAATCGAAGTTCCAAAAGTGTGTCGCTCTTTCCACAACGGAAGCAGAGTATATCGCAACTACAGAAGCATGCAAGGAAATGTTATGGATGAAAATTTTCCTCCGTGAGTTGGGACAAGAACAAAATAAGTTTGTCTTGAAGTGTGATAGCCAGAGTGCCATACACTTAGCCAAAAATTCAACCTATCACTCTCGTATAAAAAATATTGATGTTCAATATCATTGGATAAGAGATGTGCTAGAAGAAAAGCTATTGCAGCTAAATAAAGTTCACACTAATGATCACTGATCGGACATGTTGACCAAAGTGGTGCCGACCAAGAAGTTTGATGATTGTTGTAAAGGAGCCGTGTGGTGGTGCCCTCCAATTAAGTCGAGAAGGGGGAGATTGTTGGGAGTCCCTCATAATTGATGGCCACAACAACAATAAATAAATTAAAGGAAGAAACTGAAAAGGTAGAAAAAGGGTCAGAGTAAACTGCCGTGGATTATTGGTGTTATGTTACACCATTAGTCATTACTTTCTTGGAGAATTAAAGTGGAAAAATAAAACCTCACTTAACGCTCAAGATTGAAAGCACCAGAAGTTTCTTCAGTTAATGATCTCAATTAAGATAAATTCTAGTGAAGATCAAATACGTTCACTAGCTCATTTCATCCCCTATAAATAGAAGGACTTGAAGAAGACATTGGCATCCAATGCAATTGATTTAATCCGCAAGTTGTGAAGTACACCCACAACACAAGTGAGAGATATCCACTCCCAGAGAGAGTAAGAGAGAGCCACTACAAAGTGAGATAATTTGAGTGTTCCACCATTTTGGTGAGTTTATAAATTATTGTAATCCATCCTTTTGTGGGTGAGGTCTTTCTGTGACATCCTCTAGTTCATACTAGAGACGACATCTTGTAACCCTGCTATTATAGTGGAAGTTTTACCGGACCAAAGGTCCTGTGGTTTTTCCCTTCGTCTTGGAGGGTTTTCCAAGTAAAATTCTGGTGTCCTTATCTATTTATTTTCCCGCATATTTTATTTAGCCCATTTTAATCATACAAAGAGAGAAAAGATTATTCCGCAATTATCCGCATTTTTCCCAACACAGGGAGATATAAGCACTCCATGAAGTAATTAAGGATAGCATTAAGGGTAACATTGATAAGAGTCACTCTACCGGCTTTAGTGAGAAGCTTGGTCTTCCAACCTCGCAAGTCTCATTGAAACTTCAACTCAGTTTCGCTGTATAGTCTACAACACAAACCTCGCAGACAATAGAAGCATTGCAATATAACCCAACACAGACGAGTCACAACCCATGAAGGTGTAAAACAGGAGTCACAACCGATTCTTTTAATTCTAGATTAAGAGTGATATATAAGTATTATGGGTCTTTGTGCCTTCTTATTCCCAATGTATTGAATGTAACCGTCCGACTTTCTTATCCATTATAACACATGAGATAGGGAAATGTTATTGCTCTATTTTATCTTAACTACATACAAATGTAATTAAATTTCCCTATATCATGTTTTATAATAGATAAGAAAGTCGGACGGTTAGATTCAATACACTGAGAATAAGAAGGCACAAAGACCCATAATACTTATATCACTCTTAATCTAGGCCAGTTTGTTCCTAACCTTACTAACAATGAAATCCACCTATATTTTCTTTGGTCTGGTACCAGTAAGGGAAGACTAAGATAAGTGCCTAAGTCCTCACTCCTAGTCACTCCTAGAACCTCATGGAACTTTTTATATCATTTTTTCATCAAAATTTTTAGTAAAGATAAGTTTGGATGTATCAGGATTTATTTTTTGCCCAGATATGGAAGAAAAGACATCCGGAGTGTTCTTTACAGCTAACAAGCCTATGTTTTCTTTGGTCTGGTAGCAGTAAGGGAAGACTAAGATAAGTGCCTAAGTCCTCACTCCTAGTCACTCCTAGAACCTCATGGAATTTTTTATATCATTTTTTCATCAGAATTTTTAGTAAAGATAAGTTTGGATGTATCAGGATTTATTTTTGGCCCAGATATGAAAGAAAAGACATCTGGAGTGTTCTTTACAGCTAACAAAGTCTTATCATTCACTTCCCCAAAGAGAAGGAGATCATCAGTAAAGAGCAGATGAGAGCTAGGGAGATTGTCCTTCCCCAAGGTGTAGGGAGTCCAGTCTCCACCCTGACAGGCTGTGTGGATTAGCTTAGACAGAAATTTCATGCAGAGGATGAAAATGTAAGGGGAGATGGGATAACTTTACCTAATTCCTCTTGACAAATTATTGACAAGTCCTCTGTGATTTTTCTGGGCGTAATTATTAATAGCTTTAACTTTCCACGGAGGCTTCCTACTACACTAGCCACCAAACTATAACTTCTCAAGCCCGTGGTTGAAACAAGGAACTCATTGCACAGAAAAAAAACATAATAATCGGTACCTGAAATTGGGGAAAGCTCAATGAGCTCTTATTATTATCAAAGAGCTTAAGTCGAAGACATAGAAAATTTGATGATAGTAACCCCTACCTTCACATGCAAAGGCACTTGTGGAGAGATATAGAAATAAAATTTACATAATCGTGGATATGTATGACTTCCACATAAATTAACCAACACGATAATTTAGATGCAACTTTTAACTTCTATCGATTTTTTTAGCAACATTTGAAAGTCGTCCCAGTGGCCGAGCCAGATAAGTTGCAATGAGAATATAAAAATTTTTAAAATAAAAATTTTGGGATATAATATACTTACCAAATAAAAAATAAAAAAAAAACTTCTAGTTTTCCTATAAACATTCTGATTTTTGGTGGGACTAGGGGAGCAACTGTAGATAGTGTTCATGGGTGGTGAACCGCACCGAAACTCAATTTCGGTACGATTACCAAATTTTTTGGTTCGGCAAAAATGTAAACCGTAACCGTACCGGAAATACCGGTTAACGGCTACCCCGATAAACCAACATTTCGGTACGGTTAGGCGTTTAACCAAGTCTCATTTATTATTGCATACTTTATTCTCTAATATTGTTAGATATTTATTTATCACTTTTTTCAGTTGCGTTTACTGACCTTTTCAAGGAGATAAGAACTTAGTAATAAACTAACAATAATAAGTTCAATTCTATTTAAAATACAAATGTATTCTACGTATGGAAGGCAACTCTCACGCTAAATCTTTTTACACAAGCAATTCCTCACATTATCGTGGCCTAAAACTTCAAAAAAAAAAAAAAAAAATATATATATATATATATTATATATATATATATATATATATATATATATATATATATATATATATATATATATATATATATATATATATATATATATATATATATATATATATATATATATATATATATATATATATATATATATATATATATATATATATATATATATATATATATATATATATATATATATATATATATATACACACACTATTAGCCTTACACATCCCCCACTTAAAAAAGAATAAAAAGAAATTCTTTGTTACCATTACAAGGATTATACAATTTCCGTTTAATATTTTACTGCAGTCCAATTTGGAAAGTCCCACAATTGTATGATCCTATCATTTTTATTCTTTTGAGGATATCCTATAATTACAAAGACTAAGATTCCTCATTTATATAACAAGTCACCATAATATTAGATTAGAGTTGTGATCCAAAAAGATTTGGGGTACTTTTGCTCATTTCTATATTAAGTCCCGTAATCTCAGAGGGTGAGATATATACTTTAATTTCTATACTTTTACTCATTTCTTTTTCTTTCTTTCATTTTTTGAAATGAGATATTATTTGTAGGAAAGAATTATTTGCAAAATTCATGCAACAAGCCAATTTTAAATAAAGAAAAAAACAACAACAAGGGAAGACAAAAATTTCTACTTCTCAAAAGTATTATGAGTCCCACATCGAAAAACTGAGCAAGTAGTAGTGAAGTAAGAACATATATAATAACAGAGGGCGTGGAGGTTGAAGCAAAGCACATTTTGCTTAACCCTTTGGCATAAATCAAACATAGTATTTGTTTTGTGAACCAGTAGCCAACAATGATACTAAATTAATTTTTCAAGAAGTCCCACCATGGTAGGTTCTACGAACCTACAACTTAGAGGAACAACCAATGTGTGTTCATTCAACCATCAATAAAAGTTACTTAATTTATTAGTATTCTCACTTATTCATTAATAAACTTGGTTTAAATCATATAAGTTTCCAAAACCAAAAAACTAACCACAAAAAAAAAAAAAAAGAAGATTTGAAATAACTATCAAGACATTTAGTAATCTTCTACTATTAAAAAAGTAATATAAGTTTTCCATGATGTTTTCAAAAGTCCAATCCAAATCTTTTCTTAATTTTCGTCTAGTAACTTTTAATTTGGTTTGAGAATTCACCTTTTACTTTCTTCACAATACGTAAAGATTTTGAGATCACACCTAATAAGAAAAAAAAATTGCCAACTCAATATGGGAAGTGGGAACAAACTCATAACATAATAATCAATAAAAAGAAAGAAATTAAAATAAAATAAAAACCAAACTTATCACAGATATTAGAGAAACGTCTTTGCAAATTGCAACTACAATGGCATTGTGAAGTCATTTTCCTTTGTTTTTTTTCAGCCCAAAGTCCAAATTTAAATTTTTTTTTTTTTGTTTGGATGTCCAAAATAAATTTACGAGCCGAATATGGGGGAAGACAACTGCTTCTTTTTTTTACAGTTTGCGTAAATACCACACCTATTTTAAAATAATACCACACCTCAAATTATTAAATACCAACAATACCCTTCTTTGAATATGACCATGCCATCTCCATTCCTTCTTCACTCCCCCCCCCCCCCCAAAAAAAAAAAAAGGTCCCCATGGTTGAAGATATGCAAGCGTATATATTACATGCTGGACTTCATCACCAATACACTAAGAATTACTGAAAGGAATTGTACCAAAAAAAAAATTGTGAAAGGGAAGATCTAATTTCGTTCTAGAAAAAGTGATACATATGGGTTGACCACAAATCTTGGAGTTCTGTGGATTTCTTTTTGTACTGTCAGCAGTCACTAGTGTAAATTGTGCAAGCTTAGAAATAAGAACACTGAGCCTAAATTAGGCGTAGGTTTCAAAACACTGGGTCCAAACTAGTGTAAGGATCCGGGATTTTTACGCCTACAGAGTGCGTCCTTATAAAAAATTTGTAAGCTGGGGGTTTAGATAAGTTCAAGGGACCATCGAGTTATAAAAGTTTTTGTAAAGACTTGAATTGAATAAAAACCATGAAAGAGGTCACATATCTGCTATCGGCGTTTTATCGAAGGGACAAACTGAAAAGACAATTCGAAGGGACAAACCAATAGCATGATAAGTGAACTGATCATGTTTTTAGAAAGACTCTCACTCATATAGAACATATGAATACCCAAGAATAAAGGGTTCGGCGGCGAAGGTACGAGGTGGGAAGGTGTTAGGCACCCAACTCGCCCGTTTATGACGGCCTCTACTAACTCAAGTTTGCTTAATAATTTAAAGACATGATTCCCACACAAACCGGATTAACAACCTAGACTTAGACTATTAATTGGTTCATCACAAGCATCACAACATTTATTAATGACCCTTTTTTAGACATGCATTCGATTGGCAGGTTGAGCATCACAACGACTAGACATGCTTGGAATTGAAAGACAATATTTAGCAAGCAATAAAAGGCAAGATTATCATGATATCGACATTTTGAATACTAGAACATAAAATTTTAAACAATTAATTTAATTTGGGCTCTGAGGAGGTTAGTACCTGAACTGTAGGCTATTTAGCAAATGAATAGTAAAGCAAGATCTCAAGTAAAGAAAGAAGGGGAAGCTTGGTGTCATTACTCCCGAGAATAAGGTTGTCAACTGTAGACTGTGTCATTTGAATTGAGGGAGGAGGGTGGTATTTATAGAGAAGGGAATAGGGTTGGACGGGTGAAGGGTAACCGAAATTCGGAGTTGGTCTTGAAAAATATGGGCTTCGGAAGACTCTGCGAGCGCCGCTAGCGGCTCTGGCGAGCACCAGTAGCGGCACTGGCGGTTGTGAGCCTGCTAGCTGGAATTTTGTCGGGCCATATCTCACTTGTTTGGGCTCCAAATTAGATACTTCAAAATGCGTTGGAAAGTTTATTGGGTCTAGTTTCAAATGGCTTTGGTTTTAGACCCAAATATTTTATGGATCTCGAGATATACCAGAAAGAGTAAGGCCAGGTCAATTTTAGAGCATGCACCACTTTTGGGATCATAACTCCTTGGTTGGAAATGTGGTGTGGGCTCATGATATGTCATTCGAAAGCTATTTTAACAAGGAATTCAGAAGTATAAGGCTCATAAATTAAATAAACCTATTGAACTTCCAAATAGGGTTTGGCCATAACTCTTAGGTGCAGAATCGTATTTTGACACGGAAGGAAGCAATGGAAAGCTCTTCTTTTAAATGAAGTGGTAATGAAGGAGTGATCGAGGAAAACCTGACACCTTATTTTACCTATCAAAGAAAAAATATCATTCAAGTTTTATAAATTACTCCTTTCATCATCGGGCTTTTGCGGAGAAATCTGAAGGCACTTTTTTGGCGTCTACAGAAGCCCCCACTTTGATCGAGCTTGAGTAAAAGCAAAGATCAAAGTATTCCGAAGGCGACATGCAGGATGCTGATGTGCACATGGTGTGTGAGAATGTACATTATGTATGCATATGAAGACAAACCTGAGTTGGGACATGCTCGTAGCATGCTAAGATTTCATCTCTGTGAATACAAGAAAAATAAAGGTTATGGTTAGCAGGACAGACACCGCTTGTGGATGATCTAAATGACTGCAGGGCACCTGTATTCAGAGTACATGAAAAAGGTAGTAATACTTCGAGAATGATCAACGTAAAGTGCTTCAACAAACAGTGACTAAACACCGCTCGGCGAGTGCCGAGAATCCGTCCCTGCACGAGAAACAAAAAAGTCGACGAGACAGCGCAATTAAAAATAACGGCTGTAAATGGGAAATAAAACTGGTGACAATGAATAATATAAATGCTTCATTCTTAAGCAAACAGTGACTAAGCACCACTCGGCGGATGCCGAGATTCCGTCCCTGCACGGGAAACGAAAAGGTCGACGAGACAGCGCGGTCGAAATGATTGCTGTAAATGGAAAATAATATGGTGAAAGTGAATAGAATAAATGCTTTATTCTAAGCAAACAGTGACTAATCACCACTCGGCGGATGCCTAGATTCCGTCCCTGCACGAGAAACGAAAAGGTCGACGAGACAGTGCGATCAAAATGACGGCTGTGAAATGGAAAATAATATGGTGAGAGTGAATAGTATAAATGCTTTATTCTAAGAAAATAGTGACTAATCACAACTCGGCGGATGCCGAGATTCCGTTCCTGCACGAGAAACGAAAAGGTCGACGAGACAGCGCGATCAAAATGACGGCTGTAAAATGGAAAATAATATCATGAGAGTGAATAGTATAAATGCTTTATTCTAAGCAAACAGTGACTAATTAGCACTCGGTGGATGCCGAGATTCCATCCCTGCACCAGAAACGAAAAGGTCGACGAGACAGCGCGATCAAAATAACGGATGTAAAATGGTTAAAACATATTAACAGTTTAAATGCAACAGCTTAAGCAATCATTGACTGAAACATATAAAAGTAAAGGACAATATAATCGCAATAGTTTAGGCTATCATTGACTGACACAAAATGACTATCCTCGTATAAAAAGGATAGTTTAACCGCACTAGCTTAAGCGATCATTGACTGACACAAAAGGAGTAGCCTTGAATAAGAAGGACAGTTTAACCGCACTAGGTTAAGCGATCTTTGATTGACACAAATGAGTAACCTTGAATGAAAAGGTCAGTTTAACCGCACTAGCTTAAGCGATCATTGACTGACACAAATGAGTGGCCTCAAATTAAAACGATAGTTTAACCGCACTAGCTTAAGCGATCACTGACTGACACAAATGAGTGAATAGTTCCGGAAAATACCTGGGCTTGTGCATTTGGGGGGCCTGCAAAACAAACGAGTTAGTCTTACTCGATAGTAGACGGTACCGTAAAAATGGGCCAACTGTTGAATTTTGAATTTGTGAGCTAAGGGGCCCGTTCCCGCGCGCTTGGCTTTTGTTGGAAGGTCATTTCCATTCTTTGTTTTAGTCGGAAGGTCGCTTTCCCTCTTGATTACTATTGGATGTTTGCTCTCGTTCTTGATTGTTGTCAGGATGTTGCTTCCGAGCTTGATTGTGTGTTGAATACTGAGTTCCGTGCTTGCTAGTTTCAATGGGGAGCAGGTAGACTCAAACCTGTAGTGAAGATATGCACATAGGGGAAAGATGCAATAGACATGCCCGACTGACCATGACAAGATGCACAAGACATGACATAGTAATATGCATGGGTTACAGGGGGATTGACATGTAAACACGCAGGGACTGAAAAATTATGTACACATGCATGCCTTTGAAGGCGACTCTGGTACTTATGCAAATATGATGTATGCAGACTCTATTGACTCACGGCTCCATGCGGCCTAGCTTAACATGCACGATTCTCCTATAGGGTCTGAAGAGGGTTTTCATATGGGAAAAGTTTTTGTGATCAAGAATTTCATTCCTGTGGTGATCTTGACAGAGTAAGAGACAAGTAGACTAGTCTGGGTCCAGTCAAGGGAGAATCAGCCCCCAGTTTGATGTGTGGTTCTTGATGATTATGACCTACTCGAGGAGCTAGGTTGTTGATGTAGCGGTACAAAATATCCTAACTTAAGGTATGGGGACGAAATGGACAACTTGCAACGTAGCAGACAAAGAACCGACTCATTCTGAAAAATCCCTCAGTTGGGAAATCTATGTGCAAGCCTACGAGAAAGGTGATGAGTATGACTTTAGATGACTGACCAAAGAGTTCTTAAATGAGAAACAATTTTCTAAATCCTCGAAAATTTAAGTTGCCTCAAGATGTTGAATTTGTTTTATATTTTTTTTTTTGATTGCCCTAACTTTTGCCTAGGCCGCCCTTTCGGGTTTTCAACCTACCGGGCTCATTTTTTTTAGCCTTAGGTGAGAATGTTAGAGGGAGAACTCATTATGATCATGTGACAAAATGGTTGTCGTGACCGGACCTCTATAAGGTTTCCTACGTATCCAGTGTGTGGAATCAGGCCAACGTAGTTCAGGATTATACAATTGAATGGTCGTACCTCTCGGAGGGATTTTGGGTTGTAATGTCAGGTTGGGTTAAGGTGTCAAAGAAAGGATAAAGGCTTAAAGAAACCTAATGTAAATCCCCTCCCCAAAGTATGCTAGATGGTATAGAAGTTTTTGATCTAGGCGAGGTGGCTTAGGGACCAATGTTTAGGTAAGGCCACTGTTTGGTTGTGTTTGAAGTGTTTGCACTCTTTTGGATCTGTGATCGCTCTCGAAAGTTTTTTTCTCTTTTGTTTTCTTTTTTCTCTTGAACTTTCGAGTTCTCTCTTTTTTTTTTTTTGGTATTTCTCTCGGTGGCTCTTTTTGTAGGTCGGTCCACCTTGCTTAGAAGGTTGCTTCTATTCCCATGTCGCACACACCCATTCCTGGGGTAAGGATGATGTGGTTAATAAATGAAAGGCTATGTGTTTAAGGCTCAAAGGGTTGCAAGTATTAATGATGTATAGGGTAGTAAAGGATATGGATGTGAGGAGCAAAATGAATGCCTCATGTCCTCGGCACGGACAGTTCAACTGTATGTCCTCTATGGGGATGACCATTAGGGAGTTTTTGTTTGATATTTTCCACAATGAAGGCTTTCTTTTGAATTTTGTTTTTTGATTTTTTTTTTATTCCGTCATAGGCAACTTAAGTTTGTCATAAGATTGAACAATGACAATGATGGGAATCAAAATGCAATCTTTACTGAATCGAAGAAAAGCACTACACGAGAAGTAAGCTAGACTCTATGGACGAATTAAAAAGACAAACTAGAAATCATTAGACTTGACTGGACTCGACTAGACTTGCAAACTAGGAGACTTAGACTCTCTTCATCTTCTTGAGCACAAGTTGTTCATAGGGATATGGAGGACATCCCCAGTAGATACTCACATTGTTCACAACTTAAGTGGAATTCTTAAGAAGGTCATCTTCAATTAGGATGCCCACAACATAGAGCCGGTTGTAGGAGTCAAATGCTTGATATCTGAGGTGTTCCTTGTAAGCAGGTTGTAGATTCTTGATGAGTTGGCGGATTTGATCAATTTGCGAAGGTCGCTCAACCAGTTCGGCTATCTTTAGCCTCCAACGCCTAAGGAAGGCAGTGAATCCCTCATCTTCTTCATGTTTGGTGATCTCTAACTCTCGAAGGGTCATAGGTAGAGCAACATTTTCCTTGTAGCGTGCAAGGAAGACTGTAGTGAAATCTGACCAAGTGTGGTAGTTCTCCAAATTCAAGGTGTAGAACCAACGACGAGTTGGGGCATCAAGAGTCTGTGGGAACAAGTGAATGTAGATATTTTTGTCAACTCCTCTTAAACCCATGGCAGTAATGAAGGATTTGAGGTGGTCTTGTGGATTATCAGTGCCAGTGAATGTCGGAACCTCGGGCATGGACAACATGACTAGAAGCTTGCCCTTGACTTTAGGATTGACTTTACCAACATTAGCATGGTAGTTGGCAAACAGGCCGCTGTTTTCGAGCACAGAATTAATCTTAGCAAGCTTGGCATTTGGTCCTTCTTCCTCAGAGTCGGAGTCAGAGAGGATTCTTGCTTCATCCTCTTTCTTCTTTTCCAAACCTTCAACCTTGAGTTGCACCCTTTCCAACTCACTCATGAACTCATCAAGCCTCTCGTCGGTGGTTTTGACCATAGTGAAGTTTGGGGGTGTGATTGGTGAGGTAAGGGATGTATTGAATGGTGGCGAGCTTTGTGGTGGTGATGGATTATGGGGTGATGGCCTTCTGGAATGTGGTGGTGTCTTGGATTTAGCTTGTACACGAACCAATCTGCCGGATGATCGAGTCCAACCTTTGTCACCGTAATTCTTCCTCGAGCCCCCAATCCTGAACATAAGTCTCAACTTAGAAAGACGCCAAAGAAAGGACTTGAAAACAAAGGCTCATGATTTTTAGAAGACCCTCGATAGCCCCTAAGGTGAATGTCCTATGGACGTCTATATGAACTTGAAATGCATGATGATGACAATGCAATGACAGAGTTATGACAAAAACAAGCAAGATGCATGACGGACTGATCTTGACATGTATGACAATGAATTAACGCAAAATGACCATAGAAGACTTATGATCGACTCGTCTAGACTTCTAATGCAGGAGATGTAGTGAACAAATGGAGACATTGATGAATGCAAGACTTGGACTTTTGTACAAATGCAAATGCAAAATGACGACAATGTATGCATGATGATTAGTTATGAATCCTAGCATGGAGCGTCTAATACGTGCAAGAAGAAGACAAAAACCTAAGCCTAAATGCCCGATTATTTTCCCTCATATCAAAGGAAAAATGAAGTCGATGAACGAAAATGAGAAAAATAGAAACATACGGACCATCCTTTTCTTCTTTTTTTTTTTCTAGACTCAAAAAAAATGGAAAATGGGATTAAAAAAACAGAATTTTGGCATTTTTTTTATTTTTTGATTTTTCCGAATTTTTTTCTTCGGCGCCCTTTTTCACGCCTTTTTTGTTTTTTTCGCTTTTCTTCTTCTTTTTTGTCGAATCTGAATTACATCAAAACAAAAAAGAGAAAAGAAAAAAAATAAAAAGTGGGAGAGAGGAATTGGAGAGACTAACTTTTTTTTTTTTGCTAAAAGGTTGTAGAAAATTGTTCATGACTTCGACGCTATATGAAAATATATCATTGGGGAAACGAGTGCTCATTGAATAGAATTCTCGCACCATTTTTGGGCATTAGGAACTACCTAAAAATAAAAGAAAAAGACTTCTAGCACGTAAGTACATGTTGGCACATAGTCACGACATTCATGCATTGAGGCAAGCATTATAACGATGCAGTTACAGGCAAACATGTGATCAGACGGGCATTACGACACATGCACAACAATCAAGCGAATGCACGAATGTGGGGTAGAGGCTTTTGGCTCCTGTGAGGTCACCACGACAAATTACAATTTCCGTTCGGCGGATGGTCGACACAATAATTGTAATTCTTTTTCACCAACAAGAGTCGATGAGTCATGGGTGAGGAAGCGTCGGTTTGCATGATAGGACAACTGTATACTCCTTTAGATATACGAGTGGTCTACGAGTTACGACACAAACTTTCTCGAGGCTTGATAAGGGTCAAAAGATTGTGCCAAATGATGCAAATGATGCAATATGGAACATATTATTAAACAATTAAGCAAACTTGACTTTCGAGTCTCACCCTCTAAATAAATCCCCAGTGAAGTCGACACTGTAAGGACGCGGGATTTTTACGGCCACGGAGTGCGTCCTTATAGAAAATTTGTAAGCTGGGGGTTTATATAAGTTCAAGGGACCACCGAGTTAGAAAAGCTTATGTAAAGACTTGAATTGAATAAAAACCATGAAAGAGGTCACAAATCTGCTATCGGCATTTTATCAAAGGGACAAACCGAAGGGACAACCCAATAGCGCGATAAGTGAACTAATCATGTTTTTAGAAAGACTCCCGCTCATATTGAACATATGAGTACCCAAGAATAAAGGGTTCGGGGCGAAGGTAAGAGGTGGGAAGGTGTTAGGCACCCAACTCGCCCGTTTATGAGGACCTCTACTAACTCAAGTTTGCTTAATAATTTAAAGACATGATTCCCACACAAATCGGATTAACAACCTAAACTTAGACTATTAATTGGTTCATCACAAGCATCACAACATTTATTAATGACCCTTATTTAGATATGTGTTCGATTGGCAGGTTGAGCATCACAACGACTAGACATGCTTGAAATTGAAAGACAATATTTAGTAAGCAGCAAAAGGCAAGATTAGCATGATATCTATATTTTCATAACTAGAACATAAACAGTTAAACAATTAATTTAATTTGGGCCCACAGGAGTTTAGTACCTGAACTGTATGCTATTTAGCAAATGAATAGTAAAGCAAGATCTCAAGTAAAGAAAGAGGGGGAAGCTCGATGTCAATACTCCCAGGAATAGAGGTTGTCAACTGTAGACTGTGTCATTTGAATTAAGGGAGGAGGGTCGTATTTATAGAGAAGGGAATAGGGTTGGACGGGTAAAGGGTGGCCCAAATTCGGAGTTGGGCTTGAAAAAGACGGGCTTCAGAAGACTCTGCGAACGCCGCTAGCGGCGCTGGCCACAGTCGTTGGCAGCTGTGAGCCTACTAGCTGGAACTTTGTCGGGCCATATCTCACTCGTTTGGGCTCCAAATTGGATGATTAAAAATGCGTTGGAAATCTTATTGGGTATAGTTTCAAATGAATTTGGTTTCAAGCCTAAATATTTTGTGTATCTCTAGATAAACCCGAAAGAGTAAGGAGATGTCAATTTTAGAGCACGCACCACTGTTGGGCTCGTAACTCCTTGGTTGGAAATGTAGTCTGGGCTCATGATATGTCATTGGAAAGCTATTTGAACAAGGCATCCAGAAGTATAAGGCTCATAAATTAAATCAACCTATTGGACTCCCAATAGGGCTGGAAACACGGTCCACAGTATTCGGCTCTGCTTTGACCCTTAACTTCGTTTGGCCATAACTCTTAGGTGCAGAATCGTATTTTGACACGGAAGAAAGCAATGGAAAGCTCTTAAAAGGAGATTTTAAATGAAGTGGAAATGAAGGAGTGATTGAGGAAAAAGATGAGACCTTATTTTACCTATCAAAGCAAAAATAGCATTCAAGTTTTATAAATTACTCCTTTCATCATCGAGCTTTTGCGGAGAAATCTGAAAGCACTTTTTTGGCATCTACAACTAGGTGTAGGTTTCGAAACACTGCACCTAATTTGGACGCAGAGATAAGCTAATTAGGTAAAAAAAGCTGGAAAATAAAATTGAGTTTACTTGGGTATGCTAGCATTCTTCCTTGTTCCTTTAATCAATTTATACACAAATACAATAGCTACACACAAGCTTTCATTCTTCAAAAACAATCTGCAACTTTTTTTTTTTTTTTTCAATTCTTCTGGGTGAGTAAACAAGGAAGAGAGAAGAAGAAAGATGGAGAGAAAAAATGATGGGTAAAATAGCATGAATGAATGAGTTAGAAATGAAGGTGAAGAGGGGGCTGGACGACAAGCAAGGAGGGGAAGATTTAAGAACAAGGAATTTGATTGAGTGGACTTTCTGATATTTCTTGTTCTATCCATGGTCAAAAGTAGGGATGACAAATGGGACGGGGGAGTGGTGGATATAGGTAGATTCATCCCTATACTCGCCTGGGTATTTTGATTCCGCCATCCGCCCCATCTTCGCCACGGGTTGGAGATCCTCCACCTCCGCCCCACTTAGCCGGCGAGTATCCACCTCCTCTCTATTTATCGGGAGGGTATCCATATATTCGCTTTATACCCGCCCGAAAACAAACGAAGCCCACATCTGGATCTACCTCAAATTCACCCTAAGATAATTTGCAAGGAAATTTGAGTTTTTTGATAAGCTATGGCAGTAGACGATTTTAATTTTTTTGGTAAAATAAGGTTTTATATATTTATATTTTACATTTTTTTATTTTCATGTGGGTATCAGGCGAGGAAGATGGGTATGAGCCTATGAGGCGGGGCGGGTAAGCGGGTATAAGGTGGGGTGGGGCTCCGACGGGTATCCGCCAGAGGAAGAAGGCAAACCACCTCCGCCTCATCCCCGTGGCGGTTTTGCTTTATCAAAATCATCCTCATCTAGCGCTCCCCCATCCCCGCCCCTAGGGCGGATGCGGGGCGGTACCGACCTATACCCACCCCACTGCCATCCTAGTGAAAAGATTGGGTGAGTCAATCTGGGAGGTAGGAATGGTAGGTGAGAGGAACCATGGGAAGGGGTGGGTCAGTGAGGTGTCTCTTTGAGGGGTATATTAGGAACATTAATGTTTAGGGTGTGGTATTGTTTAATTTATGGTGTGGTATTGAGAACCATCTTTTTTTATTAGGAAATGGAAAAAAGATTTTGATATTAAAAGGGGCTAAAATATTCACCTTAAAAAATAATTTGTACTAATATTGCTATATGTCCCATATCGAAAAAGTAGGAGAGAGATGAGGAAAACAACATGTATAAAATTAGGGGTCAAAGTTCAAGGGTGTGTTCGGTCAACATGATATTAGGGAAGATTAAGTTTGCTTCTACATTCTTTGTCTTTTGTGTTTAGTTTCAACAAAATAATTTAATTATAATATTAGTACTAATAATAATAATGTGCTCTTTTATGTCATTCTACATTCGGCAGCTAACTCAACAGTTAACTTCATCGAAAACCAACCCTGTAAATATCTGACAGCTACATAGCACTACAAACAGTTAATAGCTAGTTCAACAACTAACCACTAGTAAAACAACTAAGACTACAGCTACAGCTAATTATTGTCGAACATACCCGAAGTAAAACTCATATTTCATGGCTCTTTGAAATGGGTTTCGCCTTTGAGTACAAGAGTATGTTAGCTATACAAATCTTTCATAGCTTTTTGGCTATGAGAAATTGAGGGATATTTTAGCTTACATCAAGTTTGAGTTCTTACTTCAAAATCTAATATTAATGTGGGCATTTAACATTTTTTTTTAAGATGGAGGACAATGCACAATAACTTCATAGAAAGTGAGGAGATTGAGAATACTAAATTGATGTATATACACCTATTTTGAATTTATTTTTAAAAGCAGGAGATAAATAATTGTAAATTGGTAGTTAGACGTACCTCACATGGGGAAAGAAATGAAACACAAATGATATATAAAAATAAAAAATCACTATAAGAGAAGTGCTCGAAAAACTTTCGAACTTTAACTTACAGAGATACTCAATTATCATTTTTAAGTTTTAAGTTTTGTTTACAATAAGTATCACGTGCATTGCACTGATAAAAACTAGTTATCAAAGTTACATTGTTCCAAATAAAAGAAAAAAATTACAAACAAGTGGTAAAAATCAGCATTTATCACTAACCACTATACTACAATGTACTAAATGTGAAGATAAAAGATCAAGATGTAAATTGCCCAAATGTGTGGGTTGGGCTTTTACTCTTTTTTTTTTTTTTTTTTTTTAGTTTTTTTCCTTTGGGGCCACCATTATTTTTTTTAATCTTAAACTTTATTTTGTTTTCGGTTTTTCGGTTAACTGTTTTCGGTCATATCGCGAACCGTAACCGTAACCGATAACCGGAAATATTACCGATACGGTTACCAAATTGTTTTTTTTCGGTACGGTTATCGAACCATAACACTTTTTTCTCGGTTTTTTGATACGATTTTTCGGTTACGGTTTTTTTTGAACACCCATAGCTCCGCCATTGAGTCATCCCACATTTGGTAGATAGTGAGGATTTCACATGCAGAGGGTTGTGATTCGATGCCTTCAAACATAGTAGAACTAGATGGTTGCACACAACTCGTACGGCTATGTTTGACACGAACAACTATCTTTTCAGTAAAAGGTACAGCTCGAAGCTCGCAGTTAGTATTTTTTACTCTCTGCTACTAAACAGTCTGCCATTAGGTTTTCAATTTGCAGCTACAACTAAAGCTAATTTTGTGAAAGCTATCCCTGCAAGCTTTCACCTACAGCTACAACTACAGCTAGTTTATTAGGATTTTGTAGCAATTTTTAGCAGTTTTCTACTAATTTATTTTCTTAATTTGCATTTGACAGCTACAGCTACAGCTAATTTTGCCAAACATAGCCTAGGCTTCTGCAGCTAATTTGACAGTTACAGCTACAACTAACTTTGTCAAACATAATCTAGTATTCTAAATCAAAGATTTCTCGGCCTAGTGGTTTAGACTAAGATACTTTATTTTATTTTTGGTTCACAGCAGGGATATCCACCGTCGACTGTAGTAACAAATTCCCCCGCACTGGCTAGTAGACACCTCATTATATTAAGATATTGATTACATTAGATTTTATGTTTGAATTCTCCCTCCGCCAAATTTAAGTATATTGTACATTTATAAAAATATTATTTTTTTGTTCACACCAAGAGTATCCACCGTCGATCAAAGTAACTATTTTCCGCGCTGGCTGGTAGACACCTCAAAGAGTGGGACAATTGGCTAAGAGATTCAAAACTCCTCCATGCCCATGATGAGATTCAAACATTTGACCTTGATTAAGAATGGATGAATACTTACCACTCAACCACATCCCCTTGTTTATTTATACGTGCATTTGAGCCTCATTTCAAACGCAAAAACAATATATATTGACTTTCTATAAACGGTTTTGGATATTGGAGACCAAAATAACATAATTAAAAAAAAATGTCACTGCCAAAAATAATCCATAATCACAATGCTTGGTTACTTTTCGTTTCTTTCTAATTTTTCTAGTTACTATATATGAAGCTCGTGCGTTGCACGGGTTAGGTGTTAATTTTTTAAAATAAATACACTAATATGAGGTTAGTAAATATGATATTGAAGATCGAAGTATGTTGACAATTTTACTCCGGTTGATTGGATTCGTGTTGGAAATGAAGATAGTCTTGCATTCTTGTGCATTGCAAGATTTAGTGAAAAGTTTATATTCAATATTTTCAATCATAGCTCATATGCATATATACACCAATTGAAAAATAAAATAAAATTGCCACAATCTCTTTGTTTTTCGTTTACATTGTCATTATTTTATTAAAACTTTTGAAGTTATTTAATTTTTTTATGGGATGCTCTATGGATTAAAACTATACAACTTATAAGTGTAACACCTCCAAATTTACAACAATTTTCAGGGAATTATCGACGTCATTATACATGACTCGACATCACTGAACCGTCCCAAACCCGAGGGTTGTTACTGCAACATTCATCGCTAAGGAATAAATGCTAAGCAGAAAGAAAAGCTAGGTATCAAAGGAAGCATCTAAACAAACTAAAAATTAATATCAGAGTTGTCTATTAAGTGAACTTAAGTCTGTTAAAGTATTATTACAACTTTGTCTTCTACAGCACAAACCAAAATCCCATAATCTAAAAGAATAACAAGTCTAGAGAACAAGCCCACAATTAATCTCCAAGGCTACACGTCCTCACTCAGCAACACCTGCACTTTGGTTTCCGTGACGGAAACAAGCTACAGAAGAAAAGAGAAGAAACAAAAGAAAACAAAAATCAGATAAACTGAATAAACGTCGTCCATACCCAGTAAAAACACTTTCGCAAACCTTACCTGGGTTTTAGAATAATCAATGAAATTCATTTGCAAGCACAAGTAGTCATACAATCAAGCACACACACACTCGACATTCAATTACATGCAATTCTTGCTGAAGTGATCATTCGAACACCAACAGACAAACCATCTTGGTTAGAGTAATAAGAGAGCGAATAGAACAACGATTACCCATACTGTTCATCAATTGATATTGACATGCCATGCACTTACTCTAGTGTATACTCACACTATCTCTTACATAATAATCGATACTTAGAGAATTAAACAATAGGGAATGATCCATCCCGAACACGCTACGAGGTGTCCATAAGTAACTTGACAATCACGCATCCCTAGACTACATCAATTAGATACAGTCTTGATTGCTCGCCTACTCCTAGGGATCCATTAGGAGTCTTATTCTCATTTACAATTTAATTCACATAATTGCATTGGTTGACTTAGTGGTACAACAAGACCACGACTCACTACTTCATTTCATGCTCATGACAATGAATAATAATAATGACAATAATGACATTAAGGCATATTAAAACTAATCATGCTTCATATATGTCTAATGAAATTTCGGCAGCACTTCGGCAGTAAAACAGGATATTCAAAATTTCACTTTCAACAAATAATCCAACAAAGTATATTAGGTGCTCATTAGCACTCAATAATATCTCATTCCAATCAGCACGTATATTATATTAATAATACTAACAATTCACATCATCATACTTATTCAATAATTAGCATATGAACTAATTAATTAACGAAACTCCATAAACTCAACATGCTCATTATAATTCCTAATTACAGTGAACAATATAATTTTGATTCCCATAATTAACAACGATATAATTTAATCTTGCTTCGCATATTAAATTCACAACAATTAAGCAATTAGCACATAACAAGTCAAAACCTTTTTATTGGGTTTTGGAAAGACTTAGGCACAATCGCTTACCTAACAAACGCTCACTGAACAGTACGTAAGCTTCCAAATCACGACCCGATCACGCTTGTCCGCTAGGTCCTAATTAAACAAAATTACCGAGACATAATCAGTAAATACAAAAATCTAAACCGTAGCAAAATATTAATCTAATATTTTATTTAAATTTTTTTTATTTATTTCAATCAATCTAGGCTTTCAAAAATCCGGATTCGGGTTCCAAACGAGTACAGAAAAATAAAAACAATAATCGAAAAATATTGAGAAATACGAAATTAATGAAAAACGAAAATACAACTCGAAACCCTAATTGGTTTTTTGAACCTAGGCCACGGTCACCCATGCATGGGGACCCATGGCCTAGCCCATCACCAAGACCACCACCCACCGAACACCATGGTCGGCGGTGGCTCGCCGGAGCACCGGCGTCACGGGAGAGAGAGAGAGAGAGAGAGAGAGAGAGAGAGAGAGAGAGAGAGAGAGAGAGTGAGTGACTGAGCGAAAGAGGGAGCGCGGGGGTGGATCAGCAACGCCGGCCACTCGCCGGCGACCACCCAGGCGCGGCCTGGTGGCGCGGCAGGCCACAACACGTGAAACAGGGGAGGGGGCAAAACAGAGTGCGAAAGAGAGAAGGAGAAAGAAAGAGAAAGAGAGGGGGAGAAGAGGAAGTTACCGGTGAGGGAGGAGGCCGGTGGCTGGCCTGGTGGCCAGCGATAGTGAGAGGAGGGAGAGAGAGCACGGTTGTGAGAGAGAGAGAGAGAGAGAGAGAGAGAGAGAGAGAGAGGAGAGAGAGAATCGTGAAAGAGGAGAGAGAAGAGAGAGAATTTATGAGGCTTGGTTTAGTTTTGTAAACTGATAAAATTGCCCATCTTTTTGCTTATACAGGTCCCCAATCAATGAAAGTCAAAACTTACTAGGTTTAGGAATATTTTTCTGATTTAAATGCTAATTAAAACTAACTAAATAGTAATTAAACAATATAAATAAACCTTATTCATATACAAAACAATTTAATTAAATCTCTCAAACTTGATAATTATAAATCACGAAATTCCCATCATAATAATTAATATTATATTGGGGTATCACATTCTACCCTCCTTAAAAGAAGTTTCGTCCCGAAACTTGAAACATGAAGTATTCACTTCTCAACAACGAAACCAATTTACCCATACGAAGTTATAAAATAATTTTAGGACTATGACAATGCAATGCGAGTACTACTGTCGTGATCTAAGTCGATTAGCAATGCAACATGCAATGCCAGAACATGCAACTCGTGTAAAACGGTAAACAAAACACGAAATTACTCGGTTTGACATTCTACCCTCCTTAAAAAGGGTTTCGCCCGGAAACTCAAATGGAATTAGTACCTTCGATAAATAGATCTGGGTACTTCTTGCTCATAAATGAATTCAGCTTCTTATGTTGCCTCTTCTTGACCATGACGTGACCAAACAACTTTCGCAATTGGAATGGTCTTTGTTCGAGTCGAGCGCTCTTTTCGATCAGTGTTCTTGACTGGACGTTCTTCATACGTCATACTCTCATCCAGTTCGATCGTTTCAGGTTGAACGACATGAGTTGGATCATGTACGTATCACTTCAGTTGAGATACGTGAAACACGTTGTGGACTCTTTCAAGTTCCACAGGCAAAGATAAACGATAAGCAACCTCACCAATCCTTTCTAGGATCTCATAAGGTCCAATTTAGTGAGGACTCAACTTTCCCTTACGACCAAAACACATAACGCCCTTGGTAGGAGATACTCGCAAAAGTATCTTGCTTCCCACCTCAAATTCTTCAGGTCTACTACCTCTATCTGCATATGATTTCTGGCGATCTTGTGCACATCGCATCTGTAGATGCCAAAAAAGCGCCTTCAGATTTCTCCGCCAAAGCCCGATGATGAAAGGAGTAATTTATAAACTTGAACGCTATTTTTGCTTTAATAGGTAAGATAAGGTTTCAAGTTTTTCCTCGATCACTCCTTTATTCCAGTCCCATTCAAAAGCCCCGTTCAAGAGCTTTCCAATGACACCTCTCATGACTTTTTCCGACTCCCAGTCGCCAAGTTGCGAATCGGAGGTAGAACCGTCCTTTACCGCCCAAGAGTAAAACGGTATTTTGATATTTTTTCGGAACACTAAATTCCTCTGGAAAAATAAAATAGACTAGAATGACGACTTCCAGCTGGCACACCACAGCCGTCAGCGGCTGTGAGCTGAGCCGCTACCGGCCCTGGATAAGCTTCCATGCCCGGCTATTTTTTCAGCCCAAATCCGATTTTCGGCTCCTCTTCAGCCGTCCAGCCCTACTTCCTGCGCCTATAAATACAACCCTCCTCCCTCAGTTCAAAACACACAGTCTACAGTTGACAACCTCTATTCTCGGTTGAGTACTCCCGAGCTTCTCCCTATTTCTTCCAAATTTATTCTCGAGATCTTGTCTTTTACTATTTTTGTCTAATATAGCCTACAGTTCAGGTACTAACTCCTGAGGGCTCAAATTAAATTAATTGCCTAATTGTTTATTTTCTAGTAGTCATAACGTAGATATCATGCTAGTACACGTCTTTTATTGCTTCCTAAATATTGTCTGTCCAAGCATGTCTAGTCGTTGTAATGCTCAACTTTCCAATCGAATGCATGTCTAAATAAGGGTCATTAATAAATGTTGTGATGCTTGTATTAAACCAATTAATAATCTAAATCTATGTTGTTAATCCGGTTTTTGTGGGAATCATGTCTTTAAATTATTAAGCAAACTTGAGTTAGTAGAAGCCGTCATAAACGGGCGAGTTGGGTCCCTAACACCTTCCCACCTCGTACCTTCACCCCCGAACCTATTATTCTTGGGTACTCAAATGTTCTATATGAGCGGGAGTCTTTCTAAAAACATGATCAGTTCACTATTGGGTAGTCCCTTCGAATTGTCCCTTAGATAAAACGCCGATAGCAGATTTGTGACATTTTTCATGGTTTTTATTCAATTCAAGTCTTTACAAAATCTTTTCTAACTCGATGGTCCCTTAAACTTATCTAAAGCTCCCAGCTTACAAATTTTCTATAAGGACGCACTCCGTGGAGCAGATGGAAAAATCACGGGTCCTTACAGTGGCGGCTTCACTGAGGATTTTTTTAAGAGGGTGAGACTCAAAAGTCAAGTTTGCTTAATTGTTTAATAACATGTTCCACATTTTGCATCATTTGCATGTGCTTTGTCACAATCTTTTGACCCTTATCGACCCTCAAACTACCCTCGAGGAAGTTTGTGTCGTAACTCGTAGACAACCCATATATCTAAAGGAATCTACAGTTGTCCTATGGTGCAAACCGACGCTTCCTCACCCACGACTCATCGACTCTTGTTGGTGTAAAAGAATTACAATTGATGTGTCGACCATCCGCCGAACGAAAATTGTAATTTGTAGTGGGGACCTCACAAGAGCCAAAAGCCTCTAGCCCACATTTGTGCATTCGCTTGCTTATTGTGCATGTGTAGTTGTAATGCCCGTCTGATCACATGTTTGTCTGTAAGTGCGTCGTTGTAATGCTTGCTTGAATGCATGAATGTCGTGACTATGTGCTAGGAATCTTTTTCTTTTATTTTTAGCTAGTTTCTAATGCCCGAAGATGGTGCGAGAATTCAATTCAATGAACACTCGTCATTTTTTCCCAATGATATATTCTATAAAAGTCATGAACAATTTCTTAGGATCCTTTTTAGCAAAAAAAAAAAAAGAGTCAGTCGCTCCAATTTTCCCTCTACCTTTTTCTATTTCTTTATTTCTTTTTTATGATATAATCCAGATTCGGTCAAAAAAATACAAAAGCAAAAAAAAAAAAAAAAACAAAAGAAAAATGCCGCCGAAAAAAAATTGGCAAAAAAAAAATAAAAAACTGAAGACCGAAATTCCTTTTTTTATTTTTTATCTCATTTTCCATTTTCTTTGAGTCTAGAGGAATAAAAAAATAGGGTAGTCCGTCTTTTCTATTTTTCTTATTTTCGTTCATTGACTTTATTTTCCTTTGAAATTAGGGAAATATTTGGGCATTTAGGCTTAATTAAGGATCTTTTTCTTCTAGGATAATGTGTTTTCCATGTGCGGGTCTTCATTTTTCTTACGTGAGTATCTCATGGTCTATTCTTGTTACTAAGTGGTTCGTGCTTCCTATTCAGGATAGGGGGTCCAAAGAAGAAAGAAAACCTTGAGAAAAGCTGGGCTCGGCCTTCGACAAGGCTAGTTCGTCTGCAACCGTCTACACCGCGAAGTTCCGACTACCTCCACCACAAAAAAGCCTCACCACCACATTCCAAAAGACCATCACCCCATAATCCATCACCACCACAAAGCTCACCTCACCAATCACACCCCCAAGCTTCACAATGACCAAAACCACTGACGAGAAGTTTGATGAGATCATGGGTAATTTGGAAAGGATGCGACTTAAGGTTGATGATTTGGAAAGAAAGAAAAAGGATGAAGCAAGAATCCTCTCTGACTCCAGCACTGAAGAGAATGAGCAATTCACTAAGCTCAAAAAGATTGACTCTATCACTAACTACAATGCCAATGATGGTAAGGTCAATCCCAAAATCGAGGGCAAGCTTCCAGCCAAGTTCTCCATGTACGAGATTTCGACATTCACTAGAACCGATGATCCACAAAATCGCCTCAAGGCCTTCACTACCGCCATGGTTTTGAGAGGAATTGACGAAAGCATCTACATACACTTATTCCCACGGACTCTTGATTCCTCGACTCGTCGTTGGTTCTACACCTTGAATTTGGAAAACTACCATACTTGGTCAGAGTTCACTATAATCTTCCTTGCACGCTACAAGGAAAATGTTGTCCTTTCCATGACCCTTCGTGAATTGGAGATCACCAAGCAAGGAAAAGATGAGGGGTTCCTTGCCTTCCTTCAACGTTGGAGGCTAAAGGTGGCCAAACTATGAATCCTTAGTTAGAAAAGCATGGGCGACAAAGTATACGGGATCACAATTATACCAAACGATCCAAAAAATCAAACACTTGAAAAATCTCTCAAAGAATTAGGCTAAACTCAAGTTTGGTAATATAACGAGACAATTAAAAGAAGTTGAAGGACAGATTATTAGTGTCCAAAGCAAGTTATGCAGTACTCCATCAAATAACAGGTTGATCACTTCTCAAGCAAATCTTTTACGCAAAAAAGCAAGTCTTATAAATTTTAACCGTACCTACTGGGCGCAAAGAGCAAGGGGAAAAAATCTCTTATTAGGAGACAGATATACAACCTATTTTCAAACAAAAGCTACCATTAGAAAAAATAGAAAAAAGATAATTGATTTTCAAAGTCAGGACGGTCTACATTTCTTAGAACTCAATAGTATCCGTGAAGAGATAAGTAAGGAGTTCAAAATGAGGTTTGTAAAAGATAGTAACTGTATAGAGCCCTCTAATTTAGATCTCCAGGAAATTACTTTTGAGGTAAGTAATGCAGACAACGAACGCCATACTCAAGAAATATCAGATGAGGAGATTAAAGGAGCGGTGTTTTTACTCACTCCTAATAAGTCTCCTGGACCGGATGGGTTACCCGCTTTATTTTATCAAACCTACTGGCACATTGCCCCTCTGTTATACGAGAAGTTAAAACTTTTTTCTTCTTTGGGAAAATTCTAAAGGAAATTAATCAAACATTTATAGCTGTAATTCCTAAAATAGATAATCCTTTGGCAGCAAATCACTTTAGACCTATAAGTCTGTGTACTTCAATTTATAAAATAATCTCCAAGATTTTGTCGGAAAGATTAAAGCATGTTTTACCTAAGTTAATCCATCCCCTTCAAGGGGCTTTTGTGGCATATCGGTGTATTCAGGACAATATCCTACTTGCTCATGAGATTTTTCACTCTTTTAAAAATGAAAAAGGAAAAAGTGGCTGGATTGGTATTAAATTAGACATGGAAAAAGCATATGATAGGTTAGATTGGAGTTTTATTTTAAAAGTTTTTTCTAAATTTGGGTTTCATGAAAAATGGATTAATTGGATAAAGGAATGTATCACCTCAGTGTCTTTCTCTGTCCTAGTGAACAATGCTCCTGGCCCGACTTTTATCCCCTCTAGGGTATATGTCAAGGGGACCCTTTATCACCATATATTTTTATTTTATGTGCCGAAGTCTTGGCTCGTAGACTACAGAGAGAAAGTGATATCTCCAAAAAAAGTATTGGAATCAAAATCTGTCATGGGGCAGAAAAATTGCCTTTTCTGACGTTTGCCAACGACACAATGATTTTTGCAGAAGCCTCAAACCAAAGCTGTCATACTATTAAAAAAATACTCGACCATTATTGTCAAATGTCAGGTCAAAAAATTAACTTTGAAAAATCAGCTTTTCAGTGTACCAAAAACATTCCACGAAATATGATCGACGCGTTTAAAGGCATTCTACTCATGAGTCACTCTTCCTGTCTGGATAAATATCTTGGATGCCCAATAATCTCAGACAGAGTGACAACTAATACTTTTAGGAGTGTCGTGGATCGTACTCAGAATAATTTAACAAAATGGAAAGCAAATTCTATGTCACAAGCAGGGCGGGCAACTCTTATCCAAGCTAATCTTGCAGCTACACCTATTTTTACTATGCAGAGTTTCACTCTTCCAACATCAACATTAAAAAGTTTGGATAAAATTAACAAAAATTTCCTTTGGAATAAAGCCTCTGATTCTAAATCTCCCAATTTAATTGGCTGGGACAAAGTGTGTAGACAAAATAAATTAGTTGGTTTAGGACTTAGGAAAGCTGAAGTTGTAAATCAAGCAATGCAAATGAAATTAGTATGAAAAACTCTTAAAGATCCCCAAAGCAAATGGGTTAAGTTAATCAATAGCAAGTACCTTAAAGGCTGTCAAATTCTAGACTTTCAAAACAAAAATTCTTGGCAGTGGTCTCACATGCTAGAAGATCGGAGTTTATTCAGCAAAGGCATAAGATGGCAAGTAGGGAATGGTGCAAGCATAAAATTCTGGACGGATATATGGGTTTCACCAATTCCGCTTGTTGATATGTTTCATAATGACCACTCATATGACCCTTTATTTGATTTAACAATACCAGTAAATTATTTTTTCTCTACACAGGGAGGCTGGGATACCAATCTCCTTACAAGAGTAGTTTCTGCTGATACTATTAAAACTATCTTGTGTATATCTATCCCGTATAATGAAGTCTCTGATAAATTCTATTGGGGATTTTCTGGTTTGGGAAATTTTTCAAGTAAGTCCGCAACCTGGATAGCCTAAGGCTTACAAGATAATTATAAGCAGTCATGTGATTTTAGCTGGATATGGGATATCAATATTGCCTCAAAAATCAAAATTTTCCTTTGGAAGCTTTGCCTTGATGGCTTACCTACGAAAAACCATCTTCACCAAAGCCACATTTTTATTCCTCCGGAATGTGTTTTCTGCAACTATCATAGTGAGGATAAATTTCATTTATTTTTCCATTGCCCTTGCTTTATTCAAACTATGAGAGAAATTGAGATAATTTGTAACGTGAAAATTAATTTGGACATTGAACAGGATTTATCATTTATTGAAAGCCTCAATTTTCTAAAGTTTAAGTTGTCAGAATGGGATTCCGTACTTCTTATAATGACTTGGTGAATGTTTTGGTTTGCCCGAAACAAGATTCAGTTCGATGAACTCTCTACAACCCCACTTCAGATAGGTGTGTCGATCAAAGCTAGTTTTATGGAATGGAAAGCTTTAGCACATAAGAGATTTGAGTTTGACACTACAGGTGCATTTCATCGAAAGCCCGTCAAAAAGGGACCACGACCTAATATTTCATGGTTCGCTCCACGAAAAGACTATGTTAAGCTAAATTTCGATGGGTCCAAAGTTAATGGCTTAGAAGCGGTTTCAGGTTTCATTATTCGTAATGAGAATAGCAATCCAATTTTTATGGGAGCGCGATCTTGTGGCACAGGATCCATTCTTATGGCAGAAGCTATTGGTTTACGTGAAGGTGTCAAGCTTGCGTGAGAAAAAGGCTTCAAGTGCATCACAATTGAAGGAGACAACTTAGCTGACATAAAGGCGATCAGGGCGGAGTGGCATATACCTTGGGAGATTGAAAACATTATCATCGATACAAAGAAGGATCTGCATTTCTTTGACAGAATCGAGGTTCTTCACTGCTTCCGGGAAGCAAATACTGTGGCTGATTATCTAGCTCATATAGGCCATTCGTGTTCCTCGCTTCATATTTGGTCAAATCCTTTTGACCCGTATATTACCAATTTATTGGTAAAGGACACCTTAGGTTAATCCCTGAGTTCCCTAGTTATCTTGCCTTATCAAAAAAAAATATATATGTAGTAGGGAAAAAAGGTAACAGATAGCAAGAACGTTAATGTTGTACAACCGTGTCATATAGTAGTAGAAAGTCAATGTGATATTCCCTCAAATAAATAAATAAAAAAGTTCAATGTAATATTTGCTTTACATTGTCATGGATTGGAGGTAGTGATTTTAGGCATTTTATTTTTTTAATTCTTTAATCTAAGAGACCTATTTAGGTGGACGCGTTCAATGCTGTCAAAGAAATATCTTCTTTATACAAAAAAAAAAACGAAAAACTCATTAGCTTAAGTATACAGATTTTTTTTAAAATGTAGCAAGTATAGGAATTATGATAGTCAATCACAAATGCAAATGGGCATCAAGTGATTTATCGAGGTTGCATATTCTATATCACTTGCTCATGGATCTATAGAGCATATACTGTATAATGCATGAACAGTAAGTGAGAGCACTATTAATTGTTAAGTTTTCCATTTAGTTGACACCAAAAGATCTCCATCTTTTACTTCGTATTAGTTGCCATTTTTCAGACAATTAAAAAGAACTCTGAGGTGACATAGCCCAAAAGAACTTGTTTAGGTGTACGCATTCTATGCCGTCAGAAAATGCCTCCAGATATTATGATTATGATTATGATTGATTGGGGCTCCATATGCTCGTGTAAAATGTTAAAGCATAAGATATAAAACATAACGGGTCTTATTTTAAAGTGCGTTTCGCGATTTTTCCATTGGTGTAAAGATATTTGAATTTTTGAAACATGAAACAAAAGTTACACCATTCTTAATGTTCCATTATCTTCAATGATTTACTGTCATAACTCTAATATTCTCTATTTCCTTAACTTTTATTTATGATTTATTATTGTTATTTTTTTTAAAAAGGTTCGCTTATGTGGACGTGTCTAATGTTGTCAGAAAATGCCTCTAATATATAAATACTAGTTTTAAAGTCCGTGCGATGCACGGGTTGAGTGAAATGTCTGTATATTAATATTTATTTAGTGAAGCACGCACACTATCATGCCTATTTAAAAAAATAAATCATAAATAATCTCTAATTGATTATAACTATGCATGCTATATAGTGATGTTAGTTTCATGTTATCCTTAGTAATTTAGGTCGATCTCTCTTTTATTTTTCACGCCCCTCAAATCAGCAAGATTTGGTAGGATAAATAACAAAACTTGAAAGCAAAGAGGTGTAGGGAGAATAAATGGTGAGAAAATGTTCAAAAAATGGAGAAGTGATTATGTGAGGCGTTTAATAAAAAAAAAGATAATTAATTATCATAATCCTCCTAAAATACAATTAGGGTTCTAACCAAATTGCACCTACGAAAATGGTTACTTTAAAACTATTATTAGATCCATGTTCAAACACTATATATTATATAGGAGCAACCTTGAATCAATGCGATAATCTATCAATAAATATAGATATACATGTAGCATTCAACTTTCATTAGTCTCCTATTACATTCATCTCAACTTTTGGCCTTGTAATCTCGCATATACTCCCTCCGTTCCGTTCAAACGCTTCCATTTGCTTTTGGCACAAAAAACAAGGAAAACTTTATTTGCCATCTACTTTCCCCATATACCCTCAACATTAACATGGGTGGAGAGAGACTTGAGGAGAGAGAAAGAAGAGGGTGGGGCTTGGGTTTTAATGGGGGTAATATTGTAAATGACTAGTAAATTCCTTACCAACTAAAGAAATGGGAGTTTTTGTATGAAACATCCATTTTAGGCAAATGGGAGCGTTTGAACGGAACGAAGGTAGTAGCAAGTAGAGAGACAGAGTAATTAAAGGTGAAATGTGAACATGAGGAGAGGGCATATCACATTCTCCATTTTTTTTTCCTTTTAATATTCTAAAATATATTTCTAGCTTATATGGCTTGCTTTTAGTTTTTTTTTTTTTTTTTTTTTTTTTGAGACTAATTTCTAACCTGGTGTTGTGGCTTATTAGTTACAACTTTGTTTATTATATCTACAAATAAATTAAAAGTAAAAAGAAACCCAACCTGATTACAAATAGGGTTTTGCTGATTGCCATATACTCCGTATATAATTTAAGATACATAATAGGGTTAGGCTCCGTTTGATTCACCTGGATAATACTGATCTGAACTGAACTGATCTGAACTGAACTGAATTGATTTTTTAAACTTGACCGTTAACCATTTAAAATTCGTCCAAACATGCATAGTCAAAATTGGGCTCATTTGAAAATATGCTTTGAGATCTTTCCGATGACATAATTTTCATCATGAAATTATTTCGAAATAAAAAGTTATATGAGTAATAAAGTTACACGTAAACTGAACTGAACTGAACTGGACTGAAGTGAACTGAAGTGAACTGAATTTAAGTAAAATTAAGGTGAATCAAACAGGGCCTTAGTCTCCTACAAAAGCTAAAATATCATATAGAATTGTAGTGGTATTAGGGTAAAGCCGGTAAACGACTAATGTGCGTCATACCTGTATTTTTGCCTTTTTTTTTCTTTTTTCTTTTTATGATGATAGTGTTAGTTTTGATTTTTATTTCTTTTTATGATAATAGTGTTAGTTTTAATTCAATATCTTATTGATTTAAAGTATTTTAGTTCATATAGAAGTTTTTAATTTTTTGTTTACTTAGTCTTATGTTTTTTGATGATGTGGCGTGTTTTAATGGTCCCGAAAAATGTCTCCTCATTTGTTCTAAATATAATGTAAATGCATGTCGTTCTGACGTATTTTTCGACCCAAATCTGATGGTGTAATTTTTGTTATTTGTTGAGAAGTATAGAAAACATTATATATGATTTTGAATATAGGACAAAAATCTTTTTAACCATCATAAAACTCTAGTGGTTTATCATTATCTAATTTTACACCTCTATGGATGTTAGGATTCCTAAACGTTTTACACCACTTATTTTGTCCTTATTCTCGCTTAGGTGGCGCGCTCTTAAAATTCTCGCCTACGTGGCGTGCCTCATTACCCCGAAATATGCCTACTTTAAATATATATATATATATATATATATATATATATATATATATATATATATATATATATATATATATATATATATATATATATATTGATGATTATGATTATTACTTGTCTAATTATTACTCTGCAGTTCATGTAGCAACCCCATTCATGCATTTTTGAACAGATTATACTGTTGGAAAATTGGATTTGAAATTCTGAATAATCCATCCTTTTGCCCAGCAACTAAAAATAATCTCAACTTTCGTATGTGTTTAAAGAGCAAGTCTGTAAGTAGGGATTAAAAGATGGGATTAAAAAAAAAGTGAGATTATTATGGGCAAAATGTTGGATTATCTATATCCAATTTTCCTTAATGTTAATTCAAGCTGTCACTGGATTCTCTCTCCATTGAAAGCTGTTGAGCTCGGCCGACTTCGTGCCTCTAATGGGATGATGTTATAATTAAATTATGGGGGTAATCTTAAATTGATGCCTATATGTACACCAACTGTTTGACGAAAAGACCAGTTTTGTTTGTTTGTTTGTTTGTTTGTGTGTATGATCTGCTTCATTGTGTACAAAGTGATTAAGAAAATGCTTGCAGGTAGGTCAAACAATTTGGCCTGTCATGGTCGTTTTGGTATTACAGGCAAGACAACCTATGGTGAGTTATGGATAATGACAGAGAGAGAAAATGAACTGTTTTCTCTGATGATTAGTGTTTCTGTTGTTAAATTGTTCGTTTGCTATGTGCTAATTCTGGGCATTTTGGACAGGTGGGCATGCATATGAGTATCTCTGCTATAATCTTCAAATGAAGCTGAAGTTTGACCTTGTTCCTTACAAAAGGAGGGCATGGAGTTACTGTTAGTGGTGACTGGTGAGTCTTTTATTGCTCCTACTCTTGCATATCTTAGGCAGCTTTGACAAGTTTGATTAGCCATATCTGAACGATATCAATCTGAAGTATGTCTAAAATTGAAGAACTTTATGTGTTTCTGGATTGCAAATGTGTTTCTGGGTTCTTGTTTTTTTTATTTGGTCAAAAGAAAATTGTTATTAAGCAAATAAGCGTTCAAGTACACTGATTTGTTTGAGGTGCAAATCAGACTCAATACATGGACAATATCTGTTAATGCATCATTATCAAAGCCAAGCATCATGCCACCTTCTAGGAAGGGTTCATGACCTCTGCAACATCACTTAGGAGCATAAGCACTTAACAGGAAACTAACTAAGGGTAACAGTTTAATTGTTTCAACTTAGCTTCCCATTTAGGGAGATTGACACGGGCTAGATGCAAGGTCTGCACAATCTCTCTAAACCTCTGCTGCACCGAGGTACTAGTTGCTGGAATCTTCTCTGGTTCCTCTCTATCCAAATCCCATATACTACAGCCGCAAAAAGATGACATAGGATCTGAGTAGAAGGCCTTGCTCCCTTGAATCTTTTAATTGCCCAGAGAATCTCAGAATTCCAATTCTGCACTTGTCTAGGTTCTCCATACCAAATCAGTAGCTTACTCCATATAGTGTGCGAGTATGTGCAAGCAAAGAACAGGTGTTCCATGGCCTCAGCCTGTCCAGTCTCACATAAAACACAAGCAGATGGGACATTTAGTCCCCAACTCAGTAGTTTATCAACAGTCTGCAGCTTCCCATGAAGGGCAAGCCACAAAATAAACCTATGCTTAGGTACAAGACCCTGCATATAAAGCATTCTCTTCCTGGGTTCTTGTTTTCTTTAGTAAAATGTTCATTAAGTTTAATTGCTTTTGGAGCTCATTATATTTACTCATAATGTGAATGTTTGTATGCCTTTTTCGGCCTAAGTAATCATTTAGAAACTAATGTGTGCCCTGAAACACAAAAAATGACCTGAGTTTGAAAAGGCACAAATAAGAACTTTCACCTGTTGTAGCAGGTTGAAAAGGTCGGAGATCAATTTTTTGAATAATGATATATCAAAAAAAATAAAATAAAAAATTCAATACATGTTTTTACAATCCATCCCCATTTTATTGTGACTTTGAATCATTCTTGTTCATTCATCAGAGCCAAAAAAAAAAAAAAAAAGAGAAAAAAAACTGGTTATTTATTAAACTAATTACAATGTAATTAGCTAATCTCTCTAAACTAATGCACACCTAGTTCAGAAAGAATACTTATGACAATATTCTAAAACTCAAATGTCTCATCAATCAACCTCGCTCGACAGGTAGGTGGGTACCAGAGGGGCGCAGGACAAGTTTATTGAAGGCTTGGAGTGACGATGAAGGTGTCCTTATCACACTTTATATATGCAAATATGACATAATAATCCCTCTACTAAATATCAACATAATGATAAAACATATATATATATATATATATATATATATATATATATATATATATATATATATATATATATATATATGTATATGTATATCTCTATAATATGTTAAACTTAAGTCAAATGGTTTTTAATTCAACCAACATAATATATACGGCTCGTGCACATAAACATGTTTTTTAATTTGATAGAAGCCGTATATATTGTACAATTGTAACCTGTATTAATTTTAACCAACATACATATTTTTAATTAGATAGAAGCTACTCCGTCCTAAGTTAAGATAGTCTCGTGCAAGAAGTTATAAAAGCAAATTAGAGCTAATTGTCTTAGATGTGCATTGTATCATCTTCACATTCTGCAAGAACTTGGGAAACTGATTCCATTGTTGGCCTCTTATTTCTATCTTCATCTACACATGAGAGTCCTACCTCAATCATTGCAGCAGCTTGGCTCTTGCTGAAATTCCCTTCCAATCTTGGATCTATCAAGTCCTCAACCCATGAGTCTTCTCCATCCTGGATTTTCTGTTTTGCCAACATCAGAAATCTTACTAGTTCTGATGTTCGGTCTTCGCAGAGATGTTCATTTGCCACCCAATTCGACAATCGAATTCCCTTCACAAGCTCTAGGATTACAACTCCGTAGCTGTAGACATCCACCTTTGTAGTAATCGGAATATTCATTGCCCACTCCGGAGCCATATACCCTTTTGTTCCTCTAACATTTGTCAAGTCTGATGATCCTTGCCCACCTCTTTGACATAACTTTGCGAGGCCAAAATCTGAAATTTTCGGTTCAAAATCTTCTATGAGTATATTTTCGGGCTTTACATCACAGTGGATAACCCATTCTAGACATTCATGGTGGAGGTAAGCCAAGCCTTTAGCTGTGCCAATTGCAACTTTAAACCTCTCTTTCCATCCAAGAAGAGTGTTGTTTGAGAACAAGTGTTTGTCTAAAGATCCATTCTTAACATACTCATAAACCAAGAGCTTGTGTCTTCCTTCTGAACAGAATCCCCACATCCTAGCTAGATTCATATGATTGATCCTGCCAATTGTGCTAACTTCTGCCCAAAATTCTTCCTCTCCTCGAAACACATCTCCTAATTTTTTCACGGCCACCACCCTCTCATCTGTCAAAATGCCCTTGTAGACAGCTCCAAAGCCTCCAATTCCTAGAACATCCTTGAATTTTCTAGTTGCTGTCTTGAGCTCAGTATAGCTAAAGCACCTAAACTGACTTGAAATGGCCCGATACCCATCTTCCATCGAAGCTGACATATCATGTTTCCTAAAAAGAACCAACCAGCCTGCAACTAATATGATGGCCTCAATTGCACCAATGGCAGAAGCAAAGGAGTACACATAAACCCATATGGACCTTTGATTGGTGATGTCATATGTACTCTGCAACTGCTTTATATTTTCATCCCCACCACCACAATCAAGATGAGACACATTAGGCATTGTGAATGCTGAAGTTTGCAGACTTCTTGGTACTCTTAGATATAGGCTACCTGCAAATCATTACTTAAGTATCCATTGAAAAGGGACCCTTTTACGTAGCACGTCCCGTCCCCAATTTTCCTATAGCTGAATGCTTGACAACTGGAATCGTTCAAGCAAAACTGTTTACAGTCTTGAAAAGAAACACTCTTTTGAGGAAAGTGGAGATCAAAACCAAAGTAATCAACATGGGGCATCTCAATGAATTGAGAATCTACTGTGACTCGTATTGAACTGAGGCTTGCAACCTTTGCCCCGATCAGTTGAATCAATGGGCTCATAGTGTGGAGGGCATGAGCAACTTGGCTTTGGTGTGTAAACACAAATACCATTCCTACCACAACGACCATGAACATCACAGGGCTTTGCAATAGATTGCCATGTTATATTCCACAACCCAGACGGCTCATCCAAGCTATGAAGCCTCAATATCCCATCATAATCCATAGTTAACCGTCTTTTCATCCCGAAATAACCCACATCAGATGCATTAAATCGTAACTGATCAGTAGAAATAAAAGTGCCATTATCACTAAGCACTGCAATTTTACTACTATCATAAGTATTCCTACCATAACTGAACATGTTATATGAATTCCCATCTCCCGGCCAATAAATGCTCGAAATATCCGGACCATCATACACATTCATCAACACATTATTAATATCAAAGAAGAAACTAAAATACCCAGCATCAAACATATGGGGACCTATCTTGGATACCAATCTCATACCCTTAGTAAAGTTCTGAACAGGAAGTAATGTATCAGTAGGAAAATCAAAGCTTTGCCAAAGAATATTACCATTGGGTTCTTTCAGTACAAAGTTACCAGAGTTGAGCAGCTCAGCTCGTTCTACAATAATTATGGTTTTGTTTGTCTGCCAAAGTTATTGAACCATCTAAATCAGTCAATACAAGGGCGTCATCTTTCCTTAAAGTGAGACTCGAGGTGCGCCCTTCGACAGGCATATTTCGATTAGCCATCCACACGACTGTTTTTTCCTTAGAATTGGTGTACCATATCGCGAACCAGTAAGCATTGGCTTTGGTTCCAACTCTGTAGAATCCACAAGTGAATGTTTTGTCAGGGGAAGTCAGAAGGTCTGAGGTATCTTCAACAGACAAAGAATGGCCTCTCTTGAGATAACTTTTTGATGAAGCTACAGCATTTGCTAATGCTGTTTGAGAACAGATATAAAGTAAAAGGGAGATGATAATGGCTTGGATTGTTTTCATGGTGTTGGTTTAGTATGAACAATAATTTGCAGGTCCATTTGGACAGCCTTTATAATAACTCTGACTTTTGTCAATGGCACGTTTTCTTTTTTTGGGAGGAGCATACAAAAAGCATTCCCCTTAATGGAATGGTCAATGACGTGTTTTTCTTCTACAGTTTGTGTGGAATTGTGTCACTGGTCAGTGTGGCCATGGAATGCATACAAGTTGAGACTGATAATAGAATGGTCAATGACGTGTTTTTCTTCTACAGTTTGTGTGGAATTGTGTCACTGGTCAGTGTGGCCATGGAATGCATACAAGTTGAGACTGATAATAATATATGTAATGTAGTTCGGTAGAAAGATTACAGAGAATATAAAGCATTATGCATAGCTAGAATCGTTTTCGACTGACTTTTTGGCTTGTGACATGACACTTTACCTGCTGGCTGCTTTCCATTTTACTTTTTTTTTTTTTGGGATTAGGCAAGGAAGTCAGGACTCAGGTGGACCTTAGTCTCATTACATTGGAAGAATGAGATTGAAAAAATGAGATGACCCAACGGCTCACAACACAAAGACCACACTGTGACACGGGTAATGAAACTTGAACCCGCAACCTTGAGGTTGTAACAGAGATGTGGGCAATCAACCAAGTGAGCTCTCAACCATTGTACAGACGTAAGTACACTTGGGGGGCTGGGACCGACCCTCGGGTCTATGTGCCAATAATATAAAAAAATGAACTAGATTGTTTGTTTTTTATTATTTTTTTGATTAAGTACTACATGTAGATCTTCATGTGGAATTCCGAAAGTTGCCCCGTCTTGACTGTCTTCAATGGCAGGTCGTCTCATTTGTTGTTACATGTCATGCTCTCGTGTCTGGATAATAAGCAAGGAAAAGATCAACACCTTCGAATACACTTGCGGGGCAGCCATAAAAGTATAATTGTGCAATATTATAATTCCTATGTAAGTTTATTTAAATTGATGTACTATTAGGGCTAGAACTGGTATTTAGAATCTTAAACTCATATACATCAACATATTACATATATGGCCCCTTCTTAAACCCAAATGTACTATTTTTACCCCGAAAAACTCATTATCACATTCTAGTCATAAAAAAAGAAAATTGGGATTTTCTAGTTATTAGTGCCGTTGTGTTATTAACTTTTCAAGCTGGTGTCCTTATAATACTGATTAATTGAGTACAGTGACCTTTGCCGTTACGTTATTATGTATTTCCGTTTATGTTCTTGATGAAACACAACTAATGGAGAGTAAAACGACTTGTTTGAGTCAATGTAGTCAGCATTTGATGACCACCCAAAGACGGGCTCTACTAGTTTCCTGTGGCGCCACCATCGTTGACGGTGGTGGAGGTTTTTCCGCGGTGGTTTTCGGTGTTTAGAGTCAGGCGCAAATAGAAGAGAGAAAATAGAGGGGAAATTTTGACTGAAAGAAAAAGGAATATTTTAGACATTTAAACAATCGGGTCAAACAACAAAGTCTAACAAGCTTAAAAAAAAGTACTTCGTCTGTTTCATAGTATAAGGCATTTTTTGACTTTATTTTTGTTTTATAATATAAGGCATAATTTGACTTTTAACACTTCCCAATGAATATTTATTGCTAGTTTTCTCACTATACCCTTCCTTTTTCTTGTCATTTACTTCTTTTCTATCTCCAAGGTTGCATTTAATACTTAAGGATAGTTTAGTCTTTTTACCATCTCTTTTCTTGAATTCACAATTTCTTAATTTGTGTGCAAAGTCAAAAAAAAATGACTTATATTATGAAGGAGAATGATATCCACCTACTGAGTTGATAACCCACCTACACTTTGTGTCTATCTCTGTCCTCTATTTTCAGATTCTCTCTCCTCTATTTTCAAAAAATGGCATTAAAGATAGGAAAAGATAGATACAAAGTGAAGGTGGGTTGCCCACCCACTTGATCAACCAAACATTTTTCTATCATGAAACAGAGGGAGTATCTTTCATTAACCGATAATTCTAACGGCAACATCCATAAAAGGCACATAATTAACATTCTAATAAGCACAAGGGCACCAACTGAATTCAAAAAAAAATTGGGCACAAACGGGAAAATCCCAAGATATTTCCATGAATAATTACACACATTTCTAGAAATTTTTGCATTTATGCCAAAAACAGTGTCCGTCCGTTATATGCATTGTATCATCTTCACATTGTACAAGAACTTGGGATTTTCATCTGTTAAATGTATTGTATCATCTTCACATTCTAGAAAATTTTGCATTTATGCCAAAAACAGTCCGTTTGTTATATGCATTATATCATCTTCACATTGTACAAGAACTTCGGCACCCGATTCCAACCTCAAGGTGTGGATGCTCTATCAAGTGAGTTCCAAACTTTTGCTCCTTACATGGTCTCTATTGCATAGACGAAGGTGCACCTGGGACCGAGCTCGGGGATCTATGTGCTAACATCTGTGTGCTAACAATAAAAATATGAAACAGAAAAGTATTTTTTATTTTTTTTAATTTTTTTTAATTTTTTAATTTTTACTTTTTATGATTATGCTACATGTTACTCACCAAACGTTAATCATACTAAACTCACATTCGTCACAGCAATTGGAGTTTCATTGTGGTAGCTTGTTGGTTTGCAGGTCCATTTGTACATCTTTATGAGGAAATCGGAAAGTTGCCCCATCTTGACTGTTTTCAGTGGCAGGCTAGGTTGCACCGATACCTAGCCCAACAGCAGTATTCTGTATCCGATATGTTTTGGATACCGATACTTCTAGGATACACGTTCGATACTTGAAAATATGCACCCGATACGTATCGGAGAAGTATCCTATTTTTTCATATTAGTTTTTTCCCAAAATAATTACGGATACTCTTCGGATACACGGTGGATACTTCAAAGATACGCCAAATCATCAAACACTTCAATTAATTATTATATTTTTTTGCAACAAAAATTAAGTATTCCTTTAAATATATCTTCATGGAACCCAAAAGAAATGACATTTCTTTCTTATCATAGCCTCCATCTTGTCCGATATGAAGGCTTACGCCTACCCGAGCAGCTGGTCGGTTCGCCAACTCTCTCTATCTTCCACACATACATACCAGCAATTAATTAGTCATCAACTTACTCACGCGTTTTTCATCTCTGATCTTGTATTTTTAATGGAGAATGGTATATAGATGTTAACAATGCCAGTAAAGGTCATAAATTGAATTGTACTTAATCTTCTTTTTTTTTTTTTTAAGTTGTTATATTATATTTTACCGTACCCGTATCCTAGGAAATTTAGAATTGCAGTATCCCGCACCCATATTCGTACCCGTATTCGTATCCGTATCGGTATCCGTGCAACCTAGGTGGCAGGTCATCTTATTTGTCTTATTTCTATTTCTAATAGGTGGATGCCCGTGAGTATGCCCGTGGTTGCACGGACTGTGATTAAATAATAAAACTAATATAACGTGATTATTAATCTTATCGAAAAATCAAAGTGTAATTGTCACTTATGAAAAACTATTAGTAATATATGGATAAATATTTATATAATCCATTTAATATCATGAATGCCATATAATAAGATTACTATGACTTTATATGGCATCTTATCTAATTTAAAGTCTTATAATCAATTTCAATTAACTATTAATTAACTATGCATGATGTTGGTACGCCAATACTCTTATGTTGATGTAAGTGTACAACTAATATTCCAAACGATATGATCTTTCTTTTATGGTAAAATCAGTTTAAATGTCTAATGTATACATAACTACTTTTCAAAAAATAAAGAAGTTTTAGAGTAAACCTTAGAATAGCAAAACATATTTCAATGCTTGCTTGTTTTTCAAAATTAAATGCGATCAAAGTACTGCCTTAAAGAATGCAAAAAGTCCAATGTAATTTTATTTGTGGTCCAGAGGGAGTACATTAATAATTATAAAGTTGAAGGGAACATAAATTGGAACCTTAAAATAACATGTGAGATCAGTATATTACGTACAGTTATAAAATTATACGTGATAATGGTAAAGTTTCCTATTAAAGATTGGACCTAGAATCATTTTAGATTTATCATTTATTTCTTTATTCTACACATACTCTTTTTATTATATTTTACCTTGAGATTGCTTTTTAAATTTTTTTTTAACTAATATACATATCATTTCTCTTATTTTTACATGCAACTCTTTAGTTGTGTCAGCTTGTCAAGCTAATTACTGATTACCTTTTTAGGTGGACGCATCTAATGTTGTAAATTAATAGAACATACTACAAATGAGTCTCATTTTAAAGGATATTTCATACTCGTTCCAATGGTGTAAGAAATTTAATTTCTTAAGCGGTGAAACTAAAGTTATATGCTTTTTAAAATCTAATAGTCTACCCTTTAATGATTTAGGAAAGTACAACTCTAGTATATATTCTAAAACCTCTAATTAATAGTGTACTCATTAAGGATTTAGGAAAGTACAACTTTAGTATATATTCTTTACCAAAACATATATTTATATTTTATATTTATTTTAAAATTTTATTACAATGACTCGCTTAGGTGCATGCCTCCAATGCTGTCAGAAAAATGCCTCTAATATATAGATATTATGATTATGATTATGATTCTTCTCACACCACATAAAGATATCATTCTTGTGCTAGAGGGGACCAAGGACAGCATTCAAATATAAATGTGCAAAGTTATAAGCCTAATTCCTATTAGTTACACCCAAAGTACTATATTTACACGCTAAAACTTGTAACTGCAAATATCATCATAATCAGATTCTAGTCATACAAGAATTTTACATGAAAAATAACCACACAATTCTAGAAAAGTTTGCATTTACGCCAAAAAACGTCTATCTGATATGCATATCATCTTCACATTGTACAAGAACTTGTGCAACTGATTGCATAGTTGGCCTCTTACTTCTATCTTCCTCCGCGCAGGAGAGACCTACCTCAATCATAACAGCAGCTTCGTTCGCGCTGAATTTTCCTTCCAATCTTGGATCCACCAAGTCCTCTACCCATGAATCTTCTCCATTTTCAATTTTCCTTTTTGCTAATCTCGTAAACCTCACAAGCTCTGATTCCCCGTCTTCACCGTCGAGATGGTCATCTACCACCCAATTGGACAATCGAATTCCCTTTACAAGCTCTAGGATGACAACTCCGTAGCTGTAGACATCGACCTTTGCAGTTATGGGAAGGTTCATAGCCCACTCAGGAGCCATATAGCCTTTTGTGCCTCTAATCTTGGTTAACTCTGATGATCCTTGACCACCTCTTTGACATAACTTTGCCAAGCCAAAATCAGAAATTTTGGGTTCGAAATCTTCATCAAGGAGTATATTTTCAGGCTTTACATCACAGTGGATAACCCACTCTAAACACTCATGGTGAAGGTAAGCCAAGCCTTTAGCTGTGCCTACTGCGACTTTGAACCTCTCTTTCCATCCAAGTAAGGTGTTGCATGAGAACAAGTGTTTGTCCAAAGAACCGTTCTTAACGTCCTCATAAACCAAGAGCCTGTGTTTACCTTCTGAACAGAATCCCCACATCCTTGCTAAATTCATATGGTTGATCCTGCCAATTGTGCTCACTTCGGCCCAAAACTCTTCCTCTCCTTGGGACACATTTCCTAATTTCTTGGCAGCAATCACCCTCTCGTCTGCCAAAACTCCTTTGTAAACAGCTCCAAAGCCTCCAACCCCTAGAACTTCTTTAAATTTGCTAGTTGCTGCCTTAAGCTCGCTATGGTTGAATTGCCTAAACTGACTTGAAATTGCTCGATACCCATCTTCCATTGAAGTTGACATACCATGTCTCCTGAAAAGGAAAAACCAACCTGCAACTAATATGGTGACTTCAATCGCGCCAATTACTGAAGCAAAGGAATACAAATAAACCCATTTGAACCTTTGATTAGCAGGGTAATATGTGCCCTGCATGGGCAATATTTTATCTCCTCCACTGCCACAATTAAGATGAGACACATTAAGCCCTGTGGGTGCTGAGTTTTGCACACTTACTGGAACTCTCAAATATATGCTACCTGGGAATTCATCAGACATGTATCCATTGAAAAGGGCACCTTTTGTGAAGCACATCCCTTGCCCCGACAATCTGTAGCTAAAAGCTTGACAACGGAAATCCCCCAAGCATTGTTGTCTGCAACCTTCTAAAGAAACATCACTTGAGGAGAAGTTGAGATCGAAACCATAGTAATCAACATGGGGCATCATAACAAATTGCGAGTCGTTGTGAGTTCTCTTGAATTTAGGCTTGCACCCTTGGCTCCAATCAGAACTAGTCGGCTCGTAGTAAGGAGGGCAGGAGCAACTCGGCTCTGGTGCATAAACACAAACCCCATTCCTACCACAAAAACCATGCACATCACATTGTCTTGCAATTGCTTGCCATGTAACAACCCACAACCCAGATGACTTATCTAAGCTGTAAAGCCTCAAATTCCCATCATTACCCATGGTTAACCGTCTTTTGATCCCCATACCCCCATCTGAAGCACTAAAATGCAGGTTATCAGTGGAAACAAAATTACCCTTATCATCAAAACTTGCAATTCTACTACTATTGTAACTTGTTCTACCACTCTGAAACACATTATACGCATTAATATCAGGCCAATATATGCTTGAAATTTCGGGACCATCGTAGATCATTTTCAAAACATTATCACTATCAAAGAAGAAACTATAATAGCCAGAACCAAACATATGGAGACCAATCTTAGATAGTAGTCTCTTACTCTTAGTAAGCAGTTGACCAGGAAGTAATGTATCAGTAGGAAAATCAAAGCTTTGCCAAAGAACTTTACCATTTATGTCTTTAAGCACAAGGTTACCAGAGTTAAGCAGCTCAGCTCGATCGACATTTGTTGAGGTTTTGTTTGTCTGCCAAGCTGTAGAACCATCAAAATCAGTCAAGACAAAGGCACCATCTTTCCTTAGAGTGAGCCTCGAGCCACGACCATTGACAGGCATGTCTCGATTAGCCATCCAAACTACGGTTCTTTCATTTGAATTAGTGAACCATATCGAGAACCAGTAAGCATTTGCTTTGGTCTTAAGACTATAGAACCCACATGTGAAGGTTTTGTCAAGGGAAATTAGCAAGGCTGAAGCAGAGGTGTCTTCAACAGAGAAGGATTGGCCTCTTTTTAGATAATTTCTTGGTGAAACTGAAGTTGCTAATGGTATTAGAGAGGGGAGAAACAACAGGGAGATGATGATGAACATTGTTTGGTTTATCATTGTGGTCATTTGGTGGTTTTGTACAGAATGTTTTGCAGGTTCATTTGGACTTTATTTATAAGGAATTTTGTAGTTGCCCTATGTTGACTTTTCTCAAAGGTGTTATTTGTTGCGGCGGGTAAGAGCAGACTTTGACGTGAAAAACAATAGGGTGTTGATCTCCAATAGCACTAATAAGACAAGAACGATTTGCGGGTCCACTTGGTCATTCTATATAATTTGTTTGCAGTATTCTGATGGAATATTGTGGTTGATAATTGATACAACTAATAGGGCCTACCTCAGTAATAGTTGTAGAAACAATAACTTGATTGTAATCAATGGTTTGCTATGGGCACAGGGCAGATATAGAGGGTCGTGAATGACCTATTGTGATGAAGTTCGTGTTCAACAAAATTATAGAGAAGGGAATCCGATAGAGAATTGATCATCCTAGAAAGATCAATAAGATTCATGTTTATTTGATATATCTTGTATTTCTAAATTGTTAACATTAATTTTGTATGAAGATCAAATTGGTGTAATCTTCACGAGGCAAGTTGCCAATTTTAAATTTTCTTACTTAATGAAATTAATAATTTGATACATGTAATAGAAAACAAAATTCAACGCCCAATTGAAAAAAAAGAGAAGAAAGAAACAACAATTGTTGGCTTCAACATTTGTCCATACTGTCTGTGGTCTAATTTTCTTTTTAAATGTGAGTGTTGGTTTACCGCCAAAGGGACCATAGTTTTCAGACCTTTGGGTCGTTATTGGAGTGTTAGCAACTTCATTATAGTTAAACAAAAGTAACAAACACAAGTCATAATCGCACAAAAAAATACCAAACAAACAAAAGTGATGATGCATCATGAAGAAAGAAAATTTCGTGAAGGAAAAAAAAGCAGCAGCAGTCAAATAACAACACTCTTCAAAATAGATGTACTCTAAGTCTCTGATTTGCCATTAAAAGGGGGTAAAGAAAAATTACTAAAATAAGCAAAAACTGCTGAGAACAGAGAGCAAGGATGAATTAGTCTTTTGGTTTTGACTTGAAGTTCTGTGTCATTATTCCTCAAGCTGCAATTTGTACTACCTTTAGTCACATGGCACATATGCACTTATAATGAGAAATGATTTTCTTTCTCATTTTTTCTTTTACAAGTGCTTGTGTGTCATATTCTGATTTGGGGGTGCAAATTGCAGCCTCACAGCACCCCTCTTTTGCCTTTGGAAAAACTGCAGCTTGGGACATCCAATAAAAACCAGAGAGATTTAAAAGCATATTTGGCCTAACTTGTGAGTAACTCCTATTTTCTCTCACAAAACCACGCCCTCAACTCTTCAGCTTCGCCCCATTTTCAACTTCTAAGAAGCTTTTCTCTAAAACCTCCTCGGAGGCTCAAAATTAGAAGTATCAAATTGGAGCTTCTAATTTTGGACATCTTGTATTTTGAGCTTCTTAGAAGCTGAAAATGAGGGGAGTGTTGGAGGGTTGGTTTGTGAGGGGACAGAGGGAGGTAAGTAGAAACTACTCACAAGTTAGGTCAAACATCACCTCATTATTGGGCAGGTACCAGCAAAAAGCACAAACAAAATTGAATACAATGGAGAATTTTCCATCTAAATCTTGGCTTTCTAGCCATTTTGCATTGATTGCTATGAATCGAGTCACAAGAAAAAGGATGAACATATAAACAGGAAATATGTACAGATTTTCTTTTTGTTTTTCAATGAATCAAAGTACAACTAGAATACAAACAACAATGAATCCCCCAAATACACGCCTACTTCAGTAAACAGCCAACAGTCACCCAAAAGAATTGGCTGTACAAAACAAACAAATACTGTACACCGTGAAAAAGGGTAGACCATCGGAAGTCATGTCAGAAGTAGAGTCTCATTTACGGCGGGCATTGCTGATTCTCAGCCTCAGGCTTAAGAAGAGCCATCCTCTGAGATTTTGAAATTCCTTCCCTATCATTCAAAATGTTAATGTAATTCCGAAGCCTAAACCTATCTGAGTTAGTGAGGGCGAATGGAGGGTTCAGTATTAAAGATGATGCTTCCACAAGAAGGAAGATTAACAAGCGCACAGCCTTTGAATACGAGGATGCTGCACTTTCCATATCCCCCATGAGCTCGTCAACCTGCCAGCATACAGAAGCTTGTTATCTTGTGGGCATTTAGAATAGAAATGGAAATACGAGGTGCATTTGTATTTAGTAGTGAGCTTCAGGGAAGAATAATTATTACTACCACTTTTTCAACTAGTCTTGCTAAAACCCTCAAAAGCGGCATTGCCTAACTCGGTAATTGAAATCACCAGTTGCATAATAACTACAACAATAGCAAAACAACTTAAATGTAGTGATGGTTGGTTCCAGAGACCCATGTTCAAGTTTCCTTGCCAGTGCATGTATTGGTTTGAACTTTGAAAGGGTAGATTTATCCTTGTCCTCGCTATCTTGAGTCAGAAATGGAAACACGAGTTGGTTTCAAAGGTGATGTGTGTAATTTTTAATTCTATGTATAAAAAGCACTTTGCAACTTTACAAATTTTTATAATTGCAAGTCTCCTCCCTCCCTCTCCTTCCCCAATACCTAAATTATACTCCCAGCTCCACCAAGCTCCATGGAGCCTTCACCCATTCTCTCTCTCTCCTTCACCCATTCTCTCTCTCTCACCTCACTTTCTCTCTCCTCCCCCTTCCCCGATCGCCGGCGCCGCCCCTCTGCCGCCGCCACCGCCCCACCCCACCGCCCGGGCCACCGTCGTGGTTGGCGCCGGCCGGAGACCACGACGGTGGCCCCCACCAGCCGACCCCACCCCTCCCCTTCTCTCTCCTCCTCTCACCCCAAACCCAAAACCCTAACCCTAACCTCATTTTCTCTTTCCTCCTTCACCCCCGCCCCACCCCCGCCCTGGCCATGGCGGAGGTCGGCTCCGGGCGTCGACCTCTGTCGTGGCCTCCCCCAGCCACCACCTCCCCTCCCCCGCCCCCCACCGGAAAATTAATAAAAACCCCAAAAAAATTCGAAAACCCCAAAAAATACTCGAAAATCCCAGCGAAAACCCTAGGTCCAAATGGGTTCAATTTGGGGCTTGGTGGACCCTAGAAGGCAAAAGTGCAAAAAAGAAAAAAAAAAAAAAAAAAAAAAAAAAAAAAAAGGCGGGGCGCGTGAGTCTCACGCGCCGTCAAATCTCACGCGCCTAGCTCCCAGCTCTACGAAGCTCCATACGAAGCTCCATGGAGCTGCGAGTAAATAAAAATTTGCGCTCCTTCCCTCTCTCCCTCATCCAGTTATGCCTTGGGTTCACCTAGCTAGGTGGACCCAAGGGACTAGGCAATAATTTTCCGGAGGGGATGGATTACACATTCCAAATCATTTTCCGGTTTCCGTTTTTATTTCTTTTGGCGTACAACCAGATTTTATAAATGTATAAGATATACACTATATTACTTAGCTTAATGATTGTAAGGCTTGTAGAAAGTTATATCTTGTCGACTGTCAAAAGCTTGGCATCTTGAATCATTCCCTTGGCCACGAGAGTGTTTTGGCAATTACCCCTAGCACCAAACTTAGATAGGACTGGGAGGTTCTTTCTCACAGATCTCTCACACTTAGCGAGCAGCTATGTGGGTGAGGACAAAATGGTCAGTTTTCAGGAAGACAGGTGGGAGGAGACCTTTCAACTGCTCAAGCACTTATAGCACCCATTTTCCCTCTATATAGTTCCTTTTAACCCCCTACAATTGGAGGAACTCTGGTATATATTAGGAAGTTAGGTGTGGCAAGAGACTTTTTTTTTTTGATGATTATAAAATTTTATTGATCAAAAAACGGAATATCTACAGAAGTTTAGCGTAGCTACAAGGACACCTTATTCAAAGCAATTGCCCATAAGAGCATCATTCACAACCACATCCCCCACCTTCTAGGAAGGGTTGAGGTGGGAATGTGCAGTGGGAAGAGACTTATTTAAGTATAACCAACTTATTTTCATACAAATAAATTTTATTTATTGTAATTATCTTGATTTTATTTTATTATTGAACCCAGTTGACTTGATCAAGTTTCTGGTTCTTCCACCACCACCTTACATCCAACTTACATGATCTTTTCTTGATGGAATCTCGTTTCATATCTACAGAAAAAGGATAGAGTGGGATAAGTTGAGCGCAGAGGAAGACTTACTGCACCATGTCTGCCCAGTGCAAGAGCAGACTGATAAATTGTTTCCATTGCATCAGGCATTTCTGCGCCTCCTGCAATTAGAAAAAGAAAACCAATAACAAGAGGAACAAGCTATAAGCTCAAATTTTCAGCAAAACAAAAAACAAAAAACCAGAAAAAAAAAAAAAAAAAAAAAAAAAAAATACATCATACACGAGCTCGGATGAATCTCGGGGAAGAGAAATAAAAGGGTCAACAGGAGGTATGGAAAACACTAACAGGTTCCACAACCTTAAATTTCCAAAATTACAGCCTATCATATGCCGGCGTACAGAAACACACTGGCACTCAATGTTAAGCTCTCCCTTACCCCTCTTATTTGAACTACCCTAAATGAATGAGAATGTACTGGCTAAAGCGCTAGCAGCACGAAAAAGTAAAGAGCACACTGAAACAAAAATTATAAACGAGCATAAAGATGTCTCGCAATATACCCCTTGCTTATTTAAACAGATACTGAGTTTCTTCATGTCCCTTCGGGGACATTTGATGAAATCTGGAATGATACAGAGAAGATTAGCATGACGCCATGACTGTGCAAGGATGACACGCACAAATCAGGAAAAAGCTACTGAGTTTCTTACTGTGATAGTATACATCCCGTCGAGGACGGGGTCTGGGGAGGTCCAGATGTACGCAGCCTTACCCCTGGCTAGTCGCCTAGTAGAGAGGTTGTTTCCGAAAGACCCTCAAAAACAGTTTTGAATTATAGAAAACAGTTTTGAATTTTAGATAACATTTTGCAATTGATGAAATCAATATAAACAGGGAAAAAAAAGTGGATGAAGGGACGCATGCACAAGCAGGGGAATGAAAATCTAGAAGTACATAAACAGTAACCAATTGAAGACTATACTTGCATAATAATAGAGAGGGAGGGGATGAGCACCAACTAGTAAAGGGGCAACCAACATGCCCTAAAAAGACAAATGCTACACCTCTAAAGTAAAAACACCTAATAAATCTGTGCGGTGCAACGCATCCTCTAAGTAGTGTCGTGACTCTCATCTATGTGAATTCTTACTGTGATAGTATGAGATTAGAAAACAACTGCTGCTCGTCATCAAAATGTCCCAAATCCCTGTACTCACCAATCCTGTGTTTCTTCGGGTATAACAGTCCAGACCCTTGGATTGTCCTGCCCTTCCCCACCCAACTCCTTGCGTTCCCTCAAATTCTGTTGACCTGAGTTGTGGGTGGTCACTAACCACAGGATAGTTGCCAGCAACCGCCATAAAGGTTGTGTGAACAGTGTCGATAAGGGTTAAGCAGGGAATGCGGTAGGGATAAAACTGAGGGAGAGGAGAAAAGGGAGAGGTTGCATCGGCTGGCTGGCATCTGACATTCCAAATGAGTGAGAAATGTAACATATACCTCGCATCACGAAATTCCTTCCATCTTTACATTTGTAAGTCAACCTCTTATACAAGGGTCAAGAGCTGAGAAGCATATCTTCCTAAGCGACCTCCTACCTTTTAAGGAGTACAACAGAATGTGGTTGGGATCAAACTGGGGGAAAGGAGAAATGGGAGGAACCGCAACCCACAAGGCTTGAATGGCATCTGACATTCAAATTAGTGAAAGGAGACAACATATACCTTGAATCATGAAGTTCCTTCAATATATACATTTGACGGTTAACCTCTTATACAATAGTTAAGAACCGTTTCACCCTAGGCAACCTCCCTCCTTGAAAGGGTATCACCCTTTATTGACGAACATATAAGAGACAAAGACAGAAACAGAACCTACTTGCACGAGGTGTAAAACTTTCAATAGAACTTCTACAGTTCCAGCCTGAGATAATGCATACTATCACATAGATCACATGTCAAAGTTCAGATAAATAAAAATAGATGGAGAATCAAAGGAGAGGCACAAGATTTAAATATTTGGGGCTTCAAGACAATGAGAGTATAGTGGCTACGAGGATTCAGATTTGATGGAGAAAAGGGGAAATGGGAAGAAGGAAGATACGAGGACTAAGGGATTAGAAAAAAGGAGAAAAACTGAAGTAGGGAGCAGAACAAAGGAGCAGGAGCAGAGAATATTAGGTAAGATGCTTTTTTGTTAACACTCAATTCTCAATCATCAGCTAATCTATAGCAATAACAAGGTTAAATATTGACAGCCTTAACCACCTCATAAAGCACAAACTCTATTAAAGACAGGAAGCTAACAATAATCTCTAATGCATGGAAACTCTTATGAGGTCATGTTTCCCATTTCAGAGACTTTGGAAACTCGATGAAACATGGGGAAACACCTTCATTAAAACAACTTCCCCACTAACTGACCTCTGAAATCCTAAAATTACCATTATTTCCTATAAATACTGCCCAAATAAACTTTTATAAAGAATAATTTTTTAGTATTATTAGTTGGTCAACATAAGCTGATAATTTTTATTTTTTTTGCATAGAACCACCTTTTATCTTCTTTTTCTTGTGTAAGACCACCAATTTGACTAGAAATAACCTATTTACCCTTGCACAAGCCACCCAAAAAAGTTGTTCCAGAAAGCTTTTATACACAAAAAGAGCTCCTCAAATTTCCCCCTCCCGTATCCTTCCCCCAAATTATTCCTTACATTCTGCCAATTCCTGCCCCACCCAATACCATCACTAACCCATCTATGTCTCTCTGCCCAGCTGTTCTTCTAACTTGTCCTTGTCTTCCAATATTTGGGCAATTGTGGGGTTTCTGTTTTACTTTTTAAATTGTATGGAAATCTTTCTATTTGTCTAATTAGAATATGGCATGGTAGATTGCACATAAGGAGAAGAAATAAAACTTCAGAAGCAAAAATTGCAATGTTTAAAGCTATTTAAGTAAAAGGCTCAGTGCTCTCCTGTCTCACCCCTTTGTGTGTATTTTGGACCAAGGCCTTTGCTTCTCTGACTCCAAGCTTTTCATGTGAACTCATTTGAACTCAAAGACCCACACCCAAGACATATTTACATAAGAGCTAGCAATAAGGCATCAGGGTCCCCTAAAACAGTGTTTCATTTGGTGCTGGACCTTCTGGTAGGAGTTTGATATGCTGTTAATTTGACTACCATTCTTCCCCCTAAAAACCCTGTGATTCTCACTGTCAAAACCAAATTAAGGGACCAATTTTTGTTTACGTACTTTATTTTCTATTTTTAAGGCAAATTGGTGACAAATTTACATTTTTCTAGGTGATGGTCAGATGTAGGTAAACGGGATACGAAATGGAAAGGGGAAGGGAGGAACAAGAAAGGAGGTGGATGTGGTGGTCGGACGGGAAGTGGCTATGATGGTTTGAAACTTGAGAGGGAGGGGAGAGAAAATTGGGGAAGGAAGAAGAAGCCAAGGGAGAATAAAGCTTTATTGCAAAGAAAACTAAATAAAAATATAGAAAAATCAAATTAAAACTATGAAACTAATAATGCAAGGGCAAATCAGCCATTCCAAGTTAAAGCGGTGATCTTTTACAAGAAAAATGAGATATAAGGTTCGATACAAAATAAAAAAATTATGTTAGGTGGTTCTTTCCAAAGTCCCCAATATATTAGGTGGTTTCCCGCAAATTTTCCTCATAATTACTGATTTTTGTCTCTCCTCTTAGTGTTTCCCCGATTGGTGTTTCCCTGTTTTCTAGTTTCTTTTAGAAATGATGTTCCTGCGTTTTACGTCTCTACATTTCCATTTCCTCGTTTCCGTTTCCGTGCAACATAGACAACAATTGGACACCTCGATAAATAAGGAATAAGACTCTAATAGACTAGCAAGAAACTTAATCTTCCTCTAAAATAAGTATTGTTATTCTAAATTAATTTAGGCATCTAGATCTTTGACTATGAAAACAGTCTCTAAAGTAGGTCATCATACATCAAGAAGCTATGATTCTGGATGAAACTGGAACTTTGCAACAGAAATGACTCGAATAGTATACCTCATCAACTGGACCTCTGGAACATTGACAAAGTATATCTTTATAAAAGTAATGAAGTGTGTAAACAAAGAGAAAGTGAATCCTCATTCCTTCCTTGTCTCAAATCAGCACCCTTTATAACAATTTCTACAATTAGATTTCACAGTGACAATGCATTTTAAGACAGTTGACATCTGCACATGCTGTACATATCTACACCAATGGTAATGATTACCATTGGCATGTCAAGGAAGCCTAGCACAACAACACATTATCATCACAGATGACATATAACCAAATGCATCCTTCAAAGTTAATGCAAACTCCTCCTCTCCGAACTCCACGTTCCTTCCAGAGCTGTGTAGTTAAGTAGCTACATCTACTCCATCCGTCCCAAATTATATGACAGCTTTGGGAGTTGTGACTCACATCAATGTGAGTCACAACTCTCAAAGCTGTCATATAATTAAGAACAAGACTTATAAACTAATGGTATGATGGAAGCAGGTTTCTTAATTAAAAGTATTTAGATTGATTAATACCTGGCTCCACAAACTTAGATAATTCTTCAGCATGTGCTACTTCACTGAAAAATTCCCCCTTGATCTCAGTGGAGACATCCTCGAGCACTTGGGAGCTGACAACATCAAGACATTCGTTGAAGTCTGGACTAGTGTTCATCTTGCTAGTGCTACCCTTGAACCTTGTAATGTCTTGAGAGGGGCTTCCCTCCATGGACACAGCTTGTGTATGGCAAATGTCCAGTGCTTGTTTCCAAACAGATAGAACTACAAGCTGAATGGAAAATGCTTCGAGATGCCTACCAGCTTCACTCTATAAAATACACAAGCATGCATCAATTTCTATTGTCAATACATAAACATGCATCCTGCAAGATCAACATCTTTTGTTAAGCCTTGTAGATTACCATTTCATTTACCAATTCCTTGATGCTAGCTGCATACTGCCGCAATGACTTAACCCTGGTCATGGAGTCAGTTGAAGGCTGCTCCAACGCATCTGCTGTATCCAAGGAACCTTGTGAAGTACCAGAAGGGGCTGAGCTTTGGCTCTCTAAGCTTTCCATGCAACATGTATTTCTAATAGATGGACCAACAATTGGCACTGGGGCACTAAATCTTGAGTTGACACTTACAGAAGGCGGAAGGGGGAAGTCGGATTTGCATGGAGATACACTTGGTTTTGACATGCTAGCAGAGGAAGATGAAACATCCAAAGAGTGTCCAGACACAAGAACATAATCTTGATCACTGAACTCCAAGGAGTCCAGAGCTGTAAAAATCATAAAAAGACATTGAAGAGCTAATTTTGACCAAAGAGGCAATACACAGGGAAATAGAATAATGACAATTACATAAATGGAACCATGAGTACCTCTTGAATGATAGCTCACTGGTCTTTGCTCAGTGCAAATAGAAAGTCTTTCGGCATTCGTGTCCACAGGTCTACTGCTATCTATCCTAAAACCACTTGTTTGTAGCTTATTCGCCAAACTGCCATGTCTGGAAGAATGCTCAACAGGCTTCATTGTGTTAGATGGTGCTTCCCTTTTGGATTCAAGACAGAATCCATAAGTAGACTTCACGGAGGTTCTCCTCACATAAGATGGACTTCCATCAGGACCACTAGAATCGTCGTCCAAAAGAAAGGGCAAACAATCATCTGGAGAACTTTCCTCCTTGTTCTTCAAGAGACTACTATCCGACAAAGGACGATCATTCGGTCTTCTCAACAACGTCCCCCTCCTACAGGCAATAGAAAATGTAGTAGAATGAAGAACTGTTGTAAAGGGGAAGTGACCAAAGACAAGTTGGGACAGGGAGAATACAATATCCCTTTCTCTATACCTAGATGTTCTATCCAGCTGCTTCTGACAAAGAAATGGGTGGTTAAAGAACTCGTCAAATGTGAGACGCTCAACTGCAGATACAATAACAAAACAAGGGATCATTAGTTGTGTTTCCGTTCTAAAAATTTGTTGTGTTTCCCTTCTAAAAATTCAGGATCAGTAGTTGTGTTTCCCTTCTAAACATTCCGATACTACGCATACAACAACAACAACAACAACAACAACAACAACAACAACAAGAAGTCACCTAGTAGAGAAGATGTTTCCGATAGATCCATAAAAGTTTAAAACATTTGAAAATTGTTTTAAGATTTTAAAAAGTCTGCAAGAGAGCATGAAATGTAAAAAAGAGGAGGGATGAAAGGCATAAAATAGACACAAACTTAAATAGTCAAATGCCGCAAATAAATATAGTGAAAGGTAAGAGCACAACCGCAAGTAGAACAAAAATGGTCACTAAGTCGACTAAACAAGGATAAGGACACCTTCACAATAGGGATCAAAACGTGCAAGCACTAACTCCTACGGAAACCAAACAACCATCTATCTAGGATCCTATAAAACAATCCTACTACGTCAAATTTTCCTATCCAAGGCCATGTCCTCAGTAAGTACACAACGCACCATATCATGCCTGATTACCTCTCGCCAACTCTTCTTCGGGCGTCCGCGTCTCCACTTGGAGTCCCTAAGTACAATCTTTTCGCACCTCCTCACTAATGCATCTGGATGTCTCCTCCTAACACGTCCAAACCACCTAAGCCTCGTCTCCCGCATGGCCGCATCTTGTTTTCAATGTCGGTCACTCCCACCTTGACTCTAACCAATTCATTCCTGATCTTATCTCTTCTTGTAAGGTTGCACATCCAACGAAACATCCTCATCTCGGCGACCTGCTCCTTCTGCACATGCACTTGCTTAAATATAGCATGTCCTGCCTAATGGCAGTACAATAAAACTTTCCTTTCAATTTTAGCGGAATTTTGCAGTCACATAAAACTCCTGATGCACTCATCCATTTGAGCCACCCTGCTCTGATACGGTGGGTCACGTCGTCGTCGATCTCGCCATTGTTTTGGATAAAAGATCCCATATATTTAAAACAATCCTTTTGTGGTATAATGTCAGTACCAATCTTTATCTCCAAATCGGAGTCAACCCTATCTCTCGTGAAGTTGCTTCGACTCTAACGTACTCCTTCAAAGTTCTAATTTGTCATTAACTCCTTCCCTTGTCTCGTATATCAAAACAATTTAGTACTAAGTTGGTGTTTGGCCTAACTTCTGAGTAGCCTCAACTTTTCCTCCTATATCCCTCACAAACCACCCCCCTCCACCGCCTCCTCACCCACATTTACAACACCTAGGAAGCCTAAAACTCCCTAGGAGATCCAAAAGTAGAAGATTCAAAAGTAGAGCCTTCTAGGGGGTCTTAAGCTTCGTACAAGCTGAAAATGAGGATGAGGATGCGGCCGAGGGAGTGATTTGTGAGGGGAAATAGGGAGAGAAGTAGAAGCTCCAAAGAAGCTAGGCCAAACATGCTCTAAGTAATTATTGTACTGCATAAGCCCTAGATTGATTTGGATCTGGCTAGTATCAGCCATATCTTCACAAGGATCTTATAAATGACTCATTAGTGCTGGAGAAGAGGCTTACGAAAGCAATATCATGTTTTTACCAATAAAAAAACTGCTACACTGCCATACTGATGACTGAATGCAGGACTATGCTATCAAATTTGTTCGCATCAAATAAACTTACTTAAATACTCTTCTTCATTTCCAGTTTTGAGTTCAGTTGAGTTAAACACTTCTTCAATTGGTTAGTCACAGATAATTTGACTTCAGAAAACCATCATTCACTACCTAGTTCGGATTACCTGGATTACGCCGCAGCAATTTCTGACACAAATCTACACATTCTGAACTCAAATCTTTTATATCTTGAGGAAAACGCAATTCTGTGGCCTTGATAATGTTCTGAAGCAGCTGCACAGTACAAGAGAAAGACAGAATTATAGCTATAGAAGAACCATGAACTCTTCAAATCTTATCAATAAAACATTACAAAGCCAATAAAATTGCAAAGGCAACCTAATTTACATAAGTCATGCAGATAACACCTGAATTTGGTTGTTCCCGTTGAAAGGAGTCTTCCCAGTCACACATTGATACAAAATTGCACCAACACTCCAGAGATCTGCCTGCATAGTGAGTTCAGGATCAATTATTACAGAAAATGTGAAATGGTGGAGATAAGCATATTAAGCAAGCAATCACCTTAGCGTCATATTTCTGAAGTTGCATTATTTCAGGAGCCATGTAAAGTGGAGAGCCACATAAAGTCTCTGCCAGGCCCCTAGGTTGAAGGGATCTGCAGGAAAGCAGAGTCATGCTTGAACATAAATAATGAAAACCACACTTATACATTCATACTAGCCAATGCCAAAGAAACAAATCAAGAAAATGAAGTCCACAATAGGCGCCGACGCGCCGTTGCTGACAACATAGTCATCCAGCTTTTGAATGAACGAACACCAATTTCACACAATGTAAGCATATGCATCTGGGTGCAATTCAAATGTATATTTTCTTTGAAGTTGTCCAAATTCGTGTTTTAGAGCTTGGACTCAGGCCATCAGATTGTTATAAATACTATAAATATTAGTTAAAATAATTGTATTGCAATATAGATCAAATTTATCAAACAAACAAACAACCATTATCACCATATAAGTCATCCTGCTCATTCAACATAATCTTCATTGAATTGAAAGAGGTGCATATTTCAGACATAAATATACGAATACACAAATAATGCATGTCTTCATGTACGTAAAAATAATATATCTCAAGCTAATCAAAATAAAGGCTAACTTTATCCATGCTTTAAAATGGTACAAGTACTCCCAAGAGTGGAAGAGTGATTCCGAAACTCCATTGGAGAAAGGTTCAAGGGTGGGACATGAATTTGATGGGCGTGATGCGTGATAAAAAGCCAGACAACGGAACACGGCTTCATAAAGGCCTTCAGAGAATAGGATTACAGTCGTGATGACTGATGCCCATGCACAAAACAGTACAATACTTAATACAACAAAGATATTTGAAGGATTTACCCATCTTTAGAACAATGATCAAAATCAAAAGCTAACACAAGAAAGGAATCAATGTAAGGGAACTTCTATAACAGCTACTACTTTACCTAGCGAATCCAAAATCTGCAATCTTCAAGACTGAATTATTGTCATTTGTGGTGAGAAGGAGGTTCTGTTACACAATGACAGTACAGAAAAATTGCATTAAAAACTCCATGCATTTAAGTGAAAGTCTTGCAACACGTGTACTAAATTACCCTAGAACTCTTAGATGTGAGAGAGGAGAGACAACTCTTAGATGTGAGAGAGGAGGATAAGCACTACAAGAACTTTTTGTTTGACCACACTCAAGTTTAGTATATTTCACTGGGTACTTACCACATGCTCATGCTTTAATTTTTGAATACACCACATAAAGATAAATAAGAAGTGAAAACCAAAAACATAGATATAACTCTAGCAGGTGACAATGGCATTGAAAGAAGGGAAATAAAACCCGAGAAATGTTCAAAGGCTACAGTCTCCACCAGAAGCTGCTAATACTGGCACTTACGTTCTGCTATCTCCAACGGCTAACCTCTATCCAATTACCCTCTGCTCCATCATTCTATTTCAATGTCCAAATAGCTTCTCATGAAACAAATTTACTCCTTCAGTAGAATGAATCATACAGTTCTCCTAAGATTAATCCAGTGCAATTACTAATCTATTTTGCGTATTGAGGCTTTCTTACATATGCGTTTTCGGGACTTTGGAGGTGGGAAGGACAGAAAGTTGCTGTGGCGAAATGCTTATTATGCAACTATGTGGTGCATCTGGTTAGAGAGGAATGCACGAGTGTTTAAGGGAATTTCAGCTACTCCTGATATGCTTTGGGAGAGGATCACTTATCTAGCTTCTTTATGGGCTAGGCCTGCGGGGGCTTTTACGGATGACACTATAACTGATATTCGGAGGAATTGGGGGAATCTGTACATGATTTATGCAGAGGATACCTTATCCTCTACATTGCTGTACATTTCAATTATTATCAATATACTTTTCTTTATCTAAAATTAAAAAACACACATATTTTGCGGAAAGATAAAAAGCTTCCTGTTTCTATTTTAGTGAGCACCATGGTTTGTGTGATTTATAAATTTCAGTGTTGACAGTGTAGAGTACATTTTCTTGTCTTTTTTTTTTTAGATAAGAAAAAGAATTTTATTAAGGAATATAGAAAGAATACAAGAATAACAATCCTCGCAGAAAAAACCAAACCAACCCTAAAAGAACAAGCCTCTACATATCAAAGCTTATTCAAAAATTCTGTCTTTTAAACCTCGTCTATCATAATTAATGCTGGATTTTAACCGCTCTAGCTCCCGATTTTAACAGTGTAGAGTACATTTTCTTCAGCTGGATATCTTTTCTTATTTCCTTCGCTCATCTGATGACACCTAGGTTTATATCTAGAATAATTGTGGCAAGGAAAGTAAAAGCCAGATTGTACGCTGGTGTTCCAACTGCCTTAATATATCAGCCAACAACCATGAAGAAATGGCCCTTGCGGTTTAGGTCTGGTTCAACAAAGCTCATTCCAACTAACTATATGCCTAGTAAGGGAACTTCATGGGGAACCACCTTTTATAATTCATGTTTTGCTAGAAACCCCCTTTTACATTCTTTTAAATTTTAATACAGAACCACCTTTTATCGTAATTTCTTTAAAGAACCACTACTTCAACCTAAAATGACTGATTTGCACTTGTATAATTAAAACAGAATGAGAGGACGGCCTCAAAGCTCCGTTACCCATGGTGATGTTGTTAATGTTATAAAATAAGTCATTGACCATTTTTTCATGTTTAAATGGGATGTCAATTAGACCAGACCTCTTTCTTCTTCCCCATTTCTAATGCTTTGAAATTCTTTAGCTCCACTCCCCATAATTATTCTCTTTCTTCTTTCCCCGACTTCCTCCCTCTCTTCGAAACTGCTAGGACTTGCTCCCAATCTCCTCAGTCAGCAGGGTCTTCCTCAACCAGTCCCTTCCTTAGAACCACGATTCTCACTATGGATCCTATCTGTGAGTAAGCAAGGGCCAACCAAGGGAATGACGTGTTTTAGGTGTCCAAAATGACAGGTATGTATAAATTTCCCAACTTTTTGACTAAAATTTTGAATTCAAAAGGCTCTCTTTTTTTTCTTTTCTTTTTTTTCTTTTTTTTTTGCAAAGCTAAGGTTTTTGGGATGAATTGGTTAGAATTGGTTGCAAAATTGTTACACTGTGACCTCTTCATATGGGTTTCATCTTTAGTAGACCAATGTGAACAAAGTGAAGCTCACAAATTTTATCTTCCTAAAGAACAAAATATGTTCGAAACTAACGGTGTGTAACAGAGCTTCGACACTGTCCTCATTTAGTGCTCTTTGAGCGCCAGGTTAAAACTTGGGATTATTGTGAAGAAAAGTCAAACTTGGAAGTACTTTGGGCAGACAAGCAAACTTAAGATTATTGGAAGCCAATTTTCCCTTAAAAAACATTTTTTTTAACTGAATTTTTACATTTTATAATAACATTTCTCTTTTCCATAATTTCCTGTTTGTCCTCTTTTTTCAGGCCTTCACCAAACCCACCCACTATGTCGACTTGCTCCATGGACCCATCAACAAGGTCACTTATGCTATGGTGGTGGGGTAGTTGGATGGTGATTATGGTGGTGGAGAGGGAGAGAAAGAAAGGTCAATGTAAGGAGAATGAATTTATGGTGATGGAGGGGGAGGGGGAGAGAGAAAGAGGTCAGGTAAGAAGAATGAATTTACGGATGACCATTTCAGATGGTCGAGGGGGCGGTGGTTATTGTGGTGGAGAGGTGGCGTTGGAGGTTACGGTAGTGGAGTCGTGGAGGGGGAAGGGGGGAGGAAAAGGTGGAGGGAAGAGGAAGAAAGGGGAAGGTGAAACTATTTTTAGACAAAATTACATTGCGAAATGGAAAAATCATTAAATTGTCAAAATAAATAACAAGGGAAAATTGGTCAATTCAACCATTTTGGTGGTCCATGAAAAATATGATAAAGGTGGTTTTGTGCAAAAAAAAGAAAATTTCAAAGCGTGTTTTTTCCAAAAATAAAAAACAACGGTATTGGCTCCCCATATATTTCCAGCCTAATATGATGGCATTCACAAACCTGATTTTTAATGCAAAATCAACAGGTAGCGCCAGTTATGCCTAAAAATCAAAAAAGCCTAAGAAAAAATTAAAAGAAGGGTGTAACACGAATGTCAATGCCAGAAATCTTTTAACAGACAGCTACTACAATATTTCATCAATATACTTCATCTCACTGACACAAGCAAAATTTATCAATTCCAATGAAAGACAACAAATGAATTGGAAAAAGTCTACAATGACTGCCAACAACTAGAAAACAGGGCTAACTACTATAATGATGAATTGTAGTCGTTGATTATATATTCTCGACCATATTTTTTTCCTATCTCAATAAGTAATTTACAAAATATTAAATTTGATTAAGTGTTTTCAAATAAAGTTTGGATAAAAATAGGTTGATAAATGTGGGTTTGAAGTCTGAGCTTGCCAATTTCCTGTTCGATTGGGGCTAGGAGATATGGGGCTGGGGGTTCAGGCCAGCAGTGAGACAGATACAGGTGAGCCCCAGCCCCCAGCTACTTAGCAAAAAAGAAAAGAAACAACTTGGCTTATTTTCCATGGCTGACGTGGCCCATGACAGAGGCTTCCAAAGGCACTATCACTTCCCTCATGCTCTGGTTAAATTATTTTTCAATCTTTGTCCATGATGTTTGATAGCTAGTATAAAGGGCCCTTCAAAATTCATCCAGCATAAGAACAGAACAACGTATTTCACGATGTTGTTGATGATGATGAGGCAGACAGAAGTTAGTAGCAATAGAGATCTCCCTTCCAAAGCATCTCAGTAAGTGTTTCTAAGGATTATTATACTGTCCGGTAACCAGTAGCTGTCGGCGAATTTTCTGGTGGCTTTCCCCAGTAACTGCCCTCTTTTTATCCAAACTTTTCTTCTCCAAATATTATCTTCTTGATTTATTTTAAAAAGACTTTCAGTTAAGTTTTGGTGTCTTACAATACAATTTCAAATCAGATTAGCCAGTAAATTAATTGACGGTCGAGAGAACACATTTTATAATCAACGATATACATTGCTTAATATGGTAGTTTGCCCTAAATTAGTGTGGTTGGCGATTACTATAGTGTCATTGGAATGGAATTGTGTACTTTATTTCTTTGATCTAGTTACCTATTGCCGACTCCGAACACCTCAAAAGGCTCATCCAATTTGAAGACATGAGAATCTAGCTGCAATTGCTTGATTTTCAGACTTCAGATAACATAGTTCGTCCACATGATGCCAATATGGTTCCAATTTTGGTCATAAACATACTAATTTTGAGGGACACTTTCACATAGAAACACAGAGTAGTGGCCTAGAGAGACAGATTTCATTTTCAGAGGTGCATCAACAAGAGACAAACAGTTCCCAGCATGGTGCTTGAAGAAACCAAACCATAAAATCTGAAAGACAGGAGAACACAACAGAAACAGAGACATACTGAAAGACAAATAAGCAGTTAATGACCCTAATAAGTCAACACGTCCCATATGCAATGTCCTCATATTTACATCTGAGCTGGCACCAATCTCTCAGACTGAAAAAACTTTTATTTCCTGATGCATACAAATTACAATCCAAAATCTACATAGTTGAACTAATGAACACAAACCTGGGTACGAGCCCTCAGATGAAAAGCTAGCAATTAGCAAGATTGAGTCTTATGAAAAATCATAATACTTAAAACGAAGGATATCAAACAAGCCAGAATTGCCACATACCTGTGGCTTCAAGTCTCGATGTATAAGATTATTCTCACGCAGAATCTTCAAACCAGCCGCTGCAAGAAATGCATTTTCAAATAAAACCATCTTGAATTAAAAATTAAGAACATCTCAAGCGCAATACATACCAAGCTGTAGCATAAAATGTTTCGCAGTAGCCTCAGGTATTCTTCCATGGCGCTGTATATACATGAAAAGGTCACCTCCACGGCAGTATTCTAATACAAGATGTACCTTTCCAGGAACCTAGGCATATGTCACGATAACAAACCACATTCAAATACCATCACTGTACTGAAATTAAGCCGGCATTGATTTCACAGTGAACAGGAATAGTTGAGAAACAGAGGAAAACCAAGGACATCATAAAAGCACAGAAGCATAAAAGCACAGAAGCAAACAGACAACTTCCAGGATTTTAATAATAATAAAATCACAAAAAGAAAGAACATCATGACATTGATAGTCTCAATAGGCTTCCTCATTAGCTTTTCCTCCAGCCAACATATACAAAAGTCTCCCTTGCCTGTTCTTTTCTAATATTTTCAGCTACTTACAAGTTAAAACCCTGTTGTTTGTCTTTTTGAAGTAACATCAAAGTAATTATTATCAGCAAAAACTTTCACCGCTAGTTCCATCTGAAATATGTCACTATATTGTTAAATATGCTGAAATCTTCCCATTCTAGTAATGTAGAGAAGGTAATACACGCAATCTAATCTACTTACAAAGACAATAGTAACTTTCTTGATGGACCAGAAAATAACACACACGAAAGTGTACGGGAATGGAAGGCTGATCTGGTGTTCCCAAATCCACGGGTTCCAATCCGTTGCAGATACTACTGAAACCAAACCTGTACTTAAGAGACTAAAGCTAAATGAAATCCAATTCCTGGACCTAACAAACTGAGGCAAGTCAAAAGCCACAGTCCAATACTCCAATTAAGCAGAGTCAAATGTGTTACTTCTTCCACTGGATCTGTCATTGTGAATGGTAATCTTACTGATTGGTTTCAACCCTCTAGAGGTATCAGACAGGGTGACCCTCTGTCCCCTTATCTGTTTATTTTGTGCATGGAAATGTTATCTAGACTGATTCATGATGCTTGTGAGTCTGGTGATTAGAGACCTTTTCTAGTTGGTAAAATGAAAGTTTCAATTTCCCATCTGTTATTTGCTGATGATTTAATTGTGTTTGGTGAAGCTAGTATTCATACCTTTGACTGCATGATGGACACACTTGATACCTTTTGTTCTACTTCTGGACAAAAAATTTATTGTGATAAGAGTAAAATTTACCTCTCCCCGAATACCAATCTAGACTTCATTGACCATGTTGAGCAAACTCTAGACATTCCAGTAAGCAAAGACCTTGGTATTTATTTAGGTTTTCCTCTGTCTCCCTATAGACCAAAAAAAAAACAAGGTGGATTTTATTGTTCAAAAAGTTAAAAGGAAGTTGTCTAGCTGGAAAACTAGGTGTTTAACCAAAGCTGATAGGGTGTGTTTAATCAATTCCACCCTTAACTCGATCCCTAACTACTATATGCAGAATCTTCATCTTCCTGCTGCTGTTTTAGAGGATTTGGATAAAACTGTGATAAACTTTCTTTGGGGTGATGAGGAAAATAAAAATAAAAATAAAAAAAAAGATACACTTGATTAACAAGGATACTGTTTTTAAACCCAGAGAAAGAGGTGGTCTTGGTGTAAGAAGTAACAAAATTATGAATAAAGTTTGGATGGCTAAACTAAATTGGAATCACTTGGTAAATGATAACTTAGCCCACAAAGTGCTCAAGAGCAAGTATGTTTGGAGGAAAAAACAACCAACTAAGTTTAAAAATGGTTCACATATATGGCAAAATATTTTGCAAAGGGCTGGCAACTCTTTCAAGATAATTCTATGTGGATAGTTGGTAATGGCAAAGACATTGATTTTTGGAATGAAAATTGGACTGGATTGGGACCTCTTAGTTCTCTGATCCATGGTCCTTTTTTAGATGGTGAACTGAACAGCAAAGTAGCTAAATATGTCCTAGCTGGTCAGTGGAATTTCAATGCCTTACCTTGTGTGCTTCCTGACCATATTAGAGATACAATTCTTGCTGTTCCCTTACCCATGTATGATGCTAATGACTTCCCTGTTTGTCTCCTTGCTGATGACAAGAAGTTTAATGCAAGGAAGGCATATGACCTCTTGGTTAAAAATGGTTGTAATGATGTGGATAATACATGGATATGGAAATTACCTACTCACCCAAAAATTCAGTTTTTTATATGGATATCATGGTTTAACAAAAATGCTCATAACTGTACTTTGGCACAAAGGGGAATGATGCCTAGCTCTTCTTGCTCCTTATGTCTTCATAGCATAGAGAATATTTTACACATTTTGAGAGATTGCCCAAATACTTCACTGTTATGGAAAAATTTTGACTTATCTAATACCTTTTTTAGTGATAACTTAAAAGAGTGGCTCTATAATAACCTCACTTCCACCACTACCTTTGACACTCTCCCTTGGCCCATCCTTTTCTCCTTCATCATCTGGAATTTATGGAAGAAGAGAAATGACAGAGTGTTTGGCAACAACTCCCCTCCACCTGATATCTGGCTGAAAAATACAAAAGCCAAAGCTTGGGAATTTTTTACTCACCAGCAACAGCAACTACAAAAGGAAAGAAACAATCAGGAAACTTTAATCACTTGGGAGCCACCAATTTTGGGGTGGAAAAATTTGAATGTGGATGCCTCATTCAATGTCAAGGAACAAGTTGCATCTGTTGCAGGAGTTTTGAGAGGAAATGAGAAAGTGTGGCAGACAGGTTTCTTCATGAAGACCAGGGCGAAGGATGCGTTAACAGCTGAACTACTAGCTATTAGAGAAGCACTAAAACTGTTGAAAGACAACAACCTCAGCAATATCAACATCATCTCAGATTGTCAGAAGGCTGTTGATCTCATTACTAAAAACAGCTTAACATGTCACTATTTGTCTAACTTGATCTCGGATTGTAGGGAAATGATGAGGAGCTTGGAGCGGCTGAAGATCCTTTTTTGTTTTAGAGAACAAAACGAACGGATAGCCTTGCAAAGTTTGCTATGAAGACTAATGTAACTTTGAACAATTTAGTTAGAATTAGTACTATTCCTGAGGTCTGTAAGCACTATTATGATTTGGACCTTGTAGGCGCAATGCGCTCTCGCTTGTTTACAAGCTAATTTATTTGATGCACTCTTTTTAAGCAAAAAAAAAAAAGTACATCATCTAAGAACCTTTGCACGATTAGAATTGGTGGATACACTAGCGTAAAATTAAAAGTAGCTCAGCTAAAATAATAACATTGAGTCTGTTTAATCAGTAGGTCAATCTTATTTAGAACCAACAAACTCCAACACCAGCAGAGCAATCCACTGAAATAATTTCAGCAAGTTAAGATTTTGCACTGGCAATTTCAACCCAAACCATATTTCTGTTTATATAATCAGTCTTCACCAATCAACCACAATTCCAAATGTCCCCTTTACTTCAAATTTCCCAAACAATTATAGCCCCTCAAGCTAAACAAACCTTTCCACATTTATATCAGACACTAGTCAACCAACACAACCTAAAAATCACTACACTCAATTCACTTAGACTAAAAACTTCAAATTTAGCTCCATCTCATAATTACACACCATATTCAACAAACACCAAAAATTCAACCACATAATAAATAGCAAAAAAAAAAAATTTACTGAGATTTTATTATACTAACCTCAATGATGTCGTGTAAGTGAATAATATTAGGATGATTAATCTGCTTGAGTATAAAAATCTCAGACATAAGAGACTCTTGCAATTTTTTACTCAATCGACTAATTGAAATCTCTTTAATCGCAACTTCAGTGCCATGAATTCTATGACGAGCATGCCATACAACTGAAAATGATCCTGATCCAATTTGTTTACCCACTAAATAATCCCCAATTGATCTCACTCCACTTTTCGCCGGCGATTGCGCCATACCGGAGATTTTCGCCGGAAACCCTAGAAATTCCCCAAATATTTGATTTCACAATTGGTTATGATATATGATAATAGGCCTATGATAATATGAAGCTTGTTGAGAAATAAGGAGAGAGAAAAAAAATTTAAAGTGAAATGAAGAAGGTTTTTATTTTTATTTTTGTCATTGATGATGATTTTTTTTCATGGTGATGGTTGTTGTTTGGTTGCTTTGTTTCTGAGAAATCATTACGTGCTTAGCAGCCAGAACCACGTCATCGTTTATCCAAAAAAAGGTTTTTTTACTTGTGTTGTGATTCTTGTGAAAGAATTAGAATAGAATATTTTACCTTGTTGAAATTATGGGGAAAAGTTTTGAATTATAAAGAGGGAGGTTTTTCTTTTGACTATTTCTAAAGAAGAGGGTTGAAAAAAAGAAGAATCTTTTTTTGTTTTTCAAAAATTGGGTTAATTTGTTAATTTTGGGTCGGATTTGGGAATTTGGGACTATTTTTCATGATGATGTTCAAGATTTTTCACATGTGTAGGACAACATCGAAATAAATAACATTCTAGTTGAAGAGGATAGTCATCGTATATTTACATTAGTGACTATTGTATTATACACCATTTGTTTAAAGTTGAATCTCTATTGGGGGAAAATATTGGAAAGCAAACAAAAGTTTGAGAAGACAATTCATGGTTGAGACAACTCATTAATGCAGAAAAGAAAACACATGTGCACTTATTTCTGAAAGGAAAATTAGATTGAAAAGAAAAGTCACTAATAATAATATCAACAACAACAATAATTTTAATAATAATAATAATAATCATAAATGCAATTACTACAGATTATAGAGAAACACATATGTAACAATAGTTTAATTCTTGAATTGCAATATTAGTTAAAACAACATTAATAAACAAAAAAAAACAATTTTAATTAAGTAAATCTTAATAAAACAACATTGAAACAAACACAATAATAAAAATAGCAAAACATATGTGTAATTTTGCATATAATTTTATTTTAAACGCCTACTCAACAAGTGTTAGATATTGCTTATCCATCAATTTTTGAAGCATCTGCCGCTTCAAGTTATGTTGCTGAATCTGGATGGATTGCTCTTGCGCTCGCAATTCCTGTTCCCTCTTTCTTTCCTCTTTCTTCTTTCTAAGTTCTCTTTACTCGAGTTCTTCCGCATGGTCCTTTAACCTAAGTTAAGCTAATAATGTTTGAATCCTGAACTAAGAGTTGATACTACTTGTTCAGATGATATAGCCTTTGCCTTATCCTTATTTCTCTTAGCCACTTTGATACCCTTAGGAGATAGGGTGGGCAAAATTTGGTGTTTCCGGTGTGTCATATTCATCAGGCGGCTTTCTCTTGCCACTATCGTTGCTGACATCTTTGATAACCTTTTTTATCCTTACCAGCAATGGAGTTGCCAACTAATAACTATTACTTAGGATAATCTTTCATCATTTTCCAAGCATGCATAAATCCGAAGTTCCAAACTCATGTTTATTGTCGATATAAAAATTTTAGCCGCTTTTATGATATCATCCTCACTCTTACCACTGTTTTTATCTTCTCGAAGCCTCTTTGTAACTGCCAACGAACTTCATCACCGCAGTTGTCATTCTTCTCCAACTCCCTCTTATCATTTCAATACTTTGAAGCGCAAGTTCACGTGGCTTATGTTTTCTAACTTCCTCATAATGATCCCCAGTACTTGCATAAAAAACACTATGTTTTTTTACCGGTGTTTATGATAGCATCGATGCTCACTATGAAAACGCAGAAATGAGGATTGAATCTTCAACCTTACTCAACTTCGTCTTTAGAAGGGGTGTTACATCTTCGCTTTTTTAGGGAATTTCAACCCCCTCTTCAATTTCGTCTACTTCATCCGTGACGTTCACTACCAGCATCAAATATTGGGATTGATGAAAAGGATGAACCTAGGCTTACATTTGGATATGTTGGGAAAACGTATTTTGATTGTGTTTGGAATTGTGAAAGTTGAGGTGTCGGATTTGAATTGGGGTCTGAAAATTGGAAAATGGTGGAATCGCACTTGGTCAATTTCATGCATTTAGAGATACTCTTGGAAACTAGGATTGAAAATAAAATCTTCATTGAATACGGGATTTTGTTAGGTGGGATAAATATTTTGTTGGTTCCTATTATTTCCACCAAAGGGACAATGATTAGGATAGTATAAAGAAAGGAGGAAATTTTAGAACAATTATGAATATTTAGAGGAATAAAAGCAATTAGGAGAAATAGAGGTGATTTTAGATTTGTGCCAAACTATATTAAATTTGATCTCATTTTATAGAGGATAGGAATTTATAGCCGCATGTATTTTGTTTAATTTCATAATTTTTTTTTAATTAATGGTCGTTGTAAAATTGCAACAGAATATTTTGAATTGACCGGCCCAGGCGTGACATCAGCGCAGCAGGATTGGCACCTGACGCGCCTGTCAGCCTGAGGCGGTCCCCCTTTTTTTGACTCTCAAACACTGCACAACGCAACGTTTAAGGGATGGAATCCCTTGAACACTGTGTTTGAGAGTAAAACAAATTAAAAAAGTCACAGTCCTCTTTCCACGTGTTGCCTTTTGCGCCTGACTCCACTCAAGAACGCGATTTGCCCCGTTCGTCCAAACCCAATTCCGCGATCCCTTTGCCCCAAGTTCATAATTCTCTCTCCTCATGAACATGACAAGTTGATGGATATTCAAGTTCATCACTCTCTTTCATCCTCTATGAATTTGGACAAGTTCATGACTTCATGGATTATGATGCTTTAAATGTATTCGACTATTTCTCTCTTCTTTCTATTAAAATTCACTCCCTCTCAGCTCGTAACCGTACTTCTAAAATGTTTATATGTATTTTTTGATAAATAAAAAATGTTTGCATGTTCGCTTACAAAACTCTCAAGTTGTGGGCAAGGCACTCTCCACAATTCATTTAACAATCATAGTGCCCTTGATCAGATTTTTTTCGCTTTCTACCATTGACGAATTGTTCCTTCTCTTTGCTATTTTTGCTTTCAATTAAGTTATATTGCATAAGCCCTATAAGGGGTAGTGGAGTTGATCGTGGGCTCAAATTTCATGACAAAGGTCATGGGTTCAATTCACTAAGCCTCTTTGCTGAGCCTGTCTACAAGATTTATCTTGTTGGTTTGCCTGGTGTGTGTGGTTTGCAGGCTATTGCATACACTAAGAGTTTATCCGATGCACAATCAAAGAGTAGTGGCTGAGGGTTCCTCGCATCAAAAAACAGTTATATTGCATAAGCCATAAACCATCAATTGTGCTCTAAACCTTGGCTTCTGTTTGTATGTTCAACTTTAGTCCCTAACATTACACCATGCATGGTAAGTGTTCATAGTTAGGAACCTATTAAAAAAATAAGTCCTTATAACTCGGGCCATCAAATAGGACACTCATAAAAGGGAAAGGGGTAAGGAGCTTGGAGTCCTGAGCGCCCAACATAAACAATGTACCCATTCTATCTACAAGCAAAAAATACGAACTAATAACTACAACTAAATACATAATAACATACAGTAACTGGGGAAAAAAAAAGAAGAAAAAAAAGGAACAAACATCTGTACAAGCATCGTCGTCGATGCACCGGACGCAAGTGGGTGCACACTGCACACACTTGAAGCCTTTTGTACATGCAAAGATTCTTGTATTAGACAATTGTTTGAGTTTCTGCCTGATGAAAACACCAGCAAATTCTTCAAAAGTGATACAAAAACTTCAGACAATAAAACACATTTGATAATGCAACACGCAGGTCCACCGACTACAGTGTTTAACTGTTTATACAATAATGCCTGTCACCAAAAAATGATGTTATAAGACGATTTACAATCCTGCCCAAGTCTCAAGATATGTTCCCACCTCCCTTCCGAACAAAGTAACACATCATTATTTGGAGCAGCAGTTGGATCTCATCTTCTAAAGAACCAAACCTAGCTTCACCCTTGACACTGCGGTCCTAACAAGATATGAATGAGTTAGTCGAACACAAACTCGACACTTTAGACAACCAACAAAACCACGTAAAGAAGTTATACAACAATAAAGGAAATTCAGAATACTTGTTTCCAAGGCGGAGTTTTCTAATATCAAAAGAGATTACACTGTCCAACAACCAACATACTTCATGTCTCATAGTCAATCCAAGCTAGGTTTATTGGAGAGCAGGGGAAGAACAAAAGGCTTTCTAAAGGAGCAATAATACTCATGCAATACTTCAAGACTACAGTTCAAAGTTTGGAAATCTCGTACCCACATCCGTCATAAGAGACTTAACTTCTTTGCACTATCCTCCAGGCCTACACAACATGCAACACAACTGAAACACGTTTCCCCTCTTATGCCATCAAAGTCCAAAAGTATGCAGCGAGACAAAGAAGCGAAGTAATTTCCTTGGCGATGACATTTCCGAAACATTATCAGGCACATGAAACATCATACATGGCTCAACAAACTTTTCTGTACAGCCTAGGAACGTCGTATGCTACCTAGGTCGTTTGCAGATCACTAGGGGGCGCGGCGTACATGTTTCCGTAACACGGTACACGAACTCGGGAACGAAATTCCCAAGGGGGAAGGGGGTCAGAGTATTAAGTGCTTGTTTGGTTGACCATAGGAAGCAAGTTCCCATGGGATGTACTAATTCATGGGAAACGAAAAATCATGGGCAGTGTCCATACTTATTTGGTTGAATTCCTATCTTTTTTTGTCAACCAAACATGGGAAGTTACACTTCCTAAATTTGTTGTGTGTCAACCAAACAAGCAGAAAGTGGCACTAGATAGGATTCAAATGTGAAAATATGGGGTATCAATATGTAAACATACCCTACATAAAATCACTCACATATCCCACAATGAGCTCCTCTCTGCCACTTGCTATCCCTCCCCTCCCCCACTGGTAGAAGAGGATTAAGAGACAGAACATCATTTATTGAGAATGATTACGGCTGCCAAGTTATACGGTTACTTAGATAATTAAATTGGTGAAGCATTGAACTTTCATTTGGAATCACCTCGTCACACTGGACCCCTCACATTCGATGTTCACAATTATCACAGATTTTATATAGTTTTCCATTGGTTCCCTGACACTGATCTACTCCAGGAACTTGACATGCCTGGCATGCAGTTCAAGATCAAATCATTCAATGACGAGATCAAATCTAATTAGTGTGAGGAACAAGCTGATCACCTTCTTTTAAAATGCTCTGAAAACAAAAGTTTCACATATCAGTGATACCACAAAAGGACTCTTAGCTTCCCCAAAATCCTAGCAACATCATAAGACAACCTTGTGCACTCCTGAGACTTTTGCAAGGTAGAAAAGAAATAATTTATCTAACGGAAAACATCAACTCAAGAAAATATGCGAAATGTAACTGTATGTTGAGTTGTTGACACTAAATGAAGAGACAAGCAAGAATCAACTCACATTATGTACAACTTGCAGAACTACAGCTCACTATAATTACGCCAAACTGCACGGAATTCCTCTCGGTATGTATTAAGGCGAGCCTTCAAGTTGGGAGTTCTAAAGCTTGCGTGGAGCACAGTGGCTGAAAACAAGGTTGGAGTTAGACAAAGGTATGAAATCGCCTCAGGTCAATCATATATGAAAGCAGGGGAAATCACAAAAAAAGGGAGCACTTTACCAAGAAGTCCAATGGCAAATGCCCATAGAACAGTCAGAAGACCGCAGGAAACAAACCAAAGGAAGAAACTCACTGAAACAAGATGAGGAACAAAGATAATTAGTATCTGATAGTGACTCGCAATTAAAAGGACTACCAAGTATCAACTTACTCGTAGAGAAAAGCAACACAAACACCCAACGAGGTCGTCCACAAATGAATATTGCCCTTTTGGCTGAAGGACGCCCACGGATGACAGGCCTAGCACATTGAAACAAATTAGAAGAGTTAAGAATGAAGGAGTCAACAAAATAGATGCAAGGGTCACAGACTCACGTAAGTGAAGGCCTCATTTTCGCAGCCAGATGTGGGGAAAACTGTCTCACAGTTCTCGTTGCCTTCTCACTAAATACACTCGCGAAGCTGCAAAACAGGCATAGGCAAAATTACTCATAGAGTCATAGGCATGAACACAGCAGAGAAAAGAAAATGCCACAAGAACTGAATATCATCAATGTCCTTTTGGTGAGAGAAAGGCACACAAAAGTTTTCTTCAACGGTAACCACTTTGATCAAACTTGTTTAACACTTAACAGGCAAGGTGACTGATTAAGAAACAAGAAGTGGTGAGAGAACTACAGGCCTCCCAAATATGTATACATCAGATAAGAGACATTATGTTCAGATTTATATAGCTAGCTAGAGCCTAGAAGGCTCCATTGTTAGGCACATGGCGAGTGGCGACTGATAAATACTGTTCTTTCAATGAACCCAATGCACTCTCCATAAGATGTTAATCCAATAATCTCACATACAGTACATCAAATACAAACATAAATGTGGAGAACTGCACCTTCAGGCTGAGTAAATAAGCATAACTGATCTCATAAGCAGTTATGCAATATAAGCAGTTATGTAATTTGATCTTGAGCAATGCTCTTAAAGCTACACCACTACCATTGATCTCAAAGTGAACACAACTGATCTCGTCAGCCGCAATTTAAGCAGTTATGTAGTTCAATCTTAAACAAATGCTCTTAAAACTCTCCCCAAGTAACCCAAACAGTCTACCCCAAATACAACGTGCAAAATCGCAAGTGAAGCACATGCATCATAGTCTCACTACTTGCCTGACACACAAGACAAACATCCGTACTTGAGTTAAAGAAAATGAGAGCTATATACTATGTCACGCAGACTTTAGTTTTAACATCATTCAGTTTAATTCTAAAAGTTGACTAACAAGCAAGGTCCACCTCGCAATAGTCTAGGGGACAAATATAGTTCAGTAGCATGATAATGTTGACTTAAGTAAAACATATACATCTATATACCTGTCATTCAGGAAAGCAATGCTAAGAGCTGTTAAGGCAGCGGCAACAATTGCAAGTGGCCTCCTAAGAAAACCTAGACCTGCATTTTGTGAAGCATAAGTGTCACGAAAATGGCATTCAACTAACGAATAGCAAAGATAAAATTGGGTAGACTAGTTACTCACCAAGAATGACGACTATCAAGATAAAGTAGTTAGTTCGATAGCTGCGAGTACACAAAATCAAAACATTAGTAAGTTTATTAAAATTCAAGCATTTCACAATTTCAAACAGTTTTTTTTTAGATAAGGAGCATTTACAGCTAATCCAGCACATACAGGAAAAAGTGGACAGGAGAAGCAGTATACACATGTTTCACATTAGTAACTACCACGAGCAATAGCAGTCAGAAAACACAGCAAAGGGGCCCTTCAGATGTGCCCCTTGACCCCCAATCAGTGGCGTGCAACCTCATCATATGCCCCTTTTTCATGACTATAAAGGTGAAAAGTTTCCTTAAGAAACCTTGCGGTTTGTCATAGCCATTGTCCCTTCCACCCTAGTTTGTAAAATACTTTATCCAGACACCAGGATCATAAGTTGTAGTCAACTTGTATACTACCTGGGTGTACTTTTGTTAAACGGCAGTATACCTTAGCATATTTTCACTGAACCTCGATACACCTCAGTGGTATATTCACATTTACATGTATATATTAATAAAAGGGTAATGATTAATAAATTTCAAGAGTATTATCATTGAAGTGTGAATGGGGTAACACATGGTTCAAGTACCATGAATTAGTTGCATATTACGATTTGGTATTCTCCTCTATCTGTTGCAATTAAACATGTTCTTCGTAGATGCATGCCTTCATGATATCGTGGACGCACATAATTATTTGACTGCATATTCCTTAAGAAAAATCTAAAGTACGCAAATAGGTAAAATAAGTTTTATCACTTTATGTATCCTAAATTAATTTCCCCATTAGCTTTACATTCAAGCATTACATAAGAGTATTTGTGGACACATATGCAATATGCAAGTATGATATCGTACATGTATAGAATTATCATGGCTACAATTTCCATGAAAATCAAGAGTATATTTCAAAATTTATTACTTGAGGTCACAATTTAAAATTTACATTAAATGTTAAAATTAGAACAAAAAAAACAGTGTTAAAAATAACAGAATCTGAGACTCAAAATCAGAACCAATCTTGTATACTAGACCCACACACTTTGTCTTTTTTTTGTTTAGATAACATGGGTATCTAGGCTTTGCCCGACTAATCTCATAGGCCCTGAAGTTAGCAGCATGGAAAATTCAGTTGCCTGAGGAGGTAGACCCAGACACTGTTGATACAAGTATGACCGACACTATTAGACATTTAGACCAACAATAACAAAATGAAATTAAACCCTATAGTGAGTCACCCTCTGTTGAACCCAATTCGACTTACAATCCAATACACCGCCATCCTCTTCCCCTTGAAATTTAAAACACATTGAAGGAGAACTTCTTCACCATTATATAAACCAACATCATGTCCATTGATAGAAACTGCAACCATCAAGTCAGTTTGCTGTTTGAGCACTATAGACCCTATTTTACCCCCAAACAATGATATCAAGTTTTTATAACAAATACATTGACAAAATATAAGGTGTGTTCAGTATCACTAAGACTTTTAAACTTTTAGTTTTGAGATTTTACAAAAATGCATATAAGTGATTGGATATACTCTGCTTAAAATATTTTTTTTTTATTACAAATTTTTTTTATTAATCAAATATTGAAAGAATACAAAGGATGAGGATAAGGTATCCTCATTGAACAAAAAACAAGATATCTACAAGTCACACCACCAATGGCGTTGAATAACCGTAAGTGGGACACCCTTGAAGACCAACAGTTTCCTGTTTGAGCACTATAAACCCTATTTCCCAAACAATGATAAAAAATAATTGTCACATTTACTACTTATCTCAAATAATTTTGTGTTCTAGCAACTATGAATTTGAAATCATCAGTTGCTTTTCAAGAGTTTTATTTTCAGTTTTAATTTTCTTTTTTTAGATAAAGAAAAGTACATTGATAATAATTGAAATGTACAGCAGTGTCGAGGATAAGGTATCCTATACATAAATCAATTACAGATTCCCCCAATTCCTCTGAATATCAGTTATAGTGTAATCCCTAAAAGCCCCCGCAGCCCTAGCCCATGAAGAAACTAGATAGGTGATCCTCTCCCAAAGCATCTCAGGAGTTGCTGAAATTCCCTTAAACACTAGTGCATTCCTCTCTAACCAGATGCACCACAAAATTGCAAAATAAGCATTTGGCCACACCTCCAATGTCCCGAAAATGCATCTGTAAGAAAGCCTCAACACTAGAATGGTAAATCCACACCTCCCCCGGAATCAACCTATGCCAAAGCCTATGTGCCACATCCCACCAAAGAAACAGATGGGCAGAAGCTTTCCAAATGTAGTCTGCTAGAGGAAATCAGGGGAGAGGTGTCACCAAATCCGGAAAGGACTTAGTTTTAAGTTTTAAGGATCCTACACCAAGAACTCACGGTGACACAACCAAGCCTACTTTGAGATTAAGGACTAATTCTTGAAGATGTGTAGGAGTCTTGGTTCAATGCATGCAAGATCCAAGTGCACCTTATTTGCAAATGAAAAAGGCGGTGTGGCAGCTCCAGCAGGATGTTATGGAGAAACAAGCGAGGAGCAACGTGACTTTGATAAAATAAAGAGGGTAAAATAGACAAATAGTAGACTTACGAAGGGTTTTTGATAGTACATAACAATTATTCAAAGGGCTGAGGTTCAGCATTTTAGTGCATAATACTGCAAACAACAATCAAAACATTCCAGAACCAAAAACTGCGGTAGTACAACAACACATTTAGGGATCTTCAGTTAAAACATAAAACCCTTGAGCAGCAATAACAAGTCGTCTATCTACAAAACCCCTCACCCACAGGAACACACTAGACATAAAGGTGGACTATTGAAATGCAATTGAGTAGGAAACTCCAAGTGGCATTCATAAGTGAAATTCTCCAGCACTGGTTTAAAAGTTTAAACAAATTTCATGAATAAGAACTTACTACCACCCATGAACTTTAGGCATAGTTGCATATGAAACACCACCACCACCACCACAACCACAACCACAACCAACTCTTTTTTCATTGTAACTCAGAAGCCAATCACTGCTGAAATAGCCTCAGCACACACCAGAGAACACACAAGAAACCAGAAGAACATTCAGAGAAGCACCATATCCAACATACTGATTGCTTGACCTCACTTGACCAATAAAGAAAAACAAGAAAAAACAGATACACATATGAAGGAAATTCTAACACACAAGCACACATCAACCACTATCGATCCAAGTCCCAAAAAGGGCGAAAAAGTGTGTCGGCAAGATTTCAGCTCCCTCAGCCAAGCACACAGCTTCCAAAGGGAGGAGGATAAGGGAGACAGGCAGAGACGATTTTGGGATGAATGCCAGTGTCCGACAAGAAAGAAGAGGTGGGTCCATGAGAAAGAGTTATGTGTGGATGAAGCAGGGCGGAGGCAGATACCAGGGCCCAGGGGATGGGGTGGGGGAAAGAGAGAAGCAACTCATAGTACAGTTTGCAAATAACCACAATGCCATTGAAACTATGCAAGTAAAAAATTCTTAGATAAAGAAAAAGTATTTTAACATGACATCAAATGTACCGCAGAAGAGAGGATAAGGTATCCTCTACCTAAAACATTTACAGATTGCCCCAATTCTTCGGCTATCGATAATAGTATAATCCCAGAAAGCCCTCGCAGCCCTCGCTCAAGGAGAAGCTAATAGACATGACAGATACTTAGTGGACTGTGGAATATTAAAATATAAGCCCAATAAAATATTTCTGGCATACCTTATATCAAGTATTTCTCACATCTACTGCCATCATTTCCATAGTGGTCCTAAATTCAACCTTTTAATAAGTATTTTCACACACGTACCCACTAAGTACACTCCCACGGGAAGCACTCCCGAACAAATATCCTAGCCTCCTGCCCTTACTATCTATTCCTCTCCTCCCTAGCAGAGAAGCCAACACTTGTCTGTTTCCACATAATTGAGACTACTCACCCCTTCCCCCCACTCAAAAGATACAAATTAAAGTTTTAAACGACATGAGAAGCTCTATCCCTAGCAGATGAGCTGCATCTTTCAATAATCTTGGCATTCCTCTTATCCACAAAAACTTAAAAGTACTAGAAACCTTGGCATTCCCTTTACCTATCCAAAAAAGCATTCACAAAGTCCTAATTATAAAAGAGCCCTTAGCACACTTCCTTTTTCTGCCTCTCCCTCACCATCAAAGCATAGAACACACCATATGAACTATCCTGTCATAGGATGTGAATTGTTCAAGACTTCAAGCATGGCTTTTCAACTTTTCTAAACCTGACAAACATTGGGCTAAAAGAAATTTTAGACAACGTCTATACAACGATTGTACATTTCAGTACTTTGAACGGGTAAGAGTAGCATAGTTTGCAGCTAGCTTGATCACTGGTATGGAAGTTGGCGGTAAGTTTGCATTTTTGACTAGATCACTAAGCAAATTTCCAATGTATATCAATCATAACGACTAATTCTAAGCACCCCTACAAGAATGACCAGCAACATAAACCAACTAAAATAAGTTCAAAAAGTTGGATTTGTAGCTATAATAAATTGCAGGTAGAGACCGGGGGGAGGGGGGTTGTAGCCTGTCAGACACTAAAAAAATTCAAAAATTCAAACACCAAAGCTACATAGCTAGCCTCTGTGGTGCATTTGAGGCCTAACCAAGGGCATATTTGGTCAACTGTTTTTCAAATTCAATGGTGAGAATTTCTCTAGGATTTCTTATAAATTATTCACAATTGTTAAAAAAAATCATATGATTTGCCATTCTTGCAGAATGTGAAAGAATGTGATCCAGTACTGGAAAGTGGTAGTGGTGGGCGCTGCCGTAGAGCGAATAATGTAACCTCATTTGATGGGTTGGGGATTCAAGCTTAACCACGCAAACCGATTCCTCTCTATAACAAATCAAATGCTATAACCCAAGCGGGAAATGAAGAAGAAAGAAAAATGATACTGCCACAATACAGCAAAATTCTGATCATCCCAAAAAGGAAATAAAAGCTTTGATTTTCCCATGTCAAACTAGAATAAGGGGCCAATTGTATAACCTAACAACTCTAGAATCACAAGATTTTAAGTTCATAAATTTTTTACACCACCACAAGTTCCACGAAATCCTAAGTCATGTACATCTTGCAAAATGTTTGTCCACAAAACCCTTCAAATAGGTCATGCAAAACCACCTTCATCAATGCTAAATCCATACCCATCAAAATTTTCATCAATATGTTTTTTTACCCTAATGTGATACAATTACAAATAAAGGTGAGAATGTCAATATGAATAATAATCATAAATAAATAAAATAAAATAATATTTGAGAAAACCCACTAATTAACCAGCTCCCAAGATTGTTAATTCTGCATCATAAATAACTTAATTGTAATCCCAAATAATATCAACACAATCAAGACAGTGGGGACCAAAGATTTCCCTTTTGACATTCAGAGTCGCAGTCATAGAGATGTAATCAGACCAAGATTTGATCAACAATCAAAGTCACGTATAATTGGACTCAAAACCCACAAACCCAATAACTTCTTATTCATTTCTGACATATAATTCGAAATCACAGTGTGTTCAACACCAAATTAAAGTGAACAAATGGAGAGAGATTTGATCAAAATCAAAGTCACGTAAAATTGGGCTCAAAACCCACAAACCCAATAACTGATTACTCTAATCTTGCATATAATTATAATAAAAGTGTGCACAAAAACACCAAATTAAAGTGAACAATTAAGAGAGATTTACTTACTAGTAAAGATTGCACTTGAGGCGACTATTCCATTTGGCATAAGAACGAGGAAATGTGAATCGGGAAAAGAACTCAGAGAAAGGTCGAGGTGGAGATGACCAATCCACTTCTCTCAACGCGTCAACCAGATCTTCCGCTGTTACGGTTCCCCAATCCATTTTATTTGATTGATTTCGATCTCTAATTGAATTTGTGATAGCTTTTTTTTACCAAAAGCAATAAATCAAGATTGATAAATCCCCAGAAAAATGGAAGAAACCTTTTCTGAAGTGTCTTGAGTGAGGAGAGAGAAAATGGAAGAAAGGGGGATTTGGTAAAAAATGGTGACCGGAAGTAGAAGAAAAAGAGGTGAGATGGATTCTGTTTTGGTTTTGGCAATTTGTATGGTGGCTACCATAAATTTGTAGCCAACATAATATTTAAATCATAATCCTTGATTTACTCCTACAAAATATTGACCATTGATTTGTTTGACTCACTAAAAGTTCAAAAATATTATTAAAAAATTACTGAAATGATTATAAAATTAAATTTGAAAGGTTCTGTTTGGTGAATAAATAAAAAGGAACAAGGGAGGATGACCGAAGGACCGAGTGGACGACCATCAGAAAGGCTACCGATGAGTGGGACTATAAGATTTAGGAGGAGCAAAAATGAAGTAGGTTGAACTCTGGTCCGTATTGGCCACCGACGACAATGGCGGTACCAATTACATCACGCAAAACCAAAAATTTTGCACAATGCTAGATCAAGTTTCTGCTCTTAGATTCTTAGATGTAAAATATCAATCTGCTAGCATCCATAGAGACATTATCATAGTTGGCCATTGATCAATTCGTGATGGTCCTTAATCTGTTTGATTCTTACTACGGTCGTCATTTTTCCAATTTTGTTTTAGTCCCATCTACCTTCTATTTACTCTCCTTAACTTAACCTTCAAAACACATGTAACAATTTTCCTTTTTTTTTAGTGAAGTCAAATGCTTCCTTTTAATAATTTACATAACTAGAGAGACAAGTGATCCGTGTTGCTCATGGAAGAAGTGCTTGAACATGATATTTGTGAAATTGAACTAAATTCGATGGAAATGAAATGAACTGATTTGTTTTGATTGGATAGATGTTTAGTTGTTTATAATATGTCAAAAAATGGTCAATGTGGTTGACCACTCATTTAAAAGTGTGCGTTGAAATATTTTCAGCAATAACCAATGTGTATGCTCTTGAATTTATATTGGTTTAAAAATCTATTTAAGTGAGTTAACAAAAAACAAGTTATTTAAGTGGTAAATTTATGTATGGTCTGGTCTGAACTTTATTAGAATGAACTAAACCGAAGTGCATTGCACTAAACTTAAAATATAACGTGAGGAGAACGGAGCCTCAGAAATCCTTTTTTTTAACGTATATAGTGATTATTTGGTTATTACTAAATGTCAAACGCGTCCTAACCAAAAATAATGGGGGGATTTAGGCAATAATCTTACTAATATTTTCCATCTTCTTAATTATGTTCAAAATTATTCTTACATATTTGGATATATATTTGGTCACAATCAGAAGAAAAACCAGTCATAACCACATCAATTAGATTGGTTACATTTAATGGTTCCATTCAAAATAATTTTTCACATTTTAATTTGGTCACAATCAGTAGAGAAAACAGTCATGACCACATCAATTTAGATTGGTTACATTTAATCGCTCTATTCCACAATATACAACATAAATTGACATGGTTTTGCGATATATGACTTATGAGGTGCACAATGATTCTCAAAACTCTTTATTGCTTTTCTTTCCACTTTACCATTCTTTTTTTTTTTTTTTGGAGATGTATTTATTTTTTACATCTAATGTGACATAATGACTTTGTATTGCTTACTTTTATCCTCCCATTTCTTTAAAGAGAAAGTATGTGAGACTAATTCATGGGGTTGGTTTTTACAGACATAGGGTCTAATTTTGTTAGACGTAGGATCTATTTTTTTAAATAGTGACCCCTATCTCACAATGAGATTGTCTCATACTCACACAAACAAAAGGACATTGGTGAATATTATCATCAAAATGATTTTACTTTTATGATGAGCAACACTGTCATTTTAGCCTAAAATGCAATCCTCTAAGTGAAAAAGCGCAACCCATTAAACTTTTGTAAATTAGCAAATTGGGACCAATCCACTATTTACCAAACACCAATATTAATACTTTGAGATGGTCAAACCTCTAATGTAAAACTCTGTCTTATGACCACTGATGAGTAGACGGTATTATTAATATTTTCAATCTCCTTATGTTCACATTTGGAAGTTTTTTCTTTCAAGTTTTAAGTATTTGGTCACAACTTAGAAAAAAAAATGATGACTAGGGTATATTCTTTGAGGTTTAGTAGTTTTTAGTTCAGTTCAGTGTTGTTTAATTTGGTTCGATGGTACGTGTTCACTTTAGTTTAGTGCTGTTTAGTTAAAAAGTATAATTTTTTCTCTCACGTATCACAATTTAGTTCAGTTCAATTTAGTGGTGGTCACTTCAGCTCATTGATAATTTGTTCAGTACAATTACCTAAAGTTCAAGGTATTCATCTTAGTCCAGTTCGGTTCAACACTAATGAAAACACCCTACATCATCGGGTTAGTTACATTTCTAATTAGTTTTAACCAAAGTGAAATAAGGTTATTAGTAAATAGTTGTTGTTTTGAGTGCATGTTTGGTTATAACTAAACATTAAATTCGTGCTAACCATAAAATTAGAGGAGCTAGGTGATTTTTTCCCAGCAACTTCGTATCTTACGTTCATAATTGTAATATATTTTTTCTTTTAATGCTAGGTATTTACAATATACAAAATGGTCGAGAATATATCAGTTGGATTGATTACATTTCTTTTACTAGCTATAATTGAAACATCAAAGATATTCATAGACAATGATTCCTTCATATGCTACAAATTTAGTCAACGATTGATTGTTATATTTGTACGTATTAATGAAAATTAAGGAAAAAGAAAATAAACACACCTATCTATGAGGTCAATATTTTGTTATGAGTAGTTCTATCAAGATATAGACATTCATAGACAATGATTTCACTTATTGGTTAATTCGCATGCTTTGAAATAACACAAAAACTTACACAAGATTTGTTGTTGAAATAATATGTCTTATATATGCATGCATGTTGTAAACATTAGGAACTAGCTAGTTAGCAAAGGTCATCTAAAATACTATCCACTATTATTTGTGTACTTTTTTCCTTTTGAATTGAACTAAAGCGAACTATACTTAATTGAATAATAATGTGAGAGAAAATAATATGTTCCTGAACTGAACTACGGACCTATTTTGAATTTCATATAAAGAAGCTTGTTTTCCTAAGAGTTTATGTATAAACTAGTTTTGGAAAAAAATGACAATAATTGGGAGTCAAAAATACTGATCACCTGAATGATTGTTATGACTTGTGCTAATATTTTAGAAGAATATGGTTCAACTAATATCTAAGGAAAATGGTTCTAAGAATACTATAAAAGCTTAAGGTTTGTAGTGCTATAATCCAAAAAACAATATTTGAAAACCATGGATACTGAGGGCATGTTTTTTTAGACTGTAAACTGAATACTGAAAACTGGAACAAACTGGAGAAAACTGGAACAAACTGGAACAAACTGAAACTTTTAACTGGAAACTGGAACAAACTGGAAAAAACTGGAACTTACTGAAACTTTAGTATTTATGATTTTTTTTTATCATTTGGGATATAGTTTTATGATAATAATAATAATAATAATAATAATAATAATAATAATAATAATAATAATAATAATAATAATAATAATAATAATAATAACAATAATAATAATAATAATAATAATAATAATAATAATAATAATAATAAATAATTGTAATAAAAAATATTAATAGAATTAAATTAAATTATTACTACTATTATTTATTATTATTATTTATTATTAATTGTTATTATTAGTATTAGTTTATTTATTTATTATTATTATTATTATTATTATTATTATTATTATTATTATTATTATTATTATTATTATTATTATTATTATTATTATTATTATTATTATTATTATTATTATTATTATTATGCTCAAACGGGTACATCAATTTGGGACGGATGGAGTAGATAATAAAAATGAGCATTTTTCAAAAGTGATTTAAATATATACGCAATTTATATTTATTATTAATATTTAGATAAAGAATACTTAATTATTATATTTATTATGTCAAAATATTAATTTGGGAAAAAGTGGAACAAACTGGAGAAAACTGGAAGAAATTGGAGAAAACCGGAACAAACTGGAGAAAACTTGAACAACATGGAATTTTTAACTGAAAACTGGAAAAAACTAGAACAAACTGGAAAAAACTGGAACTTACTAGAATCTAGTCTAGAAAAACATGCCCTGAATGAATAAAGTAAAATGTTTATAGAAGGGAGATTGATTTAGTCTGCCACAATTAAGTTTTGAGCATGTGAACAATATGATCAGTTAAATGGGTCAGCCACTTACCAGCCAGCCAAGTGCAGAATGTTTGATGAAGTATTCAATCTTTATCTTATTTAACACAAAAAGAAAAATACTACGAACGTAATTCAGAATGGGTGCCTCGCTCCTTCATTCCTTTGCCAATCCCAGGCTCCACTTACCCGCCAGCTTTTATTGCCTATTGGACATCATAATTATCCAGTTGCCGACGTAATGGAGCGTCGCAAGAAGTCCGCAGTCACCGGGATCTTCTACCGGCATCATTCTCCGGCCGATCTTATCCACTTTATCCATTCTTATTCCCAAACAAACCCCTATTACTTAATTATTTTATGTTATAATATTATTAAAGTGTGTTTTTTTGGAAGTAGAGGTAATAAGGGTCCAGATTGATTGTTAGCCAATCAACGATTCTGATTAGAAAATTGTGGTGGCTACAAAAACATGATAGCCACTATACATATACCATTTGGTTTTGGGTTTTTTTTTTTTGGGGGGGTTTGTTTTTGGGTTTATGACTTGTTAATATTGTTGTATGAGGTGGAGAACTTCTGTGGAAAAGAATAATGATGGCGGTGCACGGCACAGTGGCGTTCTGAGTTCTGACAAGGAAAAAGGACAATTGTATTGTTGTAAGGAGAATTGTTTAGCCCGGGTTTCGAACCTGCTACCTCTAGTGTGTCATTGTGTGAGACTGTGAGACTAGCACTGGGACATGGCAAACGGGTCGGGTTGGTTTTGGGTTGGTTACTTTAGGTTTGTGTTATCAGCAGGTTAGATCACTTTCGGATCTTGTTCGATCGGTTGTCATCGGGGCTCGTTTCGGGTTCAGGTCTTTAGTAGATCGAACCTTTTCGGGTCCACGTTCTGATCGGGTGAAGGTCTTAAGTAGGTCTGGTTCAGGTCAGATATTGTCTGCTCTAGATTTCCAACTACACCATCCAGGCATCGTTGTTTTTTCTTAGGGCATGATTGGATTAATATTGACGGTAATCGATTAAGAGTTGTGTCGAATGCAGGATTCCTAAGTTGGGTATGCATAATTTGCACAATTTCAATAAGCGCAATTTGGTTAAAATCACCTAAAACGTTTCAAAGTTTGTCCAGTACCCCCTGAATCGTTGCTATTTGGTGAGTACCACCTTAAATCTTTATTCCGCCGTACAACTCACACCTTAATTGATTTTCCGGGCAAATCCTTAACTTTACTGACCGTTATACCCTCACGTGTGCCTCACATGACAACTTAAATGAACTATCCTTTTTTTTCATTTTAATTTTACTATCCTATTTGACCAATTAATTAAATTGTTTGACCAAATAAATTTTACTCTTTATTTTCTCTCTTTCCTTTCTTCCTCTCCATTCTCTCTATCTGCCATTGTCGTGAACACCATCTCCAAACACCATCTCCAAGTGCCTCTCCAACAATTTTCAGGTAAATAAACTTCTCCTTTTTTGTTTTCTTCTTCTCCTCTTTTCTTTTCCTCTGTTTCTCTCTCTTCTTTTTTTCTCCCTCAATTTTTCACTGATTTAGGGTTTGTTTGATTTTTAAGGTGATGTCAAGCTCTACGGTAGAAGGCGTGTTTCCACGTCAACTAACTACGCGCATAGCTTCTTTCCCCTTTCGCACAGTTCCCTTCCCCTCCACTGACAAAACTGCACGCTGCCCGACTCCATTTTAATCAAACCAAAAAAACAACACAGAGAGAGTAGCTGATTGAACAATCGGTCAATTGGCCATCGTCGTCGATCTCACCGAGGACAGTGACGGCGGTGTCGAGCTTAGCTTGCTTTGCATTTGTGTCAGTCGAGGCGTCGAGCTACCTGATTTGGGGTTGGGGATGGGGAGGAGTGGATAGAGAGTGGGGGAATTTTCGGATGGGCTGCCAAAAATTAATTTGGTCTTCTTCTATATCATGGCCATGGAAGCTTGGAGGTTTGTTTTGTGTGGGAGTGGGAGAAGATCTAGGAGAGAGAGTGGAGAAATGGTGGCCTGGTGGAGTGGGTTGTGAACTTGTGATTTGTGAATCTTATGATTTTACACTACACTAGAGCAAACGAGTTATTTGGTCAAATAAGATAGTAAAATTAAAATGAAAAAAAAAAGGATAGTTTATTTAAGTTGTCATGTGAGGCACACGTGAGGGTATAACGGTCAGTAAAGTTAAGGATTTGCCCGGAAAATCAATTAAGGTGTGAGTTGTATGGCGGAATAAAGATTTAAGGTGGTACTCACCAAATAGCAACGATTCAGGGGGTACTGGACAAACTTTGAAACATTTTAGGTGGTTTTAACCAAATTGCGCTTTCAAAAATTATAACTCTAAATAAAATCGGAAAAAAAAAAACCCCTTAAAAGTCTATTCAAAATTTCAATCAAGTTTAAACCAGCATTAATTTCAAATCCGATATATAAACATCAATTTGATATCAAAATATAAAAATAAATAAATATACATATTAAGGCATGAAGACAAACAATGAATTAAAACGTAAATGCATTCAATAACTAAATAATAAATAAACACTAGTGCTTATGTATTATGAAGTACAATTTATACGTGACGATTTTATGTGTTGTGAGCCTGTCACTCCGTAGCTTTATATAGGGTGTGTTCTTTTTCATTTATTTAACCTTACCCAATTAATGAAAATAAGAGGCAAAACCTACCCAATCAGTGGAAATCAGTGGCTAGCTCTTACTGAATCGGTGAGAATAAGTGGCAGGACCTTACTCAATTAGTGAATCAGTGACAAGACCCACATTCCTCGCTCCTCGCAGAATCAGTGGCATGGCTTTACTGAATCAGTGAGAATCGGTGGAAGGACCTTACCGAATCAATGGAAATAAGTGGCATGACCTTACCCAATCAGTGGGAATAATTGGCAGGACCTTACCCAATCAGTGAGAATCGGTGGAAAAGAACACACCCAAAGTGCAAGAGAGAAGAGAGAGAGGACATTGGACACTAAGGGCTCGTTTTTTCCAACTGGTAACTGGAACTGGTAACTGAGAGAAATTGGACAAAACTGGTGAAAACTGAAAAGTCTAACTGGTAACTGGTGAAAACTGGGAGAAATTGGGAAAAACTGGGACAAACTGAATTTTTTTTTTAATTTTGATTGTTTTCTTAATAATAATAATAAATAAATAAATAAATAATAATAATAATAATAATAATAATAACAATAATAATAATAATAATAATAATAATAATAATAATAATAATAATAATAATAATAATAATAATAATAGTAGTAATAAATAATAATAATAATAATATAAATAATAAAATTAAAAAAAATTTAATAATTACATTAATAATAATAGTAATAGTAGTAAAAAATATAATAATAATAATAATAATAATAATAATAATAGTAATAATAATAATAATAATTAGTATATATTATTAATAGTAATAATATTAATAATAATTATTTTATTATTATTGTTATATTATTATTATTATTATTACTATTATTATTATTATTATTATTATTTATTATTATTATTATTATTATTATTATTATTATTACCACTACTATTATGTTTAATAATTTTATGCATATATTTATTTTTATATTTTGATTTAAGATATTTTATATTTAAGTATTATGTTTAATATGTCAATATCAAAACTGGACTAAACTGGGTCAAACAGGACAAAACTATATTTTATAACTGGTAACTGGTGAAAACTGGAACAAACTAGGGAAAACTGGAAACCAGTTGAAAAGAACATGGCCTAAAGCCCAAAAGTCACAAGGCTCCTAACTGTTTTTTTTTTTTTTTTGGGTGCGGAAGAAGGGATCGGACGAAGTCCCCATTACAAAGATGCTAAATGAAACAGAAAGGGGTAAAACAAGGAAAAGAAAACAAAACAGAAAGCTAGCTAGGCGAGGCTGCCCATAGTCCAGGGCCAAGCAACTCCACTAAAATCTTCGTAAAGAATATGACGCAGGGCCATGGGATGATCATTGAAGATGGTGAGAGGCTCTGTCAAGCTAACCCCGAAATTCTTCAACCAATCCGCCGCCCTATTCGCTTCTCTATAGCAATGAGACAAACAAAATTTATAAGATCACGACACTACTTAACCAAGTGAAAGTTAGCACTAGAAAGGATAGTACGAGCAGTGAGGAGATTTTGATTTCATTCTGTTTACTTATCGACAAAACTTTTTGGCACTTAATCTGCTGAATTACTAGGGTTTTCTCCTTCTTTTTTTTTTTTTTTTACTAATCTAGGATTTCCTCTTAATTTATTGAATTTGTGTAGGGTTGCCTCTTCATGGGCTTTACTAGAACATCAAAATTTGCATATGGGATCTTGCTGTTGGAAAACAAACAATTGAATTCGACCATATTGGATGTGAAGCGGCTAACCGTAAGCCGCCAGATGACCTTACTTCGATCTAGGATGATATAGAATCTGATTCCTTTCTCTTTTCCCTCTTTTTATTTTATTTTATGATTGGACTTATTGTGTTCTTGTTTTTCTCAATTATTGTTGGTGTGTGTTCATTTATGATGAAGGAAAGAAATGTAAATTGAGCCAATTTTGGGGGTTTCTAGTTAAAAAGTTGAGGTCAATTGAGCCATAATCTTTCATGTTGTATGAGGAAAGCAATAAGAGGTTCACTTTCAAGTTACTCTCTAAATTAGTGTATTTTAGGGATATTTGGGTTTGAAAATGGTGTCCAAAGGTAGCAGGCACGAATAATAAGATATAATTTCTTGCACTATTTGTTTTCATATTATGAAGTAAAGGATTGATACACGTCTTGGGAGTGAAGATCAGATTACAAGTCCACCTCAAATTGCATGGAATCTGTTGTTGGTGGTAATCGATTATTTTTGTTGTTATCTACAGATTCAATTATGGGAATCTCTTTGTTTATTTATTTCACCTCGCTTTAATTTATTTGTGTATTTAGCTACTGTGATTATCTGTTGGGTTTATCAAAGTTGTGGGCTTTTGCAATATGGGCAAAGAAACGGAATGTCATGGCAAGGAGTTGGTGCTTTAGTACTAGGCTATCGCTGAATATCTGTGTTTGGTTTTGGTGTTGCCCGAGTTCCATATCAAGAGGAGTTCTGGTTGCAGAAACAGATACATACAGATGGATGACATATGAGGTCTATTGCTCTTTTGTTTCTAACTTGTGCTTAAATCTGATTCGACACTATTTGCTGGATAATGTCTTGCTTGAGACATTGAGTCTGTTATTTTTGGATCATTTTGAAGAACTTTATCCCTATAATTTGTACATCACTTCTAAGTAGCCTCCTTCAATTTTATGCTTGAGTCTGATGTTATGCTTATTGTGACACAGATTTATGAAGAACTAGGGGAAAGAAGGATCAAGACAACAAGAAGACTGAGGTTATAAAGGGCTCAAAGCTACTAGCAAGTTTTTAATGGAGCATAGGTTGCAAAAACAGATGTTAGTGTAATTGTGTCACAAACTCACGGCTGATGTATGATATACCATTAAAAATAAGAAGACACAAATTGTGTTTTCCCCTATTCTGTATACTTGTAACAATTAAATATCAAGTTTGTTGGTGATTTACTAATAATATTTATTATTCAAACAAAAAGTAAATGGACAGGTTTTTTAATTTAATTTAATTTTTTTAACATCGGTTTCTAAACAAAATAGATGTTAAACCCCAACCTTTCACATCGGTTATACGAAAAAAACCGACTTCATATCTATGCCTATGACATCAGTCCTTCACCAAAAAAATGACGTCATACCCAAGCCTTCCACATCGTTCTTTTCCAAAAACCGACGTTGTAGCCTAACCTTTCACATCGATTTTCTTTAAAAAAAAACCAACATCGTACCTCACCCTTCCACGTCGGTTAAAAAATGGACGTTATAATATGGGTACACATACTACGTCACCCCTCTATAACGTCGGTATAAAAATCGATGTAGTATGCCTTAAAATATACCGACGTAGTATCCTAGTTTTATAGTAGTGTCGAAGGAATTGTTCAGAGGTATTGTCCCAATAGTCATATTTTCTGAAAGAGAACTTTAATGGAGGGTTAGAAAATGAACAGTAAGAAGTCGCAAGCATCTCAATCGGCAACAAGGGATCTCTAGCATCTCAATAGGCAACAAGGGATCTTTAGGTCTTTACTAGAGCTAGGTTTGTCACTCTTCCCATCCGTGCTTTTTTATTTTACGGGTGACGCAATGTCGTAGAATTTCAAGTTCATAAATTTACGAGCATAATTGTAATTTGTAGTTCTTTTTTGTGAAGCTGATTGAGCAATAGAATATACACTTATTGCAAGCAAAATTCAGTTATGGGCTCTCTTTTTTTAAGGGAGGGGGTATTAGGTTTGAAATACAGAATATTGAAATAAAACTCAATAAAACTCAAACTCAAGAGTTATACTCAACAACGAATTATTATGATCAATGTTAATCATACTGTTGATGTGTTTGGTACTTAGGGGTCACAAGCAATCTTTACGGGCAGTCCTACGACCCCTAGAAAGGCCCTAAATAAGGTCGAGAACTATCTTGGAGTAGCTCGCTCCCTATTCGAACCGACTCTTCCACCCTCGACTCTCTGGTCAAAGGTGGAAACTTATCAACAGTGATGATTAGTTTCGAGTGCTAGGCACTTAATAGAACACCACACAGCAAGCACACATACGAACTTCAAAAGAGCATGATTATATAGAAATCTTGAAAGTACTTCATTCGATGAGATCATTACATACATTCGAATTATAAACATATAATAAAAACAAAGCAATTATACCTCAACACGAAGGCACCATTGCTCGGTAACTGCTACAACTACTACTCGAAGAGGCTACTGATAATGTACTCCTAAGAAACACTACGCTATACTACTCTATTTTAATCTTTGTGGTGTCTTGTCAATATGAGCTCTGCTTCCTTGTTCTTCAAATCCTTCTTGTATTTATAAGAGATCGGAGTAACTGTCCAAGATCTTGCAGTTTTCTTTCTTGTATGCTACTTGGTCAGACGCTTAACTTCTGCACGTCTTCCACTTCTCCTTGAACTGTGTCCTCTCTCTGTCTTCCCTTTAATATAGCTGCTCTTCGTATATATATATATATATATATATATATATATATATATATATATATATATATATATATATATATATATATATATATATATATATATATATATATATATATATATATATATATATATATATATATATACAAACCATACAAACATTTATCAAAGTACAGATTCATTAACATAAACTACAAATTCATTATACTTGAACAGTAACTTTATTACATTTTCAATTTTCTACAACTTTTTTTTTTTTTTTGCAAATTCATTATGCAATAAGTACAGATTCATTAAATTAAAAGTGCAAATTCATTAAACTATAAGTGCAGATTCATTGAACTTAAATGTGAATTCATAAGAACAACAACTCCCCAACCACCACAACTGCCGCCACCGCCCCACCACCACCACTGTCGGCTCTGCCCCCAGTGCCCACCACTCCCACTTCCTCTCCTTCCCGCACACACATTTCTCTCGCTCTCTCCACCACACGCAGCCACCGCCATCTAAAACCCCCACAGGCCACTGACTAGATTACCTACCGCCGGCTACCTCACCCGCAGCGCCGCCTCCTCCTCACCCACCACGCTCGTCGTTTCTCTCTCCACTCAGCCACACGAAACCCTGGGTCACCGACTATGATTTAGTGGTCGGAGACTACATTTCCGAGGTCGGAGACCTCAGATCTGTGGTTTCCAGCCACTAAGCAGTGGTCGGTGGTCGTTGCTTCTCGAGAAACCGACGATGGAATAGAGGAGAGAGAAAGAACGCTGGAGATGCCGGAGAGAGGAGAGAGAAAGGGCGTCGGAGAAGCCGGAGAGAGAACGAGCGTCGGCGAGAGAGGAGAGAGAAATTCCGTCGGAGCTCGCAGGAGAAAGAAACCATCGGAGTGGTGAGGAGAGAGAGAAGAGCTGAGGAGAGAGAGAGAGAGGAGAGCTGAGGAGAGAGAAAGATTTCTGATATAATTGTCGATTGCTTGATATACTAATTATGACGCACAAAAGTACAAACATGCCCCCTGACTTTACAGATTATTCCGCCCGTGTCCTTTTATTTCCCACAACAAATCTGAGCCATTGATGTTGAAATCTAATAGTCAAGATTTGGTTTGTACGGTTTGTATTTTAAGGGAGGTTTGTATAAGAGCCTCCACCTATATATATATATATATAAAACTTAGGATGGGAGTATGAGAGAAAATATGGGCCACTGGATTAGAAAATTGATGGCCCAGATCTGATTCTTTACAGATAGGACGCGCTGGTTTGTCGTCATATCGTGTGCAACATATAAAACAAACAAACCCTTACAAACCCACCCCAGCCCCCGTTACACTCTCATCTCACTCTCTCTCTCTCCTCTCGGCGATCCCCCTCTTCCCGGCCGCCATCGCCGGCGATCAGCATTTCTCCGTCCGCCATTTCCGGCTCCAACATTCTCTCTCTCCTCCCAGCTCTCACCACTCACTCTCTCTCCTCCCAGCTCTCACCACTCACTCTCTCTCCTCCCAGCTCTCACCAATCACTCTCTCTCCTCCATAAACGGCCATTAATGGCGGATGAAGAAGCTCGTCTAAGCCCAGTCCTCGCACATGCATGGTCGCATTTTAATGGCGAATCATGACGGCAGTGAATGGCGACACTCAAATGCGGATAATTCGACAGTTTAGAGCTCGATTTTGACGATTCGAACTCAATCTCGTTATATTTCTTCGATTGCGTGCTCCATTTAGCTTGATCTGATTGTTAATCGAGCTTCATCATGTTTTTAAACTAAAATTCGTGAGTAATTTTATCTTTTTTGCGATTTTAGTTTCGATTGTATATTATTTTCTTTGTTATGATTTTATTTCGCCTATTTTAGTTCTATTATATCATTTTCGAGATTATGTAATTTTTTTTCGAGATTATGTAATTTTGTATCAATTTCATTTCTTAATTTGATGGATCTGTAATGTTTTGGTCTAATTCTCATGTTTAAATCGAAATAAATTATGTGATTTTGTTTATTTGATGTGTTTGATTTTCAGATCGATTTTCGTTTATTTTAATTTTTGAGCAATGGATCTGAATTGTTGTTGTGCTTTTCGTTTTTTCGATTTTTGTGTTAAATTTGGTGATTCTTTGTTCTATTAATTGAATAATTATGGAAAATTGAGGTGGAGGCTGGTGGTGGCCTTGGAAGCTGGGTGGTGGGTGCTGGTGGTGGCCGTGGTTGAGGTTGCTGGCTGCCTGGCGGCGACCTCCAACCGGGTCGGGTGGGGGGTGGAGGGTGGTGGGGGCTGGGTGCCGAAGGAGGGAGAAAATGAGGTTTAAGCTCCGGCTCGGTCAGAGACGGTCTTGAGCGATTATTCAATAACACGCGTTACACCCGATGCCCACCAGTTTAGGTCGAAACTGGGGCTAGGGTTCACCATGCCCTACTGTGCTCCATTTAGTCCTTAGGGTATCTAATGTTGGAGCAGATAATCCCCAAACCCTAAGCCGTCTTAACTCGGGGGTTAGGGTTTGAGGGGCTCGAGGTTGGGGGTTAAGGTTTGAGGGGCTTGGGTTTGGGGGTCTCGTGTTTGAGGGGCTCGAGGTTGGGGGTTAGGGTTTTGGGGTGTCGTGTTTGAGGTTTAGGGTTTGAGAAGTGAGGGTTTGGGGGTTTGGTTTTGGAGGGTTAGGGTTTGAGGGTTACGGTTCGGAGGGTTAGGGTTTAGGGGGTTAGGGCTTGGAGGTTAGGGTTCGGGGGGTTAGGGTTTGGGGGTTAGGGTCTCGAGTTTGGGGGTTTAGGGTTTGGGGGTTAGGGTTTGGAGGGTTTAGGGTTTGGAGGTTTGGGGGTTAGGGTTGGGGGGCTGAGGGTTTTGTGGGTTAGGGTTAGAGTTTGGGGGTTTGGGTTTGGGGGGTAAGGTTTTGGTTTAATTTACAGAAATGCCATTCATGAGGCATGTGCTATGCACATGACCTCACTAATGGATGGAGCAATCTGAGCCTTACGTTGTATTAGATCTAATGGCTTAAAATTGCTCTCACCCTATAATTGCTCTCATGTGATCCCAACCCTATATATATATATATATATATATATATATATATATATATATATATATATATATATATATATATAGCGCCATGTGGGATACGACGCAAGAGCCTATATTCATGTGAGGTCGACACATGGGATGTCACGCAGCGCCCAAATTCGTGTGGTGATGATACGTATGCCGCCACCTAAGCAATCCATCCAAGTGGGTCAATCATTACTGATCATTTCCTGACTTTATAAATACAATAATATATATAGAGTTCAGGTGAGATGACAAGCTACAATGAGAAGGTGAGAAGTGATCTGAACCATTGAATCAAGGGATCATACGGTTCTTAACTCGAGTGTGTTTTAATTTATGATGAGCCGGATCCTACCCATTCTCTCTCTTCAAACCCAATCCTTAATATTTTCTCTCTCCTCTAGGCCCCTCCACAGACGCACTCTGTACGCTCGCTCTGTCCTATCTTTCTCTCTCCTCCATGGCAGTAGCACGAAGATGGCTATTTACCACCATGTCATTGTCTTTACGAAATCATCGATCCGTACAATCTGTATGCTATCTCTCTCTTTCTCTCTCCATAGTAGTAGTCCTAAAATTGAACTTATATTTTCTAGGGTTTGTCAATTCGTCAAATGAAACGATCCAAACGATGTCCGTACTTGAATCTATCTTCCCACGATATATATGGTGATCAATATGGATTAATGCATGTACTTTTGTTGAAGGTTTGTTATTGTTTTGTAATCTTTTTTCCTCCTCAATTTGAAGTAGTAATTTATTTTTTGACTTACAATTGAAATTGAAGAGTTATTACTATTGGTGTTTGATTCATAATAAGATAATTTGAGTTGCCTTTGGATTTGATCTGTCTAGTATTATATTTATAGCTAAAACGCCCAAATTTGAAGACATTGAGTTTGTGTTTTTGTTTTTTTAATTGATCTATTTTCTATTGGGTGTCTGCTAGTTTTCCATTGAAATGTGAGAATCTAGGCTGAATTTCAAGTTGTAGGAGTGTTCAGATGAGATAATTTTGAAATTTTGAGGATTATTACAATATAGTTTGGTGGTATTTCAATGCATGAGAGAAACAATGGATTGATTGGTTCAATTTTGACTATAGAAATAGATGTTTTTTGATATTTGGAGAGTACAGACCGTCGTGACTATGTACAAGTGAATCCAATGGGATGCGGCCTTTTTTGTATAAAATAAAAATGTATGCTTCTGTGATCATTGTTGAGTACTTTACTATAGAGTGGGATGATAGTGATCAGTGATCATTACCTCATTTTTGTTGTTCACTTCAAACTAAATGCATAACATAGTTTTAGGTTTGAATCCTACGTAGCCTTCTAATATTTTTTAAAAAAGTTAGGATGTTAAGTTATAAAGTGACCCATGTTTAGCAAAAAAGTGATCCATGTTTAGCGAAAAAGTGACCCGTGTTTAACAAAAAGTGACCTTTGTAATGGCTCATTATAGTGACCTCTGTTGTTAGTTTAAGTGACCCATGTTCTGAATTTAAGTGACCCCTATTGTTAGTTTTAGAGATTGAAGTGGGTTAAAATGCTAAATAAACTTGTGTTGTGACCTTTGTTAATATGTTATTACCAATTTACCATCCGTGTTTGATTCTTAAATTTTGATGTGTATGGTATTATGTTGTGCATATATGAACCAAAGTGCATAGCAAATATTGAGACTTTGTTCCTATCGGTGACATAATTGTTATAGTCGTTTTGTGATTTAGTTGCCCCGTCCAAATTATATGATCCTCATTCCTCTAGAAAGTGATCCGTGTTTAACTAAAAAGTGATCCCTATTTAGCTAAAAAGTGACCCCCTGGCTCTGCATCATAGATCTCTGTAATGAAGTGACTCGTGTTTCATAGACTTTGTGATTCAAATTTCATGCTTTCAATGTCGCTGTGTCGTTCACATTATTGATGTTTTCGAGTCACTTATCCCTCAAGTTTCTGTATTCTATAGGATATGAATGTGATGCACTTCATTATTCATAGAAAAAGGGTCGTCCTTGGTTGTAGAATGCTTGTTAGATGATAAGTTGAGTGTGCGTGATAATGTTCTTTTTTTCAAAAGGTGTTGTTTATTGTTGGGAATGTAAAATTGCCAAGGTTCTTTTTTGCTACATGTTGAAGGATTTATTTTAGGACTGGTTGTCTTAGGAAGTGAACTAGTTTATGTTGATCTCAATAATGCTGTCAAGTTTGGAGGGACTGGTGGAGAAAGACTTTGGGTGGAGGGGAAGTGCTTTTCTGTAAGGTGGTAGTTGCTACTACAGCCTACAGCCAGTCGTTTGGTGGTGGTATTAGTTAGTTGGTCATATGTCATTTTGACGTGATACCGAGTGCCTTGTTTTATTGGTCATCTGTTAAGCAACCTTTCGTTCAAAGCATTCAATATATATTTCAACCAACGGGCTTACACTTACGATGGCATTGTACATTCAGCAATAGATATTCTATAAGTGATCCAACGTAGTTTTAAAAGTGACCCCTAACCCTTTGTAAAGTGACCCAACAATTGTATTGCATTTTCTTTGTGCATGCGTATGGTATGTATTGTATGCATTTTGTTACTTTTTCCAGGGTTGGTAGAAGTGATCCCTCTCTGTTTTGTAGTGAGTAGTGACCCCTCAAACTTATTTTAGTTCATTTTTAATGTTTAGTTTGTTGATACTGACATTGTTTGTTTTGTAAAAACTATCAGCATTAGCTCAATGCATATTTACACACATAGGCTTATAAGGTTTTGTAAAGAAAATATGCATGTTAAAGAATATAGTGATCCCTTTTTTGCTAAACAGTGACACCTATTTAGCTAATAAGTGATCCCTATTTAGCTTAAAAGTGATCCAAATTTAAAGTGACCCATGCTAAGCTAAAAATTGACCTTTATTCAACTAAAAAGTGGACTCCTATTAATCTAAAATGTAATCTTCATAATGTTTCATTATAGTCATCGTTGCTATTTTGTTTGATCTAGTGAAAAACTATATTCTCAAACTTGGACTTTGCATATAAGGGATTTAAAACAAGTCTGCATGTCAAACTAAAATTAACCCTTGTTTACCTAAAAAGTGACCCTTGTTTAGCTAAAAAGTGACCCTTGATTATTCATTTTAATGATCCGTGGTTTTGTGTTTGATCAAGTGAAATGGCTATGTTCTGAAACTTGGGCATGGATTTTAACTTCTATATATGTAACGTCTTTCTTGATTGTCCCCTATTTTTTTTCTAGCCTATTAGCTCAGCTGGTGGAGCAATGTGCAAATGCACATGAATGTAGGTTCGAATCCTACATAGGTTATCAATATACTTCTTTGCATTTCGTTACTTGTTTTTCTAAGATATGGAGTGGTATATTGATTTTGGCTTATGTAAACGATGTTTTGTTTACCTGAGAATTGAGATGTGTCCAAAAAAGTATCTATCCAAAGACGGTGAAAAAGTCTTGTAGGATTAATCTTGTGCTCTTAGGGTCACTCAAAGAACCCTTTTAAGTTACCCTAGGTTTGTATTAAGTCACCTTGTTGTTTAATGCAATATGCCTTTTGCTACAGTGATTGCTTATCTTTTTTGCTATGTGTCTGGCCTTCATGCATTTAGCACAGTAGTGAAGCAATCATAGTATTAAATTTAGAATTGTACATGCCCTATGTACATTATAAGTGACCCCAATTTCCATTACAAGTGACCTTATTTCCATTATAAGTGACCCCTATCATTATTTCACTATCCTACAAGTGATCCCTCTTACAACCAAAAGTGACCCCAATTGCCAAGTAGTAGCCTATGTAGGATTCGAACCTACATTCATTGTGCAAAGCACATTGCTCTACCAATTGAGCTAATAGGCTTGATACACACTTTGGACCATGGAAGGAGCTGTAAGATGTTAAAAAGAACAACGACCATTAAAACTACAATCACAACCATCCCCTCAGTTGCTTTCTTCTAAAACAATCCAGAATATTTCCACACAGTATAAGTGCATCAAAATTCAGTAGCCGCTTATCTTACCTTAGCATTTATCCATCAACCACTATAGTTCAGAATCCCAACCACCACTACCAGCTCTGGAAAAGTTTATCCAAGCTAGGAGTTTCTTTTCAAATGAGCATGGTAACAAGATTCTCAAATATCAAATGAGCCCTATTTCATTTGAAGCTCTACAGACTACACAAAGAGATTCACGTTCACACAAGACACCACTTTACAACAAGGAAGAACCACATATAGATGACACTTTTATTACACTACAACGTTGGCGAGGGAAAAAAAAGAAAGAACAAACTCTGTTGTTAAATGGGACTGGATAAATGTTTTTAAAGCACCAAGTATGTGATTGTGATCTACCCACCATTAAAACCAAATATTTTTTGGATTTCTAAACAAGGAGGCTGAGCTCGCAAGCGAGTTTCCCAGCTTACAGGAAGCCTACATTGGTTACACTGATAATTAAGACATCATCTTGATCAAAAAGTGACAAACTTCTGAAATTCTTGATCTCAAATAATGTTCTGACATTCTTGAACCCATGGAAATCCAATTTGGATTGCTTAATGGAGGCTCACTGATTATGTAAAACTGACCCCTTTGTTTTAAACAAAAAACTAGAAGTGATATGAAAATGTAAGATGCACTCACTTTAACAAGAGCAAAGGGTCACTTGTAGGACTATACAAGGTCACCTTAGAGCTTACCTTTTACATCTTATTCTGCCCTTCTATTAATAGTTTGTTAAACTCTGTTTCCCATAGTTTTTGCTTCCATAGCAATTAGCAATTTAGCAACTAAACAAGCTAGACAAGCTAAGTGATAGAAATACGCCATTGCCAACAATAACTTACAAGTTACCATAAGTTGATAATAAAGTGACCACAAAAACACTTAAGAGTGACCCCCAACAAAAAGGTAAGAGCAAGTAAAAGTAGCTCAGGCATTAAGTTAACTAAGCTCAGCACAACATTAATGAAATGATCAAAAAAGAAAATCAATTTCATTACTCAAATTGGACCAGAACAAAACAGAAAGAGAGTTATGTTCCTTCTTCATAAAGAACCCAATTCAATTACTTCCCAGTTGATGTTCGTAGAACCAAACCCTAAATCAACAAAAACTTCACAAACTCACAGCAAAAGTAGATTTGGATAATTAAAAATCAAACTCAATAAAAGACAATTATGGAGCAAGTTGTATAATAACAACAACATACCGTTGAATTTCTCGCTCTGAAGCATGGAAACTCCTTCGTTGAAGCACAAATTCCAAAATTAGGGGGTTTAAATTGAAACCCTAGAAATTGAAGCACCAAACAATGAACCAAGCTGAAGGAAGTTAGAAGAAAAATAATTTAATGATGACTGATAAGCTTATAGTCTCGCCATTGAAGCAGGGAGGAGAGAGAAACAGAGAAAGTGATTGAGCGGCATGAGTACCAAGCGAAATAGAAAGAGAGAGAGGGAGAATGAGGGAAGCCAGTGTTAGTGAGAGGTCAAAGTTACACAAATTACTTCCATGCCATTAATGATACGGGTTGAATGTCAACCATTAAATTAGCGCGTTGGACGGTCAGGATCCCTTCTCACCATGTCACCGTAGCTTGCCTTCTCACCGTAGCGCCCAAATTAGTGTGGTGATGATACGTATGGTGCCACCTAAGCAACCCATCCAAGTGGGTCAATCATTAATGATCATTACCTGACTTCATAAATACAATAATATATATACATATACATATATATATATATATATATATATATATATATATATATATATATATATATATATATATATATATATATATATATATATATATATATATATATATATATATATATATATATATATATATATATATATATGAGAAGGCTGGCTACAGTGAGAAGGAGAGAAGTCATCTGGGCCATAAGATCACTTAGATCGTACCAGATCGTACGGCTCAAAACACACGCGTATTTTTAAGTTTGAGCGTCATTTATTAATTTTTCTGTCGGCTTTCTTATTCAACCTGAGCCTTTGGACTTCCCAGACATATCCAGTGCTTAGTTTTTTCCCCTCATTTATCTCTCCTCTCAACTTTCTCTCTCCTCTCTACTTCCAATATCTACCACCATTGGTGACGAGCTTCGGTGATCTCGCGAAGCTCCAGCCATCCTGTATAGGAGACATATATGAACATCTATTTGAGGTCTAAGGTTTTTTCGTTGATTTTTTTACTTTAAATGTTATATTATTATGCTTAATTTCAGATCTAGGGTTTATATTTTGCTTGATTATATTTTGCTTGATTTGTTCTTAATTGCATGAGTTTGAGCCCGAATTGCGTGGATTGGTTATGATCTCTTGTCTCTTCCTTCCAATTGGACGATTATGAGGATGAAGGAAGTGAGCAGGACAAAAAGGTCTGTCAATCATTTTGGGTTATGATGTTGTTAAATTGAAAAGCAAAGGGGCTGATTTTCAGGATTCGAATTATTCTCATCCTTCTTTTAATCATACATTGCCTGGTACTCTCCCCCTCTCTCTCTCTTTAAGTTCATTGATGTTATCAATCACTGTTTAGGTCTTCTCTGCGTAAGTTCATTGAAATTGCGATAAGTAATGTATCTTTATTGTTGATTCTTTATTGATGTTATCAATCACTGTTTAGGTCTTCTCTTTGATAATGTCAGCATCCGAGTTAACATTGTTCTTTTCATCCAGGTACTTGGTAGTTATTGGGTCTTCTGATAAATTGATGAGTTTTTATTGGTTTAGGAATAAATTATACATACTATTGATTGATGAAAGTTAATTTTTGTTTTGGATTGAATTTATTGTGACTGCTGATATTTCAACTTTATTGTTCCTGTTTGACTAAAAATGACTCTTATACTAAAAATGACCCCTTTAATACTAAAAAATGACCCTTTTGCGACAAAAAAGTGACCCTTATATAAACTCATTACACTCTGCTTAAGCACAAGTGTAAGTACAAATTTACATAGTATTTCAAGATATTTGTTTGAAAAAGAAAAACCAGTTTTTTAAGCTATAAAGTGACCCCTGGACCCTGGTTAATGAAATTTGTACATACTATTATACATACTCTTGATTAATGAGGTTATTTTTGTTTTGGATTGAATTTTTTGTGACTCTAATGATAGTTCAACTACATTGTCCATGTTTGACAAAAAATGACCATACTTCAACTAAAAAGTGACTGTTGTGTAACTAAAAAGTGACCTCTGTAATGACTCAATATAATGATTATTGGTTTTGTGTTTGATCAAATGAAAGCCTATTTTAAATTCTATGCCTTTTTTTTGGACGATAAAAGATTGATTTTATTACCTCCAGAGATGAACATATCAGTTCATACATACTGGATATAACCAACTCCAAGACTCCCCAAAACTCAGCTGAATACATAACACGTCCAGCTCTCATCTCAAATGAAAAATACACAGAAAACAACTACTCAAAATAACTCAGACACAAGGAAAAATAATTCAGGTTCCAGGTAGCTTAATCTTGGATATTCTTCTTCCTTGCTGCAGATGCTGGAACATGGATTGTCCAGATAAGCTGCTTCATTATGCTGTCAAGATTTGTACCCTTGTCTCTCACAGATCTGTAGGAAAACATTATGTCATTCCCATTGTAGAGGAGGTATGTGTTGCCAGCTGAAGACTTTATCCCAGATCTGTTGAGTGTGAAAAAGAGGTGTTTAAATGTTTTCTCGTTCTTGCTGCATACACACAGGTACTAGTGAACTCTATCTTTTGTAAATTACTTTGCCCCAAGTGAAAGTTCAATCTATGGCTCAACACTCAGTAAGACTCCCCATATAGAGTAAAAGATGTAGGTAGTTTTAAATCCTATATAGGTTTGTTAAGGCAATCTGTATATTAAACTTAAAAGTGACATCTTTTTAGCTAAAAGTGACCCCTACCTAACTAAAAAGTGACCCCGGTGTTCTTTTAGTCTATTAGCTCAATGGTAGAGCATTTGTGCAATTGCACAAAAGATGTGGGTTCAAATCCCACCTAGACTTCTTATATCTTCGATTATTATAAGTTACCTCTCCAGTTAGTGTATGCTTAAGTGACCTTATAAAGGGTTAAAGTGACCCGTGTCCTTTTTAAAATTGACTCAATAATCTGAATGCAGTTTACCTTTAATTTTAAGTTTGTTAATATTGACATTTCATCTTCACTATCCTATAAGTGACCTTGTACGGTCTTAGAAGTGACCCACCTACCGTTTTAAAGTGACTCCATAAGCTTATCATGGTTTACTTTTTATTCTTGTATGTTAACATTACATTGCTCTTTCACTCTCCTATAAGTGACCCCTCTCTCTACTTAAAATGACCACTCACTCCACTTAAAATGACCCCACAAATATTATTGCACTGAACTTTCAAATTTTAGTTTATTGATATTGACATATGGTTTTCTTCGAGTATCCTATAACTCACCCCTCATATAACCATATGTCATTTGAATTGTCAAGTAGCATCCTATGTAGGATTCGAACCTACATTCATTGTGCAAAGCACATTGCTCTATCAATTGAGCTAATAGGCTTCCATATCTCGACCAAAAGGGCCTTGAATATCTCACAATGGTATTAGCTATTATATTGTCTTGTTGTCATTATGTGTTTGATAACTTGCTCCACTGAGACGTTTACATTCGAAGGCAACAAAAATCACTTTGACCTATTAAATTATCGTCATGCTCCACAGAAACTATGGTGGAGTTTCCCTCACAGATAAAAGGTAAATGAAAACTCCCTAATGTAACTCTGTTAGCACTTAGCACTTTAATAAAGAATCCTTGAATCTCACTATTCTTGATTCTAGGCATACAAATCAAAGGGAAACCAAGTTCATGTGACTTATAATCCCAAAATCTTTGCGAATGCGATGCATGCAATATACTAATGCATGATCATAAATGCAACATAATATAAATATTATAATATTATTAAAGTTATAAAATAAATTAACTTTTCTTATGCAAATTTAAAAATTATAATTCTTACTCCATTGGAACAGTTCGAAAAATATTTCAAAATGAGATACATATGTACTATGTCCTTTAAAGTTGGGTTCTTTTCGTGTGAGGATGACAGGTGGGACGCCACATGGGAGGGATGATCGATATGTTCGTGTGAAGATAACACATAGGTGCCACATCGGTATACGTATAAAAGTTAGTACAATTCGTGTAGGCACGATACATAGGACACCACATAGGAGGTCTAAATTTGTGTTACGATGGTACCTAAGCGCCACATAACCAAAGCTTGCCACATAGCCTACCAACTCTTCATCCAAGTGCCACTCATTAATGCCTCATCATAAGTCGAAAAATTATAAATATTACTTCAATAGATTGGATTTGAAAAAACCTTCAAAATGAGATATATATGTCCTATAAAAGTTGGGTCATTTCCATGCGGTAATGACATGTATGATGCCACATAAGAGGTAATGTTCGTGTGAAGATGACACGTAGATGTCACATGTGCACAACTTGGCCACATAGCTTAACGGATCAATGTTCATTATTACTCGAATTTTTATTTAATTTATGTGCATATTATTTCAAACTACAAAATAACATATCTTTAGTTACATAAATCTAAAAATTATAAATCATAGTTGATTAGATTGGTTTTGAAAAGGTTGGGTATAAACTAATTGGATAAGACACTTAAGATATCCATATTTGTATTATGTTAGTTGCAAATCACACTTGAATATTAGTAAAGAAAACATATTCTAAACATTTAAATTCAATTTGTAATAAATATTTTATATTTATAAGAAAAACGGAGTCATTTTTCATATACAGATGCCATATGGACAGACATTTCGTGTGGGGGATGAAACATGAACGTCACCTTATCATCTACTTCAATGCTTTCTTAGCAAATTATTTGAGACTTTAATAAGCACTTTAGACATACTTATGTAGTATAAATTACACGCAAACGAAGAGTAAGATTCAAGTAACACTCCTTATAAGTTACGTTGAAATTTACGAACGTTGAACTACCTAGCACATTTGAGAAATAAATATTTTTAGGATCAAATTGTTGATTATAACTTTAGAAAGTGGAAATTTTTTGCTCACCACTAATTGATTTTATTCAATTACCAAAAATCCAATTGTAATAAGAGACTGATTTTTAACTAGAGAGAGATTAATTAATCTTTTTTTTTTTCTTTGGGAATTTTGAAGTAGGCTCAAATTATGTTCATAAATCAACCAATTTTTACATTCATTCTATTTTAGGTGTAGATCAATTTAAAAGGATATTTAGAAGTAAATTTTGAGGGAGACATGAAATTATACTATTATTTTTAAGAATTAGCATGCATCCTATGGATAAAACTTTTTCCAATATAAAATTAAATGTATTTCACAAATAATATTTATAATTTCATACCATAAAATTTTAATGTCTTTATTAAATATATTAGTAAAATATTTCTCTTTTTCTTTTCGTGTGTGCACGACATGCAAGACACCACATAGAGGCCCAAAATCGTGTGACGATGACACCAAAGTCGGCATATTAGCAAAGCTTGCGACATAGCCTAACAACTCATCATCCAAGTGTTTCCCCTTAATGCCTGAACATTAGTTTAACTTTATTACATATTTATTAGCATATTTTTATATCAAAAAATAAAATAATTTTAGTCACGTAAGTAAAAAAATCATAAATCTTATTTCAATGGATTGGATTTAAAAAAGGTTTTAAATGGAGATATGTGTGACCTATACAAGTTGGGTCCTTACCATGCAGTGATAACATGTAGACGCCACATAAGAGGGAATGTTCGTGTAAAGATGACACGTTGACGTCACATGTGCAACTTTGTCACATATCTTAACAAATCATGATCCAAGTGCCAAATGATCAATATCAGTCGACTGTATTATATGATTTATTTGCTTATTATTTCAAACTACAAAATAACATATTTTAAGTTGCGTGACTCTAAAAAATAAATATCTTACTTCATAAAATTATCTTTTCTTTTTCTTTTGTGAAGTTTGAAGTATCCTTAAATTATGTTCATAAATTAATCTTTTTTTACATTTATTTTATTTTAGATGTAGATCAATTTAAAAGGGCATTTCATACAAAAATTTTAAAATAGTCAAATATAGAATAAGTTGCGCAGAATACACAACAGACATGAGGTATCACCTAGGAAGCTATCTTTTATTTCTGAAAGATATTTACGAGTCCGTGCGAAGCACGAACATAAAACTAGTATACATACTAATACTAAAGAAGCTGCAAGAGAGAAAAAATAAATTAGCCATGTGTCAACTTCTCATGAGTTTGGCCACGTGTCAATTTCTCATGAGTATGGTCATGTGTCATTAAAAAAATTAAAAAATAAAAAAGAATTTGGAGTCCCATGAAATAGAATGGTTCCATAAAAATAGATCAGTAACTAATAAATAAGTTACGAAAGCAAAGAATTTAGATAAATCTAAGTCCCCTTTTTTTTCTCTCTAGCAAAGTATATCTCAAAAAATACATAAAAAAGTATATCTCAAAAAAAAGAAGAAGTAAATTAAGTAAAATTAAGATGTCGATAAAAAAAAGTAAAACTAAAGATAACCCTAAAAAAAGTAAAATTAAAAGACATCAAGTCTCCAACTCTCCATACTCTTAGATCACACATTTGCAGCTAGCAATTGAGTTTTTTTAATTTATTTTTGGTTGTAAATAGTAATTGAGTATTAGAAGGGAGGTGAAATTTTAAAATGCACTGATAACGATTAATTGGTACGCTGCACGCAGTTCCACGTTCACCCCCGTTCAACTACCCCTATTTTCTCTCTCCGGATCTGCCCACCAGAGAGATACTCGGTTCCACTACCTTCAATTGTCTCTATTTTTATTCTTCTTTAACTAATATATGGATCTCCGAACCATGAAACTGACTTGCGTTTTAGAATATTGTTTGTTCGAACCTATTAAATTTCTCAAATGTTCAACAAGTAAAAGATTGATGACCACTTTCTAATTACGATTCTGTTTTCTTGCAGGCTGGAGCTGATCCTTCAATTTTGAGATTTACTCTATAGATTACTGGAAGTTGCTAATTTTGCTGGTCACAATAAGAATTGGTTGAACAATTATAAAAGTTCTTACTCTCTTACTTTTTTTTGATTTATGTTGCATTTTTTTTTATGTGCTACAAATTGAGCTCCCGAGTGCACTGATAATAATGTGAATACTGCAAGATTCAAGGAACCAGCATATAAGCAAAATTTATGTTTATATGCAGCACTACTTGACTTCCTATAAATAATAAATCCTCTCTCCTCTTAGCCTGATTAACTGATTTTTTCATTCCCCCCTATTATCAATTTATTAAACCAGCTTATATAAGCAAAATTTTGACTTAATGGCGATTTGAAGTTGCATATCCGTCAAAATGCTTTGTAAGGTACGCTCAAAATCTACGCAAATGTTTCAGCCAAATCTGAATTGTTAATTCTATTTTATTAAGCAATCATTTCTCCACTATTAATTACTCACTCTGTCATTTTCATTTTTGTGATTATAAATTTGAATGATGTGGTATGCCCAAAGAGAATTTGATCAAGGATGAATTTCAAATGCTGCTCGAGCACCATAAATTCTTTCGATATATCAACTTACAAGGTAAGTAAAAAATTAGCCGGATATGTAATTTGCTAGATGAATTGGGGATAGGAAATTAGGGTTTGTTTGAGAAAATTAAAAATTAATGCTTTCTTGAATTTTGAAACGATTTGGCAAAATTATCTTACTAATCATGATTTTTGTGGATTAGGGAAACTGAAAAACGTAAAGGGCTATGATTATTCCTTCTCCTCCTCTATCTGTTTGACGACCCATATCAGATTTAGAAGATAGAACACAAGAAGTCAGAGATTGATAGGTGAAATTTTATGTATTTTTTTTTTTTTTCTCAATTCTAACTAACTAAATTGTAATTAGTAAATGAGAGTATTTGAAGATAATCTTAGTGGAACAAAAATTGCTATCTTTTTTCCTTTTCTTTTCTGATATTGTGTTTCTGGTGAATGCCTCCCTCCTTCTTTGGTTCTCTCCTCTTCAGTAACTGTCATTATTTTATAAATATTGACAAATAGTGCGTATTTTAATTTGGTGCTTTGTGATTGCTCCTCTAGGCATTTTTTCTCCATGTGGTTGGCAAGCAAGTATATTGGGGATGCATATACTCTTAATCATCTATTTTATAGTTGTAGCTGAATATCTAAGCTTGCTAGGAGTCTAGGACAGTCCTTGGTAATTTACAACACATTTGAACCAATGAGGAGTAGTTATTCAGGTGGATGATTATATAGATTGCTTTTTCTAGCTTGAATTTACTTCGGAAAAATCTGATATGCCAACGACTACATGTGAAATCCGTTTGATTGATTGAAGTATAATAGACTCAATTTTTGTAAGTGAGCAATACTTATTTTTCTTTCTAGGATATGTTTCTTTTAAAAGAATGTATTTTCTTTAAAGTTTTATGTGGTTTGCTAAAGGAGAAATGTCCTACATTGTTTTTTTTCGTGATAATCATGGATTTTTTTTTTTGTTTTGCACCAATTTGAGGATAAGATAGAGAAAGATGGATTGAGTGTTTTTTTTCTTGCTAAGCTATTACACTGCTAATTCATGTAAGTAATTGACATATATGAGACAAGAGAGGTCTTGTAACACCCCGGTCCCCCGGCCCAACTGGGCCACTGGTGCCACCTGGAACTGCTTCCATGGTTGAGAATGGACCCCACAAACCACCACAAGCCTTTGCAGCATGTTGTGTCCTCACTCGCATGCCCCTGAGAAAACTTTCCAGGAGGTCACCCATCCTAGTACTACTCCCAGCCAAGCACGCTTAACTGTGGAGTTTGTTAGGTTTGAGCTCCCTGAAAAGGAGATGCATCTTGATGATATGAGTAGTACTATGAAACCATTTAAGCTGTTTTCAACCATGAAATATTGGGGTATTACACTCACCCCCACTCAAAGAACGCAACGTCCTCGTTGCGCACAGGGCACTCTGCTAGCCCCAGAATCCTCTCCTGCTAGGTGGCTGCCCTGGGCTCTCTTGTCCACAGGCGGAGCACACGGTCACAAGGTTGTTCTGATACCATTTGTAATACCCCAGCCCAATTGGGCCACTGGTGCCACCTGGAACTGCTTCCATGGATGAGAACTGACCCCATAAATCACCACAAGCTTTTGCAGCATGCTTTGTCCTCACTCGCATGCCCCTGAGAAAACTTCCCAGGAGGTCACCCATCCTAGTACTACTCCCAGCAAGGCACGTTTAACTGTGGAGTTTCTTAGGTTTGAGCTCCCTAAAAAAGAGATGCATCTTGATGATATAAATAGTACTATCAAACCATTTAAGTTGTACTCAACCATGAAATCTTGGGGTATTACAGGTCTTCCTTGGCATCGAATAGAGCCTAAATGATAGGAAAAGACAAATATAGCTTGAGTGTATAAGTATGAATGATAGTCCTGTCTTTTATTTTCATTCAGGTCTAATTTATGGGGTTAATAAGATGAGTAAGTTTGAAATATTTCCCTGATGGAAGAATTCATTGAACTTATGCTCCTTCATCATCTTTTTATATCTTCTTCATATCTTAAGCCTATGTTGTGACTATTAAATACTGATGATTAAAGCATACTTATGACATCTCTGTCTTTGAAGAGGAAAATGAGCGGGGAATTGCACATATAGTCGAGCATCTTGCTTTTAGTGCCACCAAGAAGTGTTGTCAAGTTCCTGGAAAGCATTGGAGCAGAATTTGGTGCTTGTTGAAATGCTTATACAAGTTTCAATGAGGCAGTTGATGAGTTATTTGTTCCCATTGACAAATTAAACCTGTGCTATTGTCCGAGGCCGTCTCCAATTTATCAGAATTCAGTTATGAGGTCCCTATCCATTTTGCAACTCTCCCTCCATAATATGATCATATGTTATGTTTATGCCAATGTCAATGGCTTTCTCTGTCTGCATCTTTCACTGGCAGATACGAATATCTCCAAAAGACTTGGATAATTTGCTCAGGAGGAGGAAAGGTAAGGATATGAAGGCCTTATTTGTTGTTGTACATGCATTGCTCATTGATCACAAGAAAGAGAAATGTGGAGGACTGTCTAATTTGATTAGGCGGTCAACTTGATTATAAGAGAATTACTGTAATTGTGTACAGATCAAGAGATTTAAAGCTGATTATTTTTTAAGAAGTTTGTAACGTTTTGACTTCTGAAATATGTACAATTAGCTTTTTCTAGGATTATAAGCTTCAAAGGGTAACCTTCTTCGAAGTTGTTCTTACCGCAATTGCCTTTTGGCTACAATTGTCATCTACTTGGTAATAAATATTGATATCATTCATTCTCACCAATAAAATCTCATTTACAATGGGTTTGGAAGATTAGAGAGATTGAGTCAAATTGTTTCAAAGTTATTTTATGAGTCTTGTAAGAAAATTCAGGTTCATTTTTAGCCTTGGGCTTTGTAGATTTTAGGAATCAGCAGGTCGTTCAGAAATTGGCTACATTTGAGCAAAATATGACCCATGATGCTGCAGGTGATCCATTATTGTAATGATTGTTGATGTAGTCTTTGAAAAAGTTCAATAAAATTTCACTTCTTCAACTTTTGGAAAAAAACAAAAGAAGTATTTCATTGTCGAAAGTCATAATGTTCATTAAAAAAAATTGGCTAGGAGCTTCTTCTAGAGATCAACTAACTGTTGAAATACCTTTGCTATGTCAATCGAAGCAGCTTTTGATTTTGGGTTGATTGGATTTTAAGTATAGCTTGAAAATTGTTAGTGTGTGGTCTTTGCAGGCTCTTACGTTTGGCCGTTGGCGTGATCTCTGTTTTTGATCATAATATTATTATTTAAAATTGTTCAAAACTAAAATGTTTTCGAGAACTGTATTATTAAATAAATTAACCTATGGTATTTTAGTTTGGATTTATGATTAAAAAACTAGAATATATCTTTAGTAAAAACAACCGTGCAACGCACGGGTCAAAACGCCAGTGTAACACCCCCGAATTTACAACGATTTTTCGGGAACTATCAACGTCATTATACATGAGCCGACACAACTGAACCGTCACAAACCCAAAGGCGTTACTGCAACATTTATCACTAACGAATAAATGCTAAGCATAAAGAAAAGCTAGGTATCAAAGGAAGCATCTAACCAAACTAAACATTAATATCAGAGTTGTCTATCAAGTGAACTTAAGTTCATTAAAGTATTATTACAACTTTGCCTTCAAGGGCACAAGCAAAAAAATCCCATAATCCAAAGTAAATAATAAGTCTAGAGAACAAGCCCACATTTAAACTCCAAGTTATCCATCCTCACTCAGCAACACCTACACTTTGATTTTGACGGAAACAAGGTACAGAAGTAAAGAGAAGAAACAAAAAAAAATAAAAATCAGATAAACTGAATAAACGTCGTCCATACCCACTAAAAACACTTTCGCAAACCTTACCTGGATTTTAGAAGAATCATTGAAATTCATTTGCATGCACAAGTAATCATACAACCAAGCACACGCATACTCAATATTCAATTACATGCAATTCTTGCTTTAGTGATCATTCGAGCACAAACAGATAAACCATCTTAATTAGAGTAATAAGAGAGCGAATAGAACATCGATTACCCATACTGTTCGTAGATAGATATAGACATGCCATGAACTTACTCTAGTGTATACTCACACTATCTCTAACATAATAATCAATACGTAGAGAATTAAACAATGGGGAATGATCCGTCCTGAACACGCTACGAGGTGTCCATAATAGTAACTTGGGAATCACGCATTCCTAGACTACATCAATTAGATAAGTCTCGATTGCTCGACTACTCCTAGGGATCCATTAGGAGTCTTATTCTCATTTACAATTCAATTCACATACTTGCATTGATTGACTTAGTGGTACAACGAGACCACGACTTACTACTTCATTTCATGCTCATGATAATGAATAATAATAACGACGATAACGACATTTATGCACATTAACATAATCATGCTTCATATATGTCTAACGAAATTTCGGCAGCACTTCGGCAGTAAAACATGTTATCCAAAAATTACACTTTCACAAATAATCCATCAAAGTATATTAGATGCTCACTAGCATTCAATAATAATCCATTCCAAATAGCACGTATATTATATCATAATAATACTAGAAATTCAACTTCGCCATACATGCTCAATAATTAGCATATGAACTAATTAATTAACGAAACTTCATAAACTTGTCATAATCAATATAATTCATAAGTACAGCGAAGAATATATTTATAATTCTCATAATTAACGACAATATATTTAATCATGCTTCGCATATTAAATTCACAACAAATAGTCAATTAGCACATAGCAAGACAAAACCTTTTTATGGGTTTTGAAAAGAGGTAGGCACAATCTCTTACCTAACAAACGCTCACTATGCAGTAGGTAATCTTGCAAATCACAACCCGATCATGCTTGTCCGTTAGGTCCTAATTATAAAATAATTACCGAGACATAATCAGTAAATACGAAAATACAGACAGTAATAAAATATTAATTTAGTATTTTATTTAAACGCCTTGATTTATTTCAATCAATCTAGGCTTTCAAAAATTCGAATTTGGGCTCCAAACGAGTACAAAAAAATAAAAACAATTATTGAAAAATACTGAAAATCCGAAATTAATTAAAACGAAATTATTAAACGAAATCCTAGTCGGTTTTTCGAGTCTAGGCCGTGATACACCAAGCATGGGGACCCATGACCTAGCCGATCACCAAGACCACCACCCACCGACCACCATGGTCGGCGGTGGCTCGCCGGAGCACCGGCGACGGAGGGGAGAGAGAGAATGAAAGATTGCGGGAGAGAGAGAGAGGAATTACAAGAGAGAGAGAAAGAAAGAGAGCGACTGAAAAAGAGAGGAGGGACGGGGAGGTCCCAGCAGCGCCGATCACTCGTTGGCGACCACCCAGGCGAGGCCTGGTGGCGCGGCAGCCGCGACAGCGCAAAACAGAGGGGGAAGGGGAAAACAGAGCACGGGGAGGGAGAGAAGGGAAAAGAGAGAGAAAGGAAGAGGGAGAAGGAGAGCTCACCGACGGGGCTTCTCCGGCGACAGGCGGCGGCAGCAAGGGAGGAGAGAGAGTGTGTGTGCTTGCAGCCGAGAGAGAAGAGAGAGAGAGTGCCGTGAGAGAGAGAAGAGAATTGTGAGGTTTTTGGCTCACTTTTTGTAAACTGATCAATTGGCCCATCTCTTAGCTTATATAGTTCCCCGGTCAATGAAAGTCAAAACCTACTAGACTTGGGATTAATTTTCTGGTTTAATTGCTAATTAATGACAATTAAAACCAATTAAATGCTAATTAAAACTAATTAAAACAATATGAATAGGCCTTATTCATATACAAAATAATTTAATTAAATCCGTCAATTTGATAATTATAAATCACGAAATGTCCATGATAATAATTAATATTATTATGGCTTGGAACAATTTGGCCCTCTTGGAGCTTACCGAGGATCTGACCTATAATAGAAAACTTTGGCGTAGTAGGATCCACATAGATGATACTAAATTGAGGGTGTAGGTTTTGTTTATTTATTTATTTGTTTGTTATTATTTCATTTATCTATCTATTTATTATTATTATTATTATTATTATTATTATTATTATTATTATTATTATTATTATTATTATTATTATTATTATTATTATTATTATTATTATTATTATTATTATTATTATTATTATTATAATTATTATTATTATTGCATTCACTTGTTTTAACATCCACCTTTTTGCCTGTTTCCTACTGATTTCAAAAATCAAATTATTTTCGTGGGTCTTTCAGAAACAGCCTCCGTACTAGGTGACTAGTTAGGAGTAAGGCTGCGTACATCTGGACCTCCCCAGACCCCGCCCTCGGCGGGACATCTACTGGGTTGTTGTTGTTGTTGTTGTTGTTGTTGTTGTTGTTGTTGTTGTTGTTGTTGTTGTTGTTGTTGTTGTTGTTGTTGTTGTATTATTATGGCTTGATTTGAATCAATTGAATCGTTATAAAAATATACAATTTAAATCTCCGAAACTATTTATAAATCAATTCTAAATCGATATAATAATTACAGAAAATATTGGGGCATCACATTCTACCCTCCTTAAAAGAAGTTTCGTCCCGAAACTTGAAACATGAAGTAATTACTTCTCAACGACGAAACGAGTTTACCCATACGAAGGTATAAAATGATTTTAGGACTACGACAATGCAATGCGTGTACTACGGTCGTGATCTAAGTCGATTAGCAATGCAGCATGCAATGCTAGAACATGCAACTCGTGTAAAGCGGTAAACAAAACACGAAATACTAGGTGTGACATTCTACCCTTCTTAAAAAGGGTTTCTTGCCGAAAATCAAATGGAATTAGTACCTTCGATAAAGAGTTCTGGGTACTTCTCGCGTGTCATGGATTCAGCTTCCCATGTTGCCTCTTCTTGACCATGGCGTGACCAAATAACTTTCACAATCAGAATGGTCTTTGTACAAGTCGAGCGCTCTTTGCGGTCAGTGATCTTGACTGGACGTTCTTCATACGTCAAACTCTCATCAAGTTCGATCGTTTCAGGTTGCACGGCATGAGTTGGATCATGTACGTATCGCTTCAATTGAGAGACGTGAAACACATTGTGGACTTTTTCAAGTTCCACAGGCGAAGCTAAACGATAAGCAACTTCACCAATCCTTTCTAGGATCTCGTAAGGTCCAATATAACGAGGACTCAATTTTCCTTTACTACCAAAACGCATAATGCCCTTGGTAGGAGATACTCGCAAAAGTATCTTGCTTCCAACCTCAAATTCTTCAGGTCTATGACCTCTATCTGCATACGATTTCTGGCGATCTTGTGCACTTTGCATCTTCGTTTGAATCACCTTCACAATGTCGACAGTCTGCTGGATCATGTCAGGACCCAAAACTGCAGTCTCGCTAATGTCGTTCCAACATACAGGCGATCTACATTTCCTACCATACAAGGCTTCATATGGTGCTTGATCGATGCTCGAATGATAGCTGTTGTTGTAAGAAAATTCGATCAACGGAATGTGCTTGTCCCACGAACCTTGATATTCGAGGGCACACGCTCGAAGCATATCCTCCAGAGTCTGAATCGTTCTTTCTGTCTGGCCATCTGTTGCAGGATGAAAAGCGATACTAAACTTCAATTTGCTTCCGAAAGCTTCTTGTAGTTTATGCCAGAAGTTAGAGATAAATCTCGAGTCTCTATCAGAAACAATATCTTCAGGTACACGATGAAGTCTCATGACTTCCTTGGCATACGCGTCAGCCAGCTTCTCCATTTCCCACGTGTCATGCATAGGGATGAATCTCGCGACCTTCGTCAAACGATCTACAACCACCCAAATGGTGTTGTTCTTCTTTTGTGTCGAAGATAAGCCCATGATAAAATCCATAGAAATCGAATTCCAATTTCAAGTAGGGACTTCCAGTGATTGTACCATTCCACCCGGTCTTTTGTGCTCGATCTTAACTTTCTGACATGTCAAACACTTCGCTACAAACTCAGCGACTTCTTGTTTCATTCTCTTCCACCAGAACACTTGGCGAAGATCTTTGTAAAGCTTATCTCCACTAGGACGTACAGAATACGGCGTATTATGAGCTTCACCCAGAATCTGACTTTTGATAGCTGGGTCATTGGGTACGCAAACACGTTCTCGAAACCTCAAAATTCCATCTTGGCCCAAAGTAAAGTCCTCAGACCTACCCTCGTCTTTGTGGTTTAGAATCCGCTGAAGATCCTCATCATCACTTTGTCTATCTTTGATCTCTTCGAGTAACATTGGTCGAACAGTCATATGTGCTAAGGTACACTAAATGTCACCTTGAAACACAATCTCTACCTCGAGACTTTGCAAGTCACATATGATCTCCTTTGGAAGTACTAAAGCAGGGTTTAAGGTATGTCGAGTCTTCCTACTCAAAGCATCAGCGACTACATTCGCTTTACGCTCATGGTACTGGATATCAATGTCGTACTTCGTCAGAAGTTCTAGCCATCTCCTTTGGCGCATGTTCAACTCTTTCTGCGTAAAGATATATTTTTGAGACTCTTATGATCTGTTATGACCTAAAATATCCACTTTGATCTTTTGGATCATTTCCTACTAGGACTCATCCCAATGGGCCTTCTGGAAGCCGTTTTATCAAAGAGGAGGCCCAGTAAGGGCACGTGTCAACACGGGAGCTGACCTAAGACACCCCTCCTATCAACATACACCACGTGTCACCTAGGGATTGCCCCAGTGCCCGTGAAATCCGCGCCTATCGAATACCATCATTTCAGGTATGAACAGAATAACTATTTTCAATCAATCAAATCATTTATTATCGAATAGAGAGAGAATACTGACTTAAGCATCGGAGCGGGGATCCTGAAAATCCCCTCCGGGCTAGTGACGTATTCTGATTTTGCAGGTATCAGAGGCTCGGTAACAGTACTCCCAGTGTACGAAGAAACACGCACAACATGATCAATGAACATCTTGACTGCGGAACCATACAGGTAGTGTTGCCAAATCTTCATTACGAATACGACAGCAGCAAGTTTTAGATCGTGCATAAGATAGTTATCCTCGTGCTTTTTCAATTGTCGTGAGGCGTAAGCCACGACCTTTCCATGTTGTATCAAAACACATCCTAAGCCATGCTTAAACGCGTCACTGTAGACCTCATATCCTTGTGTTCCCGACGGCAATGTCAAAATAGGTGCGCTCGTAAGACGTTTCTTTAACTCTTGGAAAGCAGTCTCACACTTGTCAGACCATACAAACTTTGTCGTTTTCTTCATCAAGTTCGTGATAGGCTGCGCAATCTTTGAAAAACCTTCCACAAATCGTCTATAGTAGCCAGTGAGTCCAAGAAAACTCCAAACTTCGGTCATGGTCATTGGTCTTGGCCAATCTGTAACATGTTGAATCTTCTCTAGATCTACGACTAAACCATCCTTAGACACCACGTGTCCTAGGAAAGATACCATGTCTAACCAAAACTCAAAGTTTGACAACTTGGCATAAAGTTGATGTGTTCGAAGAATCCCCAAGACAGTACGTAAATGTTGCTCATGCTCCTCGGTGTTCTTTGAGTAAACCAGAATATCATCGATAAAGACTACAACGAACTAGTCTAGGTAAGGCTGGAACGTACGATTCATCAAGTCCATAAATTTTGCAGGCGCATTGGTCAACCCAAAAGGCATCACAGTGAACTCGTAGTGCCCATACCTCGTCCTAAACGTTGTCTTCGCAATATCAGGCTCAGAGATTCTCAACTGATGTTATCTTGATCGTAGGTCTATCTTTGAGAAAAAAGACGCTCCACGCAGTTGGTCAAACAGTTCGTCAATTGTGGGAAGTGGGTATCTATTCTTGATCGTGATCTTGTTCAACTCGCGGTAGTCAATGCACAGTCTCATACTACCATCCTTCTCTCTTGCGAACAAAACAGGAGCACCCCAAGGCGATACACTCGGACGTATGTATCTCTTTTCCAAAAATTCCACCAGTTGTGTTTTTCAGTTCCTTCATCTCTGCAGGTTCCATACGATATGGTGCTTTCGAAATTGGTACAGAACCTGGAGCTAGGTCGATCGTAAAGTCGATAATGCATTGTGGAGGCATTTCGGGAATCTCTTCGGGAAAAACGTCCGCGTACTCAAAAACTACGGGAATAGGCTGCAGGGCTTCCATCTCGCGGCTCGTATCCACCACATGACAAAGGTAAATCGCTTCAGCCTTAGTCACGCACTCTTTGACCTTCATAGTCGCCATCACCTTTAGCTTAGGCTTGACCACAACTCCTCGATAAGTGATCTTCTTACCCTTAGGTCCTCGCGAAGATACGCGTTGCTCGAAGCACTCTATCTTAGCCCTAAACTTGTACAACCAATCCATTCCCAAAATAACGTCAAAATCACCCAATTCGAATTGTATCAAGTCCGCAGGTAGCTCGGAACCAGCTATTCTAATCGAACACTTCTCGTACAATGAATTACAATTAACATTCGCCCCATTAGGCATCGTAATGTTCGCCCTATACACTGAACTAGGTTCTAGGCCTATCTTAGATGCAAAGCTCTTAGAAAGAAAAGAATGCGATGCACCACTATCAAACAAAACAAAAGAGAAAAAGAATTAACAAGAAAACTACCAGCAATCACGTTCGGGTTTGCTTCTGCCTCATTGCGATTCATCAAAAAAATTCTGCCATTAACCCCTCTATTGTTGTTGTTGTTGTTGTTCGGCACGGGATTAGCAGTAGCAAGAGCTTGTTTGTGTCTGGTTGTTCACAGCAGGAGGAGCGTTGTTGCGGTTGTTGTTGTTATTGTAACCCCCGTTTCCACGGTAGTTACCACCATTACCACGATAGCCATTATTATTCCCAACACGATTGTAGTTGTTATCGCGATTCTGCCCATTACCATTCCTACCTCGGCTCCAATATTCAGAAGCTTTGTGACCCGGCTTGTTGCATTCATAGCACTGCAGCACGTCACCACGATAGTTCTTATCAGCATGCGTTTTGTTACAGCGAGTACAAGGCGTATTCCTTCTAGCCATTATCGTAGCTCGATGACTATTCGAGTCACGATTTCTGTTCGCATTGTGGTTCTGACCAACTTGGTAATTATTGTTTCCATTAGGTCTTGGCCTCTTGTCGCCATTGTTCGACTGCGATGGATTGCCTTAATCGCGCTTGTTCTTACCCAGATGCGTGTCTCGAAGTCCTACAATCCTCTCCTGATTCAAGGCCTTGTCATAAGATTCCTGAAAAAGTGACGTATTGTCCAGTGACAAAACGGTGAATGTCCCATTTTAGTCCATCCTCGAACCTTTCGATTCGTTCTGCTTCGGTTGTCAGCAGATTAGGAGCAAAGATAACAAGCTCATTGAACTTGGCAGCATGCTCAGCCACAGACAGCTTGTCTTGGCTTAACCCTTCAAACTCACGTTGTTTAAGGCATATTAGAGAACTAGGATAAATTCTAGCATGAATGGATTCCTTAAAACGATCCCAGTTGTAGTTCGGTATTGCAAGCAAGTCAGTTCGCACATCATTCCACCATTTGTTGGCCTCACCTTTTAGGTAATACGTTGCAGAGCTAATCTTCATGTTGTTAGGCCGACTCGTAGCCAAGAATAACTTCGCAAACTCAATGATCCAAGTCTCCAGCTTAGTTGGATCAGCACCACCTTCGAACGTAGGAGGTTTAAGAGCGTCAATATCTCGGAAGCTGCGCGCTGCAGAGGCTTGTGCGGTTTCCATCTCTTCTTGGCATGCCATTTGTCGCGCCATGATCTCGACCATGTCGGTCAGACCATCTTCGAGTCTAGCGATTCTATTGGCGATGGTTGTCATTTCGCGATCTGAGAATATAAAAGTAATGGTATGAACACCATTTACACAATTTGCACATCTCGACCCATTAAGGTATAATTGAGAGAAATAGGTTGTAATTGAAACCTTTCTTTTGACATTTAGCAAATAGCATATAAGTTTCGATAATCGACCCTACATTGTAGGTCTAAGCAACATACTTGCTTTATTGTTCTCATTTCTCATGCATAATAGTTCGATAGGCATACAATACACTTTAGACACATAGGTCTCTCATGAATAGACAAAGATATTCATAATACACATAATGAGGCTCTATACTATTTTAGTAGGGCAATGGACAGTCATACTTAATCATATTGATATGCTGTAGCTCTTGGATCACAAAAGAGTTGATAATGCTCAACAAAAAATTTGCCATATGTTTGACATGGATTTCCTATCATGTCACGACGATATGAGATAACATTCATGCTTTTAGTCAACCATGCAAATATGTCACAACGACAATGATGTAAACAAATCACAACGACATTCATATAATCAGATGAAATAGTTTTGCAATAAGATAGATTACAAAATAAGTAAGAGTCATAAATATTTGTTTCTTAGGCAACTACACACCACACCAATCTTGACCACGCAGGGTCATCACAAAAATGAAATAATGTTTCTAAACAAAACGACTAACTCTAGTCAATAAAATAGCTAAACATCAACTGAATTTTGCTTCGATCCGGGAGGTGTATCATCATCATCATCATCATCCCTCCTTGGCTTCACTTCCCTAAATGGCGTGTAAGGATGCTCGTCACCTCTGAACTTTTGAGGCATGAAGCGCCTTCTTTGACGTGGTTAACCTTCCACTCGAACTCTCGCATATATCCCTCGGAGCAGGCACTAAGACATGGTTAACCTTCCACTCGAACTGAGACAAGCATAGTTCATTGCCAACACCCTGAAAACTCAGCGCCCAATGATTGCCTTTGCCATACTTCTCGTCGTTGATGTAGCCACTCTTCAGTACCACATCGTCATATTTCTCCTTGAGACCTCTCCAAGGATGCATGTTGGGTAAGTCAGATAGTAAGAGTTCTACCCAAAAATCTTGGTGTTTCCTCGTACGGTTCTCATATTTGTAACGCTCGATCAATGTAGGCACGGATGTCATCTAGTTCGGCATCAGTGGCGAAGAAAGGCTCCACAGAAGGAGACACATCAGCAGGAGGCGAATGAGGTATAGAGTTGTTGCCGCTTGCATCACCAATATCCTCTAAGTCTAGCATGCTAGGTGAATGAGGGACTCCAGCTCTATACTCAAATCGCATCTCGAGATCCACAGAGTTAGGCTCAACACTTGGCTCGTCAGCAGGAGTATCGTTAGCCTCAGGTTCAGACTCAATAGGTTCCTCTTAAGACTCAGGATCCTCGTTAGCTTCCAAGTCATGGTTAGGTTTGATTGGCACGTCATCATTACGACCTTCATGCGCGGGTTGTTCCACCTCAAGCTCAGGTGCGCCATTGCCGTGTGCCACAGACTCGTGTCCGGCCTCGTCTTGTGTTGGCTCGCTATCAGAGATGTCTACGTATTCCACCTCGTGCTTAGGTGCAACGATCATCGCTCTCGGTTTTCTACCTCTGGTCGATTTCATCGCGGTCAAATGAGTAGTTTCCATCTACAAAATGGCAATCAAACAATAAGAACATTTAAATCACAATTAAGGTGATTTCAAGTAATTTCTAACTTCTAGGACTACTGCGCTCAACGGCTTTAATTAAATTTTATTTTCCCCCAAAATGAAACTAATCTTTATTAATTCATTTAATAAACCTATGTAACCTTTTAAACCTAGGGTTGTGATACCATTTGTAACACCCCCGAATTTACAACGATTTGCTGGGAACTATCGACGTCATTAAACATGGCTTGTCACCATTGAACTGTTCCAAACTCGAGAGTAGTTACTGCAACATTTATCACTAAGGAATAAATGATAAGCAGAAAGAAAAGCTAGGTATCAAAGGAAGCATCTAACCAAACTAAACATTAATATCAGAGTTGTCTATCAAGTAAATTTAAGTCCTTTAAAGTATTATTACAACTTTGCCTTCAAGGGCACAAACCAAAAATCACATAATCCAAAATAAATAATAAGTCTAGTGAACAAGCCCACATTTAAACTCCAAGCTATCCGTCCTCACTCAGCAACACCTGCACTTTGGTTTCCGTGACGGAAACAAGGTACAGTAGAAAAGAGAAGAATCAAAAGAAAAAAAATAGATAAACTGAATAAACGTTGTCCATACCTAGTAAAAACACTTTCGCAAACCTTATCTGGGTTTTAGAAGAATCACTGAAATTCATTTGCATGCACAAGTAATCATATAACCAAGTAGGGGTGAGCAGAAATTCCGGGTACCCAGTACCGGAATCGGAATTGGTTAGGAACTGGTGGTTCCAGAACCGGAACCGGTCTAACCAATTCCAATTCCAATTCTCAAAAATAGGAATCGGTACCAACCAATTCCACTTCCAATTCCTGACTTTTGGGAACCGGAACCGATTGGGTACCCTGTGTAAAAAAATTAAATGACTTTTTCCTTTGTTAGAAATAGAGAATGGTGATTTTCTAGTAAGGTTAGTAGACTAAAATTTTCCATTTGTACTTTTGTTGTTTTTAATGGTTGTATTTGTAATATTAATAATTAATTAATTGTATACGTTATTTTAAATTTTGATTTACAATGTTAAGTATTTTGATTGTAGTATTTGATTTTATGTTTGCGGTATTTTTGTAAACTAATATTTATTAGTGTTTTTTATCATTAAAGTATACATTTATTTGATTTAAAAAATAAGAAAAATTGGATTTAATGCAGACTTGGGTACCCAGGAACCAGTAGGTACTCGGTGGATCCAATTCCAAATCCTAATATTTAGGAACCGTTGCAACCAATTGAATTTCCAATTCCTACAAATTAGGAACCGGTGGATCCAATTCCAACTCTGGGTAGTGCAATACACGGTGGGTACCTGGTTGCGCTCACCCCTACAACCAAGCACACGCATACTCAATATTCAATTACATGCAATTCTTGCTTTAGTGATCATTCGAGCACAAACAGATAAACCATCTTAATTAGAGTAATAAGAGAGTGAATAGAACAGCGATTAGCCATACTGTTCATAGATAGATATAGACATGCCATGGATTTACTGTAGTGTATACTCACACTATCTCTAACATAATAATCAATACGTAGAGAATTAAACAATGGGGAATGATCCGTCCCGAACACGCTACAAGGGATCCATAATAGTAACTTGGGAATCACGCATCCCTAGAGTACATCAATTAGATAAGTCTCGATTGCTCGACTACTCCTAGGGATCCATTAGGAGTCTTATTCTCATTTATAATTCACTTCATATACTTGCATTGATTGACTTAGTGGTACAACGAGACCACGACATACTACTTCATTTCATGCTCACGATAATGAATAATAGTAACGACGATAACGACATTTATGCATATTAACATAATCATGCTTCATATATATCTAACGAAATTTCGGCAGCACTTCGGCAGTAAAACATGTTATCCGAAAATTACACTTTCATAAATAATCCATGAAAGTATATTAGATGCTCATTAGCATTCAATAATAACCCATTCCAAATAGCACGTATATTATATCATAATAATACTATAAATTCAACTTTGCCATACATGCTCAATAATTAACATATGAACTAATTAATTAACGAAACTTCATAAATTTGTCATACTCAATATAATTCACAATTACAGCGAATAATATATTTCTAATTCTCATAATTAACGACGATATATTTAATCATGCTTCGCATATTAAATTCACAACAAATAGTCAATTAGCACATAGCAAGTCAAAATCTTTTTATTGGTTTTGGAAAGAGGTAGGCACAATCGCTTACGTAACAAACGCTCACTACGCAGTAGGTAACCTTGCAAATCACAACCCGATCACGCTTGTCCGTTAGGTCCTAATTAAAAACAATTACCGAGACATAATAAGTAAATAAAAAACTATAAACAGTAATAAAATATTAATCTAGTATTTTATTTAAATTTCTTGATTTATTTCAATCAATCTAGGCTTTTCAAAATCTGGATTCGGACTCCAAACGAGTACAAAAAAATAAAAATAATTATTGAAAAATACTGAAAATCCGAAATTAATTAAACCGAAATTATTAAACGAAACCCAAATCGGTTTTTCGATTCTAGGCCGTGATACACCAAGCATGGGGACCCACGACCTAGCCCATCACGAAGACCACCACCCACCAACCACCATGGTCGGTGGTGGCTCGCCGGAGAACCAGCGATGGAGGGGAGAGATAGAACAAAGATTGCGGGAGAGAAAGAGAGGAATTGCGAGAGAGAGAGAGAGAGAGAGAGAGAGAGAGAGAGAGAGAGAGAGTAGGGATGGGGAGGTCCTAGCAGCGCCGGCCACTCGGCGGCGAACACCCAGGCGCCGCAGCCGCGACAGCGCAAAACAGAGGGGGAGGGGGAAAATAGAGCACGGGGAGGGAGAGAAGGGAAAAGAGAGAGAAAGGAAGAGGGAGAAGGAGAGCTCACCGGCAGGGCTTCTCCGGCGACAAGCGGCGGCAGCAAGGGAGGAGAGAGAGTGTGTGTGCGTGCGACCGAGAGAGAGAGAGAGATAAAAGAGAGAGAGTGCCGTGAGAGAGAGAAGAGAATTGTGAGGTTTTTGGCTCAGTTTTTGTAAACTGATTGATTGGCCCATCTCTTAGCTTATATAGTTCCCCGGTCAATGAAAGTCAAAACCTACTAGACTTGGGATTAATTTTCTGATTTAATTGCTAATTAAGGACAACAATTAAAACTAATTAAATGCTAATTAAAACTAATTAAAACAATATGAATAAGCCTTATTCATATACAAAATAATTTAATTAAATTCCTCAATTTGATAATTATAAATCACGAAATTCCCATAATAATAATTAATATTATTATGGCTTGATTTGAATAAATCGAATCGTTATATAAATATACGATTTAAATCTCCAAAACTATTTATAAATTAATTATAAATCGTTATAATAATTATTGAAAATATTGGGGTATCACAGCTAGTATATGTATATAATAGAGTTCAGGTGAGATGACAAGCTACTGTGAGATGGTGAGAAGTCGATCTCAGCCGTTGATTAGTCAGATCGTATGGCTCAAAATCCTTGCGTGTTTTTTTAGTGACTGTGCTTACTTTTTTTTTCTCTCTCTTTTCTTATTTTCCAATCTTCACCCAACGAAATCAATGCCTAATCGTTCGTCGTTTCTTATTTCTTTCTCTCTCCTCACCCTCCCTTTATCTCTACTCACCCAACCTCCCTTCTCTCTCTTCATCCCTTTTATCCCCACCATTGGTATGGTTGATGAAGCAAGAAATCAATCTTGAAGAAGAGATATTGAGCTCACAATTGTATTGGTTTCGATTTCTAGGTATGTTTTGTTTGAATTTTGTATTTTGAGGGTTTAACTTTTGCACATCTTCGATTTCTAGGGTTGTGTTCGTTGTCTATGTCGATTTCTAGGGTTTTTTTTTTCCTTTGTCTATGTTCGATTACTAGTTTTTCATTGATTGACTACTAATGTAGTTCATTTTATTGTTGTATAAGTTCATATCTCCTTTATTTTTTTCGATTAAAAGTTCGAGCTACCTTCTTCTTTGTTAGCAATATTGTTGAGGTGCATGATTGAATTTTGTTGTGTTCTGGGTTCTATGTGATGTGTAATTATTATGAATCTTCTGAAGTAGTAACTCATTGATTTTGACTTGCAATTGAATTGATAAAAAGAAGTATCAGTGTTTGATTCATATAGTTAGATAAGTGAATTGATATAAATAATTTGCTTGATAGTGAGGCAGGTTGATGGAGTTGTATAGTGGTTCTAGGTTAGGTAAAAATGGTGAGGAGTAATCATTTTGTGTTGTATTAGATGGATGTTGCACGTCATTTTCTTTTAGCTTGTAAAATTTGAGTATGGTTGTCTATGAAGCTTTAGTGAAAGCCAGGCTTGAAGAAAATTTTAGTTAAAAAGTAACTCCTACTAAGCTAAAAAGTTACCCCTATTCAGTTTTAAAGTGACCCCCTGTTTCATCAAATAACCAAGCAGCCAACTTTCTGTTTATGTATGTGGATATTATGTTGTGTGTGTATGAAACAGAGTGCATAGCATGGTGGTAAAATTATTGTCATAGTCGTTTTGTGATTTAATTGGCTCTAACCAAAGTCTATGCTCCTGATTCCTTAGAGAGGTGGCAATTGAGTAGAAGAACTACGAAATATTGACATTTGCTGGTTGGACTTGTGATTCTTTGACTATTTCTACTTTATGTTTAGGCAATGTAGTTGAGTAGCTCTTTGGGGCAGTGTTCCTTCTCATTTGGCAAGAGAAGTGATTGACTTTGCAGATTGGTATTTATTAAAGAGTAAAGAATTAGAGAATTTTATCAAGTAGTTCATCTGTTGGAGTTATGTGTGGGTGTTATATATTAATACAGAGTGTTGCATATACAAGGGGTCAATATTGCTTATACAGAGGGTCATTTTTGCTTATACAGAGGGTCACTATAAAGAAACATGTAATAAGTCACCTATGTAATGCATACATTGGCTGTTGTTCCCGATATATCTTGTGTAGTGTTTTATTGCTTGTGCTTATTTTAGACAGTGTAAAATGGTCTATGATACACATTGTCATTTACGTTTTGATAACTAAAGATGACCCCTTATACAATCAAAAGTGACCCATTTAAAAACATAAAGTGACCAAAGATATATCACTTGGTTTATCGGGATTAGTTATTTAAAGCTACTAGCTCAAATGATAGAGCATGGTGCATTTACATGGCACATATGTAGGTTCGAATATTACATAGGCTTTTAAGCTTTAAAAGAAAAAGAGAAGTCAACATGTTAAGCAAAAGAGTAAAGAGTGACCCATTTTAACTAAAAGTGACCCTTACCTGGCTACGAAGTGAACTTCACAATAATTCATTATCGAGAAGAATGTGCGTTTGAAGGAAGAGACATATGGTGATGCCTGTGTAATCTCTGACTAAAAGAGCCTTATTGAGAACACACCAGCCATGTAGACATATGGTTGATGTGATGGCGTTGAAACGTTTGAAGAAGAGAATGGCCTTAAAAGATATTCGAAAGTAGTTTTTAACAAAGCAGGCCTGCTTGCTGTTAGAGTTTTAGAAGAATGACATTTGTAGGTCGATTTTCAAACATCTGTAGCTTTTAGTTCTACAGCATATATCATGCATACCATTGTTGCTTTTGATGTATATACCCCCTTTTGGCTGATTGTTTTTTTGTATCATAACTGAATGGATGAGAAGAAAAGCAATTACTTGATAGTGAAGATTTTTCACCAATTACAAAAAAAAGGAAAGAAAGGGAGCTTTATTGAGTACCCATAGCACAGATGTTCAGAAGAACCCTGAAGTTAAGTGCAAGAACTGGGGCAATGTATTATTAGTCTCACCACACCCTATGTGGCAGAAGATTGACGCTCAAAGAAAGCAGCTCCAGAAACATAATAAAGTGACCCATTCTTGGTTTGTAGAGTTTCGTTCATTTTGTTAATTCAGGCAATGCAAAGTGTTTTATGATGGAAACTCTCATTTCCCTTCTAATAACTAAAAGTGACCCCTTATACAATCAAAAGCGATATCTTCTACAATCAAAAGTGACCCATTCAAAAACACAAACTGACTTGTAACAACTTTTTTTGTAACAACTTAAAAGTACCATAGGCTAATAAAAAAGTGACCCAAATAATACTTAAGAGTCACCCTCAAATTTATAACCTCATAGCGTATTTTGGATTCGAACCTATATCCTCTTGCACAATTGCACAGTGTTCTACCAATTGAGCTAATAGGCTACATTATATCCAATGCTACTAACACTGTTAAACTTAAATAGAAGTTAGTCAATGTTTCACACTCATCATGTACGGAGGGCCGGAGGTCACAATACATAGATCCTATAGTACTAAAAAAGAGTGAAAATTTATCTTGCAGATCTCATAACAAAACATAAGAGTAATAGCAAAAATGACCCTAAATTCTCATACAAATGACCCTATATTCTCATACAAGTGACCCTATATTCTCATTCTTAGTGAAAAACTACTATTCAGTGAGGATGCAATTTCAGCCTCAAATCTTTTAAGTTACAACTTACAAGTGACCCCCTTGTATTGTACTAGAAGCTATTCATTTCACATATTAAAGTGACCCCTATTTTTAAGGGATGAGCAACACCTATGTCAGCTAGACTAGTGTTTCTTAGGCATATATGCAAGATTTTTGGTTGTAAATGGTATAAAGAACAAGCTAAACTATTAAGAGAGAATCGGAAAAAGCTTAGTTCTACCATCAGAGTAACCTCCACAAAATTTAACAATAAAGCACCAGTTTTGAACTAGCTGAATTCATATTTCTTGAGCAACAAGGGGGCGGGCGTGTGCATTTGTATTTTCTGAACTGCAAATGATAACTACCGAAGCAACTTCTCACACAAAATAGCTACTGGAACAACTTTATTGAGCAAAATGGGTGAAATACAAGCAGTTGTGTTTACAGTTGTCCCAACTTTAAGTGACATGTAAAAGTAATCTGTTAAAAGTGACCCTGAATTCCTATATAAGTGGCCCTAAATCCTCATATAAGTGACCCTGAGTTGTTTTACAGTTATCCCAATTATATGTGAGTGAAAGAATCCAATGGTTAAATATTCAGACGACAACACCAAGTCAGTATACTCAATTCAAACAATTAAAGACGGTCCAATTTGAAGCAAATGTAATTCAAGACAATTACAAACAACAAAAAAATCCCTATTTTTCGTTACAAAACCCTAGAAATCCGAAAACTCCTCAATACATTGCATATTCGTGGAACTAGAACAAAAACCGCATACATCACTAAGAACAACAACAAATTAAAACAACAACTACAGTCAAACACGAACATGAAATCCTAATTTCAGCAAATTACAAATTGCCCAAAAACTAATCTCAAGTTATCAAATCGCTATGGTTTGGTTTTTCTAAATCTGACTCCTTATTCTTCTGCGAATTTGGAAGCATATATAGCATCATTCTGGGAGAGACACTTGGGCAGAGGAGGGGGAAGAAGAGAGAGCCGAGGAGGGAGAAGAAGAGAGACACACATGGGCAGAGGAGGGAGAAGAAGAGATGAATGAGCGTCGACTTTTCAAACGATGAGAGAGAAAGGAGCCTTTCCAGTTCAGCATATTTACGATCATGCCATTAATGAACGGGGTGATATGGAGCGTTAGATCAGGGCGATCGGATGGTTGAGATCCCTTCTCACCAGATCCTTACTCTATATATATATATGGGCTTCTCACCACTATTTAAAGACTTCTATGGGCTATTTTGATTTTGCCCCCTGTGACTTATTTTGACTTTTCTTTAATAAATGACTTTTATCTACTGTAATTCAAGTCTGTTTTTATTTCGTGTGTAAAAAATGCCCCCCTAATACATATATAAACATTTCGAGTTTATTTTGTATTATTGAGCTGATGACACTTCGTTTCCTGCGCTTTAATTGTACAACCCTTTTTGTAGGTACCCGTTCATTGGTCATAGGTAATCGTGCTGCAGTTAATGATGAGCAGAACTATTATAAGTATCTTCTTTCGAGTTTTTCTTTCTTCATCTCTCACTTTCTCTCTCTCTCTCTCTCTCTCTCTCTCTCTTCATTTCAGTCCCTAAAATTTCCCTCAAATTCGACTATCTTATTCTTCATCAATTTCCTTAGTTTACCTGATCTTTTTCGACCAAAGATGGCTGTTCATCTCTTTTTGGATTCAGTTAGTATTGAATCTCTTAATTTGCCTCTTCATGCCCAAAGTCTTTTCGAATTGACTTCGACGCATTCTGATTTGTATCGGCCCCAGTCTCTTATCCTTCACCATTCGTCCTATAAGTCTCTTGATGATTCTCCTTTTCGAGGTAAGCTTCTTAAATCTTTCTCTTTAGGTCCTTATTTTGATCCTACCCCTATACGAGGTGTCTCTCAAAGTACATTTTTATGAGTTTTTTCTTCTACTTTTCATGGTCGTAGTTCCTCACTAATTCTTTCTTCTCGTGGTTTTCGATCTACCTTCCCTATCCATAATAGACTTGTTCATGGGTAGATTAATTTTCTTAACGAGCGCCCTAGGCGTTGGTTCAATCGCCTTCAGAATTTTCATTCTCGTTGGCGTTCAAATAAGATCCTGGATTTTTTTCATTTATCACTTTTTGCAAAGATAACTTATGATGGTAATATTTCTACTACACTCTGGCATGCTTGGCATCCTGCCATTAATTGTTTTGTTACTAGAGAGGGTGTTCAAACCGTAACCTTCGAGGACATTGCTTACCTTACTGGCGTTTGCCCAGATTATCTTACTCAAATACTGTTGGGTTATTGTTTCTGTGATTAATCCAAAATTAGTTATGAATATTATTATGAGCCAGCTGATGCTCTTTTAAAATCTTTTTCTACCCCTGCTTCTTCTTGAACTGTCTCATATCGAAGTTACTGACTCATTTTTCATATCTTCCTCCCACAATCCATGTGTCTAACTTTGAGGTAGTCTTGTTTCCTTGTTGATGAGTTAAAGTTCATCAATTGAAAATACCTTTCTTTTCTTAGCAACCAACATGGCTTCAATGAAAGGTCCAATTCCGTTGGCCCCTTTTCTCCTTTCTTTTTTTTTAAGGGCATGTCGAATCTAACACGAGATCTTTTCCCTGAGGATCTACAGGTTCAACAATCTTGCCCTTTTTGGCTTCTCACAGCCTGGGGTTTTATATATTATCCTTCTCGAATGGAAATTTCATCTATTGAAACACATATTTTTTCTTATCAGAAAGAATTAGCTTCTCGTGATGGTGACTTTTATTCTTGTAATCTATCTCCTTATGCTGAATGGTCTTCTGTAGCTAAGGCATGCTTCAATTTACTTCAATCCCAGCAGGTTGAAGACCTTCCTTTGGCGCTTTTTGTAGTTTTTTCTTCGAAACCTCGCTTTATTTGGCATCCTCACCATTATTTAGGAATACCTGATTTTAGTGTAGAAGATATTCGAAGGATACTTCCTTGGTGGCTTTGAGATCTTATTCCCTTTTCTATGACCCCTCCTGTCGAACCTTATTGGAGATCAGTTCTTGGCTACTATTTTTTGAGCTTCCTTGGCTTAGTACTGAGGTATATAATCCTCAATTAGTTACTCGTCAGTTTGGTATTCGTCAAGTTTGGCAGTTTCTTTGATTGAAGCTTTGAATCGTCTTGGAATATGAGGCAAAACCAGGCGTCGATCGATGTAGGATTGGAAAATCAGGCTTCACAGTTGAGGGTTCGTAATCACGTCCTTTTACAAAATCAGTTGGGGGAGGTTAATATTCCTCCTTGGCTTCGCACATGTTCCTTTGAGTCGGAATATACTATTCGGTGGGATCAGTTCTTTCAATCTTCTTTTGGCGTTCTTGCCTTGCATTCACGCCTTGAGAAGGTTCTTCAGAAATTATTTCCTACTGGTGCTTAGTCTTTCTTGCAAACGATGAGTATAATTGAGGCTTTCGACTCTAGGCCAATGGTATTTTCTTTTCGAAATATTCAATTGAAATTTTTTTCTCTTGGTTCCTTTAACTAAATTTAGTGTATTATGTTTTGTAGGTTCTTTCTGAACCCAATCTTTCAAACACTGAGCTTATCGAAGGTGATATCAATGTCCAAATCGAGTCTATTTCCAGAAAAAGGGATCATGAGCAAGGTATTGCTTTGCAATCTATTGTATTGCTCTTTATAAACATTTTCCCTTCATAAAATAACATATTTTGCTTTATAAACTTGTTAGTAGGAACAACGTCTCCATCAAGCTCTATAGATTCTTTCAACCTTCACATTGCTGCTCCGTCCTCTCGACCATCGATGTCCATGGATGTTAATTCGCTTGATAAGAGTCCTTCTAAAGCCCTCCCTTCTCGTTCTGAACCCATATCTAGTCAGGAGGAATCATTTGCTTTAGCTAGAGGAATACCCTATCATTTTGTTTGTCTCTTTTCCATTGTCTTCAGTAAGTTTTCTTTTATCTTTTAGCAGCAACCCAGGATATGGATGTTGTCCCTTCTCCCTTGGTTGGGAATCAACTTGTAGTTGCTTCTGATTTAACTACTCGACCCCTTGTTGATCGTCCTGATGAGGATTATTATCGCGAAGAGCAATTTTCTCCCCCATCTTTGTCTGTAGCAGAATCCCAATCTTCGACTACCTCTTCGAGTATAACCCTATTCCCAAGTTTCTTGAATTCTCTTTCTAATGTTGAATTATTTTCTTATTTTTGAATTATGTTTGCAGATTCTTTAATGACCATTATTGACGATCTTTTGACTCCTACTCTTGGAATCCTTGATGTTGCCAATTAAGTAGGTATTCGTTTATTGAATGCCCTTGAGGCAGATTGGCCAGATATCTCTGATGCGCTAGAGTTGGAGGACTTTATCAAGTCCCACCATCAAAGTTTTCCTACAGATCTTAGGGACCTGGTGCTTCGAAGTAGTAGTCCTCTAGTTTCAGTTGTGCAAGATTTACAGAATGCCCGTTCTGAGGGAATTCCTGAGACCGATTTGGAGGCTTGTGCTCGTCCCGTTGATTTTCTAAATGATATTACTGCCGGAAGAAAAGGTCTTCAACAAAAGAAGCAACTTTGTGATTCTGCTAAGTAAGAACTTCTTGCTATTGAGGACAAGATAGCCTTTTTGTCCAGTCGTAAAGCAGAAGTTCCTGATTCAATTTCTCCTCATGATAAGAAAAAAACAGGACCTTCAATGTTGAATATTTGATCTAGTGCGCTCCAAGGATGCTCGAGTAGCCCACCTTACTGAATTCCACGATACCAAGGCTTCGATATTGCTACTTCTTCGAAGTATTGAGCAATTCCTTAAACCTTCTTCTTTGTTTTTTTTTATTTTTTTATTTTTTATTTTCGTTTATTTCGTTTATTCAAAAGCATGTATCTTTAGACTTTTAATGTTATTAGATTATACTTTTATTTAATTCGAAAAGCTTAAGAATTTCGTATGATATCTTTCAACGTTTATCTCTTTCCAAAGTTGTGGAAATCTATTGTAAATGTTATCTTTGTATATATCCCAAGTCGAAGGAATATATTTCTTCAGATATTTACCATTTATTGCTCATCCAAATTGTTTTGCATTTGTGTTTAGCAACTTGTATGCATTTCCTGGTTCAACACTTTCGAAAATGAATGATCCTTCCCAATATGGTGACTATTTCCCATAGAACTTGTTTTTTGTCCTTGAGGGAGTATTGTTTTCCATACCAATTCGTCTTTGGCAAATTGTCTTTTCCTTACTCTTCGATTGTAATATTTTTCTGTTTGTTTTTTTAACTTATGGATTTGCTGTAACGCTTCAATTTGTAAGATCTCTTGATCTAATTGTTCAATATTCATTGCTTCTTCATATTCTTCTGGTGACAAATTAATATGTTTAAGTATCCTTTCAGACTTAATATTCATTTCGACGTGTATTACTGCCTCATGACCAAATACTAATAGCTGAAATGGTGTGACTTGTATACTTTCTCGATCGAGGGCAAGTTCGATATGCCCATAGTGTTTCTAATAGTAGGTCATGCCAATTTCGAGGATTATCTTTTGTCATTTTGGAAATTTCTATTTTTATAATTTTATTTGTTGACTCAGCTTGTCCATTGGCTAGGGCGTAATAGGGTGTAGAATTCGTTAATTTTATAGAGAGTCTCCCTAAGAATGATTTTATCTCATCTCTATCGAATACTTTAGCTTGATCCACTGTGATGGTTTCAAGAATTTCAAATCTAGTGAAAATATTTTCGTTAATAAAGTCTACTACATTACTTGATGTAATACTCACAAATGGCTTAGCTTCAACCCACTTTGTAAAATAATCAGTAGCCACTGGGACGTAACTATGATGTTTAGATAAATAGGGTCTGATGTCTCCTATAATATCCATTGCCCATCCTCGAAAAGGCCAAGGTTTGACTATACTATGAAGCTTTGCTGCTGGTACTCATTGAATTCTTCCGTGTTTTTGAAATGGCCTACATTCTTTTGCATAATGCATGTATGCAATCTCAAGTGACTGTTGGCCAATAATATCCATATTGATATACTAGGTGTCTCATCTTTAAGCCTGTTTGATGAGCTCCACATATGCCCTCATGTATTTCTCCCATGACTGAGAGTGTATCATCTAGATCAAGGCACTTTAATAACAATCCACTAGAATATTTTCGAAATAGTTGTTCTCCATCAAATACATACAATGCGCTATTAATTTTAATTTGTTAGAATATTTCTTTTTCGAGGGTTCTTTTAGATATTCTACTATATGCTCTCTCCAATCATTCTCCTTTTTCGTAATATCAATTTTATTGATTTTCATTATTGCTCTCTATTCGAATGGAATAAGTTCTTTTGCTTTTATTGTGATGTTTTCATGAAAGTAGTTCCAGGGAATTTTACATCCTGAAGCTAATTGAGCTAATTCGTTACTATTTTAATTTCTATTGGAGGAATATAATATATTTTTACTTCATAAAATGATTACAACGATTCTTTATTTAATTCTTGCGTTACCTATGATTGTTGTTGAACTAAAACATTTGAAAATTGCTTTAGTTTGATTTACTATTAGTTATGAATCTCTTTTTATGATTACATTATTGGCTACTAATTCGAGGAGGTTTTCTAATCCTACAACTAAGGCTTCATACTCCGCTCTATTGTTAGTACATGCCCCATTCAATTGTACATACTGCAATTTTCGTAGTAATCCATGTTGGTGATATTAAGTATATCCCTGCTCCTGCTCCCTTTTTGGTGGAGGATCCATCAAAGTATAATTTTCAAGGGACTAGCACAATATAATCTTCTTTGAATTTGATTTCTGGATTGATTTCGATATATGGGTGATCTGGTAAAAAATCAGGTAAGGCTTGCACTTTCACTGTTTTTTGAGGAATATATCTGATATCGAATTGTAATAAGTGAAGGCTCCATTTATTCAGTCTTCCTTTTAATAGGGGTTGTGATAACATATACTTTAATATATCCGTCAGGGATACTACTTTGACAATGAAGGACATAAAATAATGCCTTAGTTTTAAGGAGGCAAAATATAAACTGAAACACATTTTTCGATAGGTGTATACCTAGCTTCTATATCCACCAAAGTTTTTGATAGATAGAAAACCGCTTTTTTCTTCCCATTATCGTTTCTTGTACTAATAGACATCCCATTGAAATACTTTCTGTAGAAAGGTATAGTCTCAAGGGTTTTCCCACTCGTGGTGGGATTAAGACTGGAGGTTCAGACAAATATGCTTTGACCTTTTCGAACGTCTCTTGGTGTATTATTGATTTCCATTGAAATTCTTCTGCCTCTCTGGTTCTTAGTAGAGATGAGATCAAATTCTTAGTTTTATCTACCAAATTTGATATGAATCTTCGAATGAAATAATTTGTCCTAATAACCTCTGGAGTTCCTTTTTATTCGTAGGGGGTTTTGCTTCCAAGATTGCCTTTGCTTTATACTTATCTATTTCAATACCTCTTGATGGATAAAAAATCCAAGGAAGTTTCCTGCTTGCACCCCAAAGGCACATTTAAGTGGATTCATCTTTAATTTATATTTTCGCATTCTTCTGAACGAAGTTTCTAAATGATCGAGGTGCTCTAGGTGAGATTGTGATTTTACCACAACGTCATCGATGTCATCGATATATACTTTCATAAACTTTCCTATCATATCGTGAAATAAGTAATTCATGGTTCTTTGGTATATATGTGGCACCTGCATTCTTAAGGCCAAAGGGCATAACGATCCATTCAAAAGTTCCTAATGACCCTTGACATCTTAATGTTGTGTTATGCTTATCTTGTTTAGCTATACGTAATTGATAATACCCTGAGTACCCATCCATAAAAGATAGGATATTGTGTCGAGATACTGCATCAATTAAAGTATCAGCCACTAGCATAGGATATTCGTCTTTAGGACTTGCTTTATTCAAGTCTCTAAAGTCTATACATACTCTAATCTTCCCGTTTTTCTTGATAACAGGAACGATATTAGCCAACCACTTCACATTTTTTGCAGGTCTTATGAATTTTACTTCTAATAAATTCTCTATTTCCTTTTTCACTCTCAATACTACTTCTGGGGCTATTTTTCGTGGTGGTTGCATAATTTGTGTACTATCCTTTTTTATAGGTAGTTCGTGTTGAGCTATTCGAGTGTTAATCCATGGCATTTCATGGTGTGCCCATGCATGCAAAGCAATTCTTATATTCGTTTAGGATTTTTATAAAGTCTTCTTTTTCTTTCGAAGTTAACTTTGCAGTAATATATGTTATTAGAGGATTTTCCTTAGTTCCTAGATTGAATTTTTTCAATGGATCTTGCATTTTCATTCCAATATCTTCATTCTTTTCCCAGATCTCTCTGGCACATCGTATGGGATATTTTCACTCTTTACTTCTTTAATTTCATTTGTCATTGCATGGACTAATTTTTGTTCACTATTTAATCCTGCTACCACCTTCAGAGTTTTGTCTAAAGCACTTTGTAACTCTATAGAGGATGCATTTTATTCGAGAAACATACTTTGATTAATTCGAAAGGAGTTTTTACATACTATTTTTCTAGACATAACAACTACTTTTAACAATTATAAAAAGTTACAACTACTTATGTTCCTAAATCTAGGAAGCTGTAATCTTCAAAGGTCCTTCCTTTAGCTTATTGCTAAAGATTTTGTCCTTCATATCGTTGTCTCCTTCTTGCCTTCACTTGACTCCTTGTTGTTCCTCGAGCACCTCTATTTGAATTGGTGTGCATTCTCCTGTGTAGAATCTGTCTCCCACAAAATTACATTAGTTAGATGAGGTTTTTCTTCTGCCTTTACTGTCTCAAATTTCTCACCATTCCAAATTATAAGAAGTTGGGGCAATGTAGATGGTATGCAATAATTGCTATGGATCCAATCTCTTCCTGGCAATGCTTGGTAGCTCGAATTGGTATCTACCAGAAAAAATACAGTATATGAAATCGTATTTCTTACTTTGATTTTAACTGGTAACAATCCATTCATTTTGGTTGCCTGTCCAGAGAAACCATAGACCGTGGCCACATTTGCAATTATTATCTTTTATGGATTTTCCTAAAAATGGAAGCATGGATAGAGGCAGTACATTAACTACTGCACCATTATCGATTAATACCCTATTTATACCTATGTTACCAATTTCTGGTTTGATGTATAAAGGTCTAATGTGATTGTTATTTTGTGGCTTTTCTATCCAATAATTCTTTTAAAACATTGTCTATATCATGCTCACAAGAGCAAGATTCTTTTTTTTGATTTCTAAGCAATTTAAGTCCTCATAACATCTCAAATTTAGGAGTGTATGATCAATAAATTCGTATGGTTAATCATCTAAAGGAGATGGGGAATTCCTTTCTAAATTTAATGGAGAAGACATACCTTTCGGGGTTGTAAATTCAAACGCCTCATTTTCATCCTCTATTTCGTGCCATTGAGAATGTTCTTGGCCTCTTCCTTCCTACTGGATTTCTGGGTGCATAATTTCCACCATGCTAACCTCACCTTTGTCTTCGAAGTTTAAAGCTCGTTGTACAGCATGTATCCTTGCAAAGTCTTCATCACTGACGAATATTTCTAATCCGTCATCTGAGGTATATTCGTCTTCCTCTCTATCTCTCCTTTATTTCAAATTTATTCGAGTGAACTCCAATATCCTTTATTTGATTGCTTAGGGTGTCTATGTCCACTCCATCATTTCCTAGTTCCTTAGTTGTACATTCGATTTTTTGAACCTGTACTTGCAAAGTTTCCTTCGACAATGCATCTTCGTTGATTTTCATCTGGTTTATTAGAGCTACTTGTTGCATTAACCTGACTCAACTTCTCAGCCACTTATCTTCGTTCTTTTGCTTTCGAAGGAATATTCCCTAGCTGAATCATATTAGAAGGTCGGGCGTCTTCAAAATATCCCGGATTTCTTAGGTTCCGTAAGGGTAATCCTCCTCTTGAGGCATATCTGCCCCCATCTTACCACCTCTACCCCCCTCTCTGTCCCCTTCCTATAGGGGAAGTATCTATTTGAGCACGCTTGGGTAGTCCATATGTTCTTTGACAGGCTGCTACCCAATGTGGATCATTGGGTATGATCTGAAGTCGCACTAATACGAAGTGCAGAATGTTAGAGCAGTCAGGGCATAAGATCTTCTGGAGTCCGTTCAAGTTGGTAGTAATTTTTCGGTTTACTACCCTTCTGTCTCGAGGGCTTCCTTGTAAGTCTTGTTCTTTGTGTTAGTTATCTGCTCTTTATTAACAGTTCTGATCTCTTGCTGATGAACTTCGATATTATCAGTTGGCTCCATCCCTAGAGTGACTCTTTCGACATAGGTCAACTCTACAGTACCTAACTCCATTTGCTTAGCGACAAATCTTCGGAATATTTGTCATTGATCAGTAGTGTGTAGAGTGTTCATGTTCCATCTACACATCCCTTCCAATCCTTGATCTTTAACTTTTGGGAAAGTTAAGATGCCTTGATCTATATCTGCTAAATATGATATTTGCCATCTTTGTGTAGTTCGATATTTGCCATCTTTATTTCTAAAGTTTGCTGAAAAGGATCTTTTTCTATTTCTATTTTATCTTCTTCAGGAAAAAAAAAGTTCTTTATCCTCTATTTTCTTCTGAATTATATTTCGTAAAAAGGTACAATCATTGGTATTGTGAGTTGTGATTTTGTGCCATTTGCATTATGGTTTCTTTTCTAATTCTGAATTCGAAGGCAACCTAATGTTCTTGGTTCTTCAAGTTTTCTTAATAGCAAGTAACCAATCAAAAATTTTGTCAGTTTGTAACGTATCAAACGTATACTTCTTTGGTTTTCCTCCTATTTCATGAAAGACGTTTTTGTTTTTGAGTTTAGGACATGAGAAATGTGGTCCTTTCTTAGTTCAGTGTAATCTATTTCGTATGAATCTTCGAAAGCCCATGGTGCTTCTAATTCGAATGCATTAAAACCTTGGTGTTTTCTTTGGCTTTCTTCTCTTTACATATTCTCATATCGAATTGCACTTTTCGCTAATTCTCTCATTAAATGGAAAGGCCATCAAATTTCATTATATATTCAGTAGCCATATTTTCTTTTGCTAATTGTACAAACTCTTTTTCTGGTAAGTTTGTATGACAGCTGATTCTAGCCCTTTTAAATCTTGACAAATATTCTTCTACTGATTCTCCAGTATGTTGTCTAATTCTAACTAGGTCACTCATTGAGATAACAGGATCTGTCCTAGCAAAATGATTTTGAAAATGGAATTGCATCTCTTCCCAACTATGTATTGAGTTTGGAGATAAACTAATATACCAGTTAAATGCGGTTCCAGTTGATGAACTAGGGAACATCCGAAACATTAAGTATTCATCATCTGCTGCTCCCTACATTGGCAAGAGAACCTAGCTACATGTTCTAATGCTGAGACATTATCTTCACCCAAAAATAATGTAAAGTCAGGGACTCTAAATCTTTGAGTGAATGGATGTGCCCTATTTACCCAATTAGGATATGGCTTACTCATTAAGGGTCTATGTACTTTCTTAAAGTTGGCCCATATAGCCTTTCGACAATCTGTTTAATTTGTGACTGAATGGGTGCTTCCCTTAGCATTCCCGACATCGTATGGATATGCAACAGGTTGTGCAGTATATGTGGGATTGGCATTATCATGTGTCCTATACCTTTGGCTATATTATTATAAGGAAAATTATGACCATAATTCGTTGGTCTTCTTCCTTAATATCTTCCTTCGAAGGGAGGGTATGTATTTCCTTGCCCTGTTGGAAAGTATCCATATGGATTAGCGTCAGGATATATGGTGTGTGAGGATGTATTCGATGTCCTTGCATTGGATATTCGAATGGTATTGCAGGAGTTTTATCTTTTCCTATGTTGTTTCTATCCTCCATAGGTTCAAATCCTAGATTCATATGTATCCATGGGGATGATGTTAAGTTTATAGCGTTTGATGGCTAACCAGTTTCAAAATTTCTAAAGGTTCGTTGGGGTTCCTTTAGAAATCCTGGTGGTGGATGTCTATAGGTAACTCATTCATGTTTCATATAGGCCCTTTATCTTTTGAAGTTTTCTCGGCCAACTGTATGACCTTTTCTATGAGTTGGCTATACTTTTCAATGAGTGGTTCTAAATTAAATATCACACTGGTAGTCATGCTTTTCGACAATGATGTAACTGTAGAATTAAAGTTCTCATTTATGTCTAATATAATTTTATTCACCTTTCTAGCCAAACTATCTTTCGAATCTGCGGCTATACTCTGAATAATTTGGCTACAAACCCTTGAAATTTCTTGTACCAAGACTCTATATTGATCATTAAACTCTTTTCGCTGACTTCTCGAGAAGTAAACTGAGTTACTTTCATATTCTCAACAAACTTTTCATAAATTTCGTTTATGTCAAACCTTCGTTTTTGTAGAGTTTCTTCCTCAGAAGATGAGCCTTGTTTGGGGTTGTCATGCAGAATTCGAAGCATTATCATCTCTATGAGTACTCATATCGTTTAAGGTATTTCTTATTTGAGACCTAGTTTGAGGCATTTAAAGGTATATTCGTGGAGTGTATTTCATTACTCCCACTGTGGTTGCCAAATTTACTGTTGTGTTTGGTACTTAGAGGTCACAAAGCAATCTTTACGGGCAGTCCTACGACTCCTAAAAAGGTCCTAAATATGGTCGAGGACTATCTTGGAGCAGGTCGCTCCCTATTCGAACCTACTCCTCCACCCCGACTCTTCCGTCAAAGGTGGACACTTATCAACAGTGACAATTAATTTCGAGTGTTAGACACTTAATAGAATACCACACAACAAGCACACATGGAAACTTCAAAAGATCATGATCAGTACATACATTAGAATTATAAAGCATATAATAAAAACAAAGCAATTATACCTCAAACGAAGGCGCTATTGCTCGGTAACTGCTATAACTGCTCGAAGAGCCTACTGATAATGTACTCCTAAGAAACGCTACGCTACGCTATTCTACTTTATTCTAATCTTTGTGACGTCTTGTCATATGAGGTCTGATGCCTTATTCTTCTAATCCTTCTTGGATTTATAGGAGATTGGAGTAACTCTACATGATCTTACAGCTTTCTCCCTTGCACGCCACTTGGTCAGACGCTTAACTTCTGCATGTCTTCCCCTTCTCCTTGAACTGTGTCCTCTCTCTATCTTCCCTTTAATATAACTGCTCTTCGTATATATATTAAATATTTTCGTATTTAAAGACTTTTATGGGCTTTTCTGATTTTGCCCCCTTTGACTTTTTTTGACTTTTTTTTTAATCAATGACTTTTATCTACGGTAATTCAAGTTCGTTTTTATTTCGTGTGTAACACATATTTGATTTATTTTTTTGATTGCGCATGTCTCCTCATATAACCATAAACAATAGCACAAACTAATGATAATTATCTTGAAGGATTGTGTGTAACACATGTGATCCAACAACTAGTTGATTAAAATGCGTTGTTAAATCAGCGTTGGACACGACCCAAGAGGTGTTGGCTCACTGGTGGTAACAAGTTACAACTTATACATCAGATCATGGGTTCAAGCTTTCTTGGGGAGCACCTACACGAATTAATTCGTGGAATACCCGAGCCTGTGCGTTAGGAGGTGTCCTCGCCCAAAGTTCTTCTTTGCCATACCTAAAAAAAAAAAATCAGAGTTGGACACGTCAAACGCGGAATTGTTGATTGATGTGTCAATTTAAAAATTACCTTTACTTAGATAAAAATAAATAAATAATGACCTGTCATTTGACTCATGCCGAGTCAATGAAAAAAAAAGAAGAAAGAGAAAATAAAGTGGCAACTCGCAGTCTCGCACTGTCGCACACCTCGCAAGTCGCAAGCATGTTAAAAAAACATAATAACGAGTTTAATGGCTGCTTCTGTCCTTCCCTTCCCTTCTTTCTCATATAAGTTGCAGACGTTACAAATCCAGCAAAGCATACTAGCTAATTTCTCTCTCACAGAATAACCACACAACAACATCATCTCCTACCTTCCCATGTTTTTGATTCAGAATATCTCGTTCATCAACATTGGCATCGCATCTCCATATCATCATTTTGGTAAGGTTTTTCGTCTTCCACTCTTTGCAATTGATAATCTTCTAAATTGTATCCTTTTGCTTCCCATTTTCAACTAATACGCAGTCCCCAATAACGCTATTGTCAACAAACGGTCCCATTTTGGATAATTACTGCTTTGTTTTGATAATCAGTTGCTGATTTTGTTTTGATACAGTTGTCTCTGAATAGGCATTTGCAACATAATTCGTCCGGTTTCATAAAACTAGTACGAATTTCTCTTGCTTTAGATTGGTTTCTCTGTTATGCCAATATGAATGTTTAAAATGCTTGTTTTTTCTCTTTTTCTTTCTCCATCGATAATAATTAGGCTGTCTGAATTGGATTTATGAGTTGGTCCCTGAACTTTAGAGAAGTCTGTAGTGGTCAAAAAAAAAAATAAAATCATATTTAGAATAATTTGGGCAGCTGTGATACTGATTTACATCTACCCTTCAGGAATCCAATTGTTTATTTGAAGTCCCAATGTTGTCTAAGAATGAAGCACATAAAAGCCCAACCACGAGATAGATGATAGGAACCTAATTTTCCAATCGATTGATGTACTGAACTAGAGATAGTTTTTCTTTCTTTAAATGCGTGGGCATATACTATGGCAGCAAGGGCATGACAGTTGTCCAACCATAACGAAACTTACGTGGGATGGCAATGTTCATCCAAATTGAATAAGATTGGTAGTGTTTTCAAACATAAGAGCATTATGATCAACATTGAAGGAGTAGATGTATTACAAATACTTACAATGCAAGAGCCACTTGGAAATTTAAATATGTAAAATATTACGAGAGGTCTTTCTCCCATCTTTCTCAGCTTTATAGCCTTACGCCCTTACATTGATGGATTGGAAAGTATGCGAAGTTGGCATTCCTGTGGAATATGTAATCTGAGACAGGTACTGAATGTGTTATGCTCATATCACCCATATATATTTGAAACCTACAAAATGATACGAGTATAATTCTGAACAACTTTTAAAATTATGTCATATACACCAGATGCAATGTTGATCTGGGCCGTCAGCTTCAAAGGTGGATTGGCTCGGCAAGCTACCAAGTATTTTTAATAGTATGCAGCCTGAACAATGGAACCGATTTAGCTAACGTATCTTTGAAATGTGCTTTGTTGCAAAATACTTCCAAGGTAAGGTTGTTCCACAATACCTTTTTCCATTCCAGTTTTCCTCCATACTTCCATAGCATATTATATAGAAACTTTGATTATGTCCACATTTGAAAGTCTTTACTATTGTAGTGTCGTATAAAATTCATGTTTGCATCTTCACGTGTTTGTGAAATTGTGCGTTTTCTGGTGTTTGAGTTTGATCAAAGTAATAGGCTTATAACAGATCTGAAAGCTGCTTCTTGACTTCATACGTTTGAGTCCAGCCCATAACCTGAAACAGGCTTCTTGAGATGTAGTACGTTTATTCACTCCCCATATAGGGTTTATTCTTTTGATTTAGTGAAAAAGAAGGTTACGTTACCTTTTCTAATATGTCAAAGTATCCAGCTTTACCCCACTGTATAAAAGGTAAATTTCACACAAATTGGTTTTATAGTGAATAATGACTCGTGGACGAGGCACGAATCAAAGGAAGGTGGCACAGGTATTTCAATGAGCTTTTTAACAATGCTAGGGATGACGACATTTCCTTCGGAGATCTTACCACGTCCGAGCAACACTTTAACTATAGCTTTTGTCGTCATGTTACAAAGGAAGATATCAAAGGGGCTTTAAGGAAGATGAAGAGTGGTAAGGCAGTAGGACCCGATGAGATACCCAAAGAGGTATGGAAGAGTTTAGGGCAAGAAGGTTTATCTTGGTTAGTTAGACTTTTCAACATGATCCTCAAATCGGCAAGGATGCCGGATGAGTGGAGGCTCAGCACACGGATTCCCCTATACAAGAACAAAGGAGATATTCAAAGTTGCAACAACTATAGAGGTATTAAGTTACTCAGTCACACCATGAAGATATGGGAGAGAGTAATTGAGAATATCTCAGAGAACCAATTTGAATTCATGCCAGGGAGGTCAACAACAGAAGCGATTCATCTGCTTAGACGTTCTATGGAGTACTATAGAGGTAGGCAAAGGGACATACATATGATTTTCATTGATTTGGAAAAGGCTTATGACAGAGTACCTAGAGAAGTTATGTGGAGGTGCTTGGAAGCCAAGGGGGTTCCAGTCGCCTATATTCGAGTTATTAAGGATATGTATGATGGAGTGAAGACAATGGTTAGGATTATAGGAGGGGATACCAAGCATTTTTCTATAGATATTGGGTTACATCAAGGTTCATCGTTGAGCCCCTTCTTATTTGCAACAGTTTTGGACGAGCTTACGAAGACTATTCAAGAGGATGTGCCTTGGTGCATGTTATTTGCTGATGGCATTATTTTGATTGACGAGACACGAGAAGGTGTTAATGCAAAATTGGAACTTTGGCGGGATACACTAGAGTCAAAGGGCTTTAAGCCGAGCCGGACAAAGACCGAGTACTTGGACTGCAACTTCACGAGAGACAGGGTTGCCTCGGATGTAGAGATTAAGATTGGTACTGAAGTTGTACAAAAGAGGGATTGTTTCAAGTATCTTGGTTCAGTTATCCAAGGCAACGGAGAGATTGATGATGACGTGACCCATCGTATCAAAGCGGGGTGGCTAAAGTGGAGGAGTGCGACAGGAGTTCTATGTGACAGGAAAATTCCACTAAAACTGAAAGGTAAGTTCTATTGTACAGCCATTAGGCCAGGCGCCAGCTATGCTATATGGGGCAGAGTGTTGGCCGGTGAAGCAGGTGCATGTGCAGAAGATGCAGGTGGCCGAGATGAGGATGCTTCGTTGGATGTGCAACTTTACAACAAGAGACAAAATTAGGAATGAAGTGATAAGAGGCAAGGTGGGAGTGACCGACATTGACAACAAGATGCGAGAGACGAGGCTAAGGTGGTTTGGGCATGTTAGGAGGAGACATCAAGATGTCCTATTGAGAAGGTGCGAGAGGATTTTACTTAGGGATTGCAAGAGAGGAATAGGGCGCCCGAAAAAGAGTTAGGGAGAGGTAATCATCAGGCAGGATTTGACTCTTCTAGAACTTATCGAGGATTTGACCCTAGATAAGAAAATTTGGCGTAGTAGGATCCGTGTAGAGGACCTTGCATTGCGTAGGATCTCGAGCTTGCGACCTTTTGTTTTCTAGCTTGTAGTTGTCTTCTTCTTTTTAACCTTCTGTTTTGGTGTGACTTTTCTTTCTATCCCTCACCCTTTTGCTTATGCAGTATTTCCTTCTTCATTGCATGCACTCTTGTTTAAAAAAAAAAAAAAAACCTTTTTGCAAATGTTTTAAAAAAAAATAAAAATAAAAATTTGTGGGTCTTTCGGAAACAGTCTCTCTACTAGGCGACTAGTTAGGTAAGGCTGCGTACATGTGGACCTCCCTAGACCCCATCCTAGGCGGGATTTTTACTGGGTAGTTGTTGTTGTTGTTGTAATGATTTTAGTTAAGAAACAAATACATGTTCTATGAGCTGTATAAAGATGACAAGGTCCAGGATTTTGGAGCTCTAATTTGCACAATGAATCAGGTATAAAGATGGAATAAGCTGCACACGCTCAAGTACAGGAAAAATATTTGTTATTCTTTGAACATCATAGTATTTGTTATTCTTTGAGCAAGCCGCTACCGTCCTCTGCCCGGGACAAACCCCGCCGGAGACAGGTAGTAGCGCCGTGGTAAGCACCGGCGTACCCCTATCCACCGTCGACATTTTTTATTTTATTTTATTTTTTTTTTGGTGTGCTACTCTTTCTCTTAAGTGGAACCTAGTAACATTTCTGTTTGTTTATGTTTTTGTTTTTGTTTGTATCTCTAGCCTATTTATTATTATTATTATTATTATTATTATTATTATTATTATTATTATTATTATTATTATTATTATTATTATTATTATTATTATTATTATTATTATTATTATTATTATTATTATTATTATTATTATTATTATTATTATTATTATTATTATTATTATTATTATTATTATTATTATTATTATTATTATTATTATTATTATTATTATTATTATTATTATTATTATTATTATTATTATTATTATTATTATTATTATTATTATTATTATTATTATTATTATTATTATTATTATTATTATTATTATTATTATTATTATTATTATTATTATTATTATTATTATTATTATTATTATTATTATTATTATTATTATTATTATTATTATTATTATTATTATTATTATTATTATTATTATTATTATTATTATTATTATTATTATTATTATTATTATTATTATTATTATTATTATTATTATTATTATTATTATTATTATTATTATTATTATAGTAGTAGTAGTAGTAGTTTTATTTAACTAATAGTTTAGTTGTACCATTGTTTCGGTTGTTATTATATTATTGTTTGTTGTTGCCTTTGTTGTGGTATTTGACACTATTATTACTATTATTATTATTATTACTATTATTGTTAGCAAATTTTGTTTGCAAGCATAGACGTTGTTTGTTATATAGTTACGATTTGCGTTACCTAACCTTTTGGTGCGCCAGTACTTACTTAGTTTCATGGCTTTCCTAGTTATTATTTTGAGTTAACTTCTTGACCAGTTTTTAGGTCGGTGTGGCGTCTTTGACTTCTATTGGTAGAGTTAGGGCCACTCCTCCGGTGAGCTCTGGGTCTCGAAGGGGGAGAGTTGGGGCAAATAGATTGCGGTTTGGCACATGGAATGTAGGGACACTCACGGGAAGAACTCTAGAGTTAGTGGAGGTTTTAGAAAAATATAAGGTTAATATCGTGTGTGTTCAGGAGACATGGTGGTCAGGCGCCAAGGCAAAAGAGATCAATGGATTCAAACTTTGGTATTCAGGGTGTGCGAGTCAACGGAATGGGGTCGGGATCTTAGTCGATAAGGAGCTTAAACAACATGTTGTAGAGGTAAAGAGAACCAATGATAGGATCATGTCTATCAAGGTTGTGGTGAAAGAGGAGACCTTCAATGTCATTTGTGCTTATGCACCGCAAGCAGGGTTGGATATGCAACTTAGGCGTCGCTTCTGGGAGGAGTTAGATGAGGTTATTCAGCAGATTCCCCCTAGTGAGAAACTCCTTGTAGGAGGAGACTTCAATGGACATATAGGGGCTACGTCGGATGGGTATTTTGGTGCACATGGAGGTTTTGGGTATGGAGTTAGGAATGATGGTGGCACATCGGTATTAGATTTTTCGACTGCGTATGACCTAATGGTAACCGACTCCTTCTACAACAAAAGAGAAGAGCACTTAGTTACTTTTAGAAACAGCACCGCTAAGACCCAAATAGATTACATTCTTGTTAGACGTGGCGATCGAGGTTTGTGCATGGATTGCAAGGTTTTACCAGGTGCGTGTGTGTCGACCCAACATAGGATGGTCGTTTTAGACCTTAAGATGAAGGAGTGGAAGTGAAAGAGAAGTGCACACAATTGTACCAAAATCAAGTGGTGGAATCTTAGAGGAACTTTGGGGAGTCAATTTAAGGCCAAGGTTGAGTCGGATAGCATCTGGAAAAGAGAAGGCAATGCGAGTCAAATGTGGGTAGGGGTGGCGGATCTCATTAGAAATGCGGCAAAGGAGACCTTAGGAGTTGCAAGAGGGATAGGAAGTAGCAAGAAGGAATCCTGGTGGTGGAGTGAGGACATTCAAAACAGAGTGAAGGCTAAGAAGGTTGCCTATAAAGCCCTAATGGATAGAACTATAGATGAGGAAAGGGTGGAGAAGCGAGAAGTCTACAGAGCGGCAAAGAAGGAGGCAAAGAAATCAGTAGCAGAAGCCAAAAGTAAAGCCTATGAGAGCTTGTACCAAAAATTGGCCACTAAGGAGGGAGAACAGGACGTGTACAGGTTGGCGAGAGCTAGGGAGAGGAAGACTAGAGACCTGGATCAAGTTCGTTGTATTAAGGATGAGGCGGGACGAGTTCTTGTGGACGACGCGAACATCAAGAGGAGTTGGCATGGGTATTTCAATGAGCTTTTTAACAATGTTGGAGACGTAGCCATTTCGTTGGGAGATCTTACCACATCCGAGGAACACCGTAACTACAACTTTTGTCGTCGCGTTACAAAGGAAGAAATCAAAGGGGCCATGCGGACGATGAAGAGTGGAAAGGCAGTAGGACCAGATGAGATACCCATAGAGGTATGGAAGAGTTTGGGAAAAGAAGGTTTATTGTGGTTAGTTAGACTTTTCAACATGATCCTCAAATCTGCAAGGATGCCGGAGGAGTGGCGGCTCAGCACATTGATTCCTCTATACAAGAACAAAGGAGATATTCAAAGCTGCAACAACTATAGAGGTATTAAGCTACTCAGTCACACCATGAAGCTATGGGAGAGAGTGATTGAGAAGAGACTAAGAAAGAGTACTCTTATCTCGGAGAACCAATTCGGTTTCATGCCAGGGAGGTCAACAACAGAAGCGATTCATTTGATTAGACGTTCTATGGAGTACTACAGAGATAGACAAAGGGACTTGCACATGGTTTTCATTGATTTGGAGAAGGCGTATGACAGGGTACCCAGAGAAGTTATGTGGAGGTGCTTGGAATCCAAGGGGGTTCCAGTCGCCTATATCCGAGTGATTAAGGATATGTATGAAGGAGTGAGGACTAGGGTCAGGACTACAGGAGGGGAGACTGAGCAATTTTCTATAGATATTGGGTTACATCAAGGGTCATCGTTGAGTCCCTTCTTATTCGCAACCGTTATGGATGAGCTCACTTAGACTATCCAAGGGGATGTGCCTTGGTGTATGTTGTTTGCCGACGACATTGTTTTGATAGATGAGACTAGAGAAGGTGTTAATGCCAAACTAGAACTTTGGCGGGATACACTAGAGTCAAAGAGATTTAAGTTAAGTAGGACAAAGACCGAGTACTTGGAAGGAAAATTTACAAGAGATGGGGTTGCCTCGGATATGGAGATTAAGATTGGTACTGAAGTGGTACCGAAGAGGGATTGTTTCAAATATCTCGGTTCAATCATACAGGGCAACGGCGAGATTGATGATAACGTGACTCATCGTATCAGAACAGGGTGGCTAAAGTGGAGGAGTGCAACGGGAGTTCTATGTGACAGAAAAATTCCACTAAAACTTAAAGGCAAATTTTATTGTACAGCCATCAGGCCAGCTATGCTATATGGGGTGGAGTGTTGGCCGGTGAGGCAGGTGCATGTGCAGAAGATGCGGGTGACCGAGATGAGGATTCTTCGATGGATGTGCAACTCTACAAGAAGAGATAGAATTAGGAACGAAGTGTTGAGAGGCAAGGTGGGAGTGACCGATATTGACAACAAGATGCGAGAAACAAGGCTTAGGTGGCTTGGGCATGTGAGGAGGAGACATCGAGATGCACCGGTGAGAAGGTGTGAGAGAATTACACTTAGAGATTGTAAACGAAGAACAGGACGCCCGAAGAAGACTTGGGGAGAGGTAATCAGGCAGGATTTGACCCTTCTAGATCTTACCGAGGACTTGGTCCTAGATAGGAAATTATGGCGTAGCAGGATTCGTGTAGAGGATCCTCGTTAGATTATGGTTGTGCATTGGCTAGTACTAGAGGTTGATTCATTTTGTTTATAGCCTGTAGCGTCTCCTTCACTTTATGTTGTTCAATTAGTAATATCTTGTGTTAGTATGTTTACTGCTTTACTTCTCTTGCCCTTTTGATCATTCTTTATTGCTTTTTTTTAAAAAAAAAAAAAAAACCTTTTTGAAAATGTATTTAAAAAAAAAAAAAAGAAGTTTTTGTGGGTCTTTCGGAAACAGTCTCTCTTCTAGGCGACTAGTTAGGGGTAAGACTGCGTACATCTGGACCACCCCAGACCCCGCCCTAGGCGGGATACTTACTGGGTTGTTGTTGTTGTACATGTTCTATGAGTGAAATATTGAGGCTGATTTGGTGCGAGCTGCTTTGTGGAAAAACTTAGCTTGGATGATGGGTGATGATGAAAGGTTTTTGTTTGACTTAAAAAAATGGAAATAGAAAGAAAACAGTAGTAGTTGGAGTGATGAAGTCTTCCTTTTATTATGGGCTCTGCAGCAAGTGCTGCTACCCACCCTGCATAATCAGGGATGTTGATTTGCTTAATTTGTAATTCTCTTTAAGCTGAGAGGGAGTTTATTCATTTAGTTCTTAGAAAATTTAATTGTGGAAGAGAAAGCATAGGGGATTCACGGGTGGATAAATTTCAGGGCTGTAATGGTAATTAACCAATTTATTTATTTGTCTGTTAAAGCTTTTATGATGCAAGACTTGCAATAAGGTATCGAGCCCCTGTATTAAGGATTTCCTAACCGTAACGAGGGCTCATGGAGACTTTTAAGTATTGGGCAATGTGAAACCTGTAAGGTTGACTTAGACACCTATCTCCCCTTTGCTCCCTTTCACTATCCCTCTGCCATGAAATGTTTTTCTCAGAAGCTTTTGATTTAGGAGCATGATCCAATAGGTCACCACAATCTTCATTTAAGTAGTTTAAAAAAGAGTTGTGTGAATGAGCAATGGGCTTTTGCTTAATCGATTAATCCGTGGTTGTTAGTCCTGTCGCAGCGTACATTCAGGGATGGTTAAAGTGAACAATTTGCCAAAGATGTACACATAAATAAGGTTTTAACCAAATAGTTTCTCAATTGTAAACATTTTCGTTTTTTTTTTTTTTAAATTTTAAATTTTTTTTTTTTTTACCTTCAAAGAGTTCATTACTCTGAATTTGGGCATTTGCAGGGCATTTCGTTGGGAAGTTCATTGAATAATATCACCAAGTGCACTCTGTGATCGATGGTATTTCTCATAAGCTGCTGGTCTGAAATTCCATTTGGTTATTCTGAAGAGTGACATACTTTGTTTGTTTCTTTCCGTGCCAAGTCTTTTCAAGCAATTCCCGAGAGAAGATTTTCTGTTTTTCTCTACAAGTTACAACATGAATTTCACTATAACCTTTTAGTTTTTAAGATCATAAACACTTGCAATTGCAACATTACAATATGAAGAATTGAAGACAATATGTATCTTTCATTCCTTTTAATTTTGAAAAGGTCAATGGATGATGGTTAATCTGTTTATGTTGATAATTGTAGGGAAGCATTGGGTTAGGCAATATATAGTTTATGATGTTTAGGTGTCCATAGCTCAACTATATGGTGGCAGCAAACATCCCTCAGATCCTCTGGTCCAGGTTTTCTTTTTCAAAAGAAGCATGGTTGTTATTTCTCACTTTAAAATCCCTTTAATCTGACTTAGCAGTCAATTATTTGCTGCTTTTTATGTAATTTGGTTATGGGTAAAATCCGGATTGTTTCTAATTATAGCTTTATTGTTGATGATTTTGTAATAACAAACAGGAATGCCTGAGGTTAGAGTAGAACACCACAGAGATCAAAAGAAGCAAATTATGTTATTACTTGCTGTTGCTTCTGCTCTACTTGGTCTGTTGTTGATGTTACTCAGTTAATTGTGGTTGTTTGGACTCAAAAGGTCTATAGCTGGCCAACAGTTACTGGGTATTTAAAGGGAGAAAGGGAGTTGGGATTATGTTCTTATGACTATAGCTGATATATCTCTTTCAGTTTGCTGGGTGAAAGCCATTTTAAGTCTAATCTGGTAATGTCAATGGAACAAGTGTAGGGGTCTGATTGGATAAAGGTTTTAGTTTTTTTTTTTTTGCTCGTTGGATGAAGGTTTTAGTTGTTTCTGAAGAAGAGTACATATTGATAAGAGTACATATTATGGAGCAATGCTGGACAAATAACGGAAATGATCAAGAGAACTGTTAATTCATCGCACTAATCTTATTTATCTTGAGAACATTTTGATGAATTCTAATAAAACAGATACATAGTTGATTAAATAAAATTGTGTCTAATAAGTTCTTTTAATAAGTGCGGCCTGTATTTTCTGGTTTGGTTTGCATGTGAAGTCTACTGTTCAGGCTGTCAAGTCCTACTGATGTTAGAAGCTGCTGCTGAACAGCTGGACAATCATGCCAAATTTTTGTGTTTTTCAGTTTTGGATTCTTATGATCTTTAACGCAATTATTTATTCAACTTGGTGAATTCTGTTACTTTTGAGTTCCTGTCATATAGAAAATGATGGTTTTACATCTGTCAACAAAGATTGCCCACCCAAGACAGACTGCAAAAAATTGGAATTAGACACATGAACACTGTACTTGCTCTACAGATGCTCTATTCCAGGAAAGTTACTGGGGAGATTATGTGTTGGTTATAACATCAAGTGCAAAGACTGGCATGATATCATTAATTGGGCTTTACAGGTAGCTGCAGGAAGAACCCATACAAAGTGATTACAAGAGCAGCCATAGCAGGAGAGAAAAGCGAGCATTTTCAAGAAGGAAAATCGCACTAAACAACAGATCATTAAAACTGACATCATTCAACAGCATCTTAGAGCAACGGACTCTCAAAATGTAAAGATACAACAACTTATGCAAAGCACCTTTGATTGTTATCCATGGAGTTCTTTTTAGAATTTGCTATAGTGTAAACTACTGATGATGTATTCAGTATATAAGATAGCAGTAGTGAGCAAATGGAGTAGAGCACATCTATACCCATACATAATAACTTGAGAAAAACAGAGAAAACTGGAAAGGGCAATAAAAATGTCTAATCGATTTCGACTATGCAGAAACTCACAACCAAATAACAACAATTCATCAATGGAGGTCAACGAAACCGAAAACGACAATCCACCAGCAAAAAGAGCCGCCTTTTCATCCACAACCGATCCAAACAAGCCGGTTTTTGGCAGGCCATTTCACAAAAACATCAAACTAAAAAGGGCCATAAAATATTTAAAAAAATGTAAACTTTAAGTAGGTACATTACACAAACAAGAACAACAATTGTAAATGGCCACAAAATTTTAAAAAATTGTAAACTTTAACAAAGAAATGCATTTAGTACGTACCAGCATTAGGTAAGTCAAGGGCTTGGGGGAGAGGAGATTGCTTTTCCCCCCAACCCTCAATGTGTTGAGAGGCCTGTCTCCATGAAAGGTGTAGTGTGTCCTGCAAAACTTCAGCACTGTCCATCTTCAATGGAGGCTGAGCTGGAGCTGCTGCCATGTTTTTGTTAACGTCTCTGTTCTCTCCTCTTTTGTTTTGTTTTTTTTTAGAGGGGAATAGGAAATTTTCATTAATTGGAAAAGCCATATGACATCTACAATCAAAATAACCCTAGAATATACTAAATTGGCTAAAGGGGAATGAAAAATGAGGGCCTCTAGGTAAAACTGTCAAAAGTTAACACGATCCGAAACCCATCCCGACCCGATTTTTTTGGGTTCTAAGACTTCTAACAACACGAACCCGCTTATAACCCGAAAAAATAAACTAAAAGTAGTCGAATTTACCCAAAAAAAACCAGTAATCGATTTACTTGAACTATGATAGGTATCATGATAACGTACCCCCTATTTGTCTCAATATAGACGTGACTTCAAACCTCATATCCATTAAAGAAGGAGATTTCCTTTCTATTAAAAAAATAATAATAAAGATAGAAAAAAGGAAAAATAATAGCATTGACTTATATTCAACCCCACATTGCATTTACAAGATTTTTTCTTCAAAAACTAGTTCATATCTTAAATATCCCCCCCTTAAGAAAATTATTACACTGGAATTTTTTTTCGATTGGAACAATGGTGAACTTTTTCGGGGCTTTATAAGATATGGGTGGTGTGCAAGGTGTGGAGGGGCTACTTTTCTTGGTTTTGAAGTTGTATTTGTTCTCTGTCTCAACTTTGGAGGGAGTAAGTTTATTTCAGTAGTAGGTGTCGTTGGCGTGGCTATTGGAAGAAAATACTTTAATTTGAAGTTTGTCTTCTATTATTTTTAATGTTGCAGGGCTAAGGAAGTGTAACCAAAGATATATTTTTTTTTTCATTTTGGAGTCTATATATGTACTATGTTTCGTGTTTTAGTCGAATAGATAACCAACTTTAACCCGTTACAGAAGGTGAGAAGTTCGATTTAATTATGTTTGTGACTAAAAGCTTGAGAAAAACAGAGAAAACTGCAAAGAGCAACAAAAATGACAACTTTCACACTACATTTCACAAACAAGAACAATAAACTGATAATAGCCACAAAATTTTAAAAGAATGTAACTTTAACTAGGTACATTACACAAACAAGCATAACAAACTGAATAAGGGCCAAAACATTAACAAAAATGTTGAAAAATTGGTGTAGTGCTAGGACTTAGTACATTGTTCTTTTTTTTTTTTATTAATTTTTTTTACTGGAGGAGGGATAACAACCCCATCCCTAGCAATTTAGAGGCCCTAAGGCGAATAAAAAATGAGGGCCTCTAGGTAAAGCTGCCAAAAGCTAACACGACCCGAAAATCTATCCCGACCCGATTTTTTTGGGTTCTAAGACTTCTAACAACACGAACCCGCTTACAACCCGGAAAAATAAACTAAAAAGTAGCCGAATTTACCCAAAAAAAACCAGTAATCGTTTTACTTGAACTATGATAGGTATCGTGATAGCATACCCCTTATTTGTCTCAATATAGAAGTGGCTTCAAGCCTCATATCGAGATTTCCTTTCTATTAAAAAAATAATAATAAAGATAGAAAAAGAAAAAATAATAGCATTGACTTATATTCAACCCCACATTGCATTTACAAGATTTTTTTTCAAAAAATAGTTCATATCTTAAATATCCCTCCCCTTAAGAAAATTATTACACTAGAAATTTTGTTCGATTGGAACAATGGTGAGCTTTTTTTAGGCTTATAAGATAAGGGTGGTGTACAAGGTGTGGAGGAGCTACTTTTCTTGATTTTGAAGTTGCATTTGTCCTCTGTCTCAAATTTGGAGGGAGGAAGTCGTTTTTCTAGTAGTAGGTGTCGTTTGGCGTGGCTACTAGAGGAAAATGCTTTGATTTGAAGTTTGCCTTCTATTATTTTTAATGTTGGAAGGCTAAGGAGTTGTAACCATAGGTGTTTGTTTTTTCAACTTGGAGTCTATATATGTACTATGTTTCTTGTTTTAGTCGAACAAATAGCCAACTTTTACCCGTTACAGAAGGTGAGAAGTTCTTGTGTTTGTGACTAAAAGCTTGAGAAAAACTAAGAAAACTGCATAAGGCAACAAAAATATCAACTTTCACTCTACATTTCACAAACAAGAACAATAAACTGAAAATGGCCACAAAATTTTAAAAGAATATAACTTTAACTAGGCACATTATACAAACAAGCATAACAAACTGAATAAGGGCCAAAACATTAACAAAAATGTTGGAAAATGTCAACTTTCACTATACATTTCATAAACAAGAACATTACACTGAAATGGCCACAAAATTCAAAAAAAATGTAACTTTAACTAGGTACACTACACAAACAAGCATCACAAACTGAATAAGGGCCAAAACATTAACAAAAATGTTACTTTAACTAGGTAAGTTTCATAAACAAGTACAACAGAGGAGATAAAAATAGAGTAAGATTGAAATGGGCCAAAAAAATGAACTTTTAGTTTACTAGCATTCTTAGGTAGATTAAGGGCTTAGAGGAAGGGAGATTGTTCTCCCCCCCCAACCCTCAATGTGTTCAGTGTTGTGTCTCCATGAAAGGTGTAGTGTGTCATGCAATATTTCAGCGTTGTCCATCTTCAATGGAGGTTGAGCTGGAGCTGCTGCCATTTTGTTGACGTCGTCTCCTTTGTTCGAACGTAGTATGTGGTTAAAATGAAACCCAAAATTGTAGGGTTTCTTTTTGATGTATTATATAATCCTTCCCATCCAATCCCGAAATGATTTGTCTATTCGTACTGGCTTCTATATTTTGTTAGGTGCCAAATTTGTGTAGTGCTAGGACATTGTTTTTTTTGGGAGGAGGGATGCAATGGTATTAGCTAGGGGTGACCTGAAAATCTAGATAACTAGTATCGGAATTGGAATTAGTTTCAAAACTGGTACTATCCAACCAATTTCAATTCTAATTCTCAAATATAGGAACCGATACCAAATAAATTGAATTCCAATTTTTGACTTTTGGGAACCGGAACCGGTTGCATGCATACCTAGTGTAGAAAAAATTATATGAGTTTTTCCCTTGTTGGAAAAAGAATGGTGATTTTTTGATAATAATAGTGGTTCAAAAAACAGTATTTGTAAATTTGATGATTTAATGATTGTATTTGTAATATTAATAATTTTAATGTAATTTCAATTTGGATTTACAATGTTCAGTATTTTGATTGTAATATGTTAAGTTGTTGTGTCACTGAAAAGTAATATTTGTTGGTGCAAAATCATAATTAAATTTTCTTATCAAAATATAAAATAATTGGATGTAAAAAGTAATAAAATTTGAATTTAATATGGATTTGGGTACTCAGGATTCGGTGGGTACCCACTGGATCAAATTCGAATTCATAAGAATTAGGAATCACTGCAACCAATTCCAATTCTTAAGAATTAGGAAAACAATGATCCAATTTCAATTTCTGGTAGTGCAATACCTGTGTGTACCCGGTTGCGCTTACCCCTAGTATTAGCCATCTTAAGTTAGATGGTTACACAAAAAATTGTCATTATATGTGCACTAAAATGTATGAAAGAATATTGAAGTGAATGTCTCAACCACTGACATATTATATATATAGAGTCCAAAACAGATATAGTTTCCTAAATAAATATTTACATTTATATATTTCTGTTTAGGCCCCCTTAAGCTGATTTGGGGGATGCACGAATAGATTAGACTTAAGAAAATGAAACTGTTTGGACGGGAGGGCCTTGGTCAAAATGTCAGCCAGCTGAAACCGAGTAGGAATATAGCAAATGACAAGGTCACCATGAGCGATACGCTCACGAACAAGATGATAACCAACATTCACATGCTAGGAGCGATCATGGAGCACAGGGTTCATTGTCACGTATGTAGCACTAATGTTATTACACATGAGATGAACCGGTTGACGAAGAACATGACCAAGTTCAGCAAGGAACTAACGAACCCAAGTAGTATCAGCAACGACAATGCATAGCCCGATATTCTGCTTAAGTAGAGGATTTCGACACTGTAGTTGTTTTTTACTACACAATGAGACAAGATTGCCACTAAGGTATGTAAAAGGCATAGCCAGTGGTGGAACGAGGACTGTCAGGATATCCAGCCCAATCTGCATCGAAAAATGCCACCATAATACTCGGAGAGAGGCCGACTTGCGAATTAAAACCATGAGACTTCGCACCACCTGAGTAAGGGAAATACCTAAGGGACTGCGCACCACCTGATTACCAAGAAAATAATGAACGTCCCTAAGATCTTTCATGGCGAATGTGGTGGCTCAATGAGATTGTGAACTAGAGTAGGGTCACTACCTATAAAAATAAAATCATCGACATACATGAGTAAACTAATAACAGAAGGACCCGATCGACAGATAAACATGGAGGAATCAGAAACACTGCAAATAAAACCATGAGACGGAAGAAAAGTACTAAAACGCTGGAACCAGGCCCTAGGAACCTGTTTTAGACCATATATCTACTTCTTGAGGTGACATACATGACCAGGGAATTGAGGATGAATAAACCCAAGGGGTTGGGTCATATACACTTGCTCTTGCAAAAACCCATGAAGAAAAGCATTTTTGACATCTAACTGACGGATGGTCCAACCACATGTCAACAAAATAGAAGAGACAATTCTAATAGTAGCAAGTTTAACAATAGGGCTAAACATCTTATGGAAGTCAATGTCAGGTTTCTGACAGATTTTCACAGGCAACCAAACTAGCTTTCAATCTTTCAACAGTCTCATCATAATTATATTTAGTTTTAGAGGAATATAGATATGTAAATATTTATTTAGGAAACTGTATCCGTTTTGGACTCTGTAAACTCTATATATATAATATGCCAGGGCTCCCAGTCTGGTTGAGCCATTCACTTCAATAGTCTTTCATATGGTATCTGATGAGTGCCTAAATAGTGTTGTTTTTCATGGTATATGTGAACTCATCCGTCCTATATTTGTGTGAGTATTCTCATTTATAATTGGATTTTATTCATTTATGATGAGGATCACTACTTGGGTATATTTGTGCGTTTAATGTGATTTTACGATCATTTTGGAGCTGACCAAATGTACAATCGAAATCAATATGGACTTTGGAGTGTCAAGGGAAGAAGCAAAGAAGCAAAGAAGAAGGAATCGAAGTTGGAATGACAAGATATGCTAGAAATTGTGAAGCTTTGGACTAGTCTACAGTGCATGGCCATGCTTCCAATAGGCATGATCATCTGTTGTCATATGAGAAAGTCAGTAGCTGAAAATCTTGAAGAAAAAGAGCAAGCCCGATCATGCCTATGTTGGCACGATCATTCTCTTGTGCGATTTATGCATAATCGACAAGAGACCTTTTCTCTTCTTTTCTCCCATGAGATTAAACGTGTATAGTCTTATAAAAGGGCTCCTCTCTCACTGTCTATCTATCCAGCATCTCTCTCTACTCCATTAGAATAGCTTAGAATTTACATTAAGTACTTAGATACTATCAAATTCTCTAGTTTATTTGCAATTTGAAGAACAAGTTCAAGTTTTGGCAATTTCAATTGAAGCTTCTTGGTTTATCTCTCATTGCTACTCTCTCTCTTCCCCCCTCTCAATTGCTTCTAGTTTTAATCCTTTAGTTTATGATTGTTATTTCTTTGAGTTTACTAATTCATGTTTAGTTTGATTCTTATCATTTGCTTAGTAGTCTCTTTAATCATGAGTAGCTAATTTTATTATTCTAGGGTTGATGTAGCTTAATTTGGGTTGTTTGATGTTTTAGTAAATTGATGCTAGCATGTCGTTTAATCATTGCACATGATTATTTGTTTAGTTATTGTTATTCATAATCCTTAAAAGAGGGTTTTGAATACTTGGATGGTTAGCATAAAATCGAAAGGGGAATGTTGATTGTCGAAAATCGAATAATTATCTTTGTTGCCTAATCACGAAAGTAGATTAGAATTTCTTGTGGGCTTTGGATTGAATTTCACTCTTCATGCTCTTGATGTTACTTGACTCCATGAGAATAGGTAGTTAAGTTTGCATTGAGTTTGTCTTTATCGCTTCGAGAGAAGGTTTAGGCTCCTATATCCGTCCTTGCAACAATTTGACATTGACATGCTAGTTAAGTTTATCTATTGCATCAAGTAATCTAGTTAAGTGAAGTCAACCCTAGATCTTTCATCTTGCTAGATTTCGTAATTTTATTCGCTTTAGTTTCGTTATTTAAATCATCAAAAATCCAACTCGAATTTGCTTAGGTTGTTACATATTTGAGAAAACTTAGTACTTTGATATATATACTAGCTCCCTGTGGATACGATATTTTATTACGACGATATACCCGTGCCCTTGCGGGCCTATCAAGTTTTTGGTGCCATTGCTGGGGAGCTAAGAGTTATTTCAATATTAGGCGTTTCTTAGATAGACAAGACTAAGCACGTGTGTGTGTGTGTGTGTGTGTGTGTGTGTGTGTGTGTGTGTGTGTGTGTGTGTGTGTGTGTGTGTGTGTGTGTGTGTGTGTGTGTGTGTGTGTGTGTGTGTGTGTGTGTGTGTGTGTGTGTGTGTGTGTGTGTGTGTGTGTGTGTGTGTGTGTGTGTGTGTGTGTGTGTGTGTGTGTGTGTGTGTGTGTGTGTGTGTGTGTGTGTGTGTGTGTGTGTGTGTGTGTGTGTGTGTGTGTGTGTGTGTGTGTGTGTGTGTGTGTGTGTGTGTGTGTGTGTGTGTGTGTGTGTGTGTGTGTGTGTGTGTGTGTGTGTGTGTGTGTGTGTGTGTGTGTGTGTGTGTGTGTGTGTGTGTGTGTGTGTGTGTGTGTGTGTGTGTGTGTGTGTGTGTGTGTGTGTTACTTGTGTGTTTTCGATCACCCTTGCTTTTGCGTTTGATCCTCTTTTCTAGTGTTTGTGGTGCATGACCAGGAGTCAAGGATCCGAAAACCTCTTAGCTTTGGACCTTGAGATCGAAAAAACATCACGTTCCGCTAGAAAGAGAGCACGAAAGCGCCTACAGGAAGAGTTGAGAAAGAAACGTGAGCTTGAACTAGAACAAGCTACCATGGGGGATGATATTCGATCCTTGAGGGATTTCTCTAATCCCACCGTTGGTAACATTGGTTCGAGTATCACAAGGCCGGTTATTGCGGCCAACAATTTTGAGATTAAAACGTCCTTCATTTCCTTCATCAAGGAGGACCAATCGTATGGAAACCACGGTGAAGACCCCAATGATCACATTGCTCTATTTTCGGAGAAATGTGACACCTTGAAGATGAACGGGGTTAGTGATGATGATGCACTTTGCCTCTGCTTATTCCCTTTTTCCTTAGCGGCGAAGGTGAATCAATGGTTGAATAGCCAAGAGACCAACTCATTCACTACGTGGGAGGCTTTGTCCAATTCCTTCTTGATTTGGTACTTTTCACCGGATTTGGCTAATAAGTTGAGAAATGACATTCATGCTTTCCATAGCGATGGAGAGTCAATGTATGAAGCTTGGAAGCGGTTCAAAGATTTGCAAAGAAAGTGCCCTCCTTATGGCATTGAGCCTTGACTTCTAATTCAAACATTTTATAGTGGATTGAATCCCACTATGAGAATGTCCATCGATGCTGCTGCGGGTGGCTCTATCATGACCTTGAGACCGAATACTGCCAAAACCTTACTTGAGAACATGGCCTCCAATAACTACCAATGGTCTTCTAATAGGCCGGATAGTAAGAGGAATAGTGGCAAGATTGATGTTGATGCGGTGACACTTTTGACAAGCAAGCTAGATGCTCTTCTTCACCAAGTCCAACAAATGCAACCATCAAAGAGTTCCTCTCAAGGGCAAGGTTCCGGTGGTAATGTTTATAATGTTCAAGGGTGGCATGAGAGCTATGACTTCCAATACTATATATGGTGCATCCTCTCAAGCGTTGACCATCGAGCAAGCGAATGCCTTTCACAACTTTAACAACAATCCAAGGCCCCGGAATGACCTCTATTCACAAACTTACAATTCGGGTTGGAGAAATCATCCTAATTTCTCCTACCAGAATCCGGCTCCCTTTCCACCACAAAATCCTAAATCAAACAATTATCCTCCACAAAGAACCAACATCCAACCTCCCAGTTTTAAACCAAGAGCCACTTATCAAATTCCGTCACCACAACCCCCAAAGTCCAACCTTGAAAGTCTCATGAAAACTTTTGTGAGTACCCAAATGAAACAATATGAGTCCACTCAAGAGTCTTTTCGGCAATTGACCTTAAAATTTGATTCATTGGCCACTCACAATAGGATGCTTGAGAATCAAATTTCTCAACTAGCTAGCGCTTCTATTAGACCTCTGGGCAAGCCCGAGATGAATCCCGGGGGGCATGTAAATGCTATTTTCTTGAGAAATGGGGAGAACTTGGAGGAGTTACACATGGTGGAGAAGAAGAGCAAGGGGGGCATAAGGGATGAAAGTGGATAAAGTGGTGAAAAGTTTGAAGACTTGTAAGGATGGAGGGAAAGGGAAGAATAAGATGGAGACTCCGAGGCAATAGGAACCCAATGTTGTTCATATTGAGCCATATAAGCCATCGGTTCCTTTTCCTCAACGGTTAGTGAATCCCACTTTGTTGAAGAAATATGGCAAGTTCTTAGAGGTACTCAAGAAGCTCAACATCAATATCCCATTCCTTGAAGCAATTTCAGAGATGCCTTCGTATGGGAAATTCTTGAAGGAGATACTATCCAACAAACGCAAGTTTGATGAGAGTAAAACGGTGTCTTTAAAGGAGGAATGTAGTGCAATTATCCAAAACAAGTCACCTTTGAAGTTTAAGGATCCCGGTTCACTATTCCTTGTGTTATTGGAAAAATGGAGTTTGATAAGGCTTTGTGTGATCTCAGTGCCAGTGTAAGTTTATTGCCATTATCTATTTGTAAGAAGCTTGGCCTGAGCGACTTGAAATCTACCTCCATGTCATTGCAACTTGGTGATCGGTCGGTCAAGTATCCGGTGGGTGTCTTGGAAAATGTACCTCTTCAAGTGGGTAAATTCTTCATTCCTACGGATTTTGTTGTCATAGATATGGAGGAAGATTCTAGAATTCCCATTATCCTTGGAAGGCCATTCCTTGGTACCGCGGGTGCGGTAATTGATGTTAAAGGTGGAAGGATTACCTTAAATATTGGTGATGAGAAGGTTGAGTTTAGTTTCTCCCAAAATGTGATGACACCCTCCTTTGGGAATTCTTGTTGTAGAGTCAAATTAATTGATCCTCCATTGCAAAAGGAACCCGATGATGTTCTTGAAGCATCTCTTAAAAATGGTGGTCTCTCAATATTTGAAGAAGAGAATGACATATTGGATGATCATGATCATGAGAACCCTAAAGGTGATGCACCTAAGGACCACAAAGAGCCAAATGTCAAGAAATCATGTCCAAAGGTGAGAAAGAGGATGATCGACAAGGCTAAGGAGATTGTCATGGAATGGCGACCTAAGGCCATTATCAAGTTCAAGGGGAGTAAGTGCAAGGTTCATGGCAACAAGAGTGATCATGGTGGCAACATTTCCATTTTTGTGATCCATCCGGAATAAGATCAATGCAAGTGTCGAGCTCACGACCTTAAATGAGCGCTTCTTGGGAGGCAACCCAAGTTTTATTTTCTTTATTTTTCGCATTCCAAAAAAAAAAAAAAAAAGCAAAGGAAAAAGAAAAAAGAAAGATAAAGAAGAAGAAGAAGAAGAAGAAGAAGAAGAAGAGCATGATCACGCATCAAATATTGGGTTGTTAAGATTATGAGCATGATCATTCGAGCATGACCGTGCTTCGATGGATGTCAAAGTTCCAAACTCCCTGTTGAAATTCGCACGCTCATGTGCACTAGGCTTTGTTACAGTGCATGATCATGCTCTGTTGGAGTTTGAAGCATGATCGTGCTGATCCCAGAACATTTCACGGAATCTCCCTCTCTTTCCCCACCAAACGGTGGGCTCCATGAGTTTTCTATCCTCCCTTCCCCTCTATACTATTTTATTTTTTCACATTGGTGTAGACGCCAAAAAAGCGTCTTCAGATTTCTCCGCAAAAACCCCATGATGAAAGGAGTAATTTATAAACTTAGATGTTATTTTTGCTTTGATGGGTAATATAAAGTCTCAGATTTTTTATCAATCATTCCGTTATTTCAATCACATTTAAAATCCCCTCTTAAGAGCTTTCCATTACTTTCTTCCGTGTACAAATACGATTCCGCACCTAAGAGTTATGGCCAAACGAAGTTAAGAGTCAAAACGAATGTAACCAAATACTGTAGGCCGTGTTTCCAATCCAATTTGGGAGTTTAATTGGTTGACTTAATTTGTGAATCTTATATTTCTGGATTCCTTATTCAAATAGGTTTCTAATGACATATCATGAGCCCACACCACATTTCCAACCAAGGAGTTACGAGCCCAACACTGATGCGTACTCCAAAACTGACATCTGCTTACTCTTTCAGTTATATATCAAGATTCACAAAACATTTGGGCCTGAAACAAAATCCATTTAAAACTAAACTCAATAAGCTTTCCAATTCATCTTGAATAATCCAATTTGGAACCCTAACGAGTAAGATATGGCCCGACAAAGTTCCAACTGGCAAACTCATTGCCGCCAGCGGCGCTCGCAGGGTCTTTTTAAGCCCGTCTTTTTCAAATCCATTCTACAAACTTTGGCCTTTCTCCACCCGTCCAACCCTATTCCTTTCTCTATAAATACGACCCTCCTCTCTTAATTCAAAACACACAGTCTACTGTTGACACCCTCTATTCTCAGTAATATTGACTCTGAGCTTCTCTCGCTTTCTTCCATAAACATTTCTATTGTATTCTCAGGAGTATTGACACCGAGCTTCCCCTCTTTATTAACTTGAGATCTATTTTTCCTATTCATTTGCTAAATAGCCTACAGTTCAGGTACTAATTCTTGAGGGCTCAAATTAAATTTATTGCTTAACTGTTTATTTTCTAGTTGTCAAAATGTAGATTCATGCAAATCATGCTCTTTATTGCTTCCTAAATAATGTCTTTCAATTCTGTAAATAAGCATGTCTAGCTGTTGTGATGCTCAACTTGCCAATCGAGTGCATGTCTAAATAAGGGTCAATAATAAATGTTTTGATGCTTGTGATGAACCAACTAATAGTCTAATCTAGGTTGTTAATCCAATTTTGTGTGGGAATCATGTCTTTAAATTATTAAGCAAACTTGAGTTAGTAGAGGCCGTCATAAAACGGGCGAGTTGGGTGCCTAACACCTTCCCACCTCGTACCATCGCCCCCGAACCCTTTATTCTTGGGTACTCATATGTTCTATATGAGCGGGAGTCTTTTTAAAAACATGATTAGTTTACTTATCGCGCTATTGGGTTGTCCCTTCAATTTTGTACCTTCGGTTTGTCTCTTCGATAAAACGCCGATAGCAGATTTGTGACCTCTTTCATGGTTTTGTTATAATTCAAGTCTTTTCAAAAGATTTTCTAACTCGACGGTTCCTTGAACTTATCTAAAGCCCCCATCTTACAAATTTTCTATAAGAACACACTTCGTGGCGAGAAATCCCGGGTCCTTACAGTGGCGACTTCACTGGAGATTTATTTAAAAGGGTGAGACTAGAAAGTCAAATTTGCTTAATTGTTTAAGTTGGGGAATTCCAATTGGTGCCCTTCTGCTATTGATTTGTCCAAGTTGTGCCCAAAACATTGAAATAAGTCTGGTTCATGCCCCTTTTATTTTAAAACTGTGTATTCCGTGTCCTTATTTATTCTATTCCTTTAAGTGAATTTTTTTGTCCATTTTACCCTTATTAAAATGTAGTTAGATGCTCATTAAACGACAAAATTTATGTCATATGCCATCTTTCTCTCCCCCCCCCATGGCCACCTCCAATAGCACCACCACCGTGCTCCACGCCACCACCAACCCACATCTCTCTCCTGAGACCGTCTCCACCACCATCAAAACCCCAGCTCACTTCCTCTCTCCTCTGATCTCCAATTCTCCACCACCATCACCACCCATCTCTCTCCTTAAACCAACTCCACCATCACCAAAACCCCATCTCACTTTCTCTCTCCTATAATCTCCATAACCACCACCCCATCTCACTTTCTCTCTCCTATAATCTCCATAACCACCACCCCATCTCACTTTCTCTCTCCTATAATCTCCATAACCACCACCCCATCTCACTTTATCTCTCCCGCACCACCACTACCGCCCAATCTCTACTTTCCAACCCGTAACCCTCATCACAAGCACATATAGCAATAAGTGATGGTCTTACCTCTTTCACCCATTAACATATTTAGAGGAAAACTTTGAACTCGAAAACTTAGCATCAGGGAACCTAATTTCAATCTCTTTATTGTGAGCCCAATGCCCATCTACTCAAACAAGTATATTTAAAAAAAAATACACCAAACTAAACTAGAAATACCAATTAAATACCAATTCAAGTCATCGACGCTGAGCAAATGACCTTCGAAATCGAAGTAGTGAAATAATTTTGATTTACCCTTAAATTCTTACGATTGCTCGAAGGTGGCAGAAATTGAAGATTGGGATGACGACGACCAAGTAATCAGGGTGAGGGTGGTGGAGATAGGGGTTTCTGAAGAGAGAATCAACTAATTTGGGAGGACAGAGAAAGAGAGTTGTGAGAGAGAGGTGGAGGTACTATTACTTTTGAATGGGCAGAATTTGATGAGAGAAAGAGGAGAAGAAGGTGGTGATGGCGGTGGAGAAATACGAAGGAGAGAGAAGGTTGAGGGAAATGATAGTGGTAGGGGCAATTTCGTCTTTATTTCAGTCAAAAATGGACCTAGCAATTTCATAGTCATTCAACATAGACACGTAATTAATTAACGGAGATTTATAACGGAAAATACGAAATAAGGTCACGGAATAGACCTTCAAAAAGCAGAGGGGCATGCTTTGGATTTGAAGAGATGATTTGGGCACCAATTGGACAAGCCAAAACCATGAGGGCACCAATTGGAATTCCCCATTGTTTAATAACATGTTCCATATTGCATCATTTGCATGTGCCTTGGCACAACTTATGACCCTTATCGACCCTCGAGGAAGTTTGGACCGTAACTCGTAGACAACCCATATATCTAAAGGAATATACAGTTGTCCTATCGTGCAAACCAGCGCTTCCTCACCCACGACTCATCGACTCTTGTTGGTGAAAAGAATTACAATTGATGTGTCGACAATCCGCCGGACGGAAATTGTAATTTGTTGTGGTGATCTCACAGGAGCCAAAAGCCTCTAAACCCACATTCGTGCATTCGCTTGCTTGTTGTGCATGTGTCGTTGTAATGCCCGTCTGCTAACATGTTTGTCTGTAACTGCGTCATTGTAATGCTTGCCTGAATGCATGAATGTCGTGACTATCTGCAAACATGTGCTTACGGGCTAGAGTCTTTTTCTTTTATTTTTAGGTAGTTCCTAATGCCTAAAAATAGTGCGAGAATCCAATTCAATGAGCACTCGTTTTCCCGATGATATATTTTCATATAGCGTCAAACTCATTTTTCTTGGACCTTTTTGGCAAAAAAAAAAGAGCTAGTCTCTCCAATTCCCCTCTCCCACCTTTTTATTTTTCTTTTTCGTTTTGATGTAATTCAGATTCGGTAAAAAAAAAAAAAGAAAAGCCAAAAAAATGGCGTTTAAAAAAAAAAACGCCGAAAAAAAAAATTCGGAAACTCAAAAAAAAAAAATTGCTGAAATTTTCTTTTTTTATTTATCCCATTTTCCATTTTCTTTGTGTCTAGAAAAATTTTAAAAAATAGGATGGTCCGTCTTTTTCTATTTTTCTCATTTTTGTTCATCGAATTCATTTTTCCTTTGATATAAGGGGAAATAATCGGGAATTTAGGCTTAAGTTTTTATTTTCTTCTTTTCCACTTCTTTTCATTGCACTGCTTTGTACGTATTAGATGCTCCTTGCTAGGATTCATAACTAGTCGTCATGTTTACATTGTCGTCATTTTGCATCTGCATTTGTACAAAAGTCTGAGTCTTGCATGCATCAATGTCTCCATTTGTTCACAACGTCTCATGCACTAGAAGTCTAGACAAGTCATTCATTAAGTGCTCTAGAGTCATTCTAGGAAGCATCCATACATTGTGATACATGTCGAAGTCTGTCCTGCATGCATCTTGCATAATGTCGTAGTGACTCTGTCGTCGTATTGTCATCATCATACATTCGAGTTCATATAGACGTCCTTAGGTTCATTCACCTTAGGGGCTATCAAGGGTCTTCTAAAAATCATGAGTCGTTGTTTTCAAGTCATTTCTTTGGCGTCTTTCTAAGTTTAGACTTGTGTTCAAGATTGGGGGCTCGAGGAAGAATTACGGAGACAAAGGTTGGGGTCAATCGTTCGGCAGATTGGTTCGTGTACAAGCTACATCCAAGACACCACCACATTCCAAAAGTCAATCACCCCATAATCCATCACCACCACAAAGCTCACCACCACTCAATACATCCCTCACCTCACCAATCAGACCCCCAAACTTCACCATGGTCAAGACCATTGACGAAAAGCTCGAGGAGATCATGGGTGAGCTAAGTAAGATGCAAGTCAGGGTGGATGCTCTTGACAAGAAGAATGAGGAGGAAACAATGGTACATTCTGACTCTGACACTGAGGAAGATGAGCAAGTCACTAAGCTCGAAAAGATTGAGTCTATGCTAAAAACAGAGGCTTGTTTGTCAATTACCATGCTCATGTTGGTAAAGTCAATCCCAAAGTCAAGGGCAAGATTCCACCCAAGTTCTCCATGCCCGAGGTTTCGTCATTCACTGGAACTGATAATCCACAAGACCACCTCAAGGCCTTCACTACTTCCATGGGCTTAAGAGGAGTTGACAAAAATATCTACATTAACTTGTTCCCACAAACTCTTGATGCCCCGACTCGTCGTTGGTTCTACACCTTGAATTTGGAGAACTACCGCACTTGGTCAGATTTCACTACAGTCTTCCTTGCACTCTACAAGAAAAATTTTGCTCTACCTATGACCCTTTGAGAGTTAGAGATCACCAAGCAAGAAGAAGATGAGGGATTCACTGCCTTCCTTCAGCGTTGGAGGCTAAAGATAGCTGAACTGGTCGAGCGACTTTCGCAAACTGATCAAATCCGCTAATTCATCAAGAATCTGCAACCTGCTTACAAGGAACACATCATGTATCAAGAAATTGACTCCTACAACCGGCTCTATGATGTGGATATCCTAATTGAAGATGACCTTCTTAAGAATTCCAATTAAGTTGTAAACAATGCGAGCATCTAAAGGGGGGTTGTCCTTGTCGTTGTCAAATAGTCCGTGCTCGAGAAGTTGAAGAGAGTCGAAGTCTCCTAGTGTGCAAGTCTAGTCGAGTCTAGTCAAGTCTTATGATATCTAGTTTGTCTTTTCAATTCGTTCATAGAGTGTAGCGCACTTCTCGTGTAATGCTTTTCTTCGATTAAATAAATATTGCATATTGATTCCCATCATTGTTCTTTGTTCAATCCTATGACGAACTTAAGTTGCCTATGACGGAAAAAAAATCAGAAAAAATAAAAAAATAAATAATAGTAAGCCTTCATTGTGGAAAACATCAAATAGGAACTCCCTAATGATCATCCCAATAGAGGACATACAGTTGAACCGTCCATGCTGAGGACAGGAGGCATTCATTTGGCAACTCACATCAATATCCTTTACTACCCTATACATCATTACCACTTGCAACTCTTTGAGCCTTAAACACATAGCCTTTCATTTCTTAACCACATCATCCTTACCCGGGGAATGGGTGTGTGTGATATGGGAATAGAAGCAACCTTCTAGGCAAGGTGGACCTACAAAAAAAAGCCACCGAGAGAATTACCAAAAATAAAAAGAGAGAACTCGAAAGTTCAAGGGCAAAAAAAAATAAAATAAATACAAAAAGGAAAAACATTCGAGAGCGATCAAAGATCCAAAAGAGTGCAAACACCTCAAGCACAACCAAATAGTGGCCTTACCTAAACATTGGTCTCTAAGCCACCTTGCCAAGACCATAAATTTGTTTTCCATCTAGCATACTTTGGGGAGGGGAATTACATTGGGTTAATTTGAGCCTTTATCCTTTCTTTGACACCTTTACCCAGCCTGACATTACAACATAACCCGAAAGCCTTTCCATAGGCACGACCATTCACTGGTGTAGTCCTGAACTACGTTGGCCTGATTCCACACACTGGATATGTAGGAAACCTCAAGGAGGTCCGGCCACGACAACCACTTTGTCACATGATCATAAGGAGTTTTCCTATTCCACCATTCTCTTCTAAGGCTAAAAACAAATTGAGCCCGGTAGGTTGAAAGCCCAAAATGGCGCCTAGGAAAACGTTAGGGCAACAAAAAAAAAAAGAAAAACATTCAACATCTTAACGCAACTTAAATTTTCGAGGATTACATTGTTTTGCATGTAATCACTCTTTGGTCAGTCGTTTAGATTCATACTCATCACCTTTCTCGTAGGCTTACACATAGATTTCCCAACTGGGGGCTTTTTTCAGAATGAGTCGTTTCCTTTTCCACTACGTTCAAAGTTGTCCACTTCGTTCCCATACCTTAAGTTAGATATTTTGTACCGCTGCATCAACATCCTAATTCCTCGAGTAGGTCATGATCATCAAGAACCACACATCAAACTGAGGGCTGATTCTCGCTTGACTGCACCCAGTCTTGTCCACTTGTCTCTTACTCTGTCAAGATCACCAAAGAAATGAAATTTTTGATCACAAAACTTTTCCAATATGAAGACCCTCTTCAGACCCTATAGGAGAGTCGTGTATACTAGGCTAAGCCGCATGGAGCCGTGAGTCAATAGAGTCTGTAAACATCATATTTGCATAAGTACTAGAGTCGCCTTCGAAGGCATGGATGTATACATAATTTCTCAGTGTCTTGAGTCCCTGCGTGTTTACATGTAAATTCCCCTTTGCCCCGTGCATATTACTATGTCATGTCTTATGCATCTTGTCATGGTCAGTCGGGCATGTCTATTGCATCTTTTCCCTATATGCATATCTCCACTGCAGGTTAGAGTGAACCCGCTCTCCAATGAAACCAGCAAGCCCGGAACTCAATGTTCGACAAATAATCACGATCAAGCCTAGAAGCGACCTTCCGACTACAACCAAGAATGGAAATAACCTTCCCACAACAGCCAAGCGCGCGGGAACAGATCCCCTTGGCCACAAATTCAAAATTCAATAGTTGGCCCATTTTTCGGTACCAAGTACTATCAGGTAAAACTAACCTATTCGTTTTGCAGGTCCCCAAGTGCACAGGCCCAAGTATTCTCCGACAATATTGATTGCCCGGAGTGGTCAAATTATTTTTAAGCTCAGTTGGTTCTCTGGCACTATTTATTTTAGGGACAAAGTCCCTATAATCGGGTACGAAATCCCCAATTTAATATTCTCGGGTGCAAAGCTCCCAGGGACGAAGTCCCTATTTCCTGGTACAAAACTCCTAGGGACAAAGTCCCTATACCCAGGGACGAAATCCCTATACCGAGGGACGAAGTCCCTATAACCAGCTATACCCAGCGACGAAGTCCCCATTTTAATAAAATTCGGGTGCAAAGTACCCAGGGACGAGGTTCCCATTTTAAGAAATATTGGGTGCAAAGCACCTAGGGGTGAAAACCCCGCCTTATGGTTCAGTCAATGATTGCTTAAGCTATTGCATTTAAACTGTTCATATGTTTTAACCATTTACAGACGTCAATTTGATCGTGCTGTCTCGTCGACCTTTTCGTTTCTCGTGCAGGGACGGAATCTCGGCATCCGTCGAGTGGTGCTTAGTCACTGTTTGTTTAGAACAAATCATTTATACTATTCACTCTCACCAGTGTTATTTTCCATTTACAACCATCATTCTGATTGCGCTGTCTCGTCAACTTTTTTCATTTCTCATGCAGGGACGGAATCTCGGCATCCGCCGAGTGGTGTTTAGTCACTGTTTGTTGAAGCATTCTACATTGATCATTCTCAAAGTGTCAATTAACTTTTTCATGTACTCTGAATATAGGTCCCTTGCAGGCACTAATACCTTCTCCGAGCGTTGTTTGCCCTGCTAACCATTACCTTTGTTTTTCTTGTGTTCATAGAGTTGAAGTCTTAGAGCGCTACAAGCATGTCCCAATTCAGGTTTGCCTTCATATGCATGCATACTGTACACCCTCATACACCACGCACACATCAGCATCCTGCATGTAGCCTTCAAAATACGTCGATCTTCACTTTTACTCAAGCTCGATCAAAGTGGGGGCTTCTGTAGACGCCAAAAAAGATTCTTCAGATTTCTCCGCAAAAGCCCGATGATGAAAGGAGTAATTTATAAACTTGGATGCTATTTTTGCCTTGATAGGTAAAATAAGGTCTCAAGTTTTTTCTCAATCACTCCTTTATTGCAATCATATTTAAAATCCCCTTTCAAGAGCTTTCCATTGCTTCCTTCCGTGTCCAAATATGATTCCGCACCTAAGAGTTATGGCCAAACAAAGTTAAAGGTAAAAACGGATGTAGCCGAATAATATAGACCGTGTTTCCAACCCAATTTGGGCGTTTATTTGGTTGATTTTATTTGCGAGTCTTATATTTCTAGATTCTTTATTCAAATATCTTCCTAATGACATATCATGAGCCCACACCACATTTCAAACCAAGGAGTTACGAGCCCAACATTGCTGCGTACTCGAAAAACTGACCTCTCCTTACTCTTTCACTTATATATCCAGATCCACAAAATATTTGGCCGTGAAATAAAGTCCATTGGAAACTAGACGCAATAATATTTTCAACGTATCTTGAATCATCCAATTTGGAGCCCAAACGAGTGAGATATGGCCCTACAAAATTCTAGCTGGCAGGCTCATAGCCGCTAGCGGCTGTAGGGTCTTCTGAAGCCCGTTTTTTTCAAGCCGATTCTCCGAACTTTGGCCATTCTCCACCCGTCCAAACCTATTCCTTTTTCTGTAAATACGACCCTCCTCCCTCAGGTCAAAACACATAGTCTACAGTTGACGCCCTCTATTCTCAGTAGTATTGACTATGAGCTTCTCTCTCTTTCTTCCATAAACAATTTTATTCTATTATCGGGAGTATTGACACCGAGATTCCCCCTTTTTCTTTACTTGAGATATATTTTTCCTATTTATTTGCTAAATAGCCTACAGTTCAGGTACTGACTCTTGAGGGCTCAAATTAAATATATTGCTTAACTATTTATTTTCTAGTAGTCAAAATATAGATATCATGCAAATCATGCTCTTTATTGCTTTCTAAATACTGTCTTTCAAATCTGTAAATAAGCATGTCTAGCTGTTGTAATGGTCAACTAACCAATTGAATGCATGTCTAAATAAGGGTCAATAATAAATGTTGTGGTGCTTGTGATGAACAAATTAATAGTCTAATCTAGGTTGTTAATCCGATTTTGTGTCGAAATCATGTCTTTAAATTATTAAGCAAACTTGAGTTAGTAGAGGCCGTCATAAAATGGGCTAGTTGGGTTTCTAACACCTTCCCACCTCGTACCTCGCCCCCGAACCCTTTATTCTTGGGTACTCATATGTTCTATGTGAGCGGGAGTCTTTCGAAACACATGATTAGTTCACTTATCGTGCTATTAGGTTGTCCCTTCGATTTGCCCCTTCGATAAAACGTCGATAGCAGTGTGACCTCTTTCATGTTTTTTATTCAATTCAAGTCTTTTCAAAATCTTTTCTAACTCGACGATTCCTTGAACTTATCTAAAGCCCTTAGCTTACAAATTTTCTATAAGGACACACTCCGTGGCGAGAAATCCCGGAACCTTACAATTGGGGACAATGCTCATTTCAATCTTGGGGGAGGTGATTTTGATGCTTCTTTATGAAATGGGAATTGCATATAGTTTTTGTTTTTATTTTGCATCGTTAGATTAGTTTTTCACACTTTGTTTATTTTGTTTCTTTCTCTTTTTTTTTTTCTTTTTTTTTTTTTTTTTTTTTTTTTTTGCATATAGACTAGGTTTTATTTTTGCATGCATGAGAAAAAAAATCCAAAAAATAGAAAAACTAAAAAAATAAAAAAGAAAAAATAAAAATCAATAAAAAAATAATTGAGATGTGATCCTTCGATGATGATTCGTGTTTTATTGTGAAAAACTGAAATGTTCAACCCTTGTTCTTGTGCAAATTTGTATGAGCCTAAGTTTTACATAGCATAATTGTTGTTGCGATTCATGGTTTGTGGCATGTATGATGATGACTCTCGAATGTTGTTTAATTGAGTTGGCTAGACCAAATTAACCCGTAAGTTTTGAGCTTTGAAGACCGTGCATCACTACGGTCTATTGTGTTTTTCATGTGTGAAACTCTCTCTTAGTCATTGATTTCTAGAACTCACCTTGGGGAGAGGCTGCTCAACCTCTCCGGAGAGAATTCAATTCTCTTTTCTCTATTGAGTCCGCACTTGACATTGATTGAACGAGTATGATTGAGGCATTCTTTGAATTTTTAGCTCACTTAGCCAAATAGGCCTACCTTGGCATTTTTATCCTTTGCGAACCACTTTGAGCTTTGCCTGTTATTTGTTTTCACCCGCATTACAAGCTTTTTGACCGGAAAACCATGTTTAACCTTGTGTCATGAGACTTGTGGAGTAGGGATTAACTTTGGAGTTTACGTTATATTTCACAACGTGTAACTCCGTAGTTTGTGTAAGTGCTTGGAAGGATGGTTGAAATTCATTGTTTGGTTCCAAAAAATAAAAGAAGAGAAAATCAGAAAAAGTTCTAAACAAAGAAAATAAAAGAAAGGTAATAAAAAGGTTGAATTCTTGAAAGTTGTGCTTCAATGAAGAGTATTTCAATAGAGTTTGGTGAATTTGGTTAGATGTTGCTTTTCGTTAGTCAGAGTTTCGCATTGTTTACCTTATGGCCATGAGGTGAATTGATGATTTTTGCTCCACTAGTTTCATGACATCCTTAGCCAAATATCCAAATGAATTTGTCATACCCTTCACCCTAAGCCTACGTTACAACCTTTGAAAGTCCTTTTGACTCGTTTATTTGAATTGTCTTTAGTGGAGGAGATGTGAGATGATTGGTGAGCTTATGGTAAACCGTGATTTTTGAGATGAGTATTGAGTGGAACGTGGTATTGTCCACCAGTACGTCTATATGTGGCAAGGAAAATTCATCCTTTGGACTTGCCTTGTTTAGATCTCTGAAATCGACGCATCCTTACTTTGCCATCATTTTTTGGAACTGGTACTATGTTAGCAACCCATTCTGGATATTGAGCGACCCTAATAAAACCTGTTGCGAGCTGTTTCTGCACCTTTTCTTTGATTTTCAATGTCCACTCAGGTTTTTATTCTTTGAAGTTTCTGTTTTACCAGTTTTGAATCAGGATCGAGCGGTATTGTATGTTGTGCTATCTCACGACTTATTCCCGGCATATCTTTTTAGGACCAAGCGAAAACGTCTATGTATTCTTTTAAGAGATTTATAAAGCTTACTCGCTCTTTGGGAGTTAACGATAAGCCAATGCCCACATGGAGCGGCTCTTTATCGCTTGCAATATTGATTAATTATGTTTCTTCCACAATTAAAGTCTTTTGTTCTTGCTCTAATAGTGCTTTAGTTACTTCTTTGGGCAATTCTTGTTCATCTTTTGAATTATTAGCTACTAAGTAATCCAAGAAATAAGCAGAATCAGTATTCATTTCATTGATAGAAGAAATTGGAACATCAACTGAGCCATTACTATGGGCTTTAACATCATTAGACTCGCAATTGAGCGGTATTGTATGTTGTGCTATCTCACGACTTATTCCCAGCATATATTTTTAGGACCAAGCGAAAACGTCTATGTATTCTTTTAAGAGATTTATAAAGATTTCTCGCTCTTTGGGAGTTAACGATAAGCCAATTCCTACTTGGAGCGGCTCTTTATCGCTTGCAAGATTGATTAATTATGTTTCTTCCATAATTGAAGTCTTTTGTTCTTGCTCTAATAGTGCTTTAGTTACTTCTTTGGGCAATTCTTGTTCATCTTTTGAATTATTAGCTACTAAGTAATCCAATAAGTAAGCAGAATAAGTATTCATTTCATTGATAGAAGAAATTGGAACATCAACTGAGCCATTACTATTGGCTTTAACATCATTAGACTTGCAATTAAACATGGATATGGGTGGACTACTCGACGTTGATTAATATGATCGCATTTCCAACTCTTCGGACCGACTGTTTTCTTCCCAATATTGGACAACGGATAAGACATAGAAAAGAAAAGACTAACAAGTTCCACAAAAGAAAAGTTTTAAAACAAAAGTGGGAAATCTCTATCTAGAATATTCTATCAACATAGTTACCCTTGGAGACTAAGTAATGGGTTTAGGTTAAAAGATCTCGACGCGGGATAAAAATAAAAGATATTATACTCTTGACTAAAAGGAGAGGGGAGAGATATTATCTCGACTCAATATGGGATAAAGCAAAATATATTATACTCTTGACTAAAAGGAGAAGGGAGAGATATTATCTCGACTCAATATGGGATAAAGCAAAAGATATTATACTCTTGACTAAAAGAAAAGGAAAAGATATTGTCGAGATCTTTGACTAAAACTCACTACTTAAAGAAAGGGGAAGAATAAAGCATTCAAATCTTTCCTAAGGTAACGAGCATCATATAGAACTTGCAGGGATATTGTTTCCTAAAAATAAAGATTCTAGACTCAATCTTAAGACAAAATCTAGACTCAAAAAAAGGAAAAGATCCTAATTAGGGTCTAACCAAATATTCTATGACGAGAAAAAAGACTATGCAAAGATTGCGTTCACATATAGGCAAACAGCACAACAGCGCAGATGACATGATCATGAAAATCTAGCATGGACATGGGACTGAGTTTCAACCTAAAGTATTGGTTCTAGTTCATGCAATAGGGTAGGCTTAAGGGTTTTGGTTAAAAGGTACTCATGGTCAAGAATGTACAACAATTCGCGGGATGCGCAATAATGTGAGGCATTCTTGTTATCCTACTCGTCGAATGGACAAATGCATAGGAAGGTACATGAGGTGGGGGGATCCATGTTTCTTGGAAAAGAAGAATCGAGTGGATTCTCACCAAGGCACTTCACCACACTCCATTGGCTAAGAAACTAGTTTGAACTTGTAAAAACAAGCTCGGAAGTCGCGCAAGCGCATACACATGAATGCAATGAAAGCAATTTAATAGATGAATGACAAGTCACAAAATAATAATAAGAACACTCAAGGTAGTGAACCAAGCAAAAATAATAACATTGAATCGATTTTCAAGTTACACCCTCTTAATCATGTCCCCAGTGAAGTCGCCACTGTAGGCTACCAGATTTTTCTCCCCTTTTCTTCGCCCCATTTCTTGGTTTCCGGGCGGCCGGACGGGCAGCCTGGGAGAGCGCGGTTGTTCGGATTTTCGTGAATCTTTGAGTGTGAATTCACATGAAGACTTTCCTTTCGCACTAAGGACATGATTAAGATTGTCGGAAGTCGCCACCAAATTTAAGGAAATTTGGAACCCTTGGAATCAAATCGATAGTCTAGAAAGATGTCAACTCAATTCCTGTGCACCCCAATCCCTATTGCGGAAATTGACTTCATAAATGAGTTCGAAGGCGTGAGTACGAGCTAGGAAGGTGTTAGGCACCCAAGTCGCCCGTTGACAACAACGGACTTTACTAATCGATTCAATGTAATTAATGCTACCGTTCCAAACAGGGTTCAATTTGACCAAATTCCTAGTTTTAACTAATGGGTTGAACAAACATTATTATTGTGACCACTTTTAACAATATATCAAATTACTTGCTTTTATTGCTAGAAAACTATAAATATGCTAAACCCAAGTTCGAGCAAAATCCAATCCTTTCATCATCGGGTTTTTATGGGGACTTATCATAGACACAATTTTTTGTGTCTACACCACTACTTAAATGTTAACTAAAATGATGACAATGTTGAAAACTATGGGAAACCGTGTGACATGGATAGAAAGCAAGGTTAAGGAAGCTGAACCTTTTAACCAGGATGAGCCTCCACCTCTAGATGAGAAAGTGGAAGAATTAACTGCACAAATTAAGAACCTTGAGTTAGCTCTGACTCAAAACAAGATCATAAGTGACTACATGTGTGATACCTCAATATTTTCTATAATTATTATATTGATTTATAAATGATTTATAAATAGTTTCGGAGATTAAATCGTATTTATATTCAACGATTCGATTTATTCAATTAAAGCCATAATATTATTAATTATTATTATGGGACATTCATAAATTGCATTTATTAATTTTAGGGAGTTTAATTAAAATAATTTATATATGAATAAGAATTATTCATATTGTTTTAATTAGTTATTTAAATCAGAAAATTAGTAAATAAATTTCTAAACGTAGTAGTCTTTGACTTGGGTTGACTGAGGGCCTATATAAAGAAAAGAGGAGGCAATTGATCAGTTTTGCACAACTGATCAAACCATCACAAAATTCTTTCTCCTCCTCTCACAAACCCACGGTTCTCTCTCTCTCTCTCTCTCTCTCTCTCTCTCTCTCTCTCTCTCTCTCTCTCTCTCTCTCTCTCTCTCTCTCACTTCAGTCGCTCACCTCACCGGAGACACCACCGGCGTTGCCCCTCCCTTCCGTCGATAACTCTCTCCTCTTTTGCCTCTCTCTTTCTCTTTCTTTTTCTCTCTCTTTCGCGTCTCCCCCTCCCCCTCTGTTTTGCATTCGCGGTACCACCAAACCACCAGGGCGGCGCCTGGGTGGCAACCGGTGAGTGGCCGGTGTGGCTCCGTCGCCCCCCTGCTCTCTTCTCTTTTCTCTCTCGCGTTCTCTCTTGCTTTCTCCCTTTTCGCGTTTTCTGTCACCTATTGTCGCTGGAGCTCCGGTGACGACCACCACCGGCCATGGTGGCCAGTGGGTGGTGGTGGTGGTGTTGGGTCGGGTTATGGGTCCCATGCATGGGTACCCGTGACCTAGACCTAGTTTTAAAGTTAGGGTTTCGTTTTTATAATTTTCGTAATTATTAATTCGATTTTCAGTATTTTCGATTTAATATTTTTATTTTTCTGCACTCGTTTGGAACCCAATTCGGATTTTCAAAAGCCTAGATGGGTTGAAATAAATCAAGAAATTTAATAAATTTATCAAAATTAATATTTCGTTACTGTTTAGATTTTCGTATTTAATAAATTCAGTTTCGGTATTTATTTTTAATTAGGGCCTAACGAGCAAGCATGATAATCTTTGTACGTGGAGCTTATGTATTGTTTGGTAGCGTTGTACTGGTAAGCGCTCATGCCTACCTTCTTCCAAAGCCCCATCAAAACTATTTTGATGTGCTATGTGCTAATTGAGAAATTGTTGTGCATTTAATATGCAAGGCATGATTAAATTATATCGTTGTTATTATGAGATTTTTTAAGAATGTTTCACTACTGTAAATATCGTTTATAATTAGCATGTTGATGTTATCATGTTTTGGGAATCAATTAGTCCATATGATGATCATTGGACAATTATTGAATGGTGAATTGTTAGTATTATTATGCTATTAATTATATGCTAAATGGTATGGTATTATTGAGTGCTAGTGAGCACCTATATATTGTCGTTGAATGTCTTGGATGATTTGTAATTTTTTAGATATCATATTACCCTGCCGAAGTGCTGCCAAAATTGTGTTAGACATTACTTGTCATCATTATTGATTTAGCGTCGTTATTGAACTAAAGCATGTTTAATTCTCATCGCATTGAATTATCATTATCATCGTTAATTACTATTCATTTTCAAGAGCATGAAATGAATTAGTAAGTCGTGCTCTCGTATTACCACTTATGTCAACCAATGCAAATTATGGGAATTGAATTTAAATGAGAGTAAGACTCCTAATGGATCCCTAGGAGTAGTCGAGCAATCGGGATTACACCTAATGGTGTAGTTCAAAGGATGAGTGATTCCCAAATTACTTATGGACACCTCGCAGAGTGTCTGGGATGAATCATTCCCCATTTATTAATTCCTCTAGGCTCGTGTAATTGTATTAGAGGTAGTGTGCACACTAGAGTCATTAAGTCCATGGCGTGATTGTATCTTCGATGAACAATATGGGTAATCGCTGTTCTATTCGCTCTCTTACATCTCTCTAATCAAGACGGATTGTCTATGTCGTATTTCGTATGATCATTATACAAGAATTGTATGTAAAAGAATGTCGTTATGCGTATGCTTGATTATATGCTTATGTGCCTATTGATTAGCATTTAGTCCTTAGTGATAAATATTGTAGTAGCTACCCTCGGGTTTGGGACGGTTCAGCGGTGTTGAGTCGCGCACAGCGACGTCGATAGTTCCCAGGAAATTATTGCGAATTCGGGGGTGTTACACATGGTATCAAAGCCAGGTTTAAAAAGGTTGCTTAGGATTAATTAATGAATTAATAAACATTAGTTTCATTTTGGGAAAATAAAATATAATTAAAGTCGTTGAGCGTAGTAGTCCTAGAAGGTAGGAATTGTTTGAAATCATCTTGCTTGTGATTTAAAAAGTTCTTATTGTTTGATTGTCTACCTGTAGATGGTAAGGACAAGAATGACTAACCGGATGACGACTGCACACCAAAGGGCACGCGCCCTAGCTCATCGTGCACAACCAGTAGAGTATGTCGCTTCATCGGACAATGAGTCGACTGGAAACGATGCAAACTTGTGCCACGAGGCCGCGCAGGACCGCGCCGCGCACAAGGAGGTTGTGCGCGACGAGGTCGCACGTCCCGCACCTATAGTCGCGCCTGTACCAGCGCCTGTTGCCGCTCCAGTTGTTGCACCCGCCGCACATGTAGTTGATGAAGAGGAAGATCCCTCTGAGTCTGAGCCTGCGTATACATCACCGAAAGAGAATGATGATATGCCGGATTTGGAAGATATTAGTGCCGAGAGAGACAACAACATTGCGCCTACTCCTTCACCTATCCCTGCTGCAAATTGGCTCCTCCTTTGGAGCCATTCTTTGCTATGAAGCTGAGCTCGAGGATATACTTATTTACATACGACGTGCTTATACTACGATCGAGCGTTATTAGTACGAGAATCGCACGAGTCTACATGAAGGCTTATGGTTAGAGCTACTACTGGCTGGTCTGCCTAACATCCATCCTTGGATGGGACTCAAGGAGAAGTACAACGACGTAGTCTCCAAGAGTGGTCACCTACATGAGAAGAAGTATGGTGAAGGTACGAGTTGGTTCTCTCTACTTTAGAGGCGTTGTAGCTGAGCTATGCCTGTCCGAGTTCGAATGGAAGGTGAATCACGTGCTAGTGCGTACGCCAAAAGGTATGTGCGAGTACTGCTGGACCAAGAAACGCAAGCATGCCGAAGACTTTGGGAAGCGTTTCATGCCCCAGAAGTTCAGTGGATATGCTTATCCATACACGCCCTGCAAGGAAGTGTAGCCTAGGAGGAAGGATGATCACGATGAGTCCCCTAGCGCGAAGAAGATGTGTGCGAGTGTCAAGTAGAACTAGTTGATTGTTGTTGTAGTTCTATTTGGGTTTATTGAACTTTAGCTATTGTGATGGCCCTACGTGGTCATGTTTGATGTTGGTGTAGTTGCATAGGCAACAAATATTATGATTGTTATTTCCTTGCAATTTGTCTCATTGCAAGACTATTTCACTTGATTATATGATACGTTGAGAATTTGTTTTATATGATCATTTTATCACATAATTGCATGGTTGACAAATAGCTTCATAATGCTATCTCGTATTGCCTAGACATGATGGGAAATCTATGTCGGAATTATGGTGAAATTTTCGTTGAGCATGATCATATTATTTGTGAGCCAAAGGCTAAGCATGTATTGTATGAAATCAAATGTCATTGTTTATTGCCCAACTAAAATAGTATGGAGCCTTGATGTGTGAACTGCGAATGTCATTGCTTATCAATCGTGTGAGACCAATATGTCTACTTTGTTATTGCATATCGAACTATTATGCATGGGAACTGAGAACATTCAAAGCAAGTATGCTGCTTAGACCTACAATGTAAGGTCGATCATTGAAACTTAAATGCTATTTGATAAATGTCAAGAGAAAGGTTTCAATTATAACCTATATCTCTTAATTAGACCCCAATTTGGGTTAAATGTGCCAACTTTGCTGAAATGGTGATCAACCATTGCTCTTTTATGTCTCAGATTTTTTATAATGGCAACCAACGACCGACTTGCGAGAATAGAAGTAGGACTCACCAACGTGGTCGAGCACATCACGCGTCAGCTAGAGCGCCAAGAGCAAGATCACAACGCGCAGAACCCTGATACGTGCAACTTTAGGGATTTCGATGAACTCAAACCTCCGACAATTTAGGGTGGCTCCGAGCCCACCAAACTTGAGAACTGGATTATAGAGTTCGAGAAGTTGTTTAGGGCGACTAGTCGGCCCAACAACATGAAGGTCAACACCACTACTTACTACCTTAAGGGTGAAGCGAACAAGTGGTGGAGCGATGTGGGCACTGATCTACTCGCCATTGAAGAATACGGGTGGACCGAATTCAAAGAATCTATTCGTGAGAGGTTCTATCCAAGAGCTATCCGTCGCCAGAAGCAACGGGAATTCGAGAACATCTATCAAGGGAAGCTATCTGTAGCTGAGTACGCAACAAAGTTCACCGAGCTTGCTGCTTTTGCACCTAACATGGTGACAACCGAAGCTGAGCGTGTCGAGAGGTTCGAATATGGTTTAAAGTGGGACATACAACGTTTTGTTATGGGAAACTCGCTGACGTTCCAAGGATCGTACGAGAAAGCCTTGAACCAAGAGCGTGCTGTGGATCGTCTTGATTCGTTGCTTGGGAAGCATAAACGTGACGAAGGGAGTTCTTCCCAGTCGAATGTCAGAGACAAGAGGCCAAGACCCAACAACAATCACAACAACCAAGGTGGTAGTCAGAACCACAACGGGAACAGGAATCGTGAATCGAACAGTCATAGAGCTATGATCTTAGCTAGGAGGAATACGCCTTGTAGTTGCTGCAACAAGACGCATCCTGGCAAGAACTTTCCTGGCGATGTACTTCAATGCTACGAGTGCAACAAGCCTGGCCATAAAGCTTCTGAATGCTGGAGTCGTGGAAGGAACGACAATGGTCAGAACCGCGATAACAACTACAATCGTGGTGGGAATGGAAATGGAAATCGCGGAAATGGTTGTAACTACCGTAGAAATGGGGGTTACAACAATAACAACCGCAACAATACTACTGCTTCTGCTGCGAATAATCAAGCACAACTTCCAGCACCTGCCAACCCCGTGCAGAACAACAACAACAATAATAGAAGGGTAAATGGAAGGGTTTATGTGCTGAACCGCAATCAAGCTGAGGCGAACCCGAATAAGATCCCTGGTACTTTTCTTGTTAACTCTCAACCTGCTTTTTTTTTTTTTTTGATAGTGGTGCAACGCATTCTGTACTTTCTAAGAGCTTTGTATCTAAGATAGGTTTAGAACCTAGTTCTGTGTATAGTGCAAATATTAGGATTCCAAATGGGTCGATTGTTAATTGTAAAGCGTTGTACGAAAAGTGTCCCATTAGGATAGCTGGTTTTGATTTGCCTGCGAATTTGATTCAGATGGATTTGAAGGATTTCGACGTGATATTGAGAATGGATTGGTTAGCCAAGTATAGGGCTAACATAGAGTGCTTTGAACAACGTGTGTCGTTGCGTGGACCGAAAGGTAAGAGGATTACCTACAAAGGAGTTGTGGTCAAGCCAAAGCTGAAGGTAGTGGCGACCATGAAAGCAAAGGAGTGTACGACTAAAGGTGAAGAGATTTACCTATGTCATGTAGTGGATACAAGTCGAGAAGCCGAAGTCTCAAAACCTATTCCAGTTGTGTTGGAATACGCTGACGTCTTTCCAGACGAGATGCCCGAAATGCCTTTGCAATGCATTGTTGACTTCAGGATCGACTTAGCTCCAGGTTCTGCTCCGATCTCGAAAGCTCGGTATCGTATGGCTCCTGTCGAGATGAAAGAACTGAAAACGCAACTCGAGGAAGTACTGGATAACGGATACATACATCCTAGTGTATCGCCTTGGGGTGCTCCTGTTCTGTTTGTGCGTAAGAAGGATGGTAGTATGAGACTGTGCATAGACTACCGCGGGTTGAACAAGATTACGATAAAGAATCGTTATCCACTTCCGAGGATTAGCGACCTATTCGACCAACTCCGTGGAGCGACTTTCTTCTCGAAGATCGATTTACGTTCAGGATACCATCAACTCAGGATTTCCAAGCCTGACATTGCAAAGACCGCGTCTAAGACGAGGTATTGACACTATGAGTTCACTGTTATGCCTTTTGGGTTGACGAACGCACCTGCAAAGTTTATAGATTTGATGAACCGTACATTCCAGCCTTATCTCGATCAGTTCATAATTGTCTTTATTGACGATATTTTGGTCTACTCGAAGAACGCTGCTGAGCACAAGCAACATTTGAGAACCGTTTTTGAGATTTTGCCACGACATCAAATTTACACCAAGTTGTCGAAGTGCGAGTTTTGGTTAGAAACTATTTATTTCTTAGGACACGTGGTGTCTAAGAGTGGAGTTGCTGTTGACTCGGAAAAAATTAGAGCTGTTATGGACTGGTCCGCACCTAAGAGCATGACTGAGGCTAGAAGTTTTCTTGGGTTAGCTGGTTACTATCGTAGGTTTGTCGAAGGATTTTCCAAGATAGCGCAGCCTATGACAAACTTGATGAAGAAGACGACGAAGTTCGAGTGGTCTGAAAAGTGTGAAGTTGCTTTTCAAGAGTTGAAGAAACGTCTTACGAGCGCACTGAATTTTGACTTTGCCATCGGGAACTGAAGGGTATGAAGTCTATAGTGACGCGTCTAAGCATGGCTTAGGCTATATTTTGATGAAACATGGTAAGGTAGTGGCTTATGCCTCAAGACAACTGAAGAAACGCGAGGATAATTACCCTACTCACGACTTAGAGCTCGCTGCTGTCGTATTTGGTTTGAAGATTTGGCGACATTATCTCTATGGTTCTTCTGTCAAGATGTTCACGGACCACAAGAGTCTCAAGTACATATTCACGCAAAAGGAGTTGAATATGCGACAAAGAAGATGGCTAAAGTTACTGACGGAGTACGATATCGACATTCAGTATCACGAAGGGAAAGCTAACGTGGTAGTTGACGCTTTGAGTAGAAAGACTCGTCATACGTTGAACACCACTTTAGTACTTCCAAAGGAGATCATTCGTGACTTACAGAGTCATGACGTGGAGATTGTGCTGAAAGGTGACGTCCAATGTACCTTAGCACATATGTCAGTTCGACAAACCTTACTCGACGAGATCAAGGGTAAACAGAGTTCAGATGAGGATCTTCAACGGATTCTGCACCACATGGACGAGGGTAGATCCGAGGACTTTTCTATTGGTCAAGACGGTGTCTTGAGAAGATTCAGATTATGGGTGAAGCTCACAATACGCCTCATTATGTACATCCTGGTGGAGACAAGCTTTACAAAGATCTTCGCCAAATGTTTTGGTAGAAAGGAATGAGATAAGATGTCGCTGAGTTCGTAGCTAAGTGCTTGACATGCCAAAAGGTCAAGATCGAACACAAGAGACGGGGTGGAATGATACAATCGCTCGAAGTTCCTACGTGAAAATGGAATTCAATTTCAATGGACTTTGTCATGGGTTTACCATTGACACAGAAGAAGAACAACGTCATTTGGGTTGTTGTGGATCGTTTGACAAAAGTTGCGAGATTCATCCCAGCGAATGACACTTGAGAAATGTAGAAGCTAGCAGATGCTTACGTCAAGGAAGTTATGAAACTTCATGGTGCTCCAGAAGATATCGTGTCATATAGAGATTCGAGATTTCTGTCACACTTTTGGCAGAAATTGCAAGAAGCTTTTGGAAGCAAATTGAAGTTCAGTACTGCTTTTCATCCTGCAACTGATGGTCAGACGGAAAGAACGATTCAGACATTATAGGATATGCTACAAGCGTGTGCTCTCGAGTATCAAGGCTCGTGGGATACACATATTCCGTTGATCGAATTTTCTTACAATAATAGCTATCACTCAAGCATTGATCGAGCACCATATGAAGCATTATATGGTAGGAAGCGTAGATCGCCCGTTTGTTGGAATGACATTAGTGAAACTGCAGTTTTGGCTCCAGAAATGATCCAGCAGACCATCAACGTGTTCAAAGTTATGCAAGCAAAGATGCGTAGTGCTCAAGATTGCCAGAAATCGTACTCTGATAGAGGTCGTAGACCTGAAGCTTTTGAGGTGGGAAGCAAGGTACTTTTGCGAGTATCTCCTACCAAGGGTGTCATGCGTTTTGGTCGTAAGGGGAAGTTAAGTCCTTGTTATATTGGACCTTACGAGATCCTGAAAAGGATTGGTGAGGTTGCTTATCGACTAGCTTTACCTGTGGAACATGCAAAAGTCCATAGTGTGTTTCCTGTGTCTCAGTTGAAGCGATACGTACATGATCCAACTCATGTCGTTCAACCTGAAACAATCGCTCTCGACGAAAGTCTGACTTATGAAGAGCGTCCTATCAAGATAGTGGATCGAAAAGAGCGCTCAACTCGAACAAAGACTATTCTAATCGTCAAAGTCGTTTGGTCTCGACAAGGTCAAGAAGAAGCAACATGGGAAGCTGAATCCATGATGCGCGAGAAGTATCCAGACCTCTTCCTAGAAGGTATTAGTCCAACTTGAGTTTCAGGACGAAACTCCTTTTGAGGAGGGTAGAATGTCACGCCTCGAAACTTCGTCTTTTGGGCGTGTTTTGTTAGTCATTTTGCATGTCCAAGCATTGCATGGTGCATGCTAATCAATTTAGAATCACGATCGTACTTGCTCATCTTGCATATGTTAGTGTCCTGAAAATTGTTTCATACCTTCGTATAGGTAAACTCATTTTGTTTTGGAAGTGATTACTTCATGTATCATGTTTCGGGACGAAACTTGTTTTAAGGAGGGTAGAATGTGATATCCCAATATTTTATATAATTATTATATTGGTTTATAAATGATTTATAAATAGTTTCGAAGATTAAATCGTATTTATATTCAATTAAAGCCATAATAATATTAATTATTATTATGGGACTTTCATAAATTGCATTTATTAATTTTGGGGAGTTTAATTAAAATGATTTATATATGAATAAGAATTATTCGACTGTTTTAATTAGTTTTAATTAGCTATTTAAATAAGAAAATTAGTAAATAAATTCCTAAACCTAGTAGTCTTTGACTTGGGTTGACTGAGGGCGTATATAAAGAAAAGAGTAGGCAATTGATCAGTTTTGCACAACTGATCAAACCCTCACAAAGTTCTCTCTCATCCTCTCATAAACGCAAGGCTCTCTCTCTCTCTCTCTCTCTCTCTCTCTCTCTCTCTCTCTCTCTCTCTCTCTCTCTCTCACTTCAGCCGCTCACCTCACCGGAGACACCATCGGTGTCGCCCCTCCCTTCCGCCAGTAACTCTCTCCTCTTATCCCTCTCTCTTTCTCTTTCTTTTTCTCTCTCTTTCCCGTCTCCCCCTCTCCCTCTGTTTGTGTATGCGTGACCACCAGACCACCAGGACGGCGCCTGGGTGGCGACCGGTGAGTAGCCGGCGTGGCCCCGTCGCCCCCTGCTCTCTTCTCTCTTCTCTCTCGCGTTCTCTCTTGCTTTCTCCCTTTTCGCGTTTTCTCTCTCCTCTCGTCGCTGGAGCTCCGGCGACCACCACCACCAGCCATGGTGGGCAGTGGGTGGTGGTGGTGGTGTTGGGTCAGGTTATGGGTCCCATGCATGGGTACCCGTGACGTAGACCTAGTTTTAAAGTTAGGGTTTCGTTTTTATATTTTTCGTATTTATTAATTCGATTTTCAGTATTTTCGATTTAATGTTCTTATTTTTCGGCGCCCATTTGGAAGCCGAATATGGATTTTCAAAATCCTAAATTGGTTAAAATAAATCAAGAAATTTAATAAATTTATCAAATTAATATTTCGTTACTATTTGGATTTTCGTATTTAATAAATTCAGTTTCGATAATTGTTTTTAATTAGGGCCTAACGAGCAAGCGTGATAATCTTTGTACGTGGAGCTTACGTACTGTTTTGTTAGTGTTGTTGTGGTAAGCGCTCCTGCCTACCTTCTTCCAAAGCCCTATCAAAACTATTTTGATGTGTTATGTGCTAATTGAGAAATTGTTGTGAATTTAATATGCAATGCATGATTAAATTATATCGTCGTTATTATGAGATTTATTAAGCATGATTGATTGCTGTAAATATCGTTTATAATTAGCATGTTGATGTTATCATGTTTTGGGAATTAATTATTCCACATGATGATTATTGGACAATTATTGAATGGTGAATTGTTAGTATTATTATGCTATTAATTATATGCTAAATGGTATGGGTATTATTGAGTGCTAGTGAGCACCTATATATTATAGTTGAATGTCTTGGATGATTTGTGAATTTTTGGATCTCATATTACGCTGCCGAAGTGCTGCCAAAATTGTGCTAGACATTACTTGTCATCATTATTGATTTATCGTCGTTATTGAATTAAAGCATGGTTAATTCTCATCGCATTGAATTATCATTATCGTCGTTAATTACTATTCATTGTCAAGAGCATAAATTAATTAGTAAGTCGTGGTCTCGTAGTGCCACTTATGTCAACCAATGCAAATTATGTGAATTGAATTTAAATGAGAGTAAGACACCTAATGGATCCCGAGGAGTAGTCGAGTAATCGGGATTACACCTAATGGTGTAGTTCAAGGGTTGAGTGATTCCCAAGTTACTTATGGACACCTCGCAGTGTATCTGGGATGGATCATTTCCCATTTATTAAGTCCTCTAGGCTCGTGTAATTGTACTAGAGGTAGTGTGCATGCTAGAGTCATTAAGTCCATGCCGTGATTGTATCTTCGATGAACAGTATGGGTAATCGCTGTTCTATTCGCTCTCTTACATCTCTCTAATCAAGACGGATTGTCTATGTTGTATTTTGTATGATCACTATACAAGAATTGTATGTAAGAGAATGTTGTTAAACGTATGCTTGATTATATGCTTATGTGCGTATGCAAATGAGTTTCAATGATTCTTCTAAAACCTCAGGGAAGGTTTACGAAATATTTTTACTGGGTATGGATGACGTTTATTCAGTTTATCTGATTTTTGTTTCTCTTTTGTTTCTTTTCTTTTCTTTTGTATTTTGTTTCCGTCATGGAAACCAAAGTGCAGGTTTAGTTGATTGAGGACGTACAGCTTGGAAGGTAGAGTTGGCGTCGGTTTTTAGAACTATTTCTGTTCAGTTAGATCGTTGGGATTTTTATTGGATTTAGCCCTTTGAAGGTAAGTTGTAATAAATTGGTTTAATGGTTTTAGCTCACTATATAGACAAATGTGATATTAATTGTTTAGTTTGTTTAGTTTCCTTAGTAAGCTCCTTTAGATGCCTAGTCTATCTTTCTGCTTGGCATTTACTCCTTAGTGATAAATATTGCAGTAGCTACGCTCGGGTTTGGGACGGTTCAGCAGTGTCGAGTCGCGCGCAGCGACGTTGATAGTTCCTAGGAAATCGTTGCGAATTCGGGGGTCTTACAACATGACCAATGCTGAAGGATATTCCTCTCACATCAAGGGGAAACTCCCACAAAAATTCTCCATGCATGAAGTCCCCACTTTCAAAGGGACCGATGATCTAAAAGATCACATAAGGGCTTTTACCACTGCAATGGGCCTAAGAGGAGTGGATCTTGACCTCTATGTTCACCTTTTCTAACAAACCTTGGACCCCAGTGTTAGGGCATGGTTCTTTAAGCTTGAGCCCAATCAAATTCAAGATTGGAACAAGGTGTCTAGTTTGTTCCTCACTAGATACTCCGACAATGATATCCAACCGACTACCATGAGAGATCTAGAAGAAACAAAGCAAGGTGAAAATGAAAGCTTCACTGACTTTGTTAAGAAATGTAGAACTAAAGTTGCTGAAATGCTTGACCGTCCATCCGAGGAAGAACAAATTCGAAAACTCATCAAGAACTTACAACCTCCTTACTTGAATCCTCTCAAATATCAAGCAATTACTTCTTACACATAACTCAATACTGTCGGATTGCTTATAAAGGACGAATAAGCACTTAAAAAGGAGAAAATCAAGGACTTCTTCAACAAAGGCACTAATAACTCGAATTAGAAGAAGATTCCCAACTTGGGAAGTTCTTCCAATAAGGTTAATGAAGTCAATGCTGTCTACGACAAACCACAAAGGAAATACACCCCATTGGGCATGACATATGCTAAAGCTTTGGAGAAGCTTATAAAAATTGACTACCTCAACGCTGTGGGTCCCACTCCAGATCCTGATGTCGAAAAGAGGAGCCCGTCATGGAATCCTAATCTTTATTGCTTATTTCATAGAGGAAAAGGACATGAGACCGAGAGGTGTTGGACACTCAAAAATAAAATCCAGGATCTCTTTAACAATGGGAAAATTCCCAAGCCAAAGAATGTTCCTACTCCATACAACAACACCAATCTGCTAGGTGCGGTTTTCGCCATTCCAAAGGAAGAAACGGAAAAAAGACCCCCTTTCATTTGATTGTACCAATTGGACATCCTATCCCATCATTTAGGCTTGACTCCCTCCATCTAGAGGTAGGCGGACTTTGGGAAAGTGATAGCGACGAGGAAGATTCTACGCTCCAGATTTCTAAAGCATGGTACAACTCTTCTGATGATGAATCTCCAGAGGTTGAACACTTCACGAGGTCAGGAAGGCACTATATACTATCCCATCTCCAGAATAAGAATCCATTGCAAAACAAAGCTTCAGTTATACCACAAGTGAGACTCTCCACTAGTCAAAAACAAAGACAAACCCCTCTGTAGACGCCAAAAAAGCGCCTCCAGATTTCTCCACAAAAGCCCGATGATGAAAGGACTACTTTATAAACACGAATGCTATTTTTGCTTTAATAGGTTAAATAAGGTCTTAGGTTTTTCCTCGATCACTCCTTCATTCCGATCACATTCAAAAGCCCCGTTCAAGAGCTTTCTTGTCGTTTTCCGACTCCCGGTTGGCAAGTTGCTAACCGGGGGTAAAAACGTCTTTTACCGCAGAAGGGTAAAACGATCTTTTCATATTTTCGGAATACTAAAATTCCTTCAAAAATTAAAAATAGACTGGATGTTGTCATTATGACGACATCCAGCTGGCAAGCTGATAGCCGCCAACGGAGCTGGAATTATAGCCAGCGTCGCTAACGGATGTGGCCAGCGCCGTCAGTGCTACAAGCGGCGCTCTCTGGGTCTCCAAGCCCGTCTTTTTTTAAGCCCAAATTCCGAATTTCGGCCATCCCTTCACCCGTCCAACCCTATTTCCTTCGCTATAAATATGACCCTCGATCCTCAGTTCAAAAGACACAATCTATAGTTGACAACCTCCATTCTCGGTTGAGTACTCCCAAGCTTCCTCCTCTTTCTTCCAAATTCTTTACTTGAGATCTTGTCTTTACTATTTTTGCTAAATAGCCTACAGTTCAGGTACTAACTCCTGAGGGCTCAAATTAAATTAATTGTCGAATTGTTTATTTTCTAGTAGTCATAATGTAGATATCATGCCAATAACGTCTTTTATTGCTTACTAAATATTGTCTTTCAAAACATGTCTAGTCGATGTAATGCTCAACTTGTCAATCGAATTGCATGTCTAAACAAGGGTCAATAATAAATCTTGTGATGCTTGTGATAAACCAATTAATAATCTAAGTCTAAGTTGTTAATCCGGTTTGTGTGGGAATCATGTCTTTAACTTATTAAGCAAACTTGAGTTAGTAGTGACCGTCATAAAACGGGCGAGTTGGGTCCCTAACACCTTCCCACCTCGTACCTTCGCCCCCGAACCCTTTATTCTTGGGTACTCATATGTTTTATATGAGCGGGAGTCTTTCTAAAAACATGATCAGTTCACTTATCGCGCTATTGGGTTGTCCCTTTGGTTTGTCCCTTCGATAAAACGCCGATACCAGATTTGTAACCTCTTTCATGGTTTTTATTTAATTCAAGTCTTTTTACAAAAGCTTTTCTAACTCGATGTTCCCTTAAACTTATCTAAACCCCCAAATTTCAAATTTTCCATAAGGACACACTGCGTGGCGTAAGAATCCCGTGTCCTTACAGTGGAGACTTCACTGGAGATTTATTTAAGAGGGTGAGACTTGAAAGTCAAGTTTGCTTAATTGTTCAATAAAATGTTCCATATATTGCATCATTTGCATTATTTGCATGTGCTTTGTCACAACCTTTTGACCCTTATCAACCCTCGAGGAAGTTTGTGTCGTAACTCGTAAACAATCCGTATATCTAAAGGAATATACAGTTGTGTTGTCGTGCAAACCGATGCTTCCTCACCCACGACTCATCGACTCTTGTTGGGAAAAAAGAATTACAATTGATGTGTCGACCATCCGCCGGACGGAAATTGTAATTTGTCGTGGTAACCTCACAAGAGCCAAAAGCCTCTATCCTACATTCGTGCATTCACTTGCTTGTTGTGCATGTTTCGTTGTAATGCCCGTCTTATCACATGTTTGTCTGTAACTGGGCAGTCGTAATGCTTCCCTGAATGCATGAATGTCGTGACAACATGTACTTACGTGCTAAGAGTCTTTTTCTTTTATTTTTAGGTAGTTCCTAATGCCAAAAATAATGCGAGAAATATATTCAATGAGCACTCGTTTCCTCAAAGATATATTCTGTCAAAGTCACGAACAATTTTCTAGGACCTCTTAGCCAAAAAAGAAAAAAAAAACCAGAGTCAGTCCCTCCAATTTTCCCTTCTCCCATTTTCTATTTCTTTATTTCTTTTTTTTTTTGATGTAATTCAGATTCGGCAAAAAAAAAAACAAAGGGCGTTAAAACGTCGAAAAAAAAAATCGGAAAAATAAAAAATGGCCGAACACTCTACTTTTTTTATTTTTTTTCTATCCCGTTTTCCATTTTCTTTGAGTCTAGAAATTTAAAAAAAAAATATAGGATAGTCCGTCTTTTTTCATTTTTCTTATTCGTTTATCGACTTTATTTTCCTTCGATATTAGAGTAAATATTTGGGCATTTAGGGTTAAGGATCTTTTTGTAGGACAATGTGTTTTCTATGTGTGGGTCGCCATTTTTCTTAGGTGAAAGTCTCATGGTCTTTCTTGTTACTAAGTGCTCTGTCCTTCCTATTCAGGATAGGAGGTCCAAAGAAGAAGAGACTAGAAAGAGATTCAACTTGACTTTCAACAAGTCATCAATCCAATTCACCTCAACTGCACCATGATCATAACTGTTCAAGAGTATCTCGTCGAGATGACAGACCGGGTTGACAGATTAGAAGCTAACATTACCAATATCAAGTCACGACAATTATGGGATACACCGATGTTTGTCCCCTCATCAGAAAATCGGAAGTCCTTATCTTAGGAAAAACCTAATCCAGTTCTCTAGGAGCCAAAAAAGAAACGCAAGAGTGACGAATCCTCATCTAATGTTTTGTCAAAAGAGTTTCTCACACCCCGAAACAAGCCAAGGAGGGGGTTCGCCCCATTGAAAATAACCCTCTGTACGGCTTTTGAGAGGCTAGTAGACAAAGAGATGCTGCAACCTATAGGCCCCACTCATGAGCCTGAAGTTAAGAGTCGCAGTTGGAATGCCAACCAATACTGCAAATATCACCAAGGCAGAGGGCATGACACAAACAACAGTGTAGGCTACCGGATTTTTCTCCCCTTTTCTTCGCCCCTTTTCTTGGTTTCTGGGCGGCCGGACGGGCAACCTGGGAGAGCGCGGTTGTTCGGGTTTTCGTGAATCTTTGAGTGTGAATGCATATGAAGACTTTCCTTTGGCACTAAGGACATGATTAAGATTGTCGGAAGTCACCACCAAATTTAAAAAAAATTGGAACCCTTGGAATCAAATCGATAGTCTAAAAAGACGTAAACTTAATTTCTGTGCACCCCAATCCCTATTATGACCACTTTTAATAATTTATCAAATTACATGCTTTTATTGCTAGAAAACGATAAATATGCTAAAACCTGAGAGTTAGAAGGCAAAGAAATAATTCATCCACCAATCCACAAACAAAGCATAATTTAATCATAAGAAGCAATAAATAGCAAATCTATACATTTATTCATCCATTAATTAGGCTTAATACAAGCCCTTTTGCTCAAAACGCGCCATGCATGTATATATCACATAAACCAAATTCGTTAGTAATAACAAGAAATATAAAATTTTTTGAAAACCCTCAGGTTGGATTACATGGATGGTCACAATAAACTTATTGGGTTATATTGCTTGAATTCATTCTCTTGATGAGTTGTGAAGGTTTATTTTGTGGTGCTAGGGCTAACCTAAAGAAGGAGTAGAATCAGAATTTTTGGTTTAATATGAGAGAGAATGTCAAAAGACCAACCTTTCAGAGAGAATGTCTAACCTCTAAAATTCCCAACCCCTTCAACTAATACCTAAGGTTTGTTTATATAGAAGAGGGGGCGCTGCCAGGGTTTGGTTAGGAAAACGAATGGGCCTCGAATTTGTCGTCCGCGAGAGAAGGTCTAGGCGGCCATGCAGCTAGGCCACGCGGCTGAGCCGGCCGGACAAACGGTCAAGCCGTTTGGCAAGCGGCTTAACCACAAGGAAAGTAGTCAAGCCGCTTGGCCTAACAGCAGAGGCGCTTGTCCTAGCAGCCACCGCTTGAACTCAAGCGTGGCCGCTTGGGCCTGGAGCGGCATGCTTGCATGGGCACCTGTCTTCTTTTCTAAGCGGGGGAGGTATTTCCGAGGGGGTCCACGCGGGATTGACTGAGTTCCCTTGTTTGACCAAGGGTTGACTCATGGGTTTGGGTTCCCTTTCGAGCCCTTAGGTTCAAAGAGGCCTATCTCTCAGTTTTGGACTCCAATTGAATTGAGTCCAACTGGTTTGGATCACCTGTACAAAAGGCTTCCAATGGTTGATTCAAATGAACAGGGCTAATCATCAGAGCAATTATTCTCGCAACCCAAGTTCGAGCAAAATCCAATCCTTTCATCATCGGTTTTTTATGGGCACTTATCATAGACAATTTTTGGTGTCTACAAACTCTTAGGCTCTTAGACATGTCATCCAAGACAAAATAGATGATGGCACTCTACCATTACCTAAGACTGAAGAGGCTGAAAGTACTGATGATCTCTTAGGTGCCATCAACCATATCACTACTAAAGATCCTAAAGATTACTCTCACCTCATTTACGAGGAAGAAGTCACCTTGATCTCGCAAAAATCATTGAAGAAGAGTCAGATCTGGGAAAAGGCGAGACAGAATATAACAAAGACGAGATACAAAAAGGTCTGGACTGCATAATCAGAAGGATCCAAGAAATAAAGGAAAAGGTTGATATCATAGAGGAACGCACCTCTAAACGCAAGAAAACAATCATACTGGCTAAAGAGAAAACCTAGTGGCGTCATGATCTCCTTTATCACAAGATGACTAAGTATGGATATGTCCTCCCAAGAACTCCCACCTCAAGGCTTCTCCAGAGGGACGGAAACCCATTCCTGAGCTGCACTTACTGCGCAGCTGAAGGGCATCACATCAATCAGTGCAGATGCTTCAAAGGACTGGTCTTGTGCTTCATCGATCAAGGGACAATGTGGCCGCCATACACTTGGACAGTCAGTTGGTGTCGTCATAGCCAAGAATTATACACCCTTCAATTTGCACCAAGGGACGCTGTCATGAACGCTTTGGTGTGGAGAGGTGACATTCAATCTTTCATCCCTCCAGAAGATGCCAAGACTGCACAGAAAGAGAATCGTCCTTATTGCAAATATCACAAAATCTTCAGACATCATACGGATCACTGTCTCCGCCTAAAAGACGATATCCAAGAGGTCATTGATAGGGGAGAAGCCCCTCCAACACTAAGGGATGGTGACGTCGAAGATGGAGCCTGGAACTAGTTTGGCTACAAGCAAGAGCTAGAGGAATCGAGTCTAAGTCCCCAAGTTTTGTTGAGTTAGGATGTTAGCTAAATCTTTAGGTTGAGTCTTGAACAGGGGGTGTTCCCCTTTTTGCTTTTTTCTAAGTCTAGTTTCTTTTTAACGGGAATTAGAGACCCTTTTCTCTAAAGTCATGTGTGCTTATTTTCTTGCAAATCAATAAAAATTCCTCTTGCTCATTTCTTCCTTTGTTTAGCTATTGATAAACCCAATGAACTCAAAGTTGCACAAATCATGAACTAATAAATTTAAGCAATGTAAGTAAACTTCGCAACGCAAGAATACAAATCATTTTTTTTAACAGCAAATTGGGCAGCTGAACTCTCTCAACGATGTCGCCCCGCACGGCAAGAAGAAGTGAGCAAGCCTTCTGCAACAACCTCAACACATGTCTAATCCTAGCTCCGATTGAAGAAGATCCTTGGTACCAAGATGTATTCAACTACATCACCAAAGGCACCAACCCTCCAGACGCACCAATAAGAGCTCAACGGGCAATCCATCTGGTACCGGCGCAATACATAGAATACAAGGGGGTTCTATATAAAGAAGTCCCACAATGGAGTCAACCTCAGATGTGTAAACACCGAAGAAGCCGTAGAGATCATGGATGAGGTACACAATGGGGTGTGCGGACCACACATGAATGATCGAATACTCTCTAGAAAGGTCCTACGACTGGGATATTACTGGACCACCATGGAAAGAGATTGTTATGACTATGTCAAGAAAAAATGCAAGAAATGTCAGATATATGCCAACCTACAGCATATGCCACCCTCAATGCTCCATAACTTCACATCCCCTTGGCCATTTTATGCACGAGGAATAGATATCATTGGTAAGATCACCCCCAAAGATTCTGGAGGACATGAATACATCCTAGTAGCCATGGACTATTTTACCAAATAGGTTGTAGCACACTCTTATGCCATCCTTACATCCAAGCAAGTGTCCAAATTCATAAGGAACAACATCATTTGCCGATACGGTGTTCCACATGAAATTATTAGTGACCTCGGATCCCTCTTCAAAGCCGAAATAGCCACCCTACTAAAAAACTACAAAATCCAGCACCACAAATCATCCTCTTACCGACCCCAAACCAATGGCGCAGTGGAAGCCGCCAACAAAAATCTCTAAGATCATCCACTGGAGCTACACCTTATTCCCTAGTCTAGGGGATGGAAGTTGTACTACCCATAAAAGTCCAACTACCCTCCATGCGCATAGCCTTAGAAGGTGAACTTTCATAAACACAATGGATGCAAGCCCATTATGATGACCTCATGTTCACGGATGAAAGACGTCTACGGGCTCTAGACCACTCATATATGTACCAACAACGCATGGCAAGAGCGTTCAACCAAAAGGTTCGACCTCGAAACGTGAAAGAAGGGGACTTAGTTTGGAAAGAGTTGTGTGCACCTATTACTGACCCCAGAGGCAAGTTCCGACCAAACTGGTCCGGTCCGCTCATCATCAACGACATCTCATCCGAAGGAGCAATCCGGCTTATGGACATTGACGACATCGAGTTTAGTCGGCTGACCAACGTGGATCAACTGAAGAAGTGCTATGTCTAAAAAAAATCCGAAAATTAAAAAAAAAGAGAGACGCACACAAATTGAACGAACTACGCTGGCCTTATTCCACAGTGGATACGTAGGTAACCCTTTTAAGGGGCCCGACCAAAATGATTCAAAAATTCCATTCAACTCATTAAAAAAAAAAGGGGATAATCTTTATTCAAACTAAACGAATAAGCTTACATTGCATAAATTGAAAGTTCCTAAGGTTACAAAAAAAATAGTGCAACTACGAGGGTTTAAGTTGAAAAAGTTCTTACTACTTTTTTTTTTAAACTAGACTTGATTTCTAAAGAAAACTACTTTAATCCTTCTTCACTTTAGAAAGCTTCATTGAATAGTTCTTCTTTGAAGGACCTTGGCTTGAGGACAACCTATGATCGCGTTCTTGAGCTGGGGGCTTACCTCTTTTCAGTACATGATAGCCTTCCTCATAAGGCCCTTCATTCCTTCCTTTTCTTGCTTCATGTTCTTGAGTCATACCTAGGTACTAGTTGGTTCCACTCCTCCTGACGAAGGGCTTGCCTCGCTTCTGCATCACTGCAAGAAATCCAGTTTAAGTAGGTTTCAGAAACTTGAGTTGGGGCAATTACCCGGGGTACTGTCCAGCGATCCCTGCCACGCCTGTATTTTTCCCAGTCCTTCGCAAATTCTATTGTCAGAGCTAGTGTACGTTTCTTGTGGTCTCCTAACGAGGGATAACCTGCTTCAAACCATACTGCCTCATGACCCTAGAAATAAAGAAACAAGTACTCCCGTATAGACCCACTATCGTAGTATGAGGAACAAATTTGCAGCAAGCTACCAAAGAGGTTAAACTCCACCAAGTTACATGCCAACGAACAACAGGTCGAGCATGGAATCCCATTCAGCAAGGGTCTTCTCCTCATATAGCCTTTTCCTAACCAAGAAGCTAGCAGCAGTATAAGTTTTCCTTTTCCAGGCTTGAGAGGTTCGAGCTATCATCTTCTCTGGCGATTCTATCAACCTTAAATGCTCGCATAACCAAATTTGAAGCAGCAGGGGGCTGCCAGAAAAGGTTTCGTGATGCGAAATTTTCAACCTGTCAAGCCTTAAAATAGTTTCTCCTATAACCAGATGCAAAGGAGAATGCCCTTCAGCCATATGATTCACCACTTGCCGCAAAGAGGCTCTACCCAGGTTGGAGGATTCTGCATTAACAAACAATAGGCAATTCAACAGGCAGAGTACAAAAGCCTGTCAGCGACAACGCCTAAATATTGTATCATGTTTAGAAGAAGGAGCAAACTTTTCACAGATTTGAGCTAAGTCCACATCGACACCGAGAATCATGCTTTTGGCTCCCGCAGATGACAAGCCTAGAGATTTCCTGTACTGATTACTAAAACCATCCCTCAAGTAAGGCATAGTTGAGGGAAGAACATCAAACATATTAGTAATCGCAACAAATTCTTCTACTAAAGGGCATAATTCAAAATTACCAAAACGGAAAACGTGGAAGTCTGGGTCCCAATAGTTCAAGGCAGATCGAAGAAGAGGCCACAAGATTTTGGTTGGTTTCAGAGCTAATAAGGTTGACATATGGTACGGAGCCAGTTCTAGTTTATCTTCCACGATCAGATTGTTGCACCAAGCAACGAACAGATTTTCGAAAGATTTCACCATGGTAGGAGCTTTGAGAAATTTGGGGAGCTAAAGGTTTGAAAAACAGATACGACATTGGACATCCCGTAAATCCTATTTATAGGCAAAGAGTCGGATCAGAAGGAGTTAGAAATCCATGAAAAAGGCCCAAAGCGAGAGCCGCTAGCGGTTGTGACCAGCGCCACTAGCAGCCCACACCATTTGGCCCAGCGCCGCTAGCGGCTCTGACGTCGACCCAGTCAGTTTTTTCCCTTTTGCTCTCGGTCGCGCTTTTGGCCTGCTCCACCCTGTTTAAGCCAGATTTTCCAATACGCAATGTTGTTACAAGGCCCGAGACTCTCTTAGTCTTATTGCTTTTCTTTTTTCTTTTTTATTATTTTATTCTTTTTTTAAGGGGGTATAAAATGTGTAATTTTTGCTTTTTCTTGCAATTTTTACCCTTTTCTGTGTTTTATTCCCTAAATTGTGGCCTACTCTTTATAGCATAACATATTGCATACTTAGAGATCAGACGGGCATAATCGAGTCATAATAGCATACATATCACATTAAATGCATAAAAACAGGAGTTCAAAGTTCTGAAGACCAAGGTTTACAAATCAAGCCTATACTGTTAAGCTAGGGTCGTCATTAGCATTGCTAGCCTCATATCACATTAAATGGAAGGCCCTTGACCGTAGTTCCCGATCGAGTAGTAGAAGAAGCCCTAAGTACTGAACGAGCTTTAAATCGGCCTGCTGTTGCTAGGCCTCATATCCCGCCCATCGTGCACTAGTGCATGGATAGGGGTACATGCCGAAAACCCCGTCCTAAAGAAGCTCTCTGTGGCTTGAGTAGAAAAATCCATGGCCACATTCTGATATGAAGGCCCAGCTTGAGGCACGTCCCACCCGGGAGCATTCGCCCAACCTCCAGCCATGGGAGTCACAACGGGCCTACTACTCAAAGAAGGCTGGAAAACCGCTGGAGAAAACATCTCAGGCATAGGAATGGGCCTAGAAAGTCCGGGCGCGTCATCAACAGGAGGTCTGGTCGCAGGCACAATAGGGGAACGAGCAATAGACGGTCTGCTCGCCGAAGGGACTCTCACAGCTGATGAATGTCGGGGTCCCGCAGAAGATGAAGATTACGACATCTGCAAACAATCAAGACCAAAATATTAGACTAAGCACTTCACTTAGCTAAACAACAAGGAAAAAAGTACACCTACACTACCGGTCCCATATCGGGAGCTTCTCCCTCTACCCATCATCCGGCTATATCCTTTCTTCAGCAAATGGATGAGCTTGAAGACTTGAGAAGTCTGCTCCCGGTTAAGAAGCAAGAGAAAGACAAAAGATAGTGTCAGCATTCGAAAGCTACACAAGAAAACAAGAAAAGATAAAAACTTACCCCCACACAATCATCGGGCAAGGGTAAGCCCTCCACGACCTCTCCATCAGCAATATGTAAGGGAAGCTCCTCCACCACACGACCCCCACTCTCACCAATGTAGCTCACCACATTGCTCGGTAAGGTCACACTTGGGGGCTGGCCATGAGGAACTCTAGAGTGGGACCTCCTGGGACCCTGAGGAGCCAAACGATCCGCCTACCAGACACAAAATTTAGTACATTTCTCATAAAGCTGAAAAGCACAAAACAAAGATTTTACCTCAGAGGTGAGGTCCGACATCAAACGACCCAAGCAATATGCCCGACACACAGCCGTACAGTCCAAACCAATGACCTCCGGCTCAACGAACTGCATGGCCGCAGCTCCCCGGGTCACGATCCCCAAACCATCAACGCTCATACTGCACAGGTAGAACATGGTCATAAGGGGGTCCTCTAACCCCAAATGCCCCCCCCCAAGGTAGGATGGACCAACCGAGTCAAGCGGTCTCCCCAGATATCCCTAAAAGCTGTATGGCCCCTCAAAAACCACCCGCAAGGTGGATACCCTGAAGGACTCGGTGGTAATATGGGCCGGAACTCCATGGGCTAATTAATTCTCAAAATTATAATTCATAATTACAGCAGTAAACATGATAATATCAACATGCTAATTATAATTCATAACTACATGATAATATCAACATGCGAATTATAATTCATAATTACAGCAGTAAACATGCTTAATAAATCTCATAATAACGACGATATAATTTAATCATGCTTTGCATATTAAATTCACCACAATTTCTCAATTAGCACATAACACATCAAAATGGTTTTGATGGGGCTTTGGAAGAAGGTAGGTATGAGCGCTTACCACTAGGACACTACCAAACAGTAAGTGTGCTCCAACGATCGACGATTATCACGCTTGCTCATTAGGTCCTAATTAGAAACAGTTACCGAATAAGTATTAATTGAATACGAAAATCCAAACAGTAACGAAATATTAATCTGATAGTTTTATTAATATATTGATTTATTTCAACCAATATAGGCTTTCGAAAATCCGAATTACGATTCCGAATGAGTACAGAAAAATAAAAACATTGAATCGAAAATATTGAAAATCGAATTAATAGTTACGAAAAATATTAATACCAAAACCTTAATATAAAAACTAGGTCTAGGTCACGGGTACCTATGCATGGGACCCATAACCTGACCTATCATCACCACCAACACCCACTGACCACCAAGACCGGTGGTGGTCGCCGGAGGTCCGGGGAAGAGGAGAGAGAATGAGAACAAAAGAGAGTGCGAAGGAGAGAACGAGAGAGAGAGAAGGAAAGAAAGAGAGAGCGGGGGTGGGGGATGGCTGGCCACCCGCCGCTCACCACCTGGGCGTCGGCCCGGTGGTTCGGCGGTGGTCCGGCGACCAGGAGGCCGCGCGAGGGCGAAAGAGAAACCCGCGGGGAGGGAAAGAGAGAAAAAGAAAGAGAAAGAGAGAGAGAGACAAGAGGAGAGCTTACCACCGGTGGCTATGGCTGATTCCGGCGCGAGAAGGAGGTGGTCGGCGGTGGAGAGAGAGAGAGAGGAGAGAGCCGGGTGAGGAGAGAGAGAGGGAGAATGCTTGTGAGGGTTTGATCAGTTGTCTAAACTAATTAATTGCCTCCACTTTTTCCTTATATAGGCCCTCAGTCAACCCAAGTCAAATACTAGTAGGTTTAGGAACTTATTTAATAATTTTCTAATTAAAATAGCTAATTTAAACTAAAAAAACTAATTAAAACAATATGAATAATTCTTATTCATATATCAAACATTTTTAATTAAACTCCTCAAAATTAATGAATGCAATTTCTGAATGTTCCACGATAATAATTAATATTGTTATGGCTTTAATTGAATAAATCGAATCCTTGAATATAATTACGATTTAATCTCCAAAACTATTTATAAATCATTTATAAATCAATATAATAATTACAGAAAATATTGGGGTATCACATTCTACCCTTCTTAAAAGAGTTTTGTCCCGAAACTTGAGACATGAAGTAATCACTTCCAAAAACAAAATGAGTTTACCCATGCACCATGCAATGCTTGAATATGCAATTCGTGCAAAGCAATAAACAAAACACACAAAAGATGAAATTTCGAGGCGTGACATTCTACCCTCCTTAAAAGAAGTTTCGTCCAGAAACTCAAGTGGGACTAGTACCTTCTAAGAAGAGGTCTGGATACTTCTCGCGCATCATGGATTCTGCTTCCCATGTTGCTTCCTCTTGACCTTGTCGAGACCAAACAACTTTGACAATCGAAATAGTCTTTGTTCGAGTTGAGCGCTCTTTGCGATCCATTATCTTGATAGGACGCTCTTCATAAGTCAAACATTCATCGAGATCGATTGCTTTAGGTTGAACGACATGCGTTGGAACATGTACGTATCGCTTCAACTAGGAAACATGAAACACACTGTGGACTTTCGGAAGTTCCACAGGTAAAGCTAGTCGATAGGCAACCTCGCCAATCCTTTCCAGGATCTCGTAAGGTCCAATGTAACGAGGACTCAACTTCCCCTTAAGACCAAAACGCATGACACCTTTGGTAGGGGATACTCGCAAAATTACCTTGCTTCCCACCTCAAACTCTTCAGGTCTACGACCTCTATCTGCGTACGATTTCTGACAATCTTGCGCACTACGCATATTCTCTTGAATCACCTTGACCACATCGACGGTGTGCTGGATCATTTCTGGACCCAAAATTGCAGTTTCACTAATGTCGTTCCAACAAACTGGCGATCTACACTTCCTTCCATACAATGCTTCATATGGTGCTCGACCAATGCTTCAGTGATAGTTATTGTTGTAAGAAAACTTGATCAACGGAATGTGTGTATCCCACGAGCCTTAATACTCAAGAGCACACGCTCGGAGCATATTCTCCAAAGGGTGAATCGTTCTTTCCGTCTGACCATCAGTCGCAGGAAGAAAAGCAGTAATGAACTTCAGCTTGTTCCAAAAGCTTCTTGCAATTTCTGCCAAAAATGAGATAGAAATCTCGGGTCTCTATCTGAAACGATATCTTCTGGAACACCATGAAGTCTCATGACTTCCTTGACGTAAGCATCCGCTAGCTTCTCCATTTCCCAAGTGTCATTCTTTGGGATAAATCTCGCAACTTTTGTCAAACGATCTACAACGACCCAAATGACGTTGTTCTTCTTCTGTGTCAATAGTAAACCCATGACAAAGTGCATTGAAATTGAATTCCATTTCCACGTAGGAAATTCAAGCGATTGAATCATTCCACCAGGTCTCTTGTGTTCAATCTTGACCTTCTGGCACGTCAGACACTTAGCCACGAATTCAGCGACATCTTGTTTCATACCTTTCCACCAAAACATTTGGCGAAGGTCTTTATAAAGCTTGTCTCCACCAGGATGCACAGAATAAGGCGTATTGTGAGCTTCACCCAGAATCTGACTCTTGATATCGGGGTCATTCGGCACACAGACACGATCCCGACAGCTCAAGACACCGTCTTGACCAGTAGAAAAGTCTCGGATCTACCCTCTTCCTTGTGGCGTAGAATCCGTTGAAGATCCTCATCTGAATTCTATTTACCCTTGATCTCGTCGAGCAAAGTTGGTCGAACTGACATATGCGCTAAGGTACATTGAACGTCACCTTTCAGCATAATCTCCATGTCAACACTTTGTAAGTCACGAATGATTTCCTTTGGAACTACTAAAGCAGTGTTCAGCGTATGACGAGTCTTTCTTCTCAAGGCGTCAGCTACAACGTTAACTTTTCCTTCGTGATATTGAATCTCGATGTCATACTCCGTCAATAACTCTAGCCAACTTCTTTTGTCGCATATTCAACTCCTTTTGCGTGAATATGTACTTGAGACTCTTGTTTTCCGTAAACATCTTGACAGCAGAACCATAGAGATAATATCGCCAAATCTTCAAGGAAAATACGACAGTAGCAAGCTCTAAGTCGTGAGTAGGGTAGTTATCCTCGTGTTTCTTCAGTTGTCTTGAGGCATAAGCCACTACCTTTCCATGCTGCATCAAACCACAGCCTAAGCCATGCTTAGACGCTTCACTATGAACTTCGTATCCTTCAGTTCCCGAGGGAAAAGTTAAAATCGGTGCGCTCGTAAGACATTTCTTCAACTCTTGAAAAGCAGCTTCACACTTTTCATACCACACGAACTTCGTTATCTTCTTCATCAAGTTTGTCATAGGCTGCGCTATCTTCGAAAATCCTTCCACAAACAAACGATAGTAACCAGCTAACCCAAGAAACCTTCTAACCTCAGTCGCGCTCTTCGGTGCGGACCAGTCCATAACAACTCTAATCTTTTCCGGCTCAACAACAACTCCACTCTTTAGACACCACGTGTCCTAAGAAAGAAACAATTTCTAACCAAAACTCGCACTTCGACAACATGGCGTAAAGTTAATGTCGCCGTAGAATCTCCAAAACGGTTCGCAAATGTTGTTCGTGCTCAGCAGCGTTCTTCGAATAGACCAAAATATCGTCAATAAAGAGAACTATGAACTGATCGAGATAAGGTTGAAACGTAAGGTTCATCAAATCCATAAACTTCACAGGTGCATTCGTCAACCCAAAAGGCATCACCGTGAACTTGTAGTGTCCATACCTCATCCTAAAAACGGTCTTTGCAATGTCAAGCTCGGAAATCTTGAGTTGATGGTATCCTGAGCGTGAATCGATCTTTGAGAAGACAGTCACTCCACGGAGTTGGTCGAATAGATCATCAATCCTCGAAAGTGGATAACGATTCTTGATCGTAATCGTGTTCAACTCGCGGTAGTCTATACACAACCTCATACTACCATCCTTCTTACGCAGAAACAGAACAGGAGCACCCCAAGGCGATACACTAGGACATATGTATCCCTTCTCCAGTAGTTCCTCAAGTTGCGTCTTCAGCTCTTTCATCTTGGCAGGAGCCATACGATACGGAGATTTTGAGATCGGAGCAGAACCTGGAGCTAAATCGATCGTAAAGTCAACAATACGTTGCGGAGGCATTCCGGAAATCTCGTCAGGATAGACGTCAGCGTACTCCGAAACAACTGGAATAGGTTTCGAGACTTCAACTTCTCGACTTGTATCCACAACATGACATAGGTAAATCGCTTCACCTTTTGTCATACGCTCCTTTGCTTTCATTGTTGCCACTACCTTCAACTTTGGCTTGACCACGACTCCTTTGTAGGTAATCCTCCTACCCTTCGGTCCACGCAACGACACACGTTGCTCAAAGCACTCTATCTTAGCCCTATACTTGGCTAACCAATCCATTCCCAAAATCACGTCAAATTCCTTCAAATCCATCTGAATCAAATCCGCATGCAAATCGGAACCAGCTATCCTAATCGAACACTTTTCATACAATGCTTTACAATTAACATTCGACCCATCAGGCATCGTAATGTTTGCACTATACACAGTTTTAGGTTCTAAACCTATCTTAGATGCAAAGCTCTTAGAAAGAACAGAATGTGTTGCACCACTATCAAATAAACAAAAGCAGGTTGAGAGTTAACGAGAAAAGTAACAGCGATCACATTCGGGTTTGCCGCAGCTTCATTGCGATTCAGCACATGGACCCTTCCATTTACCTCTCTATTGTTGTTGTTGTTGTTGTTGTTGTTGTTGTTGTTGTTGTTGTTGTTGTTGTTCTGCACGGGGTTGGCAGGTGCGGGAAGTAGTGCATGATTATTCGCAGAAGGAGAAGCAGTATTGTTGCGGTTGTTGTTGGTGTAACCCCCATTTCCACGGTAGTTACCACCATTTCCGCGATTACCATTTCCATTTCGACAACGATTGTAGTTGTTATCGCGGTTCTGAACATTATTGTTCCTTCCACGACTCCAGCATTCAGAAGCTTTGTGACCAGGCTTGTTCCACTCGTAACATTGAAGCACGTCACCATGACAATTCTGCATGCCAGGATGTGTCTTGTTGCAGCGACTACAAGGCGTATTCCTCCTAGCTAAGATCGTAGCTCTATGAGTATTCGAGTCACGATTCCTGTTCCCATTGTGGTTCTGACTACCACCCTAGTTGTTGTGATTGTCATTGTTCGGCCTTGGCCTCTTATCTATGCCATTTGACTGGGAAGAATTCCCTTCATTAAGCTTGTACTTTTCAAGCAACGAATCACGACGATCCACAGCACGCTCTTGGTTCAAGACTTTCTCGTACGATCCTTGGAACGTCAGCTAATTTCCCATAACAAAACGTTGTATGTCCCACTTCAGTTCATCCTCAAACCTCTCGACACGTTCAGCGTCGGTCGTCACCAAGTTAGGTGCAAAAGCAGCAAGCTCGTTGAACTTTGTCGCGTACTCAGCCACATATAGCTTTCCTTGATAGATGTTCTCGAATTCCCGTTGCTTCTGGCGACGGATAGCTCTTGGATAGAACCTTTCACGACTAGACTCCTTGAATTTGGTCCACCCATAGTTCTCAAAAGCAAGCAATTCAGTTCCCACATCGCTCCACCAGTTGTTCGCCTCACCCTTCAGGTAGGAAGTAGCGGTGTTGACCTTCTTGTTGTTGGGCCGACTAGTCACCCTAAACAACTTCTCGAACTCTATAATCCAGTTCTCTAGCTTGGTGGGCTCGGATCCACCCTCAAACATCGGAGGTTTGAGTGCATCGAAATCCTTAAAGTTGTGCGTTTCAGGATTCTGCGCATTGTGATCTTGCTCTTGACGCTCTAACTGGCGTAATGTGCTCGACCACATTAGTAAGTCCTACTTCTAGTCTCGCGAGTCGGTCGTTGGTTGCCATTATAAAAAATCTGAGACATAAATAAGTAATGGTTGATCACCATTTTAGCAAAGTTGGCACGTTTGACCCAAATTGGGGTCTAATTGAGAGATATAGGTTATAATTAAAACCTTTCTCTTGACATTTACCAATTAGCATATAAGTTTCAATGATCAACCTTACATTGTAGGTCTAAGCAACATACTTGCTTTGAATTGTTCTTAGTTCTCATGCATAATAGTTCGATATGAAATAACATGGTAGACACCTTGGTCTCACACGATTGATAAGCAATAACATTCACAATTCACAGAGCAAGGCTCCATACTATTTAGTAGGGCAATAAACAATGATATTTGATTGCATACAACACATGCTTAGCCCTTGGCTCACAATTGATAGGATCATGCTCAATGAAAATTTTGTCATAACTCCCACATGGATTTCCCATCATGTCTAGACAATACGAGAATATTATTACGAAGCTATTTGTCAACCATGCAATTATGTGATAAAACGATCATATAAAACAAATTCTCAACGATATCATATAATCAAATGCGTTAGTCTTGCAATGAGACAAATTGCAAAGAAATAACATTCATAAATATTTGTTGCCTATGCAACTACACAACATCAAACTTGACCACGCAGGGTCATCACAATAACTAAAAGTTCAACAAAACTCAAATGAAATTAGTAATGCAATAATCTAGTTCTACTTGACACTCGCACACATCTGCTTCGCGGTAGGGGACTCATCATGATCGTCCTTCCTGTTAGGCTTCACCTCCTTGCAGGGCGTGTATGGATAAGCATATCTATCAAACTTCGGGGGCATGAAACGCTTCCTAAAGTCGTCGGCATATTTGCGCTTCTTTGTCCAACAGTAATCACACATACCCTTCGACACACGCACTAGCACATGATTCACCTTCTACTCGAATTCGGACAGGCATAACTCGGCTGCGACACCCCTAAAGCAGAGAGACCATCTTGTCCCTTCACCATACTTCTTTTCGTGCAAATGACCACTCTTGGAGACCACGTCATCGTACTTCTCCTTGAGTCCCATCCAAGGATGGATATTAGGCAGACCAGCTAGTAGTAGCTCGACCCATAAGCCTTCATGTAGACTCATGCGATTCTCGTACTGGTAACGCTCGATCGTAGTGTAAGCACGTCGTATGTAGTTACGAATATCCTCGAGCTTAGCGTCACAAGCGAAGAATGGCTCCACAGGAGGAGACCAATTCGCAGCACGAATAGGTGCCATACTAGTTGCTGTAGTAGGTGGAATATTGTTGTCGCTCTCGACACCAATATCTTCCGAATCCGGCATGTCATCATTCTCTTCCGCTGGGGTATACTCAGGCTCGGATTCGGAGGGATCCTCGTCTTCGTCATGATCTTCACGTGCGACAACTGCAACGAGAGGAGGCGCGGCATGCGGGGCTTGCATGGAGCGTGCGGCCTCGTCGTGTGCGGCGCGGTCTTGCGTGCCTCGTGGCGCACGTTTGCATTGTTTCCTGTCGACTCATTGTCCGATGAAGCTACATACTCCACGGGTTGTGCACGATGAGCTAGGGCGCATGCCCTTTAGTGTGCAGTCGACTTCCTCGTAGTTATTCTTGTCCTTACCATCTACAGGTAGACAATCAAACAATAAGAACTTTATAAATCACAAGCAAAGTGATTTCAAGTAATTCCTATGTTCTTGGACTACTACGTTCAATGGCTTTAATTATATTTTAATTTTCCCCAAAACGAAACTAATATTTATTAATTCATTAATTAATCCTAAGCAGCCTTTTTAAACCTAGGGCGTTGATACTATTTGTAACACCCGGTGGTCCAGCTACCAGGAGGGCGCGCGAGGGGAGTGCGAAAGAGAAACCCGCGGGGAGAGAAAGAGAGAAAAAGAAAGAGAAAGAGAGAGAGAGAGAGAAGAGGAGAGCTTACCACCGCTGGCTATGGCTGATTCCGACGAGAGAAGGAGGTGGCCGACGATGGAGAGAGAGAGAGGAGAGAACCGGGTGAGGAGAGAGAGAGGAAGAATGCTTGTGAGGGTTTGATCAGTTGTGTAAACTGATTAATTGCCTCCACTTTTCCCTTATATAGGCCCTCAGTCAACTTAAGTCAAATACTAGTAGGTTTAGGAATTTATTTAATAATTTTCTGATTTAAATAGCTAATTTAAACTAATTAAAACAATATGAATAATTTTTATTCATATATCAAACATTTTCATTAAACTCCTCAAAACTAATAAATGTAATTTATGAAAGTTCCATAATAATAATTAATATTATTATGGCTTTAATTGAATAAATTGAATCCTTGAATATAATTAAGATTTAATATCCGCAACTATTTATAAATTATTTATAAATCAATATAATAATTATAGAAAATATTGGGGTATCACACCACTGGCTCCTCGTGCTCCTCAGTCGGTGGTCCTCCGGATGGGTGAGAATGACTCCCGCTAGGCTCTCCAGGGAAGTACCCTAGACTCATCTTGGGATCCTCCTGCTCCATGGGATCAGCGTAGGATAAGGGCTCGAAGTCCTCAGAAGGATCGAACTCGGAGGAAATAGTGCAAGGTGGCGACATCTGATCCCAACCAGGAAATAAATGCAGGTTGCCGACGTTCTTACGAGTCGTAGACTTTCTATAAGTCTGCCTCTGTCTTGCCATCTACAATGAGCAATCACATAGTAAGTAACTATAAACCACAACTGAAAGTGATTTCAAACAAACTCGATCTAAAGCAAAACTTAACGGCTTTAAATTTACCTTTTAATTTCCCACCAATTATTACTAATCCTTTTTAACAAATTCAATAACTTAGGCAGCTTTTAAACCTAGGGCTCTGATACCATTTGTAACACCCCCGAATTTACAACGATTTTCGAGGCTGCCAGACGTGATTATCCATGACTCGGCACCGCTAAACCGTCCCAAATTCGGGGGTGCTGCTACTGCCACATTTATCGCTAAGGAAAAAATGCGAAGCAGAAAGAAATTGCTAGGTATAAAAGAGCCTACGAAACTGAAAAGGAAACTTAAACATTAATAATTGAAATTATCTAAATGGTGAAATAATATGAGTATTCTTATTACAATCATTTCAAAAGGAATATCTAAACCCAGCAGCAGAAAAAAAAGACAAGTGAGCTCCAAGGAAAATCTAAGCCAACTCCGAAAGCGATCTTATTGGGCATTAGCTGCACATTTAATTTCCATGACGGAAATAGGAAAATAGAAAAAGAAGAGAGAAAGCAAAATCAGATAAACTGAGTAATTAACGCCCAAACCAAGTAAAAACACTTCAAAAACCCTTACCTTGGGATGTGAGACGAATCATTGAAATTCATTTGCATACGCAGGTTATAAGATAACTCAAGCACACACAATCGATCAGATTATTATAATCTTTTTAAAGTGATCATCACCACAACAATTATAATAAGTCATCTGAAGAGAATTAAGAGAGCGATAATAGACCGAGGGCGTACACTCACGACATCTATGGAGGTTATCACCTCAATTTAATAATCATGCCATGGACTTAAAGACTCTAGTATGCACACTACCTCAATTGCAACTCATGGTTAACAAGAGGACTTATACAATGGGGAATGATCCGTCCCGAACACATACATCGCTGTGTCTATACTTTTGGAATCACTCATCCCCAAACTACACAATATGCATGTGCAGTTCCGATGCTCGACTATACCTACGGAACCAATAGAAGTCTTAATCTCTTACTAATTCTTTTATATGCAAAGGGTCTAAATAAAGACTAAGGCACTAAGAGGCCAACATGCTTACTCATATACAAGCTATCGCTTTATGAATTGCTAAGCATAATTACTCGATTAATCATCACCGAATCCTAATCAGGATTCTAACGTACTCTTAGCATAATTCACCTTTCCAATTAGGAAACATATTCAATCAAAATACGAAATCAAATTCACTGAAATTCAAAAATTAAATCTGAAAATAAAAAATTAATTTTGAAATTGTCAAGAACACTCAAAACTTTCGAAAAATTGATTCCCTCCAAATGACGCGACCACGACCACTCACAAGGAGGCCCATGGTCTGCCTAACACCAGACCACCACCCACCGGCCATGGCGGCGCCGGTGGTGGCGCGAACGCGAGGAGAGAGAAAGAGAGTAATGAGAAAGAAAACAGAGGAGGACTGGCGGCCAAGACCGCCGTCCTTGCCTCCACGGCACCCCCAGCCAAGGCCGGCCTCACGGCGGAACTGGGTGGTGATCCATGGTCACGGGCGGGCGTAAACGGGGGAGAGAGAGAGAGGTCGAAAACAGAGGAGAGAGAATGAGACTAAAAACAGAGGAGAGAGGAAGAGAATGCGGTGGTCGAAGACCTGAACGACGCCACCACGAGCCTCACCGGTACCACTCAGTCACGGCCAACCAAAGGTGGCGACTGGGTGGTGGTCTACTGTCATTGGCAACCCAAAACAGAGAAAACAGAGGAGAGAGAGAGATTGTGGGAGAGAGAAGAGAAGAGAAAATAGAGAGAGGTGGTGGCGGTGGGGCTGAGCCCACGACGTCGGCGACTCACCTTCATGGTTGTGATGGTGGCGACTGTGGCAGCAGCAAGGGGAAGGGGAGAGAGAAGTGATCGGTGAGAAGGAGAGAGAATGAGAAATGAAAGAGAAAGGGGAGAGAGAGAGAGAGAGAGGGTGAGTGAGTGGGTCTTTGACTCAGCTTTGACTCTCCTATATATTGACCCCTTGGTCAATATTGGTCAAGCTTGATTCACTCCCCATATGACTCCCTTATTAATGCTAATTGATTACATTAAATCAAATTATGCTCACTCAACACTAAATTAGATTTTTATTTGAAATCTCCCACACAAATACTTCAAATTATTTAGATAATAACTCCCCATAAATATTTAAATTATTAAAATCCTTAATATTTAATATTAGGACTTTAACATTAATTATGGAAATTATCCATCCCTAATTAGTAATTCAAATAACTGTAATATAATTACGATAGATTATATGAAAATCCTTTTTATAAATATAGAAAATATCGGGGTATCACAACAGGGTCTCCCTTCGACTAAAAATCGAAAGATTTTATCTTTTATTATTTCTAACGAAATATTTTATTGTGTAACTACAGCACTGGGTTCCCCTTCGACTGAAAATCGAAGGACGTTTATTGTGTGACCTACATCACAGGGTCTCCCTTCGACTAAAAATCGAAGGATGTTTCTCATTTTCTATTTTATTTATAACGAAATATTTTATTGTGTAACCTACAACACAGGGTTCCCCTTCTACTGATAATCGAAGGACATTTATTGTGTAGCATACAGCACAGGGTTCCCCCTTTCGACTGATAATTGAAGGACATTTATTGTGTGATCTACAGCACAGGGTCTCCGTTCGACTAAAAATCGAAGGATTTTTATCATTTATTATTTTATTTCTAGAAAAATATTTTATTGTGTAACCTACAGCACAGGGTTCCCCTTCGACTGATAATCGAAGGACGTTTATTGTGTGACCTACAACATAGGGTCTCCCTTCCACTTAAAATCGAAGGATTTTTATCATTTATTACCTATTTATTTCTAATGAATATTTTTATTCTGTGACCTACAGCACAAAGTCTCCCTTTGACTAAAAATCGAAGGATTTTTATCATTTATTATTTTATTTCTAACGAAATATTTTATTGTGTAACCTACAGCACAGGGTTCCCCTTCAACTGATAATCGAAGGACGTCTATTGTGTGACCTACAGCATAGGGTCTCCTTTCGACTGAAAATCGAAGGATTTTTATCATTTATTACCTATTTTATTTTTAATGAATATTTTTATTGTGTGACATACAACACAGGGTCTCCCTTTGACTAAAAGTCGAAGGATTTTTATCATTTATTGTTTTATTTCTAACGAACTATTTTATTGTGTAACCTATAGCACAAGTTTCCCCTTCGACTTATAACCGAACGACGTTTATTGTGTGACCTACAGCACAGGGTCTCCCTTCGACTGAAAATCGAAGGATTTTTATCATTTATTACCTATTTTATTTCTAATTAATATTTTTATTGTGTGACCTACAGCATAGGGTCTCTGCGTTCGACTGATAATCGAAGGATTTTTATTGTGTGACCTACAGTATAGGGTCAAACTCTCGGTCAAATAAACCGGGGGAATTATTACTTTATCCTAAAATGTTTGTTTATCTCTAACTGTTTGTCACCTCACTCAGTTTGCCTGTTTGTTGAATCATGCAGGTATTAGCACAGGAATACTTTGACCATCGCTCTATTCGAGCTCGGCCAAAGTAGGGGCTTCTGTAGACACCAAAAGGTATGTCTATGTTAAGTCCCCTAAAATCCCGATGATGAAAGGATTGGATTTTCCTCTATCCTGGGTTGCGAGAATAATTGCTCTCATGATTAGCCCAGTTTGAATTAACCAGTGGAAGACTTTTGTATAGGTGATCCAAACCATTTGAACTCAATTCATTTGGAGTCAAAAAATGAGAGATAGGCCTATTTGAGCCCAAGGGCCCAAAAGGGAACCCAAACTCTTGAGTCAACCCTTGGTCAAACAAGGGAACTCAGTCAATCCCGCGTGGACTCCCTCGGAATAGCCTCCCCCGCTTAGAAAGTATGTTAGGCGCCTATGCAGGCGGGCCACTCCAGGTCCAAGTGGCAACGATTGAGCTCAAGTTGTGGCCGCTAGGACAAGCAGCTTGACCGCTTGCCTAGCGGCTAAGCCGCTTGCCGAGCGGTTCAACCGCTTGTCCTAGCGGTTCAACAGCTTGGCCTAGCTCCATGGTCGCCTAGCCCTTTCTCGCGGACGACGAATTCGAGGCCCATTCTATTTCCATGCCAGACCCTGGCAGCTCCCCTCTTCTATATAAACAAATCTTAGGGTTCAGTTGAAAAGGTTGGGAATTTTAGAGGTTGGACATTCTTTAGAGGCTCCTAAGTGATTTCTCTCTCATAAAAAAACCCAAAAATTCTTATTGTACTCCTTCTTTAGGCTAGCCCTAACACCACAAACTAAACCTTCATACTTCATCAAGAGCAAGAGTTCAAACATTAAACCCAATAAGTTCATTGTGAGCATCCAGGTAATCCAACCTGAGGGTTTTCAATAATTTTTATATTTGCTTGTTATCTACTAACGATTTGGGTTTATGTGTGTAAGGACCCGGGATTTCTATGCCACGGAGTGTGTCCTTATAGAAAACTTTTAAGCTGGGGGTTTAGATAAGTTCAAGGAACTGTCGAGTTAGAAAAACATTTGAAAATACTTGAATTGAATAAAAACCACAAAAGAGGTCACAAATCTGCTATCGGCGTTTTATCGAAGGGACAAACCGAAGGGACAACCCAATAGCACGATAAGTGAACTAATCATGTTTTTAGGAAGACTCCCACTCATATAGAACATATGAGTACCCAAGAATAAAGGGTGCGAGAGCGAAGGTATGAGGTGGGAAGGTGTTAGGCACCCAACTCGCTCGTTTTGTGACGGCCTCTACTAACTCAAGTTTGCTTAATAATTTAAAGACATGATTCCCATACAAACCGGATTAATAACCTACATTAGACTATTAATTGGTTAATCACAAGCATCACAACATTTATTATTGACCCTTATTTAGACCTGCATTCGATTGGCAAGTTGAGCATTACAACAGCTAGACATGCTTATTTAGATAATTGAAAGACAGTACTTAGGTTTTGAACGAAAATGTGAAAACACCGTTTTACCCTTCTGCAATAAAAGACGGTTTTACCGTCGGTTAGCAACTTGGCAATCGGGAGTCGGAAAAATACACGAGAGGTGTCATTGGAAAGGTTTTGAACGTGGGTTTTAAATGTAATCGAAATGAAGGAGTGATCGAGGAAAAACTTGAGACCTTATTTTACCTATTAAAACAAAAATAGCATTTAAATTTGTAAATTCCTCCTTTTATCATCGGGCTTTTGTGGAGAAATTTGAAGATGTTTTTTTGGCGTCTATTGAAGCCCCCACTTTGATCGAGCTTGAGTAAAATCACTACCACTTTTTTTGAGTCTACAGAAGCCCCCAAAAGTATGATAGATGGAATAGAAGCTTGTGGACTTGGCAAGGTGGCTTAGGGACCAATGTTTAGGTAAAGCCACCGTTTGATTGTGCTTGAAGTGTCTGTACTCTTTTGGATCTTTGATCGCTCTCGAATTTTTTTCTCTTTTTGTTTGCTCTTGAACTTTCGAGTTCTCTCTTCTTTTTTTATATTTCTCTCGGTGGCTCTTTTTGTAGGTCGGTCCACCATGCCTAGAAGGTTGCTTCTATTCCCATGTCGCATACACCCATTACCCGGGTAAGGATGATGTAGTTAAGAAATGAAAGGCTATGTGTTTAAGACTCAAAGGGTTGCAAGTGGTAATGATGTATAAGGTATAAAGGATATTGATGTGAGGTGCCAAATGAATGCCTCATGTTCTCGACACGAACGGTTCAACCGTATGTCTACTATGGGGATGATCATTAGGGAGTTCCTATTTGATGTTTTCCACAATGAAGGCTTATCACTTTTTTTGATATTTTTTTTGTTATTTCGTCATAGGCAACTTAAGTTCGTCATAAGATTGAGCAAAGAAAAATGATGGGACTCAAAATGCAACCTTTATTGAATCGAAGAAACGGGTTACACGAGAAGTAAGCTAAACTCTACGGACGAATTGAAAACACATACTAGACATCATTAGACTTGATTGGACTCGACCAGACTTGCACACGAGGAGACTTTGACTCTCTTCATCTTCTCGAGCACGGGCTGTTTGACAGGGATATGGAGGACAACCCCCTGTAGATACTCGCATTGTTCACAATTTAAGTGGAATTCTTAAGGTCATCTTCAATTAGGATACCCACATCATAGAGCCGGTTGTAGGAGTCAACTGCTTGATACATGAGGTGTTCCTGGTAAGCAGGTTGCAGATTCTTGATGAAATGGCGTATTTGATCAGTTTGTGAAGGTCGCTCGATCATTTCGGCTACCTTTAGCCTCCAGCGCTGAAGGAAGGAAATGTATCCCTCATCTTCTTCTTATTTTGTGATCTCTGACTCACGAATGGTCACAGGTAGAGCAACATTTTCCTTGTATCGTGCAAGAAAGACTGTAGTCAAATCTGACCAAGTGTGGTAGTCCTCCAAATTCAAGGTGTAGATCCAACGACGAGTAGGGGAATCAAGAGTCTGTGGGAATAAGTGAATGTAGATATTTTTGTCAACTCCTCTTAAGCCCATGGCATTAGTGAAGGCCTTGAGGTGGTCTTGTGGATTATCAGTTCCAGTGAATGTCAGAACCTCGGGCATGGAGAACTTGGCTGGAAGCTTGCCCTTGACTTTGGGATTGACTTTACCAACATTAGCATAGTAGTTGGAAAACAGGCCGCTGCTTTTGAGCATAGAGTCAATCGTTTTGAGCTTAGTGACTTGCTCATCTTCCTCAGTGTCGGACTCAGAAAGTACCATTGTTTCCTCCCTATTTTTCTCGTCAAGAGCATCCACCCTGACTTGCATCTCTCTTAGCTCACACCTGACCTCCACAAGTTTTTCGTCAGTGGTCTTGACCATGGTGAAGTTTGGGTGTGTGATTGGTGAGGTAAAGGATGTATTGAGTGGTGGTGAGCTTTGTGGTGGTGATGGAATATGTGGTGATGGCCTTTTGGAATCTGGTGGCTTCTTGAAGTAAGCTTGTACACGAACCAATCTACGGGACGATCGAGCCCAGCATTTGTCACCGTAATTCTTCCTCGAGCCCCAATCCTGAACACATGTCTCAACTTAGAAAGAGTCCAAAGAAAGGACTTAAAAACAAAGACTCATGATTTTTAGAAGACCCTTGATAGCCCCTAAGGTGAATGTGCCTATTGACGTCTATATGAACTCGAATGCATGATGACGACAATGTGACGACAGAGTTACGATGACATTATGCAAGATGCATGACAGACTGATCTTGACATGTATGACAATGAAGGATGCTTCCTTGAATGACCCCAGAGCACTTAATGAATGACTTGTCTAGACTTCTAGTGTATGAGACGTAGTGAACAAATGGAGACACAAATAAATGCATGACTTAGACTTTTGTACAAATGTAGATGCAAAATGATGACAATGCAAGTATGACAACTAATTATGAATCCTAGCACGGAGCGTCTAATAAGTACAATGCAATGCAATACAAAGAAATGGAAAATAAGAAAATAAAAACCAAAGCCTAAATGCCGATTATTTCCCCTCATATCAAAGGAAAAATGAAGTCGATAAACGAAAATGAGAAAAATAGAAAAAAGATGGACCATCCTATTTTTATTTATTTATTTTTGTAGTCTCAAAGAAAATGGAAAATGAGATAAATAAATAAATAAATAAAGAAAGAAAATTTCGGCATTTTATTTGTTTTCCGATTTTTTTTTCGTCGTTTTTTTTAACGCCATTTTTTATCTTTTTTTTATTGTTTTGCTTTTCTTTTTTTTGCCAAATCTGAATTACATCAAAATAAAAAAGAAAAAGGAAAAAGAAAAACAAGTGGAGGAGGGGAATTGGAGAGACTAACTCTTTTTTTTTCTTGCTAAAAAGGTCCTAGAAAATTGTTAATGACTTCGACACTATATGAAAATATATCATCGGGGAAACGAGTGCTTATTGAATAGAATTCTCGCACTATTTTTGTGCATTAGGAACTACCTAAAAATAAAAGAAAAAGACTCCTAGCATGTAAATACATGTTGGCACATAGTCACAACATTCATGCATTCAGGCAAGCATTACAATGACGCAGTTACAGGCAATTATGTGATCAGACGCGCATTAAAATGACACATGCATAACAAGCAAGCGAATGCACGCATGTGGGTTTAGAGGCTTTTGGCTCCTGTGAGGTTACAATTTTCATCTGGCGGATGGTCGACACATCAATTGTAATTCTTTTCCCCAACAACAGTCGATGAGTCGTGGGTGAGGAAGCGTCGGTTTGCACGATAGGACAACTATATATTCCTTTAGATATACGGGTTGTCTACGAGTTACGGCCCAACCTTCCTTGACGGTCGACAAGGGTCAAAAAGGTGTGCGAGTCTCACCCTTTCGAGTGCGAAGGCACATGCAAATGATGCAATATGGAACATGTTAATAAACAATTAAGCAAACTTGACTTTCGAGTCTCACCCTCTTAAATAAATCCCCGGTGAAGTCGCCACTGTAAGGACCCGAGATTTCTATTCCACGGAGTATGTCCTTATAGATTTGTAAGCTGGAGGTTTAGATAAGTTCAAGGAACCGTTGAGTTAGAAAAGCATTTGAAAAGACTTGAATTGAATAAAAACCATGAAAGAGGTCACAAATCTGCTATCGGCATTTTATCGAAGGGACAAACCGAAGGGACAACACAATAGCACGATAAGTGAACTAATCATGTTTTTAGAAAGAATCCCGCTCATATAGAACATATGAGTACCCAAGAATAAAGGGTTCGGGGGCGAAGGTACGAGGTGGGAAGGTGTTAGGCACCCAACTCGCCCGTTTTATACGGCCTCTACTAACTCAAGTTTGCGTAATAACTTAAAGACATGATCCCCATACAAACCGGATTAACAACCTAGATTAGATTATTAATTGGTTCATCACAAGCATCACAACATTTATTATTGACCCTTATTTAGACATGCATTCGGTTGGCAAGTTGAGCATTACAACATCTAGACATGCTTATTTAGATAATTGAAAGACAGTATTTAGGAAGCAATAAATGACATGATTAGCATGATATCTACATTTTGACTACTGTACTAGAAAATAAACAATTAAGCAAGTAATTTCTTTTGAGCACTCAGGAGTTTAGTACCTGAACTGTAGGCTATTTTGCAAATGAATAGTAAAAATAAATCTCAAGTAAAGAAAGAGGGGGAAGCTCGGGAGTACTCAACTGAGAAATGTGTATGGAAGAAAGAGGAAAAAGCTCAGGAATACTCAACTGAGAATAGAGGGTGTCAACTATAGTCTGTGTGTTTTGAACTGAAGGTTGAGGGTCATATTTATGGACGAAGGAGTAGGGTTGGACAGGTGGAGAAATGGCCGAAATTTGAAGAATGGGCTTGAAAAAAGACGGGCTTGGAAGACCCAGCGAGGGCTGCTAGCGGCTCTGATATATATCACCCAGCGCCGCTGACGGTGCTGGCCACAGCCGCTGGCGGCTGTCTGCTTGCCAGCTGGATGTCGTCATAATGACGACATCCAGTCTATTTTAATTTTGGAGGATTTTTAGTGTTCCGAAAATATGAAAAGACCGTTTTACCCTTTTGCGGTAAAAGACGATTTAACCCTCGGCTAGCAACTTGGCAATCGGGAGTCGGAAAAAGACACAAGAGGTGTCGTTGGAAAGCTCTTGAACGGGGCTTTTGAATGTGATCGAAATGAAGGAGTGATCGAGGAAAGATATGAGACCTTATTTTACCTATCAAATCAAAAATAGCATTCAAGTTTATAAATTACTCCTTTCATCATCGGGTTTTTATGGAGAAATCTGAAGACGCTTTTTTGGCGTCTATAATGTGATATGCACATGCATGACGCGTTCTGAGCAAAAGGGCTTGTATTAAACCCAATGAATAATTGAATGAATGAATGAATGGATGGATGGATTAATGTTTATTTATTGTTATTTATCAATATTATGCTTGTTTGTGATTGTTGGGTGGAATTATCTTGTTTGCCTTCTAACTCGCAGGTTTAGCATATTTATTGTTTTTAGCATAAGACAAACATGTAATTTGATAAGTTGTTAAAAGTGGTCACAATAGTAATGTTTGTTCAACCCATTAGTTAAAACTATGAATTTGGACTTATTAAACCCTGTTTGGAACCGTAGCATTAATAATTGCATTGAATTGATTAGTAAAGGCCGTTGCGTTAACGGGCGAGTTGGGTGCCTAACACCTTCTTAACTCGTACTCACGCCCTCGAACTCATTTATGAAGTCAATTTCCCCAATAGGGATTGGGTTGCAGAGAATTTGAGTTGACGTCTTTTTAGACTATTGTGATTCCAAGGGTTCCAAATTTCCTTAAATTTGGTGGCGACTTCTGACAATCTTAATCATGATGAATGGAACGGACCAATTTGGTCGGAACTTGCCTGTGGGGTCAGTAACTGGTGCACGCAACTCTTTCCAAACTAAGTCCCCTTCTTTTAGGTTTCGCGGTCGAACCTTTTTGTTGAATGCTCTTGCCATGTGTTGTTGGTACATGTATGAGTGGTCTAGAGCACGTAGGCGTCTTTCATTCGTGAACATGAGTTCATCATAACGGGCTTGCATCCATTGTGTTTCTGAAAGTTCACCTTCTAAGGCTATGCGCATGGAGGGTAGCTGGACTTCTATGGGTAGTACAGCTTCCATCCCCTAGACTAGGGAATAAGGTGTAGCTCCAGTGCATGATCTTATGGATGTTGTATACCCCCAAAGGGCAAATGGGAGTTTATAGGCCAATCTTTGTAGTTTTCTATCATTTTTTCGATGATAGTTTTGAGGTTTTTGTTGGCGGCTTCTACTGCGCCATTGGTTTGGGGTCGGTAAGAAGATGATTTGTGGTGCTGGATTTTGTAGCTTTTTAGTAGGGTAATGTTTCGGCTTTGAAGTGGGATCCGTGGTCACTAATAATTTCATGCGGAACACCGTATCGGCAGATGATGTTGTTCCTTATGAATTTGGACACTTGCTTGGATGTGAGGATGGCATAGGACTGTGCTTCAACCTATTTGGTAAAATAGTCTATGGCTACTAGGATGTATTCATGTCCTCTAGAGCCCTTGGGGTGATCTTACCAATGATATCTATTCCCCATGCAGAAAATGGCCAAGCGGATGTGAAGTTATGTAGCATAGAGGGTGGCATGTGCTGTAGGTTGGCATATATTTGGCATTTCTTACATTTCTAGACATAGTCGTAACAGTCTATTTCCATTGTGGTCCAGTAGTATCCCAGTATTAGGACCTTTCTAGAGAGCATTCGACCATTAATATGTGGTCCGCACACCCCATTGTGTACCTCATCCATGAGCTCTGCAGCTTCTTCGGCGTTTACACATCTGAGGTTGACTCCATTGTGGTATTTTTTTGTATATAACCCCTTTGTATTCTATGTATTGTGAGCATATCAATTTGAGAGCACAAAAACCCCAAATCATAGAGAATTCAGATTTTGAAGACTCAAGCAAGCCATTGCACCCAACCTACCACCCAAGATTGTAGCGCAATTCCAATTCTACTAGTCCCGTTCGAATAGAACTTCCGGGTTAACCATCATGAGGGCCTAAATCTCTTATTTAAATTCTCTTTTCATTAATTATAATCATGTTTTATTTAGCTTTTGATTATGGTTGAAAAATTATGCATGTTTTGATCCTTGTTAATAATTATGCATGTTAGTTTAATTTAATGTTTGCATCTTTTTATTAGTTTATGCAAGTTTACATATTTTTATGTTTATTCATGCATGTTACAACCTCTTTCGGTTTATTTTAGTATAAAGTTAATATATTTACATTGTGTTTCCTTTGAAGTTACCAACAAATTTATTGATCTGCATATGCAATGCTTGGCGCATTTAGCAAAGTGTGATAGGTCGGAGCGTTTCATTATTGCTCTTATCTTTTGCTTGTGCTTGACAATTAATATGCATGTAAATTGGATATAAATTGTGCAAAGCGATAACGGTGGATAATTTGGTTGTCTTTAACCCGCCTAGTGAAATTTAGGATATTGGACGATCGGATTTATGTGGAACCATATAGTTTAGATAAATATTTGACATGGATAGGCTTAGTAGAGGCCGTTAATTTGGGCGATTTAGATGAGATTCGTTTTGTTTATTTCGTAGCTACACCCCCGAACTCAATATTTAGCCCCTTTGGGTATGAGTCAATTCCCACTAGGAATTTGGTGCATTTTTTATGGTTTCCAATTTTTTCCTAAAATTTGGTCACGACTTCATTGCTTGCGAATTATTTTCCCCATCACAATTAATCATGTTGCATATGACGTATTATTTAAGAACCATTAATTCCAACTAAAATATTCCTAACAATTTCAAAGCGCCGAAAAGGCGAGGGTTCTTACACTTTTGTCTTTCTCTTGTAGCTGAACCGGGAGCAGACTTCTCAAGTCTTCAAGCTCATCCATTTGCTGAAGAAAGGATATAGCCGGATGATGGGTAGAGGGAAGAGTTCCCAATCTGGAACTGCTAGTGTAAGTGCACTTTTGTCTTGTCGTTTTAGCTAAGTGGAGTGCTTAGTGTAACATTTTGGTCTTGATTGTTTCCAGATGTCGCAGTCTTCGTCTTCTATGGGACCCTGACATTCATCAGCTCTAAGAGCCTCATCGGCGAGCAGACCGTCTGTTGCTCACTCTCCTACTGTGGTTGCGACCAGGCCTCTTGTTGATGAGGCGCCTAGACCTTCTAGGCCATACATTCCTGTGCCTGAGATATTTTCTCCAGCTGGTTTTCAACCTTCTTTGAGTAGTAGGTCCATTGTGACTTTTATTGCTGGAGGTTGGGCGAATGCTCCTGGGTGGGATGTGCCCCAGGTTGGGCCTTCATATCAGAATGTGGCCATGGACTTTGTTAGTCAAGCCACGGAGAGCCTCTTCGGGCTGGGATTTTTGGCAGGTACCCCTATGCGTGTGCCTGTGCATGATGGACGGGATATGAGGCCCAATAACAGCAGGCCGATTTACAACTCGTTCAGTACTCAGGGCTCTTTCTACTATTCAGCCGGAAATTATGGTCATGGGCCTTCCGTTGAGGATGAGGCTGATAGCAATGGTGATGATGAACCTAACTGAATAGTGTAGACTCGATTTGTAAATCTTGCTCTTCAGAACTCGAACTCCTGTTTTTATGCATTTTAAGTGATGCGTATGCTATTATGACTCGATTATGCCCGTCTAATCGCTAAGTATTCAATGTGTTACGCCATAAAGAGTAGAACACAATTTAGGGAATAAAATAAAGAAAAGGGTAAAAATTACAAGAAAAAGCAAAAATTACACATATTATACCCCCTAAAAAAAGAAAATAATAATAAAAATAATAAAATAGAAAAAGATATAAAACTAAGAGAGTCTCGGGCCTTGTAACCATGTTGTGTATTAGAAAATCGGCCTTAAATCGGCTGGAACGGACCAAATGGGTGGACGAGAGAAAAAGGGAAAAGCTGATTGGGCCCAGGTTAGGGCCGCTAGCGGCGCTGGGCTAATGGTGAGGGCCGCTAGTGACGTTGGCCAGAGCCGCTGACGACTATGGGTTTGGGCCTTTTTCACGGATTTCTGACTCCTTTCTAACTCGATTGTTTGCCTATATTTGAGGGATGGTTTTAATAATCAGTACAGAAAATCCTTTGGCTTGTCATTTGCGGAAGCCAAAAGCATGGTTCTTGGTGTCGATGCGGACTTAGCTCAAATCTGTAAAAAGTTTGCCCTTTCTTCTGAACAAGATGCAATATTTAGGCGTTGTCGTCGGCAGGAGAAGTGAGGCGAGCCCTTCGTCATGAAGAGTGGAACCCACTAGTACTTAGGTATTACTTAGGAACATAAAGCAAGAAAAGGAAGGAAGGGCCTTATGAGGAAGGCTATCATGTAATGACAATAGGTAAACCCCCAGCTCAAGGAAGCGATCATAGGTCGTCCTCCAGCCAAGGTCCTTCAAAGAAGAATTCTTCAATGAAGCCCTTCTAAAGGGAAGAAGGATTAAAGTAGTTTTCTTTAGAAAGCAAGTCTAGTTTAAAAAAAAAAATAAGAATTTGTTTAGTTTAAGCCTTCGTAGTTGACCTCTTTTTTTTTTTGTAACCTTAGGAATTTTAATTTATGCAATGTAAGCTTATTCGTTCAGTTTGAATAAAGATTGCCCCTTTTTTTTTAATGAGTTGAATGCAATTTTGGGTTGATTTTGGTCGGGCCCCTTAAAAGGGTTACCTACGTATCCAGTGTGGAATCAGGCTAGCGTAGTTCGTTCAATTTGTGTACGCCTCTTTTTTTTAATTTTAGGATTTTTTTTTTAGACGTAGCACTTCTTCAGTTGGTCCATGTTGGTGAGCTGACTGAACTCGATGCCATAAATGTCCATAAGCGGGACTGCGCCTCCTGATAAGATGTCTTTGATGATGAACGGATCGCACTAATTCGGTCAAAACTTGCCTCTGGGGTTAGTAAGGTGCACGTAATTCTTTCCAAACTAATTCTCCTTCTTTCAGACTTCGAAGTTAAACCTTTTTGTTGAACGCTCTTGCCATGCGTTGTTGGTACATGTGTGAGTGTCTAGAGCCCGTAGGCGCCTTTCATCCATGAAAATGAGTTCATCATAACGGGCTTGCATCCATTATGTTTCTGAAAGTTCCCCTTCTAGGGCTATGCGCATGGAGGGTAGTTGGACTTCTATGGGTAGTACAGCTTCCATCCCGTAGACTAGAGAATAAGGTGTAGCTCCCTTGGGTGATCTTATGGATGTTCTATTTCCTGAAAGGACAAATGGGAGTTTCACAAGCCAATCTTTGTAGCTTTCTATCATTTTTTCAATGATAGTTTTGAGGTTTTTGTTGGCGGCTTCTACTACGCCATTGGTTTGGGGTCGGTAAGGGGATGATTTGTGGTGCTGGATTTTGTAGTTTTTTAGTAGGGTGGCTGTTTCAGCTTTGAAGTGGGATCTATGGTCGTTAATAATTTCAAGCGGAATGCCGAATTGACAGATGATGTTGTTCCTTATGAACTTGGACACCTGTTTGTATGTGAGGATGGCATAGGACTGTGCTTCAACCCATTTGGTGAAATAGTCTATGGCTACTAGGATGTATTCATGTCTTCCAGAATCCTTGGGGGTTATTTTACCAATGATATCTATTCCCCATGCAGAAAATGGCCAAGGGGATGTGAAGTTATGGAGCATTGAGGGTGGCATATGCTGTAAGTTGGCATATATGACATTTCTTGCATTTCTTGACATAGTCGTAACAGTCTCCTTCCATGGTGGTCCAATAGTATCCAAGTCGTAGGATCTTTCTGGAGAGCATTCGACCATTCATGTGTGGTCCGCACTCCCCATTGTGTACCTCATCCATGATCTCTGCAGCTTCTTCGGCGTTTAGACATCTGAGGTTTACTCCATTGTGGGACTTTTTGTATAGAACCCCCTTGTATTCTATGTATTGTGCCGCTAATAGACGGATGGCCCGTTGAGCTCTTATTGGTGCGTTCGGAGGGTATGTGTCCTTGGTGGTGTAGTTGAAGACATCTTGGTACCAGGGATCTTCTTCTATAGGAGCCACGATTAGACATGTGTTGAGGTTATTGCAGAAGGCGGGCTCACTTCTTCTTTGTATGTGGAGTGGCATCGTTGAGGGAGTTCAACTGCTCAATTCCTGTTTTCCAAAAGGAATAATTTGCATTCTCTCTTTGCGAAGTTTTCTTACATTGCTTAAAATTATTAGTTAATGATTTGTGCAACTTTGAGTTCATCGGGTTTATCAATAGCTAAACAAAGGAAGAAATGAGCAAGAGGGATTTTTATTGATTTGCAAGAAATAAGCACACATTGACTTTAGAGAAGAGGGTCTCTAATTCCCGTCAAAAAAAGAAACTAGACTTAGAAAGCAATAAAAGTGGAACACGCCTTGTTCATGACTCAACCTAAATATTTAACTAAGATCCTAACTCAACAAAACTTGGGGACTCAGACTCGACTCCTCTAGCTCTTCTTTGTAGCCAACTAGCTCCATGCTCCATCTTCAACGTCACCATCCCTTAGTGGTGGAGGAGCTTCTCCCCTGTCAATGACCTCTTGGATATCGTCTTCTAGGCGGAGACAGTCATCCGTATAATGTCTGAAGATTCTGTGATATTTGCAATAAGGACGATTCTCCTCCTGTGTAGCCTTGATATCTTCTGGAGGGATGAAAGGTTGAATGTCACCTCTCCATACCAAAGCGTTCATGACAACTTCCCTTGGTGCAAAGAGAGGGGTTTATCGTTCTTGGCTATGACGATACCAACTGACTGTCCAAGTATATGGCGGCCATATTGTCCCTTGGTCGATGAAGCGCAAGACTAGTCTCTTAAAACGTCTGCACTGATTGATGTGACGCCCTTCGGCTGCGCAGTAAGTGCAGCTTAGGAATGGATTTCCGTCCCTCGGGAGAAGCCTTGACGTGGGAGTTCTTGGGCAAACGTATCCATACTTAGACATTTTGTGGTAAAGGAGATCTTGGCGCCACCAAGTTTCTTCTCTAGCCAATATGACTGCGTTCCTGCGCTTGGAGGTGCGTTCCTCTATGATACCACCCTTTGCATTATTTCCTGTATCCTTTTGATAATGTAGTCCACACTTTTTTGTATCTCGTCTTTGTTGTCTTATGTCTCGCCTTTTTCCAGATCTGACTCTCCTTCGTAAGATGTTTGTGAGATTAAGGCAACTTCCTTCTCGTACATGAGGTGAGAGTAATATTTAGGATCTTCAGTAGTGGTATGGTTGACGGCACCCAAGAAGTCATCAGTACTTTCAGTCTCTTCATTTTTAGGCAATGGTAGAGTGTCATTGTCTATTTTGTCTTGGATGGCATGTCTAAGAGCCCAGCTGTTGTTTGTGTCATGCCCTTTGCCTTGGTAATATTTGCAGTATTGTTTGGCATTCCAACTACGACTCTTAATTTCAGGCTCTGGAGTGGGGCCTACAGGTTGCAGCATCTCTTTGTCTACTAGCCTCTCAAAAGCTGTACTGAGAGTTATTCTTAATGGGGCGAATTCCCTTCTTGGCTTGTTTCGAGGCATGAGACCCTCTTTTGGCGAAACATTAGAGGAGGATTCACCACTCTTGCGTTTCTTTTCTGGCTCTTGGAGAACTGGATTAGGCTTTCCGTGAGATACGGATTTCCGATTTTCAGATGAGGGGACAAACATTGGTGTATCTCATAATTGCCTTGACTTGATGTTCGTAATGTCAGCTTCCAACCTGTCAACTCGGTCTGTCATCTCGACGAGGTATTCTTGAGCTGTTCTGATCATGGTGAAGTTGAAGTGAATTGGATTGATGTCTTGTCGAAAGTCAAGTTGAACCTCTTTCAAGTCTCTTTCTTCCTTGGACCCCTTATCCTGAATAGGAAGCATGGAGCACATAGTAACAAGAAAGACCATGAGACTCTCACCTAAGAAAAATGATGACCCACATATAGAAAAACACATTGTCCTAAAAAAAGGATCTTAAGCCTAAACGCCCAAATATTTCCCCTAATATCAAAGGAAAATAAAGTCGATGAACGAAAACAAGAGAAATAGAATAAGACAGACTACCCTATTTTTATTTTTATTTTTCTAGACTCAAAGAAAATGGAAAATGGGATAAATAAATGAAAAAAGGAAGAATTTTGGCCCCTTTTTTTATTTTTCCGATTTTTTTTCGGCGGTTTTTTTTGTTAAGCCAATTTATTTATTTTTGCTTTTCTTTTCTTTTTTTTTTGGCCGAATCTGAATTACATAAAAAAAAGAAATAAAGAAAAATAGAAAATGGGAGAGGGAAAATTGGAAGGACTGACTCTTTTTCTTTTTGCTAAAAGGTCCTAGAAAATTGTTCATGACTTTGACGAAATATATCATTGAGGAAACGAGTGTTCATTAAATAGAATTCTCGCACCATTTTTGGGCATTAATAACTACGTAAAAATAAAAGAAAACGACTCCTAGCACGTAAGTACATGTTGGCACATAGTCACGGTATTCCTGTATTCAGGCAAGCATTACAACGATGCAGTTTACAAGCAAACATGTGATTAGACGGGCATTACAATGACGAATGAACAACAAGCAAGCGAATGCAGGAATGTGGGTTTGGAGGCTTTTTTGGCTCCTGTGAGGTCACCAAGACAAATTACAATTTCCGTCCGGCGGATGGTCGATACATCAATTGTAATTCTTTTAAATCAACAAGAGTCGATGAGTATAGGGTTAGGAAATGCCGATTTGCACGATAGGACAACTGTATATTCCTTTAGATTTACGGGTTGTCTACAAGTTACGGCCCAAACTTCCTCGAGGGTCGATAAGGGTCAGAAGGTTGTGCCAAGGCACATACAAATGATGCAACTGATGCAATATGGAACGTGTTATTGAGCAATTAAGCAAACTTGACTTTCGAGTCTCACCCTCTTAAATCAATCCCCAGTGAAGTCGCCACTGTAAGGAGCCGGGATTTCTATCGCCCACGGAGTGCGTCACTATAGAAAATTTGTAAGCTGGGGGTTTAGATATGTTCAGGGGACCATCGAGTTAGAAAAGCTTTTTTAAAGACTTGAATTGAATAAAAACCATGAAAGAGGTCATAAATCTTCTATCGACGTTTTAATGAATGGACAAACCTTAGAGACAAACCAATAGCGCGATAAGTGAACTGATCATGTTTTTAGAAAGACTCCCGCTCATATAGAACATATGAGTACCAATAAAAGGTTTGGGGGCGAAGGTACGAGGTGGGAAGGTGTTAGGAACCCAACTCGCCCTTTTTTGACGGCCTCTACTAACTCAAGTTTACTTAATAATTTGAGGTCATGATTCCGACACAACCGGATTGACAACCTAGACTTAGACTATTAACTGGTTCATCACAAGCATCACAACATTTATTATTGACCCTTATTTAGACATGCATTCGATTGGCAAGTTGAGCATTACAACGACTAGACATGCTTGAAATTAAAAGACGATATTTAGTGAGCAATAAAAGACATGATTTGCATGATATCTACATTTTGACTACTAGAAAATAAACAATTAAGCAATTAATTTAATTTGAGCCCTTGGGAGTTAGTGCCTGAACTGTAGTCTATTTAGCAAATGATTAGTAAAGACAAGATCTCAAGCAACGAATAAATTTGGAAGAAAGAAGAGGAAGCTCGGGAGTACTCAACCGATAATAGAGGTTGTCAACTGTAGACTCTGTGTTTTAAACAGAGGGTCGAGGGTCATATTTATAGGGAAAGAAATAGGGTTGGACGGGTGAAGAATTGCCGAAAATTGGAGATTGGGCTTTTTAAAAAAAAGACGGACCTGGAAGACCAGCGAGTGCCGCTGGCGGCTGCCAGCTTGTCAGCTAGATGTCGTCATAGTGACGACATCAAGTCTATTTCAATTTATGGAGGAATTTTAATATTCCAAAAATGTGAAAAGACCGTTTTACCCTTCAGTGGTAAAAGACAGTTTTGCCCTCGGTTATCAACTTGGCAACCGAGAATCGGAAAAAAACACGAGAGGTGTCGTTGGAAATCTCTTGAACTGGGCTTTTGAATGTGACCGAATGAAGGAGTGATCGAGGAAAAACCTGAGACCTTATTTTACCTATCAAAGCAAAAACAACATTCAAGTTTATAAATTACTCCTTTCATCATTGGGCTTCGCTGAGAAATCTGAACACGATTTTTGGCATCTACAAGCTGCTTTTCAGGAGTTGAAGAAACGATTTACGAGTGCATCGATTTTGACTTTTCCCTCTGGAACTGAAGGATATGAGGTCTATAGTGACGCGTCTAAGCATGGCTTAGGCTGTGTTTTGATGCAGCATGAAAAGGTAGTGGCTTATGCCTCAAGACAACTGAAGAAGCACGAGGATAACTACCCTACTCACGACTTAGAGCTCGCTGTTGTCGTATTTGCTTTGAATATTTGGCGACATTATCTCTATGGTTCTGTTGTCAAGATGTTCACGGACCACAAAAATCTCAAGTACATTTTCACGCAAAAGGAGTTGAATCTGCGACAAAGAAGATGGCTAGAGTTGTTAACGGAGAACGACATAGATATTCAGTATCACGAAGGGAAAGCTAACGTGGTAGCTGACGCTTTGAGTAGAAAGACTCGTCATACGTTGAACACTGCTTTAGTACTTCCGAAGGAGATCATTCGTGACTTACAGAGTCTAGACATGGAGATTGTGCTGAAAGGTGGCGCTCAATGTACCTTAGCGCATATGTCAGTTCGACCAACTTTACTCGACGAGATCAAGGGTAAACAGAATTCAGATGAGGATCTTCAACGGATTCTACACCACCAAGACGAGGGTAGATCCGAGGACTTTACTACTGGCCAAGACAGTGTCTTGAGATTTCGTGATCGTGTTTGTGTGTCGAATGACCCAGATATCAAGAGTCAGATTCTAGGTGAAGCTCACAATACTCCCTATTATTTACGTCCTGGTGGAGACAAGCTTTACAAAGATCTTCGCCAAGTGTTTTGGTGGAAAGGAATGAAGCAAGATGTCGCTGAGTTCGTGGCTAGATGTCTGACGTGCCAGAAGGTCAAGATTGAACACAAGAGACCTCGTGGAATGATATAATCGCTTGAAGTTCCTACGTGGAAATGGAATTCAATTTCAATGCACTTAGTCATGGGTTTACCATTGACACAAAAGAAGAACAACGCCATTTGGGTCGTTGTAGATCGTTTATTTGACGAAAGTTGCGAGATTTATCCCAATGAATGACACTTGAAAAATGGAGAAGCTAGCGGATGTGCTCTCGAGTATCAAGGCTCGTGGGATACACGCATTCCGTTGATCGATTTTTCTTACAACAATAACTATCACTCAAGCATTTATCGAGCACCATATGAAGCATTGTATGGTAGGAAATGTAGATCGCCTATTTGTTGGAACGATATTAGCGAAACTGCAGTTTTAGGTCCTAAAATGATCCATCAGACCGTCGATATGGTCAAGGTGATTCAAGCAAAGATGAGTAGTGCACAAGATCGCCAGAAATCGTGCGCTGATAGAGGTCATAGACCTGAAGAATTTGAGGTGGGAAGTAAGGTACTTTTGCGAGTATCTCCTACGAAAGGTGTCATGTGTTTTGGTCGTAAGGGGAAGTTGAGTCCTCGTTTCATTGGACCTTACGAGATCGTGGAAAGGATTAGTGTGGTTACTTATCGACTAGCCTTACCTGTGGAACTTAAGAGAGTCCACAGTCTGTTTCATGTCTCCCAGTTGAAGCGATACGTACATGATCCAACTCATGTCGTTCAACCTGAAGCAATCGATCTTGACGAGAGTTTGACTTATGAAGAGCGTCCTATCAAGATAGTGGATCGCAAAGAGCGCTCAACTCGAACAAAGACTATTTCGATTGTCAAAGTCGTTTGGTCTCGATAAGGTCAAGAAGAAGCAACATGGTAAGCAGAATCCATGATGCGCGAGAAGTATCCAGACCTCTTTCTAGAAGGTACTAGTCCCACTTGAGTTTCGGGACGAAACTCCTTTTAAGGAGGGTATAATGTCACGCCTCAAAGTTTCGTCTTTTCACTACAAAAAAAACGGGCATTTTGCTACCGACGAAATTGGTCGCAAAAGAGGAGTAGCGACCGATTAGCAACTGATTCCAGCCAGTCGGTAAAAAGCTTGATGCTAAACTGTATTCGGACGCTAAATCGGTCGCTGAATTGTTTGTGACCGATTGCGTCGGTCGCTAAATGTTCTTTTGGTGAAAAAAATAATTTCCAAACCAGCTTCGGAATTTATGAAGCTAGTTTTGAATGTAAAGAACTCAAGCAAAACACAACAACCATTAGCATAAACTCAAACATCGCAACAAAGTCAGACTTATACAAATCTGTATTTTACCAATAATTATACAAATAAAAAAGAATCCATAACAAATCTGTACAAACTTAACAAAGACATCAAATTACAAAAGTAGACTAATGTGGAAACAAACGAAAAATGAACATTGCCCTTGAACAAAAATTTACAATTAATTTGGGGAAATTAAAAAAACAAGACTAATCTAGATCTATCTACAGGGGTATACAACACTAGAATTAAATAAATAAATAAATCTTACAGATCTTGAGGCATTTTTTGTCGATCTTGGTTTCAATAGCTAAAGTTCAAAAAGCTAGAGAGACAAATTTAGAGTGGCTTCGATCTGCTTCGATCTTGTTTCAACCGACCTCTAGACTTGATCTGCGAATACCGATTATCTTGAGGTAGCAATTTCACAATTGTTGAAGAGAGAGAAAGCAAGAAAAGAAGATGAAGACTAGGAGATGTTGAAGGTTAGAATCATTAGATGAAGACTAGGAAAAAGGAAGGTTGAGGATAATGAACCGAAGATCGGGTAGATGAACATCAAGAGAGGAAGAAGAGAAGAGGACCCGTGGGCTGTGGTTAAGAGGAGAGAGCGAGAGAGAGAGAGAGAGAGAGAGAGAGAGAGAGAGAGAGAGAGAGAGAGAGAAGGGGTGGTGGGTTAGTTGAGATTGGTTTTTTTAAGTGTTGCCTTATATAATTAGGGTAATTGATAGCTCAATAGTGCCAAACATTTGAAGAGAAAATATAAAAGCCTGCTTTTGATGCGAAAATATGACATTTTGCCTCAGTTAACATACTTGTCGCTGAAATCAGTCACTATTTGCCCCTTTTTTTGTAGTGTTTGCGTGTTTTGTTTATCACCTTGCACGAATTGCATGTCCAAGCATTGCATGCTGCATTTCTAATCAACTTAGAATCACAATCGTACTTGCTCATCTTGCATATGTTAGAGTCCTAAAATTGTTTTATATCTTTGTATGGGTAAACTCGTTTTATTTTGGGAAGTGATTACTTCATGTCTCAAGTTTCGGGACGAAACTTCTTTTAAGGAGGGTAGAATGTGATACCCCAATATTTTCTATAATTATTATATTTATTTTTAAATGATTTAGAAATAGTTTAGGAGAATAAATTGTTTTTACATTTAAGGATTCGATTTATTCAATTAAAGCCATAACAATATTAATTATTAATATGGAAGTTTCAGAATTTATAATTGTCAAATTATTTGACAGTTTTATTTAAATGATTTTGACGATCGAGAGAATTCATATTTCTTTTATTATTGACCCGGGAGAATTTTCTTCAATTAATTTAATGGGAATATTTCTTTTATTCCTACCTTGACTTTTGTTGACCAAAACCCTTGTGGGTGATGAGTATATATAGAAAAAAATGAGGAGTTATTCAGTTTACACTCTTGATCATCAAACCCACATCACCTCTCTCAGTCTATCTCCCCCGGTTCTCTCTCTCCTTCCCGTCCCCTGCTGTCATCGTCGACCACCATCATCACCGTCGTTGTCTCGCAGCCGGTGAGTCCTTCTCTCTCCACTTCTTTCTCTCTCTCTTTCTCACGTTCTTTTTCCCTTTCTCTTTCGTTTTCTCTTTTCTCTCTCCTGTTGACAGTCACCAGGGACAACCCTACGCCGGTCACCGCCTCCTCCTCCCACCGGTGAGTTTCTGGGCTGATGGGCCAAGCCCCGTCACCCTTCTCTCTCCCTTTCGCTTTCTCTTTCTTTTTCTCTCTCCTTCGTGTCTTGCACCGTGAACCACCACGGTGGACCCACCGCCACCAGCGCCGATGGTGGCTGGTCGGAGGGTCACTGGAGGTCACGTGGCCACCATGGGTGGTGTTCGTGGGTCACGCAAGTAGTTTTACAGTTTCGCACTTTTGCAAATTGTCGTGCAGATTTTTGGTGATTTTCAGCAGATTTTAATTTTTTGTTTTAATTGTTCTGCACTTGTTTGGAACCCGAATTCGGATTTTCAATATCCTAGACTGGTTAAAATAAATTAAGAAATTTAAATAAAATATCATATTAATATTTCGTTACTGTGTAGGTATTCGTGTTTAATAAACTCAGTTTCGGTAATTATTTTTAATTAGGGCCTAACGAGCAAGCGTGATAATCTTTGTACGTGGAGCTTACGTACTATTTGGTAGTGTTTTATTGGTAAGCGCTCATGCCTAACTTCTTCCAAAGCCCATCAAAACTATTTTGATGTGTTATGTGCTAATTGGGAATTTGTTGTGAAATTAATGTGCAAAGCATGATTAAATTATATCGGCTTTATTAATTAAGCATGATTCACTGCTGTAAATATTGTTTACAATGACCATGTCGATATTATCATGTTTTGAGAATTAATTAGTCCATATGATGATTATTGGACAATTGTTGAATGGTGAATTATTAGTATTATTATGCTACTTAATACTTGCTAATTGGTATGGTATTATTGAGTGCTAGTGAGCACCTATATATTTTATCATTGGAAGTATTTGACTGCAATGTGATTTTTGGATATCATATTACCTTGCCGAAGTGCTGCCGAATTTGTGCTAGACATTGCATGTCATCTCTGTTGAATTATCGTCATCGAATTAAAGCATGTTTAATTCTTATCGTATTGAATAATCATTATCGTCGTTATCTACTATTCATTGTCAAGAGCATGAAATGAATTAGTAAGTTGTGGTCTCGTAGTACCACTATGTCAACCAATGCAAATTATGTGAATTGAATTATATGAGAGTAACACTGTTAATGGATCCCTAGGAGTAGTCGAGCAATCGGGATTACACCTAATGGTGTAGTTCAAGGGATGCGTAATTCCCAAGTTACTTATGGAAACCTCGCTCACAGTGTATCTGGGACGGATTATTCCCCATTTATTAAGTCCTCTAGACTCGTTTATTATACTAGATGTAGTGTGCACACTAGAGTTATTAAGTCCATGGCTTGATTGTATCTTCGATGAACAATATGGGTAATCATTGTTCTATTCACTCTCTTACATTTCTCTAATGAAGACGGATTGTCTATGTCGTATTTGGTGTGGTCACTATACAAGAATTGCATATAAAAGAATCTCGTTATGCGTATGCTTGATTATATGCTTATGTGCGTATGCAAATGAATTTCAATGATTCTTCTAAAATCTCAGATAAGGTTTGCGAAATGTTTTGACTGGGTACGAATGACGTTTATTCAGTTTATCTGATTTTTGTTTCTCTTTTGTTTCTTTTCTTTTCTTCTGTATTTTGTTTCCGTCACAGAAACCAAAATGCAGGTTTAGTCGAGTGACGATGTACAACTTAGAAGATAGAGTTGGCGTCGGTTTTTAGAACTCTCTTTTTAGTTCAGATGAGATTGTTGGGACTTTTCTGGTTTGAGCCCTTCAAAGGCAAAGTTGTAATAAATTGGTTTAATTGTTTTTAGCTCACTATATAGACAACTCTGATATTAACTGTTTTAGATTGTTTAGATTCCTTAGTAAGTTTCTTTGATGCCTAGACTTTTTTTCTGCTTAGCATTTACTCCGTAGTGATAAATGTTGCAGTAACACCCTTGGGTTTGTGACGGTTCAGTGGTGCCGAGTCATGCATAATGACGTCGATAGTTCCCAGAAAATCGTTGTAAATTCAGGGGTGTTACAGGAACCCAAACCCTTGAGTCAACCCTTGGTCAAACAAGGGAATTAAGTCAATCCCCCGTGGACCCTCTCGGAATAGCATTCCCCGCTTAGAAAGCATGTCAGGCGCCTATGCAAGAAGGTCGCTCCAGGTCCCTGCGGCCACGCTTGAGCTCAAGCGGTGGCCGCTAGGACAAGCGACTATGCCGCTTGCCAAGCAGTTCAACCTCTTGGCCTAGCTCCATGGTCGCCTGGACCTGTTCTCATGGATGGAAAATTCGAGGCCCATTCGATTTCCGTGGCAAACCTTGGTAGCTCCCCCTGTTCTATATAAACAAACCTTAGGGTTCAGTTGAAGAGGTTGGCAGTTGGAGACAAAAAGTTGGTTCTCTAAGTAATCTCTCTCTCATAAAAAACCCTAAAAATTTTGATTCTACTCCTTTTTTAGGCTAGCCCTAGCACCACAAAATAAACCTTCATACTTCATCAAGAGCAAGAGTTGAAGCATTAAACCCAATAAGTTCATTGCGAGCATCCAGGTAATCCAACCTTAGGGTTTTCAATAATTTTTATATTTGCTTGTTATCTACTAACAATTTTGGTTTATGTGATATGTACATGCATGGCGCATTTTGAGCAAAAGGGCTTGTATTAAACCCAATGAATGAATGAATGAATGGATGAATGTTTATTTATTGCTATTTATCAATATTATGCTTGTTTATGATTGTTGGGTGCAACTACCTTGTTTGCCTTCTAACTCGCAGGTTTAGCATATGTATCGTTTTTAGCATAAAACATGCAAGTAATCTGATAAGTTGTTAAAAGTGGTCACAATAGTAATGTTTGTTCAACCCATTAGTTAAAACTAGGAATTTTGACAAATTGAACCCTTTTTGGAAGCGTAGCATTAATAATTGCATTGAATTGATTAGTAAAGCCCGTTGTCGTTAATGAGCGAGTTGGCTGCCTAACACCTACCTAACTCGTACTCACTCCCCCGAACCCATTTATGAAGTCAATTGCTCCAATAGGGATTGGGGTGCATAGGAATTTAGTTGACGTCTTTTTAGACTATTGACTTGATTCCAAGGGTTCCAAATTTCCTTAAATTTGGTGGCGACTTCCGACAATCTTAATCATGTCCCTATTACAAATAGATAAATCTTCATATGCATTCACACTCGAAAGATTCACAAACAATGACGTTTTCCTAGGCTACCCAACGCCCGAGTTTTGATAGTCTACACCGCTCTAATTCCAGACCTCATTGGTATCATCTTCTTCCTTCAGGGGTGGTGGAATTTTCCCACTGTCTTATGATTTCCTATATATCATCTTTCAAGCAGATGCAGTTGTCCGTGTAGTGGCCGAAGACTCGATGATATCGACTGTAAAAATCATCATCCTTATTCATCCCCTGGATGTCATCTGAGGGAACCATGGGTTTGAGGTCACCTCTCCAGATGAGGGTATTCATAACTTTTCCGATGGGGGCGCATAGTCGAGTATACTGTTTTTTATCAGAGCAACACCATGCTTTCATAGCCCATGTGCAGGAGGGCCACATGGTTCCTTGGTAGATGAAGCGGGTGATCCCCTTTTTGAGGCGTTTGTACTGGTTGGTATGATGCCCATTATCTTCACAATACTTGCATCGGAGGTAGGGATTCCCATCCCTTGGAAGTAGTCTAGGACGATGCTACACTCTTTGGGTCTATCTAGCAGGGCGATCTTCTCCTTTATTTGCTAAATAGCATTGTAGTGTTGTGCCACATAGATAGTCATCCTTTCGACGATTTCTTTTACTTCCTCAAACTTGTCGGGTTCCCCTATCTCTGTTGGATTATACGATTGGGGTTTCTCGGAGCCGAGGGAGGTGTAGGATTCAGTGTCTTCCTCTATGAGAGCTACTTCTTCATGAGGGAATCCCCAAAGATCAATATCCTCATTATCAGTTTCTATCTTCAAGACACGAGCCTTGTCGATGAGTGCCTTGATGGGGTTGGCTTCGATCTTGACAATCTCTCCATCTAGCATCATCTTGACTTTTTGGTGGAGGGTAGAGGCTACAACATTCAGATCATGGAGCCAAGGCCGTCCTAACAACAGATTGAAGATGGCTGGGATATCCATGACATATAATTGGGACCCTCTTTTCTACAGCTCCTGAAGTGACATTCATCGTTATGGTGCCAAGGACTTTTCGGTTAGAGTTGTCATACGCATGCAAACCTTGCGCTGAGTGAGCCAAATTATTGATGTCTATGCCCAATTTTAGTGCAGTTCTCAGTGGACAACGTTCACAGTAGATCCATTATCTACCAGAGTCATGGGTACATACTTGCCCATAGAAAATACGGTCAAGTATAGGGCATTGTTGTGTAGGGATCCCTCGGGAGGTAGTTCCCTACCAAGAAGCTGACCAGTTAGTCGGGCCTCATATCATGTGACACGGAAACTTTCAATAAGGCTTCAAGGATGGCTTGTCGGTGTTCATGGGAAGAGGCTAAGAGTTTCCAGATGGAGATGTCAGCTTTGATCCTTTTGAGCTGTCCTGTAAGAGGAGAATCTTTATCTTTTACCGGAGCTTCTTCAACTTCTTCTTCGGCCAGAGGTGGAACCTTATCATTGTAGATGTTAGGTGGCCTATAATGACGACCAGAACGTCTGTAATGGGCAACGCCTAAAGGAGATCTGGTTTGGACTTCCCATACATCTTTTTCGTCGCTGTCCCATATTCCAACGATTTCAAATCCTAGGGCATCTTTGACACTGATGTGCAAGATGGCACCTAAAGGGTTACTAGAGTTGCTGGGTGCTTGTCCAGGTTTAGGCAATGATACGGTACCATTGTCGATTCTATCTTGGACAGCATGCTCAAGAGCCCAATAGTTATCAGTGTCATGCCCCTTTCCTTGGTGATTATTGTAGTATTCATCCTCTTTCCAATGCAAGTACGGTTTTTGACAGGTGGTTTCGGGGTAGGACCGATGGGTTGTAGAAGATTTTTCTTGATCATTCTTTCGAGAGCAGACGACAAGGTCATACCGAGAGGGGTGAATTCTCTCCTTGGTTTTCTTTCGGCAAAGGTATTCACAACAGCTACCTCATTAACTTGAGTACTAGAAGAGGCTCCAGTAGTTGTCCTCTTATCTCTCCCATAAGTGAAGGGCTTGGAAGTTGCATGATCTTTGCTCTTGTTGAGATCATCTTCAATGAGGATGTCAATAGCTTGATATTGAAGGTGGTTCTTATAGGCAGGTTGCATATTCTTAATGAAATGCCTGATCTGACCAGCTTCAGAAAATCATTTCAGCTATTTTTGACTTTCATCGACGACGGAATTTAGTGAATCCGTCGTTCTTCTTGAGTGGTGATCTCAAGCTCCCTCAAAGTGATGGGGAGTGTAGAATTGCCCTTATAACGAGCCAAGAAGACTGTGGTAAAATCAGACTAGGTTGGATAATTTTCCAAGTTCAAAGTGTAGAACAATCGCCGAGCATGAGTATCAAGGGTCTGAGGGAATATGTTGGCATAGAGCTTCTTGTTAACTCCCATTAGAGCCATAGCAGTGGTGAAGGATTTCAGGTGATCCTGTGGGCTGTCAACTCGGGTAAAAGTTGGCACTTTGGGCATAGAAAAGTTAGCTGGAAGTTTGCCCTTGATTTTAGTATCAAATTTCCCCACATTGGCACTGTAGTTGGAGAACATGCCGCTACTCTTGAGCATAGAGTCGATGTTAGCCAGCATGGAATTTGGTCCTTCTTCCTCAGAGCTGGAGTCAGAGAGGGTTCTTGCTTCCTCCTCTTTCTTCCTTTCAAAATCTTCAAACATGACTCGCATCCTTTCTAGCTCGCCCATGATCTCCAATCTTTTCGTCAGTGGTTTTGGGCATTGTGAAATTAGGAGGGGTGATAGACGTGGCGAAGAATGTACGTAGTGATGGTGAATTTATTGATGGTGAGGTTGTTTGTGGTGGAGGTAATCGAGAATTTGGTGGTGTAGACGGTTGCAGACAAACCAGCCTTGCTGAAGGCCGAGACCAGCTTTACTCAAGATTTCCTTTCTTCTTCGGACCCCCTATCCTGAATAGGAAGCACGGAGTACTTAGTAACAAGAAGGATCATGAGACTCTCACCTAAGAAAAATGACGACCCACACGTAGAAAACACATTGTTCTAAAAAAAGAGCCTAAGCCTAAATGCCCAAATATTTCCCCTAATATCAAAAGAAAAATAAAGTCGATGACCGAAAAAAAGAAAAATTGAAAAGACGGACTTCCTATTTTTTTTTTTTTATTTTTCTAGACTCAAAGAAAATGAAAAATGGAATAAAATAAATAAAAAAATAAATAAAGAATTTTTGGCATTTTTTTAATTTATTTTTTTTAGTTTTGATTTTTGGCGCCATTTTTTTTCAGCGCCTATATTTTGTTTCATTTTTTTTTTTTTTTTTGCCGAATTTCTGAATTACATAAAAAAAAAAGAAAAAAAGAAAATGCAAAAAATGGGAGAGGGGAAATTGGAGAGACTGACTCTGTTTTTGGGCTAAAAAGGTCCTAGAAAATTACTCATGACTTCGACGCCATATGAAAATATATCGTCGGGGCAACGAGTGCTCATTGAATTGAATTCTCGCAATATTGTTGGGCATTAGGAACTACCTAAAAATAAAAGAAAAAGACTCCTAGCACGTAAGTACATGTTCGCATATAGTCACGACATTCATGCATTTAGGCAAGCATTACAACGACGCAGTTACAGGCAAACATGTGATCAAACGGGCATTACAACGACACATGCATAACAAGCAAGCGAATGCACGAATGTGGGCTAGAGGCTTTTAGCTCCTATGAGGTCACCACAACAACTTACAATTTCCATCCGGCAGATGGTCAACACATCAATTGTAATTCTTTTCACCAACAAGAGTCGATGAGTCGTGGGTGAGGAAGTGCCGATTTGCACAATAGGACAATTGTATATTCCTTTAGATATACGGATTGTCTACGAGTTACAGCCCAAACTTCCTCGACGGTTGATAAGGGTCAAAAGGTTTGCAAAGCACATGCAAATGATGCAATATATGGAATTTGTTATTAAACTATTAAGCAAACTTGACTTTCGAGTCTCACCCTCTTAAATAAATCCCCAGTGAAGTCGCCACTGTAAGGACCCGGGACTTTTGCCTCGCTCCGCAGAGTGTGTCCTTATAGAAAATTTGTAAGCTGGGGGCTTTAGATAAGTTCAAGGAACCTTCGAGTTAGAAAAGCTTTTGAAAAGACTTGAATTGAATAAAAATCATGAAAGAGGTCACAAATCTGCTACCGGCGTTTTTCCGAGTAGACAAATGGACAACCCAGTCGCGTAAAAAGTAAACTAATCATGTTTTTAGAAAGACTCCCACTCATATTGAACATATGAGTACCTAAGAATAAAAGGTTCGGGGGCGAAGGTACGAGATGGGAAAGTGTTAGGCACCCAACTCGCCCATTTTATGACGGCCTCTACTAACTCAAGTTTGCTTAATAATTTAAAGACATGATTCCCACACAAACCGGATTAACAACCTATATTTTAGACTATTAATTGGTTCATCACAAGCATCATGACATTTATTATTGACCCTTATTTTGACATGCATTCGATTGGCAAGTTGAGCATTACAAGAACTAGTCATGCTTATTTACAGAATTGAAAGACAATATTTAGGAAGCAATAAAAGGCATGATTTGCATAATATCTACATTTTGACTACTAGAAAATAAACAGTTAATCAATTAATTTAATTTGAGCCCTCAGGAGTTAGTACCTGAACTGTAGGCTATTTAGCAATTGAATAGTAAAAATAGATCTCAAGCAAAGAATAAATTTGGAAGAAAGAGGGGGAAGCTCGGGAGTACTCAGCCGAGAATAGAGGTTATCAACAATGGACTGTGTGATTTGCACTGAGGGAGGAGGGCTATATTTATAGGGGAAGGAGTAGGGTTGGACGGGTGAAGAAAGGACAAAATTTGAAGAGATTGGGCCGAAATAGGGCTGGCGCCAGCTGGCTCGTGAGGGCTGCTGGCGGCCTTGGGAATTCGTCCAGGGTCGTTGATGGCCCTCGCCACAGTCGCTGGCGGCCTTGATTGAAATACTAGGGCCGCTGGCGGCTGTGAGCCTGCTAGCTGGATGTCGTCATAATGACAACATCCAGTCAATTTGGATTTTCGAAGGAATTTTAAATATTCCGAAAAGGCAAAAAGACCGTTTTACCTCTCTGCGGTAAAAGACGGTTTTACCCTCGGTTAGCAACTTTGCAACCGAGCGTCGGAACAAGACACGAGAGGTGTCATTGGAAAGCTCTTGAACGAGGCTTTTGAATGTCATCGAAATAAAGGAGTGATTGAGGAAAAACCTGAGACCTTATTTTACCTATCAAAATAAAAATAGCATTCAAGTTTATAAATTACAACTTTCATCATGGGGCTTTGGTGGAGAAATTTGATGACGCTTTTTTGGCGTCTACAGACTTGTCTTTATTATTTTGTATATACTTTGTTTTGGTTCATTTGGTGTGAATAAACTTTGGGTCTTGTATTCTGCAGGTGTTGTGGACCGCTTTTGACGATGTTCCTGGGGTCCCGTCCTATATTACTACTGAGTCCTACAGGGCGTTTACCTTGCGGATAGTGTTTGAGGGGTCGTTTAGCTTTGAGTGGTATTTGGGGGACCGTGTGACTCGGTTGATATCTCCATGCTTAGGTTGCCACTTGGTTCTGGAGGACCCTCCTGTGACCATGTTTCACCTACCTAGTCTGAGCGTGGCTGACTTGACAGTCGTTATTAGAGGTGCCACGGCCATGCAATTTGGTCTATCGGAGGTTGAGGGTTTAGACCATACAGTGGTATACCTCGCCAACTGCTTGGATCGCTTGATTTCGAATCTTACTTCTGAGGTAAAATGTGGATTCGTGTCTCACAGTTTTATATGTAGCTTGCTGACTTTTGTGTCCTTATAGGCAGATCTTGCGGCTCCCCGAGGGAATAGGAGGTCCCATTCTAGAGTCCCTCGTAGTCAGCCCCCAAGCATAACCTTACCGAGTATTGAGGTGAGGTACATTTGCACACTACAACAAATTTGCTAATAGTAGACGCTTTTTTTCCCACTTTACAAAGCGTCAACTTAATTGGGGAAGAAACGGAGGTTTGCCACGCTTCAAAATGTGAACAAAATTTAAAAAAGGTTTTCCACCATAATAAGTGTGGAAAATCCTAATTTTTTACAACGCTTTCTGTGTAGAGGCGGGTTTTATTAATTTTCACGACTCAGCTTAGCGCTTAAAATGAAAAAAGGAAAAGGGAGAAAAAGAAAAGAAAAACCTATTGCTCCCACACGTCGTCTTCTAGTCGTTACCCCCATCGTTTCCTCCCAAGTCCCGAACTACTGCTCTGCTGAGAGCAAGGATTACTCACAAAGTCACAACCCACAGCCCAGAATTGCAAAGGCGAAGCGAGAGAGAGCCAAGCAAGCGATTACAACGGCGACAAGAGATAGAGCAGCGCACAACCCACAAATTACATAGGTGAAGAAGAGAGAGAACGCAACTGATTGGAATTCGAATTACACAAGGACAAGGTATATACCAATTCCCTCGATGTTACATTCAATTCAAGCATATTCTCTCGTTTATTATCTACTTTCCACTACCATATGTTCAATAGCATTCGTTCAATTAGAAATGGGTAATAGTAGCAGAGAATAGGAGGGAGAATATGTAGTATGATGAGTGATAATGGCGACGAAATTTGGGGTACCAAAATAAGTTGGTGGTAAAACTGCTAATAGTGGGGCTTGAATAGGTTGGTACTAATTGGTACTCGTATTGTAATACCACGAACTATGCGATGAAAATGAAGTGGAAATTAGGCAATTACTGTTAGCAAAAGGGGAAAAAGATAAAAATCAGAGTTATAATCAGGTATAGAGAGAGAGAGAGAGAGAGGGGCAAATTTATCCCGCTGGATACTGCTAAGGTCTTAATAGCATTCGTTCAACCATAGTTTCATAAGTCGAATATGGGAACCCTAATCGGCCAGTTTCAATTTTCCATTCGTGAAAGCATGTTTTATAAAATTCATCACGTATTTGACTCCACTGATTTATCAATTCATATTTAACTACAAGAAGTTGAATTAGGTTTTATTTTTTGAACTTTTTGTAGAAGTGTCGAACAAAGGTTATTCTAGTTGATGTTCTTACTTATGAAGCTGTATGGCCTATTAGGTTCTGTGTATTCTTGTTTTGTTTATGAGATTATGGTAAATTAATTTTGGATTCAGTATTTGCGTGCCCATAGACCTGCTGATGCTTGATAGCATCATTGTCCTATTATTTTCATTAGTTTGGTTCCTTTGTTTTAATTTCTGAAATTAGGTAAGAGGATGAGAAAATTAGATCATTATTTTATCACTTATTGCATGCCAGACTTGTCTAGAGGCTAAATAGGCTAATTCTGAAACTATGGTTATATATTTTCGAATGTTACATGGTAATGTCAGAGTTTCCGTAGAGCTTCTGCTCTGCACTCTTTTCGGCACACTCATAAGGTTTAGCTCAGCCAAAATGACAAGGAAATAGGGGTAAGGAACAAAGATTAGGAGGGGAATGAGCTTTATCGTTTTAAGAGGTTTGTATGGCACACTTTGGCAAGCACATACATGTTCTGACCTACTGTGTTTCAGATCTGTTTTAACCTTTTTACGCTTAGTTTCTATGTGTTTGAAATTTGAAAATTCAATGAACGTCAAGTGTACTAGGTGTGTAGTAGATATGGAATTGTTAGGATTAGTATTCAGGAATTAAATGAAGATTGTTCCAATGTTGTTGTGCTGTATTCTGCTGCTGAGTTCAGACTTGTTTTAGCCCATTCAAGCTTGATTCTTGTATATGTGAGCTGTTGGTGTACCACTGTGGGGACTGTTTTGATGCTGTTGGTGTGTGTGTGAACTGTTTCTGTCATTTCTGATGCTGTCAGTGCACTCTGGTTGCTACATTCAAATGATGATTTGGTAGTTTTTGCATCTATATATGCTGAATATGTTAGTTGTTGTGCTCCTGGTTGTAGGGCACATGTTGTCAAGGCCTTGGCCGCCTACCCGTGATGTCTCAAGAGTCTGTTTTGGTCGTTTAATACTAATGTACATGATTATGATGGGTATGAATAACCTACATAGAAAGTGCTTCAGATCGCTTATGTGATGCAGGTCAAAAGTATAGCGGCATGAAGTTGTTTTCATATGTTTGGAAACTGGTGAGTTTTATACCAATGGACAATTTGATGTAAAAAAGTTTATGCATTGTTCTTAATAAAAATATTCTTAATACATCTGTATATGTGAGTTACTGCTGTTATTTGTGATGCTGCTACTGCATTCTTGTTGTTGTATTTGCTGCATTCTGTTTTGGAAAGGTAAATTAATTTTGGATTCAGTATTTGCGTGCCCATGAACTTGATGCTTGATAGATCATTATCCTATTATTTTCTTTGTTTTGGTTCCTGTGTTTGAACTTCTGAAGTTAGGTAAGAAGATGAGAGAATTAGTTCATGATTTTATCATGTGTTACATACCAGAGTTGTCTAGATGCTATAGGCTAATCCTGAATCTATGGTTCCATATTTTCGAATGTTACTTGCTAATGTTAGAGCTGCTGTAGAGATACTGTTCTCCACTCCTTTTGACACACTCCTAAGGTTTAGCTGAGCCAAAATGAGAAGGAAATAGGAGTAAGAAACAAAGATTAGGAGGGGAATGAGCTGTATTGTTCTAAGAGAGGTTTGTATGGCAAAGTGTTTTGTGTTTACAGTGATTTTGATGATTTGTGACCATTTGTTCTTTTTTTTTTTTTAATATATATTTTGTTTTAGTTTACAGGGGTGTGTAATAGAGAGAGGTGAAATTCCAATGCTTCAGATGCTGCATTATTGTAAGTACAACAGATTCTGCCTCAATTGAGAAATACAGTTAAGTTAGTTTTCTTTTTATCTCATTTCTGATCATAAATTTTTGGTTCATAGATTAAAGTATTTGCTGCCGCTTGAGAGTTTGATGGAAAGCATTTATTTACTAAAACTATTCCTAGAAATCATGTCAGTTGTAGTCTTGTAGGTTGTAGCAATGAATTTGGTACTAGTAGTTGTTTGCAATCTTTTGGGATATTGTGGGCAGAGGCTGAGCATTATTGTTTGAACAAGCAGGCCTTGATATCCCCTTATACTGGTTTGCTTCCAGATCCCATTTAGCTTTCATTTTTGGGGGGGTTTTTGCAGGTTCTATGTATCATATCTCTTTTGCTGCTATCTGTGCTTGGCCCTTTGATTCTATGTTGTGCTGCTGACTTAAACATTTGCTGTAATGTGCAGAATTGATGAGCAACTAGGTCATGTTCTGTGCAGGTATATCTCCTTTTTCTTTGTTCATTGTGGGTTGTTGTTGGGCTGGCATTGATGACTTTATATCACCATTTGGCACTAATTGCTTAAATCTGCATAATTCTAAGAAACACCGTGTTGTGGATTTCATTGGTTACTTTCTATTCATTAATTCTGATTAGTTTTTTTTTTATAGAAACTTGTTCCGATGGTTTATTATGTTAAAGTGCGCTATTATGGACAAAAGAAGTAACAATAGTTTGTTTTGTTGCTTGAGTTTGTGGTTTGTGGCAATGAAATCCCAACTCATTAGTGTCTTAGTCATGTCATCATCATATTAACTTATAAGTTGGCGTGTGATTAGTATCATGTTGTATCCATTGTGAATTTATCGCCAACGAAGCATTGTGATACAATACTACATGTATGTTGGAAAAAGGACTATATTTCCCATCTGTTGGTGTCCTTATCTATCTATCAGGATTTAGTTGTTTGAACCAGAGCTGGTTACCCATTTCTATATTTGGTGTAGTAGTAGGAGTATTTTAAAAGAAAATTACTTGATTAGTGTGAGTTGCAATCATTGGCATGAATTTAGCCCCTGGCTTGGTGTTTTAAACAACTGGAAGCACAAAATTTCTGTGCCTAAGCAGTATATAGGCAACCTTTCTTCACTAATTGATAAAAAAACCTTTCTCGTATAAAACCACGGAGCACCAAGTGTTGTATTTCCTACTCCACACAATAGAATCATTGACATATGAAAATCATTGTCCTATATCCTGTTCACTTAGTTGTTCAAGCTGGTGATCACTTTGGGGTTCTTTTGTAAATGAATTTCATGTGTCATCCGTCTTTAGAACTGTGGTACCCTGTATAATCTTTGTTTCGTACAGTGTCTGTACTTAGTATCTAATCACAGTAATTCTGTGGCCATGGATCAAAAGATGTCATGCAATTTTGAGGAAAAGGTGTTACAGCAGGCATAAATTGCTGATTACAGGCTTACAGCAGCCATCAACTGCTGATTACAGCAGCGAGCAGCCGCTGGTTACAGCTGGCGATAACAGCCAGTAGAACCAGCAGCAGCCACTTGGTGCTGGTTACAGCACCAGCCCGCAGATGCAGTTACAGTAGCAGCCAGCAACCGCTGTTACAGCACAGCCAGCAGCCCGTTTTTATTCAATTTGATATTTAATGTGAATGATTTCTGCAGTATACAGTTTTCCAAACACAACAGTGGTATTAGAGATTGGCCGAAGGCTTTAAAGCCTACTCCTGTGATCCGGTGCAAGTAAGGCTTTTCAGCTTATGTTTATCTGAAAGCTACAATGCAAAAATCATGTTTTACAAAAAGTGAAAATAATTTCATGAGTGTGAACTTGTTTTGTTTTTGAATTATGCAGTGTGTCATATATATATATCACGCGGATCAAGTTGAGGTGGGAATTCTGCCATTTCAATTGTCATATCTGTCATGAACCTGAATCTACAGGATATCTCTTTTGCTGCACCCTATGTTCTGAAATCTGGCCTAATAACTTGAAATGGCTTGGCATTACTACTTGTAAACCCGTAGGGCTCACACAGGAAGCTCAAGTGGTTCCAGGCTTAGTGTGATCAGAACTTGTTGCATTGAGCTAGAAGGGTATAAAGGGAGCAGAATTGAGGCTCGTCAACAACTCCATAGATCTGCAGCTTGATACAATTCAAAATTTATTATAATATTTTGTCTATTAGAATTTCATTACCTTGTGTGAGTGGTTATTTGGGTTGGCTTTTGTATTATATTGAGAGGTGATTGTTTATGTCTGTTGGGGTGCTTTGCAGGGGCAAAATTGTATACTGTACTTCCTATTTTTCCCCCTAGTGGATGAATAATAAGAGCTTGCTATGTGACATACAATGGTTGGCTACAGTAACTCTTTGAAATTGTACATTTTCCCACCAAAATTTGTTATGGTTTTTGTGGTGTTAAAAATTCCCGCCCTTTTTGCCACACTATTAAGTGAGGTAAGAAATTTTCCACCTTCAAAGTAAAATGGGAAAATTCGACACTTATAAGCGTGGAGAAAGTTAAATTTTCTACAACCAAAAGTGTAGAGAAAAATGACACTCAAAAGCGTGGAAAATCTCCATATTGATTTTTTCCACGCTTTTAAAGCGTGGAAAAAACTTTTTTTTCCACACTTATAGATGTCAAAAATCAACTTTTTTATTGTGGGCAATTAGCATTTTTGTTGTAGTGGCGAGAGAGGGGGTCGCATAACGGAGAAGTTTCCCCTACATAGTGCTGATGGAGAGTCAGATGGTTTACCGTTGTCTGATGATTGTGTGGGGGTAAGTTTTTATCCTCTCTTGTTTTCTGACTTGTACTACTTTTTTTTTTCAAATATTGACTCTGTCTCTTGTCTTTTTTTGTAGCTGAACCGGGAACAAACCTCTCAAGTCTTCAAGCTCATTCACTTGTTGAAGAAGGGCTATAGTCGGGTGATGGGCCGAAGAAAGAGTTCTCGATCCAGGACTGCCAGTGTAAGTGCACTTTGTCTTTTTGTTTAACTAAGTGGGGTGCTTAGTTTAACATACTTGTCTTGATTTTGTGCAGATATCTTCGTCTTTCGTGGGGCCAAGACATTCATCGGCGAGCAGACCATCTTTTGCTCGGTCTCCTACTATTGTGGTGACTAGGCCTCCTCATGCTGAGGCGTCCGGGCCATCTCGGCCACACCTCCATGTGGCCGAGATGTTTCCTACAACGGGTTTTCAGCCTTCTTTGAGTAGTAGGCCTATCATGACTCTTGTGAGTGGAAGTTGGGCAAATGCTCCTGGATGGGGTTTGCCCCAGGCTAGGCTTTCGCATCAGAATATGGCTATTGACTTTGCTAGCCAGGCTACGGAGAACTTCTTCGGACCGGGGCCTTCAGCGGGTACCCCCATGCATGCGCCTATGTTTGATACTCGAGATATGAGGCCCAGTTACAGCAGGCCGATTTACAGCTCATTCAGCACTCAAGGCTCTTTCTGCTACTCGGGCGGGAACTTCAGTCATGGGCACGATGTTGACGATGAAGCTGATAGAAATGGCGATGATAGCCCCATCTGAGTAGTGTTGGCTTGATTTGTAGATTCTGAACTTTGAAACTCGAACACCTGTTTTTATGCATTTTATATGACTAGGCATGCTAATATGACTCAATTATGCCCTCTAATCTTTAGATATGCAACATGTTCTGCAGTAGAGAGTAGGACAAAATTTAGGGAATAAAATAAAGAATGAGGTAAAAAATGCAAAAGAAAAGGAAAAAATTACACATAATATAAACCCTAAAAGAAAAGAAAATAATAAATAAATAAAACAGAAAATAGAAAAAGATTAAAACTAAGAGAGTCTTGGGCTGTAACCGCGTTGTGCTTTATGAATCGAACTCGGGCCCGTGCATAATGGACCAGTTGGGCGGACGAGAGCAGGAGGAAAAGTGGACCGGTCCGAGGTCAGGGCCGCTAGCAGCCATGGGCACAGCCGCTGGCGGCCTTGGCCAGAGCCGCTGACGGCTTTGGCTTTGGGTTGTTTGCAAATTTCTGACTCTTTCTGGCCCGATTTTTTGCCTATAAAAATATGATTGACGGGATGTCCAATGTCGTATCTCTTTTCTGACTTTAGCTTTCCAAAATTTAAAAAGCTTTTATCATGGCGAAATCCTTTGAAAATAATTTGTTCGATGCTTGGTGCAAAAAGTTGAATATGGAAGATAAACTGGAACTGGCTCCATATCACATCTCAACCCTGCAGATTTTGAAAGCGACAAAGATACTGTGGCCTCTCCTAGGGTCTGTGTTAAATTATTGGGATCCATAATTGCACATTTTCCGTTTCGGGGTAACTCTAAATTATGCCCTTTAACAGAAGAATTTGCTGCTATTACTAACATGTCTGATGTTCTTCCCCCAACTTTGCCTTATTTGAGGGATGGTTTTAGTAATCAATATAGGATATCTCTTGGCTTTTTATCTGCGGAAGCCGAAAGCATAATTCTCGGTGTCGATGTGGACTTAGTTTAAATCTGTGAAAGATTTACTTCCTCTTCTGAGCAGGATGTAATATTTAGGCGTTGCCGTCGGCGGACCTTTGTACTCTGTTTGTTAAACTGCCTATTGTTTGTCAATACAGAATCATCTTATCTGGGTAGGGCCTCGTTGTTGCGAGTAGTAGATCAAATGGCTGAAGGGTACTCTCCTCTACATCTGGTTGTAGGAGAAACCATTATAGGGCTTGACAGGTTAAAAGTATTGCCCAGGGAAGCATTTTCTGGCAACCCTCTACTGCTCCAAATCTGGTTATGCGAGCATCTAAGGTTGATAGAGTCACCAGAAAAGATGATAGCTCGTTCTCCCAAAGCTTGGAGGAGAAGAACTTATACCGCTGCTAGCTTTCTGGTTAGGAAAAGACTGTATAATGAGAAGACCCGTGCCGAATGGATGCCTCTTTCAGTGTTGGACCTGCTATCCATTGGTATGTACCTTGGTGGTGTGGGGCCAGATTCTCGGATTTTCTGGATTAGAACCCGGGAATCGTCGCGTTACATGCCACAGGGCATGTCCCGGAAATTGACCGATTGAAGGGGTCAATTGTCAATGAATCATCTTAAGATTCGAAGTCGCCACCTTGTTATAGCCCGAACAAGGACGAGTTTTTACAAAAGAAAGAGTCGCCACCTTGTTATGACCCAAACAAGGACGGGTTCTTACAAAAGGAAGGGTTTTATAAACAATTTTAAAGAAAACCATTTAAGAAACCAAAAAGTTGACTCCATCGCTATAAGGCACGAAAATTCTTTGACTGCTATGCGAATTCAGAGATCTTAGTTCAGGGTCTAGGTTAGAAGGTCCAGACGTCCTCGGACCCGTCTCCTCCTCCATACTGATTACGGGCTCGTTACTAATAAGATGTATCCCATATGAAAGCGTTGAATTAAATTACTTAATGCCTTAAATGATAAAAGAAAAAGCACATATATTTACACATTGTCACTTAGCACACTTGTATGTAAAAATCGGTTTTGAACCGGTGTATTCGTTTATGTACGACGAGTTTGGATATTGCAAATAATGCACTACGTACCATTCATCGTAGGTCTTGAATCTACTCCTGGATCAAAACCCATACGTAGTTCTGACCAGGGGATCCGATCAGTAAGACTCCTTGGGTGCCACTAAGGCGGGTATGAATGTTCTTTTCCGTAAAGAGGGATATCATTGACAAACTTATAGGATGACTCGCAACTTAGAATCAAATTGGTCCGAGGAACCCCCTACTCTCCTCGAAGAAATAGGAAAAGGCTCAAATGGGAGAATTTGCCTGTTCATCAGAGGCGTTCAACCCAACAACATTTGGTAATTTACAGGGATCAACCCAATTCTTAGCTTTGAGTATAAATATTAGACTTCTCAAAAATATTCGTTCTTTACTGGAGAATAACATTCATTGGGGGTGATTAAATGGATGATTTTTGTAGATTGTGGGTATGTATTGGTGGGTAATGGCTTAAAAGAGTCTTTCCGATAGGATCCCCCAGGGTAGCCCAAAGCCAAATAAGAGGGAAATATCAATTATTTACTTTTTTCGATCATAGGTATTCCACTGGGGAAAATGGGTCTTTCCGAGAGGATCCCCCAGGGTAGCCCAAAGCCAAATAAGAGGGGAATATCAATTATTTACTTTTTTCGATCATAGGCATTCCACTAGGGAAAATGGTTGTCACTGGGGAAATGTGGATTCCACTGGGGAATGTGATTTGTATGAAGGTTATTTGAATGAATGGTATGTGGAATACCCATGATCGCGTATAAGAACATTTCTGATTCTAACCTCGAATTTAGCCCAGGGCCGGGATGTGTATGTAGACACCCTAATCGGTTCTCATCCCTGGCACCGCAAAGCCCGATGATGATGGTAATGGATTAATATGGACGTAAGTAGAAAAGGACATTACTCGAATATATAGACCAAATTCCTTGAAACCTCAATCTTTGGATAGCCCTTGCTATAAGGATTCCAACACCTTTGACCTTATTGCCTCAATCAAGCTCCTGGATCAAGAGATATCGCATCTTAAAGATTTGTGTCAAAACCGCTCGATCCCGACCCCCTGGGTCAGCCGAAGGGCATTTTCGTAATTTACTAAGCATAAAAAGTCAAAAACCCCTAGTCGCGCGCGCGCCTCCGGGTCAAGCGGCTGACGCTAACGACCCAGCGGAACACGCGTGGCAGTGGGGGCCCTTTGGCCAGCCGCGGGCCCAGCGGCAGCCGCTGGCCCCCAGCTGCCTTCCGGTTGGCCGCTGGGCCTGATTTTCTAGCTGGTCCGAGTTTGGCGTCGGGGCTGCAGCCCTAGGCCCCTAATTTCGTCCCCTAACTCTATAAATACTCCCTTTCACCCTCTTTAGAGAGAGGTTGGTCAGTTCATAACTTTGAGAGCAATTTGAGAGCACAAAAACCTTAAATCATAGAGAATTCAGAATTTGAAGATTCAAGCAAGTCATTGCACCCAACCTAGCACCCAAGATTGAAGAAAAATTGCAATTCTACTAGTCCCGTTCGAATAGAACGTCCAGGTTAACCATCCTGAGGGCCTAAATCTCTTTATTAAATTCTTCTTTCATTATTTATAATCTTATTTTACTTAGCTTTTGATTATGGTTGAATAAATTATGCATGTTTTGATCCTTGTAAATAATTATGCATGTTACTTTATGCAAGTTTACAAGTTTTTATGTTTATTCATGCATGTAGCAATCTCATTAGGTTTATTTTAGCATAAAGTTAATTTTTTTGCATTAAACTTCCATTGAAGTTACTAACAAATTTATTGATGTGCATATGCAATGCTTGGCGCGTTTAGCAAAGTGTGGTAGGTTGGAGTGTTTTATTATTGATCTTATCTTTTGCTTGTGCTTGATAAATTAAAAGCATGTAAATTTGATATAATTTGTGCAAAGCGATAACGGTAGATAATTGGGTTGTCTTTAACCCGCCTAGTTAAATTTAGGATCTTGGACAACTCGATTTATGTGGAACCATATAGTTTAAATAAATATTTGACATGGGTATGCTTATTAGAGGCCGTTAATTCGGGCGATTTAGATGAGATTCGTTTTGTTTATTTCGTACCTACACCCCCGAACTCAATATTTAGCCCTTTTGGGTATGAGTCAATTCCCAATAGGAATTGTGTGCCTTTTTTTATGATTTCCAATTGTTTTCTTAAAAATTGGTGGCGACTTCATTGCTTGCGAATTATTTTCCTCATCACAATTCAAGTAAAATCGCATATGACGTATTATTTAAGAACTATTAATTCCAATCTCAAACATTTCAATCGACGTTAAAAGCGCCGGAAAGGCGAGGGTTCTTACAGTGGCGACTTCACTGGGGACATTTGTAAGAGGGTGTAATTCAAAAACTTATCCATGTCAATAATTTATTTTTTGCTATTTGGTTCAATTATCGTATGTGTTTACATTCATTGCTTTGCATCCATATCATTCACTTGCATGCGTTATCATCGCAAGATGTCGAAAGACATCACCTCACCTTAATAGGATCTACCTTTTGGAGCATTGTCTATGACTTGGTTAGTGACCCACTAGGTCCGAATTGCCTTGCACATAGTCGTGTTTCACCCCATGGCATTTACATGTTTCCATTCGAGATATGTAAAACGGTACATTTAGTTTTACCATGCATCCCATAGATGACGAAACGCATCCGATCGTGGGTTACCTTATCCAACCATAGATTGTGTCAAGCTATTGCATTTAGTCCCATAGTCCATATCAAGGTGCTAATTGATTTACTTGCCATATTGTGATTGATTGCTTCCTTGCTATGTGATCAGTTTCCATAGAATACTAGGACTAGATCCCCCCTTAGGATTTTCTTGAGTCCAACTTTGGGAAGGATTCCCTTTTGTGTGCTTGTGCGTTTTGTCAGGTTTACAAATAGAGTTTAGGATCTTTTCTTTTTAGGAAATAGAATCCATATATGATTCCGACGATGCTAGTGACCATTTTAGGAAGACGTTCTTTTCCATACGAATTAGATTGCGTGCAAATAATATATTTCCGGTAATGATCTTTAACAAAATGAAAAGAGTCTTATTTATTTCCTTAAAGCAAGTCAACCGTATATTTTCCTTTTCTTGAGTTCGGAAATTCTATTCCATATCTAAGTCAAGGGTAGAGTCCTCATTCATTTCCATAAAGCAAATCAAGAGTATAATGTCTAATTTAATAGAGTCGAAAGATCATTGACTGAAGTATACTATTTACATAAAATCGCGTCTCATCTAAAAATCGCCATAATGAGGATTAGTGCTAGATTCTTTTATCATATTTGTTTTTTAAAAAAAAAACAAAATCTTTCTTTTCGTGGAGTTTTTCATTTATTTCTTATTTTCTTAAACAGGCCTTTTTATCTCCAGAATTGGTAGGAATAAAGATTACGGTCCTACAATGTGGAAGAGGGACGAGTCCAACAAGAGATTGACCCGCAAGCTGAAAGAACCGCAAACCAAAAGATGGACGACCTTTTGTCCCAATTGGTCGTCATGAATGCTAGATTCACTAATATGGAAGCCCGTGTCGCTAAGTTGGATCCACCCACTAGGGATAGAGATGAACCCAAACCAAATGAAGATAAGACTGAGCCCTCAACTAAAGAGGTCCAAGAACTCCAAGCTAAGTTGAATAGGCTTGAGTCCGTTCTAGGCAAGAGTCGTGTCTTTAATGACATGATCATCAATTCCGAAGGCTATGCTCCCCACATTAAGGGAAAATTGCCCGCTATGTCTTCCATGCCTGAAGTTCCCACATTCAAAGGAACCGATGATCCACAAGATCACATTAGAGCTTTTACCACTGCATTGGGCCTTAGAGGCATTGAACAAGAGTTGTATGTTCACCTCTTTCCCCAAACCTTAGACCCTGCTGTTAGGGCCTGGTTCTTCAAGCTACCCACTCAAAAGCAACAAAAGTGGGAGGATTTGTCTACTCTTTTCTTAGAGAGATATGCTGACAATGTCTTGCCTCCCATGACATTGAGAGAATTGAACATCACCAAGCAAGGTGATAAGGAAGGCTTCACCAACTTCGTGAGAAGATGGAGGACCAAGGTTGCTGAAATGATTGATCGCCCATTTGAAAGGGATCAAATTAAGATGTTAGTCCAAATCTTAGCGTCTGAATATCGTGAACACATGAAGTTTCAGCCAATAACCACTTATTTCCAACTAACAGAAGTAGGCATGGCCATTGAGGATGACCAACTCCAAAGAGCGAAGAACAAGGTCACTTACAACAACAACATAAGTGGCTACAAGGATAAGAAATACACCAACACCAATCATGCCTCCACAAGTAGAGGAAATGAGGTGAATGCCATTACTGATAGGCGCTCGAGAAGATTACTCCCCTTGGGATGCCTTATGTCAAAGCTCTAGACAAGTTAGTCAAAGAAGACTACTTACACCCTATTGGGCCTACTCCTGATCCTCCCATAGAGAAAAGATCGTCGTATTGGAGTGAGTCCGTATTCTACAAATACCACAGAGATCGTGGGCATGCCACCGAGAAATGCTACACTCTTAAAGAGAAAATTCATGATCTGTTCGACAATGGCACCATACCATTGCCAAAGGACACACCACCGCCTAGCAACAATAATAATCCCCTTGGAAACTATTTCGCTATTGACATAAAGGAAGGATTTGATCCATCCTACTTAATCACTCCTATTGGGCAAGCAATACCACCTTACCCAAGCTCAAGGCCCACGCCAGATATTTGTGGCCTTTGGGATAGTGATGAAGAGGATAATGGACATTATACTGACCCTGAAGATGTGCTAACTCCTCAAGTCCATGACAAAGCCAATGGCAAAGTATGGTATGACATCTCTGATGACGAGAAAGATGAAGATGACAAGGCTTTGAACTACCTCCCAAGGTCAGGTCACCAGTTCATGCCCAAGAATATCTACATGGATCCATATCAAATCCAACCTGTAGAGCTGGTGTCAATCCTCAATAGGGATCCAACCCAAAGGGAGGCAACTAAGGAAGATGATGGAACTAAGTTGCAAAGGACAAAAGCTGACATATCCATTTGGCAATTATTGACCACTTCTATCACTCATAGAAGGGCCGTGTTAGAAGCCTTGAATGCAACCACCATCTCTCCAAATGCTACTCCTGAAGACGTGGTTAACCTCCTGTTCCAAGGAAAGTCATCCACACCCGTCACCTTTTCTGACAAGGATCTTCCACCCGAAGGTATTCATCACAACAAAGCTCTCTATCTGGCTGTAATTTGTCAACAAAGACAAGTCCCCATGACTTTAGTTGAGAATGGCTCTGCTGTAAACTTGTGCCCCTTGAGGACTGCTGAAGACCTCAAAATAGACTGCAACAACCTTGCGCATTCTGCACAAGGGCTAAGAGCTTACGACAATTCCAAAAGAAACGTCATAGGCACGTTCTCCATGAACATTAACATTGGGCCCATCGAGAAAATGGTCCAATTTCACGTTATAGATATTCCGGCCACCTTTAATATACTTTTAGGAAGGCTATGGTTGCATGGGCTTAATGCTGTAGCCTCAACCCTTTACCAAAAGGTAAAGCTATCTCTGGCAGGATCCACTCTGGAAGTCTGCACCGATACCATGGTGGCCCAGATAGAAAAAGCTCCAGCCTTAAAGATAGAGCATAATGAGCAAGATGAAGAATTATGGGGCTTTGAGAAGGTAGCATTCATAGAAACAATAGAGCCCACGCTCGATGTGAACACCCTACTCTGAAAGTAAGGTTACTTTTCAGGCATCACTTTGGGCCCTCACCCCAAGGTAACCCAATCTTGCTGGAATTCTAAGATAAAAAATGATCTATTCGGGTTAGGCTACAAACCCACCAAGCAAGAGCTTCGAGCCTACATATCTAAGGAAGTGGCTAGAAAGAAAGCTCGCGCGGCCAACAAGCCCTTCCCACATAACATGGATCCTTATCCTCTAACTCTCAATGGGCAATTTCTTTAAGAAGGCGATCCATATCCCTACTATGGATTCCCTGAACCTTATGCGATCAATGGAATTTTAGTTCCAGGCTTCGAGGCATTCCAAGACTGTTTCACCATGAGTGAAGAGGCACCATCACCTCTCAAGGAGGACCAATCCACTAAAGATTGGGCTAATAACATGGCACCCAACGACTTTGGGCTACTATTTGGTGAAGAACGTCGCCAATATAATGAAGCATTGGGTAAACTTCCTCTTACTGTGCTTTTCAACAAAGGTTTTGACCCGTCCAAGATGATTGCCCTAATCGGGCCCGACCGCGCCACCTGGTAGCACGAGACTAAGTGGGCTCCAGTCGAGGGAGTCAAGTACAAGTTCACGATCCGCAATGGTCCTTCAGAAGGCCCCAATTCTGATTCTGAGTCCGAGTCTAATTCTGAGTCTGTTATCCTAGAAGTGTCGGGTAGTCCACCCCAGTCTATTTCTATAGCTACTAAGGTCGTTAGTGATGACCTCATTTATGTTTTGTCTGCTTCTATTAATGTTACGAGTGCTTATTTCGCTTACCCGGATTGTCTTGTTGCTAATAATTCAGAATACATAACAGAGTTGCCAAAAGAAGTCATTAAAGCACTAATCGAAGTGAACAAAAGACTTCAATAATCGAAGAAACAGAGACAAGAAATATTGCAACTAATGATGAGCCACGCCATGTGCAAATTAGCTTGTCTTTAACTTCTAATGAACGTGAACTATTCGTAACACTCCTAAAGAATTATACGGATGTTTTTGCCTGGTCGTACAAGGACATGCCCGGTATAGACCGCAACACTGCCCAACATACCATCCCACTAAACCCCGACTGCAAACCAGTCAAGCAAAAGCTAAGAAGAATGAAACCGGAATGGGCTCTTAAGATCAAAGAAGAGGTCCAGAAACAACTTGATGCAGGATTCATAAGAGTCGCCAATTACCCCGATTTGGTAGCCAACATCGTTCTAGTCCCAAAAAAGGATGGACGAGTACGAATGTGCATGGATTTCAGGGACTTAAACAAAGCAAGCCCCAAAGATGACTTTCCACTACCCCACATAGATGTTTTAGTAGATAATACAACCGGACACGCCCTCCTATCATTCATGGACGGGTACGCAGGCTATAACCAAGTTCTAATGGCCAAAGAGGATGAGGAGAAAACCACTTTCATCACACAGTGGGGCACTTATTGCTACATCGTAATGCCATTCGGGCTTAAGAATGCAGGGGCTACGTATCAAAGAATCACGACCACCCTTCTCCACGATATGATGCACAAAGAGGCAGAAGTATACGTGGACGACATGATCATAAAGTCTAAGGAAAGAGAAGGGCATGTACCCTCACTTCAAAAGTTTTTCGATAGGCTTAGGAAGTACAACATGAGACTTAATCCCAAACACTGCGCATTCGGAATCACATCCGACAAGCTTTTGAGATTTGTCATAAGCACCAGAGGGATCGAGATTGATCGATCCTAGATCAAGGCCATAATAGATATGCCTCCCCCAAAAACAGAAAAAGAAATCAAAGGCTTCCTGGGAAAAATCCAATAAATTAGTCGACTCATTTCAAAATTGACTATCACATGCGAGCCTATATTCAAAAAGCTCAAGAAAGAGGTAAAAACAGAATCGGATGAACAATGCCAAAAAGCCTTTGACAAAATTAAGGACTACCTATCTGAACCACCCGTACTGGTACCGCCCACTCCAGGCATGCCTTTAATTCTCTACCTTACTGTCACGGAAACATCAATGGAGGCCATGCTGGCCCAGGAAATAAACAAGGAAGAGAAAGCCATCTACTATGTGAGCAAGAAGTTTCTAGAGTACGAAACCGCTATTCCCCCCTAGAAAAGGCATGCCTAGCCTTGGTCGCCACGACCAAGAAACTACGACATTACATGCTCCAACACACGATCCACATAAGATCGAGAGAAAATCCTCTGAAATATATATTTGAAAAGCCCATCCTAAATGGTAGAACAGTAAGATGGACCGTCCTTCTATCTAAGTTTGACCTTAGATTTGAACACCAAAAAGCAGTCAAAGGACATGATATCTCGGAATACCTTGTCGATCAAGCTAATAGATGAACATGATCTCAAGGAAGAATATCACTTCCTAGACGAAGGGGTCATGACTCTAGACACCGAGACCTGGCAGCTATATTTCAATGGCGCATCTCACCAAAAAGGATTTGGGGTAGGAGTGCTAATAGTATCTCCTGGCGGTGCACATACACCTATTTCAGTCAAGTTGGATCACGAGGTCACCAACAATGGCGCAGAATATGAAGCTTTCATAATAGGACTACAATCCGCAATAAGTCTTGGCATCAAAACACTACGAGTCTATGGTGACTCATCCCTCATAATCAACCAAATTTCCAAAGTATGGAAAGTCAAGAGTGAATCTATGGTACTCTACCAAGAATACTTAGACAAAATCATGGTTTACTTCAACCAAATACATTTCACATACCTTCCAAGAGAAGATAACCAATTCATAGATGCCTTGGCTAAACTGGCAAGCATGATCAACATACCTGATTCCATTTGAATGATGCCCATTTGCGTGCAAAGAAGGTCCGAACCTTCATACTGCGATGCTCTGGAGGTATGCTACGATGAAGAAGATGAATGGTACACTGATATAAAGAACCTACTCGTCTATCAAATTTACCCTCCTGATTCTAGCCTAGAGCCCAAAATGCACTTAGAAGGCTCGCAGCCCAATTTATTGAGGTACAAGGACAAATATACAAGAAAACCCCAAACAGGACTAATCTCTTGTGCTTAGAAACCAAAATGGCCCATAAAGTCCTAAGTGATGTACATGGAGGAGTCTGTGGACCGCACATGAAGGGTATGATGTTATCTAGGAAGAAAATTAGGCTTGGCTATTATTGGACCACATTGGAGAAAGACTGTTGTGAATTCGTCAAAAGATGCGTACAGTGCCAGACACACGAAAATCTACAACACCTGCCACCAAGCCCACTATATACTTTCACCTCGCCTTGGCCTTTCTCGGATTGGGGGATAGATATTATTGGCAAGATAACCCCAACGGGTAAAGCGGGCCATGAATACATTGTAGTTGTAATTGACTACTTTACTAAATGGGCCAAAGCGCAATCCTACGCAAAGCTCAAAGCAAAGCATGTGGTCAAGTTCATCAAGAATAACATAATAGCTAGATTTGGGGTCCTCCAAGAGATCATTAGCGATAATGGGTCTCATTTTATGAAAGAAGTAATTGAACTCCTAGCTCAATTTAAGATCCAACATCGAAAGTCATCTCCCTACTGGCCGCAAACAAACGGTGCAGTAGAAGCAACTACTAAGAATATTAAGAAAATAATCGAGAGGATGTCCGAATATTATTACGATTGGCCCGACAAGTTGCCATTCGCACTTTGGGGATATAGGACTTCCATCCGAGCATCAACGGGAGCAACACCATGCTCTCTAGTTTATAGAATGGAAGTCGTATTACCAATCGAGCTAGAGGTCCCATCTCTAAGGATCGTCCTAAAAAGCCAAATTCCAGAAGTGGATTGGGTCCAAGCCCACTACGACCAATTAGTCTTACTAGATGAGAAAAGGTTGCAAGCTTGAACAATGTGAGAATTTATCAAAAGAGATTAACAAAGCACTTCAACCAGAAGTTTAACATGAGAGATCTCAAAGTTGGAGATTTGGTACTTAAAGAAGTAAGGGCCAATGTCATTGACCCTCGAGGAAAGTTTAGGCCCAATTGGTCCGGTCCTTTTCTCATTACAAATATCCTAACCGGTGGAGCTGAAAGGTTGGCAGACCTAGACGGGATTGAATTTAGTCAATAGATCAACTAAAAAGGTTCTATGCCTATGCAAGGCATCTAATATAGCACTTTCGAGAGGCCCACACAAGGCTAAGCGATCACGAAAAAAAAAATTAAAAAAAAGGGATTTAATGTTAAAAATCGCTCGGATAAGAATTACGAGCAGCCTGATTCCCCTAAAAGGATATGCTGGATAACCCAATTGCAATTGGGCCCTGCCCCTTCATCATTTTCGCGTTCAAAAGTTGTTAAAAAAATATATTAACAATAAAATAAATAAAGGTTTAATATTAAATAAAATCGAGCATGTCTCCATAAATAATAAAAAGTCCGTTACAAATGACTTGGCAATTCTAAAATATAATAATGCAAATCTTTTAAATCTAAGTCCTAAAGGGGCACATCACCCTTATTGAATTTAATGCAACACAAAAGGCAATATTAAGCTAGACATGCTCCAAAAAGAGTATTATTATTAGTAGACTACTCCGTAACTTCGGTAGTAGGGCCCGCGTCTTCCATGGACTGACCCCCTTTTGGGCCCTCCGCATCCCGCTCCTTGGGAGCCCATCTCTCTCGGATCGTAGGCTCATCTTCTTCAATCACCATTAGAGGTGTGCTTGAAGACGCCTCATGATCATCATTGGCCCGAATTGGGGCTTCCTCCTGCGGTTTAGTAGTGATCTTTTCCAAAGCTTTCTTGGCCTTCGGATTAAGGATGCCTTTCACATGCTTAACTCCCTTTTTCTTAAATTTTCCCTTTGGGTAATTAGGGTTTGAGAGTCTTAGGCTAGCTTTGACCGATTGGGCCTTGAAATCGCCTTGTTCGGATTTCCTACATGCACGACGACCCTTTGTGGTCTTGCAATCCATCCAAGCCTCATAAGCCGAAGATATGGTTGTGGGCGCCTTAATATGAGGAATAGTCTACTTAGGGCAACGGTCCCATGCACACTCCCAAGATCTTACCATACTAATTGTCAATGTTCGCGCGGTAGGAGGAACACTATCTTTTGGTGGAATAATTTGGCGTTTCCCTTATTGTCGCATAATACGACAAGGAAACATATAAATTGAGTTAAGAAGATCGAGGATTTGATAATATACCGAATCTTGTTGCATCCGATTGCGGATTTTAAGCCCCCACCACTTGACGGTCCACCGTAACAAGGGACATGCTTTAAGGTACCCACGCCACTCATCAATGGTAGATTCATAATACAACCTCCGGCATGCCGGAAATTGCTTTGGTTGATACTTGAGCACATTAGCGGGTCTGTCAATAAAACACATATGCTCAAGAAGCCATATCTACAAAAGCAAGAAATACATAAAGTTAAAAATCCATCAAAGATTCAAGCTTTATTAAAAAACAAATAATTCAAGCACAAATCCAAGCACTTACTTGGAGAAGAAGAGGGCTTTCCGTCCATTCACCAAGCGATGGCTCTTGTTTCTTGAGATCCAAGCAAATTATAGTTTCACCAAGGACAAGAGACATAGGGGTAAAATTGTTTTGAATTTGTTCAACAATTCTAAGCATATTAGTTCTACCCTTATTACCTCCGCCAACAAAGAGGTACCTATGCAAGAGTACTAAAGTCGTTTATAGTAGGTCTCACTCATCACGTCATGATCATCCCTTACCTTGGGGAAGAAGATGTCAATCACACCATTGAGGTCTAGTTCATCACTCCTAGCAACGGAGGAAGCTTGTGTTGGTGATAGGCTAAGGTACCTTTTGTAGTAGCCTTCAAGGTTTGCTCCAAGCCATGGAGTGGCGGGAGCTTGATCGATCATGGGGAAATCCAAGGATAGCGGCAAACTCTTCGGGAAGAGGACATAATTCGTTATACCCAAAGCGGAAGACAAGCAGATTGTCATCCCAGAATTCAATTGCCGACTCAAGGAGATTCCATACTATTTGAACTTGCTTAAGGTGGAAGAGGGCATTCAAGTGAAAAGGCACAAGTCTCATCCTCTCTTTGGGGCTCATGGATTATAACCACTTGTCAAATTTCACATCAAAGCTTGTCATTGCTGAAATCTAAGAATAATTAAAGGGTTTCTCTCTCTAAGAAGCTCTCTATTGATGCAAATTATGAAGGTGATGTCCCAAATCGGACTAACCCAAGCCTTATATAGGGCTCGCACAGAAAAGACGAAAAAATAAGGCAACCCGTCAAAAAGGGGCTCCAGCGGCCTCTGGGACAACCGCTGACAGCGGTGCTCGATAGTGTAGCATAGGCCTAGCGACACACCGTTGAGCTCCAGCGGCATGCCGTTGAGCCCCGGCGGTCAGCCGCTGGCGCCTGGCGGCACCCCTTTTCGCCCCGCTGCTCCGCGTGTGCTGCTGGACTGCTCCCGCTGGCCGTCGGACGCTTTTCTCGAGACAAGTCCCTTTTCTCCGATTTTGGACACTTTCCTTAACCGTTTTGGACTCAAAATGGTTCTTTTTTCCTATTTCTTCTATTATTTCCACTTTGTATTATTTCCTTAAAATTAACGGAAACTCCACAATTTCCTTATTTCTTTTTTCTGATTATCGTCTTTTTTCTTTTATCATCCTTTTATCAATCTCCTTTTATTTATTATTTTCATTTTATTTTTTCACACTTTTCCTTTTTTTCATTTTTTTAGGGGGGATAGGATACCCCCTGTTTTAACTTTTTGGTTGTACCATTTTTTGCTAAGTGGCTATTACTTGCGCTTTTGCTTGACTACGTGTGCATTTGCATTAGCCTAATTATGTGCAGGGACCGATAAATAAGCAAGCAATATTTTACAAGCACAAAGTCCGAATGTTTGTTCAATACAAATGTTCAAAATGTATTTCACACATATACATTATCATAAAAACTATCACCTGCATCATCATCCGTACGGGGCACTTCAAAGCGGTCCTCCGACCTCCGCACCTCATCACCAAAAATCGACGCCACAACCTGGCTAGGGTCAAATGAGGAATGTCGGGCAAGCTCCCGATTTGAACTCCCTTCCCGAGCATAGCTCGAGTCATACCCCCACGAAGAACGAGGAGGCATGGTAGGCACCATAGGAGCAGGAACCAGGGGCTTATAATTAAGGCCGCCATACGAAGGATATCCCGCATACCCAGGATAAGGAGGATACATCGGCATATGCATAGGAGCAAGCTCCACATACGGAGTCATCCTATTCCCACCAGGGCGGTCCGACCGATGTACATGCACCCTCTCTCTCCCAAGAATCTCCCTCCGAGGGCTCCTCTCGCATGCAGGACTATACTTGATAGAGCTCACACCCTCGTCACCCGACAGCACCACCTGTCGTGACCTACGAGCAAGAGGTCGACGGTACTCAACCTGCATCCCACAGAAAATTATAAGACACATTTCTCAAAGCATGCAACTTTGAAAATTTCAAATGGAAGTTTACCTTGTCCAAATCAGCTCTTGAACAAGTACCCTTCAAAAGGGCTCGGGATATCCAAGACTCCATGGCATGCATCATCTTGAACACCTTCCCGGTCTGCTCACGATCAGGCTACACAAGGAAAACTTACTACAAGCATATAATGAAGCAAGGCATTTCACACTTTGGTAAATTACGAATTTACCCCTGGACAACCGACGTGAAGAGTAAGACCCTGGAAATCCTCATCAAGATACTCCGTCATAGGGATCTCCCCCCAGCACTCCTTCTCGCCATAACCCCGGCCTCGGACCCGCATATTCCGGACATCCACCTAGATGTCATCAACCCGAGGTTCCTACAAAGCAAAGTAAATTAGTACCAATAAGACAAAAGGCATAGAATATCCAGTGTACAATTCTTACCTTCAAGCCCACGAATGAGGGCATGAGGCGATCGCGGCGAAACTGCTCATAATGCCCCGTAAGGTCCTCTGCAGGCTCCCTCAAATACCGTATAGCATCTGAACCGACCATGGCCTCCGCTACCTGCTCGCGAGAGAAGCACCTCACCAGAAACATGGATGAGGGAGGATCCAAAGGAATCCTAGGGCCCTCGGAATCAGGATAAACCTGGCAAAAAAGGAGAACGGACCCGCAATCAGGATCCTCTAACGGTGCACCGTCCTAGAAGCAAGGATGGCATCCGGAGCCGACCCATGACACTTCGCCCATGGGAAGTAGTCAAAATACACAACCATGCAACATAAGATATTTCCACACCAAGAATTGCAACCCATACAACAAAAGCGAATATCTTTACCTTGTGCCAGTTAATGCGCAGGAGAGCCTCTCTAAACTACTGGAGAGTGTGCAGAGGCGCTAGACCCCTATGACACCATGCTCTACAAACCGGGAAATCCAAGGCTAAGCCCGTAGGCGCCAACTATGGGAAATGCTCAAATAACCAAGGCTACATTCAAACATGAGATAAAGCACCGTACACTTAAATCATGCAAAGCAAATACCAAGGCATGTAAATGAACCTGTAAAACCTTCCAAAAGCCGCACAAGCTCACGGCACGAAGGTTTGCCTGCTTGTACCCCTCAGCGTTCACGCGGCAGGCGTACCGCATGCATCTCAAGAGGTTGGCGTAGGCCGGCAACCCTCAGTTGTACTCTCTCACTCTATCCTAGTCCAGCAGACTTGGGAGGTAGATGGCATGAATGCGCTCCCCCTTGTCACTTAAGATAGTGGTAGCAAGGAGGTAGGCGATAAACATCCTCGCCTTTTGCTCTACCGAGGTATTCCTCTTATACCTCAAGTCCTTCAAAGCCGTAAAAAGCTCGTTATTAGAACGGTAGTGGTGGCCCCAAGTATTTCCCCAAGGACCGAAGAGCTCCACCAACTCCGTCTTACGTTTCCAAATAGAAACGTCATAAACAATGGGCCTACCCACGCAAGGTACCCCGGTCAACATTGAAAACTCCGAAGGAGTAATCATCATTTCCCCATTAGGGAAGTGGAACGTATTGGTAGTGTCCCAAAAATGCTCCAAAGAAAACCGTACAATACATCGCTTTACTCACTCAAAAAGGGCCCAAACCCCACATTAAACACCGCATCTTGCACCTCTTTGGGCAAGGTTTTGAAAAGCTTAAACGAAAAGCCATAGTTTCTATAGGCCTTCAAATTCCCATCGGGTTCCTATGATCAAGTTCACCTTTAGTAGGTTCACATTTCAATCAAATGTTCAATCTAAGCATGTTTCTAAGTTCGTTCAAGCCGCACAAGATCACAAGCGCTACAAGCTAGACAATTGCATACAATTTCTATACAAATTCTATCTAAGGCAAGCGCATATAAACTCAAATTCAATACATAAAACTATGAATACAAAAGTTTGAGGACTTACCACGAACTTGGAAGCCCGAGAAATCAAATGAGTCGCCGGTTGGAAAATCAACTCCGATCGATCCCAAACAATGTCGGGCATCCTATCTGACCGGGTGTATCGATCTTGAGGAAAAGCCACATTAGGCTTCCTCTTTGAAGGCTTCACATGAGGTGGAAAAGCCTTGGTGAAGATGTCGATTTCCTCGACCTCTTCCCGCACCTTGGCCCTTTTACTCCTCTTCTTTCCCAATTTCGGAGCCATGGAAGAAGGATGAACAACCAAGCAAGAGCAAACAAGCAAAAATGGAGAATTTTGGGTTTTCTCTCTCCAAGGGTTTCAAAAACCCCCTCACAAATTCACCCCAAATTTGTGAGAAATCACAAATAAACTTCAAATTATGCAAAAGCAAGCAAATGCAGACAAAAAGGAGCAAATTTGAGCAAGAATGAGCAAGGATTGAAGATTGAGCAACAATGGAGTTAGAGAAAGAGAGGCTCGAATTTTAGGGGAAGAAATGACCCAAAATCGGCCTTCTCTCACCTAAACCCCAAGGCGCACCAGTGAACCGGCCCAGCGGCCCAGTTCAGGGCCACCCAAGCTCAGCGACCCAACCGCTGCCCCTGGCTGCTGCCCTAGGCGCCTCCGCAGCTCAGCGAGAGCCGTTGAGCATCCCCGATAAGGCCACACAGCGCCCAGTGGCTTAGCACGTGGCCGCTGGAACCCTTCTCTCTTCCGCCTCTCACAGGGTGGGCCCACGAGTTAAAATTCCGCGCGGGATTTCATTTTTTCAACCATTAGAAGCCTGGGAGATACGGACACGTCACCCAAAATGAATATTTTGTCCCCGCCGCATTGTTTCCTATCCAAGGGACCCGGAAAAATCTATTTTTCGCAGGCACAGGCACATGCACAATATTTAATTTTTGCAGGCACACACGACACTTCTCAAGACACAGGCATTACATCATTTTCTTAAAAGCACAGCAAGGCATCGGGAGCGATGAAGGCTCTTCGACGAGAGACTATTAATTTAGTCTTACGTCTGCATTGGCAAGGCACATGCATTACTTAAGCAGAGCTACGCAACGCTATTTGACATTCAAGCTATTAAAATTAGTGTCACGTTGGCACCTGCAAAACAGAGCTATGCAACGCTCTTTGACGTTGAGGCCATTAAAATTAGCGTCAAGTTTGCACCCGCAAAGGAGAGCTACGCAAAGCTCTTTGACGTTGAGGCTATTAAAATTAGCGTCACGTTGGTAACCCTGACCACAGGCGGTCAGGATTTACTTTTTATCTTTTCTCTAACATAAGCATTTTAACAAAAAAACGACATTGCAGGCATCTTTTGGCAAATACTTTGACCTTCGCTTTCACAAGCTCGACCAAAGTGGGGGCTTTTGTAGACACCCTAATCGGTTTTCATCCCCTGGCACCGCAAAGCCCGATGATGATGGTAATGGATTAATATGGACGTAAGTAGAGAAGGACACTGTTCGGAAATTTAGACCAAATTTCTTGAAACCTCAGTCTTTGGATAACCCTTGTTATAAGGATTCCAACGCCTTTGACCTTGCCTCAATCAGGCTCCCGGATCAAGAGATATCACGTCTTAAAGATTTGGGTCAAATTGCTCGATCGCGACCCCCTGGGTCAGCCCAAGGGCATTTTCGTAATTTACTGAGCATAGAGAGCCAAAATTCTCTAGCCGCGCGCGCGCCTCGAGGTCAAGCGGCTGACGCTAACGGCCCTTAGGCCAGCCGCTGCCTTCCCGGTGTCCGCTGGGCCGAGTTTCTAGGCCCCTAATTTCGTCAACTAACTCTATAAATACTCCCTTTCACCCTCGTTTGAGAGACTCTTTATTCAATTCTTCTTTCATTATTTAAAATCATGTTTTACTTAGCTTTTGATTATGGTTGAATAAATTATGCATGGTTTGATCCTTGTAAATAATTATGCATGTTAGTTTATGCAAGTTTACATCTTTTTATATTTATTCATGCATGTAGCAACCTCATTAGGTTTATTTTAGCATAAAGTTAATTTTTTTGCATTGAACTTCCATTGAAGTTACTAACAAATTTATTGATGTGCATATGCAATGCTTGGCGCGTTTAGCAAAGTGTGGTAGGTTGGAGCGTTTTATTATTGCTCTTATCTTTTGCTTGTGCTTGATAATTAATATACATGTAAATTGGATATAAATTGTGCAAAGCGATAACTGTAGTAATAAATTTAGGATCTTGGACGACCGGATTTATGTGGAACCATATAGTTTATATAAATATTTGGCGTGGATATGCTTAGTAGAGGCCGTTAATTCGGGCGATTTAGATGAGATTCGTTTTGTTTATTTCGTACCTACACTTTCGAACTCAATATTTAGCACCTTTGGGTATGAGTCAATTCCCAATAGGAATTGGGTGAAATTTTTGATGGTTTTCAATTGTTTCCTTAAAAATTGGTGGCGAATTCATTACTTGCAAATTATTTTACCCATCACGATTGAATTAAAATCGCATATGACTGTAAGGACCGTGGATTCCTACGCCACGGAGTCTGTCCTTATAGAAAATTTGTAAGTTGGGGGTTTAGATAAGTTTAAGGGACCATCAAGTAAGAAAAGCTTTTGTAAAGACTTTAATTGAATAAAAACCATGAAAGAGGTCACAAATATGCTATCGGCGTTTTATCGAAGGGACAAACCGAAGGGACTATCCAAGGGAGAACCCAATAGCGCGATAAGTGAACTGGTCATGTTTTTAGAAAGACTCCCGCTCATATAGAACATATGAGTACCCAAGAATAAAGGGTTTGGGGGCGAAGGTACGAGGTGGGAAGGTGTTAGGCACCCAACTCGCCCGTTTTATGACGGCCTCTTCTAACTCAAGTTTTCTTAATAATTTTAGGACATGATTCCCACACAAACCGGATTAATAACCTAGACATAGACTACTAATTGGTTTATCACAAGCATCACAACATTTATTATTGACCCTTGTTTAGACATGCAATTCGATTGACAAGTTGAGCATTACAACGACTAGACATGTTTTGAAAGACAATATTTAGTAAGCAATAAAGACGTTATTGGCATGATATCTACATTATGACTACTAGAAAATAAAAAATTAGGCAATTAATTTAATTTGAGGTTGTCAACTGTAGACTGTGTGTTTTGAACTGAGGGTCGAGGGTCCTATTTATAGGGAAGGAAATAGGGTTGGACAGCTGAAGGGATGGCCGAAATTCGGAATTTGGGCTTAAAAAAAGACGGGCCTAAAGACCCAGTGAGCGGCGCTGGCAGCGCTGGAGAGCGCCGCTGAGGGCGCTGGCCGCAGGCGCTAGCGGCGCTGACTAAAATTCCAGCGCCGCTGGCGGCTCTCAGCTTGCCAGCTGGATGTTGTCATAATGACGACATCCAGTCTATTTTTAATTTTCCGGAGAAATTTTAGTATTCCAAAAATATGAAAATACCGTTTTACCCTTGTGCGGTAAAAGACGATTTTATCCCCGGTTAGCAACTTGGCAACCGGGAGTCGGAAAACGACACGAAAGCTCTTGAACGGGGCTTTTGAATGTGATCGGAATGAAGGAGTGATCGAGGAAAAACCTAAGACCTTATTTTACCTATTAAAGAAAAAATAACATTCAAGTTTATAAATTACTCCTTTCATCATTGGGCTTTTGCGGAGAAATCTGAAGGCGCTTTTTTGGCGTCTACAGAAGCCCCCACTATGATCGAACTTGGGTAAAAGCGACGATCAAAGTATTCCGAAGGCGACATGCAGGATGTTGATGTGCACATGGTGTGTGAGGGTGTACAATATGCATGCATATGAAGGCAAACCTGAATTGGGACATGCTCGTAGTGCGCTAATATTTCATCTCTGTGAATAAAAGAAAAATAAAGGTTATGGTTAGCAGGACAAACATCGCTCGGGATGGTCTCAATGCCTGCAGGGGACCTGTATTTAAAGTAAATGAAAAGGTTAGTAACACTTTGAGAATGATCAACGTGGAGTGCTTCAGTAAACAATGACTAAACACTGCTCAGCGGGTGCCAAAATTCCGTCCCTACACGAGAAACGAAAAAAGTCGATAAGACAGTGCGATCAAAATAACAGCTGCAAAATGGTGGTGAGAGTGAATAGTATAAATGTTTTTTATTCTAAGCAAACAGTGACTAAGCACCACTCGGCGGATGCCGAGATTCCGTCCCTGCACGAGAAATGAAAAGGTCGACGAGACAATGCGATCAAAATGACTGCTGTAAAATGGTTAAAATTTATGAACTGTTTAAATGCAACAGTTTAAGCAATCATTGACTAAAACATATGAAAAACAAAGGACAGTATAATCGCACAAGTGATCATTGACTGACACAATTGGTGGACACCGACTATCCTATAAAATCAACACTGGTTGTTCCCAAAATAATGGACACTGGCTGTCTCAAATAACTGACACTGGCTGCCCAAATATAATGAACACTGGTTGTTCCAACATAATTTAGGAAACCGGCTATCCTAAAAGAATAATATACATTGGCTGTCCCAACAACAATTTAGGAAATTGGCTGTCCTAAAAAATAATGGACATGGGTTGTCCCAATAATTGACACTGGCTGTCCAAACACAATTTAGGAAATCGGCTGTCATAAAATAATGGACACTGGTTGTCCCAATAATAATTTAGGAAACCAGTTGTCCTAAAAAATAATGGACACTGGTTGTCCCAATAATAAATTAGGAAACTGGTTGTCCTAAAAATTAATGGACACTGGCTGTCCCAATAATTGACACTAGCTGTCCTAAAAAACTAATTTAGGAAACCGGTTGTTCGAATAATGAGATAGTGCCAGAGGACCCATTGGGATTATCTTAAAAATAATTTGACCGCTCTGGGTGATCAATATTATTGGGGAATACCTGGGCCTGTGTATTTGGGACCTGCAAAATAAATGGGTTAGTTTTACCTGATATTACAGGGTACCGTAAGGTAGGCCAACTGTTGAATTTTGAATTGGTGGGCAAAAGGGACTTGCTCCCGCGCGTTTGGTGCTAGTCTTCACCGCGAACGAACTGTGCGAAATAACGGTTTTTGGGCTGAAATGAAGTCGTGGGACAGTAGGGGGCCGCTAGTGGCGCTCACTTTGAGTGGCTTAAACAGGTTTTTGCGAGCTTCTTCTCGCGTTTTTTGCTTCACTTATTCGCCATTGTCGAGAGATATCCTCCATTGTCGAGAGCTTCAATTTCTTCAAGGTAAGTCGATTCTTGACCAAATTCCTTGCTTTTTATCTTGAACTTGTTTAATTTTCCGCCTAGTTGCTGAATTTCGGGTTGCATTGTTAAATGGGTGCTTATATCTTGCGAATCTGAAACTTTAAAATTTCCCCTTGTAGAGAGAGAAAGCTTCACTTCTTCTTCTATGGCTCCAAAAAACAAGGGGAAGCGTCCCATGAGCGAAGAACAGGAAAACTGTGACCTCTTCCGTACTGGGCTTTCATCATCTAGAATGCCTATTCCCCATCATGCGGATGGGGCTAATCTATACCAGCACTCTTTCATGCGTATGGACTGACGCCCGACGGAGGCTTGGGACCGGAGTGTTCTACTGTTTGACAGATAAAGTCATCTGTCTAAACCGCGGTTGGTACGTTCCTGACCTTTTTAGTTTTGTTCAGTTTTTTTTTTTTTACTGAAAATTTTGAACTGTTAGTCCTCTTGCACACGAACAAATTGGGATTATGCTGGATTGGTGGTCAGCTGTATATAATACTTGTGTGGAATTATTTGGGCTGTGTTTGTAGTATACGGGGTGTTTAGAATTTTTTTTATATTTGTTGGCTAGGGTGTTGGTACTCGTTTGTAGGCTCATGGGTCTACTTCGCACTGGGCCATACTGTTGGACACATTTACTGAGGGGGCTAGGGAGATAGTTCAGGCTTCGAGTACTTTCTATCGGTTATCCTAGCTTTTCATTCTGGCGATACTAGGATAGTTTCCCGTGGGTTGTTGGAGAGGTTTTGGGACACCACGAACACTTTCCATACGCCTATGGGAGAGATGTTTCCTACCCCCTATCAGTTTGTTGTACTAACGGGCTTGTCCTTTAGAGGGTGTCCTAGACGGTAGGACGCGAGCTATCACCAGCAGGCTAATAGGTTGCTTGAGTTGTGTTGGCCTGTATCTGTCTACTTTAGGAAGGACCGAGTTTCCTTTTCGAGGCTATGGGGAGCTTTAGCGGAGCAGGGGCTCACTGAGGAGCAGCGGGCTCGCATTTTCTTGGCTTATCTATTGGGGGCGACCATCTTTGCCCAGAAGAAGAGTGTATGTCAGGTTGGCTTCCTGACATGTTTAGATGACTTGTCCTGGGTACATGAGTAAAATTTTTGTCCTCCTACTTCCGCATCCTTGGTGAGATGGTGTCGTCAGGCTTGTAGGCCAAAGATGACGAGTTGGAGAGCGTGTATCAGTGGCCCATGGAGGATACTGGAGGTAGGCATATATCAATTTTTTTTTTTACATATGCGTCCTTTGCGATAGAGCCGTATCTGATTGTCTTTGCTTGTACGACAGTTGTGGTTCTTTGAGTATTTTCCAGCTTTTGATCCTCACCGTCCTGATTTGAGGATATTCCCACTGGGTTCACGATAGGTTGGCCGGGATAGCCATCCGTTTGCCTCTTTGGAGGGTTTTCGGACTACCTTCGAGAGTCATGCTGCGTCTGAGGTACATTGCCTTTGACTGACTTGAGTATATATATATTTTTTGTTCATTTGACGTGAATGAACATTGCTCCTGTAATCTGCAGGTGTCGTGGACCGTTTTTGACGGTATTCCAGAGGTTCTGGCCCATATTACCACCGAGTCCTTCAGGGTATCCACCTTGCGGGTGGTTTTTGAAGGGCCATACAGCTTTGAGTGGTATCTGGGAGACCGCTTGACTCAGTTGGTCCATCCTACATTGGGGGGGGGGGAATTTGGTTCCCGAGGACCCCCCTATGACCATGTTCTACCTGCGCAGTCGGAGCATAGATGATATGAGGGTCGTGTCCCGGGGAGCTGCGGCCATGCAGTTTATTGAGCCGGAGGTTGCTGGTTTGGACCATACAGCTGTGTATCTGGCCTATTGCTTGGGTTGTCTGATGCCAGACCTCACCTCCGAGGTAAAATCTTTTTTTTTGTGCTTTTCAGCTTTATGTGCAATGTTCTAAATTTTGTGTCTTGTAGGCGGATCGTTTGGCTCCTCGTGGTCCCAGGAGGTCCCACTCTAGAGTTCCTCGTGGCCAGCCCCCAAGTGTGACCTTACCGAGCAATGTGGTGAGGTACGTTGGTGAGAGTGGGGGTCGTGTGGTGGAGGAGCTTCCCTTACACATTGCTGATGGAGAGGCCGTGGAGGGCTTACCCTTGCTCGATGATTGTGTGGGGGTAAGTTTTTATCTCTTCTTGTTTTCTTGTGTTGCTTTCGAATGCTGACTCTATCTTTTGTCTTTCTCTTGCAGCTGAAACGGGAGCAGACTTCTCAAGTCTTCAAGCTCATCCATTTGCTGAAGAAAGGATATAGCCGGATGATGGGTAGAGGGAAAAGCTCCTGATCTGGGACCGCTAGTGTAGGTGTACTTTTGTCCTTGTTGTCTAGCTAAGTGAAGTGCTCAGTCTAATATTTTGGTCTTGATTGTTTGCAGATGTCGCAGTCTTCGTCTTCTGTGGGACCCGACGTTCATCAGCTGCAAAAGTCTCTTCGGCGAGCAGACCGTCTGTTGCTCGTTCCCCTATTGTGGCTGCGACCAGGCCTCCTGTTGATGAGGCGCCTGAACCTTCTAGGCCGTACATTCCTGTACCTGAGATGTTTTCTCCAGCGGGTTTTCAGCCTTCTTTGAGTAGTAGGCCCGTTGTGACTCCCATGGCTGGAGGTTGGACGAATGCTCCCGGGTGGGACGTGCCCCAAGCTGGGCCTTCATATCAGAATGTGGTCATGGATTTTGCTGGACAAGCCACGGAGAGCTTCTTTAGGACGGGGTTTTCGGTAGGTACCCCTATGCATGCGCCAGTGCACGATGGACGGGACATGAGGCCTAGCAACAACAGGCTGATTTACAGCTCGTTTAGTACTCAGGGCTCCTTCTACTACTCCGCCGGGAACTACGGTCAGGGGCCTTCCATTAAGGATGAGGCCGATAGCAATGGTGATGAGGACCCTAGCTGAACAGTATGGGCTTGATTTGTAAACCTTGGTCTTCAAAACTTTGAACTCCTAATTTTGTGCATTTAATTTGATATGTATGCTATTATGACTCGATTATGCCCGTCTGATCTCCAAGTATGCAATATGTTATGTTATAAACATTAGGCGACAATTTAGGGAATAAAACAAAGAAAAGGGTAAAAATTTCAAGGAAAAGAAAAAATTACACATATTATACCCCCTAAAAAAAAGAATAAAATAATAAAATAGAAAATAGAAAATAAATAAGACTAAGAGAGTCTTGGGCCTTGTAACCACATTGCGTATTGGAAAATCGGGCTTACATCGAACGGGCCAAAAGCGCGAACGAGAGCAAAAGTGTAAAAACTGAGTGAGCCGAGGTCAGGGGCGCTAGCGGCGCTGGGCTGGATCGCTACCGGCGCTCGGCCAATGGTGTGGGCCGCTAGCGGCTCTGGCTTTGGGCTTTTTTCATGGATTTCTGACTCCTTTTGAACCGACTCTTTGCCTATAAATAGAATTTACGGGATGTCCAATGTTGTATCTATTTTTCAGACCTTTAGCTCCCCAAATTTCTCAAAGCTCCTACCATGGTGAAATCTTTCGAAAATTTGTTCGATGCTTGGTGCAAAAATCTGATCGTGGAAAATAAACTAGAACAGGCTCCGTACCATATCTCAACCTTATTAGCTCTGAAACCAACCAAAATCTTGTGGCCTCTTCTTCGATCTGCATTGAACTATTGGGACTTACACTTGCACGTTTTCCGTTTTGGTAAATTTGAATTATGCCCTTTAGTAGAAGAATTTGCTGCGGTTTCTAATATGTGTGATGTTCTTCCCCCAGCTGTGCCTTATTTGAGGGATGCTTTTAGTAATCAGTACAGGAAATCTCTAGGCTTGTCATTTGCGGAAGCCAAAAACATGATTCTCGGTGTCGATGTGGACTTAGCTCAAATATGGGAAAAGTTTCCTCCTTCTTCTGAACATGATGCAATATTTAGGCGTTGCCGCCGACAGGCTTTTGTACTCTGCTTGTTGAATCGCCTATTGTTTGTTAATGCAGAATCCTCCAACCTGGGTAGAGCCTCCTTGCTGCGAGTGGTGAATCAAATGGCTGAAGGGCATTCTCCTTCGCATCTGGTTATAGGAGAAACTATTTTAGGGTTTGACAGGTTGAAAATCACCTCACGAAGACTTTTGTGGCAGCCCCCTGCTGCTTCAAATTTGGTTATGCGAGCATCTAAGGCTGATAGAATCGCCAGAGAAGATGATAGCTCGTGCCTCTCAAGCCTGGAAGAGGAAAACTTATACTACTGCTAGCTTCTTAGTTAGGAAAAGGCTATATGAGGAGAAGACCCTTGCTGAATGGGATGCGTTTTTCCATGCTAGACCTGTTGTTCGTTGGCATGTAACTTGGTGGGGTTTAACCTCTTTGGTTGCTTGTTGCAAATTTGTTCCTCATACTACGATAGTGGGTCTGTACAGAAGTACTTGTTTCTTTCCCTCTAGGGTCATGAGGCAGTATGGTTTGAAGCAGGCTATCCCTCGTCAGGAGACCACAAGACAACTTACACTAGCTCTGACAACTGAATTTGCTAAGGACTGGGGAAAATACTGGTGTGGCAGGGATCGCTAGCTGGACAGTACCCCGGGTAATTGCCCCAACTCAAGCTTATGAAACCTACTTAAACTGACTCTCTTGCAGTGATGGAGAAGTGAGGAGAGCCCTTCGTCATAAGGAGTGAAACCAACTAGTACCTAGGTATGATTCAGGAACAGGAAGCAAGAAAACGAAGGATGGCCTTTGTGAGGAAGGCTATCATGTACTGAAAAGAGGCAAGCCCCCAGCTCAAGGAATCGATCATAAGTCGTCCTCAAGCCAGGGTCCTTCAAAGAAAAACTCTTCAACAAAGCCTTCTAAAGGGAAGAAGTATTAAAGTAGGTTTCTTTAGAAAGCAAATCTAGTTTTTTTTTAAAAAAACAAGTAGTAAGAATTTGTTTAGCTTAAACCCTCGTAGTTGCATTTTTTTTGTAACTTTAGGAATTTTCAATTTATGCAATGTAAGCTTATTCGTTCAGTTTGAATAAAGATTATCCCCTTTTTTTTTAATGTGTTGAATGGAATTTTGGATTGATTTTGGCCAGGCCCCTTAAAAGGGTTACCTACGTATCCAGTGTGGAATCAGGCCAGAGTAGTTTGTTCAATTTGTGTACATCTCTCTTTTTTTATTTAGACGTAGCACTTCTTCAGTTGATCCCTCAATGTCCATAAGTCGGATTGCACCTCCGGATAAGATGTCTTTGATGATGAACGGACCGGACCAGTTTGGTCGAAACTTGCCTCTGGAGTCAGTAACTGGTGCACGCAACTCTTTCCAAACTAAGTCCCCTTCTTTCAGGTTTCGAGGTCGAACCTTTTTATTGAACACTCTTGCCATGCGTTGTTGGTACATGTATGAGTGGTCAGAGCCCGTAGGCGTCTTCATCCGTGAACATGAGTTCATCATAACGGGCTTGCATCCATTGTGTTTCTGAAAGTTTACCTTCTAGGGCTATGCGCATGGAGGATAGCTGGACTTCTATGGGCAGTACAACTTCCTTACCATACAGTAGGGAATAAGGTGTAGCTCCAGTGGATGATCTTATGGATGTTCTATACCCCCAAAGGGCAAATGAGAGTTTTACTGGCCAATCTTTGTAGTTTTCTAGCACTTTTTCGACGATAGTTTTGAGGTTTTTGTTGGCGGCTTTAACTGCACCATTGGTTTGGGGTCGATAAGGGGATGATTTGTGGTGCTGGATTTTGTAGCTTTCTAGTAGGGTGGTTGTTTCGGCTTTGAAGTGGGATCCGTGGTCATTAATATTTTCATGCGGAACACCGTTTTGGCAGATGATGTTGTTCCTTATGAATTAGGACACTTGCTTGGATGTGAGGATGGCATAGGGCTGTGCTTCAACCCATTTGGGGAAATAGTCTATGGCTACTAGGATGTATTCATGTCCTCCAGAGCCCTTGGGGGTGATCTTACCAATGATATCTATTCCCCATGCAGAAAATGGCCAAGGGGATGTGAAGTTATGGAGCATGGAGGGTGGCATATGCTGTAGGTTGGCATACATCTTGCATTTCTTCACATAGTCGTAACAGTCTCTTTTCATTGTGGTCCAGTAGTATCCCAGTAGTAGGACCTTTCTAGAGAGCATTCGACCATTCATGTGTGGTCCGCACACCCCATTGTGTACCTCATCCGTGATCTATGTGGCTTCTTCGGTGTTTACACATCTGAGGTTGACTCCATTGTGGGACTTTTTAAATAGAACCCCCTTGTATTCTATGTATCGCGCAGCTAAGAGATGGATTGCCCGTTGAGCTCTTATTGGTGCGTCGGGAGTATAGGTGCCTTTGGTGATGTAGTTGAATACATCTTGGTACCAAGAATCTTCTTCAATCGGAGCTACGATTCGACATGTGTCGAGGTTGTTGCAGAAGGATGGCTCAAATCTTCTTTGTGTGCGGGGCAGCATCGTTGAGAGAGTTCAGCTGCCCAATTTCCTAGTAAAAAGAACAATTTGTATTATTGCTTTACGAAGTTCACTTACATTGATTAAATTGATTAGTTAATGATTTGTGCAACTTTGAGTTCATCGGGTTTATCAATAGCTAAACAAAGGAAGAAATGAGCAAGAGGAATTTTTATTGATTTGCAAGAAAAAAAGCACACATGACTTTAGAGAAGAGGGTCTTTAAATCCTGTCAAAAAGAAACTAGACTTTGAAAAAAGTAAAAAGGGGGACACCCCCTGTTCAAGACTCAACCTAAAGATTTAGCTAAGATCCTAACTCAACAAAACTTGGGGACTTAGACTCGACTCCTCTAGCTCTTGCTTGTAGCCGAACTAGTTCCAGGCTCCATCTTCGACGTCACCATCCCTTAGTGGTGAAGGGATTTCTCCCCTATCAATGAGCTCTTGGATATCGTCTTTTAGGCGGAGACAATCATCCGTGTGATGTCTGAAGATTATGTGATATTTGCAATAAGGATGATTCTCTTCATGTGCAGTCTTGGCATCTGCTGGAGGGATGAAAGGTTGAGTGTAACCTCTCCACACCAAAGCGTTCATGACAGCTTCCCTTGGTCCAAATAGAGGGGTGTATCGTTCTTGGCTATGGCGACACCAACTGACTGTCCAATTTTATGGCGACCAAATTGTCCCTTAATCGAGGAAGTGCAAGACTAGTCCTTTGAAGCGTCTGCACTGATTGATGTGATGCCCTTCAACTGCGCAGTAAGTGCAGCTTAGGAATGGGCTTCCGTTCCACGGGAGAAACCTTGAGGTGGAAGTTCTTGGGCGGACATATCCATACTTAGACATCTTGTGATAAAGGAGATCATGACGCCACCAGGTTTCCTCTTTAGCCAGTATGACTGTGTTCTTGCGTTTGGAGGTGCGTTCCTCTATGATATCAACCTTTTCCTTTATTTCTTGGATCCTTCTGATTATGCAGTCCAGACCTTTTTGTATCTCGTCTTTGTTGTCTTCTGTCTCGCCTTTTCCCAGATCTGACTCTTCTTCGTAAGATTTTTGTGATATCAAGGCGACTTCTTCCTCGTAAATGAGGAGAGAGTAATCTTTAGGATCTTCCGTAGTGATATGGTTGATGGCACCTAAGAGATCATAAGTACTTTCAGCCTCTTTATTCTTAGGTAATGGTAGAGTGCCATTATCTATTATGTGTTGGATGACATGTCCAAGAGCCCAACAGTTGTTTGTGTCATGCCCTCTACCTTGGTGATATTTGCAGTATTTGTTGGCATTCCAACTGCGACTCTTAACTTCAGGCTCTGGAGTGAGGCCTATAGGTTGCAGCATCTTTTTGTCTACTAGCCTCTCAAAAGTCGTACTGAGGGTTATTTTCAATGGGGCGAATTCCCTCCTTTGCTTGTTTCGGGGTGTGAGAAACTCTTATGGAAAAACATTTGAGGAGGATTCGCCACTCTTGCGTTTCTTTTCTGGCTCCTGGAGAACTGGATTAGGTTTTTCCTGAGATATGGACTTACGATTTTCTGATGAGGGGACAGACATCAGTGTATCGCATAATTGCCGTGACTTGATATTGGTAATGTCAGCTTCTAACCTGTCAACCCGATCTGTCATCTCGACAAGATACTCTTGAACTATTCTGATCATGGTGCAGTTGAGGTGAATTGGATTGATGTCTTATTGAAAGTAAAGTTGAACCTCTTTCTACTCTCTTCTTCTTGGGACCTCCTATCCTGAATTGGAAGCACGGAGCACTTAGTAATAAGAAAGGCCATGAGACTCTCACCTAAGAAAAATGGCGACCCACACATAGAAAACACATTGTCCTAGAAAAAAATCCTTAAGCCTAAATGCCCAAATATTTCCTCTAATATCGAAGCAAAATAAAGTCAATGAACGAAAATAAGAAAAATAGAGAAAAGACGGACTATCCTATATTTTTTATTTTTCTAGGCTCAAAGAAATTGGAAAATGGGATTAAAATAAATAAACAAATAAATAAGAAATTTCAGCCATTTTTTATTTTTCCGAATTTTTTTTTCGGCTTTTATTTTAACGCCCTTTTTTTTTGCATTTCTTTTCTTTTTTTGGGTCGAATCTGAATTACATAAAATAAACAAAAAAGAAATAGAAAATGGGAGAGGGGAAAATTGGAGGGACTGACTCCTTTTTTTTCTACGAGGTCCTAGAAAATTGTTCGTGACTTTGACAGAATATATCATTGAGGAAACGAGTGCTCATTGAATAGAATTCTCGCACCATTTTTGGGCATTAGGAACTACCTAAAAATAAAAGAAAAAGACTATTAGCACGTAAGTACATGTTGGCACATAGTCACGACATTCATGCATTCAGGCAAGCATTACAACAACGCAGTTACAAGCAAACATCTGATCAGACGGGCATTACAACGACACATGCACAACAAGAAAGAGAATGCACAAATGTGGGTTTGGAGGCTTTTTGGCTCCTGTGAGGTCACCACGACAAATTACAATTTCCGTCCGGCGGATGGTCGACACATTAATTGTAATTCTTTTTCACCAACAAGAGTCGATGAGTCATGGGTGAGGAAGCGTCAATTTGCACGATAGGACAACTATATATTCATTTTTATATACGGGTTGTCTACGAGTTACGACACAAACTTCCTTGAGGGTCGATAAGGGTCAGAAAGGTTGTGACAAAGCACATGCAACTGATGCAATATATGGAACATGTTATTAAACAATTAAGAAAACTTGATTTTCGAGCCTCACCCTCTTAAATAAATCCCCAGTGAAGTCGCCATTGTAAGGATCGGGGATTCCTACGCCACGGAGTGTGTCCTTATAGAAAATTTTTAAGTTGGAGGTTTAGATAAGTTTAAGGAACCATCGAGTTAGAAAAACTTTTGTAAAGACTTGACTTAAATAAAACCATGAAAAGATGTCACAAATCTGCTATCGACGTTTTATCGAAGGGACAAACCGAAAGGACAATCCGAAGGGACAACCCAATAGCGCGATAAGTGAACTGAACATGTTTTTAGAAAGACTCCCGCTCATAAAGAACATATGAGTACCCAAGAATAAAGGGTTCGGGGGCGAAGGTACGAGGTGGGAAGGTGTTAGGCACCCAACTCGCCCGTTTTATGACGACCTCTACTAACTCAAGTTTGCTTAATAACTTAAAGACATGATTCCCACACAAACTGGATTACCAACCTAGACTTAGACTATTAATTGGTTTATCATAAGCATCACAACATTTATTATTGACCCGTGTTTAGACATGCAATTCGATTGACAAGTTCAGCATTACAACGGCTAGACATGTTTTGAAAGACAGCATTTAGTAAGCAATAAAAGACGTTATTGGCATGATATCTACATTATGACAACTAGAAAATAAACAATTAGGCAATTAATTTAATTTGAGTCCTCAGGAGTTAGTACCTGAACTGTAGTCTATTTAGAAAAATAGTAAAGACAAGATCTCAAGTAAAGAATTTGGAAGAAGGAGGGGGAAGCTCGGAAGTACTCAACCGAGAATGGAGGTTGTCAACTGTAGACTGTGTGTTTTGAACTGAGGGTCGACGGTCATATTTATAGGGAAGGAAATAGGGTTGGACGGGTGAAGGGATGGCCGAAATTCGGAATTTAGGCTTAAAAAAAGACGAGCCTAGAGACCCAGCCAGCACCGCTGGCCCTGGGATTTCACCCAGCGCCGCTGGCGAGACTGGCGAGGGCCGCTGACAACGCTGGTGTAACACCCCCGTATTCGCAACGATTTCCTGGGAACTATCGACGTCGTTGTGCACGACTCTACACCGCTGAACCGTCCGGAACCCGAGGGGATGTCACTGCAACATTTATCACTAAGGAGTAAATGCTAAGCAGAAAGAAAGACTAGGCATCAAAAGGAGCTTACTAAGGAACTAAACAAACTAAACAGTTAATATCAGAGTTGTCTATACAGTGAGCTAAAACCATTAAACCAAATTAATTACAACTTGCCTTCGAAGGGATAAATCCAATAAAAATCCCAACGATCTAAACTAAACAGAAACAGTTCTAAAAACCGACGCCAACTCTAACTTCCAAGCTGTACGTCCTCAATCAACTAAACCTGCACTTTGGTTTCCGTTACGGAAACAAAAAATACAGAAGAAAAGAAAAGAAACAAAAGAGAAACAAAAATCAAATAAACTGAATAAACGTCATCCGTACCCAGTAAGAATATTTCGCAAACCTTACCTGAGGTTTTTGAAGAATCATTTAAATTCATTTGCATACGCACAACGACATTCTTTACATGCAATTCTTGTATAGTGATCACACGAAATACGACATAGACAATCCGTCTTGATTAGAGACATGTAAGAGAGCGAATACAACAGCGATTACCCATACTGTTCATCGAAGATACAATCACGCCATGGACTTAATGACTCTAGTGTGCACACTACCTCTAGTACAATTACACGAGCCTAGAGGACTTAATAAATGGGGAATGATCCATTCCATACACACTGCGAGGTGTCCATAAGTAACTTGGAAATCACTCATCCCTTGAACTACACCATTAGGTGCAATCCCGATTGCTCGAGTCCTAGGGATCCATTAGGAGTGTTACTCTCATTTAATTCAATTCACATAATTTGCATTGGTTGACATAAGTGGTACTACGAGACCACGACTTACTAATTCATTTCATACTCTTGACAATGAATAGTAAATAACGACAATAATGATAATTCATTACGATGAGAATTAAACATACTTTAATTCAATAACGACGATAATTCAATAATGATGACAAGTAATGTCTAGCACAATTTCGACAGCACTTCGGCATAACATGATATCCAAAAATTCACAAATCACCAAAGACATTCAACGACAATATATAGGTGCTCACTAGCACTCAATAATACCCATACCAATTAGCATATAATTAATAGCATAATAATATTAATAATTTGCTATTCAACATTTGTCGCATGTTAAATACAAACAGTAACGAAATCTCAGACTGATAATTTTATTAAATTCCTTGATTTATTTCAACCAATTTAGGCTTTTTAAAATACGAATTTCGATTCCGAATTAGTGCAGAAAAATAAAAACATTAAATCAAAAATACTGAAAATCGAATTAATAATTACGAAAAATATAAAAACGAAACCCTAACATCAAAACTAGGTCTAGGTCACGGGTACCCATGCATGGGGCCCATGACCCGACCCTACATCACCACCACCACCCACTGGCCACCATGGCCGGTGGTGGTGGTCGCCGGAGCTCCAGCGAAGAGGAGAGAGAAAGAGAGCGAAAGAGAGAGAAGAACGAGAGAGAGAGAGGGAGAACGAGAGAGAGGGAGTAGGCGGCTGGGTCACCACCTGGGCATCAGCCCGGTGACCCGGCGGTGGTCCGGCGACCGTGCGGCCGTGCGTGAGGCCGCGCGAAGGAGGAGAGCCGTGGGGAGGGAAAGAGAGAAAAAGAAAGAGAAAGAGAGAGAGAGGAGAGAGAAGAGATTACCGGCGTGAGGAGGAGGTGGCGCTGGTGGTTCTCCGGTGAACTGGGAGGCTGAGAGGGAGGCTCGGTGGAGAGAGAGAGAGGACGGCGAGAAAGAGAGAGAGAGAGATTGCTTGAGGCTTTTTGCTCAGTTTGCTTGAGACCTTGTCGAGACCGAACGACTTTGACGATCGAAATAGTCTTTGTTCGAGTTGAGCGCTCTTTGCGATCCACTATCTTGATAGGACGCTCTTCATAAGTCAAATTTTCATCTAGATCGATCGTTTCAGGTTGAACGACATGAGTTGGATCATGTACGTATCGCTTCAACTCAGAGACATGAAACACACTGTGGACTTTTGCAAGTTCCACAGGTAAAGCTAATCGATAAGCAACCTCACCAATCCTTTCCAGAATCTCGTAAGGTCCAATATAACGAGGACTTAACTTCCCATTACGACCAAAACGCATGACACCTTTGGTAGGAGATACTCGCAAAAGTACCTTGCTTCCTACCTCAAACTCTTCAGGTCTACGACCTCTATCTGCGTACGATTTCTGGCGATCTTGTGCACTACGCATCTTCGCTTGAATAACTTTGACCACATCGACGGTCTACTGGATCATCTCAGGACCCAAAACTGCAGTTTCACTAATGTCGTTCCAACAAATTGGCGATCTACACTTCCTTCCATACAGTGCTTCATATGGTGCTCGATCAATGCTTGAGTGATAGCTGTTGTTGTAAGAAAACTCGATCAACGGAATGTGTGTATCCCACGAGCCTTGATACTCGAGAGCACACGCTCGAAGCATATCCTCCAAGGTCTGAATCGTCCTTTCCGTCTGACCATCAGTCGCAGGATGAAAAGCAGTACTGAACTTTAATTTGCTTCCAAAAGCTTCTTGCAATTTCTGCCAAAAATGTGATAGAAATCTCGAGTCTCTATCTGAAACGATATCCTCTGGTACACCATGAAGTCTCATGACTTCCTTTGACATAAGCATCCGCTAGCTTCTCCATTTCCCAAGTGTCGTTCATTGGGATGAATCTTGCAACTTTCGTCAAACGATCCACAACTACCCAAATGGCGTTGTTCTTCTTCTGTGTCAATGGTAAACCCATGACAAAGTCCATTGAAATTGAATTCCATTTCCACTTAGGAACTTCAAGCGATTGTATCATTCCACCAGGTCTCTTGTGTTCGATCTTGACCTTCTGGCACGTCAAACACTTATCCACGAATTCAGCGACATCTTGTTTCATACCTTTCCACCAGAACATTTGGCGAAGGTCTTTGTAAAGCTTATCTCCACCAGGATGTACAGAATAAGGTGTATTGTGAGCTTCACCCAGAATCTAACTCTTGATCTCCGGGTCATTCGGCACACAGACACGATCACGAAATCTCAAGACACCATCTTGACCAATAGAAAAGTCCTCGGAGCTACCCTCGTCTTTGTGGAGTAGAATCCGTTGAAGATCCTCATTTGAACTCTGTTTACCCTTGATCTCATCGAGTAAGGTTGGTCGAACTGACATATGTGCTAAGGTACATTGAACGTCACCTTTCAGCACCATCTCCACATCTAGACTCTGCAAATCACGAATGATCTCCCTTGGAAGTACTAAAGCAGTGTTCAACGTATGACGAGTCTTTCTCCTCAAAGCGTCAGCTACCACGTTAGCTTTCCCTTCGTGATACTGAATGTCGATGTCGTACTCTGTCAATAACTCTAGCCATCTTCTTTGTCGCATATTCAATTCCTTTTGTGTGAATATGTACTTGAGACTCTTGTGGTCCGTAAACATCTTGACAGCAGAACCATGGAGATAATGTCTCCAAATCTTTAAAGCAAACACGACAACAACGAGCTCTGAGTCGAGAGTAGGGTAATTATCCTCGTGCTTCTTCAATTGTCTTGAGGCATAAGCCACTACCTTACCATGTTACATCAAAACACATCCTAAGCCATTCTTAGACGCGTCACTATAGACTTCGTACCCTTCAATTCCCGATGGCAAAGTCAAAATCGGCGCGCTTGTAAGATGTTTCTTCACCTCTTAAAAAGCAGCTTCACACTTTTCCGACCACACAAACTTCGTCGTCTTTTTCATCAAGTTTGTCATAGGCTGAGCTATCTTGGAAAATCCTTCCACAAACCTACGATAGTAACCGCTAACCCAAGAAAACTTGTGACCTCGGTCACGCTCTTCGGTGCAGACCAGTCTATCACAGCTCTAATCTTTTCCGGGTCAACAACAACTCCACTTTTAGACACCACATTTCCTAAGAAGGAAACAGTTTCTAACCAAAACTCGCACTTCGACAGCTTGGTGTACAACTGATGTCGTCTCAAAATCTCCAAAACTGTTCACAAGTATTGCTCGTGCTCATCAGCGTTCTTCGAATAGACCAAAATATCGTTAATAAAGACAACTACAAACTGATTGAGATAAGGCTGGAACGTACGCTTCATCAAATCCATTAACTTCATAGGTGCGTTCGTCAACCCAAAAGGCATCACCGTGAACTCGTAGTGTCCATACCTCGTCCTAAACGCGGTCTTTGCAATGTCAGGCTCGGAAATCTTGAGTTGATGGTATCCTAAACCTAAATCGATCTTGGAGAAAACAGTCGCTCCACGAAGTTGGTCAAATAGGTCGTCAATCCTCAGAAGTGGATAACGATTCTTTATCGTGATCTTGTTCAACTCTCGGTAGTCTATGCACAGTCTCATACTACCGTCCTTCTTACGTACGAACAGAACAGGAGCACCCCAAGGCAATACACTCGGGCGTATGTATCCCTTCTCCAGTAGTTCCTCGAGTTGCGTTTTCAGTTCTTTCATCTCTGCAGGAGCCATACGATATGGAACTTTCGAGATCGGAGCAGAACCTGGAGCTAAGTCAATCGTGAAGTCGATAATGCGTTGCGGAGGCATTCCTGGAATCTCGTCTGGAAAGACGTCAGCGTACTTCAAAACAACTGGAATAGGTTTTGAAATTTCGGCTTCTCGGCTTGTATCCACTACATGACATAGGTAAATCTCTTCACCTTTAGTCATACACTCCTTTGCTTTCATGGTTGCCACTACCTTCAACTTTGGCTTAACCACGACTCCTTTGTAGGTAATCCTCCTACCCTTCAGTCCACGCAACGGCACACATTGTTCAAAGCATTCAATCTTAGCCCTGTACTTGGCTAACCAATCCATTCCCAAAATCACATAAAAATCCTTCAAATCCATCTGAATCAAATCCACCGGCAAATCGGAACCAGCTATCCTAATCGGACACTTTTCATACAACGCTTTACAATTAACAATCATTCCATCTGGCATCCTAATATTTGCACGATACACAGAACTAGGCTCTAAACCTATCTTAGATGCAAAGCTCTTAGAAAGAACAGAGTGTGTTGCACCACTATCAAAAAAAAAAAAAAAGCAGGTTGAGAGTTAAACGAGAAAAGTACCAGCGATCACATTCGGGTTCGCTTCAGCTTCATTGCGGTTCAGCACATAAACCCTTCCATTCACCCCCCTATTGTTGTTGTTGTTCTGCACGGGGTTGGCAGGTGCGGGAAGTAGTGCTTGATTATTCCCAGCAGGAGCAGCAGTATTGTTGTGGTTGTTGTTGTTGTAACCCCCATTTCCACGGTAGTTACCACCATTTCCGCGATTAGCATTTCCATTTCCACCACTATTGTAGTTGTTATCGCGGATCTGGCCATTGTTCCTTCCACGACTCCAGCATTTAGAAGCTTTGTGACCAGGCTTGTTGCACTCGTAGCATTGAAGTACATCGCCATGACAGTTCTTGCCAGGATGCGTCTTCTTGCAGCGACTATAAGGTGTATTCCTCCTAGCTAACATCGTAGTTCTATGACTATTCGAGTCACAATTCATGTTCCCGTTGTGGTTCTGACCACCTTGGTTGTTGTGATTGCCGTTGTTCGGCCTTGGCCGCTTATCTGCGCCACCTGATTGGGAAGAATTCCCTTCGTCACGTTTATGCTTTCCGAGCAACGAATCACGACGATCCACAGCACGCTTTTGGTTCAAGGCTTTCTCATACGCTCCCTGGAACGTCAGCGAGTTTCCCATAACAAAACGCTGTATGTACCACTTCAAACCATCCTCGAACCTCTCGACCCGTTCAGCTTCGGTCGTCACCAAGTTAGGTGCAAAAGCAGCAAGCTCGTTGAACTTTGTTGCGTACTCAGCTACAGATAGCTTTCCTTGATAGATGTTCTCGAATTCCCGTTGCTTCTGGCGACGGACAGTTCTTGGATAGAACCGTTCACGAATAGACTCTTTGAACGCGGTCCACCCATATTCCTCAGTGGTGAGTAGATCAGTGCCCACATCGCTCCACCACTTGTTAGCCTCACCCTTCAGGTAGTACGTAGCGGTGTTGACCTTCATGTTGTTGGGCCGATTAGTCGCCCTAAACAACTTCTCAAACTCAGTAATCCAGTTCTCAAGCTTGGTGGGCTCAGAGCCACCCTCAAACGTCGGAGGTTTGAGTGCATCGAAATCCCTAAAGTTGCGCGTCTTAGGGTTCTGCGCGTTGTGATCTTGCCCTTGGCGCTCTTGCTGGCGCGTGATGTGTTCGACAACATTGGTAAGACCTACGTCTAGTCTCGCGAGTCGATCGTTGGTTGCCATTATAACAAATCTGAGACATAAAAGAGCAATGGCTGATCACCATTTCAGCAAAATTGGCACATTCGACCCAAATTGAGGTCTAATTGAGAGATATAGGTTATAATTGAAACCAATCTTTTGACATTTAGCAAATAGCATATAAGTTTCAATGATCGACCTTACATTGTAGGTCTAAGCAGCATACTTGCTTTGAATGTTCTCAGTTCCCATGCATAATAATTCGATATGCAATAAAAAAAGTAGACACATTGGTCTCACACGATTGATAAGCAATGACATTCGTAGTTCACACATCGAGGCTCCATACTATTTTAGTAGGGCAATAAACAATGACATTTGATTGCATACAATACATGCTTAGCCTTTGGCTCACAATTGATGCTCAATGAAAATTTCGCCATAACTCCGATATGGATTTCCCATCATGTCTACGCAATACGAGATAGCATTATGAAGCTATGAGTCAACCATGCAATTATGTGATAAAACAATCATATAGAACAAATTCTCAACGATATCATATAATCAAATGAAATAGTCTTGCAATGAGACAAATTGCAAGTAAATAGTAGTCATAAATATTTGTTGCCTATGCAACTACACCACCATCAAATTTGACCACGCAGGGTCATCACAATAGCTAAAGTTCAATAAAACTCAAGTAAAACTAATAAGGCAATAATCTAGTTCTACTTGACACTAGCAGACATCTTCTTCGCGCTAGGAGACTCGTCATGATCGTCCTTCCTCCTAGGCTTCACCTCTTTGCAGGGTGTGTATGAATAAGCATATCCACCGAACTTTTGAGGCATGAAACGCTTCCTAAAGTCGTCTGCATGCTTGCGCTTCTTGGTCCAGCAATACTCGCACATACCTTTCGGCTCAGGTACTAGCAGGTGGTTCACCTTCCACTCGATCTCTGATAGGCATAACTCAGCTGCGACGCCTCTAAAGCAAAGAGACCATCTCGTACCTTCTCCGTACTTCTTCTCGTGCAAGTGACCGCTCTTGGAGACTACCCCTACCAATCGACCGTGAACCTAATGGGAACATCCTCAAGCCAGGACGGTGAGGACCGAAAGCCGGAAAATACTCAAAGAACCACAGCTGCCATAAAAGCAACAAAATAAGCTCCAAGCCCAAAAGCAAGTACGTGCAAAGAAAAAAAAATGAATGGGCCTACCTCTAGTATCCTCCATGGACCCGAGATAGATGTCCTCTCACTCGTCTCCTTAGGCCTACAAGCCTGACGACACCATCTCACCAAGGAAGCATAAGCGAAAGCATCGAGGTTGTACTCATGGACCTTCGACAAATCCTCCAGAAATCTCAAGAAACCGACTTGACATACACTCTTCTTCTGAGCAAAGATGGTAGAACCCAACAAGCAAGCCAGGAAAATACGGGCTCTCTGCTCCTCAGTAAGCCCCTGCTCAGCCAGAGGCGCCCACAACCGCGCCAAAGAAACTCGATCCTTATCAAAGTGGACAGACACGGGCCCGTAAAGCTCAAGCAAACTGTCACTCTGTCGCCAATAGTTCGCGTCGTACAGAATACGGCGCCCTCTAAAGGATAGCCCCGTCAGCACAACAAACTGATAAGGGGTGGGGAACATCTCTCCTACAGGTGTATGGAAAGTGTTCGTGGAATCCCAAAACCTCTCCAATAACCCCCTTGCAATGATCCTAGAATCCCCCGAGTGACAAGCAGGGATAACAGTCAGGAAATGGTCCAAACCCGAACCCAGTACCAAGTTCTTAGCCCCCACTGAAAAGGTCTCCAGCATCATAGCCCAATGGGACGTAGCCCCATGAGCCTGCAACAAGACAACAACACCCTAGCCAACAAACAAATTTTCCTCAACACCCCATATACTAAAAATACAGCTAAAATAATTCCACACAAATTATATGTAGCTGACCACCAATCCAGTACAAGTCCCAATTTGTTCGTGTGCCGAAGCACTAACAGTTCCAGTTTTAAGTTCAAATATACTGAACAGAAAAAAAGGGGAAAAATCAGAAAACATACCAGCTCCAAGTTAGACAGATGACTCTGCCTATCCGGTAGTAGAACACTGCGGTTCCAGACCCCAGCCGGGCGCCAGTCCAGCCGCATGAAAGATCCTGGTACAGCCGAGCTCCATCTGCGTGACTAGTCGGAGGTGCTCTAGTAGAAGGTAACCCGGTGCGGAAAAGGCTCCGGTCATACTCCTCCTCACCCATGGGACGTTTTCCCTTATCCACGGGAGCCATGGGAACACAACGAAGCTTTCTCTCTCCACAAGTGGGAAAATAAAAGTTTCAGATTCACAAAGAACAAGCACCCATTCAACAATGCAACCCAAAATTCAGCAACTAGGCGGAAAAATAAGCAAGTTCAGGACAAAAACCGAAGAAATCGGTCAAGAATGGACTTACCTCAAGGAAAGTGGAGCACTCAACAATGGAGGAAGCTCTCGACAATGGCTCTCGACAATGAAGAAGAAGAAGGCACGCGAAAAAAAAGAGAAGCGCTGAAGCGCTTTTTACTCGGCTCAAGCCCAGCGCCGCTCGCGACGCTCGCCAGAGCCGCTAGCGGCCTTCAACAAAGGCCCAGCGCCACTAGCGGCGCTGACCTGGGCCGCTAGCGGCCCTACAGACCTACACACGCGGGCCCACTTGCTGCCCCATGGCCCCTTTTTCCAGTCCAAAGTTCGTTACTTCAGTTCGTTTGCGGCAAATAAAGAACCAAGCGCGGGAGCAAAGTACTCCGGCCCACAAATTCAAATTCGACAGTTGGCCCATTTTACGGTACCAACTATTTTCAGGTAAAACTAACCCGTTTATTTCTGGAGGTCCCAGATACTGAAACTCGGATCTACACTACGACAACCCTTGCCGCCCAGAGTGCCACAATTTTTTAAGCCCGGAAATTCTATCGGCCTTACGGCTCAGTATTACAAACTTCGGGCCAGTCAATGATCGCTAAAGCTATTGCGGTCAAACTGTCCTTCTGCGAAATTACAAATTTTGGGGTCAATCAATGGTCGCTTAAACTATTGTGGTTAAACTGTCCCTCTGCGAGGTTACAAATTTTAGGATCAGTCAATGGTCGCTTAAGTTATTGCGGTTAAACTGTCCCTCTACGAGGTTACTTATAATGTGTCAGTCAATGATTGCTTAAACTATTGCGGTTATATTGTCCATTATCTTTTATATGTGTTTTAGTCAATGATTGCTTAAGCTATTGCATTTAAACTGTTCATATGTCCTAACCATTTTTGCAGCCGTTATTTTAATCGCGCTGTCTCGTTGACCTTTTCGTTTCTCGTACAAGGGCGGAATCTCGACATCCGCCGAGCAGTGTTTAGTCACTGTTTGTCGAAGCACTCCAAGTTGATCATTCTCAAAGTATTACTAACCTTTTCTTTCACTCTGAATACAGGTCCCCAGCAGACGTTTAGATCATATACAAGCGGTGTTCTATCCTGCTACCATAACCTTTATTTTTCTTGTGTTCACAGAGATGAAATCTTAGCGCGCTACGAGCATGTCCCAACTCAGGTTTGTCTTCATATGCATACACATTGTACACTCTCACACACCGTGTGCACATCAGCATCCTGCATGTCGCCTTCGGATTACTTTGATCTTCGCTTTTACTCAAGCTCGATCAAAGTGGGGGCTTCTGTAGACGCCAAAAAAGCGTCTTCAGATTTCTCCGCAAAAGCCCGATGATGAAAGTAGTAATTTATAAACTTGAACTACTATTTTTGCTTTAATAGTTAAGATAAGGCCTCAGGTTTTTCCTCCAAACACTCCTTCATTCCATTTCATTCAAAAGCCCCATTCAAGAGCTTTCAAACGACACGTCTCATGCCTCTTTCTGACTCCCGATCGCCAAGTTGCGATTTAGGGGTAAAACCGTCTCTTACCGTTCAAGGGTAAAACGGTCTTTTCAAATTTTTTGGGGATATTTAAGTTCCTCCGAAAAATAAAAACATACTGGATGACGTCATTATGACGACATCCAGCTGGCTGCTGACAGCCGTCAGCGGCCCTGGGATAAATCCTAGGGCCGCTAGCGGCGCTGACCATATTTCCAGCGCCGCTAGCGGCGCTGACCCTGCTTCGAGCCCGACTCTTTTTTCGGCCCAAAATCCAAATTTCGGCTCCTTTTCAGCCGTTCAACCCTACTTCCTGCGCCTATAAATACGACCCTCCACCCTTAGTTCAAAACACACAGTCTACAGTTGACAACCTCTATTCTCAGTAGTATTGACTCTGAGCTTCCCCCTCTTTCTTCCAAACTTGAGATCTATTTTGCCATTTTTCTCAAATATAGCCTACAATTCAGGTACGAATTCCTGAGGGCTCAAATTAAATTAACTTCCTAACTATTTATTTTCTAGTAGTCATAATGTAGATATCATGCTAGAATAGATTTTTTATTGCTTCCTAAATATTGTCTATATAGTCGTTGTGCTGCTCAACTTGTCAAACCGAATGCATGTCTAAATAAGGGTTAATAGTAATAGTAAATGTTGTGATGCTTGTGATGAACCAATTAATAGTCTAAGTCTAGGTTGTTAATCCGGTTTTGCATGGGAACTATGTCTTTAAATTATTAAGTAAACTTGAGTTAGTAGAGGCCATCATAAACGGGCGAGTTGGGTGCCTAACACCTTCCCACCTAGTACCTTCGCTCCCGAACCTATTATTTTTGGGTACTCATATGTTCTATATGAGGGGGAGTCTTTCTAAAAACATGATTAGTTCACTTTTCGCGCAATTGGGTTGTCCCTTCGGTTTGTCCCTTCGATAAAACGTCGATAGCAGATTTGTGACCTCTTTCATAGTTTTTATTCAATTCATGTCTTTCCAAAATCCTTTCTAACTCGATGGTCCATTGAACTTATCTAAATCCCCAACTTACAAATTTTCTATAAGAACGCACTCTGTGGAAACCAATACTCATATAAAAAATATTGTAAGAAAATCCCGGGTCCTTACAGAAGGTGCGATCCTTCCTTGGACAACAAAGTGCATGCGGGCCACATGATTCCTTCGTCAATGAAGGCTTGGATCTTGTCCCTCAACTTCCTGCAGTCATTGGTGTGATGTCCGCACGCTCGGCACTATTCACAGTAGATGCTTGGATTCCCATTTTCTGGAAGGAGCTTATAAGTGGGTCCCAATTGATGAATGTAGCCATATGCCCTCATTTGTGCAAAAACTCGATCTTTAGGCCAACGGGATTGCCCTTGATCAGGGACGACTTTGTCATTCTCTAAAGACGTAATCCTTTGTTCCAGCTAAGCAACTGTCTTTTGTAGCCTTTTGATTTCTATGTGATTGACAATTGTATTTTGAGACAGGTGTTCAATATCCTCTTGGGCTTCAAGGAGGTCTGAGTTTTGTTTGCTTTTGCTTCAATACTCGGGGAGACTAGGGGTCTCATCTGGATCGAAGCCTGCTTGGATTTTGGCCTCTCGAAAGGCTCGGTCTAATTGCTGTTCAAGGCCAAGGGATTCATCATGAGTATCAAGAGCCGAGTCTTTTGAAGCTTCACAGATCGGATATGCAATTGTCACAAAATGGGTTTTGTTTTTCTTTGCGGCTTGGACCATTTCTGTCCCCAGTACAAGACGAGAATTGTTCTGTGCATCTTCAGCTGGGGAGCGTTTGATGGATCCTGACATGATCCTGAATGAGAACACGACCATTTAGAACCAAGGAGACCACGAGACTCTCATCTAAGAAAAAAGAACAACCCACACATATAGAGAAAAATGAGAAAAATAGAAAAAATATGGACTATCCTATTTTTATTTTTTTTCTAGAGTCAAAGATAATGAAACATGGGATAAATAAATAAATAAATAAATCGACATTGTTTATTTTCTTCTTTTTTTTCAGCGCCATTTTTTTTTTTTTTTTGCACGCCATTTTGTTTGCTCTACTCTATTAATTTTGCTCGTTAATGGAAGAAAATGTTGAGTTATTGTTTTACCTTCTCAAATATTATGCTTTTGTTTTTTTTAGAGGTTTATGATATTCCTGAATTTCTTTGCGGTAGTAATGTTAAAGATTCCCGATTTATATGCAGAGGTAAATGGCATTGTACATTGCTGATGATGACTAATACGAAATACCCATAAAAAATGAACATCAAATATGCAAAGGCAAGTCGCTGACTACTTCAGCGACTTCGTTGTTAATAAGTCGTTGGTTTACATAGCGACTTATCTCTTACCCGATCAAAAAAAAAAGAAATAATTCGTGCTTGTTGTAGTACGAGCCTACGTGGACACCGCTTTGGTAAATATTTTTAAGACCAACCCAAAATGGTATTATTTTAATTTTTAGGCACCAATTACGAAAAAGGTTCGGATATTAGAGAGAGAGACTGACTCGCTTTTTTTTTTACTAAAAGCTCCTAGGAAATTGTTCATGACTTCGACGCTATATGAAAATATATCATCGGGGAAACGAGTGCTCATTGAATTGAATTCTCGCACTATTATTGGGCATTAGGAACTACCTAAAAATAAAAGAAAAAGACTACTAGCACGTGATTACATGTTGGCACATAGTCACGACATTCATGCATTAAGGCAAGCATTACAACGACGTAGTTACAGGCAAACATGCGATTAGACGGGCATTACAATGACACATGCACAACAAGCAAGTGAATGCACGAATGTGGGCTAGAGGCTTTTGGCTCCTGTGAGGTTACCACAATAAATTACAATTTTCGTTCGGCGGATGGTCCACACATTAATTGTAATTGTTTTCACCAACAAGAGTCGATGAGTCGTGGGTAAGGAAGTGTTGGCTTGCACGATAGGATAACTTTATATTCCTTTAGATATACGGGTCGTCTGCGAGTTACAGCTCTTACTTCCTCGAGGGTCGATATGGATCAAAAGTTGTGCGAAGGCACATGCAAATGATGCAATATATGGAACATGTTATTAAATAATTAAGAAAACTTGACTTTTGAGTTTCACCCTCTTAAATAATCCCCAGTGAAGTCGCCACCGTAAGGACCCGGATTTTTCGACTCCTCTTCCCCACGGAGTGTGTCCTTATAGAAAATTTATATGCTGGGGGCTTAGATAAGTTCAAGGAACCGTCGAGTTAGAAAAGCGTTTGAAGAGACTTGAATTGAATAAAACCCATGAAAGAGGTCAAAATTCTGCTACCGGCGTTTTACCGAAGGGACAATCGAGTAGCACGAAAAGTAAACTAATCATGTTTTTAGAAAGACTCCCGCTCATATAGCACATATGAGTACCCAAGAATTGAGGGTTTGGGGGCGAATGTACAAGGTGGGAAGGTCTTGGGGCGTTTTCTAACGACCTCTACTAACTCAAGTTTGCTTAATAATTTAAAGACATAATTCACACACAAAATCGGATTAACAACCTAGATTAGACTATTAATTGGTTCACCACAAGCATCACGACATTGATTATTAACCCGTATTTTAGACATGCATTTGATTGGCAAATTGAGCATTATGACAGCTAGACATGCTTATTTACAGAATTGAAAGACAGTTTTTAGGAAGAAATAAAAGGCATATAGCATGATATATACATTTTGACTAGTAGAAAATGAACAGTTAAGCAATTAATTTGATTTGAGCCCATGAGTTTAGTACCTGAACTGTACGCTATTTAGCAAATGAATAGTAAAATTAGATCTCAAGCAAAGAATAGAATTGATTTGGAAGAAAAAGGGAGAAGCTCAAAGTTAATACCACTGAGAATAGAGGTTGTCAACTGTAGACTGTGTGTTTTGAAATGAATGTGGGTTTTACCCTTTTGCGGTGAAAGACGGTTTTACCTCGATTGGCAACTTTGTAACCGAGGTTCGGAAAAGGACACGAGAGGTGTCCTTGGAAAGCTCTTGAACGAGACTTTTGAATGTGATTAAGATAAAGGTGCAATTTGGACAAACTTGAGACCTCATTTTACCTATCAAAGCAAAAATAGCATTCAAGTATATAAATTACTCCTTTCATTGTCGGGTTTTTCGGAGAAATCTGACGAAGCTTTTTAGTTTTTAGGCGTCTACAGATATGCTTAAATTCTCACACTTTATCCCTTGTTTCATTTGTCACGTGCTATAAAATCAATTCCCACATCTCTTTTCTCTTGATACTTTTGTCACATCCTGCAATTTCGAAACAAAACATAACTGAAAAATCAATATGGATAGTTGTCTATTTAAAGGATTGCTCAATCCAAACAGCTATTGTCACTGTTGAATTTGCTGAGTCCAGCTGACCTAGGCAGGTGCAGATGATCGGTTCTTAAGTGCTTGCGAGTAAAAAGGGATCATTTAACAGGTATACACGAAATAAGGGAAAGAGAAATAGGGAGACAGGAAGAAAGCGCGTGCTTAAGGTTCAATTTGGATAAGCTGAATTTCAATATATTAGATCCAAATTAGAACAAAAAAGAACCACTTGAGCAGCAATTGCAATACTCAAAGGAGCAAGGAAAGTCGGGAACTAACATACCATTCGAACAACCATAGCAAAACACTTTAAATCACTAAGATCAAATACAGTGGCGATAAACTAAAGTAAAAATGGTAGCTGGACTAAACAACTGTTAGTACAAAATTATTGGATATGAATAAACTAGAGAAATTTGGATATGGCTTCTAGACATGTACAAGTACACTTTCCTGAAAGTTTAGTTTCGACTCTCTAAGAAGCGACCGGGTTACACGAAACAACTTTCGAGATACAAAGAAGTCCAGAGTATATTGTTCGCCCCACAATTATACTCCACTACTATGCTTGTATTGTTGATATTTGTCTTAACCAAGATGATAAACCATCATCTTTAATGTCCATGGTGTTCCGTCATGAAAAGAGATCAATCTCATTCATTCATGACTAACCTAGACCAAGAAGATGATTCTCTTCTTATCCAAGGAGAAATCTCATTCTCCTCATCTTTATCTCTCACCCCATATGCCCTATTTATAATAGATTATATGGGTGGTTATTGGTGGTTACACAAATGCTTATTAGTGACAAATATCTCTCCCTAAACATTTAATTATAACTACCACTAACACATGGCTAGACATGAGAGATACTAATCACTTTAAAAAATTTCCAACAACCAAAAAGCTATGTACAATAGCTTAGGTACAGTGCAGTTCAGAACTTAACAGTACAAAAAAGTAGGAATGTAAAAGCTTGATCAGATCATCACAAATAACAGTTGCAACTCACATATATACAGAGCACCATCAAAACAGCCCTGGTAGTAGCTGACAGCAGCACCAGACAGTAGTTTCAGTTAGTAGCTGACAGCAGCACTAGACAGTAGTTTCAGTTTATAGATTCTAACTACATTACCCCGAACATAATTCAGTAGTCTCAACTTCTAACTACAACACCCCTAAAATATAAGTGATAAAATGTCTAATGTACATCCCAAATTGCATGAGCATAGTAGCAAATAGTACTCTCATAGTTTCATACATTTTCAGTCCCACCTACAACTGAAACTAACAACATATCTTTGTGATCACCATCAAGGCCGAGGGTAGACACTTGAAGCACAAGCATGCAACATCAGAGAACATGGGAGAATACGAGATAAACAAGAAATAGACCGTTTATGACAGATGGAACAATTAAACCATAGGAAAATGGTAACATCATGTGAGTCCCAAATTTTGTGAAACTGTAAGGACCCGGGATTTCTCACGCCTCGGAGTGTGTCCTTATAGAAAAATTTATAAGTTGGGGGCTTAGATAAGTTCAAGGAACCGTCAAATTAGAAAACATTTGAAAAGACTTGAATTGAATAAAAACCATGAAAGAGGTCAAAATTCTTCTACCGGTGTTTTACCGAAGGGACAACCCAAAGTGAACTAATCATATTTTTAGAAAGACTCCCTCTCATATAGAACATATGAGTACCCAAGGATAAAGGGTTTGAGGATGAAGTACGAGGTGGGAAGGTGTTAGGCACCCAACTCGCCCGTTTTATGACGGCCTCTACTAACTTAAGCTTGCTTAATAATTTAAAGACATAATTCCCACACAAAACCGGATTAACAACATAGATTTAGACTATTAATTGGTTCATCACAAGCATCACAAAATTCATTATTGACTCATATTTAGACATGCATTCGATTGACAAGTTGAACATTACATCAGCTAGACATGCTTATTTACATAATTGAAAGACGGTATTTAGGAAGCAATAAATGACATGATTTGCATGATATCTACATTTTGACTACTAGAAAATAAACAGTTAAGCAATTAATTTAAGGGAAATTTGAGCCATCAGGAGCTCAGTACCTAAACTGTAGGCTATTTAGCAAATGAATCGTAAAATAAGATCTCAAGCAAAGAATAAAATGATTTGGAAGAAAGATGGGGAAGCTTAGTATTAATACTCTTGAGAATAGAGGTTGTCCATTGTTGACTGTGTGTTTCGAACTGAGCGTGGAGGGTTGTATTTATAGTGGACGGAGTAGGGTTGCTAGGCAGAAAAGATAGGGCTGAAACTGAAGAAATCGTGTGAAACAGGTATCGCTAGTTGGCTCAGCGGGAGCGGCTAGCGGCTCTGGAAATTCATTAAAGAGCTAGCGACTCTCGAGCTTCTAGGTGGATGTCGTCATATGACGACATCCAGTTATATTTGAATTTTTGAGATAAATTTGAATATTCCGTAAATGTGAAAATATCGTTTTACCCTTCTGCGGTGAAAGACGGTTTTACCCTCGATTGGCAACTTTACAACCGAGGGTCGGAAAAAGACACGAGAGGTGTCGTTGGAAAACTCTTGAATGAGGCTTTTGAATGTGATCGAAATAAAGGAGTGATCGAGGAAAAGCCTGAGACCTTATTTTACCTATGAAAGCAAAAATAGCATTCAAGTGCATAAATTACTCCTTTCATCATCGGGCTTTTGCGGAGAAATCTGACGACGCTTTTTAGGCATCTACAGAAGCCCCCACTTTGATCGAGCTTGAGTAAAAGCGAAGATCAAAGTACTCCGAAGGCGACATGCATGATGCTGATGTGCACTTGGTGTGTGAGAGTGTGTAGTATACGTGCATATTAGGGCAAACCTTGACTGAAACGCGCTCGGTGGATGCTAAGATCTCATCTCTGTGAACACAAGAAAAATAAAGGTAATGTAGCAGTGGCAAAACGCTCGCGGTGGGGAATTGACGCCTGCAAGGGACCTGTATTCAGAGAAAATGAGAAGGTTAGCGAGACAACGCAACCACTACTTTGTGCGTGATTGGCTGTAGATGGAAAGTAACACTTTGAGAGTGAACAGTATGGAATGCTTCATCCCCAGCAAACAGTGACTAAACACCACTCATACCGCTAAATGTATTTGGGGAACATTCATCTAGAAAATGCTCAAAATTAAAGCTTTAGTGCTAAGCTAAAATGTAATTTTAGGGTACATTGACCCCTGCACAAAAATAGAGCTTTAGTGCTATCCTAAAATGTAATCTTAGGGTAAATTGATCCCTGCACAAAAATAGAGCTTTAGTGCTAAGCTAAAATGTAATTTTAGGGTACATTGATCCCTACACAAAAATAGAGCTTTAGTGCTAAGCTAAAATGTAAATTTAGGGTACATTGATCCCTGCACAAAACTAGAGCTTTAGTGCTAAACCAAAATGTATTTTAGGGCACATTGATTTCTTAAAAGTTCAGAAGAACATTTGTCCCTTCAAAGAATTATATTCAGAGGGTCCTTCATCCCTGCACAGAATTATAATCATAGGGTCCTTCGTCCCTGCATAAAAAATTATATTCAGATGGCCCTTCGTTCCTGTATAAAAAATTATATTTAGAAGGTCCTTCTTCCCTCCACAAGGATCATATTCAGAGGGCCCTTCATCCCTGCATAAAATTATTTTCAGAGGGCCCTTCGTCCCTGCATAAAATTATTTTCAGAGGGCCCTTCGTCCCTGCATAGAATTATATTTAGAGAAACATTCGTCCCTGCATAAAATTAGAATTAGCACAGCGCTTAGTGCTAAATAAATGTGTTTAGAAAATACATGGGCTTGTGCATTTGGGGGGTCTGCAAAACAAACAAGTTAGACTTACCTGATAGTAGACGGTAACGTAAAATGGACAGACTGTTGAATTTTGAATTTTGTGGGCCAAGGAGCCTGTTATCGCGCACTTGGTACTAATCTTCGCCGCGAATAAATTGTGCCAAATAACGAATTTTGGGCTGAAAAGACGATATGGGGCCAGCTGGGGTCCCGCGCGTGCAGGCCAGCAACAACCGCTGGTGGCTCTGGCTGTCGAAGGGGGAGCCTCTGGCGGCCCTTGCTAGGGCTGCATATATTGGGATTTTGCGAGCTTCAGCTTGCGTTTTTGCATTGTCTTCTTCATTCGGCCGAGCTCCATCCACTATTGTCAAAGCTTCAAATGTTTTGTGGGTTAGTCGATTCTTGACCAAATTCCTTGCTTTTAGTCTTGAACTTGCTTATTTTTTCGCCTACTAGCTAAATTTTGGGTTGCATTGTTGAACAGGTTCTTGTATATTACGAATCTGACACTTGAAATTTCCACTTGTCGAGAGAGAAAGCTTGAAAACACTTGTTAATGGCTCCCAAAGACAAAGGGAAGAGTCATATGACCGGGGAAGAGGAAAACATGGACCTCTTTTGTACCGGGTTTCCGTTATCTTGGAAACCTCCTCCACACCATATGGACCGGGCGAATTTGTATCAGGACTCATTCATGCGTATGGATTGGCGTCCTGCAGAGCCTTGGGACCACAACATGCTTCTGGTCGACAGACCGAGTCACTTGTCCAACTTACATCTTGTATGTTTCTGACTTCCTCGGTTTTGTTCATTTTTGTTTATTTTCTACTGAAAAACTTTCGTTGTTAGTGCTTCGGTACACGAACAAATTAGGATTGTACTAGATTGGTGGTCAGCTGTGTATAATACTTGTGTGGAATTATCTGGGTTGGAATTGTAGTATATGGGGTATTGAAATTTTGTTTTGTTGGCTAGGGGGTTGGGACATATTTACAGGCTCATGGGTCTACTTCAAATTGGGCCATGATATTAGATTATTTTTCTGAGGACACAAGGGGGATAGTTCGGTCTTCGGGTTTTGAGTCATTTTTGTCTGTCGTCCCGTCTTGCCATTCAGGTGAAACTCGGGTAATTTTCCTTGGGCTGCTGGAGAGGTTTTAGGATACTACGAACACCTTTCATACACCTGCTGGAGAGATGTTCCCTACGCCGTATCAGTTTGATGTACTAATGGGCTTGTCCTTTAGAAGGCGTCCTTTGCTGTACGACGCGAGCTACCATTTGCAGGCGGATAGGTTGCTTGAGTTGTATGGGCCTGTTGCTCTTCTTTTTGAGGGGGGACCGAGTCTCCCTACCGAGGTTGTGGGAGGTTTTGACCGAGAAGGGGGTCAATGAGGATCAGCGGGCCCGTATCTTTTTGGCTTATCTGTTGGGGGCGACTATTGTTTCACAAAAGAAGAGTGTATGCTAGATCGGCTTTCTTCGATGTCTGGAGGATTTGACCGTAGTACATGAGTACAACTTTGGCTCCTACTTATGCTTCCTTAGTGAGATGGTGTCGACAGGCTTGCAGACCTAAGGCGACGAGCCGGAGGACGTCCACTTTTGGTCCTTGGAGGATACTGGAGGTAGGCATATCTTCTTATTCTTTGTACAAATGCATGTTCTATAGTTGACTCGTATCTTATTATATCTGGTTGTATGGCAGTTGTGATTTTTTGAGTATTTTCCAGCTTTCAGTCCTCATCGTCCTGGTTTGAAGATGTTCCCACTAGGTGCACGGTAGGTTGGTAGAGATAGCCAATTGTCTTCCTCTTTGGAGGATTTCCGGGTTTCATTTGAGAGCCGAGATGCGTCAGAGGTATGTTGTCCTCGACTTGTTTTTTGGTTCATTTGGCACGAATGAACTCTGACCTTGTATTCTGTAGGTACTGTGGGCCGCTTTTGACGATGTTCCCGAGGTTTCATCCCATATCACTACCGAGTCCTACAGGGTGTCTACCCTGCGGAAAGTGTTGGAGGGGTTGTTTAGCTTTGAGTGGTACTTGAGGGACCGTCTGACTCGCCTAATATCTCCACGCTTGCGTAGCCACTTGGTTCCGGAGGATCCTCCTATGATCATGTTTCACTTGCGTAGTCTGAGCGTGGCTGACTTGACGGTCATTATTAGAGGTGTTGCGGCCATGCAGCTTGTACTACCAGAGGTTGAGGGTTTAGACTGCACGACAGTGTACCTCGCCTACTGCTTGGATCGCTTGACGACGGACCTTATTGGTAAAATCTTGATTCATGTCTTACAATTGTATATGTAGCATGCTGACTTTTGTGTCTTTGTAGGCGAGGCAGTAGAGGGCTAACCGTTTCCTGATGATTGTGTGGGGATAAGTTTTTATCCTCTCTTGTTTTCTTACTTATACTGTTTTCAAATACTGACTCTGTCTCTTGTCTTTTTTTTGTAGCTGAACAGGGAACAAACTTCTCAAGTCTTCAAGCTCATTCACTTGTTGAAGAAGGGCTATAGCTGAGTGATGGGCCGAAGAAAGAGTTCTTGATCCGGGACTACAAGTGTAAGTGCATTTTGTCTTTTTGTTTAACTAAGTGAGGTGCTTAGTTAACATTCTTGTCTTGATTTTGTATAGATGTCGCAGTCTTCGTCTTCAGTGGGACCACGACATTCACCGGCGAGAGTTTCTTCGGCGAGTAGACCGTCTTTTGCTCGGTCTCCTACTGTTGTGGTGACTAGGCCTCCTCCTGATGAGGTGTCTGGGCCGTCTAGGCCACACCTCCATGTGCCAAAGATGTTTCCTACAGCGGGTTTTCAGCCTTCTTTGAGTAGTAGGCCCATCATGACTCCTGTGAGTGGAGGTTTGGCAGATGCTCCTGGATGGGGTGTGCCTCAGGCTGGGCCTTCGCATCAGAATGTAGCTATGGACTTTGCTTGTCAGGCTGTAGAGAACATCTTCGGACCGGGGCATTCGGCGAGTACCCCCATGCATGCGCCTATGTTTGATGGTCGAGATATGAGGCCTAGTTACAGCAGACCGATTTACAGCTCGTTCAGCACTCAGGGCTCTTTCTACTATTTGGGAGGGAACTTCAGTCATGGGCCCGCTGCTGAGGATGAAGCTGATAGCAATGGTGATGACAGCCCCATTTGAGTAGTGTAAACTTGACTTGTAGATTCCTGTCCTTTGAAACTCGAACACCTGTTTTTATGTGTTTTTATGAATAAGCAAGCTATTATGACTCAATTATGCATGTCCGATCTCTAAATTTGTAACATGTTATGCAGTAAAGAGAAGGACAAAATTTAGGGAATAAAATAAAGAATAAGGTAAAGATTGTAAAAGAAAAGGCAAAAATTACCCATATTATACCCCCCTAAGAAAAAGAAAATAATAAAAAAAGAAAATAGAAAAAGGTTAAAACTAAAAGAGTCTCGGGGCTGTAACCTTGCCGTGTTTGTGAATCGGACTCAGACCCGTGCAAAATGGACCAATTGGATGGACGAGGTCAAGGCCGCTAGCGGCCCTAGGCACAGCCGCTGGCGGCTCTGGGGCCTGTGTTGAGGGCCGCTGGCGGCTCTTGTTTTGGGTTGTTTGTGAATTTCTGAATCTTTTCCTGCCCGACTTTTTGCCTATAAATAGGATTTACGGGATATCTAATGTCGTTTCTCTTTTCAGACTTCAACTCCCAAATTTCTCTGTTCGATGCTTGGTGCAAAAATCTGACTGTGGAAGATAAACTAGAATTGGCTCCGTATCACATCTCAATCCTGTTGGCTTTGAAACCGACTAAGATTATGTGGCCTCTTCTACGATCTGCATTGAACTATTGGGATCCAGAATTACACGTTTTCCGTTTTGGTAACTCTGAATTATGCCCTTTAATAGAAGAATTTGTTGCTATTACTAACATGTATGATATTCTTCCCCCAGCTTTGCCTTATTTGAGGGATGGTTTTAGCAATCAATATAGGAAATCTCTAGGCTTGTCATCTGCGGAAGCCAAAAGCATGATTCTCGGTATCGATGTGGACTTAGTTCAAATCGGTGAGAAATTTGCTTCCTCTTATAAGCAGGATGTAATATTCAGTTGTTGCCAACGACGAGCCTTTGTACTCTGTTTGCTAAACCGCCTATTGTTTGTCATTGCAGAATATCTGATCTGGGTATGGCCTCGTTGTTGCGAGTAGTAGATCAAATGGCTGAAGGGCATTCTTCTTTGCATTTGGTTGTAGGAGAAAGCATTATAGGGCTTGACATGTTAAAGGTATTGCCTAGGGAAGCATTTTCTGGCAGCCCTTTAATGCTTCAAATCTGGTTATGTGAGCATCTGAGGTTGATAGAATCACCGGAAAAGATGATAGCTCGTTCTCCTAATGCTTGGAAGAGAAGAACTTATACTGCTGCTAGCTTTCTGGTCAGAAAAAGGTTGTATAATGAGAAAACCCTTGCTGAGTGGGATGCCTTTTTCATTGTCGGACCTGCTATTCGTTGGTATGTACCTTGGTGGGGTTTGACTTCTTTGGTTGCCTGGTGTAAGAATATCCAATACACTAAGATTTTCCTTCTAGGATCATGAGGCAATATGAGTTGAAATAGGTTATCCCTCGTCAGGAGACTACGAGACAAACTGTCATGGCTTTGACAACTGATTTTGCTCAGAGCTAGAGTGAATACCGCCGAGGCAGGGATCATTGGATAGTGCCCTGGATAATTTCCCCAACTCAAGTTTCTGAAACTTATATATTTATCCTGGCTTTCTTGCAATGATAGAGAAACAAGGAGAGTCCTTCGTCATGAGGAGTGGAACCAACTAGTACCTAGGTCTGACTCAGGAACAGAGAGCAAGAAAAGAAAGGAAGGGCCTTATCAAAAAGGCTATCATGTTTTGAAAAGAGGCAAACTCCCAGCTCAAGGAGACGATCATAGATCGTCCTCAAGCCAAAGTCCTTCATAGAAGAACTCTTCAACGAAGCCTTCTAAATGGAAGAATGATTAAAATAGTTTTCTTTAGAAAGCAAGTCTAGTTTTGAAATAAAAAGTAATAAGAATTTGTTTAGCTTAAACCCTCATTAGTTGCCTTTTTTTTTTGTAACCTTAGGAAATTTCAATTTACGTAATGTAAGCTTATTCGTTCAGTTTGAATAAAGATTGTCCTTTTTGAATGAGTTGAATGGAATTTTGGATTTATTTTGGTCGGGCCCCTTAAAAGGGTTACCTACGTATCTAGTGTGGAATCAGGCTAGCGTAGTTCGTTCCATTGTGTACGTAGTACTTCTTCAGTTGATACAAATTTGTGAGCTGACTGAACTCGATGCCGTCAATATCAATAAGTCGGACTGCACCTCCTAATAGGATATCTTTGATGCTGAATGGACCGGACCAACTCCGTCGGAATTCGCCTCTAGGGTCAGTAACTGGTGCACGCAATTCCTTCCAAACTATGTCACCTTCTTTCAGATTTCGAGGTCGGACATTTTTGTTGAACGCTCTTACCATGCGTTGTTCGTACATGTGTGAGTGGTTTAGAGCCCGTAGATGCCTTTCATCCATGAACATGAGTTCATCAAAACAGGCTTGCATTCATTGTGTTTTTGAGAGTTCACCTTTTTTTTTTGGCAATTAAAATGATATTTCATTAATTAGCGAATAAAGCATTAAAAACCTGGGTTCTAAATGAACCTCTCAAACAGACTCCCCACCTCACAAAATACAATAACTCTACTAATAGAATAGCCACATACCCTTCAGATATGAGCTCACCTTCTATGAAGGGTATCTCATACCCAAGGGCAGTTTACAATCAGTAGAATGCAATTACACAAGGACTCAACTAGGACTCAGACCATCCAGATCATACAAAAACTTTTGCAGCTTCACATGGCCTTGAACACGAACATATACCTGGTTCTGCAGCTATCTAACAATAACACCAGGGTCACACTTCTTCCCTTGAAATACTCTGATATTTCTCTCAGTCCAGATTGCATATACTTCATCTACAAAGCACATTTTCACAATTGCAGCTTGAGCATTCTTCCCTTTGGATATTCTGATCACCCATTCACATTCCAGATGCCAAGAGAGAATGTTCCTGTTGAAACCCATCCATCTCAGGACATTCTGCCACACTCTGAGAAAACTTGCAAGCAAATAACAGATGCTACATGGTCTCCAGTTGATCTCCACACAAAGAGCACATAAGGTCACATTGGATACCCCAGCTTGCAATAACATATTTTGTCCTCAGTTTACCATGCAAGCTAAGCCACAAAATAAATATTGACTTTGGTCTTGCTGCATTAGAGCATATAAGATTCTTCCAGGGGACTACATCACATAATCCCCGCAGCAAGAAATAGCATTTACCAATAGAGTATTTACCTCCCTTTTGTACACAGCTCCACTCCCCAATCACAGGCAGAAATTTCCTCATATTGAATATTTTCTGCACCATCCAAGAGGCCTGTTTGGGGATATCCAGACTCCACACATCCTTACTTTTAATGTAGTACATATGGACCCATTTAATCCATAAGGTATCCTTCTTAGAGCTAAGTGCCCATAGAAGTTTACTGACAGCTGCATTGTTCCATAACTTCAGGTTCAGAATATTACAACCTCCAGCTCTTTTAGGAAGGCACACCTTGTCCCACACAAGCAAAGCTCTTTTTGTTACTTGAGCTTCCCTGAACAAAGGAAGCTCCTGCAGGCAGCTTCAAGTAGTTCATGATTTTCTAGGGCAGAATGAAGAGTTGTGACCAATATGCTTGAATCACAAAAAGCACTGCCTTGATCAATTGCAACCTACCTGCATAAGAGACAAACCTAGCTGCACAATGTCTCCACTTGCTAGTCATCTTCTTTATCAGAGGCTTACACTAAGATACAGTAAGCCTCTTTGTGGAAAGGGGAACCTCAAGATACTTTACAGGTAGAGTATCCTCAGAGTAACCAAGCAGGGTCAGAATTTCATGTTCCACATCACCTGCCACCCCACCACAATAGACTTGACTCTTTGCTAAATTTGCTTTCAAACCAGAGACCTCCAAAACATGCTCAAATTTAGCTTGTAATAATCTCACAGATGCAGTATCTCCTCTACAAAAAAGGCAATAAATCATCTGCAAAGCACAGATGAATTATACCCAGTTTCTTGCATCTGGGATGGAAGTGGAAGCTGTGTTGGTGATGAAGAGTAGAAAGGACTCTATGCAGGTATTCCATCACTAAAGTGAACAAGAAGGGAGACATGGGGTCACCCTGTCTTAATCCCTTCTTTGCAAGGAAAGATTCAGTAAATTCTCCATTCAAACTAATTGAATAGCTAACAGTTTGAATGTAAGTCATCATCCACCTGATAACCTTTGCAGGGAAAGCCAACTCCCTAAGCATCAGTTAAATAAAACATCATTCTCCGGAATCATAGGCTTTCTGTAGATCCACCTTTATCATGCACCTTGGGGAAATGTGTTTCCTAGAGTAGCCCTTAACCAGCTCATGACTCAAAATGATGTTGTCAGAGATCAATCTCCCTGGGACAAAAGCTGATTGACTAGCACTAACAACTGAACCAATAACATGTTGTAATCTATGAGTGAGCACCTTGGATATGATCTTGTACATAACAGTACAGCATGTAATATGCCTGAATTCTCTAATAGAGGAGAGGTTTTGCACTTTAGGAACTAAGGAGACCATTGTATTATTAATTGCTTTCAGAAACAAACCCTTATGAAAAAAATCACAAACAGCTGCAGTTACCTTATTGCCAATAATGTTCCAAGCTTTCTTGAAAAAGAAAGCATTAAAGCCATCAACACCAGGGGCTTTGTTGTCTTCAATGGAAAATACAGCTTTCTTCACCTCTGCATATATGTAATATCAGCTTGTAGAAACATTTGTTGGTCATGTTGCAACACAGGACCTACTCTCATAATCTCTACATCAATAGTAGATAAACGATCAGCAGAAGTACCCATCAGACTTTTGTAGAATCCCATAACTTCTCCTTTAATATCTGCATATTTTGTTAAGCTTCTCCTTGCACTATCCACCGGAGAATTTATGGAACTTCTGTTATGCTTATCTTTCATAATAGCAAAGAAATATCTAGTGTTACCATCACCCGCACGCAGCCAATGAGATTTGGACTTCTGTTTATACACCTTCTCAAGAAGATTATTCCATTTTTCAACTTTTGCAAGTCCCTCCTTTTCCTGCACTACCATTGTTGCATCACACATACTGTCATGCATGCTAGCTTGGATAATTTCCAAATTCTGCCTAGTATCCTCCAGTTTCTTCTTAATACCACCAAACTCCTAGACATAGAGGTTCTTCAAGGGATTTTTACATGCCTTCAAGTTTGACCACACAGAGAATAATGAGATGCCATCAATATATTGTGACACTGTTGCCACTGTATCACTGAACTTATCATGCTCTGCAATAATATTAACAAATCTGAAAGGGTGCTTAGCATGCATAGTAGCCTGGTGTATATGCAAAAATATAGGAGAGTGATCAGAGAAACCAGGTTCACGAAAATCCGCTGTAATAGTTCCATAAGAGGAAATCCAAGCCATATTACCCATAGCCCTATCAATTCTACTCACAACATGTTTGTTGGTCCAAGTATAATGCCTACCCATAGCCTGAAGCTCTGCAAGGTGACTCTGAAACATAAAATCTTGTAAATCAGTTATTTCATTGTCAGCCACAGGAACTTCATACAACCTATCATCATGTAACAGAACAGCATTGTAATCCCCACACAAGCACCAAGGACTATTATTACCCTGTCCTACCTGTTGTAAAATAGTCCATAGTTCCTTCCTCTCTTTAAGGGAATTGCCACCATATATAACAATATAATAGCACTGAAAATCAGAGAATCTACTCTCAATACTACAATGGATGAACTGAGAGTGAGTAAGAAGGATTTTCACCTCAACCTGATCAGCTAGCCAACATAACCAGATCCTACCATTAGCAGCTGCATTATAGTTATTAGCCCACTGCCAGTTTTTTGCAATTTTCTAAACAATGGCCAAAGCCTTATTCTCTTTAACCCTAGTCTCAAGAATACCTGCAAAGACTATTTTATTCTTGTTAAGAAACACTTTAAGCTCCCTCTACTTGTAGGGTTTATTCAAATTCCTCACATTCCAAGTAATGAAATTCATTGGGGAATGGATGAAGAAGACCCTGCTCCATCACCAGGAGGATCTTCATGTATAATCTGCTCCAAAATAGGCTTAAGGGAGGCAAAGGGAAATAACATCATGAATAAACCCTCTAGTTGCCCCTGTAGATAGTGCCCTGTCTTGTTATAATGGGTCCTCCTGATCTGCGCACAGGAATAAACCATCTTCCTCCACAGGCTCATGATCAGTTTAAGACACAGTATTTGAAGATTCACCCTGCTCAATAACTGTGCCTACAACTTGGGGTCTCTTCTCCACCCAAACCTGCACTTGCTTGGGTTTCCTTTTCCTTGTCTTCCTTGGAGCTGGCTTGTCCTTATGAACCTGACTCACACCAGTTCTAGAACAATCATGTCCAACTTGAAAGACATTTAGCACATTATTCTGGTTGCCACTCAAGCACAACCTTTTGTTCAAATTCACCCCCATCTGGGTCTTCAACAAGAATATCAGCTGTGATTGGTTGAGTCACATCTATTTCAATCAATACTCTAGCATAAGACACACGTAATTGCAGAGAAGTGCATTCATCAGCATATAGTGGTCTCCCCAATCCACTGGCAATTCTACTCAAGGAATCAGCACCCAAACAATTCAATAGCAAATTGGGAAACTTAACCCATTATGGAAAAAGGAGAAGGAATTCATTTTGGAAATTAAAATCAGGTGTCTAGGATCTCATATAATAGGCATTTTATTCATATTATAGGGGCCTGATACTAGCACTTCCTCCATATCTGTTTGGGACTTAAATCGAGCAATGAAAAAACCCTCCTCATGACTAAAAATTTCAGGTTAAGACACAAAATTCCAAAGCTTAGCTAAATATTGAACCATATATCCATAAGCAGACGTATCTCCGCAACATAAAAAACAATAAAGAGTTCACCTTTTAAAGCTATACGCATGGAGGGTAGCTGAATTTCTATGGGTATTACTGCTTCCATCTCGTAGACAGGGAGTGTAGCTCCTGTGGATGACCTTATGGATGTTCTATACCCCCAAAGTGCAAATGGAAATTTAACGGGCCAATCTTTGTAGTTTTCTACCATTTTATCGATAATAGTTTTGAGGTTATTGTTGGCGGCTTCCACTGCGCCATTGGTTTGGGGTTGGTAAGGGGATGATTTGTGGTGTTGGATTTTGAAGTTTTTCAGTAGGGTGGCTATTTCGGCTTTGAAGTGGGATCCGTGGTCACTAATGATCTCATGCAGAACACGATACCGGCAGATAATGTTGTTCCCTATGAACTTGGACACTTTTTTGGATGTGAGGATAGCATAGGATTGTGTTTCAACCCACTTGGTAAAATAGTCTATGGCTACTAGGATGTACTCATGTCCCCCAGAGCCCTTGGGGGCGATCTTACCAATAATGTCGATTCCCCGTGCAGAGAAAGGTCAAGGAGATGTGAAGTTATGTAACATTGAGGGTGGCATATGTCGTAGGTTGGCATATATTTAGCATTTCTTTCTTTTTTTGACATAGTCGTAGCAGTCTCTCTCCATGGTGGTCCAGTAATACCCCAGTCGTAGGATTTTCCTAGAGAGCATTCGACCATTCATGTGCAGCCCGCACACACCATTGTGCACCTCATCTATGATTTCTGCAGCTTCTTCAGTGTTCACACATGTAAGGTTGACTCCATTGTGGGATTTTTTGTACAAAACCCCCTTGTATTCTATGTACTGTGCCGCTAAGAGACGGAAGGCCCGTTGAACTCTTATTGGTCCATCTGGAGGGTATGTGCTCTTGGTGATGTAGTTGTAAACGTCTTATTAGTACCAAGAATCTTCTTCAATTGGAGCTAGGACTAGGCATGTGTCGAGGTTGTTGGAGAAAGCCAGCTCGTTTCTTCTTTGTATGCAAACAGGCATCGTTGAGAGAGTTCATTTTGCTCAATTCCCTGTTTAAAAAGAATAATTTTCATTCTTACTTTGCGAAGCTTGCTTACATTGCTTAAATTGATTAGTTGATGAGTTGTGAAACTTTGAGTTCATCGGGTCTATCAATAGCTAAACAAAGAAAGAAATGAGCAAAAGGAATTTTTATTCATTTGAAGGAATAAGCACACATGACTTTAGAGAAAAGGGTCTCTAACTCCCATCAAAAGAAAGAAACTAGACTTAGAAAGCAATAAAAAGGGAACACTCCCTGTTCATGACTCAACCTACGAATTTAGCTAAGCTCCTAACTCAACAAAACTTGAGACTCAAACTTGATTCCCCTAGCTTTTTTCCATGGCCAATTAGTTTCAGGCTTCATCCTCGGTATTGCCGTCTCTTAGTGGTGGTGGATCCTCTCCCCTATCTATGACCTTCTTGGATGTCATCCTTTAGGCGGATGCAGTCATCTATATAGTGTCCGAAGATTCGTGATATATTGCAATAAGGGTGATTCTCCTCCTGTGTAGTCTTGGCATATTCTGAAGGGACAAAAGGCTGAACGTCACCTCTCCATACCAGGGAGTTCATGACGGCTTATATTGATGCAAATAGGGGAGTGTATCGTTCTTGGTCATGATGACACCAAATGACGGTCCAAGTGTATTGCGGCCACATTGTTCTTTTGTCTATGAAACGTAGGATAACTCCCTTAAAACGCTTGCATTGGTTGATGTGGTGCCCTTCGGCTGCACAGTAGGTACAGCTTAAAATAGATTTCCATCTCTTGGGATAAGTCTCGATGTGGGTGTCCGGACGTATCCATATTTGACCATTTTGTGGTAGATGAGGTCTTGACGCCACCAGGTTTCTTCTCTAGTCAAGAGAAATGCGCTTTTGCGCCTAGACGTGTGTTCCTCAAGGATGGAGACATTTTCCTTTATTTCATAAATTCCCTTGATTATGCAATTCAGGCTTTTTCGTATCTCATCTCTATTGTATCCTTCCTCGCATTTTTCTAGGTTCGATCCTTCCTCAAATGACTTTTGTGATGTTAAAGCAACTTCTTCCTCATAAATGAGGTGAGAGTAATCTTTGGGATTTATAGTGGTAATGTGACTAATGGCGCCCAGGAGGTCATCAGTACCCTCAGATCCTTGTTCACTTTTGGGAAATGGTAGAGTGCCATTGTCTATTCTGTCTTGGATAGCATGTTTAAGGCCCTAACAGTTATTAGTGTCATGCCATTTACCTTGGCGATACTTGCAGTATTGGTTGATGTTCCAATTGCAACTTCTTGTTTTAGGGTCCGGAGTGGGACCTATAGGTCGCAGTATCTCCTTGTCCACTAGCCTTTCTAGAGCTGTACTGAGAGTTACTCCTAATGGGGCAAAGTCTCTTCTTGGCTTGATTTGGGGCATAGAACTTTCCTTTGGCGAAGTATTTGAAGAAGACTCGTCACTCTTGCGTTTCTTTTCCTGTTCATTGGGAATAGCTTTGGGCTTCCCTTGAGATACAGATCTTCGATTTTCAGATGAGGGGACAAATATTGGTGTGTCCCATATTTGCCTGGATTTGATGTTGGTGATGTTAGCTTCCAACCTGTCAATCATGTCTGTCATTTCACAAGGTATTCTTGAACAGTTCGGATCATGATGCGGTTAAGATGAATTGACCTGTGCTTGATGTTTCGTCGAAAGTCAATTTTGACCTCTCTCAGTGTTTTCTTTCTTCCTTGGACCTACTATCCTGAATAGGAAGCACGGAGCACTTAGCAACAAGAAGACTATGAGACTCTCATCTAAGAAAAAAAGACGACCCACACATACAAAAACACATTGTCCTAATGAAAGGGTCCTAAGCCTAAATGCCCAAATATTTTCCCTAATATCAAAGGAAAAATAAAGTCGATAAGAAAAAGAAGAAAAAGACAGACCATCCTTTTTTTTTTCCTAGACTCAAAGGAGAATGAAAAATGGGATAAAGAAAAAAAAAAAGAAAATTCGACATTGATTTTTTTTTTTTTTTTTTAACAGAATTCTCGCACTATTTTTGGGCATTAGGAACTACCTAAAAAAAAAAAGAAAAGACTCCTAGCACGTAAGTACATGTTGGTACATAGTCCCGACATTCATGCATTCAGGCAGGCATTACAACGACGTAGTTACATGCAAACATGCAATCAAACGGGCATTACAACGACACATGCATAAGCAACCGAATGCATGAATGTTGGCTAGAGGCTTTTAGCTCCTGTGAGGTTACCACAACAAATTACACTTTCCGCCCGGCGTATGGTCGACACATCAATTGTAATTCTTTTCACCAACAAAAGTCGATGAGTGGTGGGTGAGAAAGTGCCGGTTTGCACGATAGGACACCTGTATATTCCTTTAGATATACGGGTTGTTTACGAGTTACGACTCTTACTTCCTCGAGGGTTGATAAGGGTCAAAGGTTGTGCCAAGGCACATGCAAATGATGCAATATATGGAACATGTTATTAAATAATTAAGCAAACTTGACTTTCGAGTCTCACCCTCTTAAATAAGTCCCGAGTGAAGTCGCCACTGTAAGGACCCGAGATTTCTCACGCCCCGAAGTGTGTCCTTATAGAAAATTTGTAAGCTGGGGACTTAAATAAGTTCAAGGAATCGTCGAGTTAGAAAAGCATTTGAAAAGACGTGAATTGAATAAAAACCATGAAAGAGGTCAAAATTCTGCGACCAGCGTTTTACCGAAGGGACAACCCAGTAGCGTGAAAAGTGAACTAATCATGTTTTTAGAAAGACTCTCGCTCATATAGAACATATAAGTATCCAAAAATAAAGGGTTTGGGGGCGAAGGTACGAGGTGGGAAGGTGTTAGGCACCCAACTCGTCCGCTTTATGATGGCCTCTACTAACTCAAGTTTGCTTAATAATTAAAGACATGATTCCCACACAAAACCGGATTAACAACCTAGATTTAGACTATTAATTGGTTATCACAAGCATCAAGACATTGATTATTGACCTACATTTAGACATGCATTCGATTGACAAGTTGAGCCTTACAACAGCTAGACATGCTTATAGAATTGAAAGACAGTATTTAGGAAGCAATAAAGGACATGATTTGCATGATATCTACATTTTGACTACTAGAAAATAAACAGTTAAGCAATTAATTTAATTTGAGCCCTCAGGAGTTTAGTACCTGAACTGTAGGCTATTTAGCAAATGAATAGTAAAACAAGATCTCAAGCAAAGAATAAAATGATTTGGAAGAAAGGGGGGAAGCTCAGTGTTAATACTCCTGAGAATAGAGGTTGTCAACTGTAGATTGTGTGTTTTGAACTGAGAGTAGAGGGTTGCATTTATAGTGGATGGAGTAAGGCTGCTCGGCTGAAAAGATAGGGCCGAAACTGAAGAAATCGGGTGTAACAGTTGTCACCAGCTGGCTCAGCGGGAGCCGCTAGCGGCTCTGGAAATTCCTCCAGAGTTGCCAGCTATGACGACATCCAGTTATTTTGGGATTTTTCGGATGAATTTGAATATTCCGAAAATGTGAAAAGATCATTTTACCCTCTGCGGTGAAAGACAGTTTTACCCTCCATTGGCAACTTTGCAACTGAGGGTCGGAAAAAGACACAAGAGGTGTCGTTGGAAAGGTCTTGAACGAGGCTTTTGAATGTGATTCAAAATAAAGGAGTGATCGAGGGAAAACCTGAGACTTTATTTTACCTATCAAAGCAAAAATAAGATTCAAGTGTATGAATTACTCCTTTCATCATCGGGCTTTTGTGGAAACATCTGACGACGTTTTTTAGGCGTCTTCGAAACATAATTTACACACAACCTAATGCATTGTCAAACTGAATAACCAATTCAAAGCTTATAGCCCCAATGGGAAAAAACAGTTCCCAACTAATGTCATTCACAATTCCACGAATCCGAAGCAGCAGAACAATATAATCCAAATGTCAATTCTTACATCCCAAATACCATTTGTCTCACAGCTTTATAAGCTCTAAGCAAGCAATAACATACCCAATCACACAGAAAATGACAAACTGGAAAGAATGAGTTTGATCATGGCGGCCTGACCACTCCAACAGTTCACAATAGCTTAATCAAGTAAAGTAACAAACATTTTGATCCAAAAAAAAAGTAATCTAACAAACAACTAAACATCACAACAGATAAATTGCTCAAGAAAGCATCACCATAGCAGTAATTCTGTAAGTCCAATAAAATGAATCAAAACAAAGACAGATACTCACGTTGCCCAAAAGATTATTAGGGTTTGGATTGAACTTGATCTTCACGACGCAACCCTGAGGCTCAACCGTCAACATGCATCTAAAAATTACAGAAATCACAAATAATGAAGCAAAAAATTCAATAAATCGAAAGAACAAACAGCAAAAATAAACCCTACAAACAAAGGAAATAGATCATGTTACCTGCGCAATGTTTGCATCGGAACAAACAAAACTTCACTCCTATTAATGATTTTGTAATTAAAATTCGTCTGATTGACAATTATTTAAACAAAGCCCTAATTAATAAATTACAGAGGTAATCTTCGGCATCAATTGTTGTCTCAACACGAAGATTGCGCTTAGGTTTTGAGCGTTGCTTCTCAAAATTGTCAAAAGGACTCTTAGGCTCATTGAAAGTGGTCGCTCGGCTCACTTCATCTCTAGTTATTTCAGGTGTTCAATTTGCTAGCTCTCGCCATATTCTGCTCAAATCTGCCATTTTCAAAATCGGTTGAGAGAGAGAGAGAGAGAGAGAGAGAGAGATGAATTGACTGCGAGAGTGTGGTGGGTAAAAGGGCTACTAGATCTACCACCATTGATAGGGGTGAAAGAGGGAGAGAGCGCAAATTGAAATGGGCGGGAAGGGAGAAGGGAGGAGAGAGAAAGAGAAGAGGGAGGCGGATTATATATTTATTTTATACTCTTCCATCAATATTCTGTTTGTTGTAAATGTAATCTTGCTATAATCATTGTTGTAATCACCCTTGTTGTAATTGTAATCTATTGGGTGATCGAACTGTTTAACGTAAATTTCAAATTACTAAACGTAAATATTTTTATTTTGCATGGTTTCCAAAATACCCTTTTAATTGGAAACACAATTTTTCTACTCTTTTTCCTTTTTCTACATTTCGCTCCCTTCTCTTACTGTAAACCCTAAATTAATCATCATAGAGCTACAACAACACCGTATTTTTGATGCAATTGATATTCACATTCACGTAACTAGATCAAAAATAAAGTAAATAATAAAACATTTATGGACAATTCAAATTAAAATATGAACTTTTCTGAATTATTCATTCTTTAAGTTTATAGGTGGTAAGCAGTGGCTCTGTGGCTGGTGGTAAACGCTGCGTTTGGGTGGTTTCTTGGCGGCGGCTGGGCGTCGACTGAGCGGTTGGGCTGGGAAATCCGGTTGGGGTGGTGGTTCGGTGGGTGTCGGTCGGTTGGTTGTGGTTGGGGAGTCCGACCAGGAGACAGAGAGGGGTGGTGTCCTCAGATCTCAATCCACGCTCTCAATCTTTTAATGCACCCTGCTTTTGCGGTGGTTTGTTGAAAGCAATGGTCGGTGGCGACCAGCGACTGCTTGCCTGAGCCGACGCTTCCGGTGGCTGAAAGATAGGGTGGCCATGGACTGAGCTAATTTTCAACGAGGAGGATGTGTGCTAGTATGCTACTCTTCAAATTGGTTGGGGCAATACATACTGTTAGGTTCCACTGATGATGAATCATGATGAATGGAAACTTTTTGGTGAATTTGTTACATATTTACAATAGCAAATGAAATTAGCATTCCGGAGGATGAGGATAAGGGAAAGAGGGAAGGTTGAGCTCAACTAAAATTGTATTATATAAAGGATATTTTAGGTGAAAAGATTCGCGTTTACATTTAGCAATCCCAAAAAAATTGTAATCTATTTAGTCTATTTTTTTATTTAATTTTGAGAGGGCTATCTAGTCTATTTAGGCCATTGCTGGCGTCATTTTTGTTGATGTTACAGCATCTAGGTAAGTTATTTCCGGCCCCTAATTATCATGTTGGAATTATGCCAATGATTAGCATCTATTTTCTTTTTCTTTCTTTTTTTTTGAATAGGCAAGGAAGTCGGGTTCTTTGGCCCTTTATATCATTTGGGGAGGGATGACCTAAGGCCCATACCACAAATATCAATGAGACTTAAACCCCCAACTCTGTTTGGGGTGTGAGAGCTCAACCAAGTGAGCTCCACACTTACAAATAAGGTTAGTGGTCTAGTGTTTCCAAATTTACTCTCAAGTGGTTTGATAATGCATGGTCGTGGGTTCGAATCCTCATTCCCTCAATACCTTGTGTCTGATGGCTTCTAGGAACTATACTAGCCCTTTGTTGGTGCTTCGTTGACGGGGTCAATGCTTGCACTGGTTTTTGAGCTAGTCTGATATGTTCGTTATTGAACACGAGAGTTCAAACTGAAGGATTTATGTCCTGTCAGTCAAGGTGCAAAATTCGGGATTAAATAGCAGAGATAGTTAACCCATCGAGTTAGTAGGTCGTAATGTATAGCTAGAGTCCGCTTGCGATAATTGGACTGATATGAGTTGACCGACTACTAAATGCGATGGCTCTAACGGATCACACGCTTAAGTAATCGATGGATCAATAATTAACTAATGGACCTAGGAGTCACATTAATTAATTAATAAGAGAGAACGGTAAGTGGGCCTACCTAGGATTAGTCCACTACATGTGAACTGTACAGTTTAAATAGAAGAGAAGGAGGATGTAACTAAGTTACAGATTTCAACTGATAGCCTCCTTCTCTCATATTTTCTCTCTAAACAACCAAGCACACTACAACAAAATGTGTCAGTAGCGACATTTATTTTGATAAATTATGAGGTTTTTAAACGTCACAAAAAAAGATAGTGACGGCTGATGGACGTGTCGCTAATCAGTCTGTCAGTAAAATAATTTAGATACCTGAACACGTCACTATTTTTATTGACGCTTACACTGTCATAACTTTTCTGGCAAATACAGTCGACGCTAATACTCTGCACCTGTCACAAACTTTTAGGTCCTCCACCCGTCGACTACCATTTCTGTAGTGTCATTATCATTATTTTTTGTTTCTTTTTTTTGCTTTGATTCTATAAGGGTGTTACTAAATGCCGCCCCTAAATTACTAGGTACCGCCCCCCAAAATTCCAATTTTGCCCTTTTTTAATTTTTCACTCATCCTCTCCCTCTCTCCCTCTCTAACTTTCACACCACTTCTCTCCCACTCTACCACCCACTCTCATACCCAACCTTCATCAACATTCACTCAAGCAACCCGCGGATGTCTGCCGGCGATCAAGAAGTGCCGTCGACGGTGGCGAAGGTAAAATTAATTTTTTTTGCGCATTTTTTTTGCACGGTCGTCTGAGATTTTCGACTCACCCTTGGGTGAGTCGTCTGCTACAGGCGACCCATCCAAGGGGAGTCGTCTGTAGATCGCGACTCAGCCTTGGGTGAGTCGTTCGCTACAGGCGACTAACCCTTGGGCGAGTCGAGATCAATAGACGACTCACCCTTGGGTGGGTCGCCTGTAGCAGACGACTCACCCTTGGGTGAGTCGAGATCGACGACCGACAGACACAAAAAAAAAATTTATTATTATTATTTATTATTATTATTATTATTATTATTATTATTATTATTATTATTATTATTATTATTATTATTATTATTATTATTATTTATTGTTTGAATTTAAGATTAACCTAACATTGTTTTCGTTAGATTCCTTTGGAGCGGTTCGGTGGTGATGGTGTTGATTACAGTACGCATTTCGTCACTGATGAGTTATTTGATAGTGATACAGATGCAATTAATTGGGCAAAACAAATTGCACTTACTATCGGGTTTGAGTTGATAATTTCGTCACACAAGAAGAGTGGAAGCGTAAAATTGTTAAGATGCAATCGAGGTGAACGCTACAGAGGGGAATTAAGAGACTTAGATACTGCTGCTCGGAAGAATACGAAAACAAAGGCTTGTAAATGTACGTTCCAGTTGAGAGCTCGGCAAGTGTATGGATCCAGTAGTTGGATGATTGTCACATTGCCTGGGACTAGGGGTACGCACAACCATGACTTTGTTGTGTATCCTGAGGGATATCGTCAGATGAGTGGTCTTAGTCCTGGGTCAAAGAAACTCGTTCGTGACATGACTTCGGCACAAACAAAGCCATGTGCTATCTTGGCCGCGATTAAGGAAAAATTTCCCGAGGACAATGCAACTAGACGGCATGTGTACAACCACAGAGATCGTATAAGGAAACTTGATTTTGAAGAGAGAGATGTCATTGGTCAGTTTCATCATTTAGCTGTGGCGAATAAGTACGTACATTGGACAAGAGCCGACCGAGCTACTAATGAGGTAACTCACGTGTTCATGGCACACCCTACATCAATTCAGTTACTTCGGTCTTTTCGTTGGTTGATTGGCTTAGATTCCACGTACAAAACAAACAAGTATAAGATGCCGTTTCTTGAGATAGTGGGGATGACTCCAACCAATAAGAACTTCCTCATAGCTTATGCCATTATGAAGGATGAGACTCAGGCAAGCTATGCGTGGGTCTTAGATAAGTTGAGGATGCTTATTGGAAATGATGTACACCCAACAGCAATTGTGACCGATCGTGAGCTAGGGTTGATGACACCTATTAGAGAGATATTTCCCGAGAGTGCCCATTTGCTCTGTACATGGCACATTAACAAAGTCGTTGAAGACAAAGTGTACAGACTTTGTGGAAAAGATAAGGCCGTCGCGCAGAGGTTCAAGAATGGGAGGTGGAAAATTATCATGGAAGCTTCCACAGAAGCTGCGTACGATAGAGCAGTGCGTACGATGAAGGTTAGTTGGAGGACTTACCCTCACGTGATATCCTATGTAGAGGAGACCTGGCTGAGACACAAAGAGATGTTTGTGGCTGCGTGGACGAATAAGGTGCTACACCTTGGCAACACTACGACTTGCAGGGTGGAGAGTGCACATGCCGCGCTAAAACAGTGGTTGAACTCCTCAACTGGAGCTTTGGACAATGTTTGGAACAAGGTCAACAAGACAATCGAGTCACAAATAACTGAGATCAAGTACACACTTGAAGAGTGCAGAAGACGAAGAAGTGTGGTGTACTCGGGTTTCCCATTCAACTATCTGACCGGGTATGTTTCCCATTACTGCTTACAAATATTATTGGCTGAGCTGAACAGGATGAGAGAATTGAGTCACCAAGTATTTGATCGTTGCGGTTGTGTATTGAGATCCACTCATCAGATCCCGTGTGCGTGTGAGTTGAAAACGGCCACGGATACGGGCACGCCAATTAGCTTGAATAGTGTCCACGAATTTTGGCGAACACTCGTTATTAGTGATGCAGTGGAGATAGCTACGCTTGACATGACTGAGCATCCATCTGAGGACCATCGATACTTTCGGTCTCTGGTCGACGAGGTTAACTCAAGCGACCCGGCAGTTGTGCGCAACATATCTGTCCTTATGAATGAGCAGCTTCATCCTGAGGAAGCGAGTTACGTCGAGCCGGAAGCGAACACGACAGTCAGAGGTCGACCGAGAGGGAGTTCCTCTACCAGACGTGATCCTAGTTCATGGGAGTACTCCCAGAGGGGTCGTGGTCGCCCTAGGTCATCCAGTTCGAGCCGCGGGCGTGGTCGTACCTCATCCTCATCGAGTAACTTCGTAAACAGTACTGGTATGAAAACCCATAATTTATTAACATGTACATAATGTTGTTACTTTTTGATAAGTACTATTATTGACTTTCTATTATATTGTCTTGCAGCTGGACACGCAATAGATATCACTGAATTCTATCATGTTAACAAAATTCCGGGAATCATCGTACCTTTCATTGAAGGATATCTCGATGTGCTTGGGGATGGTAATTGCGGTTTCCGTGTCATTGCGGACTACATTTTCGGAGACCAAGAGCAATGGCGAGTGGCGAGAGTTTGCATTGCACACGAACTCTTAGCTAACCGAGCATTGTACGAAAACTTATACATTGAAGGGGTCGACGCTGGTTACCGCCGTATTATGTGGGACGGAGGTGCGTGTAACGATGATCACTGGATGACAGTAATTGAGGATTTGTTCCCGATTGCCAACCTCTTCAATGCAGCGATTACGTTATTCGGATACGGCAGCGGAATGGGGTTATATCATTGTTACACAGTGCTACCGTTCCAAGCACCTTCGACTGCTACACGTCCAAGTAGGGAAATTGTCATGTGTCATTTAGGTGATTCGTATTCCCATTATATCCGTCTGGATTTAGCCTCAGATTTCCCTGTTCCTCCGATATGCGAAGCATGGTTTACTTTCCGTTCTGATAGTGTCGCTGGTTGGGAGCAAATGTATGTTACGCGAAGAGCACATTGGGATCGTTTAGCGAGGTCGATGTAATTGAATGTTTTGCGTGATTGTTATACTTATATCATTGTCACATTTTTGTGTGATTGTTATATTTTGCATGTGGAGAGTGGTCGTGATTATTGGAGGTAATAAAACAACAAATTACAATAAAACAAAAAATGTAAATAAGAAACAACAAATTACAATAACACAAATAAATAATAACAATAACAATGAAACTCTTATAATAACAAATTCATCTAGGGTCAATACATCATTTTGCAGCCCGCCAATCTCTCATATACTCGTCCATAATCGATCGAGAATCTTCCGCTTGCTCCGGAGGAATCAAACTAATGAAAGACTCAGCTGCGACGGCTAGACGATTCACCCACTGCAAAAAAGTAACAATGAGTGTGAGTTCAGAGATATGTAATACGTAAAAAAAAATATATATATTTTAGTTAATCACTTACATAATCGCTGTTGGATCGTGGAGGAATCACAGGTGCTGCAGCGTCACGTATCAGCCGAGGGTGGGAGTGAAGGTAGTACCATGCGAGGTAGTCATCCGTACATGCTGTGGGATCTGACGTGGATGCCTGAAACCCATGGAGACCAAGAATGTAAAATCCCGGGAACATACGCCAAGCATCAGATGAGATCCGTTCGGGGAAGACAACCTTGTACGAACGACTGCTCCATGACCTGATCGCTTTGACTGGCCTAAAGATCGGGGTTGGGATACTCTATACGTACCCGATTTGTCGTAAACAATGACCAGGCATGTACGGTTCGATAATATCCCGATATTGTAGCCACCCCATGAATACAGTCCTCGGTACAGATACTGCCGGGTTAGAACCGTACGGCAGCCACACCACCTACGTAGAAATGTTGAAAGTTACGGTGAAGTAAAAAAACATAGCAAACGACGAAATAAATCATGAACACCGATAACTAAATGACGTACCTCTGTCGCTCGCAGATGATCCAAGCGTCTACGTAAGGAGTCCAGTCGACCCATGTCCTTGCCCTCAGCCAGGGCACTCCATACGGACGCACGGGGAGCCTCGTCGTCCCCGACAACCATCCGCTCCCGATGAGGTCGGAAGCAGGGAAAGTACTCGTATATCCATGCCTGCAGGAGAGTTAGGCATCCGCAGATGCCCTGAGAATCCCCGCGACTAGCTATACCGAGCTGACGATATAGGAAGGCGAGGGCAGCAGATCCCCAAGAGAAGTCATGCACCGTATCGACACCGTCGTCCATCACCTCCATCACGCAGGAGGGTCTAATACGGTTACCACTCTTGTCGACAAACAAGGTGGATCCAATAAGTAACCACATCCAAGCTGTCGCCTGGATGTCATCTATTTGCTCACGGCAAAGCTCAAAAACCGACTCCGTGAGGACCGCACCGCCCTGCCAGTGGCTACACATCAGTTCTTCTGGGCTGACCCCGAGAACCTCCATGGCCGCCGTCTGCAGCTGCCCATCCCGTCCCTCATTGGAAACGAGCTCTCCGTCTACAGGAATCCGAAGAATATGCCATACATCGTGCAACATGATCGTCATCTCTCCGAACGGCATGTGGAACGAGTTCGTATCCGGCTGCCACCTTTCCACGAATGCAGATATCAGGGGGAAGTCAATATGTCTGAACATAATGTCTGCCAGGTGTGATAACCCAGTCCCCTCGATCTGGGCCCTCATCTCGGCCGACATCTCCGCTCGCCACTGACTCAGCCGCTGACATACAGTCCATCGGTTCTGACACTTCAAGAGACCCCTCATCTCTCCATTCCACATACGAGACGCTACGTGGCCCAAGAAGCTCGGTATGACGCTATCATCCGCCGGCCCACCGGACACAGGCTCTATAACAAGCCACGTAGTGTCGTCCTCCGCTCTAGATCGTTCGCCAGTACTGGACGACCCAGTACTAACAAACCTACCGCCTCTGCCCTTCACCACGCGCCAATCTGAGGATAATTCGACGCCAATCTGATCATCGGACCGATCCCCGGAGTAGAACTCGCTAGTTGCGTAATCGTCTTGCTCAGCAGTCATCTCCCTCATCCGAACTGCCTCTCTCTGTCTCCGTACAGAGGCATCAATCCCGCGCGTCCTCGTGTGACGCGGTCCTGAACCAGCTAGTTCACTAAATAACCGAGGCACCGATTTACCGGCTCCTCCCATCTATCATTTCACATTTTTAATTAATTAAACAATAATCAATAATAATAATAATAATAATAATAATAATAATAATAATAATAATAATAACAATAAATAATAATAATAATAATAATAATAATAATAATAACAATAAATAATAATAATAATAATAATAATAATAACAATAAACAATAAATAATAATAATAATAATAATAACAATAAATAATAATAATAATAATAAATAATAATAATAATAATAATAACAATAAATAATAATAATAATAAATAATAATAATAATAATAATAATAATAATAATAATAATAATAATAATAAATAATTTTTTTTTGTGTCGGTCGTCTGGTCTCAGACGACTCACCCAAGGGTGAGTCGTCGGCTGATCTCGACTCACCCTTGGGTTAGTCGCCCCAGACCGGCGACTCACCCAAGGGTGAGTCGTCTGCCTGTCTCGACTCACCCAAGGGTGAGTCGTCTGCGACAGACGACTACCCTTGGGCGAGTCGAGATCGGCAGGCGACTCACCCTTGGGTTAGTCGCCTGAGACGATCGACGCAAAAAAAAAAAAAAAAAAAAACACAACTTCAATTCATAACTTCACGATTCAATTCAAGGCAAAAAATATATTCAAGGCAAAAAAAATTCAATTCAAAAAAAAAAAAAAAAAAATTCGAAAAGTTACCCCCCCGCGCCGTCGGTCGCCGCCTCCCTCGCCGTCGAAACCTCTGCCGCCGCTGCCGCTAGCACTTGACATGGTCGTGGTGGTGGTGGTTGCCGGTGTGATGGTGTGGTGGTGAGGATGAGTGAGTGAGGAAGAGAGGATGAGTGAGAGTGAGTGAGGAAGAGGGGTGGGTGAGGGTAAAATTGGAAAGGGGGGCGGTATTTAGCAATTCACTTCTATAAATCCTTCGAAGGCTACAGTCTCAAACTTACCACAAACTTGTATCCATATTTATATGAAAACATACACAAGTTTATTTTATATACAAGCTCAATATACAAGTACATTTTTTGCTTGTATTCCGTTTGATAACAATAGCAAAAATAAAATAATAAAAAAAATTGTACAACCTTTTGCCACAAAAATACTCTACTTAATTGAGGCCCAATATAGTAGCTCAACATCATGGTACCAAACCTATACAAAATCAAAAGTAAAGATGCCCATGGTGAATCCTTGTTATACTCTGGCTCTCAATAACATCTGACCACCACTTCCATCACTTGAAGAAATATTATACTAATCAACCTGCAGGTTCCTGAAAAGATACAACCAGCAATTTCCAAATTAAATCAAAACCCCAAATAGATACAATTATACAAATACAACCAGCAATGAACGAACATTGATACAGCATAAAAATGAAATTTAGAGAGAGAAGACGCCCCAAAACCATCTACCAACACTTAAGTAAATTGAAAATCAAGCAATATCAAGCTTCATCGTCAAGTCGTTTGCCCCAAAGTGATACATTGCCCTGCAAATGTCTAGCCAAATGATTTTTACAAGATCTGGACATCTAGTAGTAAGTTAGTAAACAAACAAATCAACAATTAACAAAAACTAATTTGGAATTCAAACCGTAAAACCAAACAAGGGCAAAATACTCACTGGATTAAAACTGCAGAGCTGCATCTCAAAGTAACGATCCAAAGTACAACCATAGGTTCCCAATTGAAAACATTAAACGCAAATTCCATTTTGAGCAGGGAAAAAAACCCAAATTTCTGCACCAATTCGCCAAAAGTTTTGACTAATGAGCAAAAAATTGAATTTCAGATTAAACATATATCACCCCCAAACCAAAAATAAAAACGAATGAAAACCTGGTCAGAATATGGTGAGCCTTCTACATTCGCCTTTCTCCATGGGAAGAAGAAGATGGCTGACTCTCCGGCGATCAGAAGAGTTTGATTTCGGCACTGTAATAGTAACGGCGGTTTCAAAGGGGAGGAGTTAGAGAGTGAGATGAGATCTGCTTTGAGAAACCCTAATATGAACAAAATGAAAAATGAATGGGGAGGTTGGAGGATTCTAGACTTTTGTTTAAATTGTAATATTTTAATCTGCCTTTTAGACTTTTGGTTTGAAATCAAAATTAAAAACCAGGCGATCATGTGAGCGGAGGTGCATTTGGGGGCCCAAAAACTTTTAGATTTAAGTTTTTCTTTTTTTTAAAGGGTATCTTTTCAATTGTTACACCTAAAGTCAACATAATATTTTGTGACGGCCTTAAGTGCAATAGTATTTGTGACAGGTGTACCACCCGTCAGTGGCAGCTCCATAGCCCAAGGAACGGTTCCTTGTACTCGTTCTAGCTAATGAACGTGTTTGGATTGATCAAATTGGTTGCTGCGTGGACTACGGTAAAGGGATTACACTTGGAATCCTAATTTCGCATCTATCGATATTTAATCGATCAACAAGGCACACATCAAGAGGTATATTTATGTGTACTTAATGACCCGTTAAGTTTCCTATTGCTAGTTGTCTTCCGCTTATATGATTAGATCATTTCAACTAGATCCAACAGTGGTATCAGAGCCTAATTAATGGGTAAATTAGATCAGTTTTATCTGCTTGTTGCACGTTGTTTGGTTTATTCTGTAGTGATTAGATCGTTACAGTCGTAGCTTTTTTTGTTGCAATTGGATTGTGATTTTTATGCTACTTCTTTGCCGTCAAATTTTGGTTTGCGTGTTCAAAATTTGCCGAGCATGATTTTTTAGGGCGTAAGGTATCGTTCACTTTGAATCATTAAATTTATGATTGGATCATTAAATTTGTTTTGTCCTCAAGTGAGCATGTTTTTGTGATTTGAGTGGTCTGTTAAAAATCAACTTCATGCTTTAGTCTTGCTAAGGGATTGTTATGATTGAATCTGATTAAGATCAGTTCTATTTTCGCATAAACTGAAAGCAATTGTGTTTATATGCCCTAATGTATAATTAACTCAGTAGCATATAATTTCAGTTATAAGATAATTGAACTATTTGTTTATTATATGGCTTTTGGAAATATTTTATATCCTATGGGTCACCCATCTTATGGGTGAATGAATGTATGATCTAGTATGGCTCAAAGTGTTTGCGCACCGTTTGTATTTTTGTAACCTATATACAGTATGTAAAACCTCGTATTTATGTAATTTATTTTTTTATTGCATTAGCTTTAAGTTTAAATTACAGTTACAAAATGTAAAGTTTGAAGAACGGGGTCTTGGAGGAGATCGTGATTCAAGTGGGAGAAATTTGAAGATTAGATCATTATTTTTCTTTTAGGGGCCATACTAGGATCATTTTTTTTAATGCTTTAATTATTGCTTAAATTAGATTTATTGCTTTAATTATCGCATGCCTGATTTTTTTATATTGTTTTAATATAACTATTAGTTCACATATATTAAAACAATTTATTAAATCTCGTCCCAAGGAAATATTGAGTTTATGCCCTTCAAAATAAGGTTCTCCCATTACACTTTCGATCATTCATAATGGGCATCGCCAAAGCGTGACATTATTTTAATATTGAGTTAATGCGGGTAAGTCTAAGAAGAGATTTACAAGACTATTTTGGTTCCTTCAAATATATGAGTAAGGAGTCCTTACATATCGGGGCAAAGGGTTAGCCATATTAGATATGCCTATCAACCGAGAGTTATGTTGGACATAATTAGCAAGGATTGGTTACCTATTTTGACTAGTGTGGTTGACAAGCCAAAGCTTGGTCACATTAGGGTAAAATGAGGATCTTGAAATTATTTTATTCATAGGGGCACCTTAGAGGATGAATAAAATATTAAATAACTTTTCTATTTTGAAATTGATTAAGTTATTTATTGATAAATGTACTAAATTTTTGCATATTGTTTCCGTTTTGTAGCAATGACCAATGAAAACAAGTCAACTTTTAACCTAAAGTCGATACTAGACAGCGAATGTTTGGTTGGACCAAACAATTACGTGGAGAGTCATCGCAACCTGAGAATAGTTCTCAGGCATGATAAGAAGGAATGTGTATCGGAGACGTCTATTGCAGGACTTCTGAAAAGCAAGTGCTTAACGTCGGGAGGGGAAAGAAAGGGGCCACTTCAAATGGCAACTTGTTGAAAGGCAAAGGTGGTGTGACCAAACCTAAGCCTAAGCAACGATTGGTCGCTAAGAAGTCGTCCTTAGCTGCGGATAATCAGTGCTTCCATTACCAACAAAAGGGGCATTGGAAGAGGAACTGCCTAAAGCTAAAGGAAGACCTGAAGTATGGAATGGTTTCCATGACTTCAAATGTTTTCGTTATTGAAATGAATCTAGCTACAACTACTTCTGATTGGATATTTGATACCGGTTGTGGTACTCACATTTGTTCAAATGTGGAGGGACTAAAACAACCTCGGAATGTAGCTAGAGATGAGGTGAACCTACGAGTCGCAAATGGGGCCATGATGGCTGCTTTGACTGTAGGAACTTATGTTTTGTCGTTGCCCTCGGGCCTTGAACTAGAACTTAATAATTGTTATTATATATGTTCCTAGTATAAACAAAAACATTATTTCTCCTTTTGTATTGGATATGGAAGGTTTTGATATGCATATTAAGAATGGTTCTTATACGGTTTCAAAATATGATGTATTTTATTTTAGCGCCCGTTTGCATAATGGGCTTTATTTGCTAAATTTTGACAAACATATACTCACTATCAATAACAAAAAGGCTAGAACTAATGATTCTAACCCCACATATCTATGGCATTGTCGATTAGGCCATATAAATGTGAAACGCATTCAGAAACTTCTTAAAGAAGGGATTCTGGACTCATTTGACTTGGAGTCATTTGATACTTGTGAATCATGTTTACTTGGCAAAATGACAAAGTCACCCTTTCTAGGAAAGGGAGAGCGAGCCAGTGAGCTATTGGGTCTAATACACTCAGATGTATGTGGACCAATGAGTTCGGCTGCAAGAGGTGGGTTTAGCTACTTCATTACATTTACGGATGATTTGAGTAGATATGGATATATTTACTTAATGAAACATAAATCTGAATCTTTTGAAAAATTCAAAGAGTTTCAGAATGAAGTTGAAAATCAGCTAGGCAAGAATATCAAAGCTCTTCGATCGGATTGAGGAGGCGAATATATGAGCTCAGAGTTCGATGAGCATCTAAAGGGTTGTGGAGTACTTTCACAACTAACTCCGCCCGGAACACCACAATGGAACGGTGTGTCTGAACGGAAGAATCGAACCTTATTAGATATGGTTAGATCAATGATGGGTCACGCCAATCTTCCTATTTCTTTCTAGGGATATGCTCTCGAAACGGCAGCTTTCACACTGAACAAGACTCCGTCAAACGCCGTTGAAAAGACACCACATGAACTGTGGACGGGACAGGTTCCCAAGTTGTCTTTTCTCAAGGTTTGGGGGTGTGAAGCTTATGTAAAGAGGTTACTCAGCGATAAGCTTGCGCCCAAATCAGACAAAGTTTTCTTTGTGGGTTATCCAAAGGAAACGAAGGGTTATTATTTCTACAACCGAACTGAGAACAAGGTATTTGTTGCTCGGAATGGTGTCTTTTTGGAGAAGGAATTCCTTTCCAAAGAGACAAGTGGGAGTAAAGTTCATCTCGAAAAAGTTCAAGATGAGAAACAAATGGAGATGGATAGGGATTTAGAATCCATCCAAGATATTTCGGAAAAAATTCAACTCTAGAGACAACTCCAGAGGTTGAACAAGAATACACCCTTCGAAGGTCTGATTGTAACACCCCCGAATTCGCAACGATTTCCTGGGAACTATCGACGTCGTTGTGCACGACTCGACACCGCTGAAGCATCCAAAACCCGAGGGTAGCTACTGCAACATTGATCACTAAGGAGTAAATGCTAAGCAGAAAGAAAGACTAGGCATCAAAAGGAGCTTCTAAGGAACTAAACTATATAAACAGTTAATATAAGAGCTGTCTATATAGTGAGCTAAAACCATTAAACCAATTTATTACAACTTGCCTTCAAAGGGCTAAATCCAATAAAATCCCAACGATCTAAACTGAACAGAAATAGTTCTAAAAACCGACGCCAACTCTAACTTCCAAGCTGTACGTCCTCATTCAACTAACCTGCACTTTGGTTTCCGTGACGGAAACAAAATACAGAACAGAAGGAAAGAAAAGAAACAAAAGAGAAACAAAAATCAGATAAACTGAATACATGTCATCTGTACCCAGTAAAAAATATTTCGCAAACCTTACTTGAGGTTTTAGAAGAATCATTGAAATTCGTTTGCATACGCACATAAGCATATAATCAAGCATACGCATAACGACATTCTTTTACATACAATTCTTGTATAGTGATCATACGAAATACGACATAGACAATCCGTCTTGATTAGAGAGATGTAAGAGAGCGAATAGAACAGCGATTACCCATACTGTTCATCGAAGATACAATCACGCCATGGACTTAATGACTCTAGTGTGCACACTACCTCTAGTACAATTACACGAGCCTAGAGGACTTAATAAATGGGGAGTGATCCATCCCAGACACACTGCGAGGTGTCCATAAGTAACTTGGGAATCACTCATCCCTTGAACTACACCATTAGGTGTTGCTCGACTACTCCTAGGGATCCATTAGGAGTCTTACTCTCATTTAATTCAATTCACATAATTTGCATTGGTTGACATAGTGGTACTACGAGACCACGACTTACTAATTCATTTCATGCTCTTGACAATGAATAGTAAATAACGACGATAATGATAATTCAATACGATGAGAATTAAACATGCTTTAATTCAATAACGACGATAATTCAATAATGACGACAAGTAATGTCTAGCACAATTTCGGCAGCACTTCGGCAGGGTAATATGATATCCAAAAATTCACAAATCATCCAAGACATTCAACGATAATATATAGCTGCTCACTAGCACTCAATAATACCCATAACATTTAGCATATAATTAATAGCATAATAATACTAATAATTCACCATCCAACAATTGTCCAATAATCATCATCATATGGACTAATCAATTCCCAAAACATGATAACATTGACATGCTAATTATAATTCATATTTACAGCAGTAAACATGCTTAAGAAATCTCATAATAACGACGGTATAACTTAATCATGACTTGCATATTAAATTCACCACAATTTCTCAATGAGCACATAACACATCAAAATAGTTTTGATGGGGCTTTGAAAGAAGGTAGGCATGAGCACTTACCACTAAAAACGCTACCAATAGAAAGTATGCTCCAACGGTAGACGATAATCACGCTTGCTCGTTAGGTCCTAATTAAAAACAATTACCGAATCAGTATTAATTAAATACGAAAATACAAATAGTAACGAAATCTTAATCTGATAATTTTATTAAATTCTTTGATTTATTTCAACCAATCTAGGGTTTTGAAATTTGAATTCCGATTCCAAATGAGTGCAGAAAAAATAAAAATATTAAATCAAAAATACTGAAAATCGAATTAATAATTACGAAAAATATAAAAATGAAACCCTAACTTTAAAACTAGGTCTAGGTCACGGGTATCCATGCATGGGACCCATCACCCGACCCATCACCACCACCACCACCCACTGGCCACCATGGCCGGTGGTGGTGGTCGCCGGTGCTCCCAGCGAGGAGGAGAGAGAAGACGCGAAAGAGAGAGAGCGAAGGAGAACGAGAGAGAGAGAGAGAGAGAAGGAAAGAGAAAGAGAAAGGGGGGGGCGACTGGTCGGCCGCCGGTCACCACCTGGGCGTCAGCCCGGTGGTTCGGCGACCAGGAGGCCGCGCGAGGGGGCGCGTGAAAGGGAGACCCGCGGGGAGAGAAAAAGAGAAAAAGAAAGAGAAAGAGAGAGGAAGAATGGGAGATCTTACCACCGGTGGATTTGGCGGATTCCGGCGAGAGAAGGAGATGGCCGGCGGTGGAGAAAGAGAGAGAGAGAGAGAGAGAGAGAGAGAGAGAGAGAGAGAGAGAGAGAGAGAGAGAGAGAGAGAGAGAGAGAGAGAGAGAGAGCCGGGTGAGAGAGAAAGAGAGAGGCCGTGAGTTGAGAGAAGAGAGAGAGTGCTTGTGAGGCTTTGATCAGTTATGCAAAACTGATCAATTGCCTCCTCTTTTTCTTTATATAGGCCCTCAGTCAATCCAAGTCAAATACTACTAGGTTTAAGAATTTATTTAATAATTTTCTGATTTAAATAGCTAATTAAAACTATATGAGTAATTCTTATTCATATATACAACATTTTAATTAAAATCCTCAAAATTAATAAAGGCAATTTATGAAAGTCCCATAATAATAATTAATATTATTATTGCTTTAATTGAATAAATCGAATCCTTAAATGAATATACGATTTAATCTCTGAAACCATTTATAAATCGATATAATAATTACAGAAAATATTGGGGTATCACACTGATAGAGTCCGGACTCCGACAAATAGATACATTTTAATCTGTATGACGGAGAGCCGTGACATTTTTCTTGTAGAAAGTGAAGAACCCACCACTTACAATGAAGCAATGACGAGTCTAAATTTCAGCAAATGGCAAGAAGCCCTGAAATCCGAAATGGATTCCATGTCTGAGAATCAAGTCTGGGACTTGGTCGATTTGCCGGATGGAGCTAGGCCCATCGGGTGCAAATGGATCTTTAAGATCAAGATGGACAAGGATGGAAACATTCTAGTTTTCAAAGCTAGACTAGTGGCAAAAGGTTATAGGCAGATTCAAGGAATTGACTATGATGAAACTTTCTCACCAGTTGCCATGCTTAAATCCATTAGGATACTCCTAGCAATTGCAGCTCATTATGACTATGAAATCTGGCAAATGGATGTCAAAACCGCCTTCCTGAACGGGGTTCTGGAAGAGGATGTGTACATGACATAGCCTGACGGTTTTGTCGATCCTAAGAACACTAGGAAGGTTTGCAAGCTAAAGAGATCCATCTATGGGTTGAAGCAAGCATCCCGGAGCTGGAATCTGCGTTTTGATGAAGCCATAACTAAATTTGGTTTTATCAGAAATACAGAAGAACCTTGTGTATATAAGAAGTTCAGTGAGAGCAAAATTGTCTTCTTGGTCCTGTATGTTGATGACATACTGATCATTGGAAACGACATTCCAATGTTGGAGTCCGTAAAGACTTGGCTTGGAAAGTGTTTTCAAATGAAAGACCTCGGACAGGCAGAGTACATCTTGGGCATCAGGATCTGCAGGGACAGATCCAAAAGGCTAATTGGACTTAGCTAAAGTATGTATATTAACCAGATAGTATCCGATTTAATATGCAATATGTTAAGAAGGGTTTACTACCCATGAGTCGTGGCACGATTCTTAGCAAGATGCAGGGTCCTGAGACACCTGCTAAGCAAGAACGCATGAGTAGAGTTCCTTATGCATCAGCTATAGGATCTATCATGTATGCCATGATTTGTACTCGTCCGGACATCTCATATGCTTTGAGTATGACGAGTAGGTTTCAGGCCAACCCAGGTGAGGCGCATTGGATTGGGGCCAAGAATATCTTGAAGTATCTGAAAAGAACTAAGGATAAGTTCCTGGTGTATGGTGGTGAAGAAAAGTTGATTGTAAAAGGTTACACTGATGCGTCCTTCCAGACAGACAGAGACGGTTCTCAATCCCAGTCAGGATTTGTCTTCTGTCTCAATGGAGGAGCAGTGTCCTGGAAGAGTGCAAAGCAAAGCACTATGGCAGATTCTACAACGAAAGCAGAGTACATCGCAGCTTCGAAAGCTGTGAAGGAAGCTGTTTGGATTCACAAGTTCATAGCTGAACTTGGAGTTGTGCCTGCGGCGGCTGAACCGTTGGCTCTTTATTGTGATAATAATGGAGCCATCGCCCAAGCCAAGGAGCCAAGGTCACATCAGAAGTCTAAACATATACATTGCAAATATCACCTTATTAGACAATGGGTCAAAGATGGTGATATTAGCATATGCAAGGTTCATACAGACGAGAATGTCACTGATCCGTTGACTAAGCCGCTTGACCAGGCCAAGCACGAGAGTCACACAGCTTCGATAGGGATTCAGGACTTCGGAGATGATTAGCTTCATTGTTTTAGATTATGATATGTAATTCATGATTAAAACATTGTTATGTACATTTATCACATTAATAAAGTTTTGGTACTATTCAGTTTTCTGTATGATTTTGAATATTAATCCAAAATAATATAACACAAATATCCAAATAGATTATCAAGACGATGTCTTGGATAATGAAACCCTATTGAGTGAACTGGATTTTGTGGTTATTTGTCCCTAATCTAGGTGTTAGAATTAGATTCTAATAACCAGTGATGATTGCAAGATGATCTCAGTGCCTGTTTCATGGGCAAGAGACATGGGATGTCAAGGACCATTTGCATAGATATGAATTGTGAATTCGTGATCGGACAGACCCACCATGAGAGTTCTTTAAGAACTAGTTGTCATATTAGACTCTCATAAAACTATCTTGAACCATTTCTCAAACCTGAGTGGTTATGAATAACGACATGAGGATTGGTGATATGTGATTACTCCTAACGCCTGCGTAACAGGAGGCAATAACGGATACATCCGGATTATAAAAATCATGTTGAAATTCATGAATGCACAAGACGGGAATTGTCCTCCCTACGGGGATCGTTGTCTTATGGGCCTCTTGTAGAATTGGGATTGTGAAATGCATGGCCTTGCTCAAATGGATTATTCGATAATCATTTGTCTTAACATTCAATTCGGGATCAACAAAAGATATGAACATTGTAAGGATGACTAGACTTCTTAGCTTACGTTCACATCAAGACACTAAGGTGGTGTTTACTACCTTGCAATCAAATGCTTGCAATGCAATTATTTTATAGGGTAGTTATAAGGTGAAAAATGAAGGAGGGGGAGGAATGAGATAGGAAAAGTGAGGTTGATTACATCATTCAAAGTAATCACCATTACAAGGGAAAAGTTGAGCAATTATGATTACATTGAATGATGCAATCAACCCCACTTTTTCCATCCCTCTCATCCCACTCCTTCACTTTTCACCCCATACTTACTCTACAAAATGATTGCATTGCATTACATTTGATTGCAAGCTAGTAAACGAGGCCTAAGTGACAAGGGAATGGATTTGCACACTTGTCTTAAGGACAAGTGGGAGATTGAAGGATTTATGTCCTGTCAGTCAAGGTGCAAAATTTGGGATTAAATAGTAGAGATAGTTAACCCATCGATTTAGTAGGTCGTAATGTTTAGCTAGAGACCGCTTGCGATAATTGGATCGATATGAGTTGGCCGACTACTAAATGCGATGGGCCTAACGGGTCACACGCTTAAGTAATCGATGGATCAATAATTGATTAATGGACCTAGGAATCACATTAGTTAATTAATAAGAGAGAACGGTAAGTGGGCTTACCTAGGGTTAGCCCACTACATGTGAACTATACAGTTTAAATAAAAGAGAAGGAGGATGTAACTAGGTTACAGGTTTCAACTGATAGCCTCATTCCCTCATATTTTCTCTCTAAACAACCAATCACCTCCATGGCCCAAGAAACGGTTCCTTGTGCTCGTTCTAGCTAACGAACGTGTTTGGATTGATCAAATTGGTTGCTGCGTGGACTATACGGTAAAGGGATTACACTTAGAATCCTAATTTCACATCTATCAATATTTAATCGATCAACGAGGCACGTATCAAAAGGTATATTTATGTGTATTTAATGATCCGTTAAGTTTCCTATTTGTAGTTGTGTTCCACTTATATGATTAGATTATTGCAACTAGATCCAACACAAACATGACGTAAGAGAGTTGACTCGATCATCGTTCACTTCTCTTTTTCGACAAGAAAAAAAAAAGTGAGCTCCTCACTTTTGCTGAATGATTAGCATCTACTAAGGCCTAGATTATTCTTAGCTCACTCAATTATTCAGAAAATCAATCAAAAACTTTAGATAAATTACACTCTCTCTAGATTTTTATTCCTTGATTTAGCTTGGAATCTGAGCAAAATCAACATATCCTGGTTCCACCATCGCAAATCCCTCGTTCTTTCTTCTTCTTCTTTATCCCATTATCTCAAATCTGCAATTGGCAAAACTGTTTGCCCTAAATCAACAAAATCCCCCTTTTGACTCACTGTGAAACTAGGGTATTTCTTTTGGGAAAAGAAAGGCTCAATATGAGGTCTGGTGCGATTGTTGCTGATGCTCCGCTTTCTGAAATACCCAAGAAGGGGTCGTCTGATCCAAAAATCAATACGAACAGCTTACTAACTAGGTAATTCGCTCTAATTCCCTCAAATTTTCAATTAGTTTATCAATTTCTTCATTTATTGGAGTACTTTATAAGTATTAAATATTGATATTAGTTGTTTTAGTTCATGATTAGAGTGTAAGTGAAGAATACTAATTTCTCTGATAAAATGCAGTGTGATTTGGGTGTTGGTAAACTTAGTTTAATGTAAAATTAAATTAAAATGGGCTGTAGTAGTTCACGTTCAGCGAGACCCTAGATTGTATTTGTATGCCATCAATCTTACGGGTTTACTGCAACTTGATATAGCTTTCCACCTGCCTGCAAAAGTCTTACTTTGAATTTCGATCTATGATGATCGATGAGATGAGTATGGGTTGTAGTACAATATGTATGTGAGTACTTGTTTATGTAACCTTTTGACTTTAGTTTTTGTTCCTATGGTGTACTATGTTTTTTTATATGAATATTCGGTGATTATTTATATGACAACAGTTTGTTTCTCTCTGAAAAAAAAGACATTAGCACAACTAGGCTGAGGTATTGATTTGCCCACAAAGTGATCAATTTGTTATTTTAGTTTTGTTTGGATCTAGAACTAAAAGTCAGACACTTATCCATTACAGAAATTTTGCTGAAGTTCATGATGGCTTGAGAATTATAGTTGCCCTTTTATTTGGTTTCTATGTAGTGGGATGATATGGTATCTGGATGGCGTAGAATGGATATTAAATTGTAAGAAATACGTATTTTGTTTTTTTAGATAACATGGGTATCCAAGCTTTGCTTGGCTATTTTGCTGGAGTTGAGGATGGCTTGAGAATTCTTTTTTTTTTTTTAGATAACATGGGTGTCCAAGCTTTCCTTGACTAACCCCATGGGCCTGAGGGGACTCGAACCTCATGATGGCTTGAGAATTATAGTTGTCCTTTATTTGGTTTCTATGTGATATGGTATCTGGATGGCGTAGAATGGATATTAAACATTCTAAGAAATACGTACTTTTTCTATAGACTAACATGGGTATCCAAGCTTTGCTTGATTATTCCCATGCGCCCGGAAGTTAACGACTAGGAAAACCTCCAATGGCCCTGAGGGGACTCGAACTTGGAACCTCTGGAATAGATCTTAGGAGTCTTACCAGTGCTACTCCTCAGGGTTAGTATTGTAAGAAATGCTAGCCTGTGTAGATATATGGTCTGGACCTGCACTTCTTTTTTGTGAAGGAATGTGAGTTTAGCTGATGTTTACCATGGAAGGAAAATAAATTTTCTATGTGAGACATAATATTCAGTGTTTATATCTCTATGTTAGTTTGAAAATTGTCTTACTATGTCACAATTTTGTTATATGCAAGGCTTTGTGGAATCAGAGTTTTATGAAAAATGTACTTGGGCATGTAGTTCGGAAATTTGGCAGCATGTCAGTTTTGGTGTCATTAAATTTTGTTCCTTGAAGCTCTATCTTAGTTTGGTGGTTGAAAGTGTATCATGTTTTCACATCGCAACAAAAAATGTACCAGCCTTCGGCGAAGGACTTTGCCAAGAATGGTGGTTAGTTAAACAAGGAAATCAATAAAGTGTGACGGAATGGGTATCCCCTTCTAGTGTGGCGGAATGGGTATCCCCTTCTATTGTGGCGGAGTTCTTGCAGCATAGAGTTTTGGAGTTTGGGAGGAGGAAGGAGAAGAGGTTACTATGGTGCAATGTTGTGTTTGCGATTTTTTGGTGTCTGTGGCTGGAAAGAAATGCTCGGGTCTTCGATGGGGTGACCATCTCAGCCGATTTGCTTTGGGATAGAGTCACTTATCTTGCATCTTTATGGGCTTGGGCCTCAGGGGCATTTAGGGGTCATTCTATAACTACAATCCAAATTCTAGTGTTGGCCATTTATTGTACAGCCATTAGGCCAGCTATGCTATATGGGGTGGAGTGTTGGCCGGTGAGGCAGGTGCATGTGCAGAAGATGCGGGTGACCGAGATGAGGATGCTTCGCTGGATGTGCAACTCTACAAGAAGAGATAAAATTAGGAACGAAGTGCTGAGAGACAAGGTGGGAGTGACCGATATTGACAACAAGATGCGAGAAACAAGGCTTAGGTGACTTGGGCATGTGAGGAGGAGACATCGAGATGCACCGGTGAGAAGGTGTGAGAGAATTATACTTAGAGATTGTAAACGAAGAAGAGGACGCCCGAGGAAGACTTGGGGAGGGGTAATCAGGCAGGATTTCACCCTTCTAGAACTTACCGAGGACTTGGTCCTAGATAGGAAATTATGGCGTAGTAGGATTCGTGTAGAGGATCCTCGTTAGATTATGGTTTTTGCATTGGCTAGTACTAGAGGTTGATTCATTTTGTTTATAGCCGGTAGTGTCTTCTTCACTTTATGTTGTTCATTTAGTAATATCTTGTGTTAGTATATTTACTGCTTTACTTCTCTTGCTCTTTTGATCATCCTTTATTGCTTTTTTTTATTACCAAAAAAAAAAAAAAAAATCCTTTTTGCAAATGTATTTAAAAAAAAAAAAAAAAGTTTTTGTTGGTCTTTCGGAAACAGTCTCTCTTCTAGGCGACTAGTTAGGGGTAAGACTGCGTACATCTGAACCTCCCCAGACCCCGCCCTAGGCGGGATACTTACTGGGTTGTTGTTGTGTTGTTGTTGTCTATAACTACAATCCAAAGTAATTGGGCTCATTTGTAATTAGTTTCTCTTGGGAGGACATCTTGTCCTCATCTACTGTATTCTTTGATAGTACTTTAATAAAATCTTTCTCTTTATCTAAAAAAAAAAACAAGGAAATCAATAAATTGATCATCCTTGCATGAGTTGTATTTTGTGAGAATTTCCGTACTGAACACAGGGTGCTACACCTAAGATGTTCCCTCCCACATAGAGAGAGAGATAATAAGATATTGGACGCTGTTACTACTTTATGATCTTCATATTGATGTCCTTGTGTTTAGTGTTCAGATTCCTTTTAGAATTTATTAGCAATGACTACTAAAATTCATATTGAGTGGGGTGATGTTGAAAATTAAGTTCATCTAAGAATTTTCCTATCTTTTTTTTTGCCGGGAACTACTTTTTATTATTAACATTTTGTCCGGAACTACCTTATAAAGTTGTTTTTTGTGGGGAACTACCTTATTTTACAAAAATTTTTGTTGAAGACTACCGATTGACAGAGTTTTAGATAAGAAATTTTTTTATTAAATGGGAAGAAAGTATACAATGAAAGAGGATAAGATATCCTCCAACCAAGAACAATCCCACAATGCGTAAAACTAAAAAGAAACAGCCAAAAAGAGACTACTTCCTACGGGATAACCCATGTCTGTCTTAATTGACATCCGACTTTAAGTTCTCTAGCTCACGATTCTTTTTCCTAGAAACCTTAGAATCGAGAGTGACCTTCTTTCCTATATTGTCAGCATCCTTAGAGCCAAGAGTGGAACCATTTCCTATGTCATTGATTTCCTTGGATCCGCCGAGGGTAGTCTTCTTTCCTGCGCCATCAGTGAGGATCACCCCCCCCCATAGCCAAAACTGCATTCCCACAATCATAGGCCTCCTTACTGCCTAGAGAATAACGACTCAAAACGCAAGATTTTGGCGTTGGCAAAATCCCGTGACCCTCAGGCTAAACATGGGCCAATTAGCTCCTCTAAGCCGTTAGAAATTTGCAGCACCCTTCGATCATGTTGAGTGTCATTTGCCACACAATCACCATTGACAGGAGTCTTTTGTTTGGAGATGCCTTCACCCCTTTTTGAGTCAATTTCCCCACCCTCGTCAAATAACCGAGTATCACCTAAGTAAACTCCCCGTGTTTCCGACACAAACTCCAAGTCTTCATAACTTCTGAGGTCTTCTAGCAACAATTTGTGTCCAGGCAACAATGGATCTATTTCATAATCGAAATCATCCTCGTCCTCTGTGCTGACCTCATCGGCCCAGTTCCGAACATCATCGTCAGCATAGAGAAATAGGCTAAACCTATTTTATACATCCGTAACCGGCCTGCTCACAATGCGTTGCTGGCTACTTTCCATCGCCCTTTCTAGTGGCTTTGGCTGATTCTGGTCCTCTAACACAGGAGCAGCCCCTTGGTCTAAAACCCGTGGAACCATGGAATTAAATAGCGGCCGCTACGCGACGCGACGACCGCTATGTAAAGGATTTTGAGCTCGCCGTGACGCGTTTTACCGCGTTGCAAAGTTGAGAAGTCATTCACACCGCGATAGCCGCTACGACCGTTACGTTACGCGAAAGCGGCGCTTTTCACCGTTACTTTTCCGATATGATTGTTAAATTATTATCATATTACTTTATAAATCTACTATTAGTTTCTTTTAACTAATATTATCCATTTTATAATAAATTTGAATACATATTATGTTCGAATTAGGATGGTAATGGAAAGATTCCAAAATGCAATTATAAGTGCAAATATTCCTTTATGTGAGCCAATCACGCCACGATTGCCGCGATCCGCTATGCGATGACCGCAACAATACGCTTCCGCGATATAGCGACCGTTACCGCATTCGCGATCACGACCGCTATTTAATTCCCTGCGTGGAACACCACCCTCCTGTTGACCTGCACCCAGCCTCATCCACTGCTGGCACTGATGTCACAGCCCTCATCCTGGTCACCCTTTAATGATACCCTCACGTTTAATCCCCCCACATTCAAGAGTAAAGTAGAGGAAGGACTTTGAGGAAAAGAGGCAAGAACCTGTCCTAAATCGATATTAATATGGACTCTGGGATATGCTTGGTTACCAGGTGAACTAGTAGCTTATTACACGCCATAGCTACGAGCTTCGTGGTTTTCACTCGCCGTACATTGCCTATGGCGCGTGGATTCACTCGCCATATCTGAGCAAGATCGCGTGGCCCCACGCGCCACCGGAGTGGGTACACGCGTCAAAGCTACCCTTGCTGAATTCCTTAGATCTCGTGACCAATTGGCTGGGAGGTCTAACCAGGCCGCATTCCGCGCATCAGTGATGTGTGTCACTGTCACCGCCGATCATACCCCGGTAACTATGCCTACCACTGTTGGTCTCAGATTTGGTCTTCAGATTTGTCGACTGATCTCCAAATGAGTTTGGTAGAAAGAAGCCGACCACATTGGAGAGTGCTACCTTGAAATCATCCCATCTCCGGCCTTCGTTGCCGCCAGGAACGAAAACCGCCGTCGATTTACCACGGTAACTCAAGCCGATCTCCAGAAAAGAGCCCCTAGGGTTTGAACCAGTCTTAACCCATCCTAGGGTTCTCCCAAATTGCCTCTTCTCTTCAAATACGCCCTTGTTTAGCAGATCGGAGCCAATAAGGCTTTCCAACCACCGCGCCATTGTCGCCGTCATGTGAACCCGGCGACATTTCTTGCGGCCTTTCTCCCAGATTTTGACAAAACCTCTACCTCCTTCCCTGAGTTTTTCATAGTACAGATCGAAGGATTTCCCTTCGATCTGGACCGTAATGGGCTGTTGTGGAGATCCCATTAGGGAGAGAGGAATCCGTGGGGGGAGGAGAGAGGAATCCGTGGGGGGAGGAGAGAGGAGAGAGGCAGAGGAGAAGAGGGAGAGAGCGCATCTTAGAGAGAGACTACCGATTGACAGATTAGCCACTAACAGGGTTAACTTTGCTACTGTTTGATATAATCTGACCAATTTTGTTCCCATTTTGTGTGCCTCTCACGTGCTTTCTCCTTTCCTCTTTAACCTACCCATTTGAATGCTCTAATTACTTCCCTGATTCCCTCCAACCACCATAGAAGCGTCTTTTCAATTACTGGAAATCTAAGCTGGGCTAAGTTGTGGGTTGGTCTGTTATATGGCTTAATGAATGTTGGATTAATTCACCAAACTGGAAATCCATGAGCCACAACTATGGGGCAGTGTGGGACACAAGCGAGGCTCCGGCAGGGCCATCGCTGTTCAATTTTTCTATCAAATCCGAATACGATGCACAGCACTTCTATACTAAACAAGTCCTACCAGCAAATTGGAAGAACAGAGTCATATATAACTCTACTGTTCAAATCGATAACATTGCTGCCTTAGTTGCAATCCTTGTGGCGAGTGGAAGTAGATAACTAATAGTTCCTCTCTTAGCTCCTACTGGGTTAAATTTAACAAGTTGCAATTTGACTTGCAGCCCTGTACGAGTGTCTCCGATCGAGGAATAAGGGGATAGGGAGGAGCTTTGTACCTTGGTCAAAGGCCTAGACAATGAGACCACAATTATTCTGGCATCAAATTTCAAAACCCCAAATTTTGGTACCTCAAAACCCTAAATTGGGGAAACACGAAAATTAAGGGAGATTGGATAAGTTTTTTAGGTGAGGGAGATTGGATAATTAGTTCAGTCAAAATGGGGTAAGTGAGGGGCATAAAAGTCATTTACAAGCAAAGTTAACCCCTTTAGTGGTTAATCTGTCAACTGGTAGTCTTCAACAAATTTTTTTTTATAAGTAAGGTAGTTCCCCACAAAAACTACTTAAAAAAGTTCCTGATAAAAAATCCTAATAGTAATAGTAACCTTGGATGGATTTATAAGTGAATGCAAAAAACTGTCAAGAGATTTTGCTAATGAGAGCATCTCTGTTTGCGGGAACCCCCTCCAAGGGATTGGATGAATTGTGATGCAATATACAACATGCATTTCCTGACCCATAGATTTATAGGTGTACATAAACTGGAGCCTAGGGTTTAATTTCAAGCAAAAGGCAAAGTACAAACTTCAATCACCAGAAGCCCAAGCAATTAGACATCAAAAATTGGACTGAGCGACAACCTTGAAGAGAAAAACTATTCACTCGGGTGTATGCTCTTCTTTTAATTTCTGGGCTTGATCTGGGTTAACACGAATTTTGTGGGTTTCAAGTGTTTTTGGTTGGATTTGAATTCTGTGGAATAATCCAAACAGATATCTCAATACTTGAGTAATTTAGCAAATGTATGATGAATGATGTGGTGGGTTTATTTCAAATGCAAGTAATTGTAGGAATCTGTTAAAAAGTTATCTTTTATTCAGTTTTAGCATCTTTAATACTCTACATAGATCTGAAATGATGTTCGTAATGTGTTGGGTTCAGTTTTTTGGGTTACTCTGTTAACTAAGTTTGACCTTTGATGGTATTTAACTGTTTGGGTTTCCTGAAAACTGTTGCACATCACATTTTACTGGTGGTTCTGTGTGTTGGACTCTAAATGTATTTATCAATTTCTTTTAATTTCAAACACTGTTGTTTGATGTTAGCACGGCTGCCTCAGACAGAAAAATCTATTACTGGTGCTACATTATTGGTTCCATTGTACTCCCCCTACTGTTTTGTATTTTTAGGTTCTATTTTTATGCTGATTGTTCTGTTTAAATACCTATTTGAGCTGTTTGTATGCTTTATTTTGTTGTTCAGTCACTCAATTATTCTTTTGATGGATGCTGATTAGCTTAGGTTACCTGTGATGTTCTGTGTTACAACTTACGTACAAGTTTTTGAACTATATATATATATATGGTGTTTTTTGCCAAACGATTCAATACTTCTATTGTGGAAAACTAATAATGGTCATGGTTTTTCCAGGTTTGAGGGTTGGTGAATGAGGAATAAAAGATGAGAAGGGACGAGGCTTTTCTGGCTGTTATTTTGAGATTTCTTCTCAAGGTGACTCTCTCCCCCATAAATTTTAACTCCATTTGGTAAGAGTTAGCTCTCAATTCAATGCTGATGTGGCAGCATCTGGTGTATTTCCCCTTCCCCCCCAAACCTAAGCAATGACCGACTTTGCAGCCCTTTCACTGGAGTCTAGAGCATTCTTTCTTTGGAGTTGGGAGTTGGAACTTGGAATGCCCGAGTGCGGAGGCCAGGGTTTGATTCCTGAGGCCTTCTCAAAACTTCCATGCTCCAAATTCCCTCTCCTCTCGTAGGGAAGACCCCAACCCAGGCTTCTCATCTCTGTATTCGTTGAAAATATATAGCTCTCTTTTTTTCTTCTCAGTGCAAGCGGTGATCTAGGGTAATGAGAATGGAAATCATTGGGGTATCGATTGCCTTTAAAATGCGAGTCCAATTTGGTGTTTTTTTCCTTTTTCAGGAAGATTTGAGTTTTTTTTTTTTGTTTTGTTTGGTGGTGACAATGGCTGGGGATGGCGATTGACCAAACAGATTACAAGAGTTGAGAAAAACCAACCACCTTCTTCCCTAGCCATTCTCCATTCTTCTCTCTTATTTGACATCAATCGCGTCAGATATACCCGTTCTGTCCAGGTGCCCTCTTTCCCTTTTAATTCTATCATTTTAGTGACCTTTTTCATAACATATATGCTGAATTTGGGACCAAATTCAGTCGCTTTAGTTACATTTGTGTGTATTGGATTCATGCCCACAACTGTTTGAATGGATGGCTGTGTAATTCCTGAACCGTAGTTATTTTGCTAATCAAATACTTGATTTTAACGTTTGAATGGATGACAATGATTGTAATGGGCTCCTATGCCCAAGAACTATTTCAACGTAAATTAATTTAAGTGTTCCATTTTCATCAAAAAAAAATACTTGATTTTAAGCTCATTGTTCTGTAATGAAAAAGAAATCATGATCCGTATATGCAATTCTGTTTAGGATGTGAAGATGTAAATTGCAATTGAATGTGTTGATTTTGAGTTGTGGGGTCATTTGGTTGATAATGAATTTGATGTCAATTGTATAAGGATTCCGAGCTCATGGGTCTCCGATTGCCATCTCTTTTTGTGTTGAAATACAACACAGAGAAGTGAGGTTCCCGAATACTAGCATCACCATACTCGAAAAAAATATGTCACTACTATTAATGGTCTCTTCTATATGCAGGTTAGTGATAGTTCAATATGATTTCGGTGAATTTTATTTAATAGAAGGGGTATGGAATGTTTTCTTACTATTCCTATGTTCATAATTGGTTAATTTTTTGTTTTTGGGTTCTTTTTTTGCTGTATGTACAATTATATGGGCGTATGAAAAATGCTTGAGGCCATGATGTAGGATGGTTGTGCTAATTAAGGATTGGGTTGGTTTGTGGATTGAATTAAATGGGGCTCTGAGTTTGTAGTATTAAATATTAATATTGGCGAGTGTGGTAAAGTCACGATGTAAAAGCCACTTTCGTTTTCCTTCTAGAAATGTAAAAGCCACTAGGAGTGCGGTGGCTTTCATGCGCTCCAATCACATAGGCCTCGTTTACTAGCTTGCAATCAAATGTAATGCAATGCAATCATTTTGTAGAGTAAATGTGGGGTGAAAAGTGAAGGAGTGAGATGAGAGGGATGGAAAAATTGGAGTGTGATTACTTTGAATGATGTAATCAACCTCACTTTTCCTATCTCCTTCCTCCCCCTCCTTCATTTTCCACCTTATAACTACCCTATAAAATGATTGCAAGGTAGTAAACACCACCATAGTGTCTTGTGATGCAGAGCAAATAAGTAATCACATTTTTAATCTGTTGCAAGTTCATCAAGATGTGTCAGGTGTAACACTCACGGAAAGCTGAATAGTTTAAACATAAGGTTTCTGTTGTTGGTAATGTTGATGGAGATCTAGCTGGAGATGTTGAGGGCCACTGAGAAGCCTTTGGCCGAGGGTTGTCAAGTGTCGGTGTTGGAGATGGCAACGAGGATAATAAACCTGTTGTGTTTCTTACTCCATAAAGGATAAGACAACAAAGGTCTACTCCTTATCCAACCATTTCAACTGAAAAGTTGCTGCAAATATTGGCATGAGGGTAAATTGGGTTCTGAAGGACCAGCCTGTTGTTTTGGAAGCACTGGCCTTTCTGCGAAATATGGTGGCATTAAAGGAAAGATCTCAAAACGTGCTTGGTAATTGTTTACAATGGGAGGCTTGGGTCAATGTTTTATGGACTACTCGGTTTTCATCATGGGTAGTGTAAGGTCTTATCGTATGAGTTTGTTTATTGATCTATTTGCCAACTTGATCCAACTCTGTAAGTGTTGTTATCTGTATGAGCTGCCTTATAAATTATAATGCCTGTAATTATATAAAAAATAAAAATTAGACAAAACTGGTAGTGAGGTCTGCAAGCCAAATGACTGAGAAATTGTCGGTTAGATGTCCCTCCGCTGCTTGAGCTTCTTGGATGGTCAATAAATTTTTTGATTGTAGAGATAGTGTGTAATGTGTTTGCACGCAATACAGTATGGTGATTCTTTCAGGAGCCTAACTATTCCTAGGCCTTCAGCAAGATTTATAGAATCTCATCTTTTTGGCATTACGTTGACGTGATATATTGATATGGCCTGTACAGAGATTGCCTACTATGGATAGGCTGGTTTCTAGTGGAATTTTCTAGTGGTATGTGATACAACTTCTGAACATCAAAATCATTTGTTTTGTGAATGTCTGTTTCTGGTGAGCTGTTACAATCACTGTTTCAATGGCTGGGCATAACATGTACGATACTCACTTGGTTCAATTTTCTTGATTGAGCAGGTATATATAAAATTGGGAAATCAACTATGCGTTCTATATGGGAGGAACAAAATGCCAGTTTTGAAGAATAAGTAGCAGACCCCCAATAGCCAAGAATATGAGCAAGCAGGGTATCTGTCACGACTGTCAGCATTAGTTAGGAAATATATATGAAAGCCAAGACGCTGCATTCTACACACCTGGATTCTTTTTATCTTTGAGGACAACCTGTGATGTTAATTGTTATCATTGTGTCTCTTTACGCCTTACTTTGTATTGCTATTGTGGTATAGGTACTGACGTTTTATACTTTTATATGCTCGAAGGGATAAAACCTCAACCCTTACGTTGTGTTTTGGAGATTAGCTTGCTAGACTCTACATGACTATTTTATTCATCTGTCGAGGAACATAATAAACAGTAAATATTGTGTATCTTTGAAGTTTTATTTGTTGGGTTTTCTTTTTCCTTTTTTATTTAATTTTGTGAAAAAGTCGTGTTTTCTTTCTTTAACGGTGTTGCTTAACATAAATACGAAATTACTGAAACCAAATATTTTTGGCACAATCTTTACCGAAACACCTTTGTTACATGAAGAATTAACAGCCTCCCCTCACTTTTTCAATACACCGCCACCAAGCTTGATTGGGGTGTCATCAGGTGCTGGACATGGCAAAAGGCGGAGAAATCATGGTGGTGGTAATGGGTGACAGGTGGGGGTCAGGGAGATTGGAGAGAAAGGTTGGCCCACAGGCCCCATACAAAGCTAAGCCTTTTATAATGTGGAGGATAATCATCATTCGGTTCAAAACAAATATGACATTTTGAGTTTCCGTGTTCTAATTCAGCATCCGAAAGACCGAAACCCATACCTAAATCTTAACATATCGCCACTTAAAATTTTCTTTTGGGGAAACTTAAACTGAGTTCTTAGATGTACATCAAGCCTAGGTCTTTATTTTCAGGTCAAAGAAAAAGAGGCACAAAATATATGGCATTAGTACACACTATCGCAAATGGCATACCGCATACACCATATAACCGAACCTTACTTTTCAGAAAAAATTATAACCGAACCTTCAGTTGGCTGAGAATTTAGCTAAAGTTTGCTCAACCGAAACTGCTTAGTGCCAGTACATAGTTCAAAACTACTCATCAACACAACCATCATCATGTTTCAAGTACAAGACTCCGAACCCTTACAACACAAAGGCTATTTCGTCAACACAAAATCATCAACATACTTTATGTAGATGACGGCCAGTCAGCAACTAGCATGTTAGTTCTTGACAGATGGCCCCTTCGTGAAATCCCCATCCTCAGGGTGATGAATTAGACCATCATCTCCACAGTAGTAGCAACAAGAGCTGGAGGGAGCTACATATCACGACAAATTTCAAGGTCATCTAAGTGAAATACAGGCAAAAGATTGCAAGTACTGGAAACCAAGATTATAATAACAAGAAACACTTAATCACATTCCAGACACAAACCAGATTGCGAGCCCCTGTCTCCCAAGCTGCAGCAGAAGGTAACTTCTTCGTGATTTCTCACCACCAGTTGAGCAAAAAACAGCTCCACGGGAGCTTCAGGAACATTTGACTTAGCTTCAAAGTTGATATGCAAGAAAATGGCTCCTCTGATCACAAAGGCATAACTCTTCAATGGCTCCACGAGCTTATATCTAGGCTTCTGTAAAATAAGGGAAACAAAGAGAAATGAGAACCATAAGCAGGGAGTAGCACACATAATGCATTAGACATTACATTACACATAGTAACTATTTTGAGCAGTTAGCAGAAATGAGAAAAAACAAACAAACCCCTGTTTTTATGCATTGACCATTCAGGAAAGAGTCCGCTTTTGTCGAACATCTCTTAGTTTGGGCTTTCGCTAGCTTTTCTGACTCCTTAATCTCTTTAGCTGTTGGAGGAGGATGTTCACGATGTGGACCTACATATAACGTAGATGGTACCGTGGCATGAGCTTCTTCTGAAACTTGAGGCGCTGTCATCCTACAAAACAAGTTAGCAAGTGATCAAAGATTATTAAAAAAAAAAAAAAAAACCTTGAGAAACACACTCCCCCAAGCACCATATGCACCAACTAGGGCCTTGGATTGCTACCACCCATGCACCCCAACCATATGGATAACTTATAGTGACCCGACAAATGGGGAAGCAATCAAACAGCCAAATCAAAGAAACAAACAAGCTGAATAAGGAACCAAATGGCAGACTAAAGCAAAGAATCATTCTTTTTAGAAAAAGAAAAATTTTATTGATACAGAAAGAATAGTACACTACAACAGAGAGAGGACAAGAACTCCTCATAAACCGCAAAAGAACTAATTAGAAATTCCCCCACAGAAGTTGAGTGTCACTAAGGGGCACTTCCCTAATGAGTGTCACTGAGGGGCACTCCCCTAAAAGCCCCAGCGGCTTAGGCCCATAGAGAGGCCAAATAAACTACCCTATCCCAAGCAAAATCAACCGGCCCAGAAATCTCCGAAAAGATCCTAGCATTCCACTCCAACCAGATGCACCAGAAAATAGCGAAAAATGCACATTGCCACAAAAGTCTAATGTCCTTGCCCCTCTCCTTGTCCAAGCAAACTCACATTGCAGGAACAAATGTATAGAAGACTCACTAGCTTTGTTGCAAAGCACACATCTATTTGGAAGCAAGACTCACCCCGATCTCCGCCGTTGGAGCATATCAGGGGTATTGAACCTACCTAGCACCAAAGTCCAAATAAATGCGTGTAGCTTAAGGGGAACCTTAGACTTTGAAATAAAAGTATCAAAGGGAAAGTGAGGATAATGAGACGGTAGGCTAAGGTGGTGAAGCAATAATTTGCAGGAGAAGAGGCCAAAAGGATCTCCAACCTAAACCCGAGAGTCCTCATAGGGCCCAATCTAGATGGTGTCTAAAACGCTAAGAAGAGAAGTCAACTCCGCCACCTCCCAATCCTGAGGAGCTCTCCTTAAATGAAGGTCCCAGGATTCACCATCGCCAAAAAAAAGCAGCAATAGGCGCATTATGGAGAGAGTAGACAACTGATAAACTCGAGGATAAAATCCCCACTACAGACATCCTCCCCGAACCTTTCCCGTTGTCCATTACCCACACACCAAGAGGAAAGGGAAAGGACATGAGAGATGAACTTCCACGGGCAAGCATGGGAAACAGTAGAGCCGGCATGAGCGTCCAACCCATTATGCCGAAGACCGTACTTGCTCCTAATGACCCGGTGCCATAGAGAATCGGACTTCATCAGGAAACGCCATAACCACTTACCTACGAGTGAGATATTCTTGGACACCAATGTACCAAAACCCAAAGCCCCTTACGCCCCCACTAACAAAGTGATATCTTCGACTCCCGTCAAGCATCTTCTCTAACCTATTAGCCACACTAACAGGAATCTTAAACAAGGAAAGATAATACAGACGGATGCTAGCCAAACAAGTACGATGAATAGTAATCCTCCCACCCAAAGAAAAACACCTACCCTTCCACCCGTCAAGACACTTAGCTACCCTATCCACAACAGGCTCCCAAAGGAAAGACCGGGGATTCCCTCCAAGAGGGACACCTATATAGCTAAGGGGCCACTGTTGAACCTGACAGCCCACTAAGGTAGCAAAAGAAGCCACTACCCCACCATCTACACACACCCCAGCAAGGCTACACTTAGACAGAACTAAAGCAAAGAATCATAAACATCAAGAATAGTACAACACACACAGACTAAAAAGAACAAATATAAAATTCAATTTAAACAATGGAGGAAGTTAGAACAATCATTAAAAAAACAAGTACATATGGTAGCTCATACACAGCAACTGTAGGTTCATGTTCAGGTCTGTCTTTATGTTTATTTATTTATTTTTTGGTTGAGGTCTAGGAACCTTTGTTAGCCTGTGATCAACCAAACAGCAAAATGATGGCAACGCAAAGGTGATGCACTGATGCACCTCACAATCCAAGCAAACACAACAGCATATTAAGGCTAACATTGATCAATGCTCATGACATTGTGTTAACATAAAACAGACAAAATGGGAATTTTGAAAAGAAAAAAAATTAAAAGAAAGTTACACAAACCACCAGAAGCAAATGGCGAAAGGAAGCAAAGATAAAAGGCAACTTAACAAAAAAAAGGGTTAGCTAAGAGAAGCTGGCACATACTCATTTTGAGGTTTGCCTTCAGATTCTGGCTGCTTTTCAAGTTTGGGAACCTTGCTTGGTCTGCGACTGTGATAAAGGAAACAAATTTATTAAAAAGAATAATTCTAAAATACAGTAGATAAAATTAGAGAAGAAGAAACCAAAATGTAGATTTTGTTTTTCAAATTGGACATCTTAAAGCTAAGGATAAGATAAAATCAGCTACCATTGCAATTACCCAATTTACATCCCAAATAGCAGCACATCAATCAAAAAAGATACAAAAAAACCCTAAAAGAAAAGAAAAACCCAATTGAGAACGATTTTAAGCAGTTTCAGACTTGATGCAGAATTGAACAAAGAACAGATATTTACCTTCGGAGTTCCTTTCGCTTGAGCTCAAATCGTGGGACAACCCTAGAACGCAAGGCGTAGTTTTGGCTGTTTCCTGTATCCGTAGCCATCGCCATCCTCTCTCTCTCTCTCTCTCCTATGTTTTCTGTCTTCTGACTTCTGAGGAAGACTTGACCTGGCAACTTCCGGAATTTATATGCTATGAAAAGAAACCAGTCGATGGTACGGAACTACGGACTGACATCCCTTTTTCTTTTGAGCTAAGCAAACCGTATCAGGCCATTTGGCAACTTTAAATAATGGGTCAATCCATTTGTGATTTCTCACTTTAATTGTCGCACACATAAAACTTTTTTCGGTTAATCATTTGATAAACATGGAGTATATATTTCATCCATTAATTTAGTGTATTTAAAGGCAAAATTTCTTATTTTGAAAGAACAAAAAGGTAGAGAAAAAGTTCATGAAACAAAAAAAAGGTATTATTTATTTTTTAGGATATTTTAGCCGAACTTTTTATTTATGGTTACAAATTGTTTTATTTTTCGGGTCAAACAGGTTAACCGAGTAACAAATTGAATTTGACCCAATAAATACGGGGTTTCGGAAGAAAATCAGTGTCATGACCCCGAAAAAAGGGGTTCAGTCGGGCTTTCGGGTCGGGTCGGGAATTGACAGGTGTACCTATAACCAATGTGTATATAACACAAATTTCTATGTGTCGTAAAATAGTGTTCAACCAAAGGACTATGAAAATATGAAGTGATTTGGGAATTATGAAAAAGGAGAAAAAGAGAGGGATAAACTATCAAATATTTGTGTGTAATACAACATAGTATGTACGGTAAAGACACAAAAACAATACTACAATTTATCGAATAATAAAAAAAAAATATCATTTAGTTATATATACATATCAAAACGTGAAAAAATGTACGTACGTAGTGAATATAAGTTATAAATTAGAGTATATATTTGCAAATATACAATTTAAAAGTATAAATAGGCTATATAATTAACGAACAAAAAAAATATTGAAATACTCGACCTAGTGCGTCGACCCGAACCCGACACACTGGGTAAGGTTCGAGCATTTCTCAATTGACAGGTCTATTTTAGTTGCCGCGAGGCTGATCAATCTTGGATGACCAAGGAAATTTTGTTAACCTTGAAAAAGTACCCATTCTAAACGTATGCAAATGAGTTATAAAACATTTTCTTACATGACAATTGCTACAAATGCATCATGGGACCAGGTAAAATTCTTCCTTTTTACAGAAATAGATGTTCTGTCATGAGCAAGCCAGATAATTCATCCAACACTCCAAAGTTCAATCTAAAACATCTTCTTTCTCAACCCCGCTATTGTATGTTATGAATTTGGGGTTCTATTAAAACTTCTCTTTTCTAGCAAGAAGTACCTAATGCTACACTGCTTTTCTGAAAGTTCATCGAGTGATTCTGGTCATGCTACTCAGGTTGAAATTTTTTTGTATTATTGATAGATCTTCCTTAAGCAGCCAATGCCATTTGCACTTCCCAAACTATTTGTAGTTGGTCAGTAGACTTCAATCTTAAACTTCTGCAAACTTGCTTAAAACTAGACCTGGCAAACGGGTCGGGTCGGGTCCGGTCATATCGGGTTCAGGACATTATCGGGTTGGGTCAAAAACATGTCGGTCGCAATGGTTTCGGGTCGGGTCGTCGGGTTACGCGCACATGTTCCAGTACGCTTTTATGCACGAATTTCACGAGTTAAAGGCGCCTTTTCTAATAGGATTTCTGCTGCGATTTTCACTACTCGTTCTCTATTTAAAATAGTCCTTAAAAAAATTAAGATTTGAAAAAAATATTCAGCATAAATAAAGAGTAGAGTTGTATTTTACATAATTTCATTTCATTGAAACATCATTGTAATGTCCTTGTGCAACTAGTTCAAGATCACAACACAACAGACATAAATTGTTTTATCATATAATAAATCTCAATCAACAAGCGGCTCGAGTTCTTCTTCAACTTCATCTACTTCAACAGGTTCTTTGGGAAGATCACGTCGAATGTGGAATTCAATCGACCTTCAAGTGACTCTACACCGTTTTTTGCATCAACTAGCAAATAAGAAAAGCATTAAAATTTAAAAGTAGCACCAAAAAATAAACGTAAGGAACGACATATAAAGAATGAAAGAGAAGAATCGTACCCTGTTCTACATTGTAGCCAAAAATCCAACTACGGGTAGTGACCAAAGCTTATGCATTTTCAGGTAGAAGGGAAGCTCTCCACTTGGTCAAAATTCTACCTCCCAAGCTAAAAGTAGACTCGGATGCAACAGTGGTAATAGGGATGCTCATTATGTCTCTTGCCATTCTAGCCACTTCCAGGAACCGCTTTTCGTTGTCTTTCCACCATTCAAGAACATCCAATTCTAAATCTATATATAACCTACTCTCATCTAAATACTTTTGTAGCTGGGTCCTTGTTGAAGTTTTGTCCCCACCCGTATAAGCTTCAAATGCCTACACAACATATAAAAATCAATTAATATTTAATAGAGATTATATTGTTATTGATTACCAAATTAAATAGAATGAATAACAAATTAAAATACTTACAGCAAGGTCAGCATCATCCACACCAGAAAATCGAGTACCACCAAGTGACACATCATGCTCTCTATACTCTTCAAACAACTTGAACAATTCACTTCTCACTAGTTTAGTCTTTCGTTCTACTTCTACAATTGTCGATACTGTCTCCACCCCATTTGTAGCCTCCAATTCCACATAATTAAAACAATATTTGACAAAGTGAAGTTTAAAGCGACGATCCAAAATGGCACCAAATGAAAGGACCAAGCTATAATTCTCCCAATACTTGTCAAATTTCTTCTTCATGTCTATCATCATCTCTTTGAATTCAGACTCCACTGCAGCAGTATATCTCAATAACAACAATTCAATTTTCCACACACTTTTCAGGTACAAATTGACAGTCGGATAGTTTCTTCCAGAAAATTGGATTGTGATATCATCAAAAGGTTTCAACAAAGAAGCTATTTTCAAAATAAGAGGCCATTCTACATCATCATCTGGGGCTAACGGAGCATTGGTATCAATTAAGTTCATGTTTGCAAATACACCACGATAGATTATGGCCCTTTCAAGTATCCTATATGAGGAATTCCACCCAGTTGGACAATCTAACCACAAACTTTTCGAACAATTAATATTAGCACTAATAGCACATTCCCTAAACTTCAACAATCTTCCCTCAGAACTCGTCACATATTTAATCAACTCCCTCAATTTATGCATTGCCCCACTAATCCATTTCAACCCTGCTTGAACAATCAAGTTCAATACATGAGCACCACAATGAACATGAAAGTATTTACCACCAACAGGTAATGGATTAGTCATAGAGAGACTAACCTTCAATAAGTCTTGCATAGTGTCATTGCATCTCGCATTGTCCAATGTGATAGAAAATATTTTCTTTTGAATCCCCCATTCTTTCAGTAATAAATTAAGTGTGTCATGCAACACAGAGGCATTATGGGGAGGAGGAACATGGCAAAAATTAAGGATTTTGTTATGCAACTTCCAATCATCATCTATGTAATGAGCTGTTAGGGACAAATAACCCTGACTCACAACAGAAGTCCACATGTCCGATGTAATGCATATTCTACCAGGAAGGTTGATCAAAGCACCCTTAAGCCTTATTGCCTCTCTCTCTCATGGATTTTCAAACAAAGGTTCTTGGCCGTGTTCCTACAAACTGGCTTACAATTATGATTCAAGTATGTGTGTATAGCCTTATTTCCTTCATGTTCAGCAAAAGAGAATGGATATCCATGTCGTATAATTGCAAGTGCTACTAGTTCTTTATAGACAATACTTTTATATTCATTTCCTGGCATCCCCGCTTTATCAACCAATGATTGAGAAACAACACCTCCTGAACGTGCATGACAAATATCAGAATGACGCTTAAAATTTGTCGTACCGTGCTTTGACTCAGCGAAAGTAGGCCATCCTTTGCAATATTTGCAAATGGCTCTTTCTCTACCATCTTCAAACAGATGTCCATCAAAGCAATCATAATGCTCCCAAACAGCTGAAGACCATTTTCTTTTTCGATTATCAAATGTTTCATTTGTATCGACACTTGGAATTGAGACTCCTTCACCTGTTACAAACAAGTTGTAATTCCAAATCAGCACTTGAGAGTTGCAAAGCAAACCACATATAAGTTAGAAATAAAATCAGCCTTGATGAAAAAGAAACTTACTTATAGGATTCAAAGGAGTAGGGGTGCTACTAGGTGATGAAGAAGACGAAACTTCTCTTCCCAGAGGAGATGGCATTCCAGCATTCGTCAAGCCTCTCCAACAAGGCATTCGATTTGAATGGGGGAGCCTCGCCGAGTCATGATTTGGCCAGCCCACACAACCACACACCAAAAACTAGTTGTAAACTTAAATTTGTCATGACAAAGTTGGTTTCGAATTGAATAAGACAAAAATACAGTCCAGGTATTCAGAAGAGTAGAAGTTTTCACCTTCTCTATGAATATGACAGTTCACATATACAGTCCCAAGCACCAAATGAAGATGGAGTTAACACAAATTATATGGCGTATATTTAATTGTTGAATGTGCAGATATAAATTAGTAACCATGCTAAATGCTTTAAAAACTGAAATTTATTTGTTGTGAGAAGGGAAAATACAGTCTTCATTTATTTCAACAGTAGTGTAAGCTTAGTGCTAAAGTGGACTAACAGCAAATTGATTTTCTATCTCAACAGAGAAGCTGTATCCCCAAATTGAATCATTAGTAATCACAAAGCAAACAAAGTCACAGGCTTGCATCACAATTCACATGTTATGACCTGATAGAAATGCTTATAAAGTTAATTCTCTTTTGTTTCTAGTTGCACACATGATAAGGCTCACCATGTCAGATTCTAATATATCAAAAACATTCTGAAAAATGCAAAATTGATTTTTGGGAAATTAATTAGCTTGACATCTCTATTTCTCCATCTCTATTTCATTTGAACATAATCGAATTACAAGCTTTCACTAATTACTAGAATTATCTCCAAATCTACAGAATTTTAATTCACGAAATTGGGCAAATAAAAGAGGGAAAGTAAAAAATTGGAAATTTACCTTTCTAGGCGGCGGCTTGGTGGATTCCGTGGTGGTGCAGTTCGTAATTGGCGGTTCAAACACAGAATACGTTTTTCTCCACTTTGTCTATGGTGGTGCAGTCCGTAACTGGCACTTCTTCTCCACCTTGTTTATGGAGGAGGAGAGAGGAGGAGGAGGAGCGGCGGATGAGAGAGGAGGAGGAGCAGCGGGTGAGAGAGGAGGAGCGGCGGAGGAACGGTGGGTGGGTTAGGGTTTGAAGTTGAACTCAGATACAGAGTGAGAAGAGAGAGAGAAGTGGAGAAGTTTTTTTTTTTCCTTTTGCGGTTTGCCACGCGAGACGCTACTCTATTCGAAAAAGTAAAAGTCAAACCCCTTGGGTCCGACCCGACACGGAAATTTTGGGTTTTTGTCGGGTTTGATCAATTTCGGGTCTCGGGTTAATTTTTCGGGTTTCGGTCGGGTTCGGGTCGGTTTTTGGGTCGGGTCAGTTTTTGCCAGCTCTACTTAAAACATATAATCTCTTCTCCAAGGTACCAAAAAGTGAAGTATATCTCAATTTAGAGAAAGAGCCAAACATAATCGATTTTGTGGGTTATTTTTGTTGTAATGCCCCGGGATATTCAGGTGTCTACTTGGACTAATTAATCAGAATTAGGCAGCGAAAGTTAGATTAGAGAAATTGGCGTTACCGCCGTACCTCCCGTAAGGGAAATACAAGGCGACTTAAACTAACCATTTTAGGATAGAGGCTCGACAAACCAGAGATATAAATAGACTATTTTATTAAGCCTAATGATTTGTGTCCAGAAAGAAGACGATATAAAACGTCTTCTAAGAACAAGTGGCGCTGATTTGGCGGTGACGTGGCAAAATAACTTACTATAATTCTTAACAACATTTGCAGTGGACCCCCGGTCACGTGAGTTAGAACTAAATTTGAGAAAAAGTACTTTTCTCTCTACAACTGTCAGTATTACACTTTTTCTCAAGTCTGTATTGTTTGTGTGGAAAGACAAAGAGAGATCTATGAAATTTTTCCTTTTAGCCAAAAATCTCATCCCAAAAATTAGAGGTGAAAATTAGAGGTTGTATCATTGAGATGGTGTGAGACCTTGTTGTTTAGTAACCGTAAATCCCCAAAATGAGGAACCCCAATTTGTTGTTTAGTAAATTATTGTTTTGTGAAACCCCAATTTGAGTACCCCTAAATTGAAGAACCCCAAATTCAGAAGTCCGACTAAAAGAAATGCGAAATCCAGGAAGAGAAGAAGATGGGAAGCAGTAATGAAAGCCCAATTCAGTTTTGGTGGATTAGTAAAACATGAAAGTTGTGTCAACCATAGAAGTTTGTAAGGCCCCAACGAAGAAAAACTAATGATGCGATGGAAATCGAAGAACTAAGAAACAGAAGTTACAAGTGGCATAAGAGTAAGCGAGGTATGATTATTGTATTTAATTTTAGTTAATAATATTTGTGTTAGTAGTAAAATCTTGTTTGATGTATGTATGTTGAGGCTCGGATAAGAACAGATAATGGTTATAATGGCTAAGTTGGTTGAATAATTAAAATGTTTATAGTTTGAAAATGTTTAATTGCAATATGAAATATAAAATTGATTGAAATTGTGGAGTTGCACTTAATTTGGAATGTGTTATATTTGTTGCCTTTGCTGTTTATGAAGATGGAGCATTTAGAGGCATTTCCATGGGTGAGTTCAGTGGGTGAAAATTTGCCCGTTGATAGTGATATTGATGTAGTTGTTGATGAGAATGAATCTGATGGTGATACTAGTGAGAGCTATACTAGTGATAGTGATAGGGAAAATGATAGAGTAGGGAATGGTGATGAGGTACTAGGTAATGTATGTTGTTTTTGTAGTAATGATGAAAGTGGTTTGTTACCTGTTGATGATGCAATGGTACCTAGTAACGATGAAAGTGGTTTGTTAGCTATTGGTGAAAACTGTGATGAGGTACCTGTGGTTCCACCTCTTGAGGGGGAGACATATGGTAGTGTTGAGGAGAGTTTGGAAGTATAGCAAAAGTATGGGAAGAGGTGTGGTTTTGCATTTGTTAAGTTTACAAGTAACAAAGACAAGCACGAAGAATTGAAGTATGTATTGTTTGCTTGTCATAGAGCTGGAAAGAGGCCATCTAAGAAGGGTCCTTGTGAGAGGCGAAGAGCAACATCTAGGAGTGGTTGTGGCGTGAGAGTTGGTATTAATCTCCAGGAAACAAAGCGTGGAAAAGTGCTTTCTGTGAAGTTGGAGCACAATCACGATTTGTGCCCAACAAAATCTCGGACGCTGAAAGCATTTAGGACAGTTCAGCCTGTTGCAAGGAGGTTAGAATATTTGGAGGAATCGGGAGTACGAATATGTCATTGTGTGAAGGCAACTATAGCAAAAGCGGGAGGTCCTCAGAACATGCCATGTACCGCTAGGGATGCACGGAATCACTTGGGTAAGATTAGAAGGGCTAGATTGAAGGCAGGAGATGCAAATGCGTTGTTTCAATTATTCCAGAAAATGCAAAAGTTGAACCATGGATTTATTTATGAAATTGAAAGTGATGAGAAAGGGAGGTTGAGGAATGAGTTTTGGATTGATCCAAGAAGTCGAGGGGCGTATAAGGAGTTTAACGATGTTATTACCTTTGACACAACATACTTGTTGAACAAGTACAAAATGCCCTTTGTACCGTTTGTTGGTGTGAACCATCACGGGCAATCAATATTGCTTGGTTGTGCATTGATATGTAAGGAAGATGTGGCTACCTTTACTTGGTTGTTTAAGGTATGGTTGAAGGCCATGGGTGATGTTCAACCAGGAGCTGTGATTACAGACCAATGCAATAGTATAAGATTAGCTATTGAAGAAGTGTTTCCTAGAAGCAGACATCATTTTTGTTTGTGGCACATATTGGTTAAGTTTCCGGACAAGTTTAAAGGTTATAGGCGATATGATGCGTTATTGACTAGGTTTTATGATGTTGTGTATGACTCACAAACTGTTCATGAATTTGAGTTGAAGTGGGGGGCAATGGTTATGGATTTTCATTTGCACCAGACTGGTGAGCGGTAGGAATGGATGCTTAGTTTGTATAATTGTAGGGCTAAATGGGCTCCCGTGATTGTGAATGACCAGTTTTGGGTTGGTATGTCCTCAAGTCAGAGAAGTGAATCGATGCATGCCTATTTCAATGGATACGTTCACAAGAAAACAAGTTTGAAGGCTTTTGTGGAAAATTATGATACCGCTCTCGGTGATAAGATAGAGGCTGAAGAATGTGCGGATGGTGTGAATTTGCATGGGGATATCCAACAAGATTTGCGTTGGTTATGGAAGTCACAGTTTTGAAAGTGTACACTCATAACATTTTTCGCAAAGTGCAAGATGAGATGGAGTTGATGTTTTATTGTGATATAGAAGAGATTGGAAGTGACGGTGTTTTAATAGAGTAGAAAGTTGTTGATGTGAAGGAGAATAGGAATGGGACAACGACAACACGTCAATTTAAAGTGACATATGATTCTTCTCTTGGGGAAGTGAGTTGCATATGCAATATGTAGGTTCGGAAAGGGCTTTTATGTAGGCATGCGATGAAAGTTTTACAGAAGAGGCGTGTAGTTGCTTTACCAGATATGTACATATCCCGGCGTTGGAGGAGGGATGTAGAGAGGCCCCATAGCAAGGTGAAGTTGATAGGAGTTGGGGGCAAGTGGACAGAGGAGCGGGAGAGGCAACGTAGGTTGGAGGCACTGTTTTTTGGCCTTGCTGACGGTTCTGTTCAGAGTGAAGAAAAGTGTTTATATTTTGAGGGGGTGTTGAAAAATGTGGGTGGATTATTTGATGATGGGAGCTGGGTGGAGAATGCAACAACAGTAGGTGATGAAGAAACAGGTTGTGAAGAGGGAGTTGAAGGTTCTGATGATGAACATCGTAGGTATGAAGATCCATTGGTTGTGATATCAAGGGGAAGGCCTCCTGGTAGGAGAATGACATTCGGTGAGCGTATGAGGAGACACAATAATAGGACTGCAGTAGGGGAGGGTAGGGGGAGAGGGAGAGATACCAGTGAAGAGGGTGAGGGGGTGGAGAAAGTGAGAGGTAGAGGGAGAGGTCGAGGGAGAGGGAGAAGTAGAGGGAGGATTTCAATTGAAAATGAAGACGGTGTACCAGTAGTACGACGAAGAACTCGTCAACGTAGGGTAGAAGATGATGGAAGCCGTATGGAATTGGTTAGTAAATTAAAAATTTGTCAAATATTCGAAGGCATGATTATTTGTGTATGTGTAATTGAAATAGGGTTCTTGGCAGGGCGTGTACAATGAAGTTGGAATGAGCCTTAGACAGCCAGTTGCACCTTGTACCCCTCCAATGTCCTATCGGGGTAGTAACAATCCTTTGGTTCAGGTATAATGAATTGAAATGAATACATTGGTTGTTTAATATGGTTGAAAAATTAACCTTTTATGTACTTACAAGTTTCAGTACGCTTCTCCCTCGGGCCAACCTTGTATGGGGTTTCCACCTGGCTTACTGACACCTCCTGGGCACCCACTTATGAAATGGTAAAGCATGAGTGCATATCATGAGAAAAACAGAAGTTGGTATTTGAATTCTTACACTTTGTTATTCATGACAGGAAATTATTCAACCTGAATATGGGAATGGGCACATGAGCAGGCTCCTGCAGGGTATGCTAACTCCTGTTCGGGACGAGCATTGAGGTAAGTGCAATGTGGTATGGAGTTGTTTAGTTAAGTATGCAGTGGTTACTTTGATTGTTTGGTTATAAAAGCATATTGGGCCTGGAATATTAGGTTGTAAAATCATATCGGTTTGGTGAATGGCATAGTTTGTTTATGTATTGATGTTGGGCGTGAAAAAGTTTGGGCCTGACATTGTTTGGTTGTGAAATCATATTGGGCCTAGCGATTGGACATTTTATTTGCAAAGCTTACGGAATTGTCCATTTGACCAGATTATTGTTGTAAAAATTGGTTATAAAAGGCTCCAACCCCCTATACCATATTGGCGCTGAGGCCGGAGCCAAAAATGACTTTGCATATAGTGTTGTTTGCAAATTATTGAATAGGTTAACTTCTTTCTCTTATATGAATCAGGTTTTTCCAAGTGTAGAGGATAGAGACAATGTCGGGTGTGGTGAAGGTCCGAGCCAAAAATGACTTTGCATGGATTCCTCGTTACATTAGGTTTTCAAACATAATGGTTTGCAATCCTAGAGTGTGAAGGTTTTGAGAAATGGCAGTGGTCGATGTTGCTTTAAGGAAGGGTGAGCATTATTTCCTTGTTCCGAAAATTGAAATCATGACTTTTGTATGAAGGTATTTGGGACTTAATTTGTACGTGTAGACTTATTTGGTGTATTAAGAACAATAATTTAGTACTTATTGATGCCGTAAACCAGGTGGTGTAAAGTGATGTTAAAGGAAGCCATATGAGGCATTATTGGACCTTCCCTCATTGTACGAGTCATTGCAGATTCTTAAAGGAAGCCATATGAGGCATTAGTACTTATTTATGTTGGTTGCTTTGTGTTGCTTATTAGTTGAGTAACTTAGGAATCCAGTAAATTGAACAACCATTACAGGGTTGTTGAAGTATAATATTTGGAAGAAGTTGTTTAAGTCGCAATGAGTCGTAATTGAAAGCCAATACCAAATACAACAGAGTTCAATATCATTAGGCATAACGGAAAGCCAATACCAAATACAACAGAGTTCAATATCATTAGGCATAACGGAAAGCCAATACCAAATACATACAGTTAACCCGTTCGAATATTAAAACTTCTAGAACTTCTAAAATTGGTAATACAATTGAAATGAACGCATATGAGTTAGCATGAATCCCCATTGACCATTATTTGCATATCAACCGAAAATAAGTCAAGACCTGCAAAAAAAAAAAAAAAAAAAAAAAAAAATAGAAACCAAACAAAACACCATGTTTATTATGTACTGGGGAAGTATGTGTAATGGTTGCATAAACAGGAAAAAAACATGGTTGCATATTGTTCAATTGATATTAGTCGAAAAGAGAAATAAATTAATAATCCCCCCAAAAATAATTTAGACATATAAGGAGAGAGTACATTTTTCCCAAGATCCAAGCCAAAATCACGATTGCAAAAGCGTAGAGGGGAATTAAGAGAACATTGGCACCCGAGTCTTTGGGCTTGGTCTCTTTGAACGCTGAAAGTTGCATGGTTAAGGTTGCAAGGTTTGCTTGTACGGATGAAAGATTGGCTTGGAGATCTTTTTTTTTTGGCTTTAAGAGCAGCATTTTTAGCCTCCAATCTTGCCACTTCCTCCTGTAGGGCGGCCAATTCATTATCATCATTGACTGTGAACAAATAATCATTGACTGTAATGGTTGATTTTAGTTCCTCCTCCAAAAGAAACAACTCACACTTGAAATTTGGCATCTACAACAAGTATAGTTTAGGCATCATTAGTTAGAAATTTGAAAATTTTAATTACGGTCATTGATAGGAGTCATACCTTCCGATTAGAACAGCCACAGAAGTATTTTCCTTGATTATTTCCTGGCTTCTTGACACTGTTGTAAACCGCAGGATTGTCATAGTAGCAGAGAATTGTGCCATCCAGCTTCATTCTAATGACAGTGTCGGAGTTCGTAGTTGAAGAATGTAAATTAGAAGAAGATTCAAAACCAGAGTTAGGGGTAATTGGAGTTCTATTTGACATCTTCAATGGCAGAGGTGGAAGATGATGAAGATGATATGTTGTTGGTGGCAATTTAGCTATGTAGAGAGAGAAATGGGGATGAGTGGAAATGGGAATAGTGACAAAAAATGGGGTCTTTTATATGGGAAACAAAGTACGAGTACAACAAAAACGGCCAAATGACTCAATGGTGGTAGTCCAAAAATGCCCTTCATTTATATTTACTTAGAGAATTAGCATAATTATCATTAAACAAAAGTAATGTTGTTCTTATGCTAATGATTTTCAAGTTAATGTAAACAACTAGGACTATTGAGAGTGATTAGAAGTGTATGTGTCTAATGACGTCTAAATAGAGGCGGCATTGTGTAAATGAATCTCGACATTGGTTTTGATCACTTCTCATCTTTTATATTGCATAAGTCTATTGATTGTATTTGTTATATTTAAGTATGAGAGCTTAGTGTAAACAACTTGGACTATTGAGAGTGAATAGAAGTGTATGTGTCTAATGACGTCTAAATAGAGCCGACATTGTGTAAATGAATCTCGACATGGTTTTGATCACTTCTCATCTTTTATATTGCATAAGTCTATTGATTGTATTTATTATTTTTAAGTATGAGAGCTTAGTGTAAACAACTTGGACTATTGAGAGTGAATAGAAGTGTATGTGTCTAATGACGTCTAAATAGAGCCGGCATTGTGTAAATGAATCTCGACATTGATTTTGATCACTTCTCATCTTTTATATTGCATAAGTCTATTGATTGTATTTGTTGTTTTTAATTATGAGAGCTTAGTGTAAACAATTACGACTATTGAGAGTGATTAGCAGTGTGTTTGTGTAATGACGTCTAATTAGAGCCGGCATTGTCTAAATGAATCTCAACATTGGTTTTGATCACTTCTCATTGTTTATATTGCATAAGTCTATTGAGTGTATTAAATATTATTAAGTATGAGAGCTTAGTAGATAAATAAAAAAGGGTTTAGGGTTTAGGGTTTAGGGTTTAAAGTATGAGAGCTTAGTAGATAAAAATAAAAAATAAAAAAGTATGAGAGCTTATCAGGAGATAAAAAATAAAATAAAAGAATGAGAGCTTATTAATAAATAATAAAAAAAAGTATGAGAGCTTATTAGTAGATTAAAATAAATTAAAAAATGAGAGCTTATTAGTAGATTAAAAAAAATAGTATGAGAGCTTACTGTCAATTACTCCTCATTAGTTGGGAGTGTGAGAACAATTCATAAGATTAGAGCAATTGAAAAGTGTGGGAAAATGAAAAAAATTCAAACATACGAATTTGTCTGACTCAACAATACCCGTTTACTACATCTTCTCTATGTGCTTACTACAGAACGATTAAAATATTAATATTAGGTGGCATGTTCTAATGTATTACTGACATGTGTCGGAATTTTGCTGCAAAAAGCAATTTAGAGTCAATGTTGATGTGACAATACGAACCGTCAATACTATCTCCTAACCAAATAGGCTACTTACTACAATTCTAGTAATGGGTTACTACAATTCAAGTAATGGGTTACTACAATTTATGGAGCTTTTAATAATAAATAAAGTACTTGACATGACTATGACAGCCTGTACAAAATCATGTTCAAGGATAGAAGACATTCAGCGACACGTGTTGGGAGATGAACGAAAATAGCTGAAGACAATAAATGCTGATATGACAACACTTTCACACCATTATACTACAAAAAAGTTAGACGCTTACTACAACATCTTCGGCTTCTTACTACAAAATACTTTATGCAATGTTGGTTCTGCAAAAGTTATTTACGCATTTAATGCTGATATGGATAAGACAAATGACAGACCCATTCTACTACAATATTTTGACGCAATTACTATAGCTGTGAAAGGGATAAACTATATTTTCCATTTTACCACATGCCTAAAAATATTAAAATAAAGAGGATTAATGGGCTGCAATTACAACTTACAATGCAAAAATTTGGATATCTTTGCACAATGTGTCCTTTCCAGTATTAGGTGTATTAACTGACGAGACTAATTGAGTGAGGGTGAGTTACCAGAAATAGGTAGGTTATTACTAACATTGTTCTTTAGCCGTCTCACAAAATGAGGTCCTATATGAAAAGAGTCAATCTAGATAAACAATTCACACAATAACTGCTTCATACAATACAAGGTAGAGCAGAACTTTAATTCAAGTGAGATGCCTTCAGCAATGTCTGTTAGTAAAGAACTTGGTAAAAGAGAAGTTGTTGGTGAGTATATTCGTACAATTCAATGTGTTCAATTCCAATATCTATTTTTTCCATTATAATTTTAGCCTTGCTTTGTAATAAATGTTACATTGTCTTCAATTTGAAAGAATTTTTCTTGTGATTATTAATTAGTTTTTCATCTAATTATAGTATTTTAATTACGTCAATTGACTAACATAATGGTATGTCAAAATGTAGTAATCCAAGATCCAATCAAGTCCGAGGAGTTGTCCGTTCCGTTGTCCCCATCTGGATTCAAGCAAATGTACTACTTCAACAAAAACCTCACTGATGCTTTGGAGTAAGAGGTTGAAGAGTTCTTCAACCGCATGCTTGTGGGAACTAAGAGGACCCATATTGAGTTTCTGCTCTCTTGGGATGATCCTCTGCCTAACTGCTTTCGCCTACTCGGTAGGGCAAAGGAGCTCGACCTGGGCCCCAAATGTCCAACTTCAACTTCTCGTGTGCCAGATGGCAAGAAACCAATAAGCATGACTGTAGGAAGGCCCAAATTCTCGAGAAAAGTAACTCCCCATCTGCTGGCACAAAAGCAACCAGACGTTCCCCACGTGCTAATGGGAAGAACTTGATGATTGAGTTTGAAAATTTGTGCTCCTCAGAGAGCAAGTGATTGGTTTGCTGGAGGAAAAATGGTTAGAATGTGGGTCCTATGTCCTGGCATGTTATTTTGGCTTTTGGTGTGTAAGATGTCTGCATGTAAGTTGACTTAGTGGGAGTTTGCAAGTCATTTAGATGGGGTTAGGTAATAGTTAAGTAACTATGGTCTGTTAACTAACTAATATTTCTTAGTTAGTTGAAAGAACAAGTTCTATGTAGTACGCGTAGTTTGTATTAGGAAGTGTAATGCTGATGAATTATCTATGAATGTCAGGAGGTCCTATTTCGTAGTAAATGGTTGTTTTTCCCTTAATGACGTCTTAATGCAAGGAAATAATTGATGACACCCAAAAATCCGTAACCTCAATTAATTTCGATCAAACCATAATTACCAATATGAAGTTTATTATTAATCGAATCTAGTACCTCTTACACCCCCACTAAAAATTTCTAAAACACAACTACGAGCACCTATATTCGGAGAGAACACCACTTCTATCTTCCTACGAAGAGGGTTCCCGCCAACTAAAGAAATGAAAAACCGACAATTTATGCATTGAGACCATGACAGACCAAGTGAAGGGCAAACTCGTCTACCCGACGTTAACATGTGTCGAACATTCCCAATCATTAAATTATTATTATCTATTATATCAGAAACTTGGTTTGTTAATACAATCCCAAAACCATAAACTTTTGCTAGACCATGTAGTATATAAAAAAGGGTAAAAAAATATGACAAGCGTCTTGACATATCCGTGGCCGTAGATTGGATATCCGATCTCACTACCGATGTCATACAATCAATCACAACTATCTTTATTAATCGAATTGACCTCCAACGACCCGACAATAGTGCCTCCATATCATTAACCACATCATATAACTCTTTAGAAGAACTGAAAGATCGAGTGAAAATATAATCGAGAGAATTGTGAGAAGCAAAGTTATAATTACTAATCATTTGTTGAATACGCCTATGTGGGAACTGCCCTTGCTCGTGGATGTACAACGAGCTCCCTTCTAAACCGCCTAATTCTTTTGATAGCTAAGCACATATCAATAGTTGGAGATACAATTGAGTTTTTCCCGTACCACTCTCACCCGCTATTTCTACCAATAATTCACATGGAATTCCACCACCAAACACATAATCTAATATTGGACAATTAAAAGTAATTTTTGGCTTTATTAGCGGCATACCAGTGAAGCTTAAAAGTGGAGAAGGTTGAATTGCCATTAAAATGATTATAGTGAACAAGGGATTTGAAAAATGAATACCTAATTCATGAACCTCAATGAATTTATAATGTTGTCATTTATTGCTTTCTTGGTTTCTTTCCAACCAACTTAGTGGAGATTCTTTACTAATGTCCTTGGCTTGTCTAAGTGAATGACACGGCTAAGAAAACGACAAAGGTTTCCAATGAATCATAACCAAAAGAAAGGACAAAACCCTTCCACCATAAAAGTTGCCCAAGTCCTTCACATTTCGCCCCCCTAACATAACAAAGTGAGAAACACCATCACAAAAGAATTTAAACCTCCCTCAACACTTTGCAATCTATGCTGTCATGGACCATAACGGAGAAGACCCTTCATCACAGAACGCCAAAAAACCACTCACTCCAGGTAAATAATTTAGTTTCATCTTTTTTAATCCTCCTTTGTTACCCATAATTACTCTTATTTATTCGTTTCTCCTCAGCTGAACTACAACAACAATTAAACCACAAACAAAATGAGTACAACGCCATTACAAGTGACGTAGCCATGTTGATAGACAGATTGGCTGAAAAGTTCAAACCTGCTGTTGTAGATGACCTATTATCAGGGCAGGGTCAAATTCTCCAACCTAAGACTCAATCCCTTGTTAAGCTCAAAGGAATTTATGATGAGCATCTCCAATGTGAATATGAGGATAACTGGGAACAAATGTTGGATGAAGAAAATTTCGAAAGGAGAAACATGCAAGAAGAATTGGAAGGCTTATCCGATAGTGAGTAGTAAGGTTATCAGTTCTTTTGCAGTTGGAATGTCATTGGTTTGAGCGTCAATTCAAGTAGTACATCTGTTTTGATGAAAGACTCGTTTAAATGAGAACATTATCTTCTTTATCATTTGTCTTTTTTATTATCTCTCTTATTTAAATTCTAATTCTATTTTAATTTTTTAAAATTTGGCAATAACAACTCTTTCTAGGTCAAACTAATGAAACAAGTCAACACTCTTTCATCCATAAAAAGCCAACACTTAATAAATCATAACATACCAAAATTGTAAAGTATTTCGCCACCACATAATACTACTTTCGACCACAGCAAACAATTGAACACCTAATTCATTCTTCTAAAAAAAAAACCTAATTCATCATAGATGATACATCAACATAACAACGAAAATAACACCCATGGAATTCAGGGATTTTCAGACCGATATCTCTTGAAATAGCTAGCTTCAAGTAACTCAAGTCGTGGCTCAGCATTGATCACATCTGACACTTCATTAGGCTGCAAGATCTCAAGCAACCGCTTAATAAGTACAAACACCTCCTTCTCCACATCTTCAATGTTGTTGGTGTAGTAGGCTATTCTTTCTTTCAACCACATTTCTGACATTTATTTTTGAACAAAAGTTGAGAAGACTGAGTGGAATACAGGTTGGACCAAATTTAACAAGCAACCAAGAATAAGAAGCAAAACCTAAGAAAGAGACGGAGTATCTTATGATACTAATGACCTAGGGAAATCCTCTTCTAACTTTATAGATTCAAAATATGGGCTCCACAATGACTGAAGCATAAGGTCAATGCTACTTTCGCAAGCCACATTTTGTGGTCTAAAATTAGGCACAATTGGGCCTCCTATGGCCCTAATTTAGGATCATTTATTTACGTCCTTTGCCCACTATACTCTGATGGGCCTTACTTCTACTGCACTAGTTCATTCGACAATCAAATTCAATGCTTTACACCAGCCATACTCTCATGGGCCTTTTGCGAATAACTTCACTCGTACTAAACCACCAATTCTAAGATCTGACCCCAACCCAACTAACAAAGTCCAGTCATAGTATTCACCCCTTCATAGTACTATGTGTACTACAGAACTAGGTTTCGTTTACTGCAAAATTTGAACACCCTTATTACCCTACCTATTACGAGCACATGCAAAGTCAATAAATTACGAGCATTGCACAGGAAATAACAATACATTACAAGTACTTCTTACTATTCAGATCCTTAGCACAACATAGGAATTCCCAAAATATTACAACCATGCTTAAATTCAAAGTTCATCTCCATCTACTTCATCAACTTACCAGATACTTTCTTCTTCTTCTTCAACACCTTGTCCAAAACCTTTTGCTTCAATAGGTTCATTTCACTCCTCACCAACTGAATGGATAGTCGTCTACGGTTCTTAAGAATTGGGAACTGAAATTTTGCCCCACCACAACTACAGTTAGTTACCAAATATCCCATTTTGCACGATATACTCAGCAAATAACTATACAAATGACATGACATACCACATGTTCCACCAATTCTTCAATCCCAATAGGCCAAACCTCCAACACACACATCAGGTGTATCCCGCAGTCATCACTACAAAATCAAATACATAACCTTCAATTGGTTTTTTTAACAACCACCAACTCATATTTTTCATGGAATATACATCAACTAACCTATTTTGCAACAGTCCCATTAAACACTTTCCACCTTTTGAAATTGACATCTTGCCCAAACATTATGAAAAGGGATTGTGCATTTTCAATCTACATCAGTCACAAATATCAGTATGGATATCTTCCAAATTAAATTGTAACATTAACTAAAAATTGAGCTAAGGTTCCTTACCATCCTCTGTGACATGTCAACCCGATCAAGCTTCGATGCCAAAGAATCAAGCCTTGTGATAGTCTTCTCCAACATTTCAAAGTGCAACGCCCACCAATGCTTATGAACACAGACTGGCCGAAAGACCTATAACACAATTTCACAACAAAATGTGACCAAACCATCAAATACCAAGATTTTCCATTATCCATGAAGTACAGAACATGGCACTTACGTGTCTGCAATCCTTTGTAATATTCTTGCTCTCCAGGCCTTTCTTAGCACATTCAGTCAACCACTTTGAATACACTTAAGAAGAAATTGGTCAAGGATTTCATTAAGTGCCAACACCTGTCATATTTACATAATTCCATGCATCAGTCCAATTAGTCCACTAATTTTGCTATCACAATAAAATATGAATAATTAATTTTGGGGGAATATACCATAATCATTATCAAATACATATCTCACGATCCCTTCTCCATGCCACTCTACATTCTTCATAAAAGACCACACCTTCACCACCTATAAGTAAACAACCAAAAGGTTCTTTAAAAATATCCAATTTTTAACATCTCTTCTTTATTAAGATGCTTGAATTTAAACTTACTTACCCCCTCATTCAACCATTCATTTGGTTTTGATAGTGATCTTAGCTCTGTTCTATTTATATGATAACAAAGGACTTGAACCATTACGTATCTGCCAAAATAAACAAACAGCATTGTTAATATTGATTCCAATGACACGTACTTTCTATTATTGTAAATTAACATAATTACTTACCCTTTCGCAGCAGGAGTACGACCTCCTGCACAAAAAAATTGTAGCAACTTCCAATCCGAGTCACTTACTCCTTCCCGATTTTCTCTACGCGCGCTATGCTCACTTTTCCTCCTCTTCATATGACTACCTGCAGTTTCCTTTGTCGACATAAACCTAGCGGACCGTCGTAGTTTCCTCTCTGGCGGCATCACATTCTCCACACTTTCTTTCCCTGCACCATCATCCTCTTCACTATCTTCTTCATCATCAAAACTACTATCACCTTCATCATCCCCATCATCTGATATACTCACATAGTCTGGTGTCGGATATAAAGGTGTTGTCAATCTTTTAAACTTTATCTCCTCTAAAGGGGGAGAGGGAAAACTACTGATAGGTACGATATATTGTACAATTTAACCCCCTTAAATATAGTTGTTAGTTGTTCATCTTTGTTTCTATAGTAATAATTAATAGATATTCTTGTTTTCTTTTATTTTGTAGGTTAGTTCAAGAAGGGTGCATTAAATCTACAAATAAGACATCCCATTAGAAGATGTAACAAAAAGACGACTTTGTGTCTTATGCGATGATGGCTAGCACACGTGAGCATGGAAATAATGGTGGTGCTTTTATTTGGCTAAGTTGATTTTCATCAGGTGGACCATCTCGCCATTTGATTTCATTTCTCATGTTCTTTCTACATTGAGGACAATGTGTGATTTAGGTGTGGGGGTGAGAAGAAGACATACACTTAGTTTTATAATATATTTTTTTTAAAAACAAAAAAAAAAAGATTTTCTAATCCCATTTTGCGAGTCTTTGGAGATTCTCATAGCATGATTGTGCATGTATCTTGATGGTTTGTGGCTAGATAGATTATTTTCCTCGAGTATAGTCGGAACTATAATTGGTAAACTAGAAAGCATGTGAGACTTTGAGCCATTAGACTGACACATTCTTATCAGTCTTTATATTTCTTTCATGTGTGTATTCTACCGTGAAGTGTATCTCTAGAACTTGCATTTTTTCTCTTCCAAACTACATTGGCAGGTGTATACATAAAAATGATTGAGGCATTCTTTTAAACTTAACTACATAGCCAAAGGCCTATCATGTGATATATTTTTCCATTATTTACCCCTTTTGAGCCTTATTGACCTTTATTTTTGTGTATAACCCACATTACAAGCTTATGATCTAAACAAATTATCCTTACCCAGCTTAAGGCTAGTGGGACCTTGTGTTTCTCTTTGATTATTGTGTGGTTTGAGAATAAATGTGGGGGTGTTTGAACATGAGTTGGCTTTGGTTGCAATGGAATATGTGTTTGCAAATCTTGTAAGAGAAGTTCCTTCATTGAGAATTATTATTTAAAAAAAAAGTACAAAAAAAAAAAACAAAAAGAAAAAAAGAAGATTCAAAGTTAGTTATTAAAAAGAGTTGAAAGGCATTTTGACGTCTGATAAGCATTTAGACGGCTGAGCATGTTTTTAGAAGTTTTGTGAGTAAACCGGTTAAGGTGGGTGGAAATTATACTTAGTTGATGGAGTTTGAAGGATGTTTATTTGTCCCACTAGCTATTAAGCTCTTGAACTACATTTCTAAATACTTCATTTCCTAACCTTAAGCCTCATTACAACCTCATAAAAGTCCTTATGATTTCTGTATGCATGTTGTCGTATAGTGGTGGAGAATTGAGATTATGTGCAAGCTTATGGTAGAACACTCTCATTGGAAAGAATTTGAGCGATATTTATAACCCCGTTTAAACACAAGAATATGAGCGTCTACATACCTAAAGTGAGTGTTTACCAATTTGGTTTTTACTATGCTCTAAGGAAGGCAAGTGGTAAGATTTTGATGTTCGAGATGTTTGTACATGATATGCTATGATGTTCGATAAGATTCGCTCTAATGGTATTTCGTTTTAATTTTGATTTTTGAATTTTGTTTAACTTCGTTTTCAATAAAGGACTTTGTGTGTATGTCCTCTGCAAACCCTCACGAGACCATACTCGTCCTGTAGGGATAATCTATGGGTTTTAAGGGCTTGTTGCACATGCTAAGTGCAATCGTGAGACCTATGAAAGTGGCTAGGTAGTCTTTCAGTCTAATGCTTTTCAATTAATTTGCTCGTGGACTAGCAAGATTTGGGCGTGGGGGTGTTGATAGGTACGATATATTGTACAATTTAACCCCCTTAAATATAGTTGTTAGTTGTTCATCTTTGTATAGTAATAATTAATAGATATTCTTGTTTTCTGTTATTTTGTAGGTTAGTTCAAGAAGGGTGCATTAAATCTACAAATAAGACATCCCACTAGAAGATTTAACAAAAAGACGACTTTGTGTCTTATGCGGTGATGGCTAGCACACGTGATCATTGAAATAATGGTGGTGCTTTTATTTGGCTAAGTTGATTTTCATCAGGTGGACCAAATTACTACTATGGGTCATTATGACTTTGTCTACTATTTGATTATAAGGTGACCTGAGCACCTGGCAAGCAATAGTTGGGCCTGTTTACACATATTTTTATAAGCCTACTGGTTGAGAATGTGTACGGGCTTGCTTTGTATTATAATAAACGAAGGCGGTGAATTCAAGTGGAGGGTGGACTTTAGAGTTTGCCCGACTATAAAAGCGAACGATGTTAACTCAACAAAGGAGGGCATTATGGAGCAGCAGACCGGGAACATATGAGAAGCAAAAGAAACGAAGTCACGACAATTACAAGGAAGACGACACTTTGATCATGACCTTCGTCAATTCAATGGTGTTTTCTTCCCTAATCATGTCTAGCTAACTCCTCTGTCTAGGATTTTGATGAAACTCTAATTTAATAGTGATGTAATATATTTTCATTGGGATATTTATTGAGTTCTATATGATTGCTTGACCAAGTTTAATTCAGTCTATGTAATTGTTCTTGTTGAATTAATTAAGAGGTTGAGATTGGCACTTAGGTTATGTGATGGTATTCACTGATTGAGATTGTTTTATTGAATAGTTCATGCTAGTGGTAGATAAATTATGTCAAATCTGAATAGTTTATGCTAGACATCTAGATGAATTCTGTCACTAGTTAATCGCAAGCCTACATTACTTTATAGAACTGATAATATCCCAAGTTAAATTATATATTCATTGTTATGAGATTAGTGGTGGATTCAAGGTCCTAGTATTCGTCTACTTGGTTGACACCTACTCAATTTACTAGCTAGTTTGTTTCCGTTACGCTTTTAGTTAATTCTCTTAGTATTATTTGCAATAATTTAGAATCAAAAATCACAACTTTATTACCTTTACATTAATTTAGGTTGATAATTAGAATATAGTAATTCCTCGTTCCCTGTGGATACGACACCCTTATACTCAGTAGTACTTCATTGACCTTGTGCACTTGCAAGTATTTAGAGGGTTATAATTACACATAATTGACCGACCAAGTTTTTGACTACCTGCATTTTCCTTTGTCGACATAAACCTAGCGGACCATCGTAGTTTCCTCTCTGGCGGCATCACATTCTCCACACTTTCTTTCCCTGCACCATCATCCCCTTCACTATCTTCTTCATCATCAAAAATACTATCACCTTCATAATCCCCATCATCTGATATACTCACATAGTCTGGTGTCGGATATAAAGGTGTTGTCAATCTTTCAAACTTTATCTCCTCTAGAGGGGGAGAGGGAAAACTACCATATGTAGCTAGGTTAAACTCCTCAACCATTTCATTTTCAGTCTTCAATTTTTGGGTTGATGCTTCTAACACATAGCCACCACTCCCAGCCGCACCACCATCAGCACATAAACTACCACCAACAACTCTACCATTACCACTCCCAGCCACACCACCATCACCACATAAACTACCACCAACAACACTAACACTACCATTACAACTACCACTACCACTAACAATAACTCCCAAACCAACACCAATGCCTGTCCCAACAACCCTACCACTCCCAACAACACTACCACTCCCAACAACACTATCAATCCCAACACCACTATTGCCACATACACCACTACCAGTACCCGCCATAAAACTACCAACTACTTGACCAACACCAATACAACCCCAACCACTGCAACCATTAACATTATTATTCACTACTGCAATCCTCTTAGGGTAGATCAATTCTCTAGCAACAACCTGAAAAATAAACATAAATATTTAAAAACTCCTTCAACATTCTTTTTAATATAACTCAATATTACTAATTTTCTATACCTTATGAAAAACTGGACAAGACCTCTCATTCATGGATAAGTCCTTCAACAACACCCCCTTAGGCTCATTCGGGGTACCTCTCCCCGTACCTAAGGTTCGGGTCATCCAACAACTGCATAAACAAAAATAATTTCAATTATGAACATCCATAAATATCAAATTTATCACAATGTTCTTATTTTCAATTCATACCTCTCCTTGACCAAATTTCCTTGTACGCTTACAATAATCAGCTTCCACAATCTGTTCCATTCTAACACGATTCCATGCACAGATCTTATAGCTATAGGACTTCTTTCCTCCCCAACTTACAACTTGCCTACGCTTTAGTCTATCCAAATAGAATATCTTACCAAAAAACAAAACCAATTTAAATTTATAAATGCATACATTATTATAACTTCAATAATTATTCATTTGATTTTTTTCTTACCACTAATAAGAAGACACATCCTCCATAACCTCCAGCCCAACTCTTATCTGTCTCAATCTTACTCTGAGTATCACTCTCAACATCAACCACAGTCTTCCCTCTCTTTTCCTTGTTCTCTCTCACCTTTTTGCGAGCTTCTAACAACTCATCCAGAACAAACCCCACCCAATCATACTCATTTGGATCACCCATACTAACAGCAATATCAACTGATGTAGGACTGATGGTATTGCTCTGAGTTGGGCATAAAAAACTACCCATTACATAAACCGAAAAATGTATTTTAAATTCTTCAAAAGATATATTTTCTTGTATGCAACTCAAAACTGCAAGGGGAGAGATTCCTTTCTTTTTCCCAGTTTCAGGATCTCTTAACTACTCCTCATACCTTGCTTTAAATACATACCTCGTTCAACTTCTTTCACTTCATCACTAACATGTAACACCCCTACTGGAACTCCCAATATTCAACCAACATCATTGGAAGTGACAGTCACCTCTACTCCTTCACGCAACTCTAATTTACCAGTATGATCATCCAACCTATCCATTAACCATACACCTAATCCCCTTTTAACCCTTAATATGTCCATCTCCATAAATGAACCAAAACCCAACTCCGCAACCCACCGCTTCTGTTGCTCTATGAATGCTAATTTCAAACAACCAACTTTCTCCGGCAAACACCTCATGTTTGGAGCCTGTCACCAAGACACCAAATATTAGGCCAATAATTAATATAACCATTTGGTAAAAATATTTTCAATTACGTACCGGAATTCGTGATGCAACCTTCTTCGGTTTCTTTGACTGTACAACTACTAAACTACATTCTCCAACTCTATCTTGCTCCTCCACTGATGGGATCTTTTCTGCCATCTGTTTGGACAATAGGCATCTTCAATCTCAACAAAGGTTTCCTTGTCAATGAAACCTACTAAACTATTTAAAACACAATAATTTTTCTTTTCTCCCATATGTTTGGACAAGACCCATATCCACTGCATAAATTTTATTTTATAACTTTAGGTCATTTTAAATCTCAATCTTTTCTTGGTTTTTTTTCTTCACATTTCTACTACTCTTTTCAAAATTTCAGTTTAACAAATAATATTTTTTTTCACTTCTGCTACTTTGTTACAATTTCTCTATTTTATATCTATATCATACTTTCTTTATCACAATACACAGTTCGTGCATGCAGAATTTCTTATCACTATTCTCAGTTTCTAACTCTAAATTCCTAAAATCGAAACATAACAGTTGTTGTAAATTAAAAAGCTTTCTACTTTTAAATAAATTAAACAATTTTCACTCACCTGAACATGTCAATGCTACCAGATTTCTTCAACTTTAACTTCAATGGTGACGATCTTCAATGGCGACGATCTAAAAATTCAGAACCAATTTACGCTATTCGATGTCAATTCTTTAATGCCCAAACAGCAACTAACTCATTCCTACCATTTTTCTTCAATTGTTACTTCAATTCTTCACCCAATCTAACTACACAGCAAATAATAACTCCATTCTCCCCAATTTTCACCCACCACAAACAACCTAAATCTACCACAGGAAAACAGTTCTCCAATTATATCTTCACTTCCTCTACAAATGCTATGCTTCCCCTTCAATAATTACAACGCCCAACACGATATTTGGCCACTCAAATTGCCTACCCAGATTTTTTATGCCTCTCTATCAATATTTTTCACTCTCTCTCTACAGAACTGATGAAAGAAAAGAACTTATACAAGAGAGGAGAAGTTTTAAAAATATACACACATCCCTAAATGTAAGGCCCCCCCACAATAATGTCTACCAAAGTTAAATGAAGTCACGTGAGGTCATTTTCTACATTCCTAGCCATCCTTTTACTACAAAGCTGAGTCACGTGCCACGTAGGACCGCCAGATTCACCTAGAAGATGTTTAAGAGTGTCTTCCTCTAGGACATTTATCATCCCTCTTTTATTAATGAGCAAGTGTAATTACAAACACTAATAAGCTGACTTATTATCTATATAGATATATCTATTACAACTACAATATTGAATCCTCACTTCTAGAGTCGTTGATCCCCCAACTGTAAATAAATAAGCAAATTAATCCACTTCATGGCAGCTCTTAATCGACTGGTCCATCTAGCAAACGAGGTCTTTACAACCACCAACCTGTAAAACATACTCCAATCTACTCCCCCATACAAACGAATTTCGTATAGGTTCATCATAGGCCCACCATTGAAAAAAAATGGACACACGCACAATCAAACACTTTATAAAATCAGCAACAGAGCTGAATATTCTCTGAGCACCCCAAAATATCATTTGAAAATCATGTAGCAATAATATAGAACAACATAATCAATCTCCAAAAACACACAAGTACATTCCCTTGGTCATAGTCCGTTTATGCAAGATCCGATCATCGTCATATTCTCATAATTGAACCTGAGATTCCGTGGGTAGACCTTGGGCCCCATGGGTGGATAAAGTCCCTGAACAGCCGTAGATAGTAGTCTATCTTCATATCTTTGTGTGCACACTGAGCTAGCTTATGGCTCCATACCGTACGTACGTAGTTTTTATAGTAACCTTCACTTGCATAAACTTATATGGCTCAAGAACATCCACTTAGTTCAACTCTTCTCTTCACGTAGATCTCATACGGTATTTTATGTACCACACAATACGAATTTAATATATCCCTTTCATTCAAATATGTTAGTTCAACTTCACATAAAAACAAGATATACGCAGGTATTTGCAAACAATAACATACTTCTCAAATAACATACGTATATAAAACCATAATTTTAATACTTAAAATGGATACTAAGAAAATACTTTTGAATCGTGCCTTTCCAAGTATATGAGTTCCCACAAACCAATTCACTAATGAATTCATCAACCAACTAACCCCAAAAGTAAGTAATCATTCTTTTTAATCTCTGTTCCATGTCTTGTCTCATTTAATTGAATTATATGTATATACTAATATATGGTATGTATATGGTACCAAGCTTTGACTTTTTTTTTTTTTTTTTTTGAAAAAGCAAGAAAGCCAGAATAATTCTCTAGAGAGAATTATCCTAAGGAATCCCTTAACAAAGTATTGGTAAGGGATTGGTCGAAAGAGTTCGACCAGTATAGTAAACTAGGGCATGAGTAACCAAAATTGGCCATAAAATCAGCCACTCCATTAGCTTCCCTAAAACAGTGAATAATTTCGACTTTGTAAAAATGGTGTAGATCTTTTTTAGTGTCTATTAAAATATTCTCTATTTCCTAGGGAATACGTCATTATGCTCGCAAAGCTTTGATGACGGCTAGGTTATCACCCTCAATGGTGATACTTTTATAACCAAGATTCCTTGCCTTACAGATATCTTCACGCAAACCTATGGCTTTTGCAACTAAGATGGAGTTTTCCTCACATTGTTTTGCCCCCAAGGAGATCACGTCTCCCTGTTGGTTTCGAATACAGAAACCAACTGCTGCTTTCGAGTTGTTTTTCTTGGAGGCATCAAGATTAATTTTCACATAATTTTCTCTTGGGGGTGACCAACGAACGTCTGGTCTAGGACTTTTAGTTACTTTCTTTTTCTTAAAAGCACCACTGATATCAAAATCAAATTGTTGGTTAGCTAAAGAAAACCATTCTGTAAAGCTATTTCTAACAGAGTGGGCAATTTGAGAAGGCGTGGTAGTTACATTGTCAAACATAATCTTGTTCCTAGTAAACCAGAAAAGCCACCAAGTATAAATTACTAGAATTATATCCCAGTCAGACAATTTCTGGCATAGCAAGTTTAATCTAGTCACAAAGGAGCTGGACGAAGGGACTAGAATATTTAAACGTTTCTCACACAGAGTTTGAACTTCGTCCCATACTTGGAAAAAATGCGGGCAGTCAAAGAAAAGATGGAATTTATCCTCAGAGTGGTGGTTACAGAAAACACATTCTTGAGGAACAAACACTTTACTTTGTTGAAGTCTATTCTTTGTTGGAAGGCCATCAAGACACAATTTTCAGAGAAAAATTTTAATTTTATTTGGAATATTAATATTCCAAATCCTGCTAAACTCGCAATTTTTCTTATAAGAATCTTGGAATCCTTGTGGTAACCAAGTTGCGGACTTAGAAGAAAATTCCCCATCAATTGAAAACCCCCAATAAGATTTATCAGGGACATCATTATAAGGGATAGGAACGCCTTTGATAACGGAAATAACATCTTGGGGTAGAACCATAGAGAGTAAGCTAACGTCCCAGGTACCCTCACTAGAAATAAACATACTAATAGGGATATCTTCATCAAAGAGAGGATCAGATGATATTGGAGAATGATATTTCTCAAATAAGGGATATTGAAAAACTCAATTATCCTTCCAAAAGCTGATGTTTGTACCACTTCCAACTTGCCATCTAAGGCCCTGCTTAAAGAGTGTTCTAACTTCCAGTAAATGAAAACATTGCCATGAAGTTTTTTACCACTCTTAGTGTATTGAAAAATATTCTTTCCACGCAAATATTTGTGGTTAATAAGCTGAACCCATCTATTAGATGGATCAGTAAGTATTTTCCAAACCAATTTCATTTGCATTGCTTTATTAACGGCATTAGCTTTACGCAGTCCAAGACCACCCATGTTTTTTGGTCTACAAACTTTGTCCCACCTGATAAGGTTTGGAGATTTGCTATCTGGAGCTTTATTCCAAAGAAAATTCCGATTTAATTGATCAAGTTTGTCTAAAGAAGCAGACGGGAGAGTAAAGCTTTGCATAGTGAAAATAGGCGTAGCCGCCAAGTTGGCTTGGATGAGAGTAGCTCTCCCAGCTTGAGATAGAGAATTTGCTTTCCATTTAGCCAGATGACTAGATGTCCTATCAAGCACATCACTGAATGTAGTACCATTCACACGATCACTTATAATAGGACAACCCAAGTACTTGTCTAGACAGGTAGAATGACTCATTTCCAAAATGCCTTTAAAAGAAGTAATATTATTCCTAGAAATGTTCTTCGTACGTTGAAAAGCTGATTTGTTGAAATTAATTTTCTGTCCTAACATTGCACAGTACTCATCTAAAATCTTTTTAATCATATGACAACTCTGATTAGATGCTTCTGCAAAAATCATAATATCATCGGCAAAAGTCAGAAAAGATAATTTATCTGCCCTCTGACAAATCTTGATACCAATACTTTTTGAGGAAATATTACTTTCACGTTGTAACCGTCTAGCTAGGACTTCTGAAGATGTACGGGGATAATATATCACCCTGACGAATACCCCGAGAAGAACTAAAAGTAGGTCCTGGGGAATTATTAACTAAAACAGAGAAAGATACTTTAGAAATACATTCTTTTATCCAGGAAATCCAAGTTTCATGGAAACCAAATTTCCTAAAAAACTTGGTAGATAAATTCCCAGTCTAACCGATCATATGCTTTTTCCATATCAAGTTTAATTGCTAGCCATCCACCCTTCCTTTCTTGGATTTGAAGGAATGAAAAACCTCATGGGCTAATAAAATATTATCCTGGATACAACGATCTGCTACAAAAGCGCCTTGTAGCGGATGTATTAGCTTAACAATAATATGCTTCAACCGAGAGGTAAGGATCTTAGAGATTATTTTATACAAAGTAGAACAGAGACTAATAGGTCGAAAATGATTAGTTGATGACAGATTATCAATTTTTGGGATTAGATCTAGAAAAGTTTGGTTAACTTCCTTAAGAATTTTGCCAGAGTGGAAAAAAGCTTTAACAACACGACAAACAGAAGGACCTACAATATGCCAATAAGATTGAAAAAAAGAAGCCGGAAAACCATCTGAGCCCGGAGATTTATTAGGAGCTAATAGATATACAACCTCTTTTTACTTCCTCATCTAGTACTTCTTTGATAAGAAAACTATTATCTTCAAAACTAACTTCAGGAAGAATGTCTTGAAGGTCAATGTTCGGATTAACACGTACAGAGTTGTCTCGAACAAACCTTTGTTTAAATTCTTTTGTTATCTCTTCAGTAATAATCTTTGGATCAGTATGATGGATACCATCATGACTAAGAAAACTGGTTATTTTCTTTCTATTCCTACGTATAGAGGCTTTAGTTTGGAAAAATGAGGTGTTACGATCTCCTAAAAGGAGATGCTTAGCTCTAGCCCTTTGATACCAATATGTTCTATTAAAATTAATCAAGCTAGCTTTCTTACAAGAAAGTCTATCTTGACGTGAAATAAGAGATGAATCGTTAGGCTTTAACACTAGATTTTTTTTCCAAAGCTATCAAATTTTCTTTAACTTCTTTAAGTTGACGACTAATATTACCAAAACGTAATTTAGCCCAATTTTTTGATCTTGCTTAAGAGTTTTACACTTCGTAAGCAGCTGAAAAAGACAGGATCCTTCGGTTCTATTATTCCAAGCATTTCTAACAATATTTTCATAATCTTTATGTTGAATTCAAGAGGTTTCAAATCTGAAGGGGGGGTGCTTGAAATTATTCTGTGAATCGAACTTAAAAATTATAGGACAATGATTTGAAGAACAAAAATCATAATGCGAAGTGATAGCATTTGGGAAATTTGCTAGCCAAAATGCGGAAATGAGAGCACGGTCCAGCCTTTCCCAAATGTTATCACTACCATTTTTTTTCTTACTCTAAGTAAAAGGGGAACCTTCAAAGGGGACATCAAGAACATTTGCACTATACTTAAAAGAATTTAACCTGTCAAACCTTGCTAAAGTAGAAAAGGTACCTCCACAATTTTCACTAGACTTACAAATTTCATTAAGATCACCAATAATGAAAAATGGGTCTGTCAAAGAAGAACAATAAGCCAAAAGGTCATTCCACAATTGGCTTTTATGGGATGCTTGAGCAGGTGCATATGCGAAAATGATGATAAAGGGGGGATTACCATTAGCATCATTAACAAGCATGCTAATAAACCTCACATCTTTATGCAGTGTGGTAACTGTAATCACATTGCTTTGCCACATCACCCAAATCCCACCAGAAAAACCTTGACATGGAATAAAATCAAAATCATTAAAACCAAACTGATTTATTGCATGAGAATCGGGAGCTGCTTGTACCTTGGTCTCATCCAAGGCTATCAAATTAACATGATGAGCACGACAATAAAGCTTAACTTCTTCTCCCACATCCTTCTTACCAGCACCCCTAATATTCCATAAAGCTACCTTATTCATAATTAAACATAATTAAGCATGAACACTGACTTAAACATATTCTGAAAATTAGTTTCTAGCCCTCTTCGGAGACTGGGAGGCTGAATCAACAGAGTCATCACCTTGAGCCCTCCTCTTGGAAGCCTCAGAATGGGCTGAACCAGCAGAAACATCAGCCTGGGCAACCTCTAGGTGGGTGATTTGCTTGAGAATTGAGCTATCTGATTGCATAGAATGAAAGGAAGTATCAAAATCTTCCTCCTCATCCTCAAAGTCCTCATTCCAGAGATCATCATCCTCAAAATTAGGGAGCAAAGCAACTGGGTTGGCAGTAAGAACCTCTAAAGCAAGGTCCATACCTCCCTCCAGATTATCAAAGGCATTACTCACAGCAAGATCTTGAGGATATGTGGACTTCAAAACAGCCAGACTCTTACCTTTAGAGGAGCTCAGACTCAATTGGCCACAAGTAGAATGACCCAAGGCATTAACTTTCAGCAAATTAGTCTCATCATTAGAGGGAGTTGATGAGTTATTCACTAGAGCAGGGACAATGACACCATTAACAGCAGGACTAGAAGAGCCAACAACTTGCAAAACTTGCTTACCCTTACCAGCATAGGGAGCAAGACTTTTCTTTCCTTGAACAAAACCAGGAGGGGGACTAACAACAGAGGTAATAACAATACCAGTGAGCTTTTTAACAGGAGGAGCAGCACCAAAAAAAGATTTATCATGACCATCATTCTTAGAGAAATGTCTTATAAAGTTTTTCTTTGGAGGGAGATGTTTATATTTATTTTTATCATACTTGCTTAGAGGTATTTGAACCCAGTTATTGGCTTGCTGAGCCTCAGAGTCAAGTTTTTCTTTCTCCTTAGCAATGTTAAGAGTCTTCTCAATTAGTTCTTCATGGAATTCACTTGTTTCGAGTGTCACATTAACCACTCTATTAGCCATAGTCATTAAAGGACAAGTCTCAATAGCGTGCAGTACAACACCACAACAAGCACAACCCTTTGAAAAGTTCTCGTACCAAACAAAATACCAATCCACCCATGCCCTTCTAGGTACCTTAGCATAGGTTTTGAGTGCTTTAGTAATATCAGCATGAATACATATTCTAGCAAACCTAAGCCCCTTCTTAAGTTGAATAAGATCCTCATACTTTAGAAAAGTACCCAAATTATTTATCTTTAAGAAAGCCAAGACAGATTCAAGGGAAAAAAGTTCAGAGGAAAACCTTGAAATTCTGATCCAGAAATTTGCGTGGGTCAACTCTTCCGCCACAGGGTCGAAACGATCTTTCCAAGCAGTAAGCACAAGCAACTGGCCTTGAACATGCCAGAGCCTATCTCTTCAGATTGTAGTTTATCTTCTGGAGAGCTAAACTTAACCATGACCCAATCACTCCCAACATCAAAATACTCCACATACCCAACATGCTTCCAGTCAGATTTAGTCTTAGACATAATAGCTTTAAAGTCAGAAAATTCACCCAGCACTTTACCCATCAAGCAAATATCTGAACTAGTAGCAATATTGGCTAAAACATTAGGAATATCTTCAAAGACAAAATCCTCGGGTAGATCATTAACAAGAAATTCAAATCTAGGATCATGAAAAATATTTTCAATATCAACTGGAGGGCTGTATCATTTGCTTTTTCAGTTTCAATAGTGGTTTTCATTGAGTCTTCCATAGTAGAAGAACCCTCAACCACTACAGTTTTGAAACTTTTGGAAGCCATAGCAAAACAAGCACAAAAACTAGAGCATGCACTGAGAAAGAAACAAATAGAGATAAGAGGGAGAGGTGCAAGACAAAACCTAGCTAAGGGGCACCTTAAATAGGCAACCAGAATACTCACAAAGGAATACTGAAAGGCAAGATCTACTGGGCAAAGGGAGGAGACTAGTGGTGAAAAGCCCAGCAAGCTGGCTTGAGCAGCTCGGAGCTCAACAGACCACCATCCTAGCGATGTGAAGGTAGTAGCCAAGAGGTGAGAGAAACCCCGACATCTACTTAGAACAGTGAAAACCATAAATGCACTCTGATATGGGTATATTATCAAACCACCAAAATTCTGAAAAAAGGGGAAATTCGTCCTTTGCAAGTGAAAACCCCAACGACATAAATCCCCTAAATCTGGGGCTCTGAACGAAACAGTAGAACTCAATAAATGCTCGCACAAAAAAAAAATTAGGGTTTGTATGAGCAAGCTGGAAACTCCTCACGAATTGGGGCCACAAAACAACAAAGAAAATACTAATCGGGGGTAATAGAAAATAAGAAACCCAGATGAAGAGAGATTTCTGGCCAAACCACTGGTTAAAGGCTTTGATTTGGATAATTTGAGAATTGGGCACAAATTTAGGGATTTCAATATCTTGTTGAAAATTCGCATCACTGAACAACTCAAAAGCATAGATTGTGACTGGAATAGGACGATTGACATTGTGAGAGTTTCTATGATAAACAAATCCAAGGCATAAATTACAAAAATCTCTATTAGATGAATAATTTAACGGTTAAGACAAAGGGATATCGGGTGACTTTGTTTTCTTTATTTTCTTGAATTTCTCTTTCTCTCTCTTCACTTTCTCTCTCATGCCAACTTTTTCCTCTCCTGCCCCTTACCAAGCTTTGACTTTACTACCCAACCAAACCCATCATAAGTTTTATTGATTATTATTCTTTTCTTACATCTTCACCGAGGCTACTAGTATTGGCCTCTAAATTTTCTACTCTCTCTTTTTTTCTTTGAAGCTAAGCAAGACCAATCTCAAGTTGTACTTGTGTGGCTTTTATACCCGAAAGGTTTAGGCGGTGAATTGTAGATTAGTACCAAAAAGAGATAAGTCCAAAGAGACGTGTTGGAGGGTTAACAAGTGGGCACCACAATTTATTTATTTTTTTCTTCTTGATCTTATGGGATCTCCTTGTTTTTGATACTGACTTTTAACGGATCAGACATATAATAAAATTTCACTTTTTTAGGTGTCCTTATATAAGTACTACACTATATAAAGGTCACTTTAAATACTACAAAGAACCTCAAATGAGTCAAATGATAAAACTCCTAATATCACTAGCACCACTGATTACGGGTGACTATCTCTATTACACTAATTTAAACACTTAAATTTCTTGGGTATTACCGCTGTGCTCTGAGTGTTCTCCTTCCTACACGAGAATACTATTCAATGCAAATCAACTCAACAAACTAAAAAGTCTTTATTTTTATCAAGCAACAAACTAATAAGTTGAATGCTCAACATAAGGCCCATGATATATCTTCGGAGAAAAATAAAGTTTTGAATACATATATGGAATACTTGGTAGTCGGCTACATTGTTTCCAATGTAACAAATATGAAATTTGTGTAGCTGGTATATTATACAGACTATAGATATCTCTTAAGAGGATATAAACATTGTTTGGAGGGGGTTCACCTGCTTGACTTCTGCCTAAATGGTCTAAATGTAGATAGAGCATATGCTTTCTACCTAGGATCGGGCAATCAGATGAGGAAATTTTTTACATCACAAAGGTTAATTGAAGAGAATTTAAAAGAACATTAACATGATAAAAAAAAAAATAACCCATCAAACTTAGGATACACACTTCTGTGGCGCTATCTAGTGAAAGGTGATCTCAGTTCCTAGATTGAAAAATTCACACCAACAGAAAGGTTTAGCAAACAAATGAATACAGGGATTAAGAACATTTGTGATATCAACATAAGACACACTATTTGAGCAAAACATAAGACCACTGTCTAGATGACCAACTGCTGAGTATAAGATTTTTGATGCATAGCCATACACCAGAAGTAATAAGATCAAACCTCTACATCATGCACACAGAAGCACACAGATTTCCCGAGTTCATGCTAGGAACATTATATCCAGAAGGTGATTAACAACAACAACCAACCGGAACATTCCCACTGAGGACGGGGTTAGGAGACTTCATAGTTCAGATAAAGAGTTTATACCTTTGAAATTAGGGTGTTCAATTGATTGTAGCATTGGAAAATAGTTAATATTGTTATGTGTCACCTCTTTGTTTTACTGAGTTTGATCCTGTAGATTGAATTGCTTTTTGCTCTAAGCTGCTTTCTTGCATGCTGCAGGTCTTGGTGGAAAACTACAGAAGGTTTTTCTTTTGTATGCTCAAGTATAGTAGTATAGGTCCCACATGTGCTGAGGCTTTTTATTGTATTAGCCTATTTTTCTGGTGGCAACTGGTAAGAGTTATGGGTTCACTATGTTGTGGTGTTTAAAGTTCAGAACAAACGATTCTTGTTTGACTTGGGTAGAATTGGGAGGTTAGGTAAGAAGTTGTGGTCAGACACATAAGCTTCAACTGTCTAGTGAGTAGATAAGGCTAACAACTTTCTATAAAGCTCGGGTTGGGTAACATAAGATCTACGATCTAGGTCTCTCGTCTATTTTGTTCTTCAGCAGCGCAAGGATTTAACATTCTAAGTTAAATTTTTTGACAAAAGGGACAATTGGGCTTAGAGAGAGCTTAGACTTTTTTTTCAACAAAACCAAAGCACCTATCAGCAATCATATATATTAAAGATATGAGTTTAAATCACAATACTTTGCATGCCAGGACAATTAAAGAAAGCAAAAGATGTGAATTGAGCAACAGGGGAAACAAATATTCACAGGAAACATTACTTGTTCATATTTTATTACTTCCATCATCTGAATTGAACCTCCATTGTAATGTCCTAGACTTGACTTTGAAGGACTTTTTATTGATGACAATATCAACATTACATTCTGAGTGACAATAAAAATCAAACCAAGTTGGTAATTTTTACAAATTCCAATGATTTATAGTGTAGTCTTACTCATTTTGTAAACTAAAATTATCCTGTTTAATCAGTATGGCAAAGGAACTATGTAGTACATAATTTTATAGTTCAAATTATACCAGTTCAACTATGTTATCCACCCCATCAATCAGCATGATTTCCATCAAATACTCAATCTCTAACTTCAATCTACTTTGTGAAGATGAAGAGAAACTAACTTCTAAGAAAAATTAAAAAATCAGACTTAGTCTAGCCTAGCGAAAATTCGTCTAGGTAACCTAAATGTCAACTGAGTTTGAATCCCGCTAATCCCTCCCCCTTAGCAAACTAACCGACCCTGGCACTTGTGATTAGTGATAGACTCATCGAAGCATTTTGAACAAATCAAAACCAAACTTGAACCTGTGTGAACAGAATCCGAATCAAACCCATACAAGTTGTTCCGAAAACGATAGGAACCGAAAGGATCCGAACCAAACCCAATTCAAACAACTCATTCGTCAGGTCTAATTTATAATTACTCACTGTCTGACTAGGAAATTGGGGTACAGGCTCTCAAATAAAACACCCGCTTTCTTAGTGTTTGAAGAAGAAAGAACCCTACCCTTTCCGTAACCCCTTTACTCGCCTCATCGCCTCCTTCCCTTCTCTCTCTCTCTCTTGAGCGCGCTCCTTTTGTCTCTCTCTTGCCACCACCACCCCGGCAAATCAACCTCATTTCCTCTCTCTCTCCAACACATTGGTTATCTCCTTTGTGCGTTTACCACTAACAAACCAGGTACGTTTTTGCCCTCATTAGACTCTTCTTTTCACTTTCATCGTATTTCATCATATTTCATCATGATCATCATCCCTTTATTTTATTCATCATTTCAGGCTACTAATAGTGAATTACTGATAGTGCTTTATAGTTTTGCTACTTGGGCTTTGTAATTCTGTGCTACTTTGCATTACTGATAGTGCCTTAGGCTTAGCTATTGGAATTTGAGCTATGTGCTTATTGTTTGCAAAAAATTGGGTAACTGTAATTTGTGAACTTGTTTCTATTTGCCGATATTGAAAAATATTCTAGCTTGATTTTCCAGGTAGCTAGTTGACTAGACTTGATTGTGTTGCTCATGCTTTCCATTCGTGTTTTACATTCTGGGTATGCCTGGAATTTGGGGTTCAATATTGTGGCGGGGGGGGGGGTGATTATTCAAGGGATTTGCTTTCCACAGGTTTGGCGTGCCTAGCCAATAATAATAAGCGGGCAGTGTGTGTGTATGTGAGGACTGAGGACTGGGGTGGGGCGTACCTAAACGGTTGATCACCTTCAATCTAACCACAATCAAGTCCAATAATTTATACCGCGTAATTAGCTCCCAATCGATACATTTGTTCTGGCATTGTAATCTAGGTTAATCGTTGTGGTGGAGGCTTTATATACTGCACAACATCGTTTGACAACACATATTGGAGTTAGTAGGGGAAATGATGATAAGTTACCAAGGTGGTATGTAGTGATGGCCATTTTCTGCTGTCTATGGTTGGAGCATAACTCTTGCATTTTTTCAGGGGAGTCTCAAACGGGGGATACAGGTTGGGATTGGGAGCTGTATTTTGTTGTTTGTCGTTATGGACCAAGGTACTGGTGCTTCTAATCACTTATTGACATATGATGGAATCGGGGATCATTGTAACATTTGTTGTTCTAAGGACTTCATGTCCTCCTAGATTGTATCTTCTTTTCCATGTTATACATGTACTGTTTTTCTTATAAAAAAAATAAATATTTGGCACTATCCCCCTCAGGTAATATGATTATTTTAGCTCTTTGAATTGACTTCCTTAACTCTATGGTAAAAGTGGACAGTTGGCTATTGATGTCGAGAAGGCGAATGCTCTGGAGTCGTGGAAACAAAGAATGAGCAATAGACAGGACGTTTCTGTGGATGTCTCAGCATCCCCCTCCCTGTTGCAGCGGCGAGTTGACTTCCATATGGCCAGGAAGCCATTCTCCTCTTCCCCTAACAATTGCAATTTCAAGCTTAAAACTTTAAACCCTTGTACCTCCTCCCCTTCAACTCGATCTCCCCCATCCTCTTCCTCCAAAAAATCTGACCCCTCTGAGTTCCTTGATTCCACCCTTGATCCGGACCTCGCTTTTCGCATGCATTTTCGAAGGATTGTAAGTTTTGCTGCTCCTCTACTTTTTTTCCTTCCCCTCTGATTCTCAAATCTCAACTACTTGGGCCACTGTCAGTTGGTGTTTCATTTTGATGTTAAAATCTCATTATGTCTTAGCAGTTACTAGTTATTAACCAATATACTACCGACAAATATTACAGGGTGCTGGTTTGGAAAATCTTGGGAACACATGTTTTCTTAACTCCGTTCTTCAGTGTCTCACTTACACAGAGCCCTTCGTCGCCTATTTGCAAAGTGGCAAGCACCAAAATACTTGTGAGTCTCCCATCTTTTCCTCTATCCCCTTTGTTGTCCCCTACTGTTATGACTATGAGCTTTTCAATTCACTGTTCGATGCAGATGTTTCAAGTGTCTATTGTTAATCATTTCAAGGAAAGCTATTCTTCTTTTTTTCGGTATCAGTGAAATCATGAAATGCAGTGGGAATAATTAACCATATATAATATATCCTGCCATCAAGATAAGCATATTGTTCGCTTCTTCATTATCATGCCATTTTTTCCAATCTGTGGTCCCAAATTATATTCCCTCCGCCCCAATTTGTGGTCCCAAATTATAAAATTAATGAAAATTTGGATGGAAAGTGCTTGGGCTGCCAATTTGGAGACAATAATGCAGTTAAGGGTGCATTTGTGCAAATAATTCAATTAGGGGTAGTATTTTGCAAAAAATCCTAAGACCCTACCCTATTTTATAAGATACTAATATGGACTGTAATTAAGGGAATCCTAAACTGTTGAACGTATAGTTTCTCTTATCTTGAAAATGGTTTACTGGTTCCATTAAAGCATGTAAAAATTTATGACCCTTCAAGAAAAGCTTCTTTCAACATTGATAAAAATTTATGCATATGACTTAGATACACTACTAACTACAATGATTAAACACTTCTTCCATAATCCATACTTACCAAACCAATCTGTACACTGTTCACTATCCAAGTATTTATTTCTTTTGACAGTTTATTACATCTTCGGAAATAAACGGTAATGTTCTTGATGAAATAATAGCATACTCCTAACATTCCCTGTGTTACCAGTATCTAACTAAAATTTAAACTTTACAAAGCCAAATTTGTTCTAGTCTGTATTTCAAAGCATCATTTAAATCCCTCGATGGTTTTGAGGGAGGTAGGCACCATGTCTTCAAGCTATGTAGAGAAAGGAAGAGGGGAGGTCTTTTCAAATAGTACTCCAATTATGATTTATGACAGAAATTGGAGTTGTATAAATGGTTCCTGCATTGTTGGTAAGGTTGGAAAGGAGATTGGATAGAGGTAATATGGAAAAAAACTGCCCCTTCAGGAAGAAAGACTGGAATCCTATGTTGCTCGGACTCGGCTAAGTGTCAGAGTGTCCAGTATCCATTCCCATGTCAGACTAGCCTGCATCTTTTTGGCTTAAAATGGAGTGTCTAGTGTCCATAGTCCATACTGTGCATTCTGTGTAGATGTTATGCAATCATTTCAAAATAAAGGTAGTATTATCAATGCGTAGGGGAACTAGACTATGAAAATAAATGGAACTCAAAATGGTAATAACCTCCGTGTCATTGTTTTCATCTAAGCTATAGCCTATAATAAACTTTAGCCTGACTTGGTGCTTGTTGAATGTGAACAGTGAACACCGAATTTTGCTATTTGTTGGATTTGGGGCGCTATGACTTAAATAGGCAAGTGACTGTTCCTGCAAACATTTTCGTTTACTTTTTTTATTTGAGGGAGGAAGGGGAGGGGCAATTCGGATGAGCATCCGTGAGGTGATTGTGTTGCCAATGACCTAAGGATGGGGCCATTGGTTCAGCTGAAGTTTGTTGGCACTACTGGAAGCATCTGTATACTGGTGGTATGTTTGCCTTGGTGGCTTGAGTGTGCTGCTGGGAGTGGAGATAGGAGTAGTATGATGACGAAGCTCTCTTGTTGAGTGTAACTAGAAGATTCTTGAAAGAATTTAGGTTATGAAGGTTAAATTCTGAAATTAGTTGAACATTATAAATGTATTTGTCTTGTTATGCTGAAGCTGTATTCTAGTTTTCAGTTTACCTGAAGATATTTATACTGTCCAGCAACTGGACCTGCTGGAAGAACTATGGGCCAAGTGATTGTGTGCTCGAGCAGTCTAATTACTGATCCTAGTTCAATGAAAATCCTCAAATGTGTTTGCTTGACTAATTTGACATGTATGATACAATGTATTCCGACTGTGGCTTGTGCAAGTTCTTCTAGCCCATATGGGATAGTTGTCTTGTTTGGTATGCTTGTTACTTAGATATAACTGTTAGTCTTGCAAGTTGACTTTGTAAATGATAAATTTATCGTTCACTGATTCGTTTATCCTCTATTTCAGGTCAAATTGCTGGTTTCTGTGCGTTATGTGCCATTCATAAACATGTTAGTCATGCGCTACAATCTACAGGGAGAATATTAGCACCTAAATATCTTGTTTCCAACCTGAGATGTATCCTTCAAACATATTCCAATTAATTGTGTTTAAGTTTATGAGATGTTATGGATGTAACTAGAAGTTCTTATGGAACCTTCTTTTGCTTTCTAAATTCTACATCTTTTGTCTTCTGGCCCTGATGGGAAAGGTGCTCACTTTTTTCATAGTGTCAGATGTCTTTGTCATGCCTGAGTGTTTTTGTTATACATACTTTGACGTAATTACCTCTCTTGTCTTCTTGTTTTCATTGACTTGTGGCTAGATTATATAAATGTCATCACTTATACCTCAAAAAAAGCCTCACTTTGGACTGTTGATGTCAATTGTTGGACCTCTATTGTTTGGTTCTTGTTTATTTGATTTAAGAAAAGAGAAAGTTTTGAAGCATATTTCGGGTGATTCTCAGACTCCAAATCATAATTTTAGGTTCATTTTAGCATACTTTTTAGAGTTAGGAGTGCTTGTTAAATCCAAAAGTTCACTTGAGATTAAAGATAGACCAATATGCTGGCTATTTTTCCACTTAATAATGTTGTTTCTGGTTAAACAGTGCTTTCCCTTCATCTCTTTCCCCAGGATTTCCAGTTTATTAAAAATCCCCGTGCAGATGTATATGTATTATTGTTCCTTGACTCATAACAAGGCATATCACGGAACTTTCGAAATGCCAGACAGCAGGATGCACATGAATACATGATACATTTGCTGGAGTCAATGCATAAATGTTGCTTACCTTCAGGATTGCCTTCAGAATCATCTGGTGCTTATGAGAAAAGTTTGGTTCATAAGATCTTTGGGGGTCGCCTTCGCAGTCAGGTAGAAATCTTAAAAACACTGGTGCGGATTTCCAAATCCTGCCATGTTGGACTCCTGAATCGAGGGAGTTGTGAATATTTTTGAAAGCTTCATGTAGAATTGCTGACTCTTCACTCTATATAACGTCTACTGTGGCAAATAAATGTGCAATGCAATTATGCAAGTCTTACCAGGTCTATAATTTACAGGTGAAATGCTTGCAGTGCTCATATAGCTCAAATACATTTGATCCGTTCTTAGATTTGAGCCTTGAAATAGCGAAGGCTGATTCTCTTTATAAAGCTCTTACGCACTTCACTGCTGCTGAACAATTGGATGGTGGAGAGAGACAGTATAAATGTGAAAGGTGCATGCAGAAAGTTAATGCATTCAAACAGCTCACAGTACACAAAGCACCTTATGTCCTTGCTATCCATTTGAAGCGTTTTCGTTCATATCTCTCTGGGCAAAAGATTGACAAGAAAGTTCATTTTGGTTCTACATTGGATCTGAAACCTTTTGTCAGTGGAGCCTATGTATGTTCATCGTTCCTCCTGTAGATATGCAAGTTAGCATTAAATGTTTTTTTTTTGGGTGCAAGTGTTAAATGTTATTTGGGTGGAATTTTCTTTTATCCTCTTTTTGGTTCTATTGTGTGGCTTTTGATGGATTGTGATTCGTGCATGTCAATTTTGTGCTCTAGAGTATGAAGTGTCCATTCACGGCTTAATAGTAGTTATTCTTTAATGAGGTTGGGTCCCTTTTCTGCTTCCACCTTTGTATTTCTTGAATAGCGTTCATCTTTAATAATTTTAAACTTGAGTAGTATTTACAACACAATAGGTGGATCTAGGGGGTGAAAGTGTGTGCAATCATGCCGTTGACTAGGCAAGAGTAGCAAGTGATTCACATCAACGGACAAAATTCTGATGAAAAAAATAGGAAAGTACAGGGAGTACGAAAAATATAAGTAACTCATGTTTAGTTGAAGTACGGAAATTGTAATTAATGCTACTAAGACATTTTCCTAGTGGGCTGTAGTGTGTCCTTTCTACTAATATATATTCTTACATCTAAAATGAAGTGTTGAACTGAATAGTAGAAATAGTGTGCAAACACTTTAGATAGAAAAGGACTTGTATTAATAATGAAGTTTAACTATACAAAAGTGAGGACAGGGTGTCCTCCAAAACAGAAAAAGCAGTACAAGATTGCTCTCCAATCTCTGTGTTAAACTTTTCAAAGCCATCTGTGGGAACACTCTATTGGCAAAAATCCAAAGTGCACAAATTTATCTCACACTCTGTTAATGCTAATAGTGGGTAAATGATTTGCTGCTGTTCAGAGATCTGATAATGAATATATGACCTTACTTGTTTATACCTGATTGGCATCACCTGGACTGTAGAATATTAACAGGAAAGGCAACCACATCAAAGTGGCCTTGCAATTTAATCGGCGGAAGGAAGATTTAACTGTTAGAATATCAAGAAAAGAAAAATTAAGATTGTTTACTGATTAACTGTCTAGATGCACCTAATAGCCTTGCAGCTTGTTGTCCCAAATTTGTGACTCATAATACTCTTTCCCCCCCCCCCCCCCCGGGCATTTTAGGAGGGTGATTTGAAGTATACACTCTATGGAGTTTTGGTTCATGCTGGTTGGAGCACACATTCTGGTCACTATTATTGCTTTGTCCGCACGTCAAGTGGCTTATGGTACTCCCTTGATGACAATAGGGTGAGTTATGAGTCTCTCTCTTAAAAAAATTCAGTTTCTTACTGCTGCGTTAAATTATTGTGCTCGAGATGTTTGCAAGATTCGGGAAAGATTTTAGTCACAATTTCTAGTGGTATTGACACTCATGATTGGATTTAAGTAGTCCTTTTCCATGGACATGTATGATCTCCACAAACCAGAAATGTTGATACTTGATGGTGAGTGTTCAATTGAATTGAAGTAATACAGTCAATGACTTAACCAAAAGTTTTGTAAGGGAACTGGAGCAGGGTACCATGAGACCCAATATCTTCTTTCTTATTGATTCGATTTGGAGCTATTATTTGTCCATCGTTATCCAAACTTTTGATTAACTTTGATTTTCGGCTAGCCTAGAACTTGCTCTCTTTATTTCTGCTGAAAGTATCTCTAATTCTGTTAATATCTAGTGGGGCCAGGTGATTCGATTGGTGTGATTGCTTACCATATCACATGCATTTCTGTTCGGTTTTTATACGGACTTGTTTTATGTAGTTGTCCTGCAAAACTTGGTCATGAAAGGAAAATGTTTTAATCTGCTTAAATAATCCTATTTCTCATTTATCCATACCTTGCTTCAGACCTAGCTGGAATGCTTCCTACTATGACTTGATCTTCATCCCCCCAAATATCCAAAATGAGGGGGTATAGAGGGGTGATAATGTGACATTGCTGGTTTCATATATTTTCTTCTGTTGACTTGGGCTCCCTCCCCCCCCCCCCTCCCCTTCCCCTCCCCCTCTTCTCTTGTTTCTAGAAAGTCTATTATCAAGTGCTTAGAGTAATATCTCGTGAGGGTATCCTTGCATGACGACTTGTTTTTGTTTTGTGGTTACATAAATCAGGTTGTACAGGTAAGTGAGAGGACTGTCTTGGAGCAGAAAGCGTACATGTTGTTCTATGTTCGTGATAGGAAGAATTTTACTCCTAAGAAAGCCATGAATGTTGCTCAGAAGGAAAATTTGACAACTAAGAAAAATTCTTCAAGTTCTTGTTCCTCCTCCCCTGGTGTTACGGTCTTCCAAAATGTTTGTGCTGATAAGAATCCAAGGGAAATGATCTCATCTACTTTGTTTTTGAATGATTGTGAAAGGAGTAAAGCTTCTGAGGTACTAGTTCAACAAAATATATCACAGTCAACAACTCCACCAAACAGCGACACTGGAATTTGCAAAGTAAGTTTTATTGCCTGACTACCCCCTCCCATTCTTGTACCACAGGGAGCGACACTGATGTTTTCTTAAAATGGTTGTGGGTATTTTGTAGGAGCGAGCTCCTGCCCCCGTGAAACTGCCAAATTCCAATTCATGTCCAACTAAATCCACACACACCAATGCACCATGTCCTATTAAAGCCACTCGCACCAATGCATCATGTCTTACAAAATCCCCTTGCCCCAATGGAATATGTCCTAGGGAATCCCCTCCTACTCTGCATCGACAATCGTTGAAGAAGATTATGAAGTTTAGGGTTGTAGGAACGCATCTTAGCATCAAGATCCTCTATGGTGCGTCCTTAAGCTTGAGAAAGAGGAAAAAATGCAAAAGGACGAAGCAGAGCAAGAAAAATGTTTTGCAAGTACACTCGCTCACCGAGGATCTTATCTCTGGTCCTTCAACATCTGGCAGAATCTCTGGTTCCATGTCTTGTCAGGGAGAGCGACAGCTGGATGCTTCTAAGAAGTGTGTAACTTCTTATGAGATTAATTCCCCCATTGTAAGTTCTGTTCGGGAGCTTAAAGATAGTGGTACTTGCAGCAAAACTGTCCTGGCGACTGGTAAGCTGCTACAGGCAGGTGCGAGCAGTTCACTGGAAGCAGATGATATGGGTGTTAGTGATTCCACTTGTTCAAAAGAATTCAATTCTGAACTTGAAAATGGGGTAGCTATTGCTGGTAAAGGAGGACGCGAGGAGATTGCTGGTGAGCAACTTTGTTTGGCTTTGTTGATTTGCTCAAATCTGTGTTGGAATTCCTCATTTCAAATGCTCGTGTATGGTAGCTCTGTTTGACTATAGGCTTTATTTTCTTGCAAAAGTTACTTTAAACAATCTGAAATTTGAGTTGTTTAACAAAATTATCCCAACTTGGAAAATGTAAGTAAAAATTCCCAATTTACAAATGTTGAACATTTGGGGACCCATGCTAATCGACGAGGGAATCTCAGATCACAAATAGCAGAAGTGCCATAGGGATGCTGGTATGGCTCAATATATCACTTATTAGGAGTTAGACTTCTACGTGCCACTCGAACAAAGCTTTTAAGTTTCAAATTTTGAATTTTTTGCCTTCTCTTACTGTATTTTTGGGGCATGTTTTTGAATTAGAGACGTGTACTAGTCATGTGACCTTCTCAAGTAAAGATGTATAGTGTCATGCTAGCATCCCCTTTGCCACTTATGCACTTGTGATCGGAGATTCTTCCATCGATAAGAGTGGGATCATAAATGCTTAAATTGTCTAATGTTGTTATGTTGGCGTTATTTCGGAGTGGCTAGACATAGTTTGAATGATATATTTTTTCTAATAAACTGGTAAACTATACTGTTCTGAATTTGCTTCCCTGAATAGATAGTTTATGAATTTGGTGTGTTTTGTTCAAATCAACAGTTTGCCGTCACCTTGTATTTGCATTGTTGTTGCTGAAAGTCACTGTAATATGTATTAAACACTCTTGGTGCTGCTTTCAAGTTACTTTCATGTAGTGGATCTCCTGTACAGGACAAGTTTCTCATTTTTACATGATGATGATGATTAGCTTTTATGTTGTAATTGATGGTAGTTTCCATGATTATGGCTTTCAGTTGGACATTGGGAAGGAATAGAGTCTCCTGGAATTACGAAATCAAATGGTCAATGCACCTCTAGCATTGGTTATGTACTGGATGAATGGTGAGTTGATTTACATGTTTTCTTATTGTACTTTTCATTTGTGTGAGTGGATGTGCAAGTCTGTCTTTTGGCACATTGCTTTTTACTGATATGAGGTGTTTAGACACAGATTGGGTGAGCAGTTCGTGAAATGGGTTTACTACTCTGATTATCCTCTTAAAATGGTTAAAATAATTTACCCCAACTTGCTGCTATTCTTTCCCTCCCTTCGTCAATTCCAAGCCCTAACTTTTTTCTGTCTAAGATGCTTCAAATTTAGAATGTTGAGAAATTGTGATATTGATTAAACCATATATTTATTTGAGCAGTATCCCTAGCTAGGGTTTATGGGTTTTTTTGATCGGTTCACCAAACATAATTCCACTGCCAGAGTCCAATAAAATACCTTATTGTATTTGGTGTTAGAAGATTACGAATTTGTTATTGGGCAGTCATAAAAATTACTCCGTAGCAATTAGCTATTGGGTGGATCACTAAAAATAGTAAATAAATGCCACTTTAGTATCTTGGCCGTTTCCAATCTGACATAGGGTAAATATGTTTCTGGGCTTTGTAATGCCGCGCCATTTTCCCTAGCTAATAATCCCAGACCCAATCTCTACGAGTGCCCCATGTCATTTGGTAGCAGGGGAAGATAGTGGCTGATTATGTGTGTTATTTTAGCAAATTAATTCTGTAGGATGTGTCATTTATTTTAGCTGAATTTTGTATGCCTCCATGAAACTTTACAGGGATGAGGATTATGACCGTGGTAAAAGAAAAAGGGTTAGGGTGTCGAGGAATAGCTTTGGTGGACCAAATCTTTTCCAGGAAACTGTGGCAAAGAAGGCAAAATTGCTAGCAAAGAAAGACCGTGCAAACCAACGATTCAGGATATGATTCAGATTTGTTCTACACAGTTGAATGAATTTGTTTTGCTGGCGTTGCATAATCGGGAAATTTTGTTTTTGGTGTTTGGTCATCTACAATTCTTGGGTTGGTCATCTACAGTTGCCGCCAGTAAGATTATTGGATTGGTCATCTGCAATTCTTTCTGGAGTTCGTTTTTCTTATTTATTGGGAGGCAAACACCAAGGATTCCGAGTACTACATCAAATAATCCGAGTCCTACATGGTGTGTTGGTTGGAAATTGGTGTGCATATTGTGGTCCAAGATGTTATCCTCTCCATCTGACTAATGTATCAGCATCTGAAACAATTTTGAGGATTGCATCATGTCAGTGGGTCTTTCGGAAACAGTCTCTCTTCTAGGCGACTAGTTAGGGTAAGACTGCGTACATCTGGACCTCCCCAGACCCCGCCCTAGGCCTGGGTTGTTGTTGTTGTTGTTGTTGTTGTTGCATCATGTCAGTGGCCTTGAGTATCACTTTGTTCCCTTCATGCATCTATATTAGTTTCTTTGTAAATCTGCCAAGGCTCGGTATTTTTGTGATACTATAACCATAGCGATTGGCAATATGATTCCAAGTTCCCTCCAAATTCAAGATTCTCCATCTTATTAATATTATTTCTATTTGCTTTCACCTTCATGCATCAACGGTGGCTTGTGAGGTGTTAACGTCATGCTTTTAAAACTACTCCCGTGAAGGTCTTCATATGAGATGCTACAAACCAGTGTAGAGGAAGCTGATAAGGGATGCAGGTCGCGTCATGGGTCAGGTTATCCTTAAGAAGGTGATTCATTCCCCTTTAGACAAATGACACCCTGAAGCTGAGTTTGATGTCATTTATTCTATTAGTTCTAACAGGTGCTCATGTGTCGTTAGTACAAGACAAGGTTGAAGAAGTTATCCAGGAAGCTACATCGGGAAAAGATGACTGCCAAGGTGAGTGATGACATCTTATATATGTCAGATAAGATCGAGAAGGCTTTAGGATTGTGAGATTCGAAAATGGACCAAGACCACCATTGATTTGGTGCATGTCACGTTTTCACCTGTGTGTGGATAAATATACACATATAGGCGCAGAAGGAAGAACTTGAATGCTGGGTGACGACGAACAAGATTTGCAATCTCAAGTTTCAAGCAGCGAGTCTTTGGAGGTTGAACCTCAAGATAGAATTGTTAAGATACTTGACATGATTGAGGTCGTAGATATAATGGATCAACATACTAAGGATAGCTTGAAGCCTTGGACAAATGTGAGACTTAGACCAAGGAGGAACTCGAGGAATTGGCGGTTGGATCCTATGGTTTTGTTCATCTTCCCTCTTTAGAACTTCATTTATCCCAAACAGGCTTAGCTGCTTACTCACTTTAGCGACATTCCTGATCGGCAGATGCTGATGTTTTCATGCCCACTATTAAAATGTTCAACAAATCCTTTACGGATCAATCTCCATGAGATGTATCCCAAAGCTGATTTTGGTGCTTGCCTGCTTGGTACCGGTTAAAACTTGAAACTCAAGAGATTTAAAGCCAACTTCCCAAGACTGGAGGTTGGACAAAAATCCTGAAGGCGTTTATACCTAATAGTTATGGTTGTAGGCTTGTAGCCTTGTAGGTGTTTATTGGGAAATCATCCCTCACATCAGTCGCGTTATGTTTGGGGTGCCTTTTATGTCTAAGATGTGGTTTGCTGTAAAAGCACGATTACTCAAAGTTGCTGAGTATTTGGTTCACTAAGAAAATTGTACTATCTCTGTTCCAAATTATTCTTTCCATTTGACTTTGAGGTTTAGTATACAAACTTTGACCATTAATTTAAGAAAAAATTTAAAAGATTGGCAAAGTAAAAATACAATTACCAGATTCAACTTTAATTATAATTTCAAAATATCATATTTTTATAAATTTTATAGTTGTAGAATTATAGTTACTCATGGTCAAAGTGTCGTCTTGAAGACCACCAAAAGTCAAATGAAAAGAAGAATTAGGAATAGAGGGAGTATCTTTTATGGAGTTTCAATTTTTAGATCACCTCCTCAAACACTTTCTATCCAATATTTAAAAGATATGGCCATTTCGTTCATGTACTTGATGACCTTTCTTTTTCAAAAAATTGACTGAAGGCGGAACAATTATTTTTCTCAAAATTTGGTTAGAAAGTAGCCTAATGATTTAAGAGAATGATTTCCTAATAAAGGGTTAGATTACAAAATAATACCTAGATTAGGTTGTGATAGAAAATTTTTGCCATGAGGGTGTTCACATAGACTTGGGAGTTCATAGGTCAGACCAATTTTATTTTTTTTCCAGTTCAACAGCTAAAGTCGCCACGACTGTTGGCAAGTTCACTGCAAAAACAAGCTATCGAAGTTGGCGAATCCTGTGGGCTTAAGCCGCTGTCCCGTTGGCAACTTTCTTTTGTTCCCCAGAGACTAAGTCTTGCGCAGAAGAAGCGAGTAAGAGTAAGTCGCCAACACTGCGGGCGACTTTCGAGAGCCTAAGTCACTAACTCGCTATCTACAATAGCGACTTACCTTACGACGCTCTTCACGGTAGCAACTTTGTCCGTTTAACGGAAAAAAAAATCGTGAGGCTCGTGATCCTCCGAGCTTACATGGACACCCTCATGGGAAATACTTTCTCTCCCAGTCTAATTTGGATATTAATTTGTAATATAGCCTTTTATTAGGAAATCATTCGATTTAAGAGTTGAAATCTCATAAAAAGTGATTATTAAAAAAAATATATAAGATGGTTATTGCAAAAAAGTTGATTTTGTTAGGGAGTTTTCGACAATTTTTCTTTAGTCATATTGTGAATGATAATGTTTTTTTTTTGCGTGTCTTTCGCGTGACAGACATTTTCTACTATACTTCTAGTCTGCTACCCCTTTACTAACACAGCCTGGCCCTCTTTCAAGCTCACCTCCCATGTGGACCTCTATATATCTCTTTAATCCCTCCTTTCTCACAAAGACAGCTCTTTTTCCCCTCCCTAAAATATTCCATTTTTCCATTATATTCCATTTCAAATGCATTTGTTATGATCATAGCCATATATCAGCTAGGTAAGTAATAATGAAAAGCAGCAATATATTCTGCTTGTTTTTAAGCTATAAGCTGGTTGAAGCTCAGATTATTACAATTGAGAAGCTTTTAGAAATTAAGACAAATATGGAGCATGAGTACCTCAACAGCTGGGCACAGGCATTGGCAACAGCTTGGGCGTTCATGATGTTATTAGGTCTAATGTGTTGCTGCCTTAGCTCTCAGATTCGCCACCATGGTGATGTTAATAGTAGCGGTAACGCTAGCTGCAGTTGTGACGGCGGCTATGGTGGTGTTTAGTTTCTTTTCTCGATCTTTTTCTTTTTGGGTCATTAATGGGACGAGCGGGTGGGGGTCGGGAGATGCGCTACTGTGCTATCCATACTACCAAGTTCGGGTTGGGTATGTATATATTATAGTGGATTGCTATTTACCGCCCAAAATTACTACCTACCGCCTCTAGAAATTACCCATTTGCCCTTCACTCATCCTCACTCATCCTCACTCACTCATCCTCACTCATCCTCACTCACTCATCTTCACTCATCCTCACTCATCCTCACACCGGCAAAACCACCACCACAACGGAAATGTCAGGGGCTAGTGGCAGCGGCAGAGGCGGCGACGGGGACGGAGGCGGCGAGCATAGCGGCGCGGGGGTATACATTCGAATTTTTTTTGCTTTATTTACTCTAATTTGCTTTGATTTTTACGAAATGTGTTGATATAGGAGTGTTTTTATTCGCGGTTTATAGACAATTGAATTGAATTTGTGTTGTTTGAAGTTGTGTTGATTGATTTGTGAGTTGGGTGTCGTTTTTTCGAGTTCGGAGAGTTGGGCGTCTGCAATAGACGACTCACCCATGGGTGAGTCGAGATCGGCAGACGCCTCGCCCATGGGTGCGGCGCCTGTCGCAGACGACTCACCCATGGGTGAGTCGAGATCGGCAGGCGCCTCACCTATGGGTGAGTCGAGATCGGCAGACGCCTCACCCATGGGTGAGGCGCCAGTCGCAGACGACTCAACCATGGGGGAGGCGTCTGTAGCAGACGCCCGAGACAAAAAAAAATATTATTATTATTATTATTATTATTATTATTATTATTATTATTATTATTTTTATTATTATTATTATTATTATTATTATTATTATTATTATTATTATTATTATTATTATTATTATTATTAGTTGTCAATTATTATTTTAATTATTTATTACTGATTATTGTTTAATTAATTAAAAATGTGAAATGATAGAGGGGAGGAGCCGGTAAATCGGTGCCGAGGTTATTCAGTGAACTAGCTGGTTCAGGACCGCGTCACACGAGGACGCGCGGGATTGATGCCTCTGTACGGAGACAGAGAGAGGCAATTCGGATGAGGGAGATGACTGCTGAGCAACACGATTACGAAGCTAGCGAGTTCTACTCCGGGGATCAGTCCATGGACGATGATCAGGTTGGCGTCGAATCATCCTCAGATTGGCGCGTGGTGAAGGGCAGAGGCGGTAGATTTGTTAGTACTGGGTCGTTCAGTACTAGCAAACGATCTAGAGCGAAGGACGACACTACGTGGCTTGTTACAGGGGCTGTGCCCGGTGGGCCGGCGGATGATAGCGTCATACCGAGCTTCCTGGGCCACGTAGCGTCTCGTATGTGGAAGGGAGAGACGAGGGGTCTCTTGAAGTGTCAGAACCGATTCAGTGTCTGTCAGCGGCTGAGTGAGTGGCGAGCGGAGATGTCGGCCGAGGTGAGGGCCCAGATCGAGGGGACTGGGTTATCACACATGACAGACATTATGTTCAGACATATTGACTTCCCCCTGATATCTGCATTCGTTGAAAGGTGGCAGCCGGATACGAACTCGTTCCACATGCCGTTCGGAGAGATGACGATCATGTTGCACGATGTATGGCATATTCTTCGGATTCCTGTAGAGGGACAGCTCGTTTCCAGTGAGGGACGGGATGGGCAGCTGCAGACGACGGCCATGGAGGTTCTCGGGGTCACCTGAGATGAACTGATGTTTAGCTACTGGCAGGGCGGTGGGGTCCTCACGGAGTCGATTTTTGACCTTTGCCTAGTGGATGACCGAATGGAGGACATCCAGGCGATAGCTTGGATGTGGTTACTTATTGGATCCACCTTGTTTGTCGACAAGAGTGGTAACCGTATTAGACCCTCCTGCGTGATGGAGGTGAGGGACGGTGTCGGAACGGCGCATGAGTTCTCTTGGGGATCTGCTGCCCTCGCCTTCCTATATCGTCAGCTCGGTATAGCTAGTCGGGGGGATTCTCAGGGCATCTGCGGATGCCTAACTCTCCTCCAGGCATGGATATACGAGTACTTTCCCTGCTTCCGACCTCATCGGGAGCGAATGGTTGTCGGGGACGGCGAGGCTCCCCGTGCGTGCGTATGGAGTGCCCAGGCTGAGGGCAAGGACGTGGGTCGACTGTGCTCCTTACGTAGACGCTTGGATCAGCTGCGAGCGTCAGAGGTACGTCATGCAGTTATCGGTGTTCATGATTTATTTCGTCGTTTGCTATGTTTTTTTTACTTCACCGTAACTTGAACATTTCTATGTAGGTGGTGTGGCTGCCTTACGGTTCTGACCCGGTTGCATCTGTACTGAGGACTGTATTCATGGGGTGGCTACGGTATCGGGATATTATCGAACCGTACATGCCTGGTCGTTGTTTACGACAAATCGGGTACGTACAGAGTATCCCTTTCCCGATCACTAGGCCAGAGAGAGCGATCAGGTCATGGAGCAGTCGTTCGTACAAGGTTGTCTACCCCGTACGAGTATCTTCTGATTCCTGGCGTATGTTCCCGGGAGGTTACATTCTTGGTCTCCATGGGTTTTAGGCATCCACGTCAGATCCCACAGCATGTACGGATGACTACCTCGCATGGTACTACCGTCACTCCCACCCTCTGCTGACACGTGACGATGCAGCACCTGGATTTGTGATTCCTCCACGATCCAACAGCGATTATGTAAGTGATTAACTAAAATATATATTTTTTTACGTATTACATATCTCTGAACTCACACTCATTGTTACTTTTTTGCAGTGGGTGAATCGTCTAGCCGTCGCAGCTGAGTCTTTCATTAGTTTGATTCCTCCGGAGCAAGCGGAAGGTTCTCGATCGATTATGGAGGAGTATATGAGAAATTGGCGGGCTGCCAAATGATGTATTGACCCTAGATGAATTTGTTATATATTTATATAAGAGTTTCATTGTTATTGTTATTTATTTGTGTTATTGTAATTTGTTGTTTCTTATTTACCTTTTTTGTTTTATTGTAATTTGTTGTTTTATTTACCTCCAATAATCACGAAAAAATATAACATGCAAAATATAACAATCACACAAAAATGTGACAATGATATAAGTAGAAAAATATAACAATCACGCAAAACATTCAATTACGTCGACCTCGCTAAACGATCCCAATGTGCTCTTCGCCTAACATACATTTGCTCCCAACCAGCGACACTATCAGAACGGGAAGTAAACCATGCTGCGCATATCGGAGGAACAGGAAAATCTGAGGCTAAATTCAGACGGATATAATGCATGTACGAATCACCTAAATGACCTATGACAATTTCCCTACTTGGACGTGTAGCAGTCGAAGGTGCTTGCAACGGTAGCACTGTGTAACAAGAATATAACCCCCTTCCGCTGCCGTATCCGAATAACATAATCGCTGCATTGAAGAGGTTGGCAATCAGGAACAAATCCTCAAGTACTATCATCCAGTGATCATCGTTACACACACCTCCGTCCCACATAATACGGCGATAACCAGCGTCGACCCCGTCAACGTATATGCTTTCGTACAATGCTCGGTTAGCTAAGAGTTCATTTGCAATGCAAACTCTCGTCAATCGCCATTGCTCTTGGTCTCCGAAAACGTAGTCCGCAATGACACGGAAACCGCAATTACCATCCCCAAGCACATCGAGATATCCTTCAATGAAAGGTATGATGATTCCCGGAATTTTGTTAACATGATAGAATTCAGTGATATCTATTCCGTGTCCAGCTGCAAGACAATATAATAGAAAGTCATTAATAGTACTTATCAAAAAGTAATGAACAACATTATGTACATGTTAATAAATTATGGGTTTTCATACCAGTACTCCGCACGACGTTACTCGATGAGGATGAGGTACGACCACGCCCGCGGCTCGAACTGGATGACCTAGGGTGACCACGACCCCTCTGGGAGTACTCCCATGAACTAGGATCACGTCTGGTAGAGGAACTCCCTCTCGGTCGACCTCTGACTGTCGTGTTCGCTTCCGGCTCGACGTAACTCGCTTCCTCAGGATGAAGCTGCTCATTCATAAGGACAGATATGTTGCGCACAACTGCCCGGTCGCTTGAGTTAACCTCGTCGACGAGAGAGTGAAAGTATCGATGGTCCTCAGATGGATGCTCAGTCATGTCAAGCGTAGCAATCTCCATTGCATCACTAATAATGAGTGTTCGCCAAAATTTGTGGACACTATTCAAGCTAATTGGCGTGCCCGTATCCGTGGCCGTTTTCAACTCACACGCACACGGGATCTGATGAGTGGATCTCAATACACAACCGCAACGATCAAATACTTGGTGACTCAATTCTCTCATCCTCTTCAACTCATCCGATAATATTTCTAAGCAGTAATGGGAAACATACCCGGTCAGATAGTTGAATGGGAAACCCGAGTACATCACACTTCTTCGTCTTTTGCACTCTTCAAGTGTGTACTTGATCTCAGTTATTTGTGACTCGATTGACTTGTTGACCTTGTTCCAAACATTGTCCAAAGCTTCAGTTGAGGAGTTCAACCACTGTTTTAGTGCGGCATGTGCACTCTCCACCCTGCAAGTCGTAGTGTTGCCAAGGTGTAGCACCTTATTCGTCCATGCAGCTACAAACATCTCTTTATATCTCAACCAGGTCTCCTCTACATAGGATATCACGTGAGGGTAATTCCTCCAACTATCCTTCATCATACGCACTGCTCTATCGTACTCAGCTTCTGTGGAAGCTTCCATGATAAATTTTCACCTCCCGTTCTTGAACCTCTGCGCGGCGAGCTTATCTTTTCCACAAAGTCTGTACACTTTGTCTTCAACGACTTTGTTAATGTGCCATGTACAGAGCAAATGGGCACTGTCGGGAAATATCTCTCTAATAGGTGTCATCAACCCTAGCTCACGATCGGTCAAAATTGCTGTTGGGTGTACATCATTTCCAATAAGCATCCTCAACTTATCTAAGACCCACGCATAGCTTGCCTCAGTCTCATCCTTCATAATGGCATAAGCTATGAGGAAGTTCTTATTGCTTGGAGTCATCCCCACTATCTCAAGAAACGGCATCTTATACTTGTTTGTTTTGTACGTGGAATCTAAGCCAATCAACCAAGGAAAAGACCAAAGTAACTGAATTGATGTAGGGTGTGCCATGAACACGTGAGTTACCTCATTAGTAGCTCAGTCGGCTCTTGTCCAATGTACGTACTTATTCTCCCCAGCTAAATGATGAAACTGACCAATGACATCTCTCTCTTCAAAATCAAGTTTCCTTATACGATCTCTGTAGTTGTACACATGTCGTCTAGTTGCATTGTCCTCGGGAAATTTTTCCTTAATAGCGGCCAAGATAGCACATAGCTTTGTTTGTGCCGAAGTCATGTCACGAACGAGTTGCTTTGACCCAGGACTAAGACCACTCATCTGACGATATCCCTCAGGAAACACAGCAAAGTCATGGTTGTGCGTACCTCTAATCCCAGGCAATGTGACAATCATCCAACTACTGGACCCATACACTTGCTGAGCTCTTAACTGGAACGTACATTTACAAGCCTTTGTTTTCGAATTCTTCTGAGCAGCAATATCTAAGTCTCTTAATTCCCCTATGTAGCGTTCACCTCGATTGCATCTTAACAATTTTACGCTTCTATTTTTCTTGTGTGACGAAATTATCAACTCAAACCCGATAGTAAGGGCAATTTGTTTTGCCCAATTAATTGCATCTGTATCACTATCAAATAACTCGTCAGTGACGAAATGCGTACTGTAATCAACACCATCACCACCGAACTGCTCCAAAGGAACCTAACGAAAACAACGAAAACAATGTTAGCTTAATCTTAAATTTAAACGTCTATCAAAACCGACTGAACCAAGGGACAGGCGTCTGAAATTTACGCGTGAACCATGGAAGAAGCGGAAATCACGGACGCCTAGGCCATGGTCGAGGCGTAAATCTCAGATGCCTGAACCATGGTGTAGGCGTCCGTGATTGACGCCTAAACCATGGTGAAGGCGTCCTTGATTTACGGCCCGTCCATGGTCTAGGCGGAAATTTCAGACGCCTGTTCCATGGAATGGTCGTAAAACACGGACGCCCGTGCAAAAATATGCGCAAAAAAAAATTTACCTCCGCCACCGTCGACGACACTTCCTGGTCGCCGGCAGACATCCGCGGCCGTTGCTTGAGTGAATGTTGATGAAGGTTGGGTATGAGAGTGGGTGGTAGAGAGGGAGAATTGGTGTGAGAGTTAGAGAGGGAGAGGATGAGTGAAAATGTGAAAAAGGGCAAAATTGTAATTTCTAAGGGCGGTAGGCAGTAATTTTGTGGCGGTAAATAATAACACCCATATTATATGATCTCTTTATATATATATATATATATATATATATATATATATATATATATATATATATATATATATATATATATATATATATATATATATATATATATATATTTGGAGATAATATGATCTCTTTATATAGTTGGTTTTGACTACAAATTCTTTTGGATGTATGTATGTATATTAAACTTTATGTTCTTTTCTTCTAGAGATGTGTATGTAGGTTATGATTTTCATGTCTTCAATCCGTCATTTTGAAGGATATGTCATATATATATGTACATTGATGGTTTGATTTAGAATAGGATGTTAGTGGATTTGATAAGTATTATTGTACTCTCTATTTATACATTAATGAGAACTTCTACCAAGTTATTCTGTCCAATGGTTTTTCATTTTTGGCTTGAATATCGTCATGAAACTCCTAGCATTTGTGCATGATTCAAATTCCAAGCAGAAAACGTTTTTTGATTTTTGTTCAATCATCTATAGATAAGATTGAGAGTATCATCAATTATATCCTATAAATCGTTTAGTATTCTTAGCTTAGGAGTAATCTATTAATGACAAATTTGAACTTAAAAATCGATATAACTTTAATGGGTGTTTAGTGTTTACATGGTGGTTATCACCTTTTTGTGTAATTACCATAATAATTTGGTGAAATGAGATTGGTTAAGATTAACTTTGTACTTGACACTGACCAATTAAATTGACTTTATAATTTCAGTTTGGTCCTTATAAGTTCACTTGACACTATGATACCTTGATTTTCGCCTCTTTATACTTTTGATTTTCTTAGTTAGATGTTAGCATAGTCAATAACTTTAATGAGTGTTTATAGGGTGGTTATCACCTTTTTGTGTAATCACCATAATAATTTGATAACTACCACAATGAAATTGATTAAGACTAACTTTGTACTTGACACTGACCAATTAATTTAAAATGCTTTATAATTTGAGCTTGGTCCTAACAAGTAATAGTATCAGTTGAAACTATGATAACAATTTAGTTATATTTCACTCCGCCTCTTTATAATTTTGATTTTCTTAGTTAGAGTAGATATTAGCATAGTCAATACCAGTTAGAAAATGGTAAAACTCACTTACTAATACGGTAACCAACATACAAATTGATCAACTACATACGTAGATAAAAAGAACAACAATGACGATTTAGGCATTGTTCTTTTTGTCATCTTCAAGCTGCCTTCCGTTCCGTTCCGCGCTGTTCCATTTCGCTTCGTTCCGTTGCTCACCATTCTACACCACTCTATTGAAAAGAGCAGGGCCTTAGTGAAACATCCCCTCCTCCAAACAAATTTGAAGAGCTTGCTCAAGATATATGCAATCTTATTGCTATATAGTTAAGAATAGAAATATTAATTAGTTAATCTAAATAAGATTTGTCGTTTATCTTAGGCCCTGTTCTTTTCATCGGAATGATGCAGAATAGTGAGGAACGGAACGAAACGAAATGGCGCGGAAAATGAAATAAAATATGAGACAAAATTAAGTACAGAATATGAAACGAAATTGAACGTAATGCAACATGAAAATAACGAAGGCTTTGTTTTAAATAAGGCTAGTTGTTGATCGTGGGTCCATTGAAGAGGTCTATCATGTCAATCTTTACTAATTGTCCCCTTAAATTTGACTTTAGTTGAGCACGTGATCACCAATTATTTTTTCCATCTCCAAATTATGATTAACCGTAAAGCTAGTATATATAATATTCTCTTGTAATTAGTGTTTCATTAAGCTAATTCTTGTTTTATTATATGGTACGTAGTTGTACCAGCTGTTTAGCAGACGGAGTTGTGATGGAATGTACCTAGAGCTGGCAAAACTCGACTCGACTCGGGATAATTGACCCGATCCGTCCGATATAAGACCTGCCCAACACCCGATAATGTATCAATCATCATTATCCGAAACCGACCCAATCTGACCTGGTCCAACCCGACACCCGACAACACCCATTCTCTGATTTGACCCGAAACAGATAACACCCGACCCGAAGTTACCCGAAATCGAAATGAACCCGAACCGACTCTACCCGAAACCCGAATATATTCGACATAAAATGATATAATAGTCAAAATGATTGAAAAAACACTAACTAAACACACATATAGTCCATATTATTGAAATATTTCATATAAAATTGAATTTTTCATATTATTTTCGCCTTTATATGCTCTGAAACATGAATTAAATTTGACCTGATATGATCTGAAAATCGAATTAATCCGAATCCGACTTAACCGAAACCCGAACTAATCCGACCCGAGTTGACCCGTAACCCGACATCAATATAAACCTGAATCAATTCGACTCGACCCAACCCGATCCGATTACTCTTCTGACCCGATATACCGGAACCCGTAATGATCCGAAACCGAAAAGACCCGACCCGATCCGCCCGATTGCCACCTCTAAATGTACCACGATACCCAACGAAAATTCACTTTTCTATGACGGGGTGGTCTTTCTCTCCCCCTATCTTCTAGTGCCAATGTGCGCCTATGAAATGCTTGCCATATATATTGTGAAGGAAAATTTCTTATTCTTAGCTTTGCTGTGAAAGTGGCAAAGAATAAATACAAAAGTATCTTTAGACATCTTCTTTAAGATTGTCCTTTTGATCAATAATAATGCATGATTGGAAAGAGATATTCCGTGTTTTTCTACGAGTAGGAAACGAAAGAGATGGTCATGCAAGCGTAAACCTTCTTCGTGTGGGAGGGGTGTGAGTTGTAGAGTTTGCTTTCAAGCTGGCATCTAGTATAAAGGATTACTGTACCACTTCAAATTTCACATTAAAAAAGTTGTGGAACCATGTGTTTATAAGCTATATGTAACCCTACAAACAAAGTAACATACCTTTTATTTTATTTTAGATTAAAGTTTTGTTTGGAGGGTTTTCCACATCTAATTAGTGTGTGAGAAATGTTATAGGGAGTTGTTAGGCTAAATTGTTACATTCAAAGATAGAGAAAGAGCAACAATGCTGGTCGTTTAAGATCAGACTATATTTGGCCTAATTTCTAAATAGCTTTTACTTTTTTCCTATTTTCCTCACAAACTTCCCCCTCCTCCTTCCCCTATTTTGACCAAATTTTCTTCCATCAGTCAAGAACCTAGGATAGGAAAAGAACAATGATATAAATATTAGCTAGGCTAAATCGACCTTAATATATATCTACCCCAATTTTTTAATACAGTTATCTTTATTTAATAAACATTGATATCACTTTTGTACAAGCACAAATCAAATTATGTGACTAGAAGAATCAGACATTTGTAACAACGAACAACAATAATTGATAAAAATAATATCTTATATAATGCCGATGACTTGGTGGGTTGACCCGATTCCAAACTTAAAAACTTTGGGTTAAGGTTCATTATTTCACAAATCAAACCCAAAAATGACAATAAATTTAAAGTAGTCAAACTCGTAACCCAACACATTTGACAGGTCTAGGCATACCTTAAAAGTATTAAGCCACTGAAATTGGCGGATTCTTGAACCAAGAAGCTATAAATTAAACCGTTCTTTATTTGTTGTCTTTAATTGGGTGCTGGCTTTTCAATGAGCTAAGGCCTTTTTTTATCATAAAGTAAACCAAATTCAGAATGCTCCTCCATCAGTCAGGACCACCCTGGGAAAGGAACATGTGATGTCTTCTACAACAATTTTTAAAATTTTATAATTCTTTTGCATTTAATAAACATTGACATCACATCTGTACAATCACAAATCAAATTACATGTCACTAGAAGAATCAGAAATTGGTAATAGCGAACCATATAACCAAGACCACAAAACAAAAAATTCTCAAGATCACAACCAAACTTTTATATACTATCCTAAGAGCTGACACTTCTACTAAGCCACATTGCCAATCCTTTTCTCCACAGCAAAAGGCCCAAAATATCGAGGTGCTAACTTATTACAAGGCCTATAAGATACTGACATATGTCTGTAGGGCTGTAGTCTTACATAGACTAGTTCTCCAACCTGAAACTCCTTATCACTCCTGTGCTTGTCAGCTTGTACCTTCATTCTCTGTTGCGCCCTTAACAAATGAAACTTCAGCATGGCTATGCATTCTTCCCTAGCAGTTAAACTCCTGTTAACTGCCTCTACATTGCAATCTCCCAGAATGTAAGGTATATGTAGAGTAGGAGGCTGACCATACACTACTTCAAAAGGAGTAATGCCAGCTGAAGTATGATAGGTTGTGTTGTACCACGATTCAGCTAAAGGTATCCAAGCAGCCCAATCCTTTGGTTTCTCACCAGTCATACACCTGAGATAGGTTTCCACACATTTGTTGACAACTTCTATCTGACCATCAGACTGAGGATGATAGGCAGAGGACATATGCAGATCAACCTGTTGTAGTCTAAACAGCTCTTGCCAAAAGTTGCTCAGAAAAATCTTGTCACGGTCACTCACTATACTTCTGGGAAGGCCATGCAGCTTAAACACATGAGTAAATAATTGTTGTGCCACTTCTACTGCACTAAAAGGATGGCTAAGTAATATGAAGTGAGCATATTTACTTAACCTGTCTACCACCACAAAAATCACATTTTTCCCATGTGAGAGAGGTAACCCTTCCACTAAATCCATGGAAATGTCTCTCCATGCAGCTTCAGGTATTGGAAGGGGCTGTAACAGTCCAGCAGGGCTTTGTAATATAGGTTTATATTGTTGGCAAACTGAACAAGCTCTCACAAACTCCCTTACATTCTTTCTAAGTCCCTTCCAGTAAAACAAATCAGAAATCCTTTTGTAAGTGTTATCCATCCCAGAATGTCCTCCTAGAGGTGTATCATGCATGAGTGAGATGATCTTGTGCTTTAACTGAGGTACATGGCCCACCACTAATTTGCCCTTCCTCCTCAAAACTTCATTTTGCCACACAAACTTCTGACTATAAGAAGCATTTGCAGATAACTTAGAAATGAGATCAGTGAGAGTAAGATCTTGTTTCCAACTATCAGTAACTTGAGCCATTAAGTCTGTATCAATATGAGAAACAGTCATCTGCATTAATTCCTGCCCAGTTACTCTACTGAGAGCATCAGCAGCTACATTCTCCTTGCCCTTCTTGTACCAAATCTCATAATCCAACCCCAACAACTTTGGAAGCCATTTGCTCTGAAAAGGTGTTGTGATTTTTTGCTCTAATATGTACTTAAGACTGAAGTGATCAGTTTTAAGAATAAAGTGTCTCCCTATCAAATATGGTCTCCACTTTTCCACTGCATAAACTACAGCTAATAACTCCTTCTCATATGTAGATAAGGTCTGGTTCCTTACTGAAAGAGATTTGCTTATGTAAGCAATAGGATGGATGTCTTGCATTAACACAGCTCCAATGCCCAAGCCTGAAGCATCTGTTTCTATCACAAACCCTTTTGAAAAATCCGGCATTGCTAAAACAGTTGCAGTACACATAGCATGCTTCAGCTGCTCAAAAGCCTTCTGAGCTTTTTCATCCCAAGTAAAGGCATTTTTCTTCAAGAGATTAGTGAAAGGTCTACTCATAATTCCATAACCCTTAATGAATTTTCTGTAATAGCCTGTTAAGCCAAGAAATCCTCTCAACCCTTTCACATTCTGAGGTACTGGCCATTCAGTTATGGCTTCAATTTTTTTAGGGTCTGTAGAAACCCCAGCAGCAGAAATAATGTGCCCTAAATACTCCACCTCAGCTACTCCAAAAGAACATTTACTCATTTTAGCAAATAGAGTGTACTGCCTTAATACATCTAATGTCATTTGTAAATGTTTTAAATGCTCATCAAATGATTTGCTATAAATGAGAATGTCATCAAAAAAGACCAAAATAAATTTCCTCAGAAAAGGTCTGAATATAGCATTCATGAGACTCTGGAATGTTGATGGAGCATTGGTTAGGCCAAAAGGGATCACTAAAAATTCATAGTGACCTTCATGACTTCTGAAAGCTGTGTTTTCCACATCAGAGGGTTTCATTCTTATTTGCCAATACCCAGCTCTAAGGTCAATTTTTGAGAAAATCACTGATCCATGCAACTCATCCAGTAACTCATCAATTATAGGTATAGGAAATTTGTCTTTGATGGTATGTTTATTCAACTCTCTGTAATCCACACATAACCTCCAAGTTTCATCTTTTTTCTTTACCAAGACAATGAGTGAAGAAAAGGGACTTTGACTGGGTCTTATCACTCCATTTTCAAGCATTTCTTTGGTGATTTATTCTATGGCATCTTTTTGTAAGGCTGGATATCTATAAGGTCTCACATTAAAAGCAGAAGTACCCTCTTTTAGGTGTATTTTGTGGTCATGTGATCAATGGGGGGTAGGGATTTTGGTTTAGCAAACAAATCAGAGTAGCTATCTAATAAAGCTTGTAGAGGTGCAGGGTGTTTTACCTCAGTAGAGAAAAAATCTCCTTTGTGTGCAGGCATCAACTGTAGTGCAAACAGCTGGCTAACAGTATGGTTTTCCTCCTGTGACCCTCTCTTTTGCAATTCTGCATTCATTTGTTTGCCTGTAATCCACTGCATAGCCCCCTTCTTAGTACCTCTGGGTACATACTTTTTCCCTTTGAGCTTGAATTCCTTCTTTAGCTGTTCAAAGTCCCATAACACAGGACCTAAAGTGGTCAGCCATTGCATGCCCAACACCATCTCACAACCACCTAGGGGAACTAGCATTAAATCCGCACAAAAATCCTCCCCTTGCAAGTGCCAGCTAAAATTCTTACACATGCTGGAACTCTGTAAGTTATTCCTATTTGCTACTGCCACATCCATAGGCCATGTTTTCTGCACTGCACAACCCAACCTCCTAGCAGTGGCTAAGTCTAGAAAATTATGAGTGCTTCCAGAGTCTATTAAAATATGCAATGGCATTTTGTTCACCCTTCCAGTAACTCTCATAGTATTGTAAGAGTTGATACCAATGATGGCATTCAGGGAAATTGAAGGTCCCTCCATCTCTGTAACACTAGCACTGCTACTACCCTCAGTTTGAGTAACTTCTTCACTTTCAGTTAAGTACTCAAAGCCTTCATCATCATCTTCCACCAATTCAAGCCTGTACAATTGCCCCTTGCACTTGTGACCTGGACTATACTTTTCGTCACACATAGAACACAAGTTCTTGGCCCTTTTCTCATCCATTTCTTGAGGGCTTAGGTATTTTCTTTGAGGTTTTTGGAATCTGGGTTGTTGGTTATTTGGGTATGTGGTGTTTCTGATTTAGCTATTTTGTGGTCTATTAAAGTTTGGTGAGGTGAATGATTTTGTTGAGGTAAATGAGGTTGTAGGTGTTTTGTCTAAAATGGGCTCGTTCTTTTTATGCAGAGAAGCCAGTGTAGCTTCTTGGAGTTTAGCTAAACAGTATGCATCATTCAAGGTTTGAGGTTTAAATATTCTCACTGTATTCTGTACATCAGCTTGCAGACCACTCACAAAACAGCTTATGGCATGGCTAGGAGATAATTCAAGCCTAGTCAATATAGCATCAAACGGATCTTGATACTGTTCTACAGAACTAGTATGCTTTAATTGCATCAATTCCCCCATGGGATCATTAAAAGGTTGTTCCTCAAACCTAACTAACAGTATTTTCTTATATGATTTCCAATCAGGTCATGTACCAACAGGCAATGTTTTCATATGAGATTGATGCCAAAGTAAAGCTGATGTGATTTATTTAGGGATTTTCTGTATTTTGATAAATAACAGCAATAAAAGGGATATACCTCTCGAATCACTCAAGGGGTTGGGGTTTTCGTTCAAGAATCACTCAAGAACAATACTTGCGCATCACACACAAGGGTTTCAAACCAAATCACTCAATTTGAGGGGGTAAATACTCAAGTATTAATAATTAATCATCAAAGTCTATGTTATAATTTCGTGGTCTCCCCTATTTATAGACAAAGAAATCTAAAGCTACTAGGAATCCTAATCCAAGTAGGAAACTAACTATGAAACTGATTACAATTGTAAAACGAACTATCTAAAAGCTTTCCTAATTCCTAATGGACTTCTAATGCTAATTATAATCAAATTATTACTTTCCTAAACATACTCTAACTAATTAAGGAAACAACCAAACCAAATAAAACTTAAACAGCTAGTTACTTGGCACCCAAGGCTAAAACCGGTTGTAACAGCTTTGCACCGTAACTTCAATTGCCTTTTCAACCTCGTTACATTCTGAATATAGGAAAACTCAAAGCATGGGAGTTTTAGATCTTGTTTTCAGCTTTCTACAGAATTTTGAATCACCATAATCCCATGTCATATGAGTGAGTTATGATCGAAATACGAACCAGTGTAGAAGCTGTCAAAATTTCGAGAATCCTCATAACGAATGTTATCATATAATAAGAGCTTTAATCCCGACCTTGTATGGAAAATCCATGTAATTATCTTTATAAGAGCCAATTTAATGCATAACCACCAAAGGAACTCGATGTAAACAAGAATGTATGTTCGCTTGCTAGTTCCTTGGTTGTTTTGTTTAGTTTGCACATTTGCTCCTGCATCAATCTCCCTTTCTTCAAAAAGAATTGTCCTCAATTCTTCGTGTATGGTAATCTTCTCCTGAACCTGTATATTCATCAAATTTTCTTTACAAATATCCAATGAACCCTCAAGGTTAAGAGCCTTGTTGTTGTCTTCTTGATGGACATCTTTTTCTTGTTCTTGATCGAAGCTAGATTCAAGAAGTTTCAGCTCCATTTCGGATTCCTCTTGCATGTCATCAATATAATCAAGATCTTCAAGGAAATCACCAATATTTTCTGGTTCAATGAATTTTTCTTCGATAAACTCATCAACCACAGTTGGTTGTCTTGAATTATTTACTTGAACAACAATAAGGGGGTCAATGTTATTGGTCTTTTCTTGTGAATCTTCAATAGGAACAATATCTTTAAAGTAATCATCAAGATCTGGTTTTCCTTTGAATGTATCTACAACAAAGAGCCTATCTTCATTCATGGGTTGATCATTTATTATGCACCCATTCATGTACTCCAACTTATGATTTCGACGTTGAAGTGCTTGTTGGTATGCTTGTTGTGCTCGTAGGTGCACTAGTTGTTGCTCCCTCTCTTGCCTCTCAATTTTGAGAGGGATTTTGCACACGTCCTCAAAGGTTACGTAAGGAATAAGCTCTACCTTGCGCCTTAGAGTTGGGTTTTATACCTTTGATGAACAGTGCAATCTTTAACTCCTCCTTCTCCTCAAGATCACACATCATGTGCATATGTTCAAACTTCTGGAGGTAGTCTTGTACACTTGAGGTTTCTTGGCTTAAGGACGTAAGTTTCAAGAACTGTTCTTGCTCAAATTCTTTAGACAAAAATCGTTTCTTTAAATATTTCTTGAGTTTTGTCCCAAGTCTCAATCTTTACTTTCCCGTCCTTCTTGCGTCGAGCCTTTAGGTTTTCATACCATAAAGAAGCATGCTTGGTGAGTTTAAGCGTGGCTAACTTGCATCTTCGCCGCTCATCATACTCCTTGTATTCAAAGACTCTCTCCATAGTTCTAAGCCAATCAAGAAAGGTCTCTGGGTCGTAGGAACCGTCATATTCAGAAAGTTCGACTTTCAAGTTCCTGTCATCATCATAGGGATGTCGTGGTTTAGGAGCGTCATTGGTTTTAGTCCCACTTGTGTCTTCAAACTCCCCATCGAAGTCAGGGTCACGGTTGTGGTTTCTCCAATGAGTTCTGCGCATCCTTGTCCCCATATTCTCCCTATCTTCTTGGTTTCTTCTTTCCATAGCAGTCATCCGCTCTGCCATCCGCTCTTCTTGACTTTTGAAGGACGTCCTAAGATCTTCCATGGCTGTTAACAACTTTGCTAGTTCGTTGGGTTCACCCATAGCTTCGGTTGTAGGTTTCTTGGGGGTTTCTTGGCTGTCTTCTTGAACAAATGGCGGATCTTGCAAGAATCTTTCTCTAAAGCTCGCTATGGTGTCGTTTTTATGCTAGGACCGTGGGTGTTTAAGCTTAAGAAAGCTCAAACCTTTAGCTCTGATACCAAGTTGATGTGATTTATTTAGGGATTTTCTGTATTTTGATAAATAATAGCAATAAAAGGGATATACCTCTCGAATCACTCAAGGGGTTGGGGTTTTCGTTCAAGAATCACTCAAGAACAATACTTGCTCATCACACACAAGAGTTTCAAACCGAATCACTCAATTTGAGGGGGTAAATACTCACGTATTAATAATTAATCATCAAAGTGTCTATGTTACAATTTCGTGGTCTCCCCTATTTATAGACAAAGAAATCTAAAGCTACTAGGAATCCTAATCCAAGTAGGAAACTAACTATGAAACTGATTACAATTGTAAAACGAACTATCTAAAAGCTTTTCTAATTCCTAATGGACTCCTAATGCTAATTATAATCAGATTATTACTTTCCTAAACATACTCTAACTAATTAAGGAAACAACCAAACCAAATAAAACTTAAACAACTAGTTACTTGGCGCCCAAGGCTAAAACCGGTTGTAACAGCTTTGCATCGTAACTTCAATTGCCTTTTCAACCTCGTTACATTCTGAATATAGGAAAACTCAAAGCATGGGAGTTTTAGATCTTGTTTCCAGCTTTCTACAGAATTTTGAATCACCATAATCCCATGTCATATGAGTGAGTTATGATCGAAATACGAACCAGTGTAGAAGCTGTCAAAATTTCGGGAATCCTTATAACGAATGTTATCATATAATAAGAGCTTTAATCCCGACCTTGTATGGAAAATCCATGTAATTATCTTTATAGGAGCCAATTTAATGCATAACCACCAAAGGAACTCGTTGTAAACAAGAATGTATGTTCGCTTGCTAGTTCCTTGGTTGTTTTGTTTACTTTGCACATTTGCTCCTGCATCAAAAGCTTTATCTTCTAAATGAATAGAAGCTAATTTGACCTTAGTAGATTCACTAGTACCATCTACTTGAAAAAATTGCTCACATTTATAAACCCAACCTTGAGCATCTTTTCCAGCAAATTTAGGGAAAGCTACTTTAGCTGTGCGGGAGAAATTAAAATGGTTATGATTCTGAGTACCTGCCTGAGTTGTACTCTCCAAAGCAGTCAGTTGAGTAGCTATAGAGAACACCTGAGCACTCAACCCAGTTGCCAGGCTTCGCATATCTCCACAAGCCTTCAAGATCTCAGCCCTCAACACATCTTGTTGTTCTTGAAGCTTAAGTTGCAATTCAGCTTGCTGTGCGTCATGATTTTTCAGAAATTCAGACCAGGAATCTTGCATAGCTTTCATGAAATCATCTATTTTCTTGTTTTCTGCCTGACGAGTATTTTCAGAAACTCCCATGAAGATTTGAGGGTTGATTGATTCTCTAAGGAGCTGGATTGATTGAAGAAGGCAATTCAATCAATCGAAGAAGAATTGAACAATCGTGTTTGTTAATTTCAAGAACTGAAATTGTAATGTAGCTAATTAATTTATGAAACAAATCAATCAATTGAAAACGAAAGAATTTAAGAATCCTAAGGGTTTTGAGAATCAATCACGGATAATTGGCCCAGAAAGTGCTCTGATACCAACTTGGTATAACAATTCAGGAGCTAAGAGAGCTCGAGAGATGCTCAGCAATGGCAGAGAGCAAAGGAAGAAGATGACGTGAGCTAAATTGCCTAAATGAACATCGGCTTAGCTGAGAGAGAGAGAGAATTGTATTTCATTTATCTGGATAAGAACTCTGATTATTACAGAAGATGATTTATATAGGTGCAGCCTATTGTTTATTGTACTAACTAATTCCTTCTAACAACTTGTCCTAACAAACTTCTAACAACCAGCTAATTCTGTTATTCACAAAGCACGTGTGACTCACGTGCACAAATGGCGTATAACAATGAAGTGTACAGCACAAGAAGCAATACTGACATGCCTTCTTCCTTCATACTCTAGGAGCAGCCATAATGTCTCCTTGTACCTGCAAGTCACAAACATCAAACAATAAGACGCACAAGTCATAACCTGTTTGCATCCCAATTGACCAACTTCATTTTCCTTTTTGTTCCATGTCTTAAAACTCACAAAAATCATGGTCTAGCAATATAGAATCAGTTCAGAATTCAGAGCACTAAATAAAATTGTTGATAAACATAAGAAAACCATTTGTTAAGCACCTAAACATCAATGTTATGTGATCTACTTAGCCCAACTTGGTTCCTTCATTTCTCTTTTTAATATCAGCACTTTTGCAAGCAACAACCAAAGGTTCAACACCTCATAGTCATGTCAGAATCCAGTGCACCGAAACTTAATGTAAATTTGATATTCTTCTCAAACGTGCCACCTACAACAGTTTCCGCTTAATACCCGTAGAAATTAGAATACAAAATATCTAGCTTGATTTCCTAATCCTTGGAACTCATTATTACCTCATAAACTTGCTAATCTTGGGAAGAAGAAAATAAACCAGCAGTTATGGGAACAGTAGGCAAACACTTAGTTTGTCACCTAAAGCACGTAAAATTGATCCCTTTTCATCTACTTGAATATCCCCTTAGAAATCTGATTCTTCATTGAGTAATCATCCTTTTTATCAAGCATATAACATGGCAGAGAATATTTGAAATCATATCAGAATAGACATCATCAAAAAAGCTGCACAAGTAGAAGAACAAACTTAACTAGTATACTAATTCAGTAATTCTTTCACTTAACATATCTAATGTGCACATGGCAGAGAATATTTGAAATCATATCAGAATAGACATCATCAAAAAAGCTACAAAAGTAGTCCAGAACGAACTTAACTAGTATACTAATTCAGTTTTTCTTTCACTTAACTAATCTAATGTGCACATGTAGCTGTCAGGTTAGAAATTTAAGACACCAATAAGACAGAGATTTCACTAAGAAGCCGAGGTGCATGTATTGAACATGTTTTGAGCTTTTAGTTAAAGAATAGGTGAGATAGGAAAAACACACAGATTAGTGAGCTTCAATAGCATGAGTTATAGGATAGGATTTCATAGTGAATTTGTTATAAAAACATTGTAGACGATAAACAAAGACACGATTCAAATGATGGAATGGATACATTTTTCTACTCATTGTAATGTTTACTTTTTTTTGGAAAATGGTTAATTCAATGGCGGCGGGTTTTACAACCTGTTTTAACTATGAAGCTCATTATAATGAAAGGGTATGGTTACTTTGGAGGGCTGGTACTGTGGATGTGCAGGTCCATAGTAAGTCAGCTCAGGAGATTCATTACAAGGTTACATCTAAAAGGAGCGATTTCTCCTTCTTTTTTTTCCTTTCTTTGGTTTATGCATTCAATGACGCAGTGGAGAGAAAGAAACTATGGGAGGATCTTTGTGATAAGTCCAGGGCCTTCCAGCTGCCATGGATGGTAATGGAAGACTTTAACGTCGCCCCCTCGAGGCCTGATCTGCAAGACATTGAGGAGTTCTCAGATTGTTGTCACCATTACAGGCATGGTTGATTTGTGAGCAACTGGGGTGTACGTTCACTTGGACTAACAAGCAGGGCTCTGATACCACAGAGTCCACAGTGTGGAGTAAACTTGATCGTGCTCTTGTAAATAATCAACGGGTGTTGCAAGGTGTAAGTGCCTCTGCTGTTTTTCAACCTGCGGGTATTTCTGACCATAACCTGCGGATTGATGACCAGAATAACATGGGCCCTAGAAGCTATAAGTTCCTTAATGCTTGGGCAAATGATGATAATTTCATAACGTTGGTTAGAGATGTTTGGGAGACCCCTGTAACTGGGTGCAGGATGTACCAGATTATGCAGAATTTAAAGCTTCTCAAACCCAGGTTGAAAAAGCTTCAGCCGCGGAACTACAACATCTCTGTAAGAGTGGCTGGCTGTAAGGATGAGCTTGATGATATCTGGATGCAGCTACAGATTACTCCACTTGACCAGGAGCTTACAAGGAAAGAGAGACATGCAGGAAGTATGTCAAGTTGAAACTAGCTGAGGGTAGTGCCCTTCATCAGCATGCAAAAGTGACAGATGTCAAGTTGAGTGATGAAAATGTTCAGGGTATTTTCATGCTAAAATTATGGAGAGAAGAAATAGAGACACAAAGGGTGCTATTAGGGACGTGGATTGTAATCTACATTAGAATCAGGATGATGTTATTCAAGCTTTTGTTAGCTATTACAAGCAGCTATTGGGTACGTCAGTAGAGGAGTTCCAACCTGAGCTTATTGGTGATGGCCCTACCTTGACCCCTGAGGATCAGTGTTTTCTCACATTGACATTAAAGCAGCTATGTTTTCTATTGGTGATGCAAAAGCCCCAGGTATGGATGGATATACGTCTTGTTTCTTTAAAAAAGCTTGGGATGTTGTGGGGGGTGATGTCTGTTATGCTGTAAGGTGATTTCCTTCGCAGTGGGAAACTCTTAAAACAGATAAGTTCTACTATTTTATCTCTTATTCCAAAGATTGATGAGCCTGAAAAAGTTTCTGACTACAAGCCCATTTCATGTTGCTCTGTGATGTAGAAAGTCATTACAAAGGTCCTAGAAAATAGAATGAAAACCGTTCTTGAAAAGATCATAGGGAAGGAACAATATGCTTTTGTGCCTCATAGGAGTATGTTCGAAAATATTAACCTGGCTCAAGAATTGATCAAGCACTATGGTAGAGGGCAGATTTCACCTAGAATTACTGTGAAAGTTGATATAACAAAGGCTTACGATTCTGTAAGTTGGGTGTTCATGAAGCAGGCATTACAACATTTGGGTTTCCCTACTTTATTTGTTGATAGAGTTATGAGATGTGTTACAAGCCCTTTCAATTCTTTGAATAATAATGGTGAGAATAAAGGCTACTTTGCTGGTGGTAAAGGGCTAAGACAAGGGGACTCCATGTCCCCTTATCTTTTTGTTGTGTGTGGAGATCCTGATTAAAAAGCTGCACAAAGCCAGAAGCGAGCCTGGGTCTTGAGGGGACTGAATGCCCTTGCAACTGAATGCAAAGTGCTCCCAGTTGCAACTGAATGTCCTTGCATTTGCTGATGACATCCTGCTGTTCTCGAGGGGACTTGAGGTCTGTTTTGGTCCTTAATGACTGTTTCTTAGCCTTCTCAAGGATGTCACACCCACAGAAGACTAGTGTCTATTTTGGTGGAGTCAAGAACACAGAGAAGTGTGCTATACTTGAGGCTACTGGCTATACAGAAGGAGAGATCCCGTTCATTTATCTGGGTGTTCCCTTACAGTCAGCAAGATTAACAGTGCAATATTGTCAGCCCTTGATTGATAAGCTCCAATGCAAAGTCAACAACTGGGCTACAAAGTTCCTTTCTTACGCAGGCAAGATACAGTTACTAAATTCAGTGGTCTCTGGTGTGCAATATTTTTGGGGAGCTGTTTTCCTGCTTCCAAAAGGGGTTATCTACAAAGTGGAAAAAATTTGCAGGAATTTTTTCTGGGGTTGTGGTCATGAACAGAGGAAACTAGTACATGTCAGTTGGCATAGCATGTGCAAGCCTTACAAAGAGGGAGGAATTGACATAAAAGAAGCTTTAAGTTGGAACAAGGCCCTTTACGTGAAATGGCTATGGTGCATAGCAAACAACCAGGATTCTATATGGGTAAATTGGGTCGACAAATACTAACTGAAACGGCATAGTATCTGGGATGCAAAAGAAGTCAAACCGCTACCTTCATGTGGAAAAACTACTTGACATTAGAGATGAAATTATGCAACAAGAAGGCTGTCTAAGTGCTGCCAGTGCTGTCATGTGCCCTTGGACCTTGAATGGTAAGTTTAGCACCATGAAAGCATATGATTGGGTTAGGTAAAATGGACATGCTTTCAGATGGAAACAGACAGTTCGGAATGGGGTTAGCATGCCCAGAGTTACTCTTTGGATGGCTTCTAGGAACAAGCTAGCCACTATTGACAACCTCAACATGAGAGGTTTTTTTATTTATTGTAAACAGATGTAGATTATTTCATCAGAACCTGGAATCCTGTAATCATCTTTCCTTTGGGTGCCCGGTGGCACAGGAAGTTTGGAGTGAGCTGCAGGGTTGGATGAAGGTTAAGAAGAGATGTTGGGGTCTGCGTAATGAACTTGAATGGTTTAAGAAGCATAACAGTGGCAAGCATCCTGCAAAAGGTCCTTAAGAGAGTGGTCCTTGCTGCAGCAGTATATGAACTATGGAGGGAACGTAATGCTAGAGTTTTCACCAATGTGAGCAGACCTGTTATTCAGATCATAAGGAGGATTAGTGGGTCTCATGTGTTCGCTACCTGACTAGGTTCCCTGAGCATGCTAACTAAGATTGTCTATTAGTGGTATTCTACTTGGTTTTTTGTCATTGAGCTTGTGAGTTTTGTTTTCCTTTCACTAGCTAGTTGAGAGATGTATCAGTGGATATCTTCTCCAATAAGAATTGTAATATTTACTTGCTTTGGTTCCTTAGTGTTTAGAACAAGCAGATATACATTTACTCATCATTTTAGTGCTAGCTTATGAACATAAGTTTTAGCTAATGAACACCCATTAACAATCTGAATTTCAGAACCTGAAAACAGCTCATGAACATAAGAGACTCTATCAGCTAACTATTCTACCTTTATACCCCAGATAGTACCCTAATGTTCCTCAGAGTTTCCACACATTTAACAAAAATCATGCCTAGATTTCCTAAAATCAGATCTGCGAGCAGGAGGAAAGAAAACAACATACAGAACAACTGGAGACAGATATATTGATTGGTTCAACACTCTCATACTTGAGCTCATAGTCTTAAGACTACAGAAGAAAAAAACGAAAGAAATAAAGAGAAATTAGGGAACAAGAGTAAGTAAGAAACTCAAAGAGCTCACATGGAACTTTCAACTTCTAATGTAAAAGGTGGAAAAACAGCAGGACTTGAATGATCTATCAACTTCACTATCGTCGTCCTTCATTAATCATGCAAAAGCTAATTCACCAAAACCATCACATAGCTGTCAAAATTAGCAACAACAAGATGAGAGAGAGGGAGAGAGTAGGTCTGTTAGTGTGTGTGTTAAATGTTACCTGTTCCATCCAAATCGACCAAGGAGGTCCTAATCATGGGCGTCGACTGTTGGCGATGATTGTCAGTACTGCTAATGACAGTGTATATTTTGAGAGTATATAGAGAAAACCGTAACACAAAAATTAAATGAAGAAGCACTGCAGATGTTACAAAATCAACAATTATGACAGTTAGATTCACTCACCTCTTGCCTTGCCCAATATGAAATGTCTGATTAAATCATGAAAACCACAATCAATCAATCACGACATATTACAATTAAGTGTCTCATGATCATGTAACCATCTCACATGTAGTCACAGAAACTTACACTACAAGAACCAATAAGCCTATTTTCCAATGAGGAGAAAGTATAACTGAACGAAAAGAAACATACAGTACACCAACCAATATCATTGAGAAAAGACAACATCAATTTTTTAACCCAAGTCCCCAACCAACCCTCAGATTGTACGAGCTAACTAGCGTAAACGAAATCAATGTCAGAGTACAAGGGCAATCAAGAATTAAAATCCCCTATACAAGTTTCTGTGTGTAGTCCTACACCCTGTTAGCACTTAGCACAGAAGAACCTACGCTACAGCTAGAATGAAATCAAAATACAAAAAGGCAAATACATAGTATACAAAAGCAAATCTTTCAGATCATATATATAAATCATAGACTTACGACGATTCATTTCTTGGCCTCTCATCCTCACTAACACTTCTGTGGAATCAACTCTGACTATCAGCGGCTCAGCTGTAGGTCCAGGCCCTATCAGTAAAGGAGTTGCTGTCTTGTCTGGCTCACTAGATTCGCGTTTTGGAGCCGAGGCCCGAAGAAGTGGAGGCTCAAAATGATTGCTAGCCACATCGGGTAGAGGCGAATCTTCCCCTGCAAGAACAAGAAGACCCGTCTCTGAGGGAAGATGGCTCATTTTAGCAAGCATTCCACAATGAGTCAAAAAGCTGTCTCTCTTCCCTAAGTGCCCCGAGCTTTCTGAGCTGATACCTTTGATACGTTCTTCAAGTAGCTGCTTCATTTTCTCATCTTCCTCCATAAATCTTCCTGGGGTTTCACCAGGTTTTTCACGTGACAACTCAAGTAGACCCTAGAGAACAGCTTCTCGAACAGCTGCATCATCATTAGGAGCAAGATGCATCATCATTTGCGGAAACCCAAGTTTAGTGGCCACACTACAATCTGATTGGTTTTCCCGCAAAAGATAGTGACGCAAATTCAATGCTTTCCTGCAAAATCATTGTTTATTTAGGGAATCATATACGGAATCGGAAATCCCAATTGAGAGCAAATTAAACATAAACATTTTGCAGCTCAAACCTTATGCACTCACTGCTATAAAGGAAACAGATCATGCAGAAAGCATTATCACCTTTGAAATCTCACATTCTCCGAGCTCAATGCATCTCTTAATGCAGCATAACCATTTTTAAGGTGAAATGCCGCAATCCCAGGCTTATTATGATGAATTAAAGCTGCACGCCACGCATAAGAACCCACATTACTTTTGCGAGTCAGAAACACTACTAATAGTTTGGCATAAAGATTCATGCACAGTAAACCAAATATTTTAAACGAAGATGCACTACAATCCAACAAAAAAGTCTCATGAGCTAAATCAATCAACATTACCCCAGTGTCTCCAAAAAGGCTCCCACCTAGGCAGGGTAAGGGGATCGGTTGTACGCAGCCTTAGCCCTGCGAGAGTCTCACAGAGATGTTGTTTTCGTTTGACCCGAGATCCGAATTGCAACGACCATCGGCAACTTCACAATGAATAAAAAGTGCCTACAATTTTATGAGCCATTTTGTTTTAGTCCATTACATTCCGAAGCCAAAAAGTAAAGAAGCTTTTGGCTCCACTGGAAATGGTGGACACATCTCATGAGCTAAATGGAAGGTAAAATACTCGACAACCTATACCTTTTCTATGTAAGCTAAAAGAACTGAACAAACCAACGTAACTCAGTTAAAAAAAACTTAGAGAAGTGAATGGGTTCAAACCTAATCAATTGAGATAAAATATACTAAAAATCTCAAAAAGGTTACTTGAGGTTTAAGCTAATTGTGAAAAGGGTATCTGTGTTTCCACTAATCTAAGTTAAGGTACCTGTAATTTCAAACCTGTCTCATTAACAATTTTTTAACGTATCTTTTGAGATTTTTGAATGGAAAAGTTAATTACGTCTGACTGTTAATAATACATAATTGAAACTAAAGGAAAACCTTAATTGAGATTAGTGAAAACACAAGTACCTTTTTTGAGATTTTTCCTAAAATAAACTTCACGTACCCTTTTTGCTATTTTCCCTAAAACAAACCTAATCCCTATCTCCCTCTCCCTCCCTCCCTCCCTCCCTCCCTCCTCCCTCCTCCCTCTCCCCTTCCTTCCCCTCCCTCCGCCTTCCACCTCCTTACCCTCCCTCCTCCGTTGCCGTCTGCCTCCTCTTCCCTCTCCCTCAGTCACCCACCTTCGCCCTCACCCTCTGTCTCACTCGAACCACCTCCTCACTCCCCCTGGCCTCGTCCTCTGACTCACTCCCCTACCTCTACCTCACCCTTTGCCTCCCTCTACGGACGCCTCCGCCCTCTTTCCCTCCCTCTCCCTCCCTCCTCTACCTCCCTGCTCACTACCGCCCTCTCCCTATGGCCCCCTTCGCCCTCGCCCTCCTCCTTTTTCCCTCCGACCTCGCCCTCGGCTTCCGCCCTCGCCCTCCTCCTTTTTCCCTCCGCCCTCGCCCTCGCCCTCTGCCTCCTTCCTCCCTCGCCCTCTGCCTCCCTTCACGACCTCGCACTCGCCTCTACCCTTCTCCGACATCGCCCCCTCCCTCTCACTCCTTCCCTCCATGCTCTCCTCACCCTCTCCCACCTCCCTCACTCTCCCTCCTCACTCCCGCACCTCCGCCCTCGTCCTCTCCCTCCGCCTCCAACCTCGCCCCCCTCGTAGTCCGTCTCCCTCCCCCCATGCCCTCTCCCTCAGTCTCCGACATCGCCCTCCACTTTCCTCCTCCTCGCTCGCCGCCTCCCTCGCTCTCCCTCCCTAGTGAGTATCAAACATGAACTGGTTTGAACCAAAACAGTCCAACCAATTTCAATTACAAATCCTAACTCTTGGGAATCGGAGACGATTTGGTACCTATTGTAAAAAAAACAAATTTAAAGACTTCTTCCTTTTTTTTTCACCCCAAATGACCAGATTGACATTTTAAGTGAACTCATTTAGACAATATTGATCTATTTAAAATAACTTAAGACTTTAGGCGATTAGGGTATTAAAAAGTGAATTAAGAAGATTCTTATGTAAAATTCTAGATTTTGGTTCAAATGGCATTTCTGCCACATAATTCACTTTTTAATACCCTAATCGCCTAATGTCTTAAGTTATTTTAAATAATGAGTTTCCTTAAAATGTCAATCTGGTCATTTGGGGCCAAAAAAAAAAGAAAAATGTATTTTAATTTGTTTTTTTACAATAGGTACCAAATCGTCTCCGATTCCCAAAAGTCAGGATTTGTAATTGGAATTGGTTGGAATGTTTTGGTTCCAAACCATCAGTTCAGGTTCGATACTCACTATGGTGATTTTCTGCTCACCCCTACACTAAAAAAAATAAATTAAAAAAGGGAGAAAAGTTGTGTAGAATTGATAGGTCTGCCATGGCATGCTGTGTTCAGTGTGTTGAAGTGACCAATATATGATGCCTTAAATCAAAGAAATAAATAAGGACGGTGACTAGAAGCACCCTTATTTGACAATTGACACTTACCCTCCCTCTCTCTCTCTTTCTCTCTCTCTCTCTCTCTCTCTCTCTCTTTCATCACCACTCTGTTTACTTTTAAGTGAAACACCATGCCTCTCTCTCATTACCACTCTGTTTTTCCTTTTGAGTGAAACACCACGCCTCTCTTTCAATTCAACTCCAATGAGGTAACCTTTCCTTACTAAATTTTTAGGTTTTTGTCTAATATGATTTCGTTTTGGTGTGTTTGAACTTTGATGGCTATAGGGTTGTTGCCGGTCACTAGGGGTGGGGGTGGGGGTGGGGGTGGGGGTGAGGGGGGAGGGGGGGCGAGCATCAAGGTCCTATAATGATAGAATAAAGAGAGAAGAGAGGGAGAGAGGAGAGTGTGGGTGTGCGAATGAGGGTTGGGAGGAGAGAAAAAAAAGAGTCTAAAATCCATCTTTTTGCCCTCATGTAAATAAGAGGCATTCTCTCTCCTCACCCTATTCTCTCTCCTCACCCGACCAGATCGGATCGACTGGTTTCACCGGGAACCGGTGATCCAGCCGGTTCAAACTAACGAAATAAACCTTCTTGGTCAAAACCGGTCAAATCCAACCCACCTACAGCCACCCGTCCCCACCCCCACCGACCACCCCCACGCCACCAGTGATCCCCTCACCGGCGCACTGACCTCAATGCACCTACAACCTCCTTAACCCCTCACCACTCTCTCATTGTAGAACAACATAACAGTAAAATTAATGCCCATCAGATCTACCTCTATTTATGATATACTTTTTCACCTAGTTCCATTTCAAAGTGAAACATAAAAAGTATCATTAGATTTGTGTTGGTACTTGATAAACAATTGAATACAATAAAGAAACGATGTCCTCAATTTAGAAAAAGGAAATAAGTGACTCATTGCGTAGGTTAGGAGTGATTAGGTCACCACCTTAATCAACCCTCCCTACCCGCTTTAGAAAGAAAAATCCCCTTCTACACTGGAAGTTTTCTCTGGAGTTTCTCCTTAACCACTTTATAAATAACCTTCTTGGACCTTCCAACAACGGTGGGTAGTCGTAAGTACCGATCATGGTCCCATTGATAATCCTATGAATGAAACAAACGCTAGCTTCAACATGCAAATTACTTCGCCGCTAGTTTATACTCGTGCTATGCACGAGTTATTACGAATTTAAGCATATGGTAAAAGTGAATATCTACGACTTCATTACAAAATAGTCAATTCTTAAACTTTAAAACTAATCTCTCACGTGTATTTGATTCTATTCACTAATGACAATTAATATTAATAAATATTACAACAATTAATTGGAAATCGAAACACATGTATATACAAAACATATATCAAACATAGTATCAAATTCATAGTCACAAACTACTATTTCTTATAGCCAAAAGACCATGAAAGTATGTTGCAAATACTTTAAACATGTTTATTTTGTTTTGTACTGTGTGATGATCTTGTTGTTTATGTTATTTATATTTTTTGCATCCTTAAAACATAGTATAATACCCTATTAGTTGCATATTAAACCGAACATAAAACTATTTTATATTTCTTTTGATAATTACAAAAGAAAAAAAATTAAAAAAACAACAATGGAAAATTTCTTTTGCAAATTTATCTGAAAGGTTTTTTTCGCACAAAAAATAAGATTATTTGGACCTAGGTCATGCTTGCAAATTGCAATGCATGTGATACCATACATGCAGGTGAACATTTACTGTTAAAAAAATAATTTAGTGATAAAATTCAGTAGTGATTTGGGCCAAGGTCATTCAGTTAGTGATACCAATAAATAAAAAAGTGACTTTTGTCTGCCCTCATGCAAGTGATCGTCTCATAATAGGATTACTCAGCTAAGAACGAAAACTTATCGTTTGCTCCTATATTGACTCTCGATATGGTTGATGCTTGAAAGTCATTGTAGCAAGCTATCTACCATAAGTGTACATTTTGATCTTAGCCAAAGGGCCAAGAAAGTTGTGGCTTGTTAGCCCTTTGTTTTTATACATGTTCATTGCTTAATATTTCCCCTCTTTCATTCGAAGTGCGACTCATAACAAAGTAGTGTATTCGATTATTTGCCATAACTATAGGCTAAAGTGGTGTTACGTTAATTGTTTCTATCACATAATGTTTCTTTTTTCCCTTGTTTTTTTAAAATTTATTTTATCACCCGTAATCCTTCTATTTTTGGATAACTCAAATATAGTATCGTAATTTATATATACAACACATCACTATAGCCATGCAAATAGTCATAAAAGTTACAATTTTCTCTACCATTTGCTTGTCCCTCATGTTTTTATATCTTTCACCAACTTCATCTGATCTCTAACTTATTTCTCCGATGTGGGACTCATGTAAGGATATATAAATACAACATAATTAATTGAGAAAATATGTAAAATAAAAAATTTCAATAATTATTGTTATCCCCCCCCCCCAAAAAAACAATCCTTCTCACAAAGATTCCTACTTGTTTAAATCGTTGTTTATCTATGTTTGTGTGCATCCTACGATTACTTTGCATTATTTTTTGTAATGAACATCTATGGCTATCATCATCATCATTAGTAGTAGTAGCTACATAATTATTATCGCACTTTAATAATTAATACTGGTTGATGGTGTTTAGTTCAATAAAAAAAGAACAGACCTTAATAAGAATAAATATTACATTGGTCTTAGACAAAAGTATAAATAAATGTATAATTCCACCGACCTCGCTCTTTATATTTATACCTCCTTTTTCTACAACTTTCATATTCTTCTTCAATGTGGGACTTATACTCGGATAAACTATTTTCTTCCTCTATGCTTCCTTATTATCTGTAATAATAATAGAATCATAATTGGGAAAAGTTGCCTAATTTTATTAATGATGTTGATTGGATTTTTTCAATTACTTTGACTAATTGGAAAATGATTAGTATGGAATGAAAGAATATTCTTTCCATTAATTAAGGAGATTGCTTAACGTAAATCACAAATTACTCAACGTAATTTTTTTTCCCACAATACCCCTAATAAAGTTTTCCATCTTTCTCTCTCTACTTTCTTTTCTTTCTCCATTTCCCTTCTCTATCCGGTTCTCTATCCCCATTTCTCTCTTGTGAACTATGTAACCAGATCTGGGGATTTGATGGTGGTCGGTGGCTGGAGTAGTGGGATGGCTGGGAGGAGAGAACGAAATAGGAGTGGTTGGGTGGGGTTCAATTGTGTCGCCTATGGGGTTCATGGTGCCGGCGGTGGGGTTCGATGATGCCGATGGTGGGGTTCATGGTGCCGGATTTGGGGCGGGTGGTTGTGGGGCTCGTATTTCAGGGGGCAGGGGGGATGAGTCGGGGGTGGTTAAGAAGGGAGACTCATCCCCGCTAGTCGGGTGGTCGATCGGGGTGGTTTGGTGGGTTGACAGGGCTGAGACAGGCGGCGTCAGCCCCCTAACGCCTCACCAACGAACCGCCCCCACCTGGCGTGTCTCTCTCTCTCCTCTGCGCCCCTTCCTCTCTCTCTCCCCTCCCAGCCACTAGCCACGAAACCACCAGCCACCACGTCCCCCGACCACCCCACCCCACCCCACCAGCTGCCGCCAATCCACAAAGCAGCCAACATAAACCCTAAACAATGCACGGTGAAAAAAATCCAAATCCAAATTTTATTACTTATCTGAATATTGTCTCGATTAATGTAAAATGAATCATTCAAGTTTTATTAGATTTTACATTATTTGTCCACAATAAAGAGAAGCAAAGGGAGATTTTGAGGAGAAAAACAATAGGTAGAAAAACAGTTCATTATAAATAAAAGGGTACTTTTGGAAGTATTGTGATAAAAAGATCTACGTTGAGTAATTTGTGATTTACATTAAGCAAATCCGTTAATTAATTGATTAGGAGATGATCTCTTGGATGAGTATTATTTCATTAGCCTTCCATACTTTGCCTAATTTGACTCCTTAAGTTTGAGTCAATGATGGCAATGGGTCATTTCAAAATTCAAAGAGGGGGTTTTGGAGGGAGTGCATGAAATGCTCGGGATTGGGTTTTGGAGGTACCTCGTGAAACCTACATTCTATTTCTAATATTAGATATGCTAGAATATCGTCTCCTTATTGAAGAAGTGCGTGTTTGCCATGTATATTTTGAAACAAATTCTACAACAGGATTGACTTGCTAATTTCAGTTTAAATTATAATGAGAGTTTAAACTTTTTACTATTGGTAATAGTCTTCTATAGGGATCCGTGATGGTTATGTTTGACACAAACAATTATCTTTCAATAAAAATTACAACTTGTTTTTTCTACTCTTAGCTACCAAACAGTTTGACAAATTATTTTCAATTTGCAATTACAGCTATAAATGATTTCGTGAAGCTACTCATACTAGCTTTCAGCATTTCAACTTACCGTTACAACTACAACTATTTTATACCATTTTTTTTTAGCAACTTTCAAGTATTTTTTACTAATTTTTCTTCTCTTTTAGCATTTAATAACTACAACTACTAGTCTATAACTAATTTTGCAAAACATAACCAATATCTCTTGATATTTATTGGGGTTGCTAAACCTCCTCTATTGTGATGAGTAAAAATCAACTTAACCGCTTTGCCCTCCTTTGCGCGAAAAAACAAAAATCAGTCAAAAAAAAAAAAATCAAAAAAAATCAGGCCTCAGCAGAGATGAAACGACACGTTTGATGCGCTCCTTACGTACAATTGTGCTTTGGTTTGATGACAAATTAGAATTAGAACAACTCTCCGTTTCGCGCCATGACACAAGAACAAAACCTAAAATCCCTAAACTCCTTTGCAATTCTATGTCTAATCGAAATTTATATATAATCGAAATCCCTAAATCGACAGTGAAAATTTGTTTTGATCAGAAAATAGACTGTGAATTTAGAAGCAGGCAAGTAAAAGTGAGGTTTCGTTGGTGACATTGAGCCAAAAAAAAATGCAAAAGCTTTTCATTGCTTTCGACAAAAACACAGGTACCGTCAAATTTTGAATTTGTGTTTTTTTCTGGACTCGATTTATTTTTGATAATTGTTTGGGTTTCTCTATATATGTTGCTGTTTTTGTAAAATGTGATTGTCTAAGCATGTCACATTTATTTAGAATTCCAAAAACCTAATCTTAGAATATTAAAATAGGGCATACAATTTTTTTTTTTTTTGATTTTATTAAATATTTTCTTTAACTATTTTATACTCAGAATTAGGAACCTTGTGTTGAGAATCATGTATGTCAATTTAGGTTAATATTTTTGTTATTATTTGTGAAGCTAGTATATAAATGAGTGCTAATGAAGATGAATAAAGAATAATAAGGGCTTGCCAAATGGATTCAATAACCGTAGCTTGGACACTTGAATAAAAAGTTTATATGCATTATGCAATGATGGCACGCTACGAAGACCAACAAAAGGTTAATATCACACATTGGTGTTTGATTATCTTTCTCATCTCGTTGGTTTGTGGGTTTGGTTTGCTGCTTTAGTGGTTGGATTGAGGTGTTTTCTTATGGGTTTAGTAGGACTATCTGTTAGTTGTGTCTTTAATGTTAAGTAGGTGTTGATTAGGTGTGTGTTTAATTTGGATTCAATCGGCGTATGAGTTTCGTCTCTCTAAGGTGTATGAGCTTTGACTCCAAATAGGTGTATGAGCTTCGGCTCCTTAACCCTTCCATTAACAAAAATCGACTTCTAAGTATCAAAAAAGAATATTATATGCATTTTATCAGTCATTTCATCAAAAAATTATACTTGTTTCAATATTTTATTGTGAACGATTTTTATTCAGAAATTATTATGCTTATTTTGATGGTGGCAAAGGTGGCTAAGGCTGCATTGAGCTGTAGTGCAGTTACCTCATAGGAGTAATAAATTGCTAAAGAGTTAGTTCTGATTTCATGGTGCCTTTTTGCTTCTGATTTCTAGGATTAGCCCAAAGTTCCGTCGTATATCGTTATGTTCCATCGTATCTTTATGTCCCATCATACAATTATGCTCCATGGGAGGATTGATATGTTATTTGTTTCATAGTTTTCAGTTTTTCCGTACATTGCCAACGCTTGTAATACTGTACCATTACTTGGTGCATCCCACAAAGATTTCCGCGTAAGGTAGAGTAAGAGTCTTGATAAAAGGTGTTCACAATTATGAAGAGGTTATTCCCATTAGAACTTTGATTAGAAGTAGGTCTTATATAGTAAGGTCTGATAAGATTTTTTCATCTTTTAAAACTTTTCTTTTTTTTGCTTGTTACACACTGCCTTGATGAAGCCTATCATATGTGCATTTGCAAAAGAAATTTTCCTTTGGGTCATTGTGTTGAAACAATTGGATCCATCTACATAATTGGTGTTTGAGTGAAACAGGACAGTTATCCCTAATAGCTTCATGATCATTGTTATCTAACATAATGTAGAAAGTCTACTCCGTATTGGTTAATTTGTGCTAGTGACTTCAGATATTTGAAGGATTTTTGGGCTCCTTGACAATGATACTAATTATATACTCAATTTCCTCAGCAACTTGCTTCATTGAAGGACGACTCTGCCTCTGTTCATCCACACATGCAATTGCAAGAAGCCCCAGCGCTTTCATTGTTTCCAACTCTACTTGGCTGGCATTCTTCTTCAGTCCTGGGTCAACAGCATCCATCAGTCTCTCTCTATCAGCAAATTTACTCACATGAGCAACAAGGTTCACATCTTCATCTTCTCTGTTGAAATCTATGGCTTTTCTAGAAGTAAGCAATTCTAAAAGAACTACACCAAAGCTATAAACATCACTTCTATCTGTTAGTTGGAAATTCTGATAGTATTCAGGGTCAAGGTACCCTAAGGTTCCCTGAGCACAAGTCGAAATATGGGTTGCCTCAGTGTCAATAAGCCTTGACAGACCAAAATCTGAAAGTTTAGCATCGAAATTTTCATCTAGCAAGATGTTGCTTGATTTTATATCACGGTGGAAAATGGGTGTAACAGCAGAAAAATGGAGATAAGCGAGACCATCTGCTGTTTGTTGAGCAATGTAAAGTCTCTGTTGCCAAGTGAGAGTCCCCCGCCCATTAGAATATCGCCCATGTATATGATCAAAGAGTGTGCCATTAGGGACAAACTCATACACCAATAGTGGCTGTTCTAGCTCTACAGAGCAACCAAGCAGTCTGACTAGGCTCCGATGATTTACTTGGCAAAGAATGCGGACCTCATTTAGGACTTGATCCATTCCCATAGTGTTTCCAGGCTTTGCCCTTTTAACTGCAGTTAAGGTTCCATCTTCTAGGATACCCTTGAACACTTCTCCAAATCCACCGACTCCAAGGAGATTTTCTTTGGAGAAGTGATTTGTTGCTCTTTTAATCTCTTTACCGGAGAAAAGTTTAGCTGCCTTGCCGTTGTTGTTTGCATTTACTATCTCCTCTCGTTGCTTGACTACTTTGCGGTGACCCGCTCTCTTAATGTATTGATGATGCTGGTGAACCAGTACCAAAAGAAGTACTATAACTAGGATTGCTGATGCTGCAAGTGTTAACCCTGAACAGTGAACACAGCATTGAATATATGAAATGAATGATCCTTCAATCATCTAAAGCACATCAGTGGATTGCAAAAGTGCTTGTGTTTCTTATTGGTTCTGGGATACGGGGGGGGGGGGGGGGGGAAGGTGTTTGGGCTTGTACCTTTGATGAGTTGTCTTCGGTTTAAAGGTCGAGGGCAGTGTTTTCTTCCTTTACACTTCTTAACTGCAATTATAAGTTCAATGTCAGATAGGCAGTGACTAGAAAGAATCAATTGCAGAAACTAAAAGCACCCTTGTAGCAATGGGAGATCAGAGAAGTTGCTATAAATCTGGTTTTAGAAATTTCTCATTTTTGGAGCCTTCCAATAACCTCATCATAGGTGATGCCATAATATGGCCATACCTTGAAGCTGATCATGACAGTTTTTCCTCTCCACTTATGTGAAATATGAATTGGGCACAGCTTAATTTGGTCATACTGAACCATAATATCATATTAGTTTATATAAAACTAGTGCGATAAATGTCGAAAAATTTAGTTTCTGGGGGTCTATGAGTCTACTAGGCAGAGCAGCTCTATAACTTCTGTAAATGAGACCATTTGTAAATGATTTATGTAGAGGATACCTTATCCTCTCTTTTGATGTACATTTGATTTCTTATCAATATACTTTTTCTTTATCTAAAAAAAAACGTTCTGTTGAAAATAAATAGAGCACAGAACAAAGTATTTCTATGAGTGTTTGGGCAAGTAAGAAATTATTGCAGAAGGAAAATGTTACTCACTGTCGCATATTCCGTTGATTGGATCCCATTGAAACCCCAAATTGCACAGGCACCTCTTCTGTCCCGGTTTAGCTTTGTCAGGCAAACAAGCTGAATTTTTGAAACCACTGCAATCAGAAGGTGATGAGCAAATCGGTTCCTGAGGTGGTTCCCATTCTATCTCTAACCCAGGTTCAGGCCACTTTCTTACGGGCAACGAAGAATCCAAATTGACAAAGCTCTCATATGCTGAACAATCAACTCCAGCAATGTATATTTTATATGCAGTTTGAGACCCACCTGTTGTGAATGAACAGCAATAAGGTAAGCTACTGCACCTTGTAGCTGCACCTTCATTCCCCTTGATGTAGGCATGGCATGGACTGCTTGAGCTGCAATCCATAGAGGACATGGTTGCAGCAAAATTTGTACAGTTCAATTTCAGAATGGTATTTTTGTCAGTTATGTTGAAGGGTAGGCTGTCATTTAGCCAGATGCCCTCAGAACGGATATCCGGTGTCATACAACTATCCCCAAGAAACCCTTGTGGGCGTATAATCAACCGTTGGGTCTGTGGAGAGATATATCTTATCATGTGTGAGGATCCATTGAGAGTATCGAGCCATAGTGTTCCTTTAGTGCACCTCACTTTATATGACTGGTCACCGCAGCTGGGTGAAGTACTAAGAGGATAAGGTACTGGGGTTTTGCCACAATCTGCACAACGAAGTGCAACAGCACTTCTGCTGAGAGATAGTAGCACAACCAGTATGAGCTGCAACGCTGGACACGGACTATAATTCGGCATTGACTAAGCCTGGTTATTTGCTCTCTACGAAGAGCCTGCCAAGAACACTGGAACCCATTGAAGGTTTATTTTGACATGGTGGTTTATTGATTGTCACTGTCTGGTTAGTGGTCTGAAATCTGAATGACAAGTTTAATAGTGTTTTGTTGATTAAGAGGGAGCAGTTTGGAAGGCTTATGCTTGGGGGTTGTATGCTATGTTAAGCTATAAGCTGTCTATTCATTGATAATGGTGATTTCTATTTTAAATTTAAGATTTCCATATCTTAACGTTTTGGTTCGCGTTTATCAATGTATAAGTGCAGTATTTGTCCATATACAGTATATAAGCTTATTCCACCCATGCCCAATTAGTTGTCCAATGGAACCTTATGCCGGCTTATATGTGCTAACATGATTAAGGCGCAATAATATAAAACTTTCAAAATTTTATCATGGTATTAATTAGTCTATTTAATGTGTCACGTGTCCCTTAGAATCTCACTTAAATATATATGTGCTTCCTTGATTAAGGCTCAATAATATATACTTTTTGATGATCGTTTATCTACATTTATTTGTTTGGAACTGGTATATATTCTTTACTTGTTTATAACAGTTTCTCAAGCTTCAGAACTGCTACCGTAAATATTTTCTCCCAATGTAATCCCAATAAATTTAGTTTAAACTTAATTACATGTAGTAGGTTGGATCAACAGATCCCAATATATTTAAAGGATGTGTGACGTTTGACAAATATTCAATGGAATGACTAAATTAGAAATAGAAGGTTCTCATCAGAGACAGTAGCACATTCTCATGTCTTGCCATGGTTTCTAATTGGTTTTCTTATTGTCTTGGGAATCTCAAATGGTGCATAAAATATTGTCTGAGCATTAAAAGTTTGATGTTTCGATAAGGCTTTGTCCTTTAAAAACATGATAGGATTTAAATCTGCTTTTGCAGTTGTAGTTCTATTTGGCAGATCAATTCTTAGTAGGATTTTGGGAAATGAGTGAACTTATTTATCATGGTAGAGCTTGCTAAGTTTCAGGAAGTGTTGTGAACATCAATTGGACTAATCCATATCAGGTGATTTTTTATATTCTTGGGTTTTTCATTGGATGATTTCGGATATTAACATGATTTGAAAGGTCGTTTTGATGGTTTATGGAAAGAGGATGAGGTAGAGTTAAGCTAGTTGGCCTTTTTTTTTTGTTGCTTTATGTTCTTCATTCAATATGGCACCGTTGTAATGCTTGAATGGCCATGGTTTCTACGTGCTCAATATTTTTGTTATTAGTTATGTTAAGTAAGTAGCAAGAGCAGTACCAGCTGCAGCAGTTGACAAGGCTGGTGACTTTGCATCAAATTGTCTGCTTGATGGGCATGATGGCTTTCTCTCTCTGTAGAAGAGACTGCCAAGAAATTTGGACTAATCAATAGGTGGTGAATTTTTAATTTCTTGGTTTGTTCGTAATTGATGGTTTGAGATTTGAACCGTGATTTTGAAAATCCTGTGGGTGGCTCATGGGAGCGGAATAACAAGAGTGAATTATGACTTCTATGTGTTTCATTGACATTGGTGCCCTATAATGCTTCATTGGTATGGTTATTTGTGCTCGGTATTAGTGTGGTATGTGTATGTCGGATAAATATTTGTCTAGCCAGTGGGTAGCTTACCCAGATGATTTTTGATTTGTCAATTGGCTACTTTTTGATATTTTATTGGTCAATTGGCTACTTCATTGACAAAGGTGCCACCCTTTATTAATTCAGATTTCCAAATCATTAATCTTGGTCCTGGTGTTACTTATCTGCCTTTATTTGTTTCGAAACTTGTACACAATTGATTGCTTTTCTAGTTCCCTCTGTTCAACCTGTAGAGCAGTATCCCCGTGTATCAGGAACACATTAGTTTGTCTAACTAGGCAAAACCTGTACAGCAATGAAAATTATCATAGTAGCTTAATGACAAAGCAACAAAGAGTACTATGTACATAGAAGGTGCAGTAGCTAATTTGTTTAACTTTTACATATTTTTTCCTCCGCATTAGGGAAATTAAAAAGTCGGTGAAGACATGGCATCTGATATGCGTTCGAAGTTGTTGGCCACTTATGCAGAAACCAAAGCAGTATCACTTGGAAGCTGTTCGAGATATTCAGGTATGTTAACCGAACAATGGACTGGTGTTTTCTTACTAGAGTGATGCATATATGAAGTTATGAGGCCGATTATGCTTATGATTCAGTAGCGGATCCTGGAATTTTATAATAGCTGGGATGAGGGATGATAACTGATTTTATAAACAGGGTCAGTGTCTATTCTTGAAATTGTTAATTGGGGGGTTGTTAACGAAATAGCTATGCCTAATTTTTTTTGTATGGAGTTAGCTTAACTTTCTTCTGTTGTAGGATAAGTTGAGAAACAGTTTCAATAAGAATTCAGTTTTTTGCTGCCGTCGTCTTCTTAGATAAAAAAAAAGAATGTTATAATGGGATATAAGAATAAAGCCGTCATCAAGGGACCCAAATCAAACAATCTAAAACCTAAGAGAATAAAAACTAAACAAGGTCAAAACTTATTCAAAAAACAGATTTTAATCCACAACCTTCATAGTTAATACGAGAGTTCAAACACTCAAGCTCGCGCTTACCCTTCTTTCTAGAAATAATCTGAGTACCAAGGGCAACTTCCTTTCCAATGGGATCGACCAAATTAAATCCCAAAGCTTCAACAAGTGCATTTCCACGCGCATCCGCCTCCTCGCTGCCAAGAGTGTGACCTGACAGTGACGAAGTTGGAAGCACACCATCTCCACAACCACCGACCCCATCCTGTTGTGAAGACCCAGGCCTGCTGTAAAGGCTGCCGTATAGACTGCTGCGTAAGCACACCCCCAATCTGAAAACTTCCCATCTTGGCCAGCTCTTGGCTCACAGCCTGCCTCCGCTCCCTCCGCTCCGCCTCCGCTCCGCCTCATTGAAAAGAGCAGTGTCTTGAAATCCACAGTAGGAGTATCGGACACATGTGATGCCCAATCCTCGCTCGTATTAGCTTACCTAAGATCTTCTAGAGATTCTAGACCAGTTGCCCCTATACTTTTAGTTACACTCATGAGAGGAGTAGTTCATATTAGTTCATCTTTTTAATTTAGGCAGACAATTGCACATTCCTCTGTAATACCATTACTCCAAGTAAAAATAATGTATCCCACAAGGTTCCTGCTTATGATTGGTTACGTGGGGTAAGAGTTATACAGTCATAGTTCTGCATTTTCAGAGAAATTGTTTCCTTTTAAACTAACTGGAACTCGATTTTTATGCAACAAGGGCCATTTCTACAAGATCATACTCTCTTTCTTTGCTTTTGACATTGATAAAATCAGCATATGTCAATAAGGACTAGAAGTCCAAAATTTGTGCATTTGTAAGCAAAATCTCTCTTTAGATATCTGTTGAACATTTAGATCCATTCAGATATTGGAAAACAGAATTTCATCATTGTGATTATTTTCATGACCCTTGTTATTTACATAAATTAAAAGCTCTACAATGGAAAGGTGAATCTGTGGTAGCGCTTACAGTTATTTAAGGTTCTTTGGAAGCCTTGGCGATGATACTAATTATGCACTCAATTTCCTCAGCAACTTCTCTCATCGATGGACGATTTTGCCTCTGTTCATCCACACATGCAATTGCGAGAAGCCCCAATGCTTTCATCGTTTCCAACTCTAATTTGCTTGCCTCCTTCTTTAGTCTTGGGTCAACAACATCAAACAGCCTTTCTGTATTTGCAAATTTACTCACATGAGCAACTAGGTTCACATCTTCGTCTTCTCTGTTAAAATCTATAGCTTTCCTAGAAGTTAGCAACTCTAGAAGAACTACCCCATAACTGTAAACATCACTCCTGTCTGTTAGTTGAAAGTTCTGATAGTAATCTGGGTCCAGGTACCCTAAAGTTCCCTGAGCGCAAGTTGAAATATGGGTTGCCTCAGTGTCAATAAGCCTTGACAGACCAAAATCTGAAACTTTAGCATCAAGTTTTTCATCTAGTAAGATGTTGCTTGATTTTATATCTCGGTGGAATATGGTTGGCACAGCAGAAAAATGGAGGTAAGCGAGACCATCTGCTGTTTGTTGAGCAATGAAGAGTCTCCGTTGCCAAGTGAGAGTCGCCAATCCATTAGAAGACCGCCCATGGAGATGTTCAAAGAGTGTGCCATTAGGAACATACTCATAAACCAATAGTGGCTGGTCCAGCTCAACACAGCAACCAAGGAGTCGGACTAGGCTCCGATGATTTACTTGGCAAAGAATGCCGACCTCATTAAGGACTTGGTCCATTCCCATAGTGTTTCCAGGCTTTGCCCTTTTGACTGCAGTTAACGTTCCATCTTCTAGGACACCCTTGAACACTTCTCCAAATCCACCGACCCCAAGAAGATTTTCTTTGGAGAAGTTTTTCGTTGCTCTTTTTATCTCTTTGCCTAAGAACAATTTAGCAGCCTTGCCATTGTTGTTGGCATTTAATATCTCTTCACGTTGCTTGACTAATCTGCGGTGGCCCTCTCTTTTAAGGTGCTGATGATGCAGGTGAACAAGTACAACAAGTAGCACTATAACTAAGCTTGCTGATGCTGCAACTGTTAACCCTGAACACGGCATCGGATATATGAAATATGTCTATCTTAATGGTACTGCACGCGTTTATAATGTGGGGTGTTGGGAAGAGGGGGGGGGGGGGAGGGAAGGCTTGCGCATTTACCTTTGAGGAGTTTCTTTCGGTTTATTGGCCGAGAGCAGTGTTTTTTTCCTTCACAACTTTTAACTGCAATTGCAAGTTCTGTATTAGAACATCAGTATTTATAGAGTGCATAAACTACAAACATCTTTTATAATCACCTAGTTCTTGAATAACACAGAGAAGGTCAAAGTCTTGTTTAGTCATATTGTGATACTTGGAGCCTTCCTAGAATCCTCATCCATTATAGGATAATGTTTATAAGCATCAAAGGTGATGGAACAAGTTTTTTGTTTTTTTGATCAATAAAGGTGATGCAACAAGTTGGCCATACATTGAAGTTGATCATGGCAATTTAGTCTCATAACAAGTGTGAAACATTTAATTAGATACATTCTCTTTTGCTTATTGCATCTTAGTGAACCATAATATACAGTCGTCTATTTACTGGATTTCCTATAAATTTTTTTTAGGTTGTGCGTAGTTTGAATCTATATACATCAGATCTGTCATTTAGCTTTTCTGATTCAATATTGATGTAATGTGCATAGAGAAGAGAACAAAGTACTTAAAAGTTTTGGGGAAAAAGATGAAACTTTGCAAAAGGAAAGGATACTCACTTACGCATGATCCATTAATTGGATCCCATTGAAATCCCAACTTGCAGTGGCACCTCATCTGTCCTGGCTTAGTCTTATCAGGCAAACAAGTTGAATTTGCCAAACCATTGCAATCAGAAGATGACGTGCAAATTGGTTCCTGAGGTGGTTCCCATTCTATCTCTACCCCCGGTTCAGGCCACTTTCTCACAGGCAATGAAGCATCCAAATTGACAAAGCTCTCGTATGCTGTACAATCATCCCCAGAAATATACAGCTTAAACGCAGTTTTGGACCCACCAGTTGTGTAGGAACAACAATAAGGTAATCTACTGCACCTAGTAGCTTGGGGTACATTCCCCTTGCAAAGACTGCTTGAGCTGCAATCCATAGATGACATGGTTGCAGTAAATTTCGTACAGTTAAATTTCAGGATGGTATTACTGTCAGTTATGTTGAAGGGTAAGCTGTCATTTAGCCAGATGCCCCCAGATTGGATATCTGTTTTTATCCATTTATTTGCAAGGTACTTTTGTGGATGGATTATTAGCCGTTGGGTCTGTGGAGAGACGGATGTGATCATGTACGATGATCTATTGAGAGTATCGAACCATAGTGTTCCCTTGGAGCACCTCAGTTTGTATAACTGGTCACCACAGCTCGGTGAAGTGCTAAGAGGATAAGGTACCGGATGTTTGCCACAATTTGCACAGCGAACTGCTATTGCACTTCTAGTGAGGGATAGTAGCAAGATCTGTATCAGCTGCATCATTGGACACTGCTTATAATTCTTCATTGAATCTGTCTGCTTGATGGATTTCTCTGTTGATGCCAACATGGGTATTTTTGTGTGTTCTATGTGCTACATTCACTCTGGCTTATTATTCTGCCAAGAGGATGGAATTAAGAAACCATAGTTAAGGTTCTATTGCAAGTGAAGTTATAACCTGGTTATTTGTATTGCATGTGTTTCTTCCTAAGTACTTCATTGACAAAGGTGCCCTCAATCTGAGTTCAGATTTCCAAATCCTATATTTGATCTAGCTTTTGTCGTCTGCTGTTTTTTTTGTTTCTGTATTGTACACAATTAATTATTTTTCTAGTTGTGCTGCTTAATCTGTGGAACAGCATCCCAATTTATCCTATCAGGAACAGATTTAGTGTCTAACAAAGCAAGATATGTAAATCATCAAAAAATAAAAATGGCAAGATATGTGCACTGGTGAAAATTACCACAGTACTTAAAAGACAAATCGACAGTAACAAAGTTCTCATGTATCATCAGTGCAACTTGCATTTCCTAGTACAATAAGTCTTGTATGAGGCCGCCTCAAGGTGAGGCTACCTCTGTATACAAGCACGTTGGCATGACATCATGCTTGTATGAGAGGGCCTCACCTTGAGGCCGCCTCATACGAGATTTTGTGTTCCTAGTATATAGGGAGGTCCAGATGTGTAATCAGCGTTACCCCTAGCTAGTTATCTAGTAGAGATGTTTCCGATACTCCCACAAAATCATTTTGAAAATATGGAAACTGTTGAAAGATGAGTATGTTTTTTTAGATAGGGAACAGGTGCAAAATAATTGAATAAATGAAAGAGTGAATAAGGAAAGGGCTGAATTTGTTTGACTATTATCCTAAATGGTGTGCCAGTGTGGTACTCCAGGGCAGTGGCACATTTTCCCATGTCCGCTAGAATTTGCCTTGAGATCAAGATATTTGAAAATCAATGTGTTTTTGGTCTTTTCAATTAACCGTTGTATCTCCAAGATAGATGCTCCATGATTTTCTTTAGGTTCCAAGGTTTGAGTGTCCTTTTCTTTTTATTTTTCTCTTAATTAAATGGAAAAGTTACGCGAGCCTTCACTCGAGAGTCATCTTATGTACTCCGAGATAGTATTTTGTGAATAGTATTTCCGAGATAGGTGCTTCATGATATTCTTCATCAATAGTATTTCCGAGTATATTCTTATAGAAAAAAAGGTATTTCCGAGATAGGTGCTTCATGATATTCTTCATCAATAGTATTTCCGAGTATATTCTTATAGGAAAAAAAAAGGTATTTCCGAGTATATGATGTTTTTCAAGTCTAATAGTATTTCCGAGATGGATGCTTCATGATATTCTTTAGGTTCAAATACCCTTTCTTTTTGTTTTTCCTTTTTTCTTTTGTACTTTTGAATGACGAAAGTTAGGCAAACCTTCTTTGAGAGTCTTCCCAACATGATCATGGTATGTTATGTATAGTAAAAACATAGATAGTTGCCCGTATGTTTTAAATGTCTTGGTTTGCAGCTTGGTTGCTTCGCATATAAGATTTTTTAAATTCCTATTTCCCGTTTGCTGACACCTGAAGACATTAGTTAGGCTTATGATCATTGACAGTTTTTGAAGAGTGCCTTCAAGTTTTCTTAGGCCCTGTTTAGTAATGCTGATTGCCTGGCTTCTCATCATCCAGCTATGGTACACCACGGCAACTCCTGCAGCGTAGATGTGCTTCTGCAGCTTTTCACACATCCTGTTTATCAGCAACTAACATACTTGCAAGGCCAGTAAATCCTATCCGAATTCCCATCCAGCTGATCTACACCATCTACAGCAGGTGGTCCTGCACAGCTAACACGCCTACACCCTAGGACATTGTTAAAACAAATGGCTATGTGATTCTGTAGCGCTCCCACAATTTCTGAAAGAAAAATATCCTTTCTCAGCATGTTTCTGGTGAGCAGCTTCTCATTGCTCGAAAATTAACAACATAAAACTATGTATTGGTACAGTTGCACAACCCCATATCAGTGATGTCTCTCTATCTGCAGATTGGTAGTCATGGTAGAGGTTGCTACTTCAACTTGCAGAGCCAAATAACAACCTCTAGTGCTATACCACTTTGACTGGAATCCTACAGTATCTAGAGCAGCTTGCAGCTTCTGATGGAGTGCATCTTCCTTCAATACCAGGTAGAATCATCTTTTGGACATTGATTAACTGTCCTCATTTCGTTACTTGTTACCTGTTATTTATTCCTTCCCCTCCCCTCCTTTGTTCACTTGAATTCTCTATTGTTTTACTTATCTATGCAGTTTATTTGTTTATTTCTTTTCTTTCCCCTGTTATATTTTGCGAGCTTACGAATAATCTCGTCCAACATGCCTTTGTATATGCACAAAATTATGTAGGTGGGTGTCAAGATGTAGGCTTGTGCGGAAAAAGTAAATTCTATTGAGAAGTATGTTACTTTGTCAATTGGAAATTATATGCTTCAGATATCTTGTTTATGACACTTAGAAAGTATTGTTGCAAAAGGTGTTATGCTTTGGAACCAGGCTGAGCTGACTTTGGGTCCTCTTTGATAAATTATAACAATGAATGAAAAGAATAAATGGAGCAGACCGGAAAAAGGGATAGGTGGCGATTTGAGAAGATCAGTAGAACCTTGGATGATTTTCTATTTTGCGTCACTCTCACACAATTAAATCTGGTTTGTGAGTAGTAAAGAAGAATTGCGTTCAGATCCAGGATCTAAAGAAGATATATTCATCTTCTGTCATTGAGGATTTGTTTGATAAGGAAGTCAACGAATGACAATTTTGTTCATGAACTGAAATCAGAAGGAAGTGGATTCATGTGAGTAGACTGTAGAGATGATAAGGTGGCTCATGAGCTTGGTCAAGATGTGGGGTTAGTAGGTTTTGGGAGTTGAAAATTTCTTGCTACTCTTGTATTGGGTGCTCTTTCACTTTTTTCATCTCATATTTATGTGAAAAAGTACCATTTGCAGTATCAAGAATTCAAGAAATAAAAAACTAAAATAGAAGGGAATATGATTCTCTGTTTACTTACGTTGGTGATTCAGTGTGAAACATATTATGCAGAGTGCACTATGAACAGGTAATAATCTTCGGTTTTGTGCAAAACCGATCATGTGAATGTCGATTCTTAGTCTGATTTAGATTTTGCTTCTGTTAGATTGGAAACTATGGGAAAATTTTAATCATAAGGTTTGTTTCTGTTGGGAATGAGATTTGTCTTACTGTGGATGTGTTCTATAGCTGCTTTATTGGCTGCACAGTACGAAATAGGCTGGTAAACTTTTATGTTGTAGGAGCAGCTTGGATGTTGTGCAGAGCCAGTTTTGTAGAAGGCTGATAAATGTAGGATGCATGGTTTTCTGAGGAGCAGGTGATGGGCTAACTTGGACAGAATTTGACAGTCGTTTCAATATTAACTTAGCAGAGCAACCTGATCCAAGACTTGAATGTGAATTACAAACACCTATTACCTATTGTTGAAAGAGAGAGGACTAGTGATGTGGTTTATTTAGGGATTTTCTGTATTTTTGATAAACAAAACAATAAAAGGGATATACCTCTCGAATCACTCAAGGGGTTGGAGTTTTTCGTTCAAGACTCACTCAAGAACAAGACTTGCGCATCACACACAAGGGTTTCAACCTGAATCACTCAGTTTGAGGGGTAAATACTCACGTATTCAAAAATTAATCATAAAAGCACGAGTTTACAATAGCAAAGCTCTCCCCTATTTATAGACAAAGAAATCTAAAGCTATTCGGAATTCTAATCCTAATCCAAATAGGAAACTAACTACGAAACTGATTACAAAAGTAAAATGAACTAACTAACAGCTTTCCTAATTCCTAATGGACTCCTAATGCTAATAATAATCAGATTATTACTTTCCTAAACATACTCTAACTAATTAAGGAAACAACCAAACGAAATAAAACTTAAACAGCTAGTTACTTGGCGCCCAAGAATAAAACCGGTTGTAACATCTTTGCATCGTAACTTCAATTGCCTTTTCAACCCCGTTACATTCTGAATATGGGAAAACTCAAAGCATGGGAGTTTTAGATCTTGTTTCCAGCTTTCTACAGAATTTTGAATCACCATAATCCCATGTCGTATGAGTGAGTTATGATCGAAATACGAACCAGTGTAGAAGTTGTCAAAATTACGGGAATCCTTATAACGAACGTTATCATATAATAAGAGCTTTAATCCCGATCTTGTATGGAAATTCCATGTAATTATCTTTATAGGAGCCAATTTAATGCATAACCACCAAAGAAACTCGATGTAAACAGGAATAGATGTTCTCTTGCTAGTTCCTTGGTTGTTCTGTTTACTTTGCACACTTGCTCCCGCATCAATCTCCCTTTCTTCAAAAAGAATTGTCCTCAATTCTTCGTATGTAGTAATCTTCTCCCCAACGTGTATATTCATCAAATTTTCCTTACAAATTTCCAATGAACCCACAAGGTTAAGAGCCTTGCTGCTGTCTTCTTGATGGACATCTTTTTCTTGTTCTCTTGCATGTCATCAATGTAATCAAGATCTTCAAGGAAATCACCAATATTTTCTGGTTCAATGAATATTTCTTCGATAAACTCATCAACCACAGTTGGTAGGCTTGAATTATTAACTTGAACAACAATAAGGGGGTCAATGTTATTGGTCTTTTCTTGTGAATCTTCCATAGGAACAATATCTTTAAAGTAATCATCAAGATCTGGTTTTCCTTTGAATGTATCCACAACAAAGAGCCTATCTTCATTGATGGGTTGATCATTTATTATGCACCCTTTCATGTACTCCAACTTATGATTTCGACGTTGAAGCGCTTGTTGGTATGTTTGTTGTGCTCGTAGGTGCACTAATTGTTGCTCCCTCTCTTGCCTCTCAATCTTGAGAGCTATCTTGCATACATACTCAAAGGATATGAAAGGAACAAGCTCCACCTTGTGCCTTAGAGTTGAGTTTAGTCCTTTGATGAATCTTGCAATCTTTAACTCCTCCTTCTCCACGAGATCACACATCATGTGCGCGTTTTCAAACTTTTGGAGGTAGTCTTGTACACTTGAGGTTTCTTGGCTTAAGGACGTGAGTTTCAAGAACTGTGCTTGCTCAAACTCTTTAGGCAAAAATCGGTTCCTTAAATGTTTCTTGAGTTTGTCCCAAGTCTCAATCTTTGCTTTCCCGTCCTTCTTGCGTCGAGCCTTTAGTTTTTCATACCAAAAAGAAGCATGCTTGGTGAGTTTATGCGTGGCTAACTTGCATCTTCGCCGCTCATCATACTCCTTGTATTCAAACACTCTCTCCATAGTTCTAAGCCAATCAAGAAAGGCCTCTGGATCGTAGGAACCGTCATATTCAGGGAGTTCGACTTTCAAGTTCCTATCATCATCATAGGGGTGTCGTGGTTTAGGAGCGTCATTGGTTCTAATCTCACTTGTGTCTTCAAACTCCTCATCGAAGTCGGGGTCACGGTTGTGGTTTCTCCAATTAAATCTGCGCATCCTTGTCTCCATGTTTTCCCTATCTTCTTGGTTTCTTCTTTCCATAGCAGCCATCCGCTCTGCCATCCGCTCTTCTTGAGTTTTGAAAGATGCCCTAAGATCCTCCATGGCTGTTAACAACTTTGCTAGTTCGTTGGGGTCACCCATAGCTTCGGTTGTAGGTTTCTTGGGGGTTTCTTGGCTGTCTTCTTGAACAAAGGGCGGATCTTGCAAGAATCTTTCTCGAAAGCTCGCTATGGTGTCGTGTTTATGCTCAGGACCGTGTTGTTTAAACTTAAGAAAGCTCAAACCTTTAGCTCTGATACCAATTTGATGTGATTTATTTAGGGATTTTCTGTATTTTTGATAAACAAAACAATAAAAGGGATATACCTCTCAAATCACTCAAGGGGTTGGGGTTTTTCGTTCAAGAATCACTCAAGAACAAGACTTGCGCATCACACACAAGGGTTTCAACCTGAATCACTCAATTTGAGGGGTAAATACTCACGTATTCAAAAATTAATCATAAAAGCACGAGTTTACAATAGCAAAGCTCTCCCCTATTTATAGACAAAGAAATCTAAAGCTATTCGGAATTCTAATCCTAATCCAAATAGGAAACTAACTACGAAACTGATTACAAAAGTAAAACGAACTAACTAACAGCTTTCCTAATTCCTAATGGACTCCTAATGCTAATAATAATCAGATTATTACTTTCCTAAACATACTCTAACTAATTAAGGAAACAACCAAACGAAATAAAACTTAAACAGCTAGTTACTTGGCGCCCAAGAATAAAACCGGTTGTAACATCTTTGCATCGTAACTTCAATTGCCTTTTCAACCCCGTTACATTCTGAATATGGGAAAACTCAAAGCATGGGAGTTTTAGATCTTGTTTCCAGCTTTCTACAGAATTTTGAATCACCATAATCCCATGTCTTATGAGTGAGTTATGATCAAAATACGAACCAGTGTAGAAGCTGTCAAAATTACGGGAATCCTTATAACGAATGTTATCATATAATAAGAGCTTTAATCCCGATCTTGTATGGAAATTCCATGTAATTATCTTTATAGGAGTCAATTTAATGCATAACCACCAAAGAAACTCGATGTAAACAGGAATAGATGTTCTCTTGCTAGTTTCTTGGTTATTCTGTTTACTTTGCACACTTGCTCCCGCATCAACTAGTTTTGATAAGTTTTAACTCAAAGAGTCTCTCTTCAAGGCATTCAATGGTCGTTTCAACTTAGTTTCTCTTACAATTGCATCTTGAGTAACAAAGATTCCAGCTGTTCTAAAGAATACAACTTGCAGGAGAAATAACACCAATAATTGTGTGAAGGAAACTCAAATCCATTCTATGCAAAACAAATGCATATTAAAAGTGACGCATAGTTGGCATAGCAGATAAAAACATCTGTTAACCACTAGGTATGATCTGCAGTCCTTTCAGCAAATGATTTAAGCTTTGGGAAATTCTTTTGACTCTTTGGAAATTATACTAATGATGTAACTAAGTTCATCAGCAACTTCTCTCATTGAAGGACGATTCTTCCTCTGTTCATCGGCACATGCTAATGCAAGAAGCCCCAAAGCTTTCATTGTTTCCGATTCTAATCTGCTTGCTTTCGTCTTGAGTCCAGGGTCTACAGCATCCAAGAGTCTCTCATCCTCTGCAAATTTACTCACATGAACAACAAGGTTCACATTTTCATGATCCCTGTTAAAATCTATGGCTTTCTTAGAAGTAAGTAGCTCTAAAAGAACAACCCCAAAGCTGTAGACATCACTTCTGTCTGTTAGTTGGAAGTTCTGATAGTATTCAGGGTCAAGGTACCCTAAGGTTCCCTGAGCACATGTTGAAATATGGGTTGCCTCTGTGTCAATGAGCCTTGACAGACCGAAATCTGAAACTTTAGCATCAAGTTTTTCATCTAGCAAGATGTTGCTTGATTTTATATCGCGGTGGAAAATAGGTGGCACTGCAGAAAAATGGAGATAAGCGAGACCATCTGCTATTTGCTGAGCAATGAAGAGTCTCCGTTGCCAAGTGAGAGTTCCCCAATCATTAGAGTACCGCCCATGTAAATGATCAAAGAGTGTGCCACTTGGAACGTACTCATAAACTAATACAGGCTCTTCTAGTTCAACACAACAACCCAGTAGTCGGACTAGACTTCGATGATTTACTTGGCAAAGAATGCAGACCTCATTTAGGACTTGGTCCATACCAAGAGTGCATCCAGACTTTGCCCTTTTTACTGCAGTTAAGATTCCATCTTGGAGGATACCCTTGAATACTTCTCCAAATCCACCGACTCCAAGGAGATTTTCTTTGGAAAAGTTGTTTGTTGCTCTTTTAATGTCTTTGCCAAAGAAGAGCTTAGCGGCCTTGCCATTGTTGTTTGCATTTAAAATCTCTTCTCGTTGCTTGACTAGCTTGTGGTGAGCCTCTCTCTTAATGTGCTGATTGTGCTTGTGAACTAGTACCACAAACAGTATTACGAGTATGATTCCTGATGTGGAAAGTGACAAGCCTCTATAGAGTTGCTTCAGGTTTATATGGCGTGCACAGTGTTTTCTTCCTACACACCGTTTAACTGCAATTGTAAGGTGTACCAATTACTATAAATTCTCATGACATAGCACTAACTTGAATAGTGCTGAAAAACTGTATTCAATTGCTCATGAAAATAAGGAAATGCAGAGCTAATGCCAGAAAAATGCAAGGACTCGAAGCTAACCAATTTCGTGTATTATCTGAGTATTTATAGCAGGGGAGCTCACTACTCTTATGATTACATTTTCTTGTAATTTAGGTACTTTGGTGCTTTGTTTTGCAGGGCACGAAGTGTGAGTGAAAAAACAGCTCGAAAAAGGTCACTTACTGTCGCAGATTCCATTAGTCAGATTCCACTGGAATCCCGAATTGCACAGGCATCTCTTCTGTCCTGCTTTACCTGGATCAGGCAAACAAGTCGAATTGGCCAAACCAGTGCAATGAAAAGGCAATGTGCATATAGGTTCTTGAGGCACTTCCCATTGTATTTCCACCCCAGGTTGAGGCCACTTCCTTACAGGCATTGAAGCCTTTAAGTTGATAAAGCTCCTGTATGCTGGACAATCATCCTTAGTAATATCGATCCTATACGCAGTTTTAGACCCACCAGTTGTGTACGAACAGCAATAAGTCATGTTACTGCACCTTGTGGAAGCTTCAGCATTCCCCTTGACGTAGGCATGGCACAGACTACTGGAACCACAATCCATAGGCTTCAAGGTTATATTCGCGCAGTTCAATATAAAAACAGTGTTACTGTCAGAGATGGTAAAGGGCAGAGTGTCATTAAGCCAGAGTCCCCCAGATTGGACATCTGCTGTTGTGCACCTGTTTGAAAGGAATCCCTGTGGGCGGATAATCAGTCGTCGATTCTGAGGGGAGATCGATGTGATCATGTACGACGATCCATTGAGAGTATCAAGCCATAATGTTCTCGTGGTGCACCTCACTTTATATGACTGGTCACCACAGGTTGATGAAGTACTAAGAGGATATGGTACCGGGTTATTGCCACAATCTGCACATTGAAGTGTGGCTAGTACAGTTCCTGTGAAAGACAGTACCAGGAGCAGTACTAGCAGCTTTAGCTTTCGACACGGCTTATGATTCTGCATTGGTTCTGTCTGCTAATTGATGGGTTTATCTCCCTAGAAAAGAGACTGGGAAGAAGATTGAACTGATCTGTTGTAGGTGAAATTTGGATTTTTGTTCAGTGGGCTATGGATACTGAGTGACAAACTTTGATGGTACTTCCCAAATTTATGGGGAATGCACGTTTGCTATACCCCCAATGTAAGCTTAGATTTCAAACCTAATATTGTGATTGGTTTTCACTCCACTTTCAGGAATGACTTTATATCCTAGTAAACTGTTTGGCAGTTACCCAAACACATAATTTACTACAAGAACTATTTTTGAGAAACCACATTTAAAAACATCAGTTTTCAATAGATATCTTTTATTTTATTTATTTGTCCTAGTAAATTATTTTAAAAACACAAATTTGTGTAAGACTGCCTTACCATAACTTCCGGTAAGAATGTAAGATGAGGGTCAGTTTTTTAGTGAACAAAGGTCACTAAACATAATAAGTGACCCCTATATTTGTGAATAGTGTCCCCATTGCTCTCGTGCTCAAGGTGTTTAAAAAGAAGTAACACTAGTATTATTTCTTTGTTTAACCACAGGTTCATCTAAACTCTTCGAGCCAAGACTAATCATGTTCACACTGGGTCAGTCCAGGAAGGGATAAAGTGCTCCCAGTAAGTTGTTTCACCATTCACAAGATTCGAATCCTCGACTTTGCTTAAGGTATGAGAGTGTTGAATTACTCAACTCAACCATTTATTGGTGAAGTAACACTACTTTTTTAGTCTCAAAGTAACATGTTTTGTTCAAAATGCATCCATAATTTCGTGTGAAAAATGCATCCATAATTCCGTGGTCACACGCTAAAACCATCTTATATGAGTATTTCCGGAAAAAGAAAAAAATACTGTTTATATTGGGACCTTTGTAAGCATCATGTACTTTTGTAATTCCAGCTGTTCAAGGTGTACAACTGTTAGTCTGTTACCAAGTAAATATTCCATCCCAATGAACAGGTAAGTAGGTTGAATCACAGGAAAATAGGAGGTCAAAACAATTGGTTATTCTTTGTATGACAGTTGATAAATATTTAATCGAATAGTAAGTAAACAGAGGGTTCCAACATCCAACCCCAGTTTTCATATTGTTGTTGTTTGTTATTTATTTATTTATTTTATTGTAGGGCAATTAATCTGATTGATCATCTCTTCTTGGGGTTGAAGAAATCTGTAAAGTTGCATACAATAATGTCCGAGGATTAGCAGTTGCATGCCTTGATTATAGGATTGTTCATGTCTCATTGAGTTTTAGTCCTTTTAAAACCTGTACTTTCACATGACATCTGCTGCTCACATTTTCATTGATTTCAATGTCCTTTTGTATTAATTTTATGCAGAGATTAGCTGTTAACAGTATCTGGGGAAATCTAACGAATCTGGAGGAAATGCCGCTATTATAGGCAAATTGGCATTGGTCTAAAAGCTAAGGTTAGCTATGAACAGTATTGTGAATTTTGTGATTGATATATTGTCCACCCTTAGGACCTGTTTTTTTCGTCGTTTTTATGCTGCATTCCGTTCCCTTCTGTTCTGTTCCGTTCCGCGCCGCATTCTGTACTTCGTTTTGTCTCACATAATTTTGAATTATCCGCGCCGCGCCGTTCCGTTTCGTTCCAATCTGTTCCGTTTCGTTCCTCACCGTCCCGCACCATTCCGTTAAAGAGAACAAGACCTTAGTTACGTAATGGTATAGAGCATTTATAGAAATGGAATATGAGAAGCATTGGTGAATCTAGAATCATACTCCCTCGGTTTCGGAAAAACCTTAACATTTATTTTTTTGAAGGTCAAAACTTTGACGATTCATTTATGAAAAAATATAAGGATTTACAATATAAAAATATTACAGTTAGATTCATTTAAAATATTACTTTCGGAAAATCATATTTTTTATAATTTATATATTCAAAGGAAAATTTGGCGAAAACCCCCTTCAGTTTGGTTCAACTTGCCAAGAACCCCCTTAAAACTTTAAGTTTGTTAGATACCACCTTAAAAAAATAAAACGCCTATCGTGGCACCCCTTTCTACCTTTTCCGACCAATTTTATGGATAAACTGACCAGATTACCCTCAAGTGTGAATGCATGTGAGTCATTTAAATCTAATTGTACCCCAAACTCCCCCAACCAACAACCACCATCCATCCGGTACATGTATAGTGGCTACCATTTTTTTGTAGCCATCACAATATTTTAATTGTGACCATTGATTAGCTACCATTAAATCTGGACCCTTTATTAGTTTGACCCCAAAAATAGTAATTTTAATAGTTTTATAAATGTAAAAATAATCAATTAAAAACTGTAGATATTAATTAAGAAGGGTTTGTTTGGAAGTAATAAAATGGGAAAATCGGATAGAGTCCTTATGCCGTAGACCGAATATGATCGAAATTGAGGTATAACAGCATTCAAATTATAAAAAAGAAAAAAGAAAATGAGGTGTAACAAGTAAATAAGGAAAAGGATGCAAAGCAGCTAATTGGGTGGCCGTCGGTTGGTGTAAGGTGGCCAACCAGGCTGTCACGGTTAACTTGGAGCAAGCACTTCTTCTTTCTTCAATTCATTTGGTGCTGGTGAGTATGACTGGGATTGGCGAAAGGTAGGAGATATCTGATTCCGACTTACGGTGATGATCGAAAATCTTTCTAAGGCATTGCAGATGTGTTACAGTTACAGTTAAGTTGCAGAAATTTGGTTCCTTGCACAGTTGTTGGTAGGAAATGTGCACGGTTTCAAACTTGCTTCACATTCTTTTAAATATCTTTTTGGTAATCCTCTACTTTTAACATGTTGTGTTTTTTAATTAATCATTTCATTAAAAACATTTTTTTTTTTATCAGGAAAACTTTAGATAGTTAAACTTAAAGTGTTTTTTCTCTCAGCCATATTCCTAGTATTGTGGATACAGTTGGAAGCTATCCTTGGGTGGAGCTATGTTGTACGGGTACGAATACTGATACGGATACGGGTGCGGGATACGACAAATCCAAATTTTCGAGGATACGGGTACGTCAAAAATATAATAAAATATATGATATAACAATTTAAATAAAAAAAAATTAAGTATAATACAATTTATGTCCTTCTCTATCATTGTTAACATGTATATATCATTCTCCATCAAGAATACGAAATGAGAGATGGAAAACGTGTGACTAAGTCGATGGCTAAGTTGTTGGTATGGATGTGTGGAAAATATAGAGAGTTACCGACCCGTTGCTCCAGTGGGTGGTAGCCTTCAGATCAGACAAGATAAAGGTATCATGAGAGAGAAATGCCACTTCTTTTGGGATGTATAGAGATCTATTTCAATAAATACTTAATACTTGTTGCTAAAGAATATAATTAATTGAAGTGTTTGCTAATTTGGAGTATTCTTAAAGTATCCAACAGGTATCCTAGGAATATCCGTAACTTGTTTGCTCAAAAACTAATAGGAATAAATAGGTCACTTCTCCGATACGTATCGGGTGCATATCCCCAAGCATCGGGCATGTATCCTAGAAGTATCGGTATCCGAAATGTATCAGATACGAGATACTGCTGTTAGGTCAGGTATCGGTGCAACCTAGGGGTGGAGACGCTCCTCACGTCACCATTTCCTTACCATTATATAAAATAAAATAGTAATTCGGAAAGCACACATTGAAGGTTATGTTCTTTTCTCCTTCTCTGTTTAGTTTTCGATTTAGTTCAGATTAGATTAGCTCAGCTCACTTTGGTTCAATTTTGTGACATACTTTTTTTCCTTAAATATTTATATTTCTTCAGTTCAATTCACTAAAATGTTGAGTTAAGTTCAATTCAATTCAATGACTTTTAGTTACAAATAACACACCCTAAATTATCACACACCATTTTGACCTTTTTCCTCCAACCATTGATATTTTACCAATGACGATTGACAATTAGTCACAACCAAGTGGCAAAGTAATCGTAACCAAATATAGAATTTGAATATGTATACACTTCTCCAACCTCATCTATTGAAGGCAAAATCTTCCTTAAACTTGTTAAAACAAATAAATTAATTAATTAAGGAACATGTATTATCGGGTAATCTAAATCATGACTAATTTTCAATTGGATGTGGAATAATTTCGTATAATATTTAAATATTATTATAAGAATACGGATTTAATACTGTAATAAAAAGATATACATATTTAAAATCTTTTAAACAATTAACTTGTGTTTTAATGTTCGTATGTGTTGTTGCGTACCACCTACTCAATCATCACCATTGAAAAATCCTTCTCAAGCTAAATGAATTGTTTTTACTTTCGTCTTCACTTGTTTTTTTTTTTTTTTTTTTTTTTCTTTTCTTTCTTTACTTTCTTTGCTAGATAATTAATTATTTATTTTTATCAAGCTAAAAAAATTGTGTTTACAAGTAATGTATATAGAAAATATGAAGGAAGATAATCACATCTATGAACAAGTATAAATTTGTCACGTATCACTTATCAAAAATGGTTAGACTTGATGAAATATATAGTCACAACTAAATAAAATATTATTGATGAACAAATATGATTACATTCAACCGCACTAATATCTCGTAACAAATTAACTATAATTGATATGATTTAATAGATACATATTATTTTTGAACCAAATCATATGAGTCAACAAATTAGATAGATTGTGTGAACTCATCCCAAACTGATACGTTTGCAATTACAACCTTAGCAATTTATAAACAAAAACAGAGGATTAAGAGAAGAAAGGATAATGAGTATCACCACCAAAGCTATAAAGGATTAAACCACCAAGCTATGGATAAAGAATACTACTTGCTCACCAAATAACCCTAAGATTATTGTAAAGAACGCAAGATTTGTAAGAAGGCAGCAGCCGTGTATTTTTCATTCATCAACAAGTGCCTTTTACATCAGCTGTTCTTACATATTTATAGGGGTCACAAATGTGCCCTAATAACCTAAGAATACTCTAGAAAGGGTGAGCTGTCCAAGAGTAGTGCCCAAGCAAAATGAAACTTCAGTATTTTGCCCAGAAATGAGCCAAATACGTGCAGTACAATTTGGAGCTCATTTCCTTCCGTTTTGGACCACTTGACAGTTGTTGCTTGTCCTTGCATAAGGACAAACGTGGGTGAGCTGTAAGGAGCCTCATTCTTCATCCTTACCTGCCCCATGTGCTCTTAGGCGTGCCTTACTCAGCAACTACTTAGGGAATTCAAATAACAACTAATTACATTTGTTAATTATGCTAATTACATGCAGGGTGCACTATAACTAACACTAATCACAAATGCTTATTTGTACGGATTAATCTTGTACGGACATAACCTAGATTAAGTGGCCAAAAGGACACTAAGACCTCTAGGACCAGAATTATCACCATTCAAACGTGAGAGAGTCCCAAATGCCATGATAAATGCATTAATGCTCACGCTCGTAACTTGATGACATGATGCTAACGCATCATCCTCCCCAACTTTTTTTGGATTTGCCCTCAAATCATCAAGGTATTCATCCTCCAAATAAGGCAGCAGATCTCCCACATTAAAAGTTGCTGAAATTGAACTCTCTCCAGGCAGTTCAAGCTTGTATGCATTGTCGTTGATCTTCTCGATGATTCTAAAAGGGCCTTCTGATCTGGGCATCAACTTGTGCTTTCTTTTTGCTGGAAACCTCTCCGTCCTAAGGTGTAACCACACTAAATCTCCTGGATTAAACTCATGTTGTTTGCGGTGCTTGTTTGCCTTGTTCTTATACAACTCATTCATCTTCTCTATACGGCTTGTAATCTGCTCGTGTAGCTTTTTCATGTCTTTAGCAAACGTTTCAGCATCTGGACTCACCTTCCTCTCAATAGGCCAGGGCAAAAGATCAATAGGAGTTAATGGATTGACCCCATAATTGATTTCAAAAGGAGACTTGCCCGTTGTATAATGAGGAGCCCGATTGTATGCAAACTCAGCATGTGGTAGAGTTTGATCCCACCCCTTGAGTGTTTTCTTGACCAACGCTTCATGATCAGAGTGCAAAATAAACTGCCTTGGTTTTAAGTAATGAGCCCAATGATCAAGAGCCCTCACAATTGCATAGAACTCTTTGTCATAAGTGCTGTAATTCCCTCTTGAACCATTCAACTTCTCACTGAAATAAGCAATAGGACGCTTATTTTGCACCAAAACAGCTCCAATACCGGTTCCACAAGCATCACATTCCACTTCAAATGGTTGATCAAAGTTAGGCAAAGCTAGTATAGGGGTGGAGCTAAGCCTTTCCTTGATGGCCTCAAAAGCATTTTGAGCCATGGGAGTCCACTCAAAGACACCTTTCTTCATACAATCCGTAAGTGGTGCTAAAAGAGAGCTGAATTGCTTGATGAATCTTCTGTAAAAAGAAGCTAGCCCATGGAAGCTCCTTACTTGCGTGATGCTAGTAGGAGTAGGCCATGTCTTAATCGCCTCAACCTTGCTGGGATCAACAGCTATACCATCATTGGACACAATGTAACCAAGAAACGTGACACTAGGAACAAAGAAATCACATTTCTCAAGCTTAGCAAACAGCTTGTATTGCCTTAGAGCCTCAAAAACGCGTGTTAGGTGCTGCACATGCTCAGAATCACTCTTAGAGTATATGAGAATATCATCAAAATACACAACAACAAATTTACCAATAAAGGAACGCAATACCTCATTCATAAGACGCATGAATGTGCTAGGAGCATTGGACAACCCAAATGGCATTACAAGCCATTCATAAAGACCCCCTTTCGTCTTGAAGGCTGTCTTCCATTCATCCCCATCCTTCATTCTAATTTGATGGTAACCACTCCTCAAATCCACTTTAGAGAAGACACAAGAACCAAACAGCTCATCAAGCATATCATCCAAGTGAGGAATTGGATATCTATACTTAATGGTAATGTTGTTAATTGAACGGCTATCAACACACATTCTCATGCTTCCATCCTTTTTTGGCACAAGGAGAGCTGGTACACTACAAGGACTCATGCTCTCTCTAATGTATCCCCTATCAAGTAACTCCTCTACTTTACGTTGTAACTCCTTAGTCTCTTGGGGATTACACCTATAAGCTGCTTTGTTAGGAAGTGAGGCTCCCGGAACAAAGTCTATTTGATGCTCTATGCCCCTAATGGGTGGCAAACCATGGGGTAAATCATATGGGAACACGTCGACATACTTTTCAAGCAAAGGTTGCATTAACGCATGTAAAGGCTTTCCAACAATGTTCTCATTCTCCCCAAGCAACACCAGCATATAAACAACATTTCCATGCACCATTTCATACTCTAAATCAGCACCTTTAACAATCATAGCATGCTTTGATGAGTTAGAAACAGAAGAACCCTCCCCAACTTGCGTTCCCCCACATAAAGACGATTTTGCGGGTTGCAAATTAATTTTCTTTCCCTGAACCTCAAAAGAGTAAACATTTTCAAAGCCATCATGCATTACTCTTCTATCATATAACCAAAGTCTACCTAACAGCAAATGACAAGCATCCATGGGAATCACATCACACAAAATCTCATCATTGTATACTTTTCCAATCGAAAAAGGGATTGTGACTTGTTTTGTTACCTTGGTTTTGCTTCCCTTATCTAACCATTGCAAGGAATAAGGATGAGGGTGTTCTTTGGTGGCCAATCCAAGCTTTTCCACCATGAGAGTAGACGCCACATTGGTGCAAGAACCGCCATCAATGATTAAAGTGCAAAGCTTTTATTTCACGGTGCACTTGGTTTGAAATATCTTCTCCCTTTGAGATAGTGTCTCCTCTGCCTCTCTAGCATGAAGGACCCTCTGAACCACCAATAGAGGTGAGCCTTGGTCAGGTTCAATGTCCAATTCATCGCCAATAGATTGCTCTTCATTCTGCTCCTTCTCGTCATCCAATTGCCTAAGCTCATCATACTCACGGAGAGATAACACTCTCTTGTTGGGGCACTCAGCTTGAAAGTGTCCATAGCCTTGACACTTGAAGCATTTCCTAGAGAGAGACGGTCTAAGAGCATCCTTGTTGGCCTTAGGATCTCTAGGAATCCTTTTGTCATTTTCGCTCCCTTTAGAAGAACTTTCTGCCCGAGGAGTAAAACTCCTAAATGAGGGCTTTGCTGCTGGTTTCTTAGCTTTCTCTTGCTTTTCAATCTTCAAAGCCAACTTGTATACATCATCTAGAGACCAAAAAGGCTGTACTTCAACTCTATTACCAACATTGGTGTCTAAACCAGAAATAAAACGCGCAATTGAGAGTTGTGGATCCTCTACGATGCCGGTTCTGATTTGTAGTTGCTCAAAATCTCTAATGTAATCTGCTACACTTAGAGTTCCTTGACTGAAATTTGTGAGCTTGAGGTAGAGATCTTGAGTATAGGAAGGGGGCACAAAGCGTTTGTGCATGATTTTCTTAAGCTTGGGCCATGAACGCACCATAGATTTACCCTCACGCTCTCTTTGTAGTTTCATGCTTTCATACCACAAAGAAGCATACTTTTTGAGCTTCAAAACAGCAACTTTGAAACTCTTTTCCTCACTATACCCCTTGGTATCAAACAATCTACCCATTTGTTGCTCCCACTCCAAATAGTCATCTGGGTTTGTACCACCATCAAAATCAGGGGGTTCAAACTTTAAATCACCCCATTGCTCATCTTTTCTCCTTGGACTAAGAGAACCATCATCATCACCTCGACCACGAGCTCTACCTCTACCAATGTTGAGAAAATCAGTCATTTGTTGGGTGAGGTTGCTAAGTTGTTCCTTAACCTCACGCATCTCCCTTTCTCTCCTAAGCTCTTTAGCTTGCTCAAGAGTTAAATTTCTGGGTATTTGTTCATCATCCATGGCTGTTTGTGAGTTTGGTTGTGTTTAAGCTAGGAATTGTGTTTGGGCTGTAAATGGGTTCTTTTGTGACTCAAAGATTGGAACTTTGGTCGTGATTAAGACAAGAAAGGAGAGAACTTTGATGAGAGAAAATGGTGCTAAGGTTAAACCTATGCTCTGATACCAAATGATACGTTTGCAATTACAACCTTAGCAATTCATAAACAAAAACAGAGGATTAAGAGAAGAAAGGATAATGAGTATCACCACCAAAGCTATAAAGGATTAAACCACCAAGCTATGGATAAAGAATACTACTTGCTCACCAAATAACCCTAAGATTATTGTAAAGAACGCAAGATTTGTAAGAAGGCAGCAGCCGTGTATTTTTCATTCATCAACAAGTGCCTTTTACATCAGCTGTTCTTACATATTTATAGGGGTCACAAATGTGCCCTAATAACCTAAGAATACTCTAGAAAGGGTGAGCTGTCCAAGAGTAGTGCCCAAGCAAAATGAAACTTCAGTATTTTGCCCAGAAATGAGCCAAATACGTGCAGTACAATTTGGAGCTTATTTCCTTCCGTTTTGGACCACTTGACAGCTGTTGCTTGTCCTTGCATAAGGACAAACGTGGGTGAGCTGTAAGGAGCCTCATTCTTCATCCTTACCTGCCCCATGTGCTCTTAGGCGTGCCTTACTCAGCAACTACTTAGGGAATTCAAATAACAACTAATTACATTTGTTAATTATGCTAATTACATGCAGGGTGCACTATAACTAACACTAATCACAAATGCTTATTTGTATGGATTAATTTTGTACGGACATAACCTAGATTAAGTGGCCAAAAGGACACTAAGACCTCTAGGACCAGAATTATCACCATTCAAACGTGAGAGAGTCCCAAATGCCATGATAAATGCATTAATGCTCACGCTCGTAACTTGATGACCTGATGCTAACGCATCACAAACTTTAGACATGACAAATTTAAAATTTAGTAATGTATGTTATATGTGATCATGAAGAGATCATTTACCTATGAATAATATTTTTTTTGGTTTAACTAAATAAATGAAATTGGACGGAAACATTAAATGATTGAAGTGGCGGAACTTCTTCTTTTTCTTTTTTTTTTCTTTTTTTTTTTTTTTGTAATTGATCATTACCAAATTTTCTATTATTTATAACCAAATATGTGACATTTTAATGATAATTTTCAATGTCAATATAAGTAGAAATATTTTAATTATAATTTAACTAATTATTGTATATATATTCATTGATTGAACATAGTTCATCAATGCATGCACACAAATCTTATCCTTTCGATCATTTAGTTACAACAAATATAATATTTAGTTAGACGAAAAAGTTATCATTTAATTGAAAGTCATATGATATCTACAACAAATGCTTTGTCATACTGTATATGCAACACTTTGGGTGTGTTTCATTGAACTAAATTGAATTGAATTGAAATGGATTGAACTAAATTGAATTGAATTGAAATGGATTGAACTAAATTGAACTGAACTGAATTGAAATGGATTGAACTAATTTGAACTGAATTGAAATGGATTGAACTAAATTGAACTGAACTGAATTGAAATGGATTGAACTAATTTGAACTGAACTGAATTGAAATGGATTGAACTAAACAACACTGTGAGAGAAAACATAGATCATTGAATTGAATTAAATTGAATTCTACTTAACTTAATTGAACTAAATCAATTATTGAGTAAGTGGAAAAGAATACACATGTACAATGTGTTTGGGAACTTGATGTTAATGAGCAAAAGGAAGCAAAACTATGGAAAACTATACAAATCTTAAAATTTGTCTTGTTTGGTTATTAGAAAGGAAAATAGTGGAAAATTAAAAGTATGGAAATCGGTGGAAATCTCATAGTTATAGTTTGCCCAATTAGATTTTCATAGTTTTTCTGTCAAAATCGATGGAAAATCTATGAAAATCCGAGAAAATTTAAAAAGAAACCTTTATTTTACAATAGTTTTTCTACAATAACAAACCAAATAAATGAAAACTATGTAAATCTCTTACATTTCTACAATCTTTATAATGATAAACCAAACAAATGAAAATGATAAGATTTCTACAGTTTTACTTTTACTTAGATTTTCACAGTTTTACTTTTCTTTAGTTTTCCTTACTAACAAAGTACTCAAACATAGTGGTAAAGTTTCGAAGTAACCATGTATTCTAATCATAATAAAAAAAAAAAAAAAAGAAAAAAAAAATCACCATGGATTGTGCAAATGAATCAAAAGAATCAACGGACTTCCCTCAAAAAAAAAAAAAAAGAATCAACGGACTAACGAATTGCCATTATGATTACGATGTGATTCTGGTAAAACAATTAGAAAGAAAAGGAAAAGAGCAAAATCAAGGTTGGGCAGCCAATCTCCTTTCGTCTCCGACAACAGCTCTGCTAAACATGAAATCGCCGCCGATGCCCGATGGCCGAACTTTTTTCTTATCTGGTGTTGGAAGCCAATCAGCCACGATGTCCCTCAACTTTTGCACTTAATTCCCTGTAAACAACTACTGAATCGCACCGATTAGTCGATCACCGACAATTAGTTTTCCGGTGATTCCAGCTAGCCGCCTTTCCCCTCAATCACTCACCCAAACAAGCCCCTTCCTAATCTAATTATTATACTTGTTGGATAATTAATTTTATAAACTAAAAATATGAAAAAGCTTCTAATGAGGTCAAAGTAGTGAAGGGTTTAGATTTCATCCTAGCAAATCAACGGTTTCAACTCTATAATATTATGGTGGCTACAAAAATTGGCAGCCACCATACAAATTGTAACCATCCATCACCTCTAACCTTCTATTTATTCCAACCACCACGCAAACAGGTGTCGATCTTTGAGAATAATGAAGAGGAGAGAGAGAAAGGGCAGCAAAGGTGTTCTTGAGGAGGTTTGCAAGGCCTTTAATGGAGAAAGTGAAAGAAATCGCCCACCCTTCCACCTAACCGAAACCCTGCTTTCGCCACCAAGATCTGACACGATACCACCCATAAATCTTTATTCTCAGTCAATTATAAATCTAGGGTATAATGAGTTAAATCGGGATTTGGGATTTGTGGCAAAGGGAAAAGAAAGAGGATAATCCAAAAAAGAAATTTTGTTGATCGATACATTTGTAATTAGATAGGAAATTTCTTGATCATTAAAATCACCTAATAGACTTTTATGAATAAATAATGTTCGGATTACTACTTTGGATTTACTTAACTAAGTCAAATTTATTCTCTAACTAGTTAGGGGTGTAATTAGGGGAAAGTGGGGGCAAACTTAGACTTAACTGTCTCACATGCACCGTACGTGAGGGTAATTTAGTCAATTTGCCCATAAAGTTGGTCGGAAAATATAGTAAGGAGTGCCTTAACAGGCGTTTTATTTTTTTAAAGGGGTGCCTTAACAAACTTGAAATTTTAAGGAGGTTCTTAGCAAGTTGAACCAAACTCAAGGGGGTTCGCCAAATTTTCCTACATATAATTATTTAAGGTCAAAGTGGTACATATCGTGCATTGGAGACCATGTAAAAGTAAATGTTAAGGTTTTTCTAAAACAGAGGTAGTATTAACTTTCAATCGATTGACCACCTTGTATAAAAAGTTCACAAAATCTCGTATGAGGCGGCCTCAAGGTGATGCCTCTCATACAAGCATGATGTCATACCGACGTCTTACTTGAATATAGAGGTAGCCTCACCTTGAGACGACCTTATACAAGACTAATTGTAAAAAGTCATTCGCCCCTGTTGATGAGAAACTGGCTTATTTTATAAGTTTCATGAAACCTCTATCCTAAGGCTTAAGCTAACAGTCAAATGGAATGAAATTATACAACAAGCTTAGATAGTTGCAGAGAACTTAACTTCTGCTTCTTTGTGGTTAGGCTAAGATAGCTTTTTATATTTCTACGTGCGCTTCTTTTGAAGGAACTCAAACTTTAGAAACTTTTCCTAACTACAACCTGCTTGCCTTGGAGAAATATTATCTTTAAAAGGTTGACCTCATATGGAAAACTTTTTAAGAAGTTCGTGAGTGAGTACAAAGTATGCTAGAAAGACTTGGTAGTTGTTGCGTGGCCAATTGTTAGACATGAAGCAGTTCCTGATAGCACTTTTAGCTAGAAACGGCGACAGAGTACATGTTGCACTAGATCCCAATATATGAAACTTGAATGTAAGTTAATAATTCTGTAATTACATGTGGTAATCTTAGTTACACTTGCATAAGGCAGAAAAGAATAATAGTGACTTTTGTCAAAATATAGTTAGCTCAATTTTAATGGAGATGTATTGCCCTTGATCTAGAACTTAGGATCCTTGTTAAGGATATGAAGCAAATACTCAATCTCCTCAACAACTTCTCTCATTGAAGGTCTATTCTGCCTGTTGTCATCTACACACGCAATTGCCAAAATTCCTAATGTTTTCATAGTTTCAACCTCTAACTTGTTTGCTCCATCTTGTAAGGAGGGATCAATAGTCTCTATGAATTTCTCCATTTTTACCATTTTCCTCATGTATGCAACAAGGCTTACATCTTCTACATCCCGATTAAAATCAATAGCCTTCTTCGTAGTGAGCAATTCAAGCAAAACAACTCCAAAACTATACACATCGCTTTTATCAGTAAGTTGCATGTTGCGGCAATACTGAGGATCAAGGTAGCCTAAAGTTCCTTGAGCACAAGTTGTAAGATGTGTTGCCTCAACGTCTACTAGCCTTGAGAGTCCAAAATCCGAGACTTTTGCATCAAGCTTCTCGTCGAGTAAAATGTTGCTTGTTTTAATGTCTCTATGGAAAATGGGAGGAACAGCTGAAAAATGGAGGTATGCAAGACCTTGAGCTGTTTGTTGGGCAATAACCAACCGATGTTGCCAAGTTAGTATCACTTTTTGCTTAGTATCATCATCTTTTGAACACGAACCATGTAAGTAATCGTGAAGTGTCCCATTAGAGATGTACTCGTACACCAAAACAGGATCATCCAATTCGACACAACATCCTAAGAGCCTTACCAAACGTCGATGGTTCACTTGACATAGAACTCGAACCTCGTTTAGTACTTGATCTGTGGCTTTGGTGTTACCAAGTTTTGCCCTTTTCACTGCCACTATAGTGCCATCATCTAACTTTCGCTTATAGACCTCACCAAATCCCCCAGAGCCAAGTAAATTTTCTTGGGAAAATTTGGATGTTGCTCTTTTGATCTTTGCTGAGAAAAGCTTGGCTGATCTACCACTTGTATTGTTTGCGTTTAAGATTTGATTGCGTTCTCTTACTAGTTGTTTGCGTGCCTCTAGTTTGATTCGCTGGTGTTGGTTGTATACTAGGAATGCAAAGGACACTAGGACTAGAATTGTACCTCCTGTGTATGTCAAACCTGAACGATGTAAACAAACTTTGCATTAGAGATTCGATCTCGTATTATGAGGTGTACAAAAATTGATATAAGACGGTCTCCCATACACATTATGTCCTAGTAATAAGGATTCGTTAGAATCTATAATGTTCTTCCTGATTTGTGGTATGTATTATACTAGAATACTGAAGTTTGAACATTTTACCTGTAGTGATACGCTTACGTCGTCTTTGTTTCCGACAACGTGCAGTTTCACACTTCACCTCTGTAACAAATCAATGATTTTGAATATTTTTGAGTTAAATGTTTATAAAAATTCGTTCCGAAAAAGAACTATATAAAAGGAACAAAAGCGTACTTGATTAACTATATATTTGCTTATTTAACTGTCAGACTAATGTGTCAGAACAGGTACTAGAAATACAGGAAGATTAATGATGACCAGGATGATAATTAAGGCAACTCTGTTGTTTACTCATCCTAGTATGATTATATACTAATATATGCTTAAGATATCAGGAACTGGCACAATCATGTTGTAATTAAAAAACCAATGTGAATGCAACTGTTGCCTAATACAAGTTAGTTAATGTTTCTGAAATTTTATTTGATATAATGCAAACAGATGTTTGAGATTGGAGTTGCTCCAAAACATGTGGGTCAGTTTATGACTTACCAGAATCTGATTTCAGAAGTCAACTTAGCTTGCCATTAACTAATGCATAAGGTTTAATGTTGTCAATTGTCATCACAAATGTAGATAGTTGACAAATTTGCTTCATTCTTAATTTAGTATTACTCAATGGGTGTGTTGTTTTTCACTTACTTAATAATTGGTTCGGTTTAGTTCAGTTCAGTGCAGTGAGTTCACTTCAGTTCAGACAGATACTAGCATGTATGATTATGTAGGACAATTAAGAAAATTAGACTTACTTGAACATATTCCATGAATAGGATCCCATTGAAACCCTTTCTTACACAGGCACCTCTTCAGTCCACTCCTAACTTCAGGTAAACATGATGACTTTGGCAACTTCTTACAGTCTGCAGCCTTCGTGCAGAGTGGCTCTGGAGGCGATCTCCACTGGACCGCCACTCCAGGCTCCGGCCACGTGCTCACTGGCAACGACGTTTCGAGTGATATCCCCACAAAACTCCTGTATGCTGAACATTTCTCCGCCCTCAGCTTTATATTATCTATGTTCTGAGATCCACCACCTGTATAAGCACAACATATATGCGCCCATCCACAGTTTCCTGCTGTCTCTCTATTTTCCTTCATATACCTACAGTCAGAAAATAAGGTTGTTCTCATCATTCCATGATTATATTTCATTACACAATCGATTAATTGTACTAACCAGCAACAAAATTAGTTACTACAATTTGGTATCTCCATCTAAGCCATTATTGCTGTATTGGTTGATTAATTTAACAGGTTCTTGATCATATAGTGAATGTGAAAATTCGATTGCAGTGATCGAAACTTATCTTCCATATGAGAAATTTTCTTATGGTAATTTTAAAAAAAATAAAAATGAATTGGTATTAGAAGAATTAGTCTTATATGCACAAAAACTTATATGAGACGGAAAAATAACACGAAACATATATAGATGTCACCACAAAAACTCATATAATACGGTGTCACCATGAGACTAGTGTTACATTTTAAAATAAAAGTGTTACTTTTAGATTACAAAGTATCAAAAATATGTTAGTTAAAGTGTTACTTTTAAATGTTTTACCATGAAACGGCCTTACACCGACCGTCCTAGAATTATACATATAGCATTGTCAAAATATAGAGAAAGAATCAAGCATATGTACCTGTAGCAGATACTAGAAGACGAACAATTCATGGCAGAAATGTAGGCGAGTGTAGTGCAGTTAAATTTCAGGATAGTGTTGTCACTGCTAATATTGAAAGGGAGTTTGTCATCAAGCCACAAACCACCAGCGTGGAAATCAGAAGTGACACAAGAATTGGCGACTTAATCCGGTGGACGGATTATTAGTCGTTGAGTCTGTAGGTTAAAGGAGGACACCATGTATGATGCATTGTGGAGAGCGTTGAACCATAGCGTTCCTCCGGTGCACTGGACCTTGTACGAAGGGTCACCGCAGGTAGGCGAGGTGCTGAGAGGGAATGGGACTTTTAGTTTGCCACAGTTGGGGCAACCGAACTCGGTGGCACCATAGACGGTGATGAAGAAGAGGGGAAGAATAACCAGATAGATGACTGGTTTGTTCTGCATTGTGGTTGTTTGGTGTTGAAGTGTGATGGTTAGAGCTGTGGGTCATTGTTGGAAAATGAGAGAAGAAAGAAGGGAAAAAGAGGGCAAGTTGTAAAGAGTAGTTTACTACAAACGAAATGCAGCGGATCCCAAATTTCATTTCTAACCGGTATACAAGTGTAACCTTTGGGATAGTTTAGCAGCTGGCTTAGGTTTCTTGGACAATTCATTCATCAATCTTGTGATTGTTTATTTGTTTGGGTCTTTTTATTTTGTTAACTACCTAATACCACCAGGCAGTGTACCACGTGGGAATATGCCATGAATGGATGCGATTGGGTGATCATAAATCATAATAGTATCAACGGTGAGTAGTAGGTTGTTCATCAGTCCAAACCCGGACAAATCAGACTACTCACGCCTGGTCTGAGACAAGACCGGACCTGAACCAGACCGGACCGGTCATCTCAATCATGAGAATACATGAATGTTTTATTTACCTTCTCATCTCATGTCTAACTGGTCCAACCCGGATCGGAACATGGGTCAAAAAGTCAGACCGACTAGTGAATAGCTTTAACGGTGAGGATTTGAATCTCGTATTGGTCATGGAACAATCTTAAATCTCTTGTTCAGTTGTCCTATTCTTTAGAGGTGCCTACAAGCCAACTCAAGGAATATGATAGTCATTGAAGTAGACGGTGATGGATACCCATGGTGTGAACCAAAAAAATCAGTATTGTGTGGATCGATTATAGTGAGTTTTGAAGAAAAACTAATCTGATAATTAGATTTACATTTGACAAGTGAAATACTCAACACGTACCGAAGGGAGAGGTTCGGAGATCAAAGAAATTCTGAGAGAATTGGGTTTAGCAGCTAGAATGCAGTGTGATAATTACCAGTAATATTTACACCAACAACCAGGGGATCGATTCATTGGACAACTGTATGTATGTGAAGAAGCAAATGTTTTGCGGATTGCTGATTCAAAAATCTCGTATGCGGCGGCCTCAAGGTGAGGCGCCTCATACAAGCATGATGTCATGATGATGTCATGCTTGTTAAAAGAGGTGGCCTCACCTCGAGGCCGCCTCATAAGAGACTTATTGTTTCCGATTTGGGCTCCAAATATCAACCTTATGCGCCCTATTTTGTTGTCATATATATGAGCTACACTGCAAAATCTTATGTCTAATCAAGAAATTAGTTTATCTCAGTGAGAATTCATCTGCCAAGTATACTTACAATTGCAAAAGCTGAAATAAAACAAAAAAGTATGGATGAAAATTATTTTCCTGTGACAAGCATTGCCTAATTACTAAGCCTTGGGGCGCCATTGTTGTTAAGGATGTGAATTAGATATTCAATCTCCTCAACCAGTTGTCTCATTGAAGGACGAATCTTCCTTTGATCATCCAAACACGTCATTGCCAAAACTCCTAACGCTTTCATAGTTTCCAACTCTACCTTGCTTGCTCCTTGTTGCATTGAAGGGTCGATAGCTTCGATCATTCTTTCCTTATTCACCATTTTCCTCATGTATGCAACAAGGCTTATTATATCTTCGACCTCTCTATTAAAATCAATTGCTTTCTTTGAAGTGAGCAACTCGAGTAGAACTACACCGAAGCTATACACATCACTCTTATCAGTAAGTTGCATGTTTCGGTAATACTGAGGGTCAAGGTAGCCTAAGGTTCCTTGAGCACACGTCGTCATATGTGTTACCTCAGTATCTACTAACCTCGAGAGACCAAAATCCGATACTTTGGCATTAAGCTTCTCGTCGAGTAAAACGTTGCTTGTTTTAATGTCTCTATGAAAAATTGGAAGACTAGCCGAGAAAAGGAGATATGCAAGACCTTGAGCAGTTTGTTTAGCAATAGCCAATCTATGTTGCCAAGTTAGTAATGGTATTTCGGATCCATGTAAGTGATCATGAAGTGTGCCATTCGATATGTATTCGTACACCAAAACTGGCTCCTCCATTTCGACACAACATCCTAAGAGCCTAACCAAATTCTGATGGTTCACTTGACATAGGATTCGAACCTCGTTTAGTACTTGATCAGTTCCTTTGGTGTTTCCAAGCTTAGCTCGTTTAACTGCTACTATGGTTCTATCATTTAACTTGCCTTTGTACACCTCTCCAAATCCCCCTGAACCAAGTATGTTTTCTTTGGAAAAGTTGAGTGCTGTTCTTTTGATTTCCTTTGCTGAGGAGAGTTTTGCTGATTTGCCACTTGTGTTATTTGCATTCAAGATTTGTTGACGTTCTCTCACTAGTTTCTTGAGGGCTTCTCGTTCGATTCGTTTGTGCTGGTTGTATGCTAGGAATGCAATGGATGCTATGACAAGAATTGTACCTCCTGTGTATGTTAAACCTGAACAATGTAAACAATTTTCATGTAAGATAATTGATGTCATTTCATATGGTTTAAGTCTCATAAGAAGGCATAGCTTTCTTCTTTTTTTTTTCTTTTTTCTTTTGTCATTTAATTTATCTACTACGAAAAGAAACAGGGCAAATTGCCATCCTTCACGTACTTTTGATGATACTCCTTTGCTTTCTTTGTTTTCGACAATGGGCAGTTTCACACTTCACCTCTGTAAAATGCAAAAGATGTTGAAGGATTTTCAAATAAAGTTAGTTGAAATTCCCTTATTAAGGGGAATGAAAGAGATAGTTATAACGAATTTAAAGTACAATAAATCAAACTCAAGAAACATGATTTGGGCTCTGTGCTCCTCAAAGTAATTTTTGTTCAGTTCTGTACGGATGAGGTGATGTGAAACTTATCGCTTTATTCCAAAATACAATTATGATGATGCTTATTATGTCATTGAAAATATTTCAAATCATACTGTCAAATGAGTCTAGTACCAAATATGTTTGAATGAATTTTAAACGGATAAAAATCAAGTTAAAAAAAATCAGTTCACTTCAGTTTTTTCCAAGGGAAAAGAGCAGTGTCTTACTAGAACATAATCCATGACTGGAATCCCACTGAAAGCCTTTGTTACAGATGCACCTGGTTTGTCCACCGGCAACATCATGCAAACATGACGACTTTGGCAACTTCTTGCAATCCACAACTTTCGAACAGATTGGCGCCTTAGGCAACGCCCACTGGATCGCTACACCGGGCTTCGGCCACTTGCTCACCGGCAACGTCGTTTCTAGTGATAGTCCTATGAAACTCTTATATCCTCTACACTTCTCTGCCCTCAACTTTATATTTTCTTTGTTTTGAGACCCACCCCCTGTATAAGAACAACATATAGGCGTCCCACCACATTTTAGTGATGTCTCTTGGTTTTCCTTCAAATACCTGCACTCAAGATTATGTCTATTTTGGTTAGACCTTCGATTGATATAACATAAGTTTGGTTGAATCTAATGATTTCTAGTTGACTTTTCAAAGTCAAACTTACGAGTTCTAAGTATTATGTTATTACCAAAAACTTGTATAACCGTTTCATAGTGGAACAGTATGACTTTTTGTAATAAATAAGAGTGACTTGTAGATACAAAGTCACCCTACCACGTCCCACACAAACGGTTTTATACAATACTTAATTAGCCTTCTAAAATAAAATACTAAATCAATATATTTAGTAGAGATACAAACAGATTCTCAATGTATAAATAAAGATGGAAAGAATTGAGCATACCTATAGCAGATACTATTAGAAGAACAATTCATGGCAGAACTGTAAGCTAGTGTACTGCAGTTGAATTTGAGAACAGTATTGCCACTGCTAACATTGAAAGGAATATAATCATCAAGCCATAATCCACCAGCATGAAAGGGCTCGTTCTTTTCAACTGAAAACTGGTAATTGGGAGAAACTGGACAAAACTGATAAAAACCGGAAAGTATAACTGGTAACTGGGAAAAACTGGGAAAAACTGGGTCAAACTGGGAGAAACTGGGTAAAAACTGGAAAAAACTGAAAATTGTTTAATTATTTCATAATAATACTAACAATAATAATTATACTAACAACAACAACAACAACAACAACAATAATAATAATAATAATAATAATAATAATAATAATAATAATAATAATAATAATAATAATAATAATAATAATAATAATAATAAAATCAGTAATAAAAAAATAAGAAAAATAATTATTTTTATTTTTATTATAATTATTAAAACATATTATTATTATATTATTACTATTATTATTATTATATTAATAATTATAATAAAAATAAAAATAATTATTTTTATTATTTTTTTATTATTGATTTTATTATTATTATTGTTGCTGCTGTTGTTGTTGTTGTTAAAACTTGACAAAATTGGGCAAAATTGGGCAAAACTGGACAAAACTGGATTTTGTAACTGGTAACTGGACAAAATTGGGCAAAACTGGACAAAACTGGAAACCAGTTGAAAAGAACATGCCCTAATGCAAGAATTGCCAACATAATCAGGCGTGTTAATTATCAATTGCTGAATTCGTGGATTAATGGAGGACACCATGTAGGACGTGTTGTGTAACGCGCCGAACCATAACGCCCCTCCGGTGCACCGGACCTTGTACGACGGGTCCCCGCAGGTGGGCGAGGTGCTGAGAGGGAAGGGGACTTTCATTTTACCACAGTTAGGGCAGCCGAGAGCCGCGAAGGCGGTGGTGAAGGAGAAGGAGAGAAACACGGCCGTGTTGAGATGGAGGAGAATGAATGAATGATGTCTAGTTTGCATTGTTGCGTGTTGATTGTTATGTTAGTGGGGTTGGAGAGAGAGAGTGGTGTTGAAGGAGTACTGAAGTACAGTGATGTTGGTCATCTTTGGAACTTGGAAGATAAGAGAAAATTTACCTCCCGGCTCAAAAAATTCACCCTGTATTTCACATTTCTCAACTAAAGAAACATGTGGGAACAACTCCTATGTCTAGCACATTGTCTGAACTTAATGCAGATGATCCGATCAGGGCTGAGCCTGTTGCAATTCTTGACAGAAAGTTGATTAAAAAGGGGAAAAAAAGGGGTGGTTTATTGGTTGATTCATTGGTCCAACACTACTCCTGCTGATGCTACTTGGGAAGCAAGTGATGATATGATCAAAAGGTTTCCAGAATTTGATTATGACGCTTGAGGACAAGCTTCAGGTTAAGGGAGAGCAACTTGTTATACGTCATTTGTGCACGTGAGTCACACGTGCTTTGTGAATAACAGAATTAGCTGGCTGTTAGAAGTTTGTTAGGACAAGTTGTTAGAAGGAATTAGTTAGTACAGTGAACAAATAGACTGCGCCTATATAAATCATCCTGTAATAATCAGAGTTCTTATCCAAATAAATGAAATACAATTCTCTCTCTCTCTCTCTCTCTCTGCTAAGCTGATGTTCATCTAGGCAATTTAGCTCAGGTCATCTTCTTCCTTTGATCTCTGCCATTGCTGAGCATCTCTCGAGCTCTCTTAGCTCCTGAAGTGCTGTAACATTCATTGATGTTTAGGATGTTACTGGAACTTTGTCTTTCTCCCCCCAAGACTTGAAAAATGTTTTAGGTATTGGATGTTTCTTCTAAGTGATATGCTATGCAAGTGTGCAGTTTGTAAATTTTCATCCTTGAGGCAAGAGGAACTGCTACAAACATGGCAATGCAAATATGCGGTCAATGCCTTGTGTCTGATGGCCTCTAGGAACTAGCCCCTTGTTGGTGCTACGTTGACGGGGCAAGCGCATGGTTGTTCAGTTAGTCTGATATGTTCGCTGTTGAACACGAGAATCCGAACATGATGTAGCGGGGGGTGCCTCGGTCGCCATTCACTTGCACCCTCTTTTTAAAGAGCAAAAAAAAATTGCGGTTAATTATTGATTTTTTTTCAATTTTTAACTTGGTTGCCTTTATAAGATTCGGATCCGACTATAATTGTAAATTTTTGGACCCGGATCAATGTTATGGAATTTAGTTGGAGATGTACTTGTGGAGTATGAATCTTTTTTTCTTTTTCTTTTTTTTATAGCTAGGGAATGAGAAATTTTCATTAATAAAATGATCATACCCACATGGTATCTACATTGGAAAATCTTTTAGAACAGATCTATAATATGAACGCGGAATTTGTTTACAAGACAATTAACTAAAAACTCTCTCAACTTCAAGATCACGGGTTCAATCTTGCCATGAACAACTATTGTTGTCTTTGCATCTTTCTTCAAAAAGGTTATCTTAACCAAGGTTGTAATTGCTTGCAAATTGAAAAACGTGTCGTGTGATAGATAGCAAGTATAATCGCAGATCCTTAATCTTCAAACTACAAATTGATAGAACTCGTTCTATAAACGAGTAAAGAAAAACCATAACGGAACTAACAAGACACCCACAAGATGGAGAGATTGATTTATTTTAAAAGAGAACTAACTATCAAAACAAAGAAACTAGAAGGAGATAGGATGCAAATCAAATGATAGAGGCCGGGATTGACCGTCGGTCGATCCCGACCAGCAAGAGTTTTCTGTTGGTGGCTAGGGTTTTGAGAGGAGGGAGAGAACGAAAATTTTCAGAACTCTCTCGAGTATGAATCTTTCAAATAAGATAATTCATACAATTATTTTCTTTTGGATATCTGAATCCTTTGAAAGGAGACAATTTGGGGGGGGGGGGGGGGGCGGCGTGAGCATGCCACAGCATAAATTCATCCTTTGGCTTGTTGCACATAATAGGCTGGCTATTGTTGATAACATGACACACAAAGGACTGATTATGGTGAAGTGGTGCAGTCTCTGCCATCAGGCTTGTGAGACTTGTTGTCATCTTTTTTTTTTTTTCAGTGTTCCTTTGCTCAGGAGGTGTGGGGGCCTATCTTGGCCTGGGTGAAGATGAAGAGTAGATGCTGGGGCTTACGACATGACCTGAAGTGGTTTAAGAAGTACCAAGTAAGCTAGGTAATATCAACATGAAAGTAATAATTTTAAGCTCTTGTGTAGCAACTCAGGTTCTCAAACTAAGTTCTGTCACATGTAGCTCGTTCAGTCTACCGTCCCCACTTCACACGCTACTTCAAGAGCTTAACTTCCTTTAGGTTTCACATCTCAAAACATGGACTACATTGCTGGTACTGACAGTAATTACGGCAAATCGGCAATGTCCCTAGCAGAGGTCCGTCTAGCATATTGCTTGGTGCATAAATAGGCTCAAAATACTTGGAGTCTGGCTGGCAACTTGAGCATAATTTTACCAACTCTGGAAATCGTAAAATTAGCTATTCAGGCAGAAGGTAACAGAAGAAATCGCTCACCAGATAGTCAAGATGCTTTATGGGGGAAATGCACGTGTAGCCGCAGTTCACAAAATCGGACTACAACTGCAGATTTACTTTGCAGAAGCTAATCACCAAACATCAGTGAAATTACAGATACAGCTCTCTAGCGTGTAAGACAAATCTGAATGTGGAGACCCATTGGCATTTGAAGCAAATGTGTACTACTGTACCATGATCACCTTGTACAAGGTGCCAAAAACTTAAAAGAAGGAAACTGAATAGAGGGGGCAGGGGGCAAGGAAAAAAGGAATTGGCATTTACAAGTGAGGTAGGAGTGAGTGTAGAACATCAACCCATCGTGGTAAAAATGACTGCAACATGATCCATTTAGACTTTAGACAGAAGCCAAAATCCAAAACATCAGATGGGAAGATATGGCAATAAGAAACCAAGTCATAAAGGCAAAGGTTACAGACACTTGATATTTGCCACAAGGAAGTGTCTCTGATCTGCAGAAGCCAAGGTCCTTGGAATACAGAACCACAATTCCTGCTGATGAGCATGCAGCTGCAAGTGATAAAGTAGCCGTGACCTGGTACAAAAGTGATACTGTGAGTCTATCATAATGATGCAGAAAGCAATGGTGGAACCAAAGGGTATAATCCACCTAAAAGAGGAAAATGGCACCTCTTTGTCGAGAAATTTAATTGTGAAGTATTAATACACTAGAATCAAATAGTGGTGGTGGTGGACTGGTGGTGGTACACTACTACTAATAGCAGTAATAACAAAAACAACAAAACTAATAGTGTCTACAAGAATGAGGATGATAAAAAGACCCACACAGTTCTTGTATAATTTGTAATAGTGCTTCTGTAGCAGATGAATTACAGGATACGAGATATCAGACTTTTTACGCGTCAGACGCTGCTTGAGATGCAACTGGTTCAAGTGGAGCTGTCTTCACTCATGATTGCTTGAAGGCCAAATTATGTGCCATTCAAGTTTTCAATCAGGTACTGATATAAATATTGTGCTTGAGTTGGGGTAGTTCCAATAGATCAGTCAGTCCCAGTTAGAGAAAAGATGGTAAGTGTGCGGCTATGGCCTGCAAGAAATGGGTTCGAACATGGTTTCTCTAAAGGAGGTGTTCAATTGAGGATGATAGTTCTTGCTGGGCAGATAATCTTGACCTAGGAGGAAATTTTTTACAGATAAGTAAGCAAGGTCTGACATTCTTGAGGATTTGCTTTACACTGTTTTCAAGGAGGATGCTTGAGCCGGCTCAACGTTTTGAAGTTGGTGCCTGCGTAGGGTGAATAATATGCAGAATGGGGCATTGATACCATGGGAAAGGTAATTACCCTTGGTCGTTAGACTTCCTCTAGGAAGAAGGGTAATCTGGAGCTAGAGAGTTATAAATCTAGGATGTGGTTTAAGCAATGGTTTTATGAATAAGCACTGACATATAGTCTTATTCTCTCAGGTCCCTTTCATTTAAATCAACTGTATTTTTGTACTTTTTTCTCTTCTAATAAAAATCTTTTTCATATCTAAAAGAATAGACTTTATGACAGCCTGACAAGACATTTCTACCTTAGTTTTTTATTTTTTATTATTATTATTTTTTATTTAAGGGAAAGCATTTTTACTTTCTTCCCCTTTTAAGCTAGTTAGCCTACAGATCTTCTTCCTCACATTTCAATTTAATAGTGATATATCATGAAAAAAAGAAACAGCAAAAACTTTAAGAAGACTCATCGATGATGACTTGATGAGGCATTGTCATATCGAACTTTCAACTATAAAAGTTAATGGTCTCACCTTATTGGGAACAACCACATTGTACTATCTGGTATGAATCCAAAAGAGTAAGAAGATATTTTACTACTATTCAATAGAGAAGGAAAATAGAACGGTCAAAGCTCAAAAGGAAAGTGATTTTACTTCCAGTATTTCCAGGGCAGCAACAAGCCAACAACAAACACTCACAAAAGCTCTCATTTTATTAGCTAGTAATTTGAAATCCCATCATGTCCTAATGCTTCAAACATTCAAACCTTTTATCAACATATGTGACAATATGCTCTGAAACACTCACAAAACCCATCATGTCATTAACTACTGTTTGGTGTCTACCTACTCTAAATATACTAACTCCTTATCCTGTCATATCATATGTGATAATATGCTCTGAAACTTGTTTTTCCACTATCATTAGAACTCCTACTCGAATGAAAAAATAATTACATCTAGAAATACAAGTTGTCAGCAACAACTACGCTAGGTTGATCCTGCAGGCAGAGGCAAATTTTGCAGAAGAAATGCAGCCTTTTCTATTACAAGCAATGACGCTACTACAATGTTGACAAATTTTTAAAAACACACAATTGTGGAGAAAAAAAAAAGAACAAAAAATGCTTTCATAGGATGCTGCTGAGCCTTAACATTAAGTCCTGTTAATACGAATGTCAAGATGATGAATTAAGGAAACCACACTTATGAGAGGTTGCAGGATGTTGTGAATTATTGAACAAAGGGCATAATTGTTCATTTTCATCTAAAAAAGCCGGGCAGCAGGCAGCAGCAAATCATTAGCATGCCAAAAAAACGTCCTATCATCATTGACAATATCTCCACAACCTACCCTAAAGAAAGCTCATACCAATTCACAAATTGAACGATACATGTTCCTTCCAAGTTCCATGATAAAAGAGTTATCTAGAAGGACCTAGCATTCTGTTGGGAAAGAAGGAAACAAGAGTAGTAGTTTACTGATGTACGTACCCAGTCACCAACAACAAACAGGCTCACTAGGACAGGACTTTGGAGGTCTCTATTTATCCTCAAGGCATAGACATCAAGGCACGCGAGTCCAAAGCTCCATAGTACTTGTAGCCCCATAGATGCAATCAAATAGCTGAGTCCAAAGCCATGAATTAGAATAATACTTAGTGAACAAATATGATAGGCATCGAATGAAGAGAAGGGAGATGAAAGATCCATTCAATATCAAGCGGTTTTTACTTAATGAATTTCCAGCCTCAGTCAACATATAAAGAATATACCCTTACCCAATGCAGAAGCCTAGTGAGAGTCATCGGGGGTAATGGTATGGAATGGTATAGTAGTATACACATATATGCAGGCAAGGTAGATACAAAACCATGGAGATTATTAGTATAACTTTTAAACCATAAAGAAAAGTCCCAACCAGCCCATATTTCAATAGGTCTCCACTTTAGAAGCCAAAGCTCAAAAAGCAATTCTCCATATGAGCAGCAATCAGCTCATATTATAAAACTTAGGGATTTCAATCCATAAATGTGTCAAGTATTAAAGAAGCCAGTGTCAAGTAAAATGGTAAATGAACTATACAGGAGCCATTTGTATCCTAATGAACAAACTCCCTTCAAAGTTTCAAACATTGATCCTATCAAGGGAACCAAAAAAAATGACGATCTTCGAGCCTCCCAAGGACCAAAACAGAGAATGACATTTTGGTTAAGCTTTCGGACTCCCTTCCGTGGTTAGGAAATTTTCAGTCAAATGCCAGTCCTCCCACAATCTATTAACACTTGAATTGTTGGGTTAAGCAGAACAGGAGAGCTTAGGATTGGGATTGACTATTTTCAGTCAAATGCCAGTCCTCCCACAATCTATTAACACTTGAATTGTTGGGTTAAGCAGAACAGGAGAGCTTAGGATTGGGATTGAGCATTATCCAAAGAAGAACCTCAAAGTACAATCCAGCTCGTAAACAATCGGAATTTGTAGTCCTCCGGACCTAGCCATCCCGATTGACAGGTTTCTAGTCAACTATGACATCAAATTATTGACCCTATTCCACCAAATGTCTTAGCTCCCTGTTTTCTTGTTCAAACTCCCAAAGGCCAGAATCCACATTTACCAAAGAACACTGTAGACAAGAGTACAAGACTAACAACAGGCTCTCCGGGTATTTGGAAATTTGGATATTTGGTACGGGTTGGAATACAATGAAGAATGAGTGGAAAATTTTAACATACCTTATTTTAAGAAAGAAAATACATTTCCCTGTTGGGCAGAAAATGGAATCATATTTTCCCTTTACCAACTAATTGATGGCACTATATGATAATACTGGAGGAAAAGATTTCCCCATGCTAAAATAGAACATAGAAGTGAAAATGTATATCCAAGTTCGAGCGCCCTCTAGGCCATCAGAGCTCAGAGGTTTCCTTGGCCATTAACTTCAAGGCCCGTGGGATTAGTCAGACAAAGGCCTGATATCCAAGTTATCTAAAAAAAGGAACTGATAATTATATTATCAATCGTCAGCCACACATGAGAATACCCATCAAGGCATCAACCATTAGTGCATATCCAACGTATTCATAGGTCACTATGGGGATGCAAGTATGCAACAGCTGTCATTTCTCACCACAAGGCAATCCAAGTTCCCCACTAGCTAGATGCCAAAGGATTACTCACTTTTAAATGGGTCCAAACAACAATTCTTCTATACTAATGAAACGTGTGAAGATTTGGTTACTTCACCAGCTCAGCAAGCATATGTTTTCAAAGTCAGGTACTCAGTTCAATGAAACTGAAAACTGATACCGTGTCTACTGCCTCAATTCACGTCATGTGTTTACTCTCTCCCTCTATCTAAGGAAGTTGCTTAGAGGATCCACATGAAGATATCTCCTTCAACCATTCCACATTTTGGGATTAGTCAAAACTATGTTTTGCAAATTGCAAAATTGAAGACAAGAAGATTCCTCCGACACTCTATGGATCCTCCAACACTCTATGGATCCCAACAAAGTCATTTCTAGAACAGGAAATACCAACTTACAGTAAAGATTTATTTAAGTTCCCTTTTGACCTTGCTCCAAGGAAAGAGACACCAGAAAAAAGGACAAAAAAATATCCATACAAAGAGCACCTGTCTAAGTGCAAAAACTAACAAACTTCCTAAGGCCCTAAAACTGTGGCATCATAAACACACTCTTTGTTTGGAAGTTTAGTCGGGCAAGGAAAGCGAATGAAAGGAGAGGAAAGAATGCAGGAACAGGGAAACATTAAACCTGGCTGGTTAGTTCACTATGGAGAATGAATGGGCAAATTGTGTTTTTCTAACTGAAATAATATTTGGCAATTTCCCTTCCCTTGTCTCCCAAATTTACATGAACAAAATCCAAGAGATTGCCTCATGGAGAGGAATGAAGGGGAATTTTTGCCTTCCATTATTGTTCATTCACCTCCCATTTTAACACCTTTAAAAATAGGCTCCAAATTCCAATCCCATTGTAGCATATTTCTAAACCCTTAATTCACATTCTCAAACAAAAACAAAGCTACCCAAATGCAGAAACTGAATTCAATCAATTTATGCACACTTTAAATGAAACCCATTAACCAAACATAGACAAGCAAACAAAACAACATTTGAACACCTTTTGAAATACGCTCCAAATTCCAATCCCATTATGGCAAATTTCTAAACCCTTAATCCACATTCTCAGACAAACACCAAGCTACCCAAATTCAGAAACTAAATTCAATCCATTTACAAACTTTAAATGAAACCCATTAACCAAACATACACAAGCAAACAAAACAACATTAATAAGCTACCACTAAATGCAAGATAGAGAAGAGAAAAAGGGGAAATAAAAGAAAAGAAAAAATACCAGAAAGCAGTGTAGTTAGAAAACCCAGCAGCTGAAACCATAACAGCAATTGAAACAGCAGCAAATCCACACTGCCCTAATCTCAACATTAGCCCAGTTTTTGTCCCTGGACTTCCCACCAATTCCTTCATCTCTCTCTTTCTCTCTCTTTCTCTATCCCTCTCTCTCTCTCTCTCTGGAACAAGGGCCAAACGGCCCCTTAACCCACCAAAGAAAACCTAGATTTCAGAGCTACTCATCTCTTAAAACCACAATTATTCCCCCAAGTTGCTCCTTGATCTCATGAAAATAAAACCCACGATTATTGACAAATGACTATAAGTGTGCCAATTTTGAGGACCTTTTTCAGCATAAATTGAAGATCTACCTGTAGAAATGGAATTTTGAGCTTGATTAGTTAAATTCAATCTACTTTTCTAATTATATTCACTGGGTTTATCTTATGGTTATTGATTTTTCTTTCTTTTAAACTGAGGTGCTGAATTATGGTAAGGTGGTAGTGGTACGAATGAGTGAGAGAAATAATTTAGTTATGGGAATTTGCTTTTAGGGACTCGATATCTTACGTGGCTTCTTGTTTTTCAATTTCTATTTTCACTTTTTCCATGCTTGATGGATTTTGTTGTTTTGTCGCGTGGGATCTCGGACTAGTGCCACTAGCCCACTAGGCCTTTTTTGTGGCAACTGAAAATACAACTTGGCATATTTGGAATCCAAAATATGAATGCCCGTCCGCAGTGATTACGAGTTACAACTTTTTAGTTTTCAAATACTTGCAATGTACGGAATTTTTTTTATAATTTAGAAAAGGAGTAAAAATTAAAAATTTCATAATCGTAGTTTTTATGTTACATTTTCCTTAGTAAAACTACTATACAGACTTTCGCCTTAGATAATAAGTTACATATTATTGTAAACCTATGACAAATAATATATTTGATCTTAAATAAAAGAGCAATAAAACATAATTTTTGGTCATACCTTTGACATTTTATTTCTATACATCTTTTATATTTTATCTCTTTCTTCATTTTTTGATGTGGGACTCGTAATAACCATTTTTATTACCTCCTTCGTGAAACTTATAATAAGTTAGCAACGGTTATCATTAGTTTTTTTTCCTTTTCTCGCCCTTCTTTCATTGTGCTTGTATGAATGTTAATGGTTTAATCACTCATACACTTTTTTCGATGTGAGACTCATTGCAAGATCAAACGTATATAAATGGTTGTTAGCCAAAAATAATCAATATCGATAGAACATGTTACACTGAATCCTGACCAAAAGGCTAAGGAAGGTCAAATGTATGTTTTGTTTAAACCCTAGCATTGTATCTATATACCTGTTCATTGTTTAATTTCTCATATATTTTTTCAATATGGGACTCATTACAATATGGCATATAAGTACTTGTACCCAAATCCGACATCATCTTTTGCCCATATTACTGGAGAATAGGAACACAATAAACATTCCAAATTTCATTTGTACGTATTGCAAACATTTTTTTTTTTTATGGAGTGTTGAAAATACTTTTTTCTTTTCTTTTCTGATGCAACCCATTTTTCTAGCACCCCTAAATTTTTTTTCTTTATGGCCTACACATATACAGTTGAACGAGTTAGGTGCTTCTAATATGATTTGTAACTTCTTCTTTTGAAAACTAAAAAAAGAATATTATTCATATTAGGAATTAAAGTAACCTTTGGGTTTGGGTTGACCCATTAGGAACAACTAACCAATTTTAAACTGATAATACACTTGATCTTAGCTTAAAGGTCAAGAATTATGTACTTAGCTTCCAGCTTGATTACTCGATCCTTTGGTTTTATACATGTTATTTGCTTTATTTTTATTTTTTTTTCTTTTCAATGTGGGACTTAAGGTGATATCTATTTTTAAAATGTGCATATTGTTTGCTTCTATTTTTTCCTTTTTTATTTGGCATCATCTTTCCTTTTCTTTTTGGAATTTGAATGCCTTCGGTTCTTTCCTTTGGCATTGACTAATTCAGCTTATGCATGTATTCTGCCACTTCCATCTTTATTTGTTGGCATAAATAATTATAGTAGGTAATCTTAAAATTTAAGTATTGTGTAAAATAAACTGAAAGTTTTTTTTTTTTTGTGCGAACAAGGACTAGACCCTTAATTTTATTCAATGACGGAAATCAATCTTGGCTTTGCAAAGCCTACATTATCCTCAAAGAGGATATCAAAGAGCCTAAAGATGGCTCATTAAACAAAACAACATCCTCATTACAAAAAAATAAAATTTGCTACCCAGTCCGCTACGCGATTGGCTTCTTGATAGACGTGATTCACACGAACCTCCCATGTAGTGCCGACAAGCAAGGCTCTGCATTGCAGAATGATGAAGTAATTTGGATTCCATGGTTGAGGGTCCTCTCGGAGTGCTAGTACCAAGACCTCTGAATCAACTTCAAGGGAGAGCTTGGAAACCCCCAAATCTCGTGCTACTATCAAACCCCGAAGAGCGGCCAGTAGCTCTGCTTGGAACGAGGTGCAGCGCCCTGACTTGATGCTAAAAGCCTTTACAAAAGCTCCAGTCTCCGTTCGAAGAATAGCCCCTCCACCAGCAAGGCCAGGGTTGCCTTTCGAAGCTCCGTCAGTATTCATCTTCATCCAGCCCTCAGTTGGTGTTTTCCAGCTCACCATGATCTCTTCACGTCTGCGCTTGGTGGTTGGGATTGTAGCTTGCTTAAATTCTGCAGCTTTGATGTAGTCTTCCACTCTTGCCATAATAAATTACAGCTTGTTACCTGGGACTTCAGTTTCTTGGCCGAAGGAACGGGCATTACGCCATCTCCACAGCCACCAAACTCCAATAGCAAATTTGGTAGGCGAAGTACCACTGGTAGCTAGGTTGTTGCTGATCCATGTATCAAAAGCACTGGTGTAGAAGGTGTTATAATCAATTGGGGGTTGGAGGAGACCCCAAACTTCCCATGCACGAGGGCAGTCCCGAAGAAGATGACAGCAAGTCTCCGACGGGTTTCCGCACTCCGTACACGCAGCCGAACTAGCTAAATTTCTTCTCATTCGATTCTCATTGCATAAAGAACTTTCATGTAAAGCTAGCCATAGGAAGGACCTACATTTTTGAGGTGCATGGACCTTCCATACGAGCTTCCATTTATCATGAGTCGAGTTCTCCACCGGGCTACGAATGATTTCCATAGCTGATTTGATGGTGAATTGGCCCGACATGCTACCTCGCCAATATAGCTGGTCCCCTCCATGGGACTGGGAGATGTGATGAGAAGCAATCCTCTCTAGGGAAGAGGCTGGAAGCAGGTGAGTAAACATGTCCCATTTCCACCCATTATCACTCCAAATCTCCGCAACAGTGCAGTCGGAGATGGCGTCATCAATAGGGCCCAGGGCGGCCTCGCTTAGGGGCGAGTCCTCACCCCATGCGTGATACCAAAAGAGGGTCTTGGTACCATCTCCAATAGAGGCTTTTACTCCGCTCCGTAGTGTTGGAGCCCCATGTAATATGCCTTTCCACGTGTGTGAGGACTCGCTTCGAGGCTGAAACATGTCCATATCTGCTCGGCCACTACAGTACTTGTGACGGACCACTCGCGACCATAGGCTAGGCGCCTCGTTAAGAACTCGCCAGCCCAATTTCGCCATGAAGGCCGCATTGGACTGCCTAGCTGAGGGTATGCCCAACCCAAATAAACTGAAAGTGTAGTCCCTTTTTTAGAAGTAGGTAACTGTAGGTAATTTTTAATGGGTATACTTTCCTTTATCTGGATTGGTTTATATTTGTTTTTCTCATTTGTTGTGATCTCAATTTTTTTTATGTACTGTTAAGACTTGAGAGAGACAATTAATCAATTGTATATACCTGATCTTAGCCTAAAAGCCAATGAATGTGTGATTGACTTTAAGTTTGATCCCCTAATTTTATTCGTCTTACTTGCTTCTTCCTTTTCATTTATGTTTAATGTGAGACTCATAGTAAAGTGGTAAATAAGTAGTATTTATGTACAAAGCTTTTAAATTGATAATAATAAAAAAGACGCTTTTAAATTATTTGGGAAAATTAATATATGGGATTTTGTTTGTAATCTTGACATGATTTTCGTTTTCTAAAACAGTACTCGTACTATATTTGTACCATTAGTAATATTTTTTTTTTGGTGAAACATTAGTAATATTATTTGACCATCATAACTTGCCAAATTTTTGGTGACTGATACTTTTGGTGCACTATATATGTGGATTGAGGCATGAGCCCACAAAGACCCATAAATATAAGTTTTTTTTTACTCTAATAAATGGAAGTCAATAAAATCTTTGTATGGTAGGATTTCAGTGCTTCTTAAATTATGTACGATTTTGCTAACTATTATCCCAAGGGCAAAGGTTAAGCTTCATTAATTGCTACAAACTCTCTTTGATTAATACAAAATACTAATTGTGCTAATTAATTCGTTTATTAGCATACCAAAAATACCCTCACCCCTTCATTCACTCTACTTCAGTTAATTATTTGGATTTTGGAGTCCCCAAAAATTCTCAATCGTCCACCCGTTTTACACGTCTCTCTCTCTTCTTCACAACACACACTGTCTCTGTCCAACGGCACGTCCTCCACCGGCCAACGGCCCGTCCTCCACCGGCCAACGGCCACAGCCATTGAAGGACCCTACCACCGACCACCATCAAACACTATGTAGCTACCATCCTCCTTTCCCACTCTTATACGTGGTTCATCTCAGCGTTTCCTTCACGTATCACCCTCTTTCTCTCTCCTCAACCTCCCATGGATTTTCATTTTTCAAGGTGGAGTTCTGAATTGTTGGTCTTAGTTTTGGTTTTATTCTTATTGACATTCTGGTATGCAGTAGATGATGATGGTGGGATGAAGAGATAAAAAAAACAGTTAACACTTTATTTTAGGATTCGATTTTCTTCTTTTTGGACATCATATCTTTCCCAAACCCAGTAGCACTTCATTTGTTTATTGTAAATTGTAACCTTTATTTGGTTGTAAGTTGCAAGTTTTTGGTTTTCAATTTTTTTTATCTCCTTATAGAATTTTTATTTGGAGTTGAAATTTTTTCCGTTTATAGTTGTTTACTTTATTTTCGAAACTGAAAACTAAATAATTGGAAAATGTAAAATTGTCGTTTTTAGTTTTCAAAATAACTCAAAACCATCTCAAACGTGTCCTAAGAACGTCTTTTCACCAAAAGAAAAAAATGTAAGAATGTCTTCTCCCGAAAGAGTATAGTGATTAAGAGATCGGTGCAACTGAAAACTGGAAAACATAAACTGTGGGAGGTGTAACTGTCCAACTCGCATTCTTGGAGTTTCAAGAAGCTAAAGTTAAGAGAGGTGCGGCTTTACAGTGTGTTGCTATTCAAGATGGTGAGATACAAAGTGGACTGCTGGTCCTCCTCCTTTCTCTTCTAAAGCAGCATACATGGCTATTCATACTATTGCCCTAGAGTAACCTTAGGCTCGATTTATATGGGGGAGAAACTGTTATCCTAAGCACTCCTTTACTACATGGCTTCGTATGCAGCAAATGTTACTCGCTCGAGATAGACTCTTGGCTCGTGGCATGGTTGTTGATCTTAATTGCAGTTTGTGTAATTCTTCAACCGAGTCACATGAACATCTGTTTCTGCAATGTCAGTTTACTCGTAGTGTGTGGTAGCAGGTCTGTGCACTCATTTAGTTCAAGAACCCTGCTACTAGTTGAAATGAGCTGATTACTTGGGGTTTGAAGAATGTGAGAGGTTCTTCTGCTCATAGATTCATATGTAAAATTGTTGTGACAACTTGTTTTTATCACATTTGGGTCACTAGGAAAAGGGTCATTTTCAGACAAGAACAAGCCAATTTAAATGTTGTGGCTGCAAGAATTCGATATGAGATGCATATACAGCTTAGTAAAGTAGAAATAAAAAAAGTAAAGACACACAGAAGAATAGGAGGCCGTGTGTGGCAGTTGACATTACTCCTAGATTTATACAGAAATAGTTTTGTTTTATATAGATGCTCAAATTGAGGTAGAAGGGTTGTCCTAGTTGGCTCCCTTGTTTTGTTCACTTGATGCAAGTATTACAAAGCTTATATTTTTGTAATGAAGTACACTCACATTTTACCAAAAAAAAAAAAAAGGTTTAGTGCAACATCTTTTTTTGAGATTAAAAACAAAACATCTCTTTAATTTTTGGCTATAGACCCATATGGTTTCTAGCTCACTTTAATTCAATTAATGAAAATTTGATTTACATTTCCGTTAGAAACTTATTATTTAAACATTTCTGTCAATACATAATTACAATAAAAAAATATATGTTTTTAGAAATATATGTCAGCGTATCTTCATTAAAATAAATAGCTCAACTATAACATATTCTCCAGCATACCAATTTGACATATTATTAACTTTTGTAATGATGCCTTGATTGTTGCCATATAGTTTGTGCAATCAATGTCGATGAGCCATACTTTTTTAGTGCTCGGTATTGAACAGGAGCAAGCATAAGAGATTTCTCATAAAATCCACACGGTAGAAACGCATCTTTTCTTTCACGTCTAATTGAATTGGGCTTATCATTGCTACTGAGATCCTGTTTTTTTGTTTCTGATATCTTTTTGCTGTTGTTTTTGCCATGTTTGGAAGGAACCTTCTATGGCTCCTTCATCTTTTATAGACACCTGTCAGTTCTGTCGTAATCCTTTTTTTTTAATTCAAATTCTTTAATCTACTAGTTTTCAAAGTCCCTTCTTAGGTTTTTATGTTTAATGGGTCTAGCTTTTTCTTTGCTTTTAAACTGCTTTTGGGAAGTGTCTTGAGGAAAAATAGTATGTTGTTGCTTTTGCATCCTCTGACATACATCTTCTAATTTTCCTTCTTCCTTTTTTATTTTTGGTTTGGCAAAGAGGAAGTTATTTCCTCTTTGAGCATGACTAAAGGGCACCTCCTAATGCCCGACCTCGGGCATTCCACGAATTAATTCGTGTAGGTGCTCCTTAATAAGTTTGAACTCATGACCTAGTGTACAAGTTACAACTTGTTTACCATTGAACCAACACCTCTTGGATATTTTCCTTCTTCCTTTTTTTTTTTTTTAATTTTTTTTGAAAAGGCAAGATAACTAGGTAACCAATCAGGTTAACCTAAGGTGTCATGTGCCAATAAATTGGCGAGAGACTGGTCAAAATAAGTTGACCAAGTAAGAAGATGATCACAATTATGGCCAAAATTGGCCATAAAGTCCGTTACGGCATTGGCTTCCCTGTAGCAGTGAAGGACTTCTACTCTATCAAAGTAATGAAGATCTTTCTTACTATCAATGATCACATTTTGTATTTCCCAAGGGATATGCCATTCTGTTCTAATAGCCTTTATGACTTCCAAGTTATCACCTTCAATGGTGATTTTTTTGTACCCCATTGATCGCGCTAATCTGACTCCTTCTCTTAAACCAATCGCTTCTGCCATAAGAACTGAACTACTATGTAACCCCGACAAATTCGCAACGATTTCCTGGGAACTATCGACGTCGCTGTGCGCGACTCGACACCTCTGAACCGTCCCGAACCAGAGTGGATGTCATTGCAACATTTATCACTAAGGAGTAAATGCTAAGCAGAAAGAAAGACTAGGCATCAAAAGGAGCTTACTAAGGAACTAAACAAACTAAACAGTTAATATCAAAGTTGTCTATATACTGAGCTAAAGGCCATTAAACCAAATTTATTACAACTTGCCCTCAAAGGGCAAAATCCAATAAAAATCCCAACGATCTAAACTGAACATAAACATTTCTAAAAACCGACGTCAACTCTACCTTCCAAGCTGTACGTCCTCAATCAACTAAACCTGCACTTTGGTTTCCGTTACGGAAACAACATACAGAAGAAAAGAAAAGAAACAAAAGAGAAACAAAAATCAGATAAACTGAATAAACGTCATCCGTACCCAGTAAAAACATTTCGCAAACCTTACCTGAGGTTTTAGAAGAATCATTGAAATTCATTTGCATACGCACATAAGCATATAATCAAGTATACGCACAACGACATTCTTTTACATACAATTCTTGTATAGTGATCATACAAAATACGACATAGACAATCCGTCTTGATTAGAGAGATGTAAGAGAGCGAATAGAATAGTGATTACCCATACTGTTCATTGAAGAGACAATCACGCCATGGACTTAATGACTCTAGTATGCACACTACCTCTAGTACAATTACACGAGCCTAGAGGACTTAATAAATGGGGAATGATCCGTCCCAGACACACTGCAAGGTGTCCATAAGTAACTTGGGAATCACTCATCCCTTGAACTACACCATTAGGTGCAATCCCGATTGCTCGACTACTCCTAGGGATCCATTAGGAGTCTTACTCTCATTTAATTCAATTCACATAGTTTGCATTGGTTGACATAAGTGGTACTACGAGACCACGACTTACTAATCCATTTCATGCTCTTGACAATGAATAATAAATACAGACGATAATGATAATTCAACACGATAAGAATTAAACATGCTTTAATTCAATAACGACTATAATTCAATAATGATGACAAATAATGTCTAGCACAATTTTGGCAGCACTTCGGCAGGGTAATACGATATCCAAAAATTCACAAATCACCAAAGACATCCAACGATAATATATAGGTGCTCACTAGCACTCAATAATACCTATACCAATTAGCATATAATTAATAGCATTATAATATTAATAATTCGCTATTCAACAATTGTCCAATAATCATCATATGGACTAATTAATTCCCAAAATATGCTAAAATCAAGATGCTAATTATAACTCATATTTACAGAAGTGAATCATGCTTAATAACTTCATAATAACGATGATATATTTTAATCATGCTTTGCATATTAAATTCGCAACAAATTCCCAATTAGCACATAACACATCAAAATAGTATTGATGGGGCTTTGGAAGAAGGTAGGCATGAGCGCTTATCACTAATACACTACCAACAGTAAGTATGCTCCAACAAATCGACAATAATCACGCTTGCTCGTTAGGTCCTAATTAAAAATAATTACCGAATCAGTATTAATTAAATACGAAAATACAAACAGTAACGAAATCTCAATCTGATATTTTTATTAAATTTTTTGATTTATTTCAACCAATCTAGGCTTTTGAAGATTCGAATTTCGATTCCAAATGAGTGCAGAAAAATAAAAACATTAAATCAATAATACTGAAAATCGAATTAATAATTACGAAAAATATAAAAACGAAACCCTAATTTCAAAACTAGGTCTAGGACACGGGTACCCATGCATGGGGCCCATGACCCGACCCTACATCACCATCACCACCTACTAGCCACCATGGCTGGTGGTGGTGGTCGCCGGAGCTCTGGCGAAGAGGAGAGAGAAAGAGAGACGAACGAGAGAGAGAGCGGGAGAACGAGAGAGAGGGAGTAGGCGGCTGGGCCACCCGCCCGTCACCACCTGGGCGTCAGCCCGGTGACCGAGCGACCGCGCGTGAGGCCGCGCGAAGGAGGAGAGCCGTGGAGAGGGAAAGAGAGAAAAAGAAAGAGAAAGAGAGAGAGGAGAGAGAAGAGATTACCGGCGTGAGGAGGAGGTGGCGCCGGTGGTTCTCCTGTGAACTGGGCGGCTGAGAGGGAGGCTCGGTGGAGAGAGAGAGGAGAGAGAGAGAGAGAGAGAGAGAGAGAGAGGGAGAGAGAGAGAGAGAGAGAGAGAGAGAGAGAGACAGAGATTGCTTGAGGCTTTTGGCTCAGTTTGCAAAACTGATCAACTGTCTCACCTTTTCCTTATATAGGCCCTCAGTCAACCCAAATCAAATACTACTAAGTTTAGGAATTAATTGAATAATTTTCTGATTTAAAAATCTAATTAAAGCTAATTAAAACTAATTAAAACAATATGAATAATTCTTATTCATATATAAAACATTTTAATTAAACTCCTCAAAATTAATAAATGCAATTTATGAAAGTCCCATAATAATAATTAATATTATTATGGCTTTAATTGAATAAATCGAATCATTGAATGAATATACGATTTAATCTTCGAAACTATTTATAAATAATTTATAATACGATTTAATCTCCGAAACTATTTATAAATAATTTATAATACGATTTAGTTTCCAAACCAATTATAAATCAATATAATAATTATAGAAAATATTGGGGTATCACATTCTACCCTCCTTAAAAGAAGTTTCGTCCCGAAACTTAAGACATGAAGTAATCACTTCTCAAAACAAAACGAGTTTACCTATACGAAGGACGCTCTTCATAAGTCAAACTTTCATCGAGATCGATCGTTTCAGGTTGAACGACATGAGTTGGATCATGTACGTATCGCTTCAACTGAGAGACATGAAACACACTGTGGACTTTTGCAAGTTCCACAGGCAAAGCTAATCGATAAGGAACCTCACCAATCCTTTCCACAATCTCGTAATGACCAATGTAATGAGGACTCAATTTCCGATACTCGCAAAAGTACCTTGCTTCCTACCTCAAACTCTTAAGGTCTATGACCTCTATCTACGTACGATTTCTGGCGATCTTGTGCACTACGCATCTTCGCTTGAATAACTTTGACCACATCGACGGTCTGCTGGATCATCTCAGGACCCAAAACTGCAGTTTCACTAATGTCGTTCCAACAAACTGGCGATCTACACTTCCTACCATACAATGCTTCATATGGTGCTCGATCAATGCTTGAGTGATAGCTATTGTTGTAAGAAAACTCGATCAACGGAATGTGTGTATCCCACGAGCCTTGATACTCGAGAGCACACGCTCGAAGCATATCCTCCAGGGTCTGAATCGTTCTTTCCGTCTGACCATCAGTCGCAGGATGAAAAACAGTACTGAACTTCAATTTGCTTCCAAAAGCTTCTTGCAATTTCTGCCAAAAAAGAGATAGAAATCTCGAGTCTCTATCTGAAACGGTATCCTATGGAACACCATGAAGTCTCATGACTTCCTTGACGTAAGCATCCGCTAGCTTCTCCATTTCCCAAGTGTCATTCATTGGGATGAATCTCGCAACTTTCGTCAAACAATCCACAACTACCCAAATGGCGTTGTTCTTCTTCTGTGTCAATGGTAAACCCATGACAAAGTACATTGAAATCGAATTCTATTTCCACGTAGGGACCTCAAGCGATTGAATCATTCCACCAGGTCTCTTGTGTTTGATCTTCACCTTCTGGCACGTCAGACACTTAGCCACTAATTCAGCGACATCTTGTTTCATACCTTTCCACCAGAACATTTGGCAAAGGTCTTTGTAAAGCTTGTCTCCACCAGGATGTACAGAATAAGGTGTATTGTGAGCTTCACCCAGAATCTGACTCTTGATCTCCGGGTCATTCGGTACACAGACACGATCGCGAAATCTCAAGACACCGTCTTGACCGATAGAAAAGTCCTCGGATCTACCCTCGTCCTTGTGGCGTAGAATCCGTTGAAGATCCTCATCTGTTCTCTGTTTACCCTTGATCTCGTCGAGTAAGGTTGGTCAAACTGACATATGTGCTAAGGTACATTGAACGTCACCTTTCAGCACAATCTCCACGTCAAGACTCTGTAAGCCACGAATGATCTTCTTCGGAAGTAATAAAGCAGTATTCAACATATGACGAGTCTTTCTACTCAAAGCGTCAGCTACCACGTTAGCTTTTCCTTCGTGATACTGTATGTCGATGTCGTACTCTGTTAATAACTCTAGCCATCTTCTTTGTCGCATATTCAAGTCCTTTTGCGTGAATATGTACTTGAGACTCTTGTGGTCCGTAAACATCTTGACAGTAGAATCATAAAGATAATGTCTCCAAATCTTCAAGGCAAATACGATAGCAGCGAGTTCTAAGTCGTGAGTAGGGTAACTATACTCGTGCTTCTTCAGTTGTCTTGAGGCATAAGCCACTACCTTACCATGTTGCATCAAAACACAGCCTAAGCCATGCTTAGACGCGTCACTATAGACTTCGTACCCTTCAGTTCCCGATGGCAAAGTCAAAATCGGCACGCTTGTAAGACGTTTCTTCAGCTCTTGAAAAGCAGCTTCACACTTTTCCGACCACACGAACTTCGTCGTCTTTTTCATCAAGTTTGTCATAGGCTGCGCTATCTTGGAAAATCCTTCCACAAACCTACGATAGTAACCATCTAACCCAAGAAAACTTCTGACCTCGGTCACGCTCTTTGGTGCGGACCAGTCTATAACAGCTCTAATCTTTTCCGGGTCAACAGCAACTCCACTCTTAGTCACCACATGTCCTAAGAAGGAAACAGTTTCTAACCAAAACTCGCACTTCGACAGCTTGGCGTACAACTGATGCCGTCTCAAAATCTCCAAAACGGTTCGCAAGTGTTGCTCGTGCTCATCAGCGCTCTTCGAATAGACCAAAATATCGTCAATAAAGACAACTACGAACTGATCGAGATAAGGCTGGAACGTACAGTTCATCAAATCCATAAACTTCGTAGGTGCGTTCGTCAACCCAAAAGGCATCACCGTGAACTCGTAGTGTCCATACCTCGTTCTAAACGCGGTCTTTGCAATGTCAGGCTCGGAAATCCTGAGTTGATGGTATCCTGAACGTAGATCGATCTTGGAGAAAACAGTCGCTCCACGAAGTTGGTCAAAGAGGTCGTCAATCCTCGAAAGTGGATAACGATTCTTTATCATGATCTTGTTCAACACTCGGTAGTCTATGCACAGTCTCATACTACCGTCCTTCTTACGTACGAACAGAACAGGAGCACCCCAAGGCGATACACTCGGGCGTATGTATTCCTTCTCCAGTAGTTCCTCAAGTTAAGTTTTCAGTTCTTTCATCTCTGCAGGAGCCATATGATACGGAGCTTTTGAGATCGGAGCATAACCTGGAGCTAAGTCAATCGTGAAGTCGATAATGCGTTGCGGTGGCATTCCTGGAATCTCGTCTGGAAAGACGTCAGCGTACTCCGAAACAACTGGAATAGGTTTTGAAACTTTGGCTTCTTGACTTGTATCCACTATATGACATAGGTAAATCTATTCACCTTTAGTCATACACTCCTTTGCTTTTATGGTTGCCACTACCTTCAACTTTGGCTTAACCACGACTCCTTTGTAGGTAATCCTCCTACCCTTTGGTGCACGCAATGACACACGTTGTTCAAAGCATTCAATCTTAGCCCTATACTTGGCTAACCAATCCATTCCCAAAAAATCACGTCAAAATCCTTCAAATCCATCTGAATCAAATCCGCAGGCAAATCAGAACCAGCTATCCTAATCGGACACTTTTCATACAACGCTTTACAATTAACAATCGTTCCATCTGGCATCCTAATATTTGCACTATACAAAGAAGTAGGCTCTAAATCTATCTTAGATACAAAGCTCTTAGAAAGAACAGAATGTGTTGCACCACTTTCAAACAAAACAAAAGCAGGTTAAGAGTTAACGAGAAAAGTACCAGCGATCACATTCGGGTTCGCTTCAACTTTATTGTGGTTCAGCACATAAACCCTTGCATTTGCCCCTCTATTGTTGTTGTTGTTGTTGTTGTTGTTGTTGTTGTTGTTGTTGTTTTGCGCGGGGTTGGCAGGTGTGCGAAGTAGTGCTTGATTATTCGCAGCACGAGCAGCAGTATTGTTGCGATTGTTGTTCTTGTAACCCCCATTTCCATGGTAGTTACCACCATTTCCGCGATTAGCATTTCCATTTCCATTTCCACCACAATTAAAGTTATTATCGCGGTTATTGTCGTTCCTTCCACGACTCCAGCATTCAGAAGCTTTGTGACCAGGCTTTTTTCACTCGTAGCATTGAAGTACATAGCCACGACAGTTCTTGCCAGGATGCGTCTTATTGGAGCGACTACAAGGCGTATTCCTCCTAGCTAAGATCGTAGCTCTATGACTATTCGAGTCACGATTCCTGTTCCCGTTGTGGTTCTGACCACCTTGGTTGTTGTGACTGTCGTTGTTCGGGCTTGGCCTCTTATCTGCGCCATTCGATTGGGAAGAACTCCCTTCGTCACGTTTATGCTTTCCGAGCAATGAATCACGATGATCCACAACACGCTCTTGGTTCAAGGCTTTCTCGTAAGATCCTTGGAACGTCAGCGAATTTCCCATAAAATAACGCTGAATATCCCACTTCAGGCCATCTTCGAACCTCTCGACCCGTTCAGCTTTGGTCGTCACCAAGTTAGGTGCAAAAGCAACAAGCTCGTTGAACTTTGTTGCGTACTCAGCCACAGATAGCTTTCCTTGATAGATGTTCTTGAATTCCTGTTGCTTCTGGCGACGGACGGCTCTTAGATAGAACCGTTCACGAATAGACTCTTTGAACTCGATCCACCCATATTCCTGAATGGTGAGTAGATCAGTGCCCACATCGCTCCACCACTTGTTAGCCTCACCCTTCAGGTAGTACGTAGCGGTGTTGACCTTCATGTTGTTGGGACGATTAGTCGCCCTAAACAACTTCTCGAACTCTATTATCCAATTCTCCAACTTGGTGGGCTCAGAGCCACCCTCAAACGTCGGAGGTTTGAGTGCATCGAAATCCCTAAAGTTGTGCGTCTCAGGGTTCTGCGCGTTGTGATCTTGCTCTTGGCGCTCTAGCTGGCGCGTGATGTGCTCGACCACGTTGGTAAGACCTACTTCTAGTCTCGCGAGTCGGTGGTTGGTTGCCATTATAACAAATCTGAGACATAGAAGAGGAATGGTTGATCACCATTTCAGCAAAATTGACACATTCGACCCAATTTGAGGTCTGATTGAGAGATATAGGTTATAATTGAAACCAATCTCTTGACATTTAGCATATAGCATATAAGTTTCAATGATCGACCTTACATTGTAGGTCTAAGAACAAATTCTCAACGATATCATATAATCAAATGAAATAGTCTTGCAATGAGACAAATTGCAAGTAAATAGTAATCATAATTATTTGTTGCCTATGCAACTACACCAACATCAAAATTGACCACGTAGGGCCATCACAGTAGCTAAAAGTTCAGTAAAACTCAAGTAAAACTAATAAGGCAATAATCTAGTTCTACTTGACACTAGAACACATCTTCTTCGCGCTGGGGGACTCGTCATGATCGTCCTTCCTCCTAGGCTTCACCTCCTTGCAGGGCGTGTATGGATAAGCATATCCAATGAATTTCTGGGGCATGAAACGCTTCCTAAAATCATCTGCATGCTTGCGCTTCTTGGTCCAGCAGTACTCACACATACCTTTCGGCGCAGGCGCTAGCACGTGGTTCACCTTCCACTCGAACTCGGATAGGCATAACTCAGCTACGACGCCTCTAAAGCAAAGAGACCATCTTGTACCTCCTCCGTACTTCTTCTCGTGCAAGTGACCGCTGTTGGAGACTACGTCGTCGTACTTCTCCTTGAGTCCAATCCAAGGATGGATGTTAGGCAGACCAGCCAGCAGTAGCACTACCCATAAGCCTTCATGTAGAATCGTGCGATTCTCGTACTGATAACGCTCGATTGTAGTGTAAGCACGTCGTATATAGATACGTAAATCTTCCAGCTCAGCATCAGTAGCAAAGAACGGCTTCACAGGAGGAGACCAATTTGCAGCATGAGTAGGTGCAGGAGTAGGCGCGATGTTGTTGTCTCTCTCGGCGCTAGTATCTTCCAATTTCGGCATGTCATCATGCTCTTCCGGCGCTGTATGCTCAGAGGGATCTTCCTCTTCATCAACGTATGCAGCAAGTGCGGCAACTGGGGCAGCAATAGGCGCGGCTACAGTCGCGGGGCGTGCGACCTTGTTGCGTACGATGATCACGCGTGCGGCGCGATCTTGCGCGGGTTCATGGCGTACGTTCACGTCGTTTCCTGTCGATTCGCTATCCGATGAAGCTACGTATTCCGCAGAGGGTGCACGATGGGCTAGGGTGCGTGCCCTTTGGTGTGCGGTCGTCATTCACGTGGTCTTTCTTGTCCTTACCATCTACAGGTAGACAATCAAAGAATAAGAACATTATAAATCACAAGCAAAGTGATTTCAAATAATTCCTATCTTCTAGGACTACTACGCTCAACGGCTTTAATTATATTTTATTTTTTCCAAAATGAAACTAATCTTTGTTAACTCATTAATTAATCTTAAGCAACCTTTTTAAACCTAGGGCTCTGATACCATTTGTAACACCCCCGAATTCGCAACGATTTCCTGAGAACTATCGACGTCACTGTGCGCGACTCGACACCGCTGAACCGTCCCGAACCCGAGGAGATGTCACTGCAACAGTTATCACTAAGGAGTAAATGCTAAGCAGAAAGAAAGACTAGGCATCAAAAGGAGCTTACTAAGGAACTAAACAAACTAAACAATTAATATCAAAGTTGTCTATATAGTGAGCTAAAAACCATTAAACCAAATTTATTACAACTTGCCTTCAAAGGGCTAAATCCAATAAAAATCCCAACGATCTAAACTGAACAGAAACAGTTCTAAAAACCGACGCCAACTCTACCTTCCAAGCTGTACGTCCTCAATCAACTAAACCAGCACTTTGGTTTCCGTGACGGAAACAAAATACAGAAGAAAAGAAAAGACACAAAAGAGAAACAAAAATCAGATAAACTGAATAAACATCATCCGTACCCAGTAAAAATATTTCGCAAACCTTACCTGAGGTTTTAGAAGAATCATTGAAATTCATTTGCATACGCAAATAAGCATATAATCAAGCATACGCACAACGACATTCTTTTACATAAAATTCTTGTATATGATCATACAAAATACGACATAGACAATCCGCCTTGATTAGAGAGATGTAAGAGAGCGAATAGAACAGCGATTACCCATACTGTTCATCGAAGATACAATCACGCCATGGACTTAATGACTCTAGTGTGCACACTACCTCCAGTACAGTTACACGAGCCTAGAGGACTTAATAAATGGGGAATGATCCGTCCCAGATACACTGCAAGGTGTCCATAAGTAACTTGGGAATCACTTATCCCTTGAACTACACCATTAGGTGCAATCCCGATTACTTGACTACTCCTAGGGATCCATTAGGAGTCTTACTCTCATTTAATTCTATTCACATAATTTGCATTGGTTGACATAAGTGGTACTACGAGACCACGACTTACTAATTCATTTCATGCTCTTGACAATGAATAATAAATAACGACGATAATGATAATTCAATACGATGAGAACTAAACATGCTTTAATTCAATAACGACGATAATTCAATAATGATGACAAGTAATGTCTAGCACAATTTTGGCAGCACTTCGGCAGGGTAATACGATATCCGAAAATTCACAAATCACCAAAGACATTCAACGATAATATATAGGTGCTCACTAGCACTCAATAATACCCATACCAATTAGCATATAATTAATAGCATAATAATATTAATAATTCGCTATTCAACAATTGTCCAATAATCATCATATGGACTAATTAATTCCCAAAACATGCTAAAATCAAAATGCTAATTATAACTCACATTTACAGCAGTGAATCATGATTAATAACTTCATAATAATGACGATATAATTTAATCATGCTTTGCATATTAAATTCACAACAAATTCCCAATTAGCACATAACACATCAAAATAGTTTTGATGGGGCTTTGGAAGAAGGTAGGCATGAGTGCTTACCACTAATACGCTACCAACAGTAAGTATGCTCCAACCAATCGACAATAATCACGCTTGCTTGTTAGGTCCTAATTAAAAACAATTACCAAATCAGTATTAATTAAATACGAAAATATAAAAAGTAACGAAATCCCAATCTGATATTTTTATTAAATGCCTTGATTTATTTTAACCAATCTAGACTTTTGAAAATCCAAATTCCGATTCCGAATGAAGGCAGAAAAATAAAAATATTAAATCGAAAATACTGAAAATCGAATTAATAATTACGAAAAATATAAAACCGAAACCCTAACTTCAAAACTAGGTCTAGGCCACGGGTACCCATGCATGGGGCTTATGACCCGACCCTACATCACCACCACCACCCACTCCGGCGAGAGAGAGAGAGAGAGAGAGAGAGAGAGAGAGAGAGAGAGAGGGAGTGGTGGTGGTGGTCGCCGGAGCTCCGGCGAAGAGGAGAGAGAAAGAGAGCGAAAGAGAGAGACGAACGAGAGAGAGAGCGGGAGAACGAGAGAGAGGGAGTAGGCGGCTGGTCCACCCGCCGGTCACCACCTGGGCGTCAGCCCAGTGACACGGCGGTGGTCCGGCGACCGAGCGGCCGCGCGTGAGGCCGCGCGAAGGAGGAGAGGGAAAGAGAGAAAAGAAAGAGAAACAGAGAGAGGAGAGAGAAGAGATTACCGGCGTGAGGAGGAGGTGGCGCTGGTGATTCTCCGGTGAACTGGGCGGCTGAGAGGGAGGCTCGGTGGAGAGAGAGAGAGAGAGAGAGAGAGAGAGAGAGAGAGAGAGAGAGAGAGAGAGAGAGAGAGAGAGAGATTGCTTGAGGCTTTTGGCTCAGTTTGCAAAACTGATCAACTGTCTCACCTTTTCCTTATATAGGCCCTCAGTCAACCCAAATCAAATACTACTAGGTTTAGGAATTAATTGAATAATTTTCTGATTTAAAAATCTAATTAAAACAATATGAATAATTCTTATTCATATATAAAATATTTTAATTAAACTCCTCAAAATTAATAAATGCAATTTATGAAAGTCTCATAATAATAATTAATATTATTATGGCTTTAATTGAATAAATCGAATCATTGAATGAATATACGATTTAATCTCCGAAACTATTTATAAATAATTTATAATACGATTTAATTTTCAAACTATTTATAAATCATTTATAAATCGATATAATAATTATAGAAAATATTGGGGTATCACATTCTACCCTCCTTAAAAGAAGTTTCGTCCCGAAACTTGAGACATGAAGTAATCACTTACCAAAACAAAACGAGTTTACCTATACGAAGGTGTAAAACAATTTCTAGGACAATAACATATGCAAGATGAGCAAGTACGATCGTGATTCTGAATTGATTAGCATGCACCATGCAATGCTTGAACGTGTAATTCGTGCAAAGCGATAAACAAAACGAAATTTCGAGGCGTGACATACTGCCACAAGGTGTTGCACCCAAAAGAGCAACTTCTCCTACTTCATTTCGTAGTACAAAACCAGTTGCGGCCTTCCCATTATTAATTTTTGATCCATCAAAATTTAACTTTCTTCCTTTAACACCCCTATTGGACAACCTCCCAAATGTTAGACGACCAATAAAGATTATGATGAACCAAAAACTGTAATATTCTCATCCAAAAACTAGATGAAAGTAGCATAGAAGTCGTGCTTCAATTTTATTTTTTTTTCTTTCTCTTTTAACAATGTTACTAGTGTGTACACCCGTGCGTCGCACGGGTAAGAATTTATTTGTTAATCATTTGATAAACTACTAATTAACAACAATATCGTTTTTTTTATCACGTGTTTGCCTTATTATTTTGTAGTGCGTCATATGTGTAGCTATGACTAATATTAGGAGTAATTTATATTTTCTAATGGAGAGTATAAAAAATTGTCATATAGTTCACTTCTAAAGATAATTAATATTTTGCTTCAAGACTTAGGGTGCGTTTGTTAGAGCTTACACGGTCAAGTTAGTTATTAGTTTTACTCTATTGTTGTAGACAAAGTGGGAGCTAATAGTATTTGTTCCCTGTTATTGGAAAGAGCGGAACTTCAGACATCAAAGTATCAAACCTATATATCCACTAATAGAACTATTTTAACTCAATTATAAATGCTTACTAATTATACAACAATATCTTTATAGGAAGCTATATATATGGTTCAACCAAATACATAGAGTTCACATCTTTTTTTTTTTTTTTTTTTTTGCTTGGCAATTGAGTTTAGAGAAGGAAGAATAAAAAAGATCATACACTAAAACATACAGAGGAATCTGTTTCTGATACTGCTAATCTCCGTCATTGATTGGCCCCTTTTTTACTTGATGGTCGTCATTCAAAAGCCTGCCTTCTTCAGCTCAAGCTTGTAGCACCTTTTAACCATGTTAACTTCAAGGGCTGTCTTCCTCAGCTTGTTGCAATTGTCAGCGAAAGTCAGTTCCCTTTTTTATTCAAGCTTGTACCAACAACCCTTGTTTCCAAACACAACATGCCACATCCAGAAACTTTTTGCTTGTATAGATCTACAATTTATACCTCTCAGGTTGCTTCAGGTTCTTAGGTGTTGGCACTCTTGGCAGTTCCAACTTACACATATCGCCCCACATAAATCTTTTGGAAACGGGTCTTAAACTGGAACCATGCCAGCAGATTGGTTTATGATCTATACAAACAATCATCTTTATGCCAAGATTCATATTGCAGTGAGTCAGTACTCTCATTTCATAAGTGTACTGTAGCCTGTAGAGTAACCTATGAAAAAACTCCACCCATCTAATTCAGTATGTCATATATATTAAATCAATGAGACCCAGAATGCAATAACTAAATGTTCAGTGGAAATGAAAAGACAGCCAACACACCAAATAATCTTTTACAACGTATTGGTCACTATGCTTAGCATCATTATAAGTCTGGATACCTGCTTTATTATTAATCCAGCATTTTACAGTCACTACAGAACAATCAAGGGATGCATGACCTAGAATTCAAGATCTTAGCAGATGCATAAAGAATAGTTTCCTTCATATGAATCTAACCAAATATCAGGAGAACCACAATACTTGTATGCTTCTCCTATATTTTTCATGAATTTGTTTTGAGTCCCTTTATTACACCGTGTATCATATGAGATATCTCAGCTGTCAACACCTAGTAAATGGTGCCCACTCACATCACCTTACTGACTTTTCATCAAACTGCATCTTCATTTCAACCAAAGTACCCACCTTCCGAAAGTGGATTACAATGTTATCCATAATCTCTTCAAATCATACCAAAACAACAGAGAAACTATCTTTAAAGTACCTGGTGCCAATCCTCGAATCACACCCGTTCCAAACCTTGTTCCAAAATCCAAGCCTTTTCAAGTTCTAAGCCCCAATATTCCTCAATTTCCATTTTGCACAAAGATGCACTATGCACAGGCATATGTAACACAAACTTTTATGGGATAAAAATATTGGACCACTTACCTTGTCTGTCATTTATAGAGTCATTTATAGAAACCTTTTAGGTTTAGCAAAATTGGAGTTTAGGAGGAGGACTAAACATAAGAAAGAAACTTAAATTTAGGTAAACCTGAGATCATGACATATTCTTGATAAAATTTGTTACGTGATTGCTGAGAAGAAAACTTCTACTTAGGTCAATTCAATCGTTTAAACTACAAAACCAACCATTTCTACTGGACATATCTACCCTATATCAGTAGCCCGGACAATTCTGATTCAAACAACAGAAGCTGCTAAAAAAGTGCAGTTAGATCATGATTCTTCCCACTTGAGAACATTTTGGGACTTGGGTGGATCTTGTTATTTGTCCCTTCCAAATTCACCTAAATGGCACTAATATGTGAAGATTTTATTTTCATGCACCATCTTATAATGTCAATAATCTCATAAATGCTCTGGAAATTTTCAATATCACGTTACGTCCACCTATAGCTGCACCCTAACTTTATTATCAACCAAGAAGACAATCCATGTTCCAGTCATAAAGAAATTAACTTACACCATCATCGAACAGGTTTAAAGGAAAGTGGGACACTACCTTGGAATGCATATCAGGCAAAGTAAATGAGCACCTGGTAAGTGCCTATGAATCCAAAAAATCAATTTACAATCGGTCAGTGGGATGTCATGCTAATTAACCTGAGAAATGCGGGATTATATGAACATTGGTTGGGTTCCCTTGAAAAGTAAATCTAAACTTTTAAGGTTCATTACTTCTTTTTGGATGGGGCCAGGTTCATAACTGAATGCAAATTATACGAAACTATCAGAAGAAAAAAAAAACTATTAAGTTAGAATCATTACTGCACAAAAGTTTTTTCCTTTCCTCATATTATAATAGCCCCGTCTTCTCACAAAAAAAGCGCTAAAAAATAATGAATCATTCACCCGCCTATAACATACCCGAACACTTGCTCTATAATGGGTCTTTCAGTCACAATTCCTCTTGCTATGTATCATCAACCACAGAAAAATCTGCAGCATTTTGTGAAAAACATAACAGCCAATTAGATAAGCCTATGACTGGAAAGAGGAAGACGATAATTAATCAATATTAATAATCTGGGTTGGAACCAGGGAATGTGAACGAAAGAATGAGGACAAATTTCAGAAGATAAAGCTGAGAGGAGAATAAAAAGGGCATCAGTAAGAGTAATTATGGTTTAACTGGATAGATTAAGAAATGTAGATGAAAAAATCAAGGAACACAAATAAATAAATAAAATGCACAAAAGTAAGTAGTATATCATAATGTGTAGAAGATGAATCCAAGAGAAGTTAATTAGCGATGAGTGAGGGCATATAAATCATTTACTGAGATCATTTTATTCAGATTCAGAGTATTTGTAACTGAAGAACAAACAATAGGTCAATCAATTGTCATTAATTTCAAACCAAAGATGAGAGAATTAATAAATTACCTTTACAAATTTGATGGCATAATCTCTGACCATTTCACAATTCGTCAAAAATTGTTAAGGCAGAGTCAAAGCACTTAAGAAGTTGCAAATACAATCCAGGGATAAAATCAAATCAAATGGAGCATAAATGGGGACTATTCTAATTATCAGCAACTTTGTCCCTAATATAAAATAACAAAAGGGAAACATTAAAAACAGATAAAGAATCATCAAACCGATGAGCTTACTCTTTCTCCAGATCATAATCTTCCTTGTCCAGAATACAAAAGCTTTCCCATGATGTTCACAAATCACATAGCATTATGATCTGTAATGATAAATCGTTTTGGTGCTAGATTGATTAGTCAACAAGGACATTTAAGTAGGGACTATTATTTGGGTCGTTCCCTTTTGTTTGTGTTTACAATAGTAAAAATGATTGCTCAAGCAGTCACGACTTTGATTTGTTGAACTACATCGCACGGTCATTAACTTTGATTGGAGTTTACTTCTTTCACCATTTCAATGATTAGAATGTTAAATTGGTAAAATCAAATGACAAAAAAAAAAAAAAAAATTAACTATTTACCAATTGGGAGGTTTCTGTTTTGTTATTGCGGATGGAACAAAACATCAACTATAAGATTTGGGCATTTACACAGAATGCTAAGCAAATTTTAACAATTTACTTATATACAAATTGAAATAGTTATTGAGAAGTTACCGAATTTTGCTTCCTGCATTAACAGAATGCTAAGCGGATGGTGGTTGCAAGTGTCCACGCCTGCTTTTCAAAGAAGCCAGGACCAATTCAGTATATGAGTGTCGTTATCAATGTGTAGAATATTGTCATCATTGTCAAACATGATCCTTAAAGAGTAAAATTTGTAGAGGAAAACAATGGCAGTATATCAAGACATGTAAGAGCAGAACACAGTTAAAAAGACCGCACTGGTTCATACTCAAATCTAACCTTTTACAGATTTCTTTGCGTACAAAATCTATAAGAGTTATTCAGAGTGTGGCATTAGCCACCTTTTTATAGGCACAAAATTTGAACAGACATGTTGGTTGGTTAATTTGGTTAGTCATCAATCAATAATCAGTTAATACTAATCTACGGAGTACAATAGTAACCGCCAGGAAAATCTATATAGTAGTAATTGCCAGAAAAAATAATAAAAATAGAATTAGTTGGAAAAAATTCAGTTATTAAAATTGGTACTTTCATGGCAGCAGAATTTGGATTTATCACCCTATTAACATCTCCAAATACATGTTGCAGAAACAGATTTCAATTATCTTCATATGACAAACCATCAAGAAATACACCTTCTCTTCACTGTCAATGACACACTCCATACGATGGCAAGAATCGCAACTTATATAAACATCCTTATCACCATGTTAGTATTTCAATTGATTACATGTTCAATCATTAATGGAGCAAAACACCCACGGAATAGGAGCAATTCAAAACAAATCCATAGGCCACACAACGTACACCATATGAAAGTCCACTTAACAAATCAAACATATGACATTTCATCAATCTAATTAACACCCAACTACAAAATCAAAGTGCACAAAACTTAACAGAAACGCAGAATCTTTGGGAAGTTCGAAGTAAGTGGGACCTTTTCAGCATCAGAAGCTGTAGCCTATAATCGTCTCCTGGCGTTGTTGATGGTGGTGGCCAGGAGGCGCGCTCCACCATCGCCCGAGATCGGCCTCCAAACCCTTGATTTTAGGTTTCAATCAACATGGCGGCAGCGGGATTGGTGGTGGGAGGGGGACGGTGGTGAGCGGATGCTGAGTTAGGGGGTGGTGGTGGAGGGGGGTGGAGGCGGTGAAGCAGGGGTGGTGGCGGTGGAGGCGGTGAAGCAAGGTACAATGGCAGGATTGTAAGGTAGATGATGATATGGGCTAATCAATGGAAGGATTTGTAACGTTTGACGGTTTATGGGAAACTGAGAATGAAGGGAAGTGAATAATGGTTTCTCTTCAGAACGTTGTTTCTCTTCACTCTTTAGTATCCCTTTTTCTTTTCTTTCTTTAATTTTCTGGATAACCATAAAAGATGACATGTCATTTTACACATCAGCCCACACATAGGACACATCATCGTACACGTCATTTGCTGATTTGTCAAACTCTGGTTTAATATTTGTGTTTTAAACTAATTATATAGATTCCCAAATCCCGGTATATTTATCATTTGGTAACTTTTAGAGAAACAAAAAGTCTTGTGTGAGACCAACTCATAGAAAAATGGGGTCACTTTTTAGCAATGTAGGGGTCACTTATGGTGAGCAGTGACCCTTACTTCATTGAAAAATGGCCCCCGTCTCACCAAAAGTTACAGAAAGACCTTCTTATAAAAGTTTTTGTGTCCAATGCAAAAACTTCTATAAGACAGTCTTTCTGTAACTTTTGGTGAGACGGGGTCACTTTTCAATGACAAAATGGTTACTGCTCACCATAAGCGACCCCCACATTACTGAATATTGACCCCAAAGGAGACAATAGTTTGTTACATCTTTCCAAAGCTCTTATCCAATGCAAAAACTTCTATAAGACAATCTTTCTGTAACTTTTGGTGAGACGGGGTCACTTTTCAATGACACAATGGTCACTGCTCACCATCAACGACCCCCACATTACTAAATAGTGACCCCATTTTTTGGTGAATTGGTCTCACACAAGACTTACTGCTTATCCAATTTACCGCGTATTAAACAGTTATAAGCACAAGCATAATTCTGTACCTTTATTACATGTAAATCTGAACATGTGGAATAGTGAACGCAACCATTAACCTTAAATTAATTGTCATTTTCTTCCATTTGAGTTAGTAACTAAAGTTTAAAAATTTTAGGGGCTTGAGTTTGGTCGCATCCAGAGTACTCTACCTATTGCCTCATGCTTCGGGATGGTTATTGGCTGCAGATATGATTACCTTACTTCATCTTACTGTAATTAAGTTGTTTCGTGCGCCAATGCGCGATGTCGACATGGTTTTTGGTGGTAAAATAACCATTTGATATTTCAATTTTCAAAGTTATTGTAAATATTGGATATTTAATGAATTGTGTTATGAACTTGATCTATTTTTCTGGTTTTATGAATATAGGTATCACTAATGTAAGATTATGATCCTAAACTTAGAGCACACACTACCTAGATTGATCACATATAGCGGTGTTCATTTGGATTGGAGTTTCACCTAAAAATGTTATGATATGTTGTGTTATGTTATCATAACAAAACACCACATACCATCTTGTTCGAAACATCATTACTACGACATCAGCTCTATGATAGCGGCTCTGTGTTAGCTGCTGTCGTTGGTGTAAAATTAGTGGAAAATTTCTTAATTTTTTTTATACCTCTTTCACAGCGGTCGGTCAGGAGCCGCCGTTGTATATGCTTAAATTACAGCGGCTCCAGGTCCACCGTCGTGGTAAAGGCTATCTAACAGCGTCTAAAACAGAGACGCTGTGTTAGTTATAATTAAAAAAAAAAACAAAATATTAAGATGATCACTACTCAGAAAAAAATCACTAACACTCTCTCACCAGGCCAACACTATCTCTCTCTCGTTAACACTTCCCACCTATCGCCATTACTGCTCACTCGGCTTCCTCAACCGTGAACTTTTTCCCATCGCCATTACTTTTGTTCTCTTTCTCGTTCCCATCGCCATTACTTCCACGCGAACGAAATACTCGAACCCTAAGCCGAATTTGAAGAATTCAGGTATTGCAAATTCTCTATTGTTTACCTTCAATTTGGGGATTAAGGTTAAAGATTTGGGGTTTTCATTCATATTAGGGTTTAGGATTAAAGATTTGGGGATTAACAAATTGGGGGATTAAAAAACTGGGGGAGAATCTTAGGATTTGGGGTTTAATTAATTATATTTTGATGTAATTTCGTGACTCTAAACCCTAATTAATTAAAAATAATTGGGGGATTACTTTTATAACTAGTTGAACTTGACTTGTTTTTTGTACAATCTGTCACTTGTTCAAAGCATTTGTGAAGAAATTGAAATTTGAAAATTAATTAGGTATTCGGTTATTTTTTGTTGTATTTTTGATAGTTTGAGCTAAATGAAACATTTTGGTTGACTGTGCTCTGTTTATTATTTCTTATAATGTAGCATTCATTTGATGCGGTTCTAATTAAAGCTTTAGCGGAAACAAGTTGTGAATTCTATTGAGTTTAATTGTATATGTCAAGTTACAGTATGGTCTAAATCTTCATTCATATTCTTGTGAAGTAGAGATTATGTCCTTAACTGTACTTATGTTGTTGTTTTACTTGCTGACAGTGAGTATTTGGTTGGTGGTTTCACAGCTTTATATAGGTTGTAGTATACTGAAAATTTATAAGAGTGATTTAAGTGCTTGATGGACACTTAGAATCAAAACTTGGCCATTTTTGAAAATTCATGGTTCAATGTTTTGAGTTATGCAGGCAGCTGCCAGAATGTTGAAAGCCTTTCATGATGTTTGATTTTGGCGAGGAGTTCATCCCTCATTTTTGCATAACTTACTGTAACATGATTGTGGTCTAGTGAAAAAGAGGAAACATTAACCAAAAAAATTTCTGTCGTAGGTGTTTTTTTGGTGTTGTGCCTTTATCTTCATTCGAAAAAATATTACCAAAACTTTATTTGATCCCCTCCAAAATTTTGTTTCCTAATACATCAAGTTTTATTAGGAATTGTTTTTCATGATGAAATTTGGAGTTCTATTAAAATTACATAAGAATAATTTGAGGACGCATTGTCCTATTACCGTCTTTTCCAAAAGAAATCCTCCAATAATCAAGCATTACATCTAGTGTTATCATATCTTAAAAGATTTGAACATTAGTCATTGCCCAGTGTGCCACTGCATCCGCAACTTCATTCTCTTCTGTATAGCATTTCGAGATCGTCAAATGCTCTATACTCATAATCAGTTTATTAGGAATTCAAAGTGCAGAATTCCATTATTCGTCACCAAACTCATGATCTCTACACCACATGGGTTTCTAGTTTACAGGGTCCCTTACTAGTAATGGATAACAAATGTCAGAATCAAAAGAAATAAAAGGGGGAAATGTGGACATTGTTAGGGTTTGAAGGTCGCTTTTCTGTGAATTTGTGGGGTTTAGGGTGGTAGTAAGAAGTGAATGCGATGGTTAATCAACTCGAGGAGGCTAACGGTGAATAACTAGTTCAAAAGTAGAGACCGATCTTGAGCCCAGCTCACAGCCCAAGATATACTATACCAAATTATACAGAATAACAAATCTATTTGAATATTGCATGACATAATTGTTTGACGCCTTTTGACTAGTTAGCCTCCCAACTACCACCATTCTACTATTCTCTAGCTCTTGCGCTTTTTCTCAATCTCGCAATTAGTAACAATATGTCCGAGAGTCTAACAGATAAAGTAGAATAGACATTTGGTGGTTACGTCAATTTCCAGGTAACTCATGAATAGTAGTTTGGATCTCCGTTTGGATGCAGTTGCTTGCAAGTGTAGCTGTGTAGCTCGATCATCACGTATAGTTTTCCCTTTTTTTGGAAATGAGGTTATGCTCCTAGTATTTCTAGTGTATCAACCAAAAATGTTGTACTAAACCCATGATTTCCCCATCTCTATTTTGAAACAAAAATTAGGGTGTGAATTATGAAAAATGCAAAAATAATGTATAAAGTTGTACTGACATACTTATGACTTTATGGTTAATGATATACTACTATTTTTTAACCAAAAAGAAAATAATTTAAAACAAGTTATGAAGATAGAGAAAAAGAAAATAAATTTAGTTTTGTTCCAATCAGTTTAGTTCAATTCACTAGTATGCTAGGAAGTATGGATACCGACACTGATACGTTTACGAACACAATATAGACATGACGATACGACATTTTAAAAATATAGGAAATGCGACACAGTAATTATTATTTTTAGCCTCTAAATTAGGATTAATATAAATATATACTCATCGTACATTAAAACTTTGAAACTATGCAAAGTTCATTCAAATGATTTTAATATTTTAAAACCTTATTATTTAATGATCAAGTAGTAGACCAAATTAAAAGAGATTTTAAAAATCAAGATAAATACAAACGACTCTTGGGGAGGAGGTTGGTAGGTGTCCGAGAGTATCGCTGTCGGATATGTGTCTGACACGCAAACAGTCTTTGACATGAATGTCAGGGCTTCCTAGCTTGTATTTAAATGAAGAAAATACCCTTTATATCTCTTGTGAATGGAAAAACTATTTAGTGGGAGCATTTTATCCATTCATAGATGGACCGATCGAGTGCAACCATGATTAGTTTGGGCCTAAATAGCTTAGGTAAACATGTGGTTAAACCCAAAAAAAAAAAACCCTTTTTATCAGAATTCTTTCAACTAATTTCTCGAAAATGGAAGTACGGTAACTAACCAAGGGTTTCATTCCTCATCAAACAATGTTTTAAATCTTTCCAATCAAGCAATATTAGTGTGGTTTGTTAGAAATCGAATGGCATGGACCTCGCAAACATGTTTTGAAGAGTTGACAAAAGATGACTCGATGCGAAAATCCAATTCGATAGACCTAATTTTTTTGGGGTATCGACATAGTTTTCTCGACCCGAATTCATTTTTTGACCCAAATCCATTTACAACCCGTAAAAGTGTACTAAAAATTGGATTTTATCCAAAATCAACTCGTCACCGACCCTACCTAAATTCGAAGTGACATGACTTATAAATCACTGAATCAACCTGTTTAATAGATCTACATGTAGGTGATATAAAGCCCTTTCTTAAGCGCTTGTAAAGAAAACATCTCAAATATATTGTTTCATTTGCAACGGAGACTTTCTGGGTTTGTGATTTCAGTTATATGATGATATAGAGGATTGAGATTCTAAATTCTATCTGAAATTGATAAAAATGATTTACAAATTCTTTTCGTGGAAATAGGGATTTTATTAGTGTGGAGATTTAATTTATAAATTCTACCTAGAGTAAGTATATATTGTGTGAGACCAACTCACAGAAAAAAGGGATCACTATTTAGATATATAGGGGTAACTTATTATGATTAATGACCAGTGACCATTGACCATTGTTTCACTTAAACTAACCATCATCTTACCAAAAGTTATGACAAGACCGTCTCAAACAATTAAGTTTTTTGTGTTTTACCTAAGGCTTTAGGCTTCGTTCTCCTCATCTTAATTAACTTATCTTCAGTTTAATTTAGTTCACTTCACATGAAATCTATCATGCAAATAAATTTTATTCCAAAACAAATTTATAATGATACTTATATCATTGGAAAGATTTCAAAGTATAGTTTAAATGAGTCCAATAGAAAATATGTGCGGACGAGTTATAAATGATTAACTGTCAACTCAAAAAAATTAATTCAGTTTATTCCAAGTAAAAAGAACAGAGTCTAAGCTCTTAGGTCATCGAATTCCAGGTTTAATTTCCCCTCAGATCTACTTACTCTCTCTTTTCCAAACTTTTCTTTCGATTTGACTTTTTGAGGTCAAAATTTTCACCTTTAATTTAAGAAAAAGTATAAAGATTTATAAAGCAATTAATAAATACTATTATAAGATGATCAATTTTGTGTGAGACCAACTCAGATAAAAAAAATGGGATCACCTCCTCTCACCAAAAGCTACAATAAAATTGTCTTATACAAGTTTTTGTGTTATTAAATTTATTTTTCATAATATTTTCAAAATATCATATTTTCATAATTTTATAATTATAGAATTACAATTATTCATGGTTAAACTGGGAAAAGACAATTGACTAGAAAGAAGAAAATAAGTAACCGAGGGAGTATAATCCTTTCTGTCTTATGTGGGCAAAGAGCAAATTAAACCGCAAAGCTATGTTATAGTATAATCCTTTCTGTCTTATGTGGGCAAAGAGCAAATTAAACCGCAAAGCTATGTTATATATGACACAACACCGCAATTGTCATCTCCAATCAATAGGATATTTTCATATAAAATTTTTCCTCTTTTTTTTTATTACAAATACTTCAAAATCACCCCTTAATAATTTCAAGGGTGTATATATTAGAGAGTAACATATCTAGGTAGTGTTACTGAAACACCAGAAAATTTGCGACAACACCTTCTCATGTTCTTATATATGGATGAGCGAAAATTTTCAAGTGTTTCAGTAATAAACCACCTTTTTGTTTATTTGGTGCTACCCAACCAATAAAATATTTTCAAATCAAGTTTTTTCTTTCTTCTTTTTCCAAATACTCCAAAAGCTACCCTATTTTCAATGGTGTATTAGAGGGTAACGAAGTCATGTGGTGTCATCAAAACACTAGAAAATTTGCGTATGGATCAGACCACAGAAGTAAAAACCTTTTAAACGTCGAATTATTGAAATTAAGCTTCGCACAAGCCCACAATATTGCCTTGTGATCGATGTAATCCGCTGAGCTAATAAGCCAGGCCACCGATTGCACATGCATGATGTATCTATGATGTTTTGAAAAGGAGATAAGCTGCATGAAAACCATAATCTAGAGGATGCTTTGCAAATAGTCATGAATATATATATATATATATATATATATATATATATATATATATATATATATATATATATATATATATATATATATATATATATATATATATATATATGTATATATAATTTGAAGGATAGGAATTATAACCAGTTAATTACCTTATCCCTAATGCTATGTCTTTTACAAGTTTCTTTGACCCATCAAGGCATCAAGTATTTTTATTTTATTTTTAAAAAAGAATTTGGACATGGCCTTTCAAGTCTATCAAACAGTCCCGTAGGAGAAAGCAAGAAAGGAAGCCCAACAAAACCAGAATGAATAATTAAATAAACAAGGAAATTTGAGACATATTTCACTTTGTAAACCCATAGAACATAAAAAATTAGGACTGAGGGTGCGTTTGTTAGAGCTGATACGGTCTGTTCAGTTCAATTCAGGTGCTATTTTAGTGATTTCAAATTCAGTTTAATGATGTTCAGTTCAGTTCAGTGGTGCTGAATTTAAAATCATACTTTTTGTCTCATATATCAACTTGTGTACAATTTAGTTCAGTTGTATTCATTTCAATTCAGTAATGTCCAGTTTAGTGATGTTCAATTCAGTTGTGGTAAGTTCAGCTCTAACAAACACACCCTGAACATGACTTTTCAAACGGATGAAAATTTGACAACCATATTATTTGTCTTTTAAAGTTAATTAAACTACAACTTCGTAGAGCTTATGGGAAAAAGTTTGTCTAAGGTGGGCAGTGGATGATGTAAAAAATAATTATATTGCGATGACACAATTAGAATTTAAAGGGTTTTTACTTTTTCGTGGTCTTTTCGGATAAAAATACTTTTTTCTATTACCTATCCTTAAAAAGTTTTAAAAAATAAATGGTGGCAAGAGGCCAAGAGCTACTGGTGTACGGGTGTGCATTCGCTCCTGCTAAAATAGTAATTGGTTACTTTTTGCTATTTTGTTTTTTTAATTGAAAACTATTAATTAGAATTTTAAGACATAACGATTTTTTTTCTTCTAATCCACATAACATGGTAGACTATCGAGTGGGGATTAAGCGTTCTCCGAGTTTATGGCATTTGATCTTTAAATGTTATAATATGAAAGGTGCTTGCTTGTTAGAGTATTATTGTCAAAGTAAATTCTACAAGTCGATTAATGAAAACAAATGGAGTACAATTAATGATCATGGAGAAGCCAACAAGCATGCTCAGGAATACTTGGTATGAACTGATGATCGAACCAACCAAAAATATACTATCAAACACTTACGAGTATTTTCATTGCAATAGGATACGTAAGCCCTTACGTACATACGGACATATACCATTTACACTTTTGAACATGAAATTCCAAATAAGGAAAAAACAAACTAGAAGAGATTATTGCAATTATAATCATATTACGGCCCCTTGTGGCCATGAGAAGTGAGCTAGAACCCATTACCCAAACTTATGTATACAAACACCTACATAGTACTAATATCTTTACCTTTTAATTTCACACTCAAGAACACAAATTAATACGTTTGGCTGCCCTTTGGCTTATCCATACGCACACGATGACTTGAGTTGATATGTTTGTTGTTGAACACGAGAGTCTGAATATGGCATAACGACATGGAGTGCTAACCGTAGCTTATTACATGGTACAACAACAACAACTATACATGGAGCCACACCTTTATGTGGCCGGCGACACAGTACGATTCAATGCATCATGATCATTTGGGGATCATTAACATTAACCCCTTTACGAGAAATCGAACACTGGCTAGGTGACCGTGACCCGGTCGATATTACAACTTGAGACCTTGACCCATTTGCGGATGATGAAGGTAAGCCATGGTTCGATCCAAATAAGTTGTCATCGGAACCCGATGGGAAATTATCTGACCCGAATAGACTAACGTCGGAAACCATCTGGAGTCGACGCGACTCCCCGCTCGGAAGCCTCACATAGGTGGTTGACGATTGTGACAATTCTTCACTAAGCCATGACCCATTTTTGTGTTGCACTATGGCTTTATAGAGGTAAGGAATTAAGCCCTCCATTTTGGAAATTTTTGTCCTCTCTAGAATTTTTCCAACTAGTTGTATATAGTATGTACCTAAAATCACAGGATGTTTATTTATATATGGTGAGTCAATAGTTCATCGCTACACGTTAAGTCACACGGATTAGATCAAGTTATAAGACTTCAACGGAATAATAAGCCACAAGAACAGGGCGAAAGCTCTATCTGAACTAAAAAGACATATTATCTTAGCTATTACATCTTCACCAAATCTTACCTTAGAATTTATAGAATAATATTTTAGCCTAAGGTTTTGCGTGGTATTATAAATGGTTTGGTAAGGGACAGCTATTGGACCAGCTATGACAGCAATGCTTCCACGATTATTCTATATTTCTATTGGGCTGTTCATTGTCCGGTCCAGACGAGATTTTTGGACCGTACCGTACCAACCGGGTCAACAGACTCCTTTTCTCTAGACCGGACCGGTCCAAGACCGAAAACTCGGTTTGGCCTGGTTGAAGACCAGTCTCGAGCGGTCTGGTCTGGTTCGGTCCTGTCCGGTTCTGGACGGAGCGATGAACAACCCTATTTCCATTACTCCCTATGTTTCAAGTTCTTCTGTCAATTGGACTTGGTCGAAGACCGGTCTCGAGCGGTCCGGCCTTGTTCGGTCCTGTCCAATTTCGGTCCGATGAACAACCCTATTTCTATTACTCCCTATGTTTCAAGTTCTTCTGTCAAATTGACTTTTTAAAGTCATCAAAGTTTACAAATTTTAATCATTAATTTATAAAAAGTATAAGGATTTAAGAAGTACTACTAAATGTTCTATTTTTAGAATCATTTTAAATAATACTTTAAAAATATCATATTTTAATAAATTTTACAGTTATAAGATTATAATTAATTTTCCATGGTCAAATCGTGGTCTTAAAAATCGTAAAAAGTTAACTGAAAAGAGGAATAAGAAACCGAAGGGAGTAGCTCTTATAATTGTCAAACTATTGGCCGTGAAAGTTAGTACCTCGTGGTTTAGTAGTGTTTTCGATTAAGGATGTATATTCAATCAATAAAACAGAAATATCTTACTTGAAACACTTGTTCTGCCGTGGACAAACCACTGTCGTAAAGACGATTTCACCTAACCCCGATGCAAGTTTTGAATGGGATAAAAGCCTTTTACACAAAACAGTTTTACTTCACAAAACTTTGAAGCTTTTTTCCAACATAGTGCTAGTAAATGATCGTTTGATGAAATGTAATTTTAGGCCATAGATTATGGTAGATTAGCTGGTTTATTGCGAAAGGAATTGAATGGGACATGGATTTGCTATCTAGCTTTGGTGGTGCTTTTGTCGTTTTTAAATGGTTACGTTTCGACCAAGAGTATGATCTTATTTGTGGACTAAAAGTTGAGTATGATTTCTCTTCCACCTTTAATTTTCTAATGTGAAATGATTAATGGCGCGAAGAGTCTAGATAAACACTCTAATTTAGGAAAATGATCCATGATATCAACAACAAAATTGAAAGCCCTAACATTCCCCCTTTTCCGGCACAAGAAAAGGAATAGGAAAAGAGCAATATAGCTATGACTACCGATTAAGTTTGGGGTGGATAGCGTAGTGCCGCAGTTTTCATTCATTTTTAACAATGATCTGTGATCGAGTCTCATCACCTTTGAAAAAGGTGACTAATAATTTCAAAAAAAGAAAAAAAAAATACGAGGGCCTACTATCGTAGGAGTAATATGGAAAACTTCTAGTTGTCCGTCCAAACACTTTTTTAGCAATAGGTGATGTATACTTGCATTTGTATCCAGCAATGGGTACATATAGCAAGAAACGGCCGCATTTCATTAAATGAAACATGCCCCACCTTGATCGCATCAAAATAACGCTGATTGATCTCAAAAAAAAAAACACACAAAATGTGCGCCTCTCTTCTCTCTCTCCTTCTCTCTTTCTCTCTCTTCAAACGCGAAAGACGAAGAAAGCCGCCACTGAAGAACATTGGCAGCTCAAATTCATCAACAAGTCCAAACAACATCAGATGGAAGGACAATTGAGCTCAAATACATCAACAATTTCAAGCGAACATGTAATTTTATTTTAATTTTATTAATTTTGGGTTTTAATTGTGAAATTAATTCTGTTTGATTGTTTACTGTAGGTTAATGATAATGAAGGAAAACGAACATTAATTGAGGTTTCTTCACCAATTTATCTTCAATCATCAACAGCTTTATCAATTGAAGAACAAAAAATGCAGTTGATTTTAAATGAAAGTAGTAAGTTCACTTACAACTTTATCTAGTTGAACTATTGAATATATTTTGTTATATGCAATAAACTGAATTTTATTTGATGTTTTATAAATTGCATGATTGTATATATGATGCAATTTTCAATGTGATGATTGATTTTCAATGTGTTTACTGTTCTAGGAAATGAACAGTGTCATATGAATAAATTGAACATTCATCATTTTGAAAATGAACTGGTTTTTGGAATGAACTTCATCTTGAATGAACTTTTTGAACTTTAAGTCTGTTTATAATTCATCATGAATATATTGTATGTTCATTCATACTAAGTTGATAGTTAATTGTCAATAGCCAAATTCATAGTCTGTTTAAAGTTCACCATGAATATACTAGATGTTCATCCACAACAAACAAATAATAGTTCATTCAAAGTATGCTAATAGTTCATTGACAATAGCTAAATAGTTCATACTTAGTTTGTTTATAGTTCATCATGAATATACTTGATGTTCATTCCCAACAACCTAATAGTTCATTCATAGTATGCTGATAGTTCATTCTATATTCTTTTATAGTATGCTCAATATTCATTCACAATAGTATGCTGATAGTTCATTCAAAGTATGCTGATAGTTCATTTACAATAGTATGCTGATAGTTCATTGACAGTAGTTAAATTGTTGCTTTCTTTTACATGCATTGCTCCTTTAGTTTCTTTTGAAATGAATTATAAGTTTGACTTGGAATAAATTGGATGTTTACATAGACAATGTCGTGGTGCATGCTGAAGAAGCTGAAAAGTCAGAGTTAATGGAGATGAATGTAAAAAGTGATGGAGAAGCTTATGAGCTATACAATGACTATCCATTCTTAAAATGTTTTAGCATTAGAAAGGACCAAATTAGATATAGAGTGGATAACACCATATCCATGAGGTAATATTTCTGTCAAAAGGTAGAAAAAAAGAATGACTCAAAGAAAAATGATAGGAGTTACTCAAGGGCAAACATCAGAAGTAATTGTAAGGCATGCATACAGTTCAATGTAGATAGATCAGGTGTGTGGACTGTTACAAAGCATATATTTACACATACTCATGCGTTATGCCCTGAAAAATATAGGCACCTAATGAGATCACATAGGGGTATTACAAATGATCAATTGAGTTTTCTGGAAATGTTTAAGAAATGTGGTTTGGCCATAGCAGTTGCAGTTAGGCTATTAGTAGAAAAATATGGAGGTTCTCAGAATGTGGGATCCACCAAGGCAGATGCATACAATGCTTTGGCACAACAAGAAGCAAAAATGTTTGATGGAAGTGATTCAAACACATTGATAGAGATCTTTAAAAGAAGGCAGCAAAATGAAAACGATTTCTACTTTGATTTTGAAGTTGATGAGGATGGGAGACTATGTAGCTTTTTTTGGCGTGATGAAGAAATGAGGAAATATTATGAAGTTTTTGGGGACCCAGTCATACATGACACAACATATCGTACAACAAGCACGGAATGATATGTGGTCCTTTCATATGAACAAACAACCACACAAATAACATCATGTTTGGGTGTGGATCCATGATAAACGAGAGAATTGAGTCCTTTGTTTGGCTGTTCAATACCTTCTTAACATCAATGGGTAATGTCAGACCACATACAATAATGACAGATAAATCATATGCAATGTCAGCAGCAATAAAAAGTGTGTTCCCCAAACAAAAACACAGGCTTTGCATTTGGCATATCACAAAAAACTCAAGGGATAGGACTAGATCATTGAGGAGCCAACCTGGATTCATACAGAAGTTTGATTATCTGATGAAAGGCTGTGACACAGAAGAAGAATTCAACTTCTAATGGGAAAGGTACAAAAATTTACAATTTACAAGTTTGTTCATATATTTTGACATGCTTTTTTATAAGCATGTACTGCCTTGTTCATTTGGTTATAAGCACACTTGTGTGTTGATTTTTTTTACTATAACTGCATGTCTGTTTGACCTCGCCAGTTTCTTGATTAAAAGTTGCAGGATCCATATTCCCTATAACTATGACTCTATGTTGATCTCCATCTATTTTTCCTTTCTGCTCAAACTGCTAAATATAGAAAATCCAACAATGTCTGCTCTGCTGCTGCTTCAGAAAGCTACACTGCTGCTGCTGCAGCAACACTGCACTGCTGCTCCAGCACAGCAACAGCAACACTGCACTACTTCTGCTGAACAACTTTTTTTTTTTCAATTTCAGTTGATCTCTTTCAAAAACTATGACTACTAAGCACTTTTTATGACTAAAAATGCACTTTTTTTATATCAAAAATATTGATATTATTAAGCAAAAACAGGGTGTTCATTTTATGATAACTAATTGTTCATCTTGGGATAAATGGTTGTTCATTTTGTGATAGTTGATACAATTATTCATTTTACTTGCATTTAAAGATCATAGGATTACTATAAATGATAATTTTTGTTTGCATTTTCAGATTAAATCTAAATACCAATGTGAGAACAACAATTGGATGAAGAAGTATATTCTACAAAGGAAAAATGGTGTCCAACATTTTTGAAAACTTTCTTCTCGGCATTCATTCTGTCATCACAACGAATTGAATCAACGAACAATGCAATCTGCAAGAAGTTACCAAAGACAACAGGTTAATGTGACTTCTATTCCATATTTTGTGAGGCAGTACGAGACTAGAGAAGAACATAAAACACATTCAACCACTCAAACGAATATGGAAGGCCTGAAATGATAATTGATCACATTGCCATACTATGCCATGCAAGAGAAGTCTACACAATTAGTGCATATAGGATGTTTGAGGAGCAGTTTGCTAATGGAGCAGCATGCAGTCAAATAAATGGTGGTACTACAAATGGAAAAATGGTATACCATGTCTAGAGAGAAGGGCCTGATGTATTTGCACATGAAGTTATCATTGATCCTGAAACATTAACAAGCACTTGCACTTGCAATTCCTATACCCAGAATGAGATATTGTGCTACCATATCTTAAGAATGTATAACGTCCTTTGTTTTCAAAAGATCCCTGAGCAATACATACTTCATAGAAGGACAAAGGAAGCTAAGAAATGTGAGAATTCATTGCCCATCAAAGAATTTACGGCTTCATCGACAAAAAGGACAAAGGCACATCACCAAATATGATAGTTGCTTCAATATGGAGGACAAAGATGATAAGGAAATAAATACGGTAACTTGATATCGAAAAGTGACTCCAACAGAAAAACAAGGGAGCTTTGTGAAGACTGATTTATGAAAACAAGAGAGAATGTGCAAGGTGAACTTAGAGCACAAATTAATGACAGAGAAGAAGATTCATCCAACTCAAAAAATCAAATACAAAACCTTCAAGGAGGAAAAGTAGTAGGAGAAAGAAACAAAAGGAAAGTAAGTAAACAAGACAAGATATGCAATGTGATAAGAGGCCGTAGAGCTGCTATTGCAAAAAGAGCTAGAATCACACTAAAATTGCAGTACAAGAATCTGTTAAGGTAAATTTGCAAATTCCGTAAATCAATGGACACAAAAACTGTAGTAAGATTTCATTACAGAAAACTAATCGTTAACACTTTTAGAATGTTGTTCAAATGCTTGCTGGTGAAGGAGGATACTTGATGCATCCAACACCTGAAGGAGAACATTTGAGACAAGCCATGGACAATTGTATGCCTCTCCCTACACAGAGCACTTCCCAGATGATGGTACCACCAAGAAGGCCAGATTACATCAACTATGAACAACAAAAAGCTACAGAGACAAGCCATCTAATCGCAAACAATATAGAACATGATAATCATGAAGGCTAGTTCAATCTTTGTTTGAACTAGTATACTCAAATACAGTATATTGGACACTTTATTACTAGCAAATCAGACTTTTAATTGAATTCACATTTTTAAATCAAATAGATTTTGCACTAAATTTGTATTATACTCTAGGAGCCAGGCCTAGAAGGTTTGCTAAGTGGAGATATTGTCTTGCTCTCATAGGTGTTTGGAAAACCTCCTGAGTTGTAGGATCTACCTTGTACTTAGAATTGCTAGATCTTTCTGGTATTTATAAGACTCATTGTATTGGATCAAGTTTGTCAATCAAACATGTTCATTTACAGTATGCTTATAGTTCATTCACATTCTACTTATAGTTCAAAAGAGAATTTAAGATCTTGGATAGTCTGTCATTCAAGGATGTTCATTTCACAACAACCTATAGTTCATTCATAGTAGTGGATGTTCATCATGAATGTACTGGATATTCATCTCCAACAACCTAATTGTTCATTCATAATAAGCTTATAGTTCTTTAACAATAACCAAATAGTTCATAGAGTGTGTTGTTTGTTCATACACAGTGTCCTGATAGTTCATAACAAGTCTCCACATAGTTCATCATCATTTACAGTCTCTCATGATAGTTCATACAGAACAAAATAATAGTTCATACAGAACAGTCCGATAGTTCATACAGAATCTCCTGATAGTTTATGCACAATCTCCCGATAGTTCATAAATAACAGTATGATAGTTCATACACAACAGACTGATAGTTCATACACAACAGTTTGATAGTTCATACAGAATTGCCTGATAGTTCATGCACAATCTCCGGATAGATCATACATAACAGTCTGATAGTTCATGCTCAATTGCATGATTGTTCATACACAATCTCCTGATAGTTCATACGCAATAGTCTGATAGTTCATGCACAATTGCCTGATAGTTCATACATGAAGCATGAAAAGGTGTGATTGAACTATCTAGTATAAAAGCTATTAAAGTATGAACAAAATGTGTCTTTATATATACACATCAACTTCATAGTTCATACACATTGTTAAGTACAAACAATTATGTAAAAAAACTTTTTTCTTTCAGATCAAATACAAAAAATTCCAATGAATCATCTAAGCTTTCAAAGATTTCCAATGAACTATCTAAGCTTTAGCCTCTTCTTTTCTTCTTCTCTTCATCATATCTCTTGCATCTTTAAGCTCATAATTTCTGTATTCATTCACTTCATTCATCAACGATCTTGTACAATATTTTGTTCTCAAGATCAACAACGTCATATCCTGTTAATGAGCATGGAAACCATAAATGTTAAATTACTATTTTTGTTGATGGAACTTGAAATAATAAATTTAGAAACTTTGAAATCTTACATCTTTCTTTGTTAGACCACATTTCCTTTTTTTGACATCCCACTGATATGTTTCCATATGCCTCATGCAGTAAATGCCACAATCAATGTAGTTTATTGCATTTTGCCATGGTATTTTCATAACATGTTACTTGAAGTCAAATATGTCTTGACCCTTTTGAATCCCCTGCTCTAACAAGAATTGTCCATAAGAATTTGCCTGCATATAAGACATAGAAACAAATTCATCATGTTAGACGATGAATGAGAAAAGAAAATTTACTGTGTTTATCACAAAGAAATATCTTACCAAATCCTTTGCACTTATTTCATATTTATCTTCTAGCTTCACATCACTCGGGAGTGGTCTGTTGTCAATTATTTCATAGCATTGTCTCTTGAAGTTTATACAGACCAAGAAGAAATGTTCATTTCTGAATACATGGAAGAAGACCTGTGCAATATCATAGTAAATATCAATGTTCATACTCATTGTCCTTATATTTCATATATATTCTGTTGATAGCTCATACTCATTGTTCTTGTAGTTCATAAGCTATTAAATTACGCACAAGTCCGAAACTGATAGTTCATTCAAATTCCTGTGCAATATCACAGTAAATAATTAAATATCAATGTTCATAATCATTCTCCTTATTGTTCATATACATTCTGCTGATAGTTCATACTCATTGTTCTGGTAGTTCATAAGCTATTAAAGTACGCATAAGTCCAAAACTGATAGTTCATTCAAATTCCTGTGCAATACCGCACTAAATATCAATGTTCATACTCATTCTCCTTATAGTTCATATACATTCTGCTGATAGTTCATACTCATTGTTTCAGTAGTTCATAAGCTATTAAAGTATGCACAAGTCCAAAACTGACAGTTCATTCAAATTCTAGAGAAGTATTTTCGAGTACTTACAAGTTCAGCCAAGTTCAAGTCAAGGTAATCATTGTATTCTAACTCCGTTTCTGTAACACTCCGAATTTCCATCTAATTTAAAACCATTTAAAATCACGAGTTGCAGCGGAAAAATCCTAGAAATTCGAAGCGCTACCGCCATATTTAATGTTCAAATTAAATACAAGGCTAGAAAGAAACCAAATGTTTATATCCCAAACATACATACTAGATAATTAAATAATAACAATCTTTTCCAACTAAACTTAAAACAACTAATCCAAATTAAATAAGAAATAGTAACTATTAATTCCCATGCAAGAGAACTAATCTCATTACAAATAATAAAAATCCTAACATTAAAGAAGTTCCAACTGAACTTTAAAAATAAATTGTTTTCAGAAGATATACAATTTTCTTGGTTCGCCTTCACTAGCTCCCAACTCACAATAGTCAATCCTGTCAATCTACTCCCCCATATAGACGAATTTCATATAGGTTTATCATAGACCCACTATTGAAGAGAAATGGACAACAAACACAAGTAAAAAGAAAAACAACCAATCAGCTACGCTGAGTAATTCATAACCACACATTCCGTTTTAAAATCTCCACTTAAGCCATCGTGCTTAATAAACATGCTTAAATAAATAAAAGACGAATTATCGTTCAACAATAATAATGGCACCAAGGCCTCAATTCATAACCAACTAATCTCAATACCTTTAAATAGGTTCCAATAGTCAAAATTAATTTCAACTTATTGAAGTAACATGCTTACTAACATGAATCCACATGCTTACCAACATGATACAAAAATAACAATACAAGCTATATTCCCAATTGAACAATTATTAGCATAATTTTCGTTCAACAATAATAAATCATGCATCTCTTCACATGAATATCAACAAGTAGACATTGCTACACAATGTGAATTTCCAACATATTACATGCATTCACTAACATAATTCTATACGAATTATCACAAGGAAAAAAAATATCAATTATCCCTTTTTCCAAATTACTCACAAGTCCAAATATGAATTATCATTCTCAATCCAGTACTTGACAAATGAATACGAATTCCACTATCACAAAATTTCAACAATGAATACATAATTCATCTAGACATGAGTTACCTTTAGCAATAAGGCAATCACGACAAATTAACATAAGCTCCTTAAGTTTACGTGCTGTCAACGGACCCTAATAAATCCACAATACACCAATAGTCAGTACCTTGACTTCTAAACCTCTTTATTAAACTTTAAAAATGATTTAGTATCCTTAATTACATTAATTAAGTTGTTGGAATTTTCAAATACTCATGCATGCTCAAAGTTTCCAAAAATAATTTACACAACTAAATTAGGAAATTTTCCAAAACCCTAAAAGCAAGTCAACAAGTCAAAACAAGTCAACCACCATCACCAACATCAAACACCACCACACCATCGCTGCTGACCACCGTCTAGCGGCGGCGGTGGCCGTGACAGCCGCCCAGCGGCTGCGCACGGTCCAGCCGTGCGCTGTACACGGCCTGGCCGTGCTCGGCGCCTATTTTTTTATTTTTTTATTTTTTTTTGTTAATCAAACTTAACAATTTCAAATCTAAATTAAATCCGAACAATTAATAAATTTCCAGATTTAATAAATCACAAGATCCAACCTTTTAAACTCAAACTTTGATTCAATTCAATAAAACAACAAACCCAACCTAATCATGATCCTATCATGCAAAAACAATAGAATCTAGCAAACCCTAGGCAAAACATAAATTAGGGTTTACTTATACAAAACTAGGGTTCATTAAAACTCATACTTGAATCAAATTTAAAGCTTTTAAGAATTAAAAACAAGTTTAGAACACTTACTTGGAAATCAAAAGGATTAAAATTGAGAAATAGGATGAATTGTGAAAAAGTGTCAAATTCTCTTCCTTCCTCCTTATGTTCGGCCGTGCGTGACAGTGAGAGAGAGAGAAGCATTCTTTCTTTTTTTTTGATTTGGTAAAGAGTCAGTTGATTTAGAAGTTGAGTGTATTTCCTTTCCTCAACTCCTTCTTTCCTAAAATCTCTCCTAAAATCACTCCACTATCCAACAATTAAGGAAACAAATTTTAAAACAAAAATTTAGAATTTCCCTCACCATATTTTTGGCTAGGGCCGAAAATTATGGCTCACAAGAGCCTAATATTTTTGGCCAAGCCCAAAAATATTAGCCCACAAAACTCTTTTATTTTATTTTGGCCCAATTACAATTAATTAGGTCCAAAACCAAAACTCAATATTAATTAGGCACTTTAAACATTTACGGGCCCAATTAATTATTTAAATCCGAAATTGCATTTTCTTTTTAAGTAATTATTATTCTAAAATGAATAATAATACGGGGTATTACATCCTTATCCCCTTAAAAGAAGTTTCGTCCTCGAAACTTAGGATCACCACCAAAGTGAAGCTAGTTCCATAAGGCGAAGTTTTTCTTTTTCACTTTCAAAGTTCAATACACAATGTAACTCGAAAGTTTAAAAGTTTTCACAACTTTTCCAAATAACAAAATGAGCATGATGCAATGCAATGCAATGAGTTTTCCAGTCTTTAATTCTTTTCTTTTGTGGATTGTTACACCCTTCCCCCCTTAAAAAGGTTTCGATCTCGAAACTAAGGTTAAGTACCTTGTTCAAACAGTTGAGGATAACGCTTGCGCATATCAGCCTAAGTCTCCCAAGTCGCTTCTTCGACTTTGTGGTTAGCCCACAACACTTTCACAAGGTTGATCGTAGACACACGAGTTTTCTTCGTTTTCTCGTCTAGGATCCTCACAAGTTTAGCTCGCTCCTCAAGGACTCGAACTGGTTTCTCTTCATAGGTAAGTGTGTCATCTAACACTACCCTTTCAGGATTCAGCACATTACTTGGATCATGGTGATACCTCTTAAGTTGTGACACGTGGAACACATCGTGGACTTGCTCCAAATCCATAGGCATAGCAAGCCTATAAGCGACCTCTCCAATTCTTTCAAGAATCTTGTAGGGTCCAATATACTTTGGGCTAAGCTTCCCTTTGCGCCCAAATCTCATAACTCCACGAGTGGGTGATACTTTGAGAAGTACCTTCTCACCAACTTTGAATTCCTCCATTCGTCGATGTTGATCTGCATGGGCTTTCTGTCTATTTTGTGCAGCTTCCATCTTCTTTCGGACAAGTGTCACTTGATCCACAGTCTCTTGGATAAAATCCTGACCCAAAACAAAGGTCTCACTTATGTCGTTCCAACACGTAGGAGATCGACACTTTCTCCCATACAGTGCCTCGTAAGGTGCTCTACCAATGCTCGCATGGTAGCTATTATTGTAGGAAAACTCAATCAAAGGCAAACTCTTTTCCCAAGAGTCTTTCATCTCTAGAGCACAAGCTCTCAACATGTCCTCCAGTGTCTAAATAGTACGCTCCGTTTGACCATCTTTCGCAGGATAAAATGTCGTACTAAACTTCAACTTTGTACAAAAAACATTTTGCAATTTATCCCAAAAGTTGGACAAGAATCTCGTATCCCAGTCTGACACAATGTCTTTAGGCACTCCATGTAACCTTAAGACCTCTTTCACATAAGCTGCAGCGAGTTGGTCCATCGACCAAGTCTTCTTCATTGCAATGAATCTCGTCATTTTCGTTAATCGATCAACAATAACCCAAATAGTGTCCTTGCCAGACCTCGTCTTTGGTAATCCAGTCACGAAATCCATCGAGATTGAATCCCATTTCCATCCAGGAATTTCCAGCGATTGAACAAGATCTCCAGGCCTCCTGTGTTCGATCTTCACCTTTTGACAAGTAAGACACCTTGCCACATACTCAGCACATTCTCACTTCATGTTTGTCCACAAAAACTGAAGTTTCATGTCTTTGTACAGCTTATCACCACCTGGGTGAACAGAATATGCAGTTCCATGCGCCTCATCTAGAATTGTTCTCTTCAGCTCGGCTTTGTTTGGTACACACCAAAGCCCCTTCATCTTGATCGTACCATCATCAAGGATCTCAAAATCAGGATGCTTCCAATCCTTGATCTTGACACGTAACTTCTCTAGAAACGGGTCATGAACTTGCAACTGTCGAATCTCATCGTAGATCGACTGTCGCACTACAAGTGCATTCAGCAATACTGCAGTCTCACCTTGTTGAACAACTTCTAAGTCCAACCTTATGAATTTCTCACACAAGTCATATGGTAGCACCATCATGTTATTCACTGTGTGTGAAGTCTTCCTACTCAGCCCATCAGCCACTACATTGGCCTTTCCCTCGTGATACTGAATATCCAGATGGTACTCATATCTCAACTCGAGCCATCTCCGTTGTCTCATATTCAACTCCTTTTGAGTGAAGATATACTTCAAACTCTTGTGATCTGTAAAGATCTTGCAATGAGCTCCATACAAGTAATGCCTCTAGATTTTCAAGGCGAAAATCACAGCGGCGAACTCCATGTCATGAGTAAGGTAGTTCTTCTCATGCACTTTCAACTGGCGAGAGGCATAAATAACCACCTTGCCATTTTGCATAAATACACACCCCGACCCATTCTTAGATGCATCTCTATACACCTCAAACCCTTCCGTTCCAGACGGTAAAGTCAAAACTGGTGACGTTGTCAACCTCTTCTTAAGCTCTTGGAAAGCTTCTTCACATTGTTCAGTTCACTTGTATTTCATCTCCTTTTTCATCAGATTTGTGATAGGTCTAGCTATCTTGGAGAAGTCTTGCACAAATCTCCTATAATAGCCAGCCAATTCGAGGAAACTTCTTACCTCAGTCACACTTTTCGGAGCAGGCCAATCCATGACAGCCCGAATCTTAGAATGATCAACAGAGACTCCTTCTTTAGAGATAATGTGCCCAAGAAAAGCAACACTTAGCCAAAACTCACACGATGAGAGTTTAGCGTACAACTTCTCATTTCGCAACACCTCCAAAACAGTCCTCAAGTGTCTTGCGTGTTCCTCCTTGTCTTTCGAATACACCAAAATATCATCAATAAACACGACCACGAAATTATCCAGATATGGTCTAAAGGTGTTATTCATCATATCGATAAACTTGGCAGGTGCATTAGTTAACCCAAATGGCATAACAGTAAACTCATAATGCCCATACCTTGTCCTAAAGGCAGTTTTCGCAATGTCGACCTCATCAATCCTCGGCTGATGATAACCAGACCGCAAATCCACCTTAGAAAACACTCCAGCCCCTTGGAGTTGATCGAATATCTCTTCAATTCTAGGTAGAGGATACCTATTCTTGACAGTGACCTTGTTCAACTCACGATACTCGATGCAGAGACGTAGACTACCATCCTTCTTACGCTCAAATAGAACTGGTGCGCCCCATGGTGACACACTAGGTCTAATGTACCATTTCTCTAACAACTCCTCCAATTGCTCCTTTAGCTCTTTCATCTCTAAAGGAGCCATTCTATATGGTGCCCTTGAAATTGGACCTGTTCCAGGAACTAGGTCAATCTGAAACACAGTATCTCTCACTGGTGGCATACCAGGAATCTTCTTAGGAAATACATCCGGAAGTTCATTGACCACGTCAGTCTTTGAGATTTCCTCGTCTATTCCCTCTACATTCTGAATGTGACACAAAAATCCCTCACATCCCTTCTCTAAATGCTTCTTTGCCACTAGCATCGAAATAATCCCAATTCCTCCCTTAGTGACAATTCCTTTAGAAGAGATTCTATTACCTCTAGGCACTTTCAGCGATATCTTTTATTCACTAGAATCGATTCTCGCTTTATACTTTCTAAGCAGGTTCATGCCAAAAATAACATCAAAATCTCCCAATTGAAACTCAATCAGGTCTGCAGGCAATTCAGACCCTGCAATGTTTACACGAACATTGGGATGCACTACTTTACACAATACCACCTCTCCAGTAGGAGTGGCAATATTAGTCTCTAAAGACTCTACTACTCCCATCCCATGTTTCTTAACAAAGTTTTCAGATATGAATGAATGTGATGCTCCAGAATCAAATAATACATATGCAGGCAAAGAATTTACAAGAAACGTACCAGTCACCACATTATTTGCCGCATCAGCCTGTACTTGATTCATCACAAACAAACGACCTCCATTTCTGTTCTGGTTGCCATTATTGTTCTGAACATTTTCAGCCTGTCCATTCAGCCCATTCTGACGATTACCACCCTCGTTGTTCCCATTTTGACCCTGAACTGCAGGAGCTAGAACATTGTTGTTGCCCCCACCATTGTTCATGACCTTGCCCTTCTGAGGACAATCAAAAGAACGATGCCCCAACTCTTGACAAGTTTAGCATCTCACCTTAACTCCAGCACAATCAACCCCTGGGTGATTCTTATTGCATTTCTTGCAAATGTAGGGTTTGCCCTTCCAACCCCCGTTATTCTGATGGCCATTTCCATTGCCATTCTTGGAATTCCCACCCTCATTGTGGTTATTCCCCTTGTTGTTGTTGTTGTTGTTGTTGTTGTTGTTGTTCTTGTTGTTGTTATTGTTGTTGCCATTCTGGTTGTTCCCTCCCCGGAACTTTTCCTCCTTCTCACCACCACTACTCTGATGGTCATCAAACTTCCTCTTTTTCCCAGTCACCTCCTCTCTGTGCTTAAAAATCGCAGCTTGATTCGCAGCACGATTGTAGACCTCTTGCATGGTCTGACACTTATAACCCCCAAAAGACTCACGAATGGTCCAGTACAACCCATTCTGGAATCTACGGGCCCTATGCTGTTCCGTATGGACTAGGGCTGGCAATCGGTGATGGGTTTATGGATATCCTCTCCACCCGCCCCAAATAAATGGGTGAAAACCCGGTTAAATGGGTTTTTTTATGGGTTGTGGGTGGATCGGGTGGTGGGTCGGGTGGGATTCGGGTGATAATTTTTCACCCGCAAATCCGACCCACGAATATATATATATATATATATATATATATATATATATATATATATATATATATATATATATATATATATATATATATATATATATATATATATATATATAAAAAAATCAACACAAACCCAATATTTTCTCTGGCCTTCCTCATACTGTATGTCAGACACTCAACCCTTCAATAGTGCCTTCTATCTCTCCCTTTCTATCTGCTTATAGGAAGGAATTGCACGGTTTGATGTAATAGAAAAAAGTCGGCTTGCTACAAGTGTTTATTAAAGGGAGATGTGTTGGTGAATCATTCAAAAAAAGAGAAATGCTAGTGGGCTTGTTTTGATTAGACAATTGAAATGAAACAGGTGAGCTTTGAAAGATTTTTCAAGCGTTGCCTATGAAGATAGAAGGTTTCTTTGTGATTCGTGTTTAGATCTCTTTATTTAGTTTAATAGTTTATTCCACCCGTTTGCCACCCGAATCCACCCATTTATTCGTGGGTAATGGGTGGATTGGATGTGGGTGGAGTGTTTCAAGGGTGATGGATGGATGGGTTAAGTTGAAAAATGAAATGGGTGGGTGTGGGTGATGCTCCACCCGACCCATTGCCAGGCCTAGTAGGGACTAAACCTCCCGCGAAACGAGCTAGGTCGTCAAACTTCTTAGCATATTCCTGAAGAGTCATCCTTCCCTGGATAAGTTTCAAGAACTCATTATATTTCTGGTCCTGGAGATACTCTAGGTAGAACTCCTCTCTAAGAACCGTTTTGAACATTTCCCAATTTAAACCCGGTCAAACTCTAATTGATGTGCCATTGGTTGTCCACCAACGATCTGCTTTCTTCCGAAATAGATAGACAACACTGTCTACCTTAAGTGCCTCCGGACACCCAGTTATCGCGAAGATTTTATCCAAATCTCGCATCCAATCGTCGAGAAGTACGAGATCCTTGCGCCCCTCGAACACAGGCGGATTATGCCCCTTAATCTTCTTAGACATTGAGGCAAAATCGTCACCTCCAGTAACCCTCGTATCCTCCCTCTGCATCATCTGCGCGATGAATGCATTTAACTGCGCTAAGGCTTGCTGCGACTGAGCCAGTTGGGCTAACAAGGCTTGGCCATTTTCTCTCCATTCCCAACGTTGTTGTTGTTATCTCCCATTGAGCTACTAGACTCCTCGACTCTTTGTCTATTTCTTCTAGGTGGCATCTAACAACCTAATGGATCAACAAAAGCAAAAGAAAAGGGTATTAGCTACCCATATCACACTCATGTGCGATAATCACAACTAACATATACACTTGACTCATATATATGTTTAATAGCCAACTAGGGCTCTAGGCTCTTATTGCATTCAAGCTTGGCCTTATCACACTCTTGCGTACTAGCAAGCTCAAGTTTCAATTGACTTTGTTCTTTCTCAAAAATAAACAAATAAAAACATAATGAAACATCCATGCCTTTTTCATAGGCGCTTTCACAATATTCATGCTCCAAAATAGCAAGTAAATAACACAATTTCTTGCAAAAATTCCATCTCATAAATCAAATAATCAAGTATTTGTCCAAAAATGAGTGTTTGCCAAACCAAGCCTCAAATAGCATGAAGTAAAGCAAAAATTAACATTCTAAACAAAATGTCAAAAATAAATGGCTCACAGGCCCAATTAAGTCTCAAATAGTTTACTCCAACAAAACTAAATCAACTAAGAATCACGCTTTTCTTCGCGATCTTGCGCTTCTTCGCGCGCTTCTCTTGGAGTGTCTCTTGGTATATTTCCTTGAGACTCTGATCAAGCTCATTGAACAACTCTGTTTCAAGCTCCTTGACCTCGTCGACTACTTCTTCCTTGTCCTCATTCGCAGGACTTGGTGGAAATTTGAACTTACGTTGTACCTTGACCAACACAAGCTCCTTCATCTCCTCGATCTTGTCGATGATTCCAGGATGCTTCGTGAAATACTCCTACGGCCAAAGCATAGCGCGGCTAAAGATAGAGTCGAAGCTCTCCTTGAACGATTTTTCCGCGTCGTAGGATTGCTCCCACTCGTCATGTAGCTTGGCTCTGAAAGCGTCCCAAATCTGGTTATGTCCAAAAGTTCTGTACATATCATACGCCTTCATACGTTGTGACCTCAAAGTAGACTTATCTCCATGGTAGTCATTGTACTTTTGAAGGTCGCACGCGCCTCGATCTCGAAGTCGTGCAGACCCTTGTCCCCTTTCCATTGCAGAGTCCGAGGATCTCTGGGCGAACGACCCATCAGCAAACGGGAAACAACACGTTAGTACTTCACTCGAGTACTTCAAATAATACCAAAACAAGTAAAAGAAACAAATCAACTCATTTCGGCTTACAAAACTTTTATTCACATAACTTAAGTCTATTTAAGTTTTCATATATGAGTACATCTTAATGATATACTTTACAATTCAAAACGTACATTAGGGACAGTAACATACGCTCTGATACCAACTTGTAACACCCCGAATTTCCGTCTACTTTAAAACTATTTAAAATCACGAGTTGCAGCGGAAAAACCCTAGAAATTCGAAGCGCTACCGCCGTATTTAATGTTCAAATTAAATACAAGGCTAGAAAGAAACCAAATGTTTATATCCCGAATATACATACTAGATAATTAAATAATAACTATCTTTTCCAACTAAACTTAAAACAATTAATCCAAATGAAATAAGAAATAGTAACTATTAATTCTCATGCAAGAGAATTAATCTCATTACAAATAATAAAAATCCCAATATTAAAGGAGTTCCAACTGAACAATAAAAGTAAATTGTTTTCAGAAGATATACAATCTTCTTGGTTCGCCTTCACTAGCTCCCAACTCACGATAGTCAATTCTGTCAATCTACTCCCCCATATAGACGAATTTCATATACGTTCATCATATGCCCACTATTGAAGAGAAATGGACAACAAACACAAGTAAAAAGAAAAACAACCAATCAGCTACATTGAGTAATTCATAACAACACATTCCGTTTCAAAATCTCCACTTAAGCCATCATGCTTAATAAACATGCTTGAATAAATAAAAGACGACATGCTTTAATTTAAACAACCAAACAATCCAAATAATAAACCTCGTTATTTATTATTCATTAGCCAAGTTCATTAGAGAGAAGAGAATCACATGAATGTCAGAACCAACCATCCTATGCATAGATGACTCCCGAAGAGGATCAAAAGTCATGTGCATAATATCAAAGAGGGATCAACCGTCTTGGAGTATAGATGACTCCCGAAGTACTTCTAGTGTTCCTAAGTATGCATACCCTCTCTCAACCCTTAGGTTTACAAGAAGAATAGTTTCCCAATTAAAACTTCACTTGCCCAATTGCTCATTGTATGGATACAAGCTTTAACCAAATACTTAGGGGCCATAATCAATTAAACCAACTAAACGTACCAATTGGCATTCCCATTTGCTTCCTTTGATGGATCCATTACCAAAGAAATCTTAACTCTCAGTTCATCAATTCAATGGTGATCATATAGTCAAGTAAATCACATAATCTTGGCATTTCTCAAGTATGAATGGCACCAAGGCCTCAATTCATAACCAACTAATCTCAATACCTTTAAATAGGTTCCAATAGTCAAAATTGATTTCAACTTATTGAAGTAACATGCTTACTAACATGAATCCACATGCTTACCAACATGATACAAAAATAGCAATACAAGCTATATTCCCAACTGAACAATTATTAACATAATTTTCGTTCAACAACAATAAATCATGCATCTTCTCACATGTATATCAACAAGTAGACATTGCTACACAAAGTGAATTTCCAACATATTACATGCATTCACTAACATAATTCTATACGAATTATCACAAAGAAAAAAATATCAATTATCCCTTTTTCCAAAGTACTCACAAGTCCAAATATGAATTATCATTCTCAATCCAGTACTAGACAAATGAATACAAATTCCACTATCACGAAATTTCAACAATGAATACATAATTTATCTAGACATGAATTACCTTTAGCAATAAGGCAATCACGACAAATTAACGTAAGCTCCTTACATTCACGTGCGGTCAACGGGCCCTAACAAATCCACAATACACCAATAGTCAATTCCTTGACTTTTAAACCTCTTTATTAAACTTTGAAGATGATTTAGTACCCTTAATTACATTAATTAAGTTGCTGGAATTTTCAGTTACTCATGCATGCTCAATGTTTTCAAAAACAATTTACACAGCTAAATTAGGAAACTTTTCAAAACCCTAAAAGAAAGTCAAAACAAGTCAACCACCATCACCAACATCAAACACCACCGCTGACCACCGTCCAGCGGCGGTGGTGGCCGTGACAGCGTCCCAGTGGCTGCGCACGGTCCAGCCGTGCGCTGTACACAGCCTGGCCGTGCTCGGCCAGCCGGACCCTTTTTTTTTTCTTTTTGTTAATCAAACTTAACAAATCCAAATCTAAATTAAATCCGAACAATTAATAAATTTTCAGATTTAATAAATCACAAGAACCAACCTTTTAAACTCAAACTTTGATTCAATTCAATAAAACAACAAACCCAACCCTAATCATGATCCTATCATGCAAAAACAATAGAATCTAGCAAACCCTAGGCAAAACATAAATTAGGGCTTACTCATACAAAACTAGGGTTCATTAAAACTCATACTTGAATCAAATTTAAACCTTTTAAGAATCAAAAAAAGGTTTAGAACACTTACTTGGAAATCAAAAGGATTAAAATTGAGAAATAGGATGAATTGTGAAAGAGTGTCAAATTCTCTTCCTTCCTCCTTGTCTTCGGCCGTGCGTGAGAGAGAGAGAGAGAGAGAGAGAGAGAGAGAGAGAGAGAGAGAGAGAAAAGCATCCTTTTCTATTTTTTTTGATTTTGTATAGAGTCAGTTGATTTAGAAGTTGAGTGTATTTCCTTTCCTCAACTCCTTCTTTCCTAAAACCTCTCCTAAAATCACTCCACCACCCAACAATTTAGGAAACAAATTTTAAAACAAAAATTCTGAATTTTCCTCACCATATTTTTGGCTAGGGCCGAAAATTATGGCTCACAAGAGCCTAATATTTTCGCCCAAGCCCGAAAATATTATCCCACAAAACTCTTTTATTTATTTGGCCCAATTACAATTAATTAGGTCCAAAACCAAAACTCAATATTAATTAGGCACTTTAAACATTTATGGGCCCAATTAATTATTTAAATCCGAAATTGTATTTTCTTTTTAAGTAATTATTATTCTAAAATGAATAATAATACGGGGTATTACAGTTTTCATCCCGTCGACAAACTTGTCATATGCTGTTAATGGCTTTTCTGACTAAATTTTGATCACCGTGGCATCTAACATGACCTGTCATACATAGAAACAATGGCTACACATTAGTTTTTCATTGTCAGTGTTCATAAAAGTATATCTACTTGTTCATAAGTTCGATTGCACTTACATGTAAGTATGCTGAGAAGAAAACACGGTATAACTTTGAGACTCCACGTTTCCTATTTGTGAAATTCAATCTCAAATCCCACATATTGTCAATTATATCGGTGCCAATGTTTTTGCCAAATTGAAAGGTCTTCACGAATCCTATTGTAATGCACAAATGTTTGTGTTGGAATATGGATTCACTGGACAGAAATATCATATCTTTAGATTATAATGAACTATATGAAATGATTTTTTATCAAAGTAAAACTGAAATCTTGCATTACGCTTTTAGAATAACTTACTTATCGCTATCGTTCGGATCATCGTCAACAAAGACGAATTCTTTGATCAATCTGTCCTTACTAGTGACATTTTCCAAGGTTTTCCCTTGCTTGCTTGTCCAAAAAGGAGAACGCAAAACTAGGGAAAGATCCTTTGGGTTTCTCTTTGGACGAACACGTACTTCAACTTCGTCTTGACTCTCATCGTCGAGTATTCAAAAGAACTTCAAAAACAGGAAATTGAGTAACGTCGGAGAATTTTTTAAGATGTATGAAATTTAGAAATAATTATATAAATTGTAAAGTAAAGTTTGAACATACTCATTGTCGTCATCTTTTTCACTAGAATCCCCTTGTGTCCTTTGCATTGGAGTCGGAGTATGGAATTTATCGTTTTATGGCTCGGCATTATCATCAATTTCCTTTTCTTCCGGACTCTTTTCGCAGTATTCCCTTGCAATTTCAGTGACTTGGTCAGAAGGTGGTGGTGTAAAACCTAGAGAAAAGGATGGAAATTCTGGTCCTTTGTCATTTGATTTCTGAATTCCCTGAAATGTTTCCTTCTATTGTATGCAATTGTAATCTTAGGTGAATATGTGATTGGTGTCGTTTCAACACTCTTCCCCTTTTGTTCTGCAGAAATCGGTGCTTTTCCTGCCTCGATGGTGGTTGTTCTTTCACTATCGTTTTCTTTTTCCTCAGTTGACATTGGTTCTGATTGTTTTCTCATATTCACTTTGAATTTCAGAGATGCCTTTTTTGTTCGCTTTTAGTTTCTGTTCTCTTTGAACTTCTCGTTTCCAGAGTAACCCTTTCATCCTGTGCAGAACATACAGGTCTTGTAGTTTTTGAACTTTTCTCTGCAGAACATACAGGTCTTGTAACCCTTTCATTTGAGGCACCTTCCTCTGCAGAAGATATAGGGTTTGTGGACTCAGATGGTCTTGTTTAGGCAGATCTTTGTTGTTCACCAACTGTCTATTGCTCTACGGTAGCTTGTTGATTCTCTTTGGGAGCACTTACTGTATTGCTACCAGTTGTCTTTAAAGCACATTTGAAGCCCGTATCAAATGCCTTATGACATTTTGTAACAACTTCCAACATCACAGGATGATTATAGAAATCATCTCTAGTAAACCAATCATCTCCACCACCGTCTCCAGCATTGTTTGGTTATGCTTGATTAGAAAAGAAGTGTGCAAACCTGTAAGTGCATTACCAATATACAGATTAGTTTATAATCAGTATAGGAATACTTCAAAATGATTGAAGTAGGCTAGTTCACAATGCTAGGTTGGTTCATAATCAATATAGGCATAGTTCATAACCATAAGCTTCTAAATGTAAACATATTATTAGTTCATAATCAGTATAGCAAGAGTACTCCATGTTCATAGTCAATAAGCTAATAGTGCATACACATTCTCCTGTTAGTTCTTAAACCATTAAGGAATAGTTTATAATCAGTATAGGCATAGTTCATAATCACTAGCTTTTAAATGTTAAACCAAACATAAGTCATTAAGGCATAGTTCATAGGAAGTAATACAAATAGTTCATAAACACAAAAACTGATAGTTCATAGACAAAAAACAAAGAGTTCATAAGCATATATCAATATGTTCATCAAACCTCTGAAATGTGTTGTTTAGGCCAGGGATTTGACCAACACCAATTCCACCCTCCTTCATTAATTCTGCTTAATCAGTAATACAACCAGCCATGGTCTTCAGTGTGGAACTGAACCTCTGAGCATAGCTCTGCAATTTTTTAAGAACATTTTCAATGAATCTATTTATTATATTTTATTTAAGAAAAATCTAACCAATATTGAGCTAGTTCACTCACCTCTTGCGTACTGGCTTTTGCTGTAAGTTCTTCTACTCTTTTTGGATGGTCATTTTCCAATTCAGCCCATGGTGCCACATAACCTTTCCCAAACCTTGAGACAAGCTCGCAGTCTATTCTCTTTTTGATTTCCGCTTTGTTTCACACACGAATAGTTGGGAATGTTGGCTTAGCGTTGGGATCCGGTAATCCGTACTTCATTCTCTCAAAGTAAAACAGTTATACAAAAGAACAAAATTCATTAAACAAAGCTGTAATTTCATAGTAAATCAATAGTTCATACACAAAAGCCTGATAGTTCATTCACAACAGGTTGATGGTTCATTCATATTGTGCTTATAGTTCATAAACAAATTTAAGATCTTGGATCAAGTTTGTCAATCACAGATGTTCATTCACAGTATGCTTATAGTTCATTGACAGTATGCTTATAGTTCAAAAGAGAATTTAAGATCTTGGATACTTACTATGAGAAATGCGGTAGATCCTGTGAACCATGTTTTTGTTTTCTTCCCGTCAGTTACACCCTTTATCAATGCATTGAAAGTGTAGGTGCACCAATCATAGTTCTTAATATCATCAACATCCAAAGCAGATAGCAAAATCCTATATTTGTTAAATCTATTCTTGTGCCCTTTCATGAGAATATTATCCACGTATACAAGGAAGTCTCTCTTGAAATCCACTCAATAGTTCTCCCTCTCTCTAATCTGTTTTCCCATTTTAGTGACAATTGGTTGAATATCCTTAACCTTCCATCTTTTTCTCCATTCTTGTACCAAATCCAAATAGTTTTGAGGATTCTTGCCAAATCCTCATCCTTCCATTACCTCTTTTCCTCCATATGCCAAATTCAATACCCTCCAAACATCATATGGTGTTACATGAAGTTCTTCTTTGTCCAACTGTATAGTAATCCTTCCTAATTCAAACTTGTCAACGAGGTACCTTAACAACTTTCCATTAATTTCATTGAAATTCAAATGCGAAATACTACCAAACCCTATTTCAACAACTACTTGACGTTGTTGATCATTCAGATTTCTTACAAGATCAAACAAACCAGATGGAGACATTCTTGTAGGTAGATTTCCCCTATCTACCCTTTTCTTTTTTGGTTTCTTTTTTACATCTTTCGCATCAACAATCTGGTTCTCTTCTTCTGCATTTTGCTGCTCTTCTTCTGCATTTTGCTGCTCTTCTTCTTCTGCCCTTGATACTTGATTTTCTTCAGTGAAAGGCTCCTCCTCTTCTACATTTTGCTGCTCTTCTTCTTCTGCACTTGATATCTGATTTTCTTCTGTGACAGGCTCCTCATCTTCTGAATTTGGATGCTTTTTTGTTCCTCCTTCTGTTTTGACTACATTCTCATCAAATGGTCACATACGCAACTTTTTATGTGATGGTGAGAAATCCTCACTATCATCATCACTTTCAATAGTTTCAATCATATTTCTCTTTGCTACAGTTTTCCTTCTTTTCCCCCTATTCTTCAGTTGCAATAATGTTTCGTGGACTTACTCTTCTTCATTATTATCAAGAGTTTCTTGTTGCTGAATATTAACATTTTGAATCACATATAAAAATTAACAGACATTAATAAAAGGCTAGTAGAACATAATGCAAGATATTAATAAAAAGCTAGTAGAACATTCTGAATCACAGATAATCCTCAATGCACAGCATTGTAGATTACAAACAACCACCATAGGAGCTTGAAAAACCTTTAGAGCTCTGTGTGCGTGATTTGATTTCTTTTTTCAGTTTGTGTGCTTTTGATTGTGCGCATCACTTGCAGATTATTTTTGAATGTTTTAGTTTAGGAAATTCAAGTGACAAAACAAGATTGTAAAATAGTCATGCTCAATCGTTCCAAAATTCAGAGAATGCAAAACCAAAACACTAAGAGACTAGTGTAGTACTTGATATAAAATACACAAATAGTTATCAATAACGAATCAATTTAGCTAACTCAAATCATTTATACTAGTTGTTCATATATAGAATGTTTATAGTTCATCATAAATATACTGGTTGTTCATTCACAACAACCTAAATCTTCTCCATCATAACCAGTCATAGGTTTATTATTACAGTCAATAATTCATCATGACAATTGCAATAGTTCATCACGACAATAGTTCATCATGACAATGGCAATAGTTCATCACAATAAAAAACTAATAAACTATGATATAGCACTAGAAACATATTTCTCAAAAACAGAATCCAATTTTGTTTCTAAAGCTATCAAAGCATAAACTATATATATATATATATATATATATATATATATATATATATATATATATATATATATATTTCTGTTCATTCAAATTTTGCTTATAGTTCATACAAATTAAAACCCCCATAGTTCATACAAATTAAACATCATAGTTCATACGCATTCCCCTCAAAGTTAATAAGCTAGTAAATATGAAATACACAATAAGTATATAGAAATTGCACTTTCTCATTCATATTCTCATACTGAAAACAACAATAGAACACACAGTTTATTACACTTATAGCAATTGTTCATCACAACAAAACACACAGTTCATTATTTTCATTCAATGAGCTGCACCTTTGTTCATTCAAAGGCATAATTTCATACTCAAATTCTTAATAAAAATATGCAATCACAAGATAATTCATAAACTAGTATATAATAAAATCTTCAAAACTAAAACCTAAAAATCAAAGAACATGAAATTTGTGTATCTCTTACCTTACTTCTCATATTTTTTGCTCTTTAAAATCGTTTCTGAATCAGTGACAGATCAAAATGTCTGGAGAATAAAAAAGAGAGAGATTAAGATTTGAACAGTATAAAACAACAATTGTGTAACTTAAAAATCGAAATAGGAAAATAAATAATGAGTTCATACCTGTAAAATCGCGAATTTTGGTACTGCAACAGAAATTGAAAAGATTTAATTGATTTTGAGTGTCAGTGAGTATTGATTTTGAATTTCAACACGATGTTTTGTGATTGAAGACTCAAACTTGCATTTGATTGCAGTTAGGTTAGTGAGAGAAATTGAGAAAGAAGAAACTGTTTGATCGTTGCTTGTAAACCGCCTCTCAGTTTTCTTTTATTTTTTTATTAATTTTTTTAAAAGCGCGCACTGGACTGGTCCAGTGACAAGGTCGCGCTTTGGGTTGGGTTGATGTTTGGGGCCGGGTTTTCTAGTAATTTTCTTGTACACAAAAAAATTGCGCTTTTATTTTGAAGCCTCCCTAAAAAACTAAAAAAGTCAACCATAATAATACCTTAGTCACATATCTATTGTCAAAAGTTAACAAAATTTAGGACGGATAGCGTAGTGGCGTATTTTCCTATTAGTCTCAATATTAACTTGTGTCAAGTCTTATTACTCTCAAAGAAATTTCGTTATTTGTAATTTCAAAAACAAAATGACAAAAGTCATCATCAAAATTTGCTAGTGTATATGATTTGAAAGCAATAAACTTTGTTTTCCTAAGTTTTCTATTTCTATCTTCTTATCTCTTTGTTTATTCATTTTTTTTTCTTTTTTTATTTATCTATGTGTGCCTAATTGCCTATTGTGAGGGTTATATTTTTTCTAATTTTTTTTATGAGTGAAAAGCTAGTTGCAGAGTTGCACAAAATAAATTTAATATACATACTGCACAGAAAACATCCTAACTATTGAAGTTGTTGCGAAACTTAGGCCCTGTTCTTTTCAACGGAATCGTGCTTGACGGTGAGGAACGGAACGGAACGGCGCGGCGCAGCGCGGCACGAATAATTTAAAAAAATATGAGATAAAATGAACTACAGAATGCGGAACCAAACGACGCGGAACCAGAAGACAGTATGGAAACGACGAAAAGAACAAGGCCTTACACCAAGTTAATTCCCTTAACTTTTCCATTAATAGATACATTTAAATTTTAATGTAGAAGAAAAATCTCAGGTTAAGGGGAAAAAAGAGATAATTTGCGAAACCAATAGTGGTTCAAAGCTTCTAAACTAAGTTCATGCAATTGTAAATCTTGAAAAATCATATGAAGTGAAAAAAAATCACTGAAATAACAAACCATGGTACATACTCATGAAAAATAACTTTTATGAATGAAAAATACTTATGTTTGTACAACTTGTTAAAAGTGGTTAAAATATATATTGATCATCCTCTAATATAAAAAACATAGCCTTCATAATTCTAAATGCATATCAACGTATATGTTAGTTTGGATCTACGTGTACATTATGTAGCGCTTGTATGATTGTAATTAGGGCGGAAAACCAACCTCCCGTTATTTTGTTTCTGAAATAAAAACAACACATTTTATTCAATATAAAAGTCATCCGACACTTACAAGTAAAAGTATGAGATAGTAACAATTGACATTATAGTCACTAAAATGAAAGAGATCTGTAAAATTACTCCACTGAAGATCAGCCAGAGATCAAACATGGCTTCTTGTATACTTGCCAAAACTTCTCTGGGTCTTTTCCATAAAACTACTATGAACGTCAAGATCAGGTTCTCCACAATAGAACTGTTTTCAATTTTCGATACCCTTGAAAAGGCCATAAAGAACTCCATGATTGTTGCCAATCAACTAAGATTAAACCTGAGACAACTCTTACAATGAAGAGACAAACCACAAACTCTCAACAAAAGTTAGACAAAGCACAAACTCACCAAAAAGTGAGACAAATCTATTAGAAATACTAAACAACAAATTTGTAAACTATAATAACAAAACTAAAAAGATATCTACATAAGAATTTGGTTAGAAATCACCAAATTTCCGAAGAAATCTAATAATTTCTAACCGATTACTAAATGAAAGCAAGAATGGAAAATGAGGGAGTAACTTCGTAGTGGCAATTGTAAAAGAATGTCACCTTGCCAATTATTTTACAATTGTCGAAGTCATACTATCACAAATAACATTAAAGTACCGATAAGTAGTTGATGTGAGTACGTGATTCGGCACTCTCATCCCTTAAATAATGTTGATGATTCGAATCTTATGAGTGGAGAAAGTACTTAATTAGTGGGAACACTTTACCTACTCGTGGATTGACCCAGTGCGAACATGACTAGTTTTGACCTTAAATATTTAGGTGAACTTCTGGTTAAACCAAAAAGACAATAACATTAAAGTATTTGTAATAACAAGACCCTTCCACTTATCTTAAAAAATAACAATACCCTTCCAAATTATCAATAATAGGGAATCACATCACGATATCAATCATTTGTGTGGCTTGCAAGCCTCGATAAGAAATGATGTCCTGGTAGAAACGTTCATGTAGGAAATAATATCATTTACGAGGTATTTGGCCAAAGTTTTTTAAATTTCAGCTTTTACTCCTTATTTCTCTCACATTTTCTCATTTCAATCATCAAATTCAGTTTCTTAAAAGTTGAAAAAAGCCCTCATAGAGTTTAGAAGTAGAAGTTTTAATTTGGAGCTTCTATTTTTGACCATTTTAAGGCAAATTTCAGTTTCTTAGAAGCTGAATTTGATGGTGGAGGGAGGAGAATGTGAGGAAAATGAGGGGGAGAAACTGAAATTGTAAGAAGCTTGGCCAAACGTAAACTACAAGAAATGAGATCAAAGAGGCATTTTGTGTGAATTAAAGAGTGTGTTTAAAACTTGGCTTTTCTATTCATATTATCAAATAGGACACTTTTATTTTGCCCTCTTTGTGCACCTCAAATAGGGCGTTTCTAGAATAATTGCCCCTCTATGTAATTATGCAATATCTAATAGGGCACTTGCTACAAAAATGCCCTCCTATGTAATTAAGCAATATCTAAAAGGGCACTTTCCACAAAAATGCTCTCATAGTTACTAAAGTTTGGCCTTGTTTGACAAATAGCGGATAGCGGATTGAGTTATCCGATTTGACTAGCGGATTGTATTAGCTGATTTGACCAGCAAATTGTTTTAATTATGGTATTTGGTAAATTAGCCGATAAGTGCTACCGGTTAACATGTTGAATAGGCAAACTAAAAAGGACAAATTGTTGAAATTTGGAAGCAGAGCTGATTATTTATACGCTTAAGCTTTTATATTTTTATTGTTACCTTTGAGGACCTCATTTTTAGTTAAGCTGGAAAAAGTGAGGGCAATTAAGATTGTCTACAAAGAGGTCGATAAAAAAAAGCCCTAGTCATTAGGTATCAATGAAGGCCTTTAAAATTGTCTTTTTTGACATAACAATGCGAACATATCAGACTAATAAGGGATTAGTATAGTTCCTAGAAGCCATCAGATCGACATAAGGTATTGGGGAAATGAGGTTTCGAACCCATGACCTTGATTGCCTTACTAAACCACTTGGGAGTAAGTTTGGAACCACTAGACCACCACCCTTACACAATTTGGGTCTAAACTTTCAACATAATTTGGTTATGTGGATCCTCAACTTTTTATTTGTTTATTTGTGTGTGTTAGGCCCTTTTCTTTTCGTCGTTTACATACTGCATTCCATTCCGTTCCGTTCCAATCCGTTCTGTTCCGTGCCGTTCTGTTCCGCATTCTGTACTTCATTTTGTCTCACATTTTTTAAACGGTCCGGCTAACATATACACTAGTGCATATGATAACTGGTATTTATTAATCTAAATTTTTCCTAGATATACGAAATCATCCCAAAATTTCATTGTTAGAAATCACGTTAATAAATACAAGAAGTCAAACCTTTACTACAATGTCAAAATTACCCTTATATATTTCCCAAAAGAACATTACATGTATAATAAATTAAAACAAAAAACAAAAAAGCATTTATTCCAAAATACCATCATCATCATTCATCAGTGCCAGTGGTTTTCCAAGATGTTTCCCGGCATTTCATGGCCACCAACTACCACCATGACTGCATTTTTTTTGTTCTATTGCCACGGCCAACACCATTTTTATCGGCAACATATTTTTAGGTGGCTTTAGATCTATAGAAAACCTTATAGAGTGTTGAGGTAACGCCCCAAATACCAAATAATATTTAGTTGTGTTTTATTTTATTTTAGTTTTGTAAAGAAAATAAAATACAACAAAAAGAAAAAGAAAAAGAAAAGAAAAAACAAAAACAGAAAAAGAAAAAAAGAAAAAAGGAAGTTAAAAAGTTGGGAAAACAAAAAGGCTGAAGCCTTTTGGTTTTCTTTAGTTGATGATTGGGAAACAAAATGTCTTAGCCTTTTGGTCTTCTTTAGTTGTTGATGATTGAATATAAAAGGGGCAAGCCCTTTGTTTTTGAAATGGCCGAGTGATTGAGTTTGGCAGTAAAAGGAAGCCCAAACAAAACGAAACAAGGAAGAGCCAAGTGAGTGAGAGACAAACAAAAGAGTGAGAGAAATTGAGTATTTCTCCAAAGAGGTTTGTTCCAATTCACGGTTAATTCGGTTTGTTCGGGTGAAGATAATCAGAGTATTCGGATCGATCATCGACAGGTATTTGTGGGTGTATCTTTGGTTTTGTGGGAGTACCAAATTGAGTTAGAGTTTATCAATTTGTACTAGTACCAAAGATAGGTTGTTTACTTGTTGCTTGATCTTGTGAGTGTTGCCTTTGTACTCTTGATTATCATAGTGGATCATATTTTAGTGCGTGGAGATCCGCACCGTGGTTTTTCCCCTAATTGAGAGGGGTTTTCCACGTAAAATTATTTGTGTTGTTTTCGGGTTCTTGCACTTTATTTTTCCGATTATCTGTTATTCTGATTGTGGGTAAATACCGTAGTTTTCCCCAACAGTGGTATCAGAGCTTTTGGTTGTAGGATCGGTGGTGGGAAAATTACTTTATTTGTTGAAGGAGGAATTATTTTGTGCAAGTAACATGTCTGGTAGTGTGCCCAAATTTGAAATCCCTTTGTTTGATGGTAAAATTAATTTTACTGTGTGGAAGAGTACGGTTGAGGATTTGTTGGTTCAACAGAATTTAGATGAGGCTTTAGATGAGACAAAGCCTAGTGGGGTGACCGATGCCCAATGGACATCGAAAAAGAAAAAAGTTGTCAGTACTGTTAGATTAGCTATGGCTCCGGAGATCAAGTATAATTACTTGACTGAGACAGATCCAAAGAAGTTGTTGGATAAGCTCCAGAGTGTATATGCATCAAAGTCACTGACTAACAAGCTTTGTTTGAGATATGAGTTGTACCAGCTAAAGATGGAGCAAGGTACAACGTTGCAGGACCACATTAACAGTTTTAACCAGCTAGTATGTCAGTTGAGAAATGCAGATGAGAAGATCTCCGATCAAGAGGAGGCATTGTTATTGTTGGCTTCACTACCTAAGTCCTACAGGCCAATTGTGCAGACATTACTTGTAGGGAGGACAGAGATTACACTAGATGAAGCAATGACAGTGTTGAGAGAGAATGATCGGATGATGTTGCAGGTTGATGGTATCTCTTCAAGTGATGGAGGAGATAGAGTACTAGCTGCGGAGGTGTCCGAGAGAGGGAGGAATCATGAGAGAAGAGGTGGTGGCCCGAGAAGTAGGTCGAAGTCGCGCGCGAGAGACTTTAGTAACATAGAGTGTTACTATTGTGGTGAGAAGGGTCATATTCAGAGTCGTTGCCCAAAAATGAGAGATGATTTGAAGAGTTTCAAGCAACTGCAAGAGAAGATGGGCAAGACCAAAATTGATGATGATAGCGGTTCCTCTAATGTAATTATGTCTTGTGATGGTAATAAGGAGTTGTTCTTGGCTAGTAACAATGAGGGGAAGGAAAGCCAAGAGAGTTGGGTGTTGGACTCCGGCGCTTCGGTTCACATTTGTAGAGACCATGCTATGTTTGATACTTTGTGCCAAGATGGAGAGTATGGTGACATCAACATGGGGAGTGGTAAGTTGAAGGCCAAAGGGATGGGAAGCATCCACATTGAGCTCCATGGTGGTGTGACTAGAACTTTCCACAATGTGAGGTATATACCCGATGCTCGTGTCAACGTGATTTCGTTGGGTGAGTTGACATCGCAAGGGTGTAGATACATTGGTACAGGAAGGTGGTGCAAAGTGTATCGTGGTGCTACTTTGATTGTGCAAGGAAAGAAGGTGGAGAACAACTTGTGCTATGTTGAGGGTCATTGCGTAGGGAGGAGCAAGGCCAAGAAGAAGGTCCGTTTCTCGGACAAGTTGGAAGTATTTGGTGATTTGGGTCGAGGGAGGATTTGTTGAGGTAACGCCCCAAATACCAAATAATATTTAGTTGTGTTTTATTTTATTTTAGTTTTGTAAAGAAAATAAAATAGAACAAAAAGAAAAAGAAAAAGAAAAGAAAAAAAAAAAACAGAAAAAGAAAAAGAAAAAAAAAAAAAAAAAGGCAGTTAAAAAGTTGGGAAAACCAAAAGGCTGATTAGTTGATGATTGGGAAACAAAAGGTCTTAGCCTTTTGGTCTTCTTTAGTTGTTGATGATTGAATATAAAAGGGGCAAGCCCTTTGTTTTTGAAATGGCCGAGTGATTGAGTTTGGCAGTAAAAGGAAGCCCAAACAAAACGAAAGAAGGAAGAGCCAAGTGAGTGAGAGACAAACAAAAGAGTGAGAGAAATTGAGTATTTCTCCAAAGAGGTTTGTTCCAGTTCACGGTTAATTCGGTTTGTTCGGGTGAAGATAATCAGAGTATTCGGATCGATCATCGACAGGTATTTGTGGGTGTATCTTTGGTTTTGTGGGAGTACCAAATTGAGTTAGAGTTTATCAATTTGTACTAGTACCAAAGATAGGTTGTTTACTTGTTGCTTGATCTTGTGAGTGTTGCCTTTGTACTCTTGATTATCATAGTGGATCATATTTTAGTGCGTGGAGATCCGCACCGTGATTTTTCCCCTAATTGAGAGGGGTTTTCCACGTAAAATTGTTTGTGTTGTTTTCGGGTTCTTGCACTTTATTTTTCCAATTATCTGTTATTCTGATTGTGGGTAAATACCGTAATTTTCCCCAACATAGAGAAAGGGTGAACTCTAAAGATTAAGGTTAATCCTTGAATGGAGGAGACATTGAAGGGTTGAAGTCTTGAATACCAGGAGAGAGATTGGGGGGACAAGGGAATAAATCAGGATCAGTAACTATGGGAAGTGGAGAGAGAGAAATGAGGGTGAGGGTAAATTTGGTAGTTAAATATTATGTGTGTGAACCCAATTTATTATCATAAACAGATTCTCATTTAATTAAGGAGAATTTTAGTATTTATTAAGCCTTAACATATGCACTTAGTACATACGTTAGATAAACCGATTTATCCGCGCTGCGCCGTTCCGTTCCGTTCTGTTCCAATTCGTTTCGTTCCGTTCCTCACCGTCCCGCACCATTCCGTTCCGTTCCTCACCGTCACGCACCATTCCATTGAAGAAAGCAGGCCTTAGTTTGAGGACTCAACCTTTTTTTTTTCCCTTTTGCATTATCAAAAATTAAAAATAATACAAATACACCCAAAATACAACCCTAAATACATAAATGGGAAAGGATTAACACTTTGCCCCCAAAAGATATATGAATTAAACCAAATACTCACTCACCTATCTTTCTTTTGTCTCTCTGCTCCTCATATCCTCCGTTGTTACAAGCACCTATGAAAAAACAACAACATTATTCCAATCTCACTGACTAGTATGCTGAACTATTATTGCCACATATAATAGTGCTAAGTAGTAAAAACTATTTGGTTAATGAGCCCAATTACTACTCTAAGGCTCTGTTTGATTCACCTTAATTTTACTTAAATTCAGTTGAGTTCAATCCAGTTCAGTTAAATTCAGTTCATGTATAACTTTTTAACTCATATAATTTTTTATTCCGAAATAATTTCATAATGATAATTATGTCATCGAAAATATCTCAAAGCATACTTTCAAATGAGTCCAAAAATGACTATGTTTGGACGAATTTTAAATGATTAACGGTTAAGTTTAAAAAATCAATTTAGTTCAATTCAGTTTAGTTCAGATCAGTTTTATTCAGATGAATCAAATGGAGCCTAAATAATACTTTTGCTTTCATAAAACTATGTTTAACAAGCACTTGTTGAAGCAAATGGTCGTAGGACTCATAGCGAGGGTATAAACTTCTTGCTGCCAATCAATGGAGCGAACGAACGAAATGTGTTGCCAATCACATCTTCACCAGACATCCCTCTTCATCGTCCCATGCATATGGACCAAGAATCTAGACAAACACACTCCGATAAATGGTAGGTGAGTATTGTTAGATTTATGAACTTTATACTACATGTATATGGACAATTACATTATACAGATTAATTATATATTATATGCTATCTTACAGTTTGGTTCAATATTAGTAATCCTATGAATATTAGATGCGCTAATATATCATCTTATAAGATATAGGACCCAATTATGTAGAGATCTACAGACTTAACCCTTATTGTTGATGGTCTAATTAGGGATAAGAAACTCTATGTATATAACATTCCTTATTAGTTGGACCAGGCCCAATCCGTCGCGCGCATGAAGGAAATTCGCTTTGCCAAATTGTGTTCAAAAGTTTTACAGTTGCCAAATTGTGTTCAAAAGTTTTACCGTTGCCAAATTGTGCTCACATTTGATTCATATCCCACACATGGACGTGGCCCCATGGCCCCACCAACTTACTTTTCTTTTTTCTTTTCGTTTTTTTTAAAGCCTTTTTTCTTTTCGTTTTTAATGGACTTGTAAAGTTTTTGATTTTTTTAGAATCTTTATTTTTTTTTTGAGTGATAGAATCTCTAATTTTTAGAAATCATAATTTGTTTTTAAGAGTAATCAACCTACCTTACGTTCATAGCTTATGAACAATTAGACTATTTTAAATTGAATTTTATGTTTATATTACGCTTATAACTTATGAACAATTAGACTATTTTAAATGAACATTACGTTTATACCTTATGAACTATTAGACTATTTTAAATGAACATTACGCATGTACCTTATAAACAATTAGACTATTTTAAATGAACATTACGTTTATACCTTATGAACTATTAGACTATTTTAAATGAACATTACGCATATACCTTATGAATAATTAGACTATTTTAAATGAACATTACGTTTATACCTTATGAACTATTAGACTATTTTAAATGAACATTACGCTTATACCTTATGAACAATTAGACTACTTTAAATGAACATTATCCATATACATTATGAACTATTAGACTATTTTAAATGAACATTACGCTTATACCTTATGAACAATTAGACTATTTTAAATGAACATTACGTTTATACCTTATGAACTATTAGACTATTTCAAATGGACATTACGCTTATACCTTATGAACAATTAGACTATTTTGAATGAACATTACGCTTATACCTTATGAACAATCAGACTATTTTTAATGAACACTATGTTTATACCTTATGAACTATTAGTATATTAGGCTATTTTTAATGAACATTACGCTTATAACCTATGAATAATAATTAGACTATTTTTAATGAATATTGCACTTACAATCGATGAACAATTATACTATTTTTAATTAACATTGCGTATATAACCTATGAAAAATTAGATTATTTTTAATGGATAATACATATATAACCTATGAACAATTAGACTATCTTTAGTGAACATTGTACTCATACCAGATGAACAATTAGACTATTTTTGATAAACACTACGTACACAACCTATGAACAATTAAATTATTTGTAATGAACATTACAATCATATAACCTATTAAAAATTAGATTACTTTTAATTAACCTTACATATATAACATATGAACTGTTAGACTATTTTTAATGGACATTGCACTTATAACTGGTTAGCAATTAGACTTTTTTTTTCATGAACATTATGTGTATATAACCGATGAACAATTAGATTGTTTTTAATGAACATTACATACACTATTTGAAAAGAAACTTACATTTATAATTAATAAACAATACGATAAAAAAAATAATTATTTGATGAACAATTAGATTATTTTTAATGAATCGTATGTTTATAATTTATTAACCATTTGGCTATTGTTTATGAACTATTAGATTTTTTTTTTTTTTTTTTTGAAGGAATGAAATTTTTTTTTATGGAATGAACTCTTTTTTTTTTTTTGAGAAGCAGGAATGAACTATTAGAGTATTAGTAATGAACATTAAGTAAGTTAATTATGAACTTTTGATATTATATTAGCAAATGTTAAATCAAAAATTCAAAAGTAATAGAAATAAAAAAAAAAATCAAAACTACAAAAAGAAAGGAAAAACATCTAGATCTTCACGTTTCATACTTTCATCAGGATGTTCCACTTCTAGTTCCACCATGGCACACTGTGGATATGAACAAAGAGCAAACCACCCCACATCAACCCCCATCTCTCCACATACAGCACTGCCCACTCTCTCTCCTCCACCACCTAGCCACATTGGCCTCCCTTTCAAGCCACCGTCCAGCCATTGCGAAACCCCCTCCATTGCACTACAACAAAAGAGTCCAGTTGTGACGATTATTTTACGTGAGTGTGAGGTTGCGTCACTAAAAAAAATAGTGACGCTGGACCACGCGTCGTTAATACGTGTGTCAGTAAAATAACAGTGACGTTTAAACGCGTCACTAAAATTTGTGACAAGTACAGCTGTCACTATTTTCGCTGATTTAAAGGCGTCACTAATATAGAGACGTGTTCAGCCCGTCACTAAATTTATAGCAACTGAAGCTACGTCATTAAGGCTTTGATGATTCATTAGCCAAATTTGCCGCAATTTCAATTTACCTATAATTTTATATAACCTTTTATCCCCCTTCTTATTTTGCAATGCAACCCTTTTAGTTTTCGTCCTTTATTTTATTCTGGGCACTATGTAGATAGAACTTTAGAAGTAACTTTGGTTGTACCATTCATAAAAAAGCACGCGATTGAATACAATTGGGGCGGGGATGGGGGAGTGCTAGGTGGGGATGGTTTTGATAAAGCAAAACCGTTGCGGGGATGGGGCGGAGGTGGTTTGCCTTCTTCCCCCAGTAGATACCCGTTGGAGCCCCGCCTCACCTTATACCCGCTTACCCGCCCCGCCTCATACCCACATAAAAATAAAAAATGTAAAATATAAATATATAAAATCTTATTTTACCAAATATATAAAATTGTCTACTGCTATTGCTTATCAAAAAGCTCAAAATTTTCCTTGCAAATTATCTTGGGTGAATTTGATGTAGATCCAAATGTGGGTTTCGTTTCTTTTCGGACGGGTATAAAGCGGATATGAATACCCTTTCGATAAATGGAGCGGAGGTGGATACCCGTCGGGTAAGTAGGGCGGGGGTGGATTTGGGATCTCCAACCCATGGCGGGGATGGGGCGGATGGCGGAATCGAAATATCCAGATGGGTATAAGAATGAATCTACCTATATCCACTACCGTCACGCCTCATTACCATCCCTACGTTTGACTAGTCATCATGTGATTCATTCTTGAATTCTTTATGATAGCATTACTGTGGCAATTGCATCTCTCTGGCTCGATCAGTAATGTATTGATTTTGGATATGATTAAATATTCGCATAATATGGATCTATAAGTTATTTGATTCGTATTTAAATTTGGATTATGTTTTAACATTGCAAACATGTAAATTTCGGACCAGATTCGATACTTGGCACTAAGGTTGTATATCTTTTGTACATCTAATATTTTAGATTAGTTAATTGAAACAATATATTACCAAAGTAACCTTTTTTGTGTAGATTGATTAATTTAAAATACTAGGTCTATGTCCTGTGCGATGCACGGGCTTGTTGTATATCATTAGTAAATATATTTGGAATGCTATCAAGAAAAATAGGTTAATAATTTATCAATAGTGTATATAATAAGTAATATGGAGTTACCCGTACAAAACCATAGTTGTACTATGTGTACTATAAAGACGCTTTTGTGACATGCAATTACAGTTGTTTAGATTTAAATGGATAATTTTTTTTTATATTTTTTCATACTTGAAAAAATTATTCAAAAAAATAGTTAAATGATAGATTCACAATCACCACCTTGATATACTCTATCAACTGACATATTTATACATTTGTGTGCTTATGTAGTCAATAAGTAATCATGACATGTAGCTTATGTATGCAATGACATGGATGCCACATGTCAATACAATAATTGTCATGATTCACTTTTATATCCCTACGATGCATGACCTTGTTAGTATATCATGGATTATAAGTGTCCCGTCCTTTTAAATGTCATTTTAGATGTTCGTAATGTTTAATTTGACCTCAACTTGTGGAAAAACTATTTAGATTCAAAATATGAAAGTATATTTGTTGGGTTCGTATTAAAAAATAATTTCACTATATATAATTTTCATAATTTTTTCGAACGTCGATTTATGAGAAAATTGTGATCAAAGTTCGACCTCGAAAATAGAAAACGAAAAACTATATAGATTCAAAATACGAAAGAATATTTGTGGGGTTCGTATCGGAAAATACTTTCACTATATATAATTTTCATTTTTTACATACTTCGATTTAATTGTTAAATTTCTTATGTGTCATGTCATTTGTTATGCAGCGGTTCTTTGGATCCATGTGAATATATCAATCAATAATGTTCTCCTCTTTTTTAATTAAAACAATTGTTGAAGAAATTATTTATGTTTACGACTTCCTTATTCACGTACACATTCTACCAATATTATATTTCTCCAACTTCATAGGGTTTAATTATGTAATGTCCCAATATTTGCTTTCTACTAAATTATTGTTCATGTATGAAATCACTTAGAAAATCGAGATGTATGTATAAAAATTATCGATACATAATTTTTATCATTTATATTTAATAAATATTACTTGTGACTATTCTCCCTTATTAAATTCGATGTGTCTAGTCTTTAGTATAATTTAGGTTAAGTTCATGAACCGTATTTATGTAGTTTATGTTCATGTTCCTACTTTAATTAGATTACTAGATTTCGTGCAAATGCGATGCATGGGTTCTTGTTCATCATCCTCTGTAATTAGAATAAATATAATAATTTTTTTTAATCACACCAATATATAAAGTTGAATAATAGGAGTAGCAAAGAACAATAATAATTTTTTTCACACATTTAACAAAGAAATTACATTTTTAGTGAATAAGTAATATATTTTTTTAGGATAATAAATATAATACTTATGTTACTTTTTTTATTAAAATAAAATAAAAATATTTTTGATTTCTTTTTAATCACCCATGCATTTATGACTATTTATTATTATTCAATGCCACCTTGGTGAGAACTCAATTATATATATATATATATATATATATATATATATATATATATATATATATATATATATATATATATATATATATATATATATATATATATATATATATATATATATATATATATATATATATATATATATATAGTAGGTATATGCCCCGTGCGATGCATGTGTTTGTAATTTATCATTAGAAAATATTTTTTGAATGCTATCAAGATAATAGGTTAACGATTTATTAATACCGTATTTAATAGTTAATGCGGAGTTACCCGTACAAAAATCAAAGTTGTGCTATTGTAGTGTAAAGTTGCTTATGTGACATGCAATAACAATTGTTTGAATTTAAATGTATAAGTTACTTTTATATCTTTCCATACTTTAAAAAAATATTCAAAAAATTAGTTAAATGATACCATCTTGATATATACTCTGTCAACCAATATATTTACACATTGGTGTGTTTATGTTGTCCATAAATGTATCTACCTAGCTTATTAATGGTCAATATACTACTATTGGTTCTTATCTCTCTTTGGTTTATATTTTTTTAATGTAAAATTACTTATGTGTCATGTTATGTGTTATGCAGAGCCGTTTTAGAGGGTAGGCCCGAGGGGCGACCGCCCAGGGCCCAGCGTTTTGGTGGGGCCCAAAAATTTAAAAGCAAAATAGTATATGTACTACATGTTGCATACACTTGACATAACTCTTGGCTTTGGTCTGCTGGTGAGAGCGTGTGGGAAGGAAGTTTTACTTTCCCCTTGACCCAGGTTCGAGTCTCCCGCGCTGCATGTTCTTTTTTTTTTTTTTTTTTGAGAAACCACTCCATACTTACTTGTGTCTTGTTTAGTTTCTTATATTTTTACATATTTCTCTAAATAAACAAGTATAAATTTAATATAACAATATGAATATGCTTTCCAACACTATTATTCAATTTATTTATTTATTTTTGAACAACAAAGTAACCTTCAACTTTGTTGGAAATAAGACTTGAACCCAGTTTATTGCTGGGAACAAGTGGGGGTGCGCCATTGCGCTAGCCACCCCAACACTATTACTTGATATCGGTGTCTTGAACGGTTATATACGTTGAATTCTTGTTTCTAATAATAGTTTTTCTTTCTATTCCTTAACTCATTAATTCTCAACTGCCGTCTTGTTTAGTTTTGTTAAACTTAAACTACATAAATTACTCTAAGAAAAGTATTGTAATTAAAAAAATAATTTTATGTACGAAATTTGCTACTCTATGCTACTTTAATTTCGATATTAGTACCGATTTTGACAAGTAGACCAAACGGACCTAAAAGAGACCAATCACAGACCTATCCTGAAGGATTTAATTTGTTGTCATATTTTTTACAGAAAAATATTTATGACATGAACTATATAATTTTTTGAGAAATTTCTTTTAAATGCGAATTGGGTTGAACATACACCGAACACCATCATTGCGTAAATTTTTTCTCCTTTTATGACTGCATGTTTTTTTTTGGATGGTGAAATTAGTTATTCACATCTTAGGGGCCCTCATTTTAAATTCGCCCTAGGGCCTCGAAAATGTGAGGAACGGGCCTGGTGTTATGGCAGTGGTTCTTTTGATCCATGTAGATAAATTAATTTCATATATTTTTTTATATGTATAAGACTGTATCGTAGAAAATAGTGTTTGAACCTACCTTATTTACATTATTTTACTATTCTACCATATTGTTCCATCTCCATGAATCATGTATTTTTGTTGGGGTATGAAATCCCTTTGAACATTGATAAATTAATTAATACGTGAATTTATTCGTTAGTTTTAAACGTCTCTATACATTTATTATTTGTGACTACTTCATTCCTTTATTAAATTTATTGTATCTAGTTTTTAGTGTAGTTTAGTTTAAGTTCAATTATGTCCATTCCCTCAATCATAAACATCAAAATTTATGTTCATGTATCCTAATTTACTTAGACAATATGGTTCATGTGTACTCATTAAATGGTTAATTTGGCATTAACTTAAAGATATGAAGATGATTAGACATGGTGAAATGGCAGAACACCTATGAATACAACAACGTATATGATCCACTTTTATATAGGACATGTGGGTGTCAATACACGTTAGATTCATTTTACGGTGTGCTATTTTTTTGAAAATTCTGAGTGAGTTCATACTTACTTGCTGAAATGCCCCTATTGACGTGATATATTGAAACTATTTTTATGGTTTACGACTTTTAAGTCACTAAAGAATGGAATGATTTTCAATGACCTCTAGTAAAACTAAATTTTTGCTAATTTTTATGAATACTAATGATATAACTTAATGGCTAGTGAAAGCAATAACTAAACTTGGACCACTTTTTAAGGTAAATAATAATTAAAATACATCAAATCATATGACGTCTATGTATGCAATGACATGAATGACACATGTCAATACAACGTTCATCATGATTCACTTTTATATCTTGTACGATGCACTTGCTTGTTAGTATATCATGGATTATAAGTATCGTCATATTTTAAGTGTCATTTTAGATGTTTGTATTTGATTTGACCTCAATTTGTTAAAACAACTACTATTTATATTCAAAATATGAAAGTATATTTGTTGGGTTTGTTTGGAAAATATTTTCACTATCTATAATTCTCATAGTTTTTACGTACTCCGATTTATGAGAAAAGAGTGGTCAAAGTTCGACCACGAAAAAAAAAAAAAACTATTTAGATTCAAAATATGAAAGAATATTCGCTAGGTTCGTATTGCAAAGTATTTTCACTATATATAATTTTCATAATTTTTACGTACTCTGATTTATGAGAAAATAGTGGTCAAAGTTCAACCCCAAAATTGAAAACGACACTTAATATATACTAAGGGAGTATTGAACTTAAAGCATTATTGAATAAGCATTAAAAAATCAATGAGTGTAATAAAAAATAAAATAAAAAGTCAATGAATGTTGCATTTAATGTTTTGATACAAATGACATGGCAACCAATATTTTCGATGCAGTAGATGTATGTCCCATGTCATGTACGGGCTTGTTAGTAAAGTGTATGTCATTTTTTAAGTGTTGTTTTAGATGTTCGTGTTTAAATGTGACCGTCAGTTTGTGAAAAAACTAATTAGATTCAAAATATTTAAAAAAAAGAAAAATAAAATTGTTGGGTTCGTGTTGAAAAGTATTTTCATTATATATAATTTTCAAGTGTTCCAATTTATGAGAAAATAGTGGTCAATGTTCGATCACAAAGTCGAAAACGACACTTAAAATAAAGGTGTAATGTATATTGAACTTGAAAGCATTATTAATTAAGCATAAAGAGTATTCATTGAATTTGAAAGCATTATTAATGGAACATTAAAAAGTCGAATACTGCATTAATTATTTGACCGAAATGACGTGGCAGCCAATGTGGCGCCTATGTCGATGCCGCAAGGTGTATGATCCAGTTATATATATATATATATATATATATATATATATATATATATATATAGAGAGAGAGAGAGAGAGAGAGAGAGAGAGAGAGAGAGAGAGAGAGAGAGAGAGAGAGAGAGAGAGAGAGAGAGAGAGAGAGAGAGAGAGAGAGAGAGAGAGAGAGAGAGAGAGAGAGAGAGAGAGAGAGAGAGAGAATCGGGTTCAAATGAGAGCAGACTTAGGGTGAGAGTATAAGAGCAAATAAGGATCATAGGATTCTGAAATCGACGGCCCAGATCTAAACGACTATTAATAGGACGCGTTGGTCATTAACTAAACAATCGGGGGCATTGTCGTCAATTCACGCTTAATCAATAAAAGCCAGAAACCCTATCACCCAACCAGCCCCATTCACGGCCTCTCTCCGGCGATCCCCCTCCCCGTTCGCCATGGCCAGCGACCTCTCTCTGATCTGCTAAACTCTCTTTCCTCTGCTAATCTCTCTCGAATCAGTTCGTATCTCTCTTTCTCGCTCTCAATTTTTCACTCTCTCTTCGGATAGGCGCCATTAATAGGGGTGAGCGCAACCTGGTATCCACCGGGTATTGCACTACCCGGAATTGGAAGTGGATCCACTGGTTCCTAATTTTTGGGAATTAGAATTGGAATTGGTTGCACCGGTTACTAAAAATTAGGAATTGTAATTGGATCCACCGGGTACCCACCGGTTCCTGGATACCCATGTCCATATTAAAATTCAAATTTAGTATTTTAAATTTATATTTACCTTAAAAAAACAGCAATAATATGAATCCAATGTTAAATGTAACTTCCAAAGTATACGAGTGGCATTTCCAAACTATACCAGTGACTTTTCCAAATTATACCAAACTACCACGAGCTTCATTTTCACATTAAAATCTTTCACTTGTTCTCTATATTCATAACTAAAGCTAGAAAGTACAATTATATTAACCTCAAAATGAAATACTCATGTAAATATAAGATTATTATTGATTTACACCGGGTACCTAACCGAATCCGGTTTCCAAAAGTTAGGAATTTGAATTTGGCTTGGTTGGTACCGGTTCCTAATTCTGGAAACCGGAATTGGAATTGGTTCAACCGATTCCAGTTGCAAAACCACCGGTTCCGAATCAATTCCGGTTTCGGTACTGCGTACCCGGATTTTCTGCTCACCCCTAGCCATTAATGGCGAGATTGAGCTTCAACAACATCAGAAGCGAATCAATTCCATATGCTGTAGACGCCGAATTTTGACTTGTATTTCTTTTAAATAATTATTACAGTTGATATTAGCATTAACTGTAATTACCCTAATTAAATAAGTCACTTGGGCTAAAAGGGCATTTAGGGTCCATAAGGTGACCCAACCCATTAACAAAGCAAAGCCCAAAGCCCAAAAGAGAAAATAAATCAAAAATCCAAAAAAGAATATAAAAGAGAAAATGCAAAAAATGAATAAGGATTGGAATTATGATGTCATGCATGACATCATTCCATGACATCATCTATGATGTCATGTATGACATCACAATATTCTCATGTTCCCATCCAATAGCTAAAGACAAAAGGGATTAATAATGGTATCAAGTAGAAATACCAAAATATCCTTCCCTTTTCCATAAATTAACCCCCCCCAAAAAATTAAATAAAAATCAAAAAAAATTCCCCCCTCACAACCAAAAAGGAGAAGAAAAAGAAAAAGAAATTCTTTTCCCCCTCCCCCACATTTTTTTATTTCTTTTTTTTTTTATTTTTGTTTTTTCCTTTTCGATTTTCTCTCCCACCTTATCTCATCTTTCCTCTTTCCTACTCACTTCCACCTCATAAGATTCTCCCATCTTCTTTCCATCACCACAAATGTGACATTTGTCACTCTCCCATCCACATTCTCTCACCCCCCATCTCACCATCCACCTTCTACCAAATCCCACCCTGCATTTCCTAACCCTAATTCACCCATCATCTTTCCTCACCTTATAAATACTCCCTAAAAAACTAACCTAAGGGCCCTTTGCCTCTTCCTCATCTCTACTTCTTAAAATCTCTACTTCTCTCTCTAGTTTTCCTACCATCTTTTCAACTTACTTCAACTTTTGAAGGTTTTCTAAAAACTTCTTTTTTTTTTTATCTAGTAGTGCAAACTAAAGGGCGTTTGTACTAACTAATTTAATTTTAAAGATTGAGATTTCTAGATCTATACAAGGGTAATCATTTACCTCTCTCCTTCAATTATTTATTTTCTAAGTGTTTTTACTAACCATTTTATTTTGTATATAAATTGCTAATAAACACTATTATCCCCCCTTAATAATCCCATTTTCACCGGTTTGACTCTTTATAGGTGCGGGCATGAACCACCCTATTTTTTGAGCGGCCAAAAATTCCTAGGTAAGGGTTCAAGTGCCCACGCGAACCCGTCTCCATGGGGGACTTAGATCCAGCTTGTAGAGAGTGATTTTTTTACAGTGAGGAAGAGAGTTGCTTGTGCCAAATTTGTGTGATCAATGAATGCTTCTCTCTTTCTCATCACCATTTTCATTTTTTATACTTGAAATTGAATAAAAAAGGTCATTTTGCATATAGAGGCCTCGGATTCATTTTATGTACAAAGTTGTAATAATTCGGATAGTTGACAGTTTTTAGAGCTGAATTTATTTGTAGATTTAGGAAGATCCAACAGTCGTAATTTGATGGAATCAGTGTCATAGAAAACCTTGTTCAGAGGGCTTTTTACCGAGATGAAAATAGTCCAGATCCAACGGTTTAGTCGTCCACAATTGAATTTTGATATTTCTGTGTATAAAAATGCCCAACTTCTATAGATCTGTAAATAACTAACTAACGGTTAAGTTTTGAGATTGGTCTATTTCTGCGTAAATTGAAGATGATTACCTAGATTTTTACAGCCACCTATTTCGTCCATTTTGGATAACAAATGAGTTTTAAATAAATTTTGAAAAGACGAAGTAGTGTTGTCCCTTTGAAGATTTTCTCTGATTTCGACCTTGTAAATAAATGACTCACTTTAACCACTTAGGATAGTGTGTTTTTCTTGATAATTTTTGTAGGAAATTCTTAGTGTGTATACTTCAATCTGTAAAGAATAATTCAAGTTTAACAAAGTATATTTAATTCTAAAATTAACCAACCGGGTATATGTCCAGAAATGATAATGTTCACTTAACTGAAAAGGCTGCAGTGTTTAGCACCTCTTTAATGAAAGATTGGATAATAGACCCCTTAAGAACCAATATAGGCTTTGGAATCACTCCATTCGGATGTGTTTTTAATTTTTAATGAATTAATCAAACCGAGTTTGGTTATGTCAAAATGAAAGACAATTGGTTAAGTTTAGAACATTAAGACTTTTGTACAGTCCTTTTGTTTATTTTTGTTAAATAACTTAGACTCGTCTAAAACTCATGAAATATTGTGTACATATCCATCTTCAAGTCTAGTATAAGTTCTGTAAATATTAGACCTAGATCACTTGTAAATAATTCCCAATAAATCAAAAACCAACGGTCTGTCCAAAGGCTTCCAGAAGCTCGTAAATCGTAAATACCTCACCGATCGTCAACTTTCTTGACTTGATATTTTTAAAGTAGAAACATGAATTAAAATGAACCAAGTTAGGCTTTTGTAACACTCAATTTGGTTGAGTTATGACCGAGATATGAATTTTAGAAGTTCTGTCCAGATTATTGTAAAAACGGTTTTGTTCGGTTTTATAAACGATTTCCGTTTAATCATCAAATGAACCCACAAAAATACGAAACTCTCCAGTTTATTCCTTTAGTATGTCCCACTAATTATAAAAATAAATTTGGAGTTAATAAGTTGCGTTTAGATTAATCGCTTGTCGATTCTTTCAAACCGCTTTTGTAAATAACCAATTCTTTGTAAATAAATCAATTGTTTTGTAAATGAACCAATCCTTTGTGAATAAGTCCAACTTTTGAAGACGAAGATGAAGGTCGAGCCCCGGAGGCGCCATGTACATGAAGATCAACTCTTTTTTCTCATTTTTAAGATTTTTAGACATTTTTTTTATTTTGTATTGTAAATACTCGATATGTAATTCATTTATTCCGAGGCCTCTTTATTTGCATTTTTGTACATTTGCATTCATATGCTTCCACCTAATAATTCAACTCGGAAAATAAAATAAAAAGAACTTCTCTCACTTGTGTGATGTATATTATGTTAAAAACGTTTTCTAAAACCAGTGTATTCGTTTATGTACACAAACCCGGCCTGGGGCCAAATTCGATGTTAGAATCAGAAATTTGCTTATACGCGATCATGGGTGTTCCACCTACCATTCCATAAAATCACCTTCATACAAATCACATTCCCCAGTGGAATCCACATTTCCCCAGTTACAACCATTTTCCCCAGTGGAATACCTATGATCGAATAGAAGCTAATTATTGATCGTCCCGTCATATTTGGCTTCGGGCCACCCCGGGGGATCCTATCGGAAATACTCCTTTGAGCCATTACCCACCAATACCTACCCACAATCTACACAAATCATCCATTTATCCACCCCCAATGAATGTTATTCCCCAGTGAAGAACAGATATTTTTGAGAAGTCTAATCCATATACTCAAAGCTAAGAATTGGGTTGATCCCCGTATATTACCAAATATTGTTGGGTTGAACGCTTAGAAGGAGCGGGATAATCATCCCATTGGAGCTTTTCCCTACTTCTTCGAGGAGAGTAGGGGGTTTCTCGGATCAATTCGACTCTAAGTTGCGAGTCATCCTATAAGTTTATCAATTATATCCCTCTTTACGGGAAAGAACATCCATACCCGCCTTAGTGGCACCCAAGGAGTCTTACTGACCGGATCCGCCGGTCAGAACTACGTAAGGGTTTAGATCCAGGAGTAGATTCAAGACCTACGATGAATGGTACGTAGTGCAGTATTTTCCAATATCCAAACCCGCCATACGTAAACGAATACACCGGTTCAAAACTGACTTTTTCTGTGTGCTAACTGACAATGTGTACATGTATGTGCTTTTCTTTTATCATTCAAGGAATTACATAATTCAATTCAAAGCTTTCATATGGGATACAACATATTAGTAACGAGCCTGTACTCAGTACGGAGGAGGAGACGGGTCCGAGGACGTCCGCACCTTCTAACCTAGACCCGAACCAAGATCTCTGATTCGCAGACCAGTCAAAGAATTTTTGTGCCTTATCGCGATGGAGTCAACTTTTGGGTTTCTTAAATGGTCTTCTTTAAAATCGTTTATAAAACCCTTTCTCTTGTAAAAACCCTTCCTTGTTCGGGTCATAACAAGGTGGTGACTCTTCTTTTGTAAAAACCCATCCTTGTTCGGGCCACAACAAGGTGGCGACTTCGAACCTTAAGATGATTCCTTGACAATTGGCCCCTTCAATCGGCCGATTTCCGTGGGACGTGCCTCTGGCGCGTATCGCGACAATTCCCGGGTCCTAATCCAGGAAAAACCCGAGAATCTGGCCCCACACATGCATGGTCTCTTTCTCTCTGTTTTTCTTCTTCTTTATCAGTTTCGTCGGTGTCAAGCTCAAAATGCGTTGCATTCTTGGGTTTGAAGCTCGATTTAGACGATTTCAAGCTCGTGATTTTGTCGATTTCGAGCTAATATGGTGGCGCATGACGAAAACCTTTAAATGTGAGTAAATGTTTTATGTTTGAGAAGATTTTTAATTGTCTTCCACAATTTAAAGCTTTATTCATACGATTTGGAGCTAATTAATTCAGATCTAGGTTTTTGTCTTTCGATTTTAGCCCTGGATTTGGCTATGTAATTAATTCCATCTCTGCTCTTCATTTGTGTTGTAATTTTGTGTTGTTCTCTGCTCTTCGATTTGGCTATGAAATTTTTGTGAATTACAGATATTGAATTATGTTATTCTTGTTTTTTGTATGTAGTGTTGATCCATTTTGTTCGATCTTGACTGTAATTTTGCATCATTTTTGTAGTAATTTGTTATATATTTTTTTTCTAATGCGGATCTTGGATCAATTTCGAAATTTGCATGTGATTTTTCATTTCGAGTTTGTTGTGCCAATTTCTAGTTTATTTCGATATTTTGCAAATGTAATTTAGTTTGTGTTTTTTTCCGTTTTGTAATTAAAACATTTTCGATTTTGATTGGTGATTCTCGCGAGATCTAGTGAAAATTGATGAAATTTTAAGGCTCAATTTTTTAGTTTTTTATGATTCTCGTGGCTGTGATAGACGAACAGGGGTGGCGAGAGTGGGGTCGAGTAGTCGTTTAGGCAGTGGTAGAATGGGTGGTGGTAGGTGGTGGTGACAAAAAATTAGGGGGCGGGGAGTGCTTAGGGTTTGGGGACGGGAGTCCCCAAACCCTAAGCCGTTTGAACTCAGGTTTTAGGATTTACCGGTTAGGGTTTATAGTGTGACACGCGTTATACCCAACGCCCCCGCCAGTTTAGGTCGAAACCGGGACTAGGTTTCACCTTGCCCTACTGTGCTCCAATTTATCCTTAGGGTATCTAATGTTGCGGGGGTGGCAGCGAGTGCTTAGGGTTTGGGGACGCTAATCCCCAAACCCTAAGCCGTCTTAATCCGGGAGGTGGGTTTGGAGGGTTAGGGTTTGGAGGGATAGGGTTGTGGGGGTTAGGGTTAGTGTCGGGGGTTAGGGTTTGGGGGTTAGGGTGGTTAGGGTTTGGGGGTTAGGGTTTGGGGGGTTAGGGTTTGGAGGGTAAGGGTTGGGGTAAGGGTTGGAGGGTTAGGGTTTGGGGGTTAAGGTTTGGAGGGTTTAGGGGGTAAGGGTTGGGGGGGTTAGGGTTTGGAAGGTTAGGGTTTGGGGGTTAGGGTGGTTAGGGTTTGGGGGGTTAGGGTTTGGGAGTAAGTGTTGGGGGGTTAGGGTTTGGAGGGTTTAGGGGGTTAGGGTTGGGGGTTAGGGTTTGGAGGGTTAGGGTTGGGGGTTAGGGTTTGGAGGGTTAGGGTTGGGGGTTAGGGTTTGGGGGGTTAGGGTTGGGGGTTAGGTTTGGGGTGCTAAGGTTGGGGGTGCAAATTACTGAAATGCCATTAATGAGGCATGTGCTATGCACATGTCCTCATTAATAGATGGATAAATCTTAGGCTTACATTTAGAGCTCGTTCTTTTCACTTGGTAACTGGAACTGGTAACTGGGAGAAAATGGGCAAAACTGGTGAAGAATGGAAAGTCTAACTTTTAACTGGTAAAAACTGGGTCAAACTGTTGAAAACTGGGGAAATGGGACAAACTGGAAATTTTATTTTTGATTGTTTTCATAATAATAATAATAATAATAATAATAATAATAATAATAATAATAATAATAATAATAATAATAATAATAATAATAATAATAATAATAATAATAATAATAATAATAATAATAATAATAATAATGATAATAATAATAATAAATAATAGCAATCATAATAGTACTAATAAAAAATACTAAAAATATAATAATAATAATAAAATTAATAATAATTTTAATAAGTACATTCATGATAATAATAATAATAATAATAATAATAATAATAATAATAATAATAATAATAATAATAATAATAATAATAATAATAATAATAATAATAATAATAATAATAATTGAAAAATAAAAATAGTAATAATTTTAATATTAAATAATAATAATAATATTATTATTATATATAATTAATGGTAATAATAATAATAAAACAACAATAATAATATTATTATTTTTATTATTGTCATTTATTATTATTATTATTATTATTATTATTATTATTATTATTATGTTTATGTTTATGTTTAATAATTTATGCATATATTTATTTTTATATTTTGATTTAAAATATTTTATATTTAAGTATTATGTTTAATATGTCAAAATATCAAAACTGGACTAAACTGGGTCAAACTTGGGAAAACTGGACAAAATTGTATTTTATAAGTGATAACTGGTATAAACTGGACAAAACTGGACAAAACTGAATAAAACTGAAAACCAGTTGAAAAAAACATGCCCTTAATATGGATCCAAGGGTTAAAAATTGTTCTCTTGCTATCACCCTATAAATGCTCTCATGTGATCCCACAGGCTCAAATGAGAGCACTCCTTTGGGTGAGAGTGTGAGAGCATTTCTGGACCCTCAGATCTGAAAACGAACCGCTCAGATCGCATTTCAATAAAAATTTAAACGAAGGATACGGAGGTCATTGAATAAATAGGAAAGGTCAATATCATAATTCGCAATCCAATATGTAAATTGAAAACATCGCACAACCTCACCCCCTCTCCTCTCTTCCTCCATTAACAGAACACTTTCTCTGTCCTCCATGTTTCCATCGTCTCTCTCCTGTTCTCTCTCTCCTACTTAACCTCTATCTCTCTCTCCACTGCAGAAGGCGAACGGAGATCGAGGACTTTAACGGCCAATATCTCTTACCCAGCTTCTCACCGGCGTTAATGGTGAAGATCGACCACGAAAATCGACGGCGGTTAACGGTGGAGCTTGAGATCGACGCTCTAGTGCCAGTAATTCAAGAGTTTCAAACTTGATTTTGACAATTTCGAGCTGATTATGACGCATTCGAGCTGATTATGACGATTTAAAGGTGTTAATTATGTATATTTTGTTTCCTTTTTGTTGTGTTTAGTTCTCAATCTACAGTTCAATTAATTGTAATTTTGAGATGTAAATTGTTTTATTTTCAGTTGCACCCAAAAAAAATATTTTAGTTTGTATTAAATTCATTTATTCGATTTTGTCATTTTAATTTTCATTAATTTATTAAGTTGAGCTGTTAAATGTTAGGTATTTGAAAATGTGTTGAGTATTATTAGGGTTTTTTTGCTGTTGATTTTGTGTTTAGTTGATGAAATTAACGTTGATTAGTTTATCTGATATATGACAATATCTTCAGCTTTTGTCCTCACTTTTTGCTTGTTGGGCATGTGTATGCGAACGAGATAGGGATGCTAACCTGCACTTAAGTACTCAGTGAAAATTTGGTTGTGGTGCTGTCATTTTACCACCTGAACTGTTTGATACATTCTTCTTGATCTTAGTTGATTTGCAGTTATAAGGACCAATTCTTTGCTTCTTTCCCAGCACGCAGGAGATGTGGCACCGTCACTCGGCCTGTGTTTCTCGCTGTAGCATTCTATTTATGTGCCAAGAAGCACAAGGTACCCTCTCATGGATATATATTGATTTTGACAAATATAGCTGCAGTCCTTTTCACAGTCAAATTTTGGGTTTCCAATTTGACAAGTGATTGCTTCTTGTTTCTCTGCAGCTTAAAACTGACAAGCTTATGTTGATGGAGCTTTGTACCTCAGAAGCAGAGTTTTGCAGTGTAAGTGGTAATATATTCTTTTGAAGTCTGATCCTTTGACTTCATTTCATATGATGCCTTTTTGCCTTGGGGAAAATTTGGTCAAAATTGGGAATGCAAATGTAGGTCGCTACTTCTATGAAGGAGTTATGCCATAATGTATTTGGAGTGTTGAAGGAAAAGAAACATCCTAAAGAAGTAAAAGGGCACAGAGGTAACTACTCATATATTTCTGATCCTGCATCCTTGCAATCATTTACATGTGGTCCAGAGTGAGAATTCTGATGTTTTTGCTACTTGTTCACAGAACTATTGGATGTTTTTTTTTTCCTGAAAAGCAGGGATATTGGGACGGTGGCTACTCGTCTGATGACGTGTCAAATGACGCTTCTGATGAGGAGAATGAGGTACAAACATTTTCTATAAGCTTTCCTTAACAATATTATGCTTGTTTATTGCTTGTACATGATGCCAGTTGCTCCAGTTTAATCATGGCTGGATGACCTTGATGGAGCTTTATTCCTAGAATGCTTAGAACCAAACATTGTGGCTGCTTTATTCATATCAACTTATGTATGCTGATCATATATGTTTCACCCAAGGGAACAAAATCCCACTTGCCCTGCAACTTTCCTAGGAACATTTAGATCATTACAACTTTAGTTGACGAACACCACGCCAGATCCTTGAGGTGGATGATGACTGATTGACTTGTATCTTTATGACTTACGACAGCTAAAATTCTATGGACAATCACATTGATGCATTGAAGCACTTGATAATACTCAACTAAACTGATGTAGTTCAATAAGTCAATACAATAGGAATTATTCAATCTTGAGTTGCATTATGCTTCTAGTTCAAAACTAAGCCAGTGAAAAAAGGACGAGTAAATATCATGATAATTGTAATTCAAGTGGTCTGATCATGTAGGATGGAGTGCTTTGTGATACCCCAATATTTTCTATAATTATTATATTGATTTATAAATGATTTATAAATAGTTTCGGAGATTAAATCGTATATTCATTCAAGGATTCGATTTATTCAATTAAAGCCATAATAATAAAAATTATTATTATGGGACTTTCATAAATTGCATTTATTAATTTTGAGGAGTTTAATTAAAATGTTTTATATATGAATAAGAATTATTCATATAGTTTTAATTAATTTTAATTAGTTTTAATTTGTTATTTAAATCAGAAAATTATTAAATAAATTCCTAAACCTAATAGTATTTGACTTGGGTTGACTGAGGGCCTATATAAGGAAAAGGTGAGGCAATTCATCAGTTTTGCAAACTGAGCCAAAACCCCCCCCTCTCTCTCTCTCTCTCTCTCTTTCTCTCTCTCTCTCCCGCTCGCTCCTCTCTCTCACCTCAGCCGTGCACCTCGCCGGAGAACCACCGGACCGTCGCCCCTCTTCCTGGCGGTAAGCCTCTCTCCTTCTCCCTCTCTTTTTTCTCTTTCTTTTTCCCTTTCTCTTTCACCTTGCATCGCGACCCCTCCCCCTCCTGTTCGCCGTCGCGTCGTCGCAGGGCCACCACGGCACCACCAAGCCGCGCCTGGGTGGTCGCGGTGATGGCCTAGGCCACGAGACCGAGCCCTGCTCTCTCTCTCTCTTCTCTTCTCTCTCGCGTTCTCTCCCTCTCTCTTTCGCGACTTTCTCTCTCCTCTCTTCGCCGGAGCTACGGCGACCGCCACCACCGGCCATGGTGGCCAGTGGGTGGTGGTGGTGATGGGTCAGGTTATGGGTCCCATGCATGGGTACACGTGACCTAGACCTAGTTTTAAAATTAGAGTTTCGTTTTTATATTTTTCGTAATTATTAATTCGATTTTCAGTATTTTCGATTTAATGTTTTTATTTTTCTGCACTCATTCGGAATCGGAATTCGGATTTTCAAAAGCCTAGATTGGTTGAAATAAATCAAGGGGTTTAATAAAAATATGAGATTGAGATTTCGTTACTGTTTGTATTTTCGTATTTAATTTATACTGATTCGGTAATTGTTTCTAATTAGGACCTAACGAGCAAGCATGATTATTGTCGATTGGTTGGAGCATACTTACTGTTGGTAGCGTATTAGTGGTAAGCGCTCATGCCTACCTTCTTCCAAAGCCCCATCAAAACTATTTTGATGTGTTATGTGCTAATTGGGAATTTGTTGTGAATTTAATATGCAAACCATGATTAAATTATATCGTCGTTATTATGAAGTTATTAAGCATGATTCACTGCTGTAAATATGAGTTATAATTAGCATGTTGATGTTAGCATGTTTTGGGAATTAATTAGTCCATATGATGATTATTGGACAATTATTGAATAGCGAATTATTAATATTATTATGCTGTTAATTATATGCTAATTGGTATGGGTATTATTGAGTGCTAGTGAGCACCTATATATTATCGTTGAATGTCTTTGGTGATTTGTGAATTTTTGGATATCATATTACCCTGTCGAAGTGCTGCCGAAATTGTGCTAGACATTACTTGTCATCATTATTGAATTATCGTCGTTATTGAATTAAAGCATGTTTAATTCACATCGTATTGAATTATCATTATCGTCGTTATTTACTATTCATTGTCAAGAGCATGAAATGAATTAGTAAGTCGTGGTCTCGTAGTACCACTTATGTCAATCAATGCAAATTATGTGAATTGAATTAAATGAGAGTAAGACTCCTAATGGATCCCTAGGAGTAGTCGAGAAATCGGGATTGCACCTAATGTGTAGTTCAAGGGATGAGTGATTCCCAAGTTACTCATGGACACCTCGTAGTGTGTCTGCGACGGATCATTCCCCATTTAATAAGTCCTCTAGGCTCGTGTAATTGTACTAGAGGTAGTGTGCACACTAGAGTCATTAAGTCCATGGCGTGATTGTATCTTCGATGAACAGTATGGGTAATCGCTGTTCTATTCGCTCTCTTACATCTCTCTAATCAAGACGGATTGTCTATGTCGTATTTTGTATGATCACTATACAAGAATTGTATGTAAAAGAATGTCGTTGTGCGTATGTCTGATTATATGCTTATGTGCGTATGCAAATGAATTTCAATGATTCTTCTAAAACCTCAGGTAAGGTTTGCGAAATGTTTTTACTGGGTAAGGGTGACGTTTATTCAGTTTATCTGATTTTTGTTTCTCTTTTATCTCTTTTCTTTTCTTCTGTATTTTGTTTCCGTCACGGAAACCAAAGTGCAAATTTAGTTGATTGAGGACGTACAGCTTGGAAGGTAGAGTTGGCGTCGGTTTTTAGAACTGTTTTTGTTCAGTTTAGATAGTTGGGATTTTATTGGATTTAGCCCTTTGAAGGCAAGTTGTAATAAATTTGGTTTAATGGGTTTTAGCTCACTATATAGACAACTCTGATGTTAACTATTTAGTTTGTTTAGTTCCTTAGTAAGCTCCTTTTGATGCCTAGTCTTTATTTCTGCTTAGCATTTACTCCTTAGTGATAAATGTTGCAGTGACATCCCCTCGGGTTCGGGACGGTTCAGCGGTGTCGAGTCGTGCACAACGACGTCGATAGTTCCCAGGAAATCATTGCGAATTCGGGGGTGTTACAAATGGTATCAGAGCCCTAGGTTTAAAAAGGTTGCTTAAGATTAATTAATGAATTAATAAAGATTAGTTTCATTTTGGGGAAAATAAAATATAATTTAAAGCCGTTGAGCGTAGTAGTCCTAGAAGATAGGAATTATGTGAAATCACTTTGCTTGTGATTTATAATGTTCTCATTGTTTGATTGTCTACCTGTAGATGGTAAGGACAAGAAAGACCGCGCGAATTACGACCGCACACCAACGGACACGCGCCCTAGCCCATCGTGCACCATCTGCAGAATATGTAGCTTCATCGGATAGCGAGTCGACAGGAAACGACGCGAATGTACGCCACGAACCCGCGCAAGACCGCGCCGCGCACGCGACGAGGCCGCACGCCCCGCGCTAATTCCCGCGCCTATAGCCACGCCTGTACCTGCCCCAGTTGCCGCACCTGCTGCATGCGTGGAGGAAGAGGAAGATCCCTCCGAACATACATCGCCGGGAGAGCATGATGACATGCCGGAATTGGAAAATACTACTGCCGAGAGCGACAACATCGCGCCTACTCCTGCACCTATTGTTGCACCTACTCCTGCTGCAAATTGCTCTCCTCCTGTGGAGCCGTTCTTTGCTACTGATGCTGAGCTGGAGGATATACGTATCTCTATACGACGTGCTTACACTACGATCGAGCATTATCAGTACGAGAATCGCACGAGTCTACATGAAGGCTTATGGGTAGAGCTACTGCTGGCTGGTCTGCCTAACATCCATCCTTGGATGGGACTCAAAGAGAAGTACGACGACGTAGTCTCCAAGAGTTGACATCTGCACGAGAAGAAGTACGGTGAAGGTACGAGATGGTCTCTTTGCTTTACATGCGTCGCAGTTGAGTTATGCCTATCCGAGTTCGAGTGGAAGGTGAACCACGTGCTAGTGCCTGCGCCGAAAGGTATGTGCGAGTACTGCTGGACCAAGAAGCGCAAGCATGCGGATGATTTTAGGAAACGTTTCATGCCCCAAAAATTCGGTGGATATGCTTATCCATACACGCCCTGCAAAGAGGTGAAGCCTAGGAGGAAGGACGATCATGACGAGTCCCTTAGCGCGAAGAAAATGTGTGCTGGTGTCAAGTAGAACTAGATTATTGCCTTATTAGTTTTACTTGAGTTTTATTGAACTTTTAGCTATTGTGATGGCCCTACGTGGTCAATTTTGATGTTGGTGTAATTGCATAGGCAACAAATATTTATGATTGTTATTTACTTGCAATTTGTCTCATTGCAAGACTACTTCATTTAATTATATGATATCGTTGAGAATTTGTTTTATATGATCGTTTTATCACATAATTGCGTGGTTGACTCATAGGTTCGTAATGCTATCTCGTAAGCCTAGACATGATGGGAAATCCATGTCGGAATTATGGCAAAATTTTCATTGAGCATGATCATATTAATTGTGAGTCAAAGGCTAAGCATGTATTGTATGCAATCAAATATCATTGTTTATTGCCCTACTAAAATAGTATGGAGCCTCGATGTGTGAACTGCGAATGTCATTGCCTATCAATCGTGTGAGACCAATGTGTCTACTTTGTTATTGCATATCGAACTATTATGCATGGGAACTGAGAACATTCAAAGCAAGTATGTTGCTTAGACCTACAATGTAAGGTCGATCATTGAAACTTATATTCTAATTGCTAAATGTCAAGAGATTGGTTTGAAATATAACCTATATCTCTCAATAAGACCTCAATTTGGGTCGAATGTGCCAATTTCGCTGAAATGGTGATCAACCATTGCTTTTTTATGTCTTTGTTATAATGGCAACCAACGACCGACTCGCGAGACTAGAGGTAGGTCTTACCAATGTTGTCGAGCACATCACGCGCCAGCTAGAGCGCCAAGAGCAAGATCACAACGCGTAGAACCCTGAGACGCGCAACTTTAGGGATTTCGATGCACTCAAACCTCCGACGTTTGAGGGTGGCTCTGAGCCCACCAAGCTTGAGAACTGGATTACTGAGTTTGAGAAGTTGTTTAAGGCGACTAATCGGCCCAACAACATGAAGGTTAACACCGCTACGTACTACCTGAAGGGTGAGGCTAGCAAGTGGTGGAGCGATGTGGACACTGATCTACTCACCATTGAGGAATATGGGTGGACCGAGTTCAAAGAGTCTATTCGTGAACGGTTCTATCCAAGAGCTGTCCGTCGCCAGAAGCAACGGGAATTCGAGAACATCTATCAAGGAAAGCTATCTGTAGCTGAGTACGCAACAAAGTTCAACGAGCTTGCTGCTTTTGCACCTAACTTAGTGACGACCGAAGCTGAACGGGTCGAGAGGTTCGAGGATGGTTTGAAGTGGGACATACAGCGTTTTGTAATGGGAAACTCGCTGACGTTCCAGGGAGCGTATGAGAAAGCCTTGAGCCAAGAGCGTGCTGTTGATCGTCGTGATTCGTTGCTCGGAAAGCATAAACGTGACGAAGGGAATTCTTCCCAGTCAGGTGGCGTAGATAAGAGGCCAAGGCCGAACAACGGCAATCACAACAACCAAGGTGATCAGAACCACAACGGGAACAGGAATCATGACTGGAATAGTCATAGAGCTACGATTTTAGTTAGGAGGAATACGCCTTGTAGTCGCTGCAACAAGACGCATCCTGGCAAGAACTATCGTGGCGATGTACTTCAATGCTACGAGTGCAACAAGCCTGGTCACGAAGCTTCTGAATGCTGGAGTCGTGGAAGGAATGGCAATGGTCAGATCCGCGATAACAACTACAATCGTGGTGGAAATGGAAATGCGAATCGCGGAAATGGTGGTAACTACCGTGGAAATGGGGGTTACAACAACAACCGCAACAATACTGCTGCTCTTGCTGCGAATAATCAAGCACTACTTCCCGCACCTGCCAACCCCGTGCAGAACAACAACAACAATAGGGGGTGAATGGAAGGGTTTATGTGCTGAACCGCAATGAAGCTGAGGCGAACCCGAATGTGATCGCTGGTACTTTTCTCGTTAACTCTCAACCTGCTTTTGTTTTGTTTGATAGTGGTAAAACACACTCTGTTCTTTCTAAGAGCTTTGCATCTAAGATAGGTTTAGAGCCTAGTTCTGTGTATAGTACAAATATTAGGATGCCAGATGGAATGATTGTTAATCGTAAAGCGTTGTATGAAAAGTGTCCGATTAGGATAGCTGGTTCCGATTTCCCTGCGGATTTGGTTCAGATGGATTTGAAGGATTTTGACGTGATTTTGGGAATGGATTGGTTAGCCAAGTATAGGGTTAAGATTGAATGCTTTGAACAATGTGTGTCTTTGCGTGGACCGAAGGGTAGGAGGATTACCTACAAAGGAGTCGTGGTTAAGCCAAAGTTGAAGGTAGTGGCAACCATGAAAGCAAAGGAGTGCATGACTTTAGATGAAGAGATTTACCTATGTCATGTAGTGGATACAAGTCGAGAAGCCAAAGTTTCAAAACCTATTCCAGTTGTTTCGGAGTATGCTGACGTCTTTCCAGACGAGATTCCAGGAATGCCTTCGCAACGCATTATTGACTTCACGATTGACTTAGCTCCAGGTTCTGCTCCGATCTCGAAAGCTCCGTATCGTATGGCTCCTGCAGAGATGAAAGAACTGAAAACGCAACTCGAGGAACTACAGGAGAAGGGATACATACACCCGAGTATATCGCCTTGGGGTGCTCCTGTTCTGTTCGTACGTAAGAAGGATGGTAGTATGAGACTGTGCATAGACTACCGAGAGTTGAACAAGATCACGTTAAAGAATCGTTATCCACTTTCGAGGATTGACGACCTATTTGACCAACTTCGTGGAGCGACAGGTTTCTCCAAGATCGATCTACGTTCAGGATGGTCTGAGGATTTCCGAGCCTGACATTGCAAAGACCGTGTTTAGGACGAGGTATGGACACTACGAGTTTACGGTGATGCCTTTTGGGTTGACGAACGCACTTGCGAAGTTTATGGATTTGATGAACCGTACGTTCTAGCCTTATCTCGATCAGTTCGTTGTTGTCTTTATTGACTATATTTTGGTCTATTCGAAGAACGCTGACGAGCACGAGCAACACTTGCGAACCGTTTTGGAGATTTTGAGACGACATTAGTTGTACGCCAAGCTGTCGAAGTGCGAGTTTTAGTTAGAAACTGTTTCCTTCTTAGGACATGTGGTGTCTAAGAGTGGAGTTGCTGTTGACCCGGAAAAGATTAGAGCTGTTATAGACTGGTCCGCACCGAAGAGCGTGACCGAGGTCAGAAGTTTTCTTGGGTTAGCTGGTTACTATCGTAGGTTTGTGGAAGGATTTTCCAAGATAGCGCAGCCTATGACAAACTTGATGAAAAAGACGACGAAGTTCGTGTGATCGAAAAAGTGTGAAGCTGCTTTTCAAGAATTGAAGAAACGTCTTACAAGCGCGCCGATTTTGACTTTGCCATCGGGAACTGAAGGGTACGAAGTCTATAGTGACGCGTCTAAGCATGGCTTAGGCTGTGTTTTGATGCAACATGGTAAGGTAGTGGCTAATGCCTCAAGACAATTGAAGAAGCACGAGGATAATTACCCTACTCTCGACTTAGAGCTCGCTCTTGTCATGTTTGCTTTAAAGATTTGGAGACATTATCTCTATGGTTCTGCTGTCAAGATGTTTACGGACCACAAGAGTCTCAAGTACATATTCACACAAAAGGAATCGAATATGCGACAAAGAAGATGGCTAGAGTTATTGACGGAGTACGACATCGACATTCAGTATCACGAAGGGAAAGCTAACGTGGTAGCTGACGCTTTGAGTAGAAAGACTCGTCATACGTTGAACACTGCTTTAGTACTTCCAAGGGAGATCATTTGTGATTTGCAGAGTCTAGATGTGGAGATGGTGCTGAAAGGTGACGTTCAATGTACCTTAGCACATATGTCAGTTCGACCAACCTTACTCGACGAGATCAAGGGTAAACAGAGTTCAGATGAGGATCTTCAACGGATTCTACTCCACAAGGACGAGGGTAGATCCGAGGACTTTTCTATTGGTCAAGACGGTGTCTTGAGATTTCGTGATCGTGTCTGTGTGCCGAATGACCCGGAGATCAAGAGTCAGATTCTGGGTGAAGCTCACAATACACCTTATTCTGTACATCCTGGTGGAGACAAGCTTTACAAAGACCTTCGCCAAATGTTCTGGTGGAAAGGTATGAAACAAGATGTCGCTGAATTCGTGGCTAAGTGTCCGACGTGCCAGAAGGAGAAGATCGAACACAAGAGACCTGGTGGAATGATTCAATCGCTTGAGGTCCCTACGTGGAAATGGAATTCAATTTCAATGGACTTTGTCATGGGTTTACCATTGACACAGAAGAAGAACAATGCCATTTGGGTAGTTGTGGATCGTTTGACGAAAGTTGCGAGATTCATCCCAATGAACAATACTTGGGAAATGGAGAAGCTAGTGGATGCTTACGTCAAGGAAGTCATGAGACTTCATGGTGTTTCAGAGGATATCGTTTCAGATAGAGATTTCTATCACACTTTTGGCAGAAATTGCAAGAAGCATTTGGAACAAATTGAAGTTCACTTTTCATCCTGCGACTGATGGTCAGACGGAAAGAACGATTCAGACCTTGGAGGATATGCTTCGAGCGTGTGCTCTCGAGTATCAAGGCTCGTGGGATACACACATTCCGTTGATCGAGTTTTCTTACAACAATAGCTATCACTCAAGCATTGATCGAGCACCATATGAAGCATTGAATGGTAGGAAGTGTAGATTGCCAGTTTGTTGGAACGACATTAGTGAAACTGCAGTTTTGGGTCCAGCAATGATCCAGCAGACCGTCGAAGTAGTCAAAGTGATTCAAGCAAAGATGCGTAGTGCTCAAGATCGCCAGAAATCGTACGCAGATAGAGGTCGTAGACCTGAAGAGTTTGAGGTAGGAAGCAAGGTACTTTTGCGAGTATCTCCTACCAAAGGTGTCATGAGTTTTGGTCGTAAGCGGAAGTTAAGTCCTCGTTATATTGGACCTTACGAGATTCTGAAAAGGATTGTTGAGGTTGCTTATCGATTAGCTTTACCTGTGGAACTTGCAAAAGTCCATAGTGTGTTTCATGTCTCTCAGTTGAAACGATACGTACATGATCCAACTCATGTCGTTCAACCTGAAGCGATCGATCTCGATGAAAGTTTGACTTATGAAGAGCGTCCTATCAAGATAGTGGATCGCAAAGAGCGCTCAACTCGAACAAAGACTATTCCGATCGTCAAAGTCGTTTGGTCTCGACAAGGTCAAGAGGAAGCAACGTGGGAAGCTGAAACCAAGATGCGCGAGAAGTATCCAGACCTCTTCCTAGAAGGTACTAGTTCCACTTGAGTTTCGGGACGAAACTCCTCTTTAGGAGGGTAGAATGTCACGCCTCGAAATTTCGTCTTTTTTGCGTGTTTTGCTTATCGCTTTGCACGAATTGCATGTTCAAGCATTGCATGGTGCATGCTAATCAACTTAGAATCACGATCGTACTTGCTCATCTTGCATATGTTAGTGTCCTAGAAATTGTTTTATACCTTTGTATAGGTAAACTCGTTTTGCTTTGGGAAGTGATTACTTCATGTCTCAAGTTTCGGGACAGAACTTCTTTTAAGGAGGGTAGAATGTGATACCCCAATATTTTCTATAATTATTATATTGATTTTAAATGATTTATAAATAGTTTTGGAGATTAAATCGTATATTCATTCAAGGATTCGATTTATTCAATTAAAGCCATAATAATAAAAAAATTATTATTATGGGACTTTCATAAATTGCATTTATTAATTTTGACAAGTTTAATTAAAATGTTTTATATATGAATAAGAATTATTCATATTGTTTTAATTAGTTTTAATTTGTTATTTAAATCAGAAAATTATTAAATAAATTCCTAAACCTAATAGTATTTGACTTGGGTTGACTGAGTATATAAGGAAAAGGTGAGGCAATTCATCAATTTTGCAAATTGAGCCAAAACCCTCACTCTCTCTCTCTCTCCTCTCGCCGGCTCTCTCCTCTCTCTCACCTCAGTCGTGCACCTCACCGGACAACCACCGGACCGTCGCCCCTCTTCCCGGCCGTAAGCCTCTCTCCTTCTCCCTCTCTTTTTTCTCTTTCTTTTTCCCTTTCTCTTTCTCCTTGCATCGCGACCCCTCCCCCTCCTGTTCGTCGTCGCGCCGTCGCAGGGCCACCATGGCACCACCAAGCCGCGCCTGGGTGGTCGTCGGTGATGGCCCAGGCCACGAGACCGAGCCCTGCTCTCTTTCTCTTCTTCTCTCTCGCGTTCTCTCCCTTTCTCTCTTTCGCGACTTTCTCTCTCCTCTCTTTGCCGGAGCTCCGGCGACTACCACCACCGGCCATGGTGGCCAGTGGGTGGTGGTGGTGGTGATGGGTCAGGTTATGGGTCCCATACATGGGTACCCATGACCTAGACCTAGTTTTAAAATTAGAGTTTCGTTTTAATATTTTCCTAATTAATAATAAGATTTTCAGTATTTTCGATTTAATGTTTTATTTTTCTGCACTCATTCGGAATTGGAATTCGGATTTTCAAAAGCCTTGACTGGTTGAAATAAATCAAGGAATTTAATAAACATATCAGATTGAGATTTAGTTACTGTTTGTATTTTCGTATTTATTTGTTTCTAATTAGGACCTAACGAGCAAGCGTGATTATTGTCGATTGGTTGGAGCATACTTACTATTGGCAGCGTATTAGTGGTAAGCGCTCATGCCTACCTTCTTCCAAAGCCCCATCAAAACTATTTTGATGTGTTATGTGCTAATTGAAAATTTGTTGTGAATTTAATATGCAAAGCATGATTAAATTATATCGTCGTTATTAAGCATGAATCACTGCTGTAAATATGAGTTATAATTAGCCTGTTGATGTTAGCATGTTTTGGGAATTAATTAGTCCATATGATGATTATTGGACAATTATTGAATAGCGAATTATTAATATTATTATGCTGTTAATTATATGCTAATTGGTATGGGTATTATTGAGTGCTAGTGAGCAGCTATATATTATTGTTGAATGTCTTTGGTGATTTGTGAATTTTTGGATATCATATTACCCTGCCGAAGTGCTGCCGAAATTGTGCTAGACATTACTTGTCATCATTATTGAATTATCGTCGTTATGGAATTAAAGCATGTTTAATTCTCATCGTATTGAATTATCATTATTGTTGTTATTTACTATTCATTGTCAAGAGCATGAAATGAATTAGTAAGTCGTGGTCTCGTAGTACCACTTATGTCAATCAATGCAAATTATGTGAATTGAATTAAATGAGAGTAAGACTCCTAATGGATCCCTAGGAGTAGTTGAGCAATCGGGATTGCACCTAATGGTGTAGTTCAAGGGATGAGTGATTCCCAAGTTACTCATGGACACCTCGTAGTGTGTCTGCGACGGATCATTCCCCATTTAATAAGTCCTCTAGGCTCGTGTAATTGTAGTAGAGGTAGTGTGCACACTAGAGTCATTAAGTCCATGGCGTGATTGTATCTTCGATGAACAGTATGGGTAATCGCTGTTCTATTCGCTCTCTTACATCTCTCTAATCAAGAAGGATTGTCTATGCCGTATTTTGTGTGATCACTATACAAGAATTGTATGTAAAAGAATGTCGTGCGTATGCTTGATTATATGCTTATATGTGTATGCAAATGAATTTCAATGATTCTTCTAAAACCTCAGGTAAGGTTTGCGAAATGTTTTTACTGGGTACGAATGACGTTTATTCAGTTTACCTGATTTTTGTTTCTCTTTTATCTCTTTTCTTTTCTTCTGTATTTTGTTTCCGTCACGGAAACCAAAGTGCAGGTTTAGTTGATTAAGAACGTACAACTTGGAAGGTAGAGTTGGCGTCGGTTTTTAGAACTGTTTCTGTTCAGTTTAGATCGTTGGGATTTTATTGGATTTAGCCCTTTGTAGGCAAGTTGTAATAAATTTGGTTTAATGGGTTTTAGCTCACTATATAGACAACTCTGACATTAACTGTTTAGTTTGTTTAGTTCCTTAGTAAGCTCCTGTTGATGCCTAATCTTTCTTTCTGCTTAGTATTTACTCCTTGGTGATAAATGTTGCAGTGATATCCTCCGGGTTCGGGACGGTTCAGCGGTGTCGAGTCGTGCACAACGACGTCGATAGTTCCCAGAAAATCGTTGCAAATTCGGGGGTGTTACATGCTTTGTCTCTTAGGTTCCTTCCTCTTGCATAATGTCTGGTTAGCTATTTCCCTATTGGTTTGTGTTTTGGGTTAGTTTCGGATACAAGTCAACTGAGTCTGTCATGCACAAAATTATAAACTTTTTGTTGTAGAAAACATGACACCATGATGAGATTGGGTACACGCATCACTTTATCACTGCTGCTCAATCTGATCTGATATGGTTCGCCCATATCTAGCAACCAATTCCGTTTTTTGATTATTTGTCAGGGTGTTCTTCACTGTGTTGCCAAGTCTACTCTTGACAAACCTTTGATATTGCTTCAGTGTACCTTTGATATTCTTTTGTTGTACTTGTGGTATAATTTTGATATAAGCCTATGATATAGTTGTATGTACCTTTGTTATAAGTTTAGTGTACCTTTGGTGTAATCTTTGTGTACCTTGGATATTCTTTTTGTGTACCTTTGTTATAATTTTTGTATAAGCCCATGGTATAGTTTCCATGAACCTTTGGTTTAACTTTAGTGTATCTTTGGTGTGCTTGTTGTGTACCTTTGATGTTGTTTTACTGTACCTTTAGTATACTTTTGTTATAATCCCATTTTAACTGTAATTCATGTGGTCTTACAATATGAAATGGTGTGATTATCGGTTGGGATCCTTACTTAGACATAATGTATCGTTAGCTATACTGAGTTAGCTTTCATTTCACATGATGATAAATTATGTGTGCATCTATTAATAATGATTTTGCATAGATCAATGATTGAGATTGATGCATTATGCACTTGCAGATTTATATAAAATATATGTCATGTTCAAGTTCTGATATGATTGAGCATTCATTCGCTTATAAGGGACAACTTAGGGTGCCTTTGTAAGCGACACTTGAAGGAGAAGCCCCTCTCCCAAAATTACACTCAACACTGTTAAAAGAAACACAACAATTGGAGATATTCGGAAAGCTTGTATGCTTTAATATCAATTAGAGATTATACCACTTAATGACTGCTGCAAACAATGTTCCAGTTCTATGGTTTGCACTTTCTAGTTCTGCAAGGTCATATGGAGTAATTAATGCTGGTTATTATGGTTTAAGACTCTGCACAGGGCTTAATATGCCAAGCTCGCCCATGTGAGTCCTAATTTCTAACCATGTGCCTTTGTATGATGTGTGGAACATCCATGCATGTGTGACATAGTCTTACTTTCATACCATCGACATACACCTGAAATTGTGTACCTTTGGTATAATGTGTGTGTACCTTCGATATAATGTTAGTGTACCTATGATACGAATTTGGTGTACCTTTGATATTGTTTTATTGTACCTTTGATATAGTGTTAGTGCCTTAGATATTGTTTGGGGGTCCCTTTGATATTCTTTTACTGTACCTTTGATATGATATACTGTTAGTGTGCCTTTGATATTTTGGGTCATTGTAAGGTTTGCCTATTTTGACAGCAACCACATTTTCTGATTAATTCTTTGACTCTGATAAACAGAAATCAAATCTTCAACAACATGTAAAGGCAAGAGGAGCCAAACAATAGATAGAACTGGGGATAGACCTCGCTTGTTTTTGATGACTTGGGACAGCCAAAATTACAGAAGCGGGCGTTCTGGAATAAAAGAAGATGTCTCTCCAAGAAAATGTGGACTAGGCGTCGTGATGACTTTGGAGAGCTGAAATCAGGAATGCACAAATTTCTTTTTACACATTCTCCAAGGTTTGGTTCCCTGGCATTCACGTATAACTAGTGGAATTGCTCTTGGTATTTCCATGTGATTCAGTGCTGCTGGCAGTGGTCAGAGATTCCTTGAGATATGCAGTTGGAGTTGTTACTGCAGTCTCCTTTCCCGTTTCCCCTTCCCTTGCTTTGATTTATTTATTTATCTTATTTTATTGTTTGGCATATATACCCGTCTATCAGTATGTTCTTGTGGTTATGATGTGTAGCATTGGGGATAGGTTTGTGGTTTGATGAGTAGAACGTAGGTGTTTTTTTTATGCAAATCTGTAGCTAGTTGTGAAGTAATTGAAATGCCTAAAATAATTTAATTCAATCGTTTAACATTGTTGGTGAGTAGTGTTTAAAGAAAGAGGAGCCCAAGTATGGGCTGGTATTCAGTAGAGTTAAATGGCTAAAAGTCAAATTGCTAGACTTGGTTAACTAGAGAAATGAGCAAGGCAGCAAAGCATGATAAGTAAGCCTGAAACTGATAAGGTAGTGAAGTTTTGTTTTATTTATTTACTTTGGTTTGAGGACCATTGTTATATACCCAAATAATCTTAATGCACCACTGATTTTGTAAAAGTGTACCTTGATGTTCTTTTAGTGTACCTTTGGTATGTTTTTGATATAATCTCATGAAATAGTTTTAGCGTACCTTTGGTATTGTTGTAACGTACCTTTGGTATGATTATAGTGTACCTTTGCAGCAACAACAACAGCAGCAACTGCAACAACAATCACAAAAGCAACAGCAAAGGCAACAGCAGCAAGCAACAATGGCTCGTTTCCCTTCTAACATTGATGCTCATTTACGACCTCTTGGTAGTACGCGTCCCCTTCAATCTATCTCAAATCCCTATCTCTAACCCTAATGCCATCCATCCTCTTCACCAGCGGCCCTTGTCGCATCAAAACCCTAACTCAAGCCCCCTACCCCACCAACAACATTAGCAACAAAAGGTAAACAGAGCACAACCGCAGCCAATGCAGCCCCCACTGGCTGGTAACAAAGCTAAGCTCCATATGGCTTACCAGGATGCTTGGCGCGTCTGCCACCCTGACTTTAAGTGTCATTTCTCTTCTCTTGAAGATGCTTGTGAAAGGTTTGTTCCCTTTCTTCTGGTCTTGTTGAAGATTTCATACACTGTTGCTATTTGGTTTTGCTTATTACTGCCCTCATCTACCATTCACTGAAACATACTGCTTCTGAAGTCGCGGCATGCAATGATGTATAGTCTGTTTATGTTCCGCTTCTCCCAATTTGTTTTAGATAGCCGGTGTAGGATCAGTAGTAATGAAAAAACTTATTGATTGAAGACTAAGGCAACATATACAGAAAACATTTACGCTTCATTTGGTTCGTGTAATTCTCCATTCCTTGAGAAGCATGTATATTGGAACTATGTTTCTTTCGGATAACGTTTTTGGTCTGGTTCTTGGTTGATATGAACAGATCAGATCAGACGGAGTCCACGTCTTGCAATCAATGGCAACACCGACAAACCTCTGGTATACTTTCTTCATTTACCTCTTTCAGAAAGCACAACACCACGAAGAGATTAGGTTACATGTGTAACACTTCTCATGCTACGTTGTTTTAAACATAGCCAGCTTTATAGATGAGCTACAAAATGTAAGCAAAAGGTGGCTATGATGAAGCTTTCGGGTGAAATTTGGGTAAAATAGTTGCATTAAAATATTGTTTAAACTCAAGCCTATTAGCTCAATTGGTAGAGCAATGTGCCTTTGCACATGGAATGTGGGTTCAAATCCCACATAGGCTATTTGACACAACACGTAGATATAATGTACCTTTAATTTGTCTTCTGTAGTTCTGTATCATGTATCTTTTTTTATTTATTTAGATAAAGCATGTATCTTTTTCTAAGGCGTATGTACATTTCTTCTAAAGCTAATGTACTCTTGACTTATGCATCATGTCCATTTGTCTTCTAAATCTGTCAAGTATATTCAACCAGACGACACGACATAACACAATAGAGTAGATTATTTAAAATGAAATAGGTAGCTCATGTATGCATCACGTAATCTGTTTGTATGGTCACTTCTCATGGCCATAAAAAAAATTACAAAGCTATTTAAATAACTTAAATTGCAAATAATGCAGCCCATGTGGAATTTGAACCCACATTCATTGTACAATAATAGCACAATCGCTCTTCCAATTGAGCTAATAGGCTCATGAGCAATTCACATGATTAAGAGTTTAAATAAGAATTTTCAGGTATCATACTGATTATGCAAACGTTATCCTATAGATAAATCATCAAGAATATTCAAGCCCTTCATAATGTAGAATATATGTTTATGTGCCTCTCCACCCACATTGGTGAACAATCGAAGTAACGAACTCAGAGTCCCAACTCACATAAAAGAACTAAATCTTCAAAATGGGGTCTACATTTAGACCTCCACCAATATTCTAATACCCACATGCTACTTGCACAAGGTGCATATTTCCTCACAGCTTACAAACAAACTTCTCTTTTCTGAAATCAACGCAACCTCCTTCCCACAGGGTACACATGATGAAGTAGTTCCAACTACGACATGTATGAAATGTATCAGTCTCAGAAGAAAAAAGTTATCATTCCAGATCTGGGTCAAATGTTCTTTCGCAGAACATCAGGTAACGCAGGGATCAAGATGCGATATTTGGTATACCCACATAGAAGGGACTTGTGAAAAAAAAGCAATTATTGACATCAGTCTATCAGACCCTTTGGACAAGGATGCTCAAGATAGAACCTAAAAACATATGCCATCAATTGAAGGAAGCTTGAACATAAGAAAACAAAACAACCACTCCAATGTAACTGGATCACCTCGTTTAAACAAACCCCCATGCTACCTACCACAACCCTTACCCCCAAACACAGAAGTTTCTTTCATCTGATTGATTTTCCGATCCCCTCCTCGACATTATGCAGGCCTCACCTTATCATCCTAACTACTAATACTAGAGGTGGCAAACGGGTCGCTCAGGTCGGGTTTAGGTCGGGTCAGTTTCGGTCGGGTTATTTACAGGTCGGGTCGTTTCGGTTTCGGGTTGGAAAATGTTTGTTCATGACCCAGAGCGTTCGAGTTCGGGTCGACCCAACGGGTTGTGCATTTATTTTATAATTAGGTTATAATTGCATAATTAATTATATTTTCAACTTTAAAATAAAAAAGTTGCACACTATAATATTATTAGACATAATATATATTGTTTTAATCTACTTGAAAACTATTTCGTAAAGTTTTTACAAGTTATTATGTTTTTACTAATGCAATACGAAGTTTCAAACCACTACCTATGTAACTATTAGTTAAGATCGTTCCACAAGGATTCGAAAAACCCTTATTAAAGAGAAATCTGAAACTACATATGTCAAAATTGGTTGATATGTAAGAAATTCTGATATGATTAAGCTTTTTGTCATTCACTTTTCTCATGCTGATATGTCTTATTTTGAAAGTCTCAACCCAATGGGTCGACCCAGAGCGGGTTCGGATTTGACCCAATAGATGTCGATTTTTCGGGTTCGGTAAGTATCGGGTTTCGGGTTAGAATTCTTTGTTCAAGACCCAAACTTTTTGGATCGGTATGGATCGGGTTCTCGGGTCGGGTCAAATTTTGCCAGCTCTAACTAATACCATCAGCCTAACTACTAACACCATCAGGGTATGTGGCCATCAATACATAAAGAATATAAGTGTTTAGCTCATCTAGCACATTATCAACTCCACTGATGCACATTGATAGACCTCAAGAAACCATATTTATTCCCATGTACTTGAGAATTGCCTCTATAAGATCAAAGAGTTTTATGACCCAAAGGGCCTCTTAGAGCAAACCAGATTTCAGTCAATGTAAAGACCCATAGACCAAAACACAATGGGTAATAGCTGGATGACCAAAGGTCATTTAATAACATAAAATCCATCCAACATGAGATTGATTTATTTAAAAGTTTTAACATTATTAGGATCTATAAAACATTACTCCAAACAACACTCATGGACTTTGCACCCAATTTTTCCAGTCACAAAATACTTCGGGTATAATCAGTGAGTCAGTCTCGAGATCAGCCAGCTTAAAGTGACAATGTATATGATTACTTAAAAGAGAGTTGAAAGGTTCAGGGACCCTTGATTTTTAATCATTGTTTTAAGGCAACCAACTACAACTAAAATGATTCAACTTGACCAAGTATACTAAAACCTTATCAAAGGTACACTAAAAATATACCAAAGATACGCTAAACTAATACTAAAGGTACACTAAAGCGTAAAAGGTACACTAGTTTAGCACAAAAAAAAAAAAAGAAAAAAAAGCCTAAAGGTACACTAAAACAAAATTTAATCTCGTTTGTATGCATCTGTAGACACCAAAAATTGTGTCTATAATAAGTCCCCATAAAAATCCGATGATGAAAGGATTGGATTTTAATCGAACTTGGGTTGCGAGAATGATTGCTCTGATGATTAGCCCAGTTCATTTGAATTAACCAGTGGAAGTCTTTTGTACAGATGACCCAAACCAGTTAGACTCAATTCAATTGGAGTCCAAAACTGAGAGATAGGCCTCTTTGAACCTAAGGGCCCGAAAGGGAACCCATGAGTTAACCCTTGGTCAAACCAGGGAACTCAGTCAATCCCGCGTGGACCCCCTCGGAAAAGCCTCCCCCGCGTGAAAGACAGGTCAGGCGCCTATACAGGCACGTCGCTCCAGGTCCAAGCGGTGGCCGCTAGGACAAGCGGCTGTGCCGCTAGGCCAAGTGGCTTGACCGCTTGCCTTGCGGCTAAACCGTTTGCCAAGCGGTTTGACCGCTTGTCTTGCCGGTTTGGCCGCTCAGCCTAGCTGTATGGCCTCCTGGACCTTTTCTCGCGGACGGCAAATTCGAGGCCTATTTGATTTCCGTGCCAAACCCTGGCAGCTCCCCCTCTTCTATATAAACAAACCTTAGGGTGCAGTTGAATAGGTTGGACATTCTCTCTGAAGGGTTGGGAATTTTAGAGGTTGGACATTCTCTCTCTCATATTAAAACAGAAATTCTGATTCTACTCCTTCTTTAGGGTTAGCCCTAGCACCACAAAATAAGCCTTCACACTTCATCAAGAGCATGAATTCAAGCAATATAACCCAATAAGTTCATTGTGAGCATCCAGGTAATCTAACCTGATGATTTTCAATAATATTTATATTGCTTGTTATTACTAACAATTTTGGTTTATGTGATATGTACATGCATGGCGCTTTTTGAGCAAAAGGGCTTGTATTAAGCCTAATTAATGGATGAATGAATGTTTTTATTTTGTTATTTATTGCTTTTCTTATGAATGAATCATGCTTTGTTTGTGGATTGGTGGATAAATTATGTGTTTGTCCTCTAACTTGTAGGTTTTAGCATACTTATCGTTTTTTTAGCAATAAAAGCATGTAATTTGATAAATTGTTAAAAGTGGTCACAATAATAATTTTTGTTCAACCCATTAGTTAAAACTAGAAATTTGGACAAATTGAACCTTGTTTGGAACCGTAGCATTAATAATTATATTGAATTGACTAGTAAAGATCGTTGTTGTCAACGGGCGAGTTGGGTGCCTAACACCTTCCTAGCTCGTACCTACGCCCCCGAACTCATTTATGAAGTCAATTTCCCCAATAGGGATTGGGGTGCACAGGAGTTGAGTTGACGTCTTTCTAGACTATCGACTTGACCTCCAAGGTTTCCAAATTACCTTAAAATTTGGTGGCGACTTCCGACAATCTTAATCATGTCCTTGGTACACAAATCTCTACGTGCATTCACACTCAAAGATTCACGAAATTCGAACACCATCGCGCTCTCCCAGGCTGTCCGGAAACCCTAGCCCCGAAAGAAGATAGAGGAAAGACACACGAAAAGAGAGGAGAAAAATACGGCAGCCTACAGCATCTGATTTACTATAATAATAGTAATAACATATTGAAATAAACTGTCACAATTCAAGCTTGGCCTTCATCGCCACCAAGAGCATAAATTCATTCCAAGCACGAATACGAATACACAACAAAAATAATATAAGGGAATATTTAGACTGTATCCTTAAGCAAAGATATTGAGAAGCCAATTTTATCCCTTTGGCAAATATATCGGTAGATGCATTTAATCATCTTGTCTACTTAAAACAAACAAACAACTAATATTTCAAGATATAGTTGGTGAATGTGTCTAGTTAAAGCTAACAACTTGGTAACAACTGATTCACAATGCCTGTAGTGAGCAAACATAGTGGACACGGATATTTTACTGGAGGGAAAATGAAACATATTAGACAGTTATTCAGAACAGGAAACAGATGATGCTCGGTGTGATACCCCGATATTTTCTATATTTATAAAAAGGATTTTCATATAATTCATCATAATTATATTACGATCATTTGAATTACTCATTATGGATGGATAATTTCCATAATTTAATATTAAAGTCCTAATAATAAATATTATGGATTTTAATTATTCAAATATTTATGTGGAGTTATTATTTAAATAATTTGAATTATTTGTGTGGGAGATTTCAAAATAAAAATCAGATTTGGAGTGGAGTGAATTATGCATAATTGATTTCATAATCAATTAGTATTAATTAGTGAGTGATATGGGGAGTGAATCATGCTTGACCAAGATTTACCAAGGGTCAATATATAGGGGATCAAAGGTGAAATCAAACCACACCCACTCACTCTCTCTCTCTCTCTCTCTCTCTCTCTCTCTCTCTCTCTCTCTCTCTCTCTCTCTCTCCTTTCTCTTTCATTTTCTCCTTCTCCCTCTCTCTCACCGTACTCTCTCCTTCCCCCTCCCCTTGCCGGTGCCATTGTCACCACCTCACCACCGTGAAGGTGCGTCGCTGGCGACGTGGGCCCGCCCCACCGCCGCTCTCTCTCTCTCTCTCTCTCTCTCTCTCTCTCTCTCTCTCTCTCCCCCTCTCCCCCTCTCCCTCTCCCTCTCCCCTGTTTTTTCGCCAATGAAGGTCGCACCACCACCCAACCGCCACCTAATGGTCGGCCATGGTTGGTCGGTGGTCGACTAGGCAATGGCGGCGGCGATAAGCCGCCAGCCACCGCGTTCTCTTTCTCTCTCCTCTATTTCGATCTCTCTCTCTCTCTCTATCTCTCTCCCCTCTGTTTTCCCCTCTCTCTCTCGTCAATCTCTTTCTCTCTCCTACCGTGCGCCACCAGTGCCACCACCGGTGCCGCCATCATCGGTGGGTGGTGTTCTGGTGACGGTCAGACCATGGGCCCTTATGGGTGGCCGTGGTCGTGACCAATTGGAGGGAAATCGTGTTTCGAAGTTTTTGAGTGTTCTTGACAATTTCAGAATTAATTATTTATTTTCAAATTTAATTTTCGAATTTCAGTGAATTTGATTTCGTTTTTTGATTGTTTATAAAGTTTTACTAATCTTATTGTCGAATTTCAAAAGCCTATTTCGACTGGAAAAATTCAAGGAATTTAATAAAATTATCAGATCTGGATTTAGAGTTCATTTGCACTTTCAATTCCGCATCAGATTGTGTTTTTAATTAATATTAATTAGGAACCGAAGATCGTTCGTAGTCCCGTCAATAGTGAACGTTCTCGACAGAATCTCAGAGCGTAATTCAGTGGTAAGCTAACGAGCCTACCTTCTTCCTATTCGAAAACAAAATGTTTTGATGTATTATGTGCTTAAATGGCAATTTATGATTAATTATGGAAAGCATGTCGAATTGCTCTAATTATGCAATTATGCTTTTAATTATAATTATTATAGCATGTTTCAATTATAACATGTTTAGAATTGAATTATATTGTGATATGAGAATTACATGTTAATTGGGCTATTTATGGCAATAGAATGTATTATGGCTTATGTCAAGCTAAATTGAATTAATTGCCTTATTTGAATCATAGTTGAATATGTTTCCTAATTGGAATGTGATTTATGCTAAGAGCATGTTAGAATCCTGATTAGGATTTGGTGATGATAAATCGAGAAATTATGCTTAGCAATTCATAAAGCGATAGCTTGTATGTGAGTAAGCATGTTGGCCTCTTAGTGCCTTAGTCTTTATTTAGACCCCATGCATGTAAATGAATTAATAAGAGATTAAGACTCTTATTGGTTCCTTAGGAGTAGTCGAGCATCGGGACTGCACATGCATATTGTGTAGTTCATGGATGAGTGATTCCTAATGTATCTATTCAATTATGGACACAACGATGTTTGTGTTCGGGACGGATCATTCCCCATTGTATAAGTCCTCTTGTTAACCATGAGTTGCAATTGAGGTAGTGTGCACACTAGAGTCTTTAAGTCCATGGCATGATTATTAATTTGAGGTGATAACCTCCATAGATGTCGTGAGTGTACGCCTTCGGTCTACTATCGCTCTCTTAATTCTCTTCAGATGACTTATTATAATTGTTGTGGTGATGATCACTTTAAAAATATTATAATAATCTGACCGATTTTGTGTGCTTGAATTATATGATTACCTGCGTATGCAAATGAATTTCAATGATTCTTCTCAAATCCCAAGGTAAGGGTTTTCGAAATATTTTTACTGGGTTTGGGTGTTAATTACTTAGTTTATCTTATTTTGCTTTCTCTCTTCTTTTTCTATTTTCCTATTTCCATCAAGGAAATTAAATGTGCAGGTAATGTCTTATAAGATCGCTTTTGGAGTTGGCTTAGATCTGCCTTGGAGCTCACTTGTCTTTATTTTCTGCTGTTGGGTTTAGATATTCCTTTTGAAAGGATTGTAATAAGAATACTCATGTTATTCCACGTTTAGACAATTTCAATTATTAATGTTTAAGTTTCCTTTTCAGTTTAGTAGGTTCTTTTATACCTAGCAATTTCTTTCTGCTTCGCATTTATTCCTTAGCGAGAAATGTGGAAGTAGCACAACCCCCGGGTTTGGGACGGTTTAGCAGTGCCGAGTCATGGATAATGACGTCGGGCAGCCCCGAAAATCGTTGCGAATTCGGGGGGTGTTACAAATGGTATCAGAGCCCTAGGTTTAAAAGCTGCCTAAGTTAATAAAATTTGTTACATAAGATTAGTAATAATTGGTGGGAAATTAAAATGTAAATTTAAAGCCGTTAAGTTTTGCTTTAGATCGAGTTTATTTGAAATCACTTTCAGTTGTGGTTAATAGTAACTTATTACGTGATTGCTCATTGTAGATAGCAAGACAGAGGCAAACTTGTAGAAAGTCTACGGCTCGTAAGAACGTCGGCAACCTGCATTTATTTCCTGGTTGGGACCAGATGTCGTCACCTTGCACTGTTTCCTCCGAGGCCGATCCTTCTGAGGACTCCGAGCCCTTGTCCTACAATGATCCCATGGAGCAGGAGGATCCCGAGATGCGTCTAGAGTACTTCCCGAGAGAGCCTAGCGGGAGTCATTCTCACTCTTCCGGAGGACCACCTGCTGAGGAGCACGAGGAGCCAGTGGAGTCTCTAGTTCATGAGCCTGTGGAGCCTCCAACTGCTGAGCCAGTAGAGGATGACGAGTCTTTCTTTGTACCTGAGCCAGTGCAGACTCGAGACATTACTCCTGACGACGTTGAGTTCCCACCCGTTCCACCGCTTTTGCTTCGGGTGCGGGAAGGGGAGCATGTTTTCGACTACATGGAGCGTGTCGACGATACCTTGTATACGTACCTACATGATTACAACTTCACAATGCACCCTGCCTACTACATCTCTAAGGCACTTGCTGGTATTCCCATGGAGAATCCATGGGTAGGTCTTAAGGAGCACTATAGTGACGTGATCGTGGATGAAAAGCCAAAATACAACCGTTATGCGACGCCCAATTATCGTTGGTTCCTAGAGTTTGAGGTCGTTGTCGCGGAGCTCCAACTCGCGAAAAACGACTGGCTTCATCGAGGTGTTCTTACACCACTTCCTTCAGGTTACTTCGAGGCTTGTAAAAAGCCTAAGCGTCGTAGTCATATGAACGCTAGAACCTATCGTGCCCTCTTTACCCCTATTGGTAAGAAGGCAAGAGTCAGTCCGCCCTATATCCCGACTAGTGGATGCAAGGGCAAGGAGCCAGCATTTAGAGAGGATGAAGATCCATCGCCCCGTGGGTCGAGAGATAACCCAGTGAGCTTGGCTTGAGACTTTCCTAGATTAGGTTAGATTTTCCACTCTTTTCCTCGTTATATGATGATCCTGCATGGTCAAATAAATGTTGAAAGATGTTTAGTTAATTTGACTTTTAGTCAATTTTAAATAGATATTTATAATGATTTTTATGCAATAAATATTCTTCTGCTTATTTATTATTAAGCATGTTAATTATGGCTATTATGGGAATTTGTGAACATGTCTCTTTATATGCTATTTACCATTAGCATTATCATCTATATGGTCAATTATGGGTTAAAAGCATGCTTGGTGTTATTTTTGCATCTATTGGACCAAGTTGGGTCATATTCTTCGTTATTAGGCCAGGCATGTAGGCCAAGATTGAATTTCGGGACAACCTCTGAGTTGTGACCCATCTCCTTATAAACTGCATGTCAATATTATGCTTGCTTATTTACTTGAATTAGCATGGATTTGCTAAAGTAGACCTTCAAACCAAGGTCGAAAAATCATTGAAATTTGGCTAAGTAGAATTGCCTAGAGCGGGTTATGATATAACCCAAGTCTCTTTTGCTGTGACCCAAAAAGTTGGGATATCATTGATTAATCAATGGACTTATGCCATTGATTGTTCCTCGTTACAGAAACTCGTAACTCACGAATATGGCTCAAAATGCACGTATCACTAGACTCGAGGACGACTTCATTAACGTCGCTGAATTCATGGAGCGTCAACTCGAAAGAGAAGAGCAACAACACAATGCACAAGATGCAGCTGCGAAAGCATTTAAGGATTTTGACGCCCTCAAGCCCCCAACTTTTGAAGGAGGCGATGATCCTACCAAGCTGGAAGGGTGGATCATTGACTTTGAGAAGCTATTCGCGGCCACTGGGCGACCGAATGACCAGAAAGTTGTCAGTGCCACGTACTACTTACGTGGTGAGGGGAATAAGTGGTGGAATGATGTGGGTGCCGCACTTGTAGCACAACCAGGGTTCAACTGGACCCGATTCAAGGAAGCGATTCGCGAAAGGTTCTATCCTAGGTATCTTCGTCGTTTGAAACAAGCGGAATTTGAGAACCTGACTCAAGGAAAGATGTCAGTAGCTGAGTATGCCTCTAAGTTTAATGAACTCGCGGTGTTCACACTACTTTTGGTTGCGGACGAGGCAAACCGTGTCTTGAGGTTTGAGGATGGACTGCAGTGGGATATCCAGAGATTTGTTGCGGGTCAGTCCGACACGTTTCAAGTGGCATATGATAAAGCTCTAAATCAGAAAAGAATTGTGGGCCGAAGGGATTCTGTGTTCGGGAAGCACAAGCGCGAGGAAGGAAGTTGTTCTCATCAAAATGTACACGATCGTAGCCAAAGCCGGCCAATGGTCATAACAACAACAACAACAACAACAACAACACAACAATCGGAATGGGAATTCCGGGAACAACTGAGCAGCAAATCTAGCTCGTAGGAACACGCCCTGCCATGAGTGTCGCGTGGCACATCCGGGCAAGAATTTCCAAGGAGAAGTACTTACTTGTTATAAGTGTAACAAACCCGGACACAAAGCTTCCGAATGTTGGAATAAAGGAAAGTCCGGAAATGTGCAGAATCGTGGAGGCTACAATAATAACAACCGCGGCAATGGTAATAACTTCCGAGGAAATGGAGGAAGTTATAACAACAACAATAGAGGTTTCAACAACATTGCACCTGCAGGAGGAAACCAGAAAAACGCCCAGTCAACAACACAGAATACTGCACAAAACAACAACTGTGGTGTCAATGGAAGGCTTTACGTGTTGAATTGCGCCAAAGCTGAAGCAGACCCGAACGTCATTGATGGTACTTTTCTCGTTCACTCTCATCCAGCATATGTGTTATTTGATTCTGGTGCTTCGCATTCCTTCTTGTCTAAGAATTTTGCTGTTAAGATTGGGTTAGAGCCTAGTTCGGTACTTAGGGCTAATATAACCATGCCAGATGGGGCAAAGGTTAGCAGTGAGGAGAAATTTGAGAACTGCACTGTAATGATCGCTGGGTGCGACTTACAAGCTGATTTCATTAAGCTCGACTTAAAAGAGTTCGATGCCATTCTTGGGATGGACTGGTTATCCAAGTATAGGGCTAAAATTGAGTGTTTTGACCAACAGGTATCGTTGAAAGGACCCAAAGGACCGAGAGTTGTCTACCAAGGTGTTGTGGTTAAACCTAAGTTGAAAGTCGTGTCTTCCATGACGACTAAGGTGAATGATGACGTGACTAAAGGAGAAACGATCTACCTTTGTCATATTCGGGATACGAGTCGTGAGGTCAAACCCTCAACTCCTATTCCTGTTGTGTCAGAATACGAAGATGTATTTCCTGACGAGATACCGGGGATGCCACACCAGCGCGTTATCGACTTCACTATAGAGTTAGTGCCAGGATCGCACCTATCTCAAAAGTGTCGTATAGGATGGCACCGGCGGAAATGAAGGAACTCAAAACTCAACTAGAAGAATTGCTGGAAAAGGGATACATTCGGCCAAGTGTATCGCCTTGTGGAGCACCTGTACTCTTTGTGAAGAAAAAGGATGGTAGTATAAGGTTGTGTATCGACTACCGAGAGTTGAATAAGATCACAATGAAGAATAGGTATCCACTGCCTAGGATCGATGATTTGTTCAACCAACTGAAAGGAGCATCAGTATTCTCGAAGATCGATTTGAGATCAGGTTATCATCAACTGAGGATTGCGGAATCGGATATTCCTAAAACTGCCTTTCTGACAAGGTATGGGCATTAAGAGTTCACAGTTATGCCATTTGGGTTGACAAATGCGCCAGCAAAGTTCATGGACTTGATGAATCGTATGTTTCAACCGTACCTCGATCAGTTTGTGGTGGTTTTCATTGAAGATATTTTGGTGTATTCTAAGAACGCCGAGGAACATGCCGAACACTTGAGGATCACCTTGGAGATTTTGTGACAACACAAGCTATACGCTAAGTTGTCCAAATGCGAGTTTTGGTTGGAAAATGTATCTTTCTTAGGACATGTGGTCTCTAAGGATGGAGTTGCCGTGGACCCAGAGAAAATCCGAGCCGTTACTGATTGGCCTAAGCCGACCAATGTGACAGTGGTTAGAAGCTTTTTGGGTCTAGCAGGTTATTATCGGAGATTTGTGGAGAATTTCTCAAAGATCGCATAGCCAATGACTAATTTGATGAAGAAAACCACACGATTCCAATGGACGGAAAAGGGTGAAGAAGCGTTCTAGGAGCTTAAGAAATGACTCACAACCGTGCCAATTTTGTCTTTACCTTCAGGGACGGAAGGATATGAGGTTTACAGTGACACGTCGAAGCATGGTTTGGGTTGTGTACTAATGCAAAATGGGAAAGAGGTAGCTTATGCTTCGCGACAACTCATGAAGTACGAAGAGAATTACCCGACGCATGACATGGAACTAGCAGCCGTGGTGTTCGCATTAAAGATTTGGCGACACTATTTGTATGGGACGTCAGTCAAGATGTTCACTGACCATAAGAGTTTGAAGTACATATTCACTCAGAAGGAGCTGAATATGGGCCAACAGAGATGGTTGGAGTTACTAACGGAGTATGATTTGGACATTCAGTACCATGAGGGTAAAGCCAATGTCGTGGCCGATGCTTTAAGTATGAAAACCAGGCACACGTTGAACACAACAATCGTCATTCCAGAGAATATCATCCAAGACTTGCAAACTCTTGACATTGAAGTGGTGTTGAGAGGTGATGTTCAGTGCGTACTAAACCACATGACCATTCGCCCGACTCTGTTGGACGAAATCAAAGGCAAGCAGGCTGACGACGTAGATCTATTGCATATTGTACAACATAAGAACGAAGGTCGTTCTGAGGACTTCGCCATAGGAAAAGATGGTCTATTGAGGTTTCGCAATAGGATTTGCGGTCTGAACGTTCCAGAGATCATGAATAAGATTCTGAGCGAAGCCCTCAACACGCCGTACTCTATACACCCTGTGGAGACAAGCTACATAAGGATCTCCGATCCACGTTCTGGTGGAAAGGAATGAAAAGAGAACTGGCTGGATTTGTGGCCAAGTGCTTGACATGTCAGAAGGTCAAAATCGAGCACAAGCGTCCAAGAGGGATTCTGCAATCACTAGACGTACCCACATGGAAGTGGACGTCAATTTCAATGGATTTTGTGATGGGATTGCCATTAACTCAACGAAAGAACAATGCTATCTGGGTAGTTGTGGATAGATTGACCAAAGTCGCAAGGTTCATTTCGATGAATGACACGTGTGAAATGGAAAAATTGGCCGATGCTTACATACGAGAAGTAATGAGACTTCATGGTGTCCCAGAGGACATAGTATCGGACAGAGATTCAAGATTTCTATCACATTTTTGGAGAAAGTTACAAGATGCTTTTGGGAGTAAGTTGAAATTCAGTACTGCCTTTCACCCTGCTACAGATGGACAATCGGAAAGAACTATTCAAACCCTAGAGGACATGTTACGAGCATGTGCATTGGAGTACTAAGGATCTTGGGATAAGCACATCCCATTGATCGAGTTTTCGTACAACAACAGTCACCATTCGAGTATCGACAGAGCACCGTACGAGGTATTGTATTGGAGATAATGTAAATCATCTGTGTGTTGGAACGACATCAGTGATACAGTGGTAATAGATCCGGAGTCAATTTAGGAAACTGTAGATGTCATCAAAGTTATTCAAGGAAAGATGTGTGGTGCCCAGGATCGACAAAAGTCATACGCAGATAGAGGTCGCAAACCTGAAGAATTCAAGGTAGGTCAGAAAGTACTTTTGAGGGTATCACCTACCAAGGGATTTATGAGATTTGGCTGTAAGGAAAAACTGAGCCCCAGATATATTCGACCATATGAAATCCTAGAAAGGATTGGAGAAGTGGCTTATAGGTTAGCCTTACCTGTGGAACTTGAGAAAGTCCACAATGTCTTTCATGTGTCACAACTGAAGCGATATGTGCACGATCCCTCGCATATCGTACTACCAGAACAGATTGAACTTGACGACAGCTTAACTTATGAAAGGAAATCGATCCGGATAGTCGACCGAAAAGATCGAGCTACGAGGACAAAGTCGGTACCTTTGGTGAAGGTGATTTGGTCTCGACAGGGAGCTGAAGAAGCTACTTGGGAGGGCGAAGCCCAAATGCGTCAGAAATACCCTGAGTGATTTGTCGAAGGTATTGATCCCGTGTGAGTTTCGGGACGAAACTCCTTTTAAGGAGGGTAGAGTGTCATGCCTCAGATTTTTCGCATTTTGATTGAATTATTGTGATTGGATTGCTTATCATATGTTGAAGCATTGCTAATTGCACTGCTAAACGAGTTAGAAAAGCGCGTTGAGTCTACGAATGTGGTTCCTCAAAATATTTTCTACCCTAGTATTGGGTAAACCTTTCTTCGTCCTGAGTAGTATCTTCAAGTTTCGGGACGAAACTTCTTTTAAGGGGGTGAGATGTGATACCCCGATATTTCGTATATTTATAAAAAGGATTTTCATATAATTTATCCTAAATATATTACGATCATTTGAATTACTCATTATGGATGGATAATTTTCATAATTAATATTAAAATCCTAATAATAAATGTTATGGATTTTAATTATTCAAATATTTTTGGGGAGTTATTATTTAAATAATTTGAATTATTTGTGTGGGAGATTTCAAAATAAAAATCTGATTTGGAGTGGAGTGAATTATGCATAATTGATTTCATAATCAATTAGTATTAATTAGTGAGTGATATGGGGAGTGAATCATGCTTGACCAAGATTTACCAAGGGTCAATATATAGGGGGTCAAAGCTGAAGTCAAACCACACTCACTCACTCTCACGGTTCTCTCTCTCCCTCTCCTTTCTCTTTCATTTTCTCGTTCTCCCTCTCCGTCACCGTACTCTCTCCTTCCCCTTCCCCTTGCTGCTGCCATTGTCACCACTCACCCCCGTGAAGGTGCGTCGCCGGCGACGTGGGCCGCCCCACCGCCGCTCTCTCTCTCTGTCTTCTCTTTTCTATCTCTTGCATTCCCTCTCCCTCTCCCCTGTTTTTGCGTCAATGGAGGTCGCACCACCACCCAACCGCCATCTAATGGTCGGCCATGGTGGGTCGGTGGTCGACTAGGCCCTGGTGGCGGCGATAAGCCACCAGCCACCACGTTCTCTTCCTCTCTCCTCTATTTCGATCTCTCTCTCTCTCTCTCTCTCTCTCTCTCCTCTGTTTTCCCCACTCTCTCTCTCTCTCTCTCTCTCTCTCTCTCTCTCTCTCTCTCTCTCTCCTCTGTTTTCCCCTCTCTCTCGTCACTCTCTTTCTCTCTCCTGCCATGCGCCAGCACCGGCGTCGCCATGGCAGGTAGGTGGTGTTCTGGTGATGGTCAGACCATAGGCCCTTATGGGTGGCCGTGGTCGTGACCAATTGGAGGAAAACCGAGTTTGGAAGCTTTTTAGTGTTCTTGACAATTTCAGAATTAATTATTTATTTTCAGATTTAATTTTCGAATTTCAATGAATTTGATTTCGTATTTTGATTGTTTATAAAGTTTTACAAATCCGATTGTCAAATTTCAAAAGCCTATTTCGACTGGAAAAATTCAAGAAATTTAATAAAATTATCAGATCTGGATTTAGAGTTTATTTGCACTTTCAATTCCGCATCTCATTGTGTTTTTAATTAATATTAATTAGGAACCGAAGATCATTCGTAGTCCCATCAATAGTGAACGTTCTTGACAGAATCTCGGAGCGTAATTCAGTGGTAAGCTAATGAGCCTACCTTCTTCCTATCCGAAAACAAAATATTTTGATGTATTATGTGCTTAAATGACAATTTATGATTAATTATGGAAAGCATGTTGAATTGCTCTAATTATACAATCATGCCTTTAATTATAATTATTATAGCATGCTTCAATTATAACATGTTTAGAATTGAATTATATTGTGATATGAGAATTAAATGTTAATTGGGCTATTTATGGAATAGAATGTATTATGGCTTATGTCTAGCTAAATTGAATTAATTGCCTTATTTGAATCATAGTTGAATATGTTTCCTAATTGGAATGTGATTTATGCTAAGGGCATGTTAGAATTCTGATTAGGATTTAGTGATGATAAATCGAGAAATAATGCTTAGCAATTCATAAAGCAATAGCTTGTATGTGAGTAAGCATGTTGGCCTCTTAGTGCCTTAGTCTTTATTTAGACCCCTTGCATGTAAATGAATTAATAAGAGATTAAGACCCTTATTGGTTCCTTAGGAGTAGTCGAGCATCGGAACTGCACATGCATATTGTGTAGTTCGGGGATGAGTGATTCCCAATGCATCTATTCAATTATGGACACAACGATGTTTGTGTTCAGGACGAATCATTCCCCATTGTATAAGTCCTCTTGTTAACCATGAGTTGCAATTGAGGTAGTGTGCACACTAGAGTCTTTAAGTCCATGGCATGATTGTTAATTTGAGGTGATAACCTCCATAGATGTCGTGAGTGTACGCCCTCGGTCTACTATCGCTCTCTTAATTCTCTTCAGATGACTTATTATAATTGTTGTGGTGATGACCACTTTAAAAAGATTATAATAATCTGACCGATTTTGTGTGCTTGAATTATATTATTACCTGCGTATGCAAATGAATTTCAATGATTCTTCTCAAATCTCAAGGTAAGGGTTTTCGAAATGTTTTTACTGGGTTTGGACGTTAATTACTCAGTTCATCTGATTTTGCTTTCTCTTTTCTTTTTCTATTTTCCTATTTCCGTCATGGAAATTAAATGTGCAGGTAATGTCCTATAAGATCGCTTTTGGAGTTGGCTTAGATTTTCCTTGGAGCTCACTTGTCTTTATTTTCCGCTGCTGGGTTTAGATATTCCTTTTGAAAGGATTGTAATAAGAATACTCATGTTATTCCACGTTTAGACAATTTCAATTATTAATGGTTAAGTTTCCTTTTCAGTTTAGTAGGTTCTTTTATACCTAGCTATTTCCTTCTGCTTTGCATTTATGCCTTATCGATAAATGTGGCAGTAGCACAACTCCCGGGTTTGGGACGGTTCAGCTGTGCCGAGTCATGGATAATGACGTCGGGCAGCCCCGAAAATCGTTGCGAATTCAGGGGGTGTTAGACTCGTGTACTGGACACTATAGGTACACTAAAACTATATGTAAGGTACATTAAAACTACACCATAGGTACACTAAACCTATAACAAAGGTACACCAAAACTACAAGGGAAGAGGGCACATTAACATATAGCTAATAACAACACTACCAAGTACCATCCAATTGTAGTATCACTGACCACATAAAAAAGCCACAACCTTAATCCAACTACTAGGGATAGGTACATAAAATAATAATAATTGGTACACTGAAAGTATACCTTACTGCTTTTTTCCACCATCATCAACATCCATGGTGCTCACCAGGAGCCATCTCCATATCTTCTGCTGCACCATAAGAGTAATAATTTAGTAAACTTTGAATACTCACAACACCTAAATCGAAACCCCAAATGATGAGTTATGACTATAAATTTAATTATAAATTTTCTTTTTATTAGAATTACTCGTAAATATGCAAAATTAGGGCACACCAAAATTCAAATCCAACAATTCTCAATCGAAACAAATCAAATCCCTAACAATCACACTTAGCAGCAAATTAAATCCCGTTCCAAATTGTTAGTAAGAAAAAAAATGCAGTACGAAATATACCTCAGGACAAGAAGAATATGGCAAAGGTACTATTGCTCGTTAATGGAAGAGAGAAGCGTGGAGAGAGAAACATCATTTTGAGGGAAGGTCGTGTGTGGAACTGGGGAGGAGGAGAGAGAAAGTAAGGCAACGCAATAGGGTTGGGGAGGCCTGGGTGAGCAACATATTTTTGTCACTAAATTTACAATTTTTCCATTGGTGATGCGCGCTATCTGGACTGTTTATTAGATTGGATGATTGTGTGTGTGCGAATTTCATGCATTTAACACTCGGCCCAAAGGAAGGTTATTAATTGTTTGGCCGAAATTCAAACATGCTTGTGGTGATAAATATGTGACAATTATTAGGTTCCATGTGAATGTTGAGGTTGTCCAAAGAAAGGCTTAATATTTGACAGGATTTTATTGTCAGTATTTGATTACTACACCAAGAGTACCACATACAAGCTGATTTTCTGTCCAAAGACTAAAACCAATATTGTGCTAGGTATCTTGTGATGAGATTTTCCATTTAATTTTGAATCTGTATATTAAAGTAATTGTGAGCTTGTTGTTTATTTTATCTTTTGTTCTCTTTCAGTCAATACTTCTGCTGGTACGGTATCTGCAAACATTAATAGTATTTATGTGCTTAACGACACAAACATTAAGGAATGGAAAGAGAACGTTATGATAGTTCTCGGTTGCATGGATCTAGGCCTTGCACTTCGGATTGAGAAACCCGCTGCTCTTAAGGATTCATCTAACGGAGGGAGATGGAGAAGTGGGAACGCTCAAATCGCATGAGTCTTATGATCATGAAATGTGCAATTCCACAATCATTCAGGGGCACTGTGTCTGAAGAGGATAATGCCAAATCGTTCCTTGCCGAACTTGAGAAACGTTTTGCACAAAATGAAAAGGCAGAAACTAGTACGCTTTTGAGAAATCTAGTTTCCATGAGGTATAAAGGCAAGGAGAACATAAGGGAGTACATTTTGAAAATGTCTCATACTACTTCAAACTAAAGACACGAAAGCGAATATTACTTGAGGAATTGCTTGTGTATTTAGTTTTGATCTCTCTTCCTGCACAATTTAATCAGCTTAACATCAGTTATAGCTGCATAAAGCAGAAATGGACTCTTAATGAGCTCATTTCACATTGTGTGCAAGAGGAAGAGAGAATTAAGCAAGATAAGACATAAAGTGCTCATTTGGCATCAACCACTAAGGACAACAGGATAAGGAAAAATAAGGAAGCTGCGGTGCCAAGGCTCCAAAAGAAGCAACATAAGGAAAATGAGGTTGAAACTAAGAAATCAGGTTGCTTCTTTTGCAAAGGGACTAACCACATGAAGAGGGACTGTACCAAATACCACGCTTGGCGTGCGAAAAAGGGTATGTCTCTTGCTCTTGTTTGGTTTGAGGTTAATTTGACTTCGGTACCCAAAGACACTTGGTGGGTAGATTCTGGTGTTACTACTCACATAAGTGTGTCTATGCAGGGTTTCCAGAGCTGTCAAAAACCGATTGATGGTGAAAGATACATCGATATGGGTGACAACAATCATCTTGAAGTTGAGGCTTTTGGAAATTTTAGGCTATTGTTAAAGACTGGATTTTATTTGGTTTTGAAAGAGACGTTTGTTGTACCACTATTTAGACGGAATTTAATTTCTGTTCCTACTTTGGACAAATCTGGTTATTATTGTTCATTTGGAAACAATAAAATTAATCTCTTTCAAGGTTCAAACTTTATTGGTTCAGATCTTTTGTCAGGATATGATAGCCTGTATTTGCTTGATACAGTTGCCTCACATAATGAAACCTTGCATGTAAGTTCACGTGGTACCAAAAGAAAATTAACCAATGAGAATCCTTTATCACTCTGGCATAAGCGTTTGGGTCACATATCCAAACAAAGAAGTCAGAAACTTGTGTCAGATGAAATTCTTGATTCTCTTGATTCCTCAAATTCAGATTTATGCATTGAGTGTATTAAGGGAAAACAAACAAACAAGACTAGATTAGGTGCCGAGAGAGCTACAAATGTCTTAGAATTGATACATACGGATATTTGTGGGCCATTCCCTACACCTTGTAGAAATGGTCAACAATACTTTATCACATTCAGAGACGATTACTCTCGTTATGGTTATCTATATCTAATTCATGAGAAGTCCCAATCAATTGACGTGTTCAAATCATTTAAGGCTGAAGTTGAAAATTAATTAGGCAAAAGGATTAAAACTGTTAGATCTGATCGTGGTGGTGAATACTATGGCAGATATGATGGTTTTGGTGAACAGCTACAGAGCCATTTGCTAAATTCCTAGATAAGTGTGGGATCGTTCCTCAATACACCATGCCAGATAGTCCTACAATGAATGGTGTAGTTGAGAGACCAAATCGGACAATGAAGGACATTGTGAGAAGTATGATTTGTCATACTACCTTACCAGACTCACTCTGGGAAGAGGCATTGAAAACTGCAGCATATATACTTAACAGAATTCCAACTAAAGCTGCAATTAAAACCCCATATGAACTATGGACTGAGAAAAAGCCCAGTATAAAGCACTTGCATATTTGGGGTTGTCCAGGCAAGGCCTTATAGGCCAAATGAAAAGAAACTAGACTCTAAGACAGTTAGTAGCTATTTTGTTGGGTATTCTGAAAGTCTAGGGAGTATAAGATCTATGATCCCACTTCTAGAACTTTTTTTGAGACGGGTAATGCCCGGTTCTTTAAGGATGTCGAGTTTGGGGGGTGGGGAGTTGTAGTAAGAGATTTTGTCTTTGAGGAAGAACATGTGTCTCTTCCTTCAGTTGTCGATGATCATGATCAGGGCGCTCCCATTCCTGAGACGGATCACGAAACAACTCCGGGGCAAGACTATCTTGATAATCTCCCCAATCAAGTTCCTGACATTTTTAATATAGATCAAACTCAACAACCTTAAGAACACGAAGTGCCATTAAGGAGATCCACTAGAGAAAAGAGAAATGCAATTCCGGATGATTACATTGTATATCTTTAAGAACATGAGGTAAACTTGGAAATGAAGGAAGTTATGCTTTTGTCTTTCTCCAGGAACAAGAATCAGGCTTGGATTTGTGGAAGATGATCCAATCAACTTCCGTCAAACCATGAAAAGTTCTAATTCTCAAAAGTGGATTGATGCCATGATTGATGAGATTAAGTCCATGAATGACAATGACGTTTGGGAGCTTGTCTCATTGCCTGAAGGTGTTAAACCCATTGGTTGCAAATGGATATTTAAAACCAAGCGGGATTCAGATGGCAATGTCATTAGGTTTAAAGATCGTCTTGTCGCTAAGGGCTATACTCAAAAGGAAGGCATTGATTATAAAGACACTTTCTCTCCATTTTCATCGAAAGACTCTTTAGGACAATATTGGCACTAGTGGCACATTTTGATCTTGAACTTCATCAGATGGATGTTAAGACAGCATTTCTCAATGGTGACATTGAAGAAACAATTTAATATGGTGCAACCAGAGAACTTTGTTTCCGGAGATCCAAATAAAATGGTTTGCAAAATAAAGAAATCCATCTATGGGCTCAAGCAAGCTTCCCGTTAGTGGTATCACAAGTTTTATGAAGTCGTTACATCATTTGGTTTTGAACTAAACGCTGCTGATGACTGTATTTACCACAAGTTTAGTAGGAGTAAGCACATTTTTCTTGTTTTATATGTCGATGACATACTGCTTGCCTGCAACGATATATGCTTATTGCACGAAACCAAGAGATTTCTTTCAAAGAAATTTGAAATGAAAGATCCTGTTAACGCCTCTTTTGTATTAGAAATTCAGATTCATCGAGATCGCTCCAAAGACGTTCTCGGATAGGGGTGCAAATGAGTCGATGCACTCGCGAGCAGCTCGTGAACAAACTCGGTCAAAGCTTGTTCAATAATAAACGTGTCGAGTACGAGCAGCAATTCAAGGCTCACTTATTAAACGAGCCGAGTACGAGAACTCCTCAACTCGACTCGTTTAGTATTTTCATGGGTGATATTGCCTTTAAAGTTAGTGCGGTCGCGATCAGCTCGTGAACAGCTCGGTCAAAGTTTGTTTAAAGCTTGCTCGATAAGAAAAGAGTCGAGCACGAGCACCAATATGATGTTCGTTTAATAAATGAGCCGAGCACGAACACAGAAATACTCTGCTCGACTCGGCTTGTTTGCACCCCTATTCTCGGACTGTCTCAAAAGGGCTATATCGATAAGGTTCTTAAGAGATTTGGTATGCAGGATTGTAAACCAGGTGACACCCCTGTTGCTAAGGGAGACAAATTTAGTCTCAATCAGTGCCCAAAGAATGGTTTTGAAACTAAAGACATGGAGAAGACACCTTATGCTTGGGCTGTAGGAAGTCTGGTGTATACTCATGTTTGCACATGACCTGATCTCGCATACATTATTGGGATGCTAGGAAGATATCTCAGCAATCCGGGAATGGACCATTGGAAAGCAGCCAAAAGGGTCATGCGGTAGTTACGGAGAACAAAAGACTACATGCTCACATATCGGAGGTTGGATCAGCTTGAGATCATTGGGTACACCGACTCCGATTTTGCTGGATGCCAAGATAGTCTGAAATCCACTTTAGGCTATATCTACATGCTTTCTAGAGGAGCTATATCTTGGAGAAGCATTAAGCAAACTCTTACGATTACTTCCACCATGGAAGCAAAATTTATAGCATATTATGAGGCATCCAATCAAGGATTATGGCTGCGAATTTTATTGCTGGACTGCGAATAGTTAATGGTAAGGAAAGACCACTCAAGCTAATGTGTGACAATAGGTCAACAGTCCTTTATGGTAAAAATAACAACAGTTTGACGAATGCAAAATATATTGACGTCAAATTTCGAGCTGTGAAGGAAAGAGTACAAAATGGACAATTGTACATTGAACACATCAGTGCAAACTCCATAGTTGCGGATCCACTCACTAAGGGATTGTCACCCAAAGTGTTTTATGAGCATGTTGCTCGTATGGGTATTAAATCATTTAAGGATTATGAGTTTTAGTGGGAGTTTGTGTCCTAATGTTTCTATGTTGTCCAAACCTATTTGGTAATTCAGTCTTTAAGGTTTTAACTGCAGATATTCATCTTTAAAGTTTTATATACTCTTACAGTTTTGAAGTTGATCTCAATAAAGTTTAAGGTGGACCAGTTGGAAATAGACAACCTATTTCAGACCAAACTTTATGTTATTTCCATGCTACACACCTATACTTGATCCATGTCGTTGATTATATTGATATACGTGGTCATTGTTGGGTCTAGTTATCTCAATGTAACAAAGATCTCTTTGGTCATATGTTGATATGATTGATGGACCGGATTGGTTAATGACGATTTCAGGTTGATAGCAATTCTAAGCTCTTAAGGTTATAATGTAACATACAATGCTAAGGTTTGTACATATACATGAGTACGTCGTCCAAGTGGGAGATTGTTAGAGTTATGAACTTTATACTACATGTATATGGACAATTATATTATACAGATTAATTGTATGTTATATGCTATCTTACAGTTTTGCCAAATAATAGTGGTCCTATGGTTATTAGTATTAGGTGGGCCAATATATCGTTTTATAGGGTATATGGCCCAATTGTATAGATACCCACAAGCTTAACCCTAATTGATGATGGGCTGATTAGGGATAAGAAACTTTATGTATATAAGGGTTATGGTCCCCAATTGAACACAGATTACATCTGTCTGACATCCCATCGTTAGAGAGAGAAACCTAGTGTGTGTATCAACTAGAAGACTTTCTAACCTTAGACGATCTTCAACCCGGATCCAAGACTTGCACTTATAGATTGAGTTACGCTTCTGCTTAAGTTCTAGTCTAAGTAATTCGATTTGGAGGTTATAGTTTTGATCGGATTTATGCCAACAAGTATTTGTTAGCTTGGAAAGTGGAATCATTCTTCAAGCTTTCTTGGCATTTGTATACTCAAAACAACACAAATGCTAAATAACCGAAGTGCTAATTTTGGGTCATAGTTCTCCTAGTTTTAAAAATAAGGAGGAAGAGTGAAACTCTGCATACTATAAATGGGAGTTGCTGATAGATTTGCTTGTACTAGAGTAGTTCTACATGCTTGTGATCGATAACGAATTAGCCTACCACTTACTAAGATGACTCGAAGTGCGATCAACAATACTACTAAAAGTGTTTGCGTTAACTTTCCCAGAAATAATTGGGCTTCCTAAATATATATCTAAACAATTAGAACTATTTATTCATAAGACAACTTTAAAACTATCACGTGACTTTCCAGGAATATTTGCTGTACATTGGAAAGCCGACTTAGCGAAATTAACTTTTTGACCTGACATACGACAATAATCATCTAGAATTTTCTTAATTGTGACACAACTTTGATGACTAGTCGTAGCAAATATCATAGTATCATATGCAAAAGTAAGGAAGTGGAGTTTTTCAGTATCCAGACAAATTTTAATTCCTATACTCTTATCTCAATCATCGGATTCTTTTTGGAGTCTTCTTGCAATAATTTCTGCACAAAGAATAAAAATGTACAGGGAGAGAGGATCTCCCTGAAAAATTCCTCTAGAGAGACAGAAAGTATTACCTGGGAATTAGGATGTTGTTAACCAATACTGACAAGGAAACTGATGAAATACATTCTTGAATTCACCTAATCCATTTTTCACAGAAACCAAATTTACGAAAGACTTGGAAAAAAAGGTTCCACTCCAGCCTATCATACGCTTTCTCCATATCTAATTTAATAGCTAGCCAACAAGATTTACCTTGTTTATTTCTGAAGGAATGGAACACTTATGAGCCAACAAAATATTATCCTGAATGCATATGTTTGCTACGAAGGCACCTTGAAGAGGATGAATTAATTTATCAAGAACCAACTTAAGTCTGAGTGTTAGTATTTTAGAAATTACTTTATAGATAGTCGTACATAAATTAATAGGTCGAAAATGATTAGCTGAAAGAGGATTGTCTATTTTGGGAATCAAAGCTAAGAAGGTTTGGTTAACTTCTTTCAGGAGCTTATCATAATGAAAGAAGGCTTTGACGGCTCTACAAATAGACGGACCTATTATATGCGAGTAATTCTGGAAAAACCCAACTGGAAAGTCATATGACCCAGGATTTTTGTTAGGGGGCTAAATAGAAGCAAACCTCTTTAACTTCATCATCTGTGACCTCCTTCTTAAGGTTACAGTTATCTTCATCAATAATTTCTTTAGAGATTTCCATTAAACCATTGTCAACATTAACAAAACTATTATTATCCTTAATAAAACGTGCTTTAAAATCCTTAAAAATTTCTTTAGCAATGCTAGTCTGTTCAGAAAAGAGAAGATCATTAGAGCTCCGAAAATTAGTAATATTCTTACGATTCCTTCTAATAGTAGCTTTTGTTTGGAAATAGGTAATATTCCTATCTTCAAGTAATAAATTCCTAGCCCTTGATCTTTGAAACCAGTACATTTTACTAAAGGTAACTAAAGCAACCTTCTTCTTTAACAAATTATCTTGAACTGCTGAATGAATAAGACTATTAGGATCAACTGAAAATTTGACTTGAACATTGATAAGAGCAAACTCAACTTCTTTTAACTACTTATTTAACATTACCATATTTACTCTTTGCCCAAGCCTTAGAATTAAACTTAAGCAGTTTTAACTTTCTGCTCACTTCATAAAGTTGGGATCCAGGAAATCTGGAGCTCCAAGCTTTTCTTACTTCTTTTTCATATCCTTTATTTTGACACCAAGCCATCTCAAATTTAGGGGGGGGGGGGGGGTGTTATACCCCGACTATTTACGTTATTTTCAGAAAATAATTTATTATTATCTAAAATACAAATAATTATTTGATTTGTATATTTAGTTGTAAATGTTTATGTGTGTATTTATTTTGGCTTTTAGAAAACAAAAAAAAAAAGGCTTTAGAAGTCTAAACCGACTTCAACTCTTCCACCATTCTTTTAAGTCGGTTCTCCTTCTTTTTAATCTTTTAGCCTTACTTCCCTTTCTCTGTTTTTGGGGAGCCCGTATATCACCATCACCATCACCATCACCATCGTTCTTCTTCCCACGATCCCTGACCACCACCGCCATCTTCACGAAAGTTTACTGCTGTTTCCTGGATTGTTCTGCTGGCACTCGGATTTTGCTGTTGAAGGATCGAGTTTTCTCTCTCCTCTTGTTCTGTTTTCTGCGTCAGCTTTCCCCTAATGTTCCTTTGTTGATGTTGCCGCTGTGCTGTTAGAGTTGCCATGGCTTCCAGCGACCACGAGCCCCCAATCGCCGCTGAGTCCACACCCAATTCAGCCTCTTTGTGGGTTTGATTTCAGAAACCCTAAACCCCAAATTTATTGTTTCAATTTCTTATTTTTAGGGTTTTGATTATTAAGTTGTAATTTGATTATATATGCATATATGCTAGATGTTAGATGATTGAATTGGGGAGATTTTGATGCGTAATTGTTTTGGAGCTCGATTTAGAGGTAACCCTTTCTAGTCACTTTGGAGTTGGATGTTAATTTCTCTTTTATATGTGAATTGATGCTCTTTGTTGGGTTTATTTGATCACTATTGTATTCTGAGTGAATTGCTGTTGTTTGCCCAATAATTGTTAGTTGAATTATTCATGTTTAGTGCTGCATAATTGAGTACTCACAGATTATTATGTTTATGGGTATATGGTGGCAGGTTAGTGTATATTAGGCCTTATGTAGGTGAAGTTAGTTTGAGACTTCTAGTTCTGATTAGAGAATAGTTATTGGTAGACAACTGAACTGATAGATACACTATTATTATTGGGAACCCATGCCAAGTGATGGATGTTATGCTAGTATGTACCTGAAAGGGGTAATTGAGATGAGATTATGAGTTAGCTATGACTATGGATTATGAGAACGAATATGGTTTGATTTGATCTTGGTTTGAGGCTCGTAAGTTATTAGCTTCCTTAGTTCTAGACATGTGGGCAAGTAGCCTAAGATGTTGACTCTTAGGTGATGAGCATTATTTTATGAAAATGGTTACATGGTTATGAGAATTGGTCCGAGAGTGGACTTCTGAGAGCCTACGGGCTATGTTATGAGTTATGGGGCCTATGGCCGAGTTATGAGTATGGTTTTGCATCTGCGGGTTTTACCGCCAGTTCACTTTCCACATGGTCGAGGCTAGGAGCTAGTGAAAGAGAGCGATTGGCACATACTTTTGGGAATTGAGTTATAGATGATATGGAGACTATTTTGGGATTTATGTGACTTCAAGGTCATAGTTGACCTGAGTTGGAATTCGTTGTTCATCTCTTTATTTTATGAATTGAATTATGACTATATGTTTCGATAGAATGTTTGGTTACTCAGCAAAAGCTGATTGGTTGCTTTCTGTGTTACGTGTGTGTGCGTCCATTTTTCTTCAATGGTGGGCCTTTGATGAACCTATGCGGTATTCGATTGCATGGGGGAGTAGATTGGAGTATGTCTTACAGGTTTGTTGAAGACCACTACTTGATGATCGTTGTGAGCTGACCAGAAGATTCGTCTTTTTGCTTCTGATTATATTAGTTGGATTGATTCAGTTGTGTTTTGTAAAGCTTTAAATTTTGTTGGTCTGTATTGGTGTTTTGTAAGGTTTGCCTTGCACTCATTCAATGAGTGAGTGTGGCAGTGATGCTCCGGATTTAGTTGGAAGTCTTCCGCTGTAAATGTTTATTTTTTTTATTTTTTATTTATTTTTTTTTTTTTTTTTTTGTGTAAAAGCAGGTTTTTATTTGGTCGATAACTTGGGATGTCTATTTACAAAGAAAACTCTGCCCGATTTTTGGCTCGAGTTTGTTTATTTTTATCTATTTATTATTTAGAAAATCCGAGGTGTTAGGGGGGGGGGGGTGCACCAACAGAGTTCTGAGAATTACCATGAAGTAAGATAGAACAATGGTCTGATGAGGAGAAATCAAAATGAGCTACAAAGGCTTTAGGGAATAAATTTAACCAAATAGGTGAAACAATAATAGCTCTGTCTAACCTTTCCCACACATTTTCTAACCCACTTTTTTTTTTTCTCCAAGTAAAGGAATTACCTTAGAAATGCCGATCAATAACATTAGGACTGAACATGAAACTTTTAGTTTATCTAATCCAAAAGAAGTAACCGAACCTCCAAATTTACCATTTAAGGAGTCAATCTCATTTAAGAGTGAGGTATGAATTAAATTAGATATTTTGATTACAGTATTCGCATGTTTTTTGGGTTATTTGAATTTCTTTTATCCATGTTTGTTCATGTTAATAGTTAAAAATTTCTTCAGTCTCCAATAATCATGTAAGGCAAAGTAAGAGAAGACACATAAGCTAACAGATCAGCCCAAACTTGTATATAATGGGCAAGCTGAGCAGGGGCATAAACAAATTCAATCATAGTCGGATTCACGTCATTACTTTCAAACAAATCGCTAACAAATCTAACTTCTCTTACCAAGATAGAGATACTTAAGGACTGAGATTGCAAAGAAGCAAATCCCACCAGAATAACCCACACAAGGAATATACTCAAATGAACTAAAGCCAAATCGGGGGGTGCGCATGTTAAGAATATTTTCTCTAGAGGTGCATGTTTGAGTGTGTTTGACTAAATTGCACCATCGCCACTATGACTCGAAATGGTGGCCGCCGGAGAAACCACAAGGAGGCTTTTACACGTCCGGGAGGCACGGCTAAGATAGTGACGCCGGCTTCTGGAGTTGCGCAACCTCTACCCCTTCTACAGTTTGGAGATTGGATCCCAGGAGAAATCATTTACGAAGATGAACATGTATCCGACGACCCATCGGAACAAGAGATTCCGGTGCACGACGACGCTTCGAATGCTGCTCAAAAACTTACGTTGTCATCGCACTGAGAATCCTGCAAATGATGAAGCAAACAGGGCAACGAAAAATGGCTTTTTGCTAGCTTATGTTCCTCCGATGCTAAAAGGTGATTCTATGGTGGTCAAAATCAACCTTAACACTATCAAACAACTAGCAGATCTTTGGAAAATTGCATTAATCGGATATGTGCTTAGTGGATCCCCTAACTTTAAAGATATGTTGCAATTTGTCCAAGGGGTTTGGCATTTTGTTGAACAACCTAGGGTTTATTTGCATGCCGAGGGGTACATTATTTTCAAGTTTAAATCCATTTTTGATAGAGATGAAATACTGAAACCAGGACTATATTATTTCAATAATCGACGTATTATGCTTAGCCTCTGGGATATTGATTACAAATTTGACAAGGATCTCATTCGCATAATATCACTATGGGTCAAATTTCCCAATTTGCCTGTGTATTGCTGGGAGGTTGAGAACTTGAATAGAGTTGCTAGCTTTGTTGGGAAGCCAAGATAGGATTGCCTATGCCCGAATTCTCATTGAAGTTGATGCATCAAAACCACTCCCTGATGAGATGCTAATTGAAAAACCAGATGGGTCTGTATTTTTACAACTCCTTGATTATGATTGGAGACGTAGATTTTGCACTGATTGCGCTAAGTTTGGGCACATCACTGGTGACAGTCAGTCACATGCTGAAGTAGATCCTAGGGTGGAGAGAAGGCCCAGGAAGAAGAAAGTAGTGCAAGACAAACCCGCAAAACAGATTTGGAGGGACAAAGCAACACCTCCAGCAGACACAGAAGCTCCTCCATAACCTGTTACTGAAGTCCCTGTGTCCCAGATTGCTGACAAGGGCAAACAAACAGTGATTTTTAATGGGCCTGCATCCCAATCTGATCCTCAAAAATTGAATGCACAGTTTGAGGATAGTCAGATTATGTTGAGCAATAGTTTTGAGATATTTGAGACATATAATGAAAAAGTTAGGGAATTGCAAAATAATGGTCAGTTAATCAACAAAACCCCCCATAATTATTGTGAGCTGGAATGTTAGGGGGCTTAATAAGCCCAATAAGCAAAAAGAGGTGAGATCTTATTTGCTTAAAACTAAAGTTGCATTATTTGGTTGTCTTGAAACACATGTGAAGGAGAAAAAAGTAAAAAAAAGTTGTTGATTTTATTGCCAAGGGGTGGATTTTTGTAATAAATTATTCTTATGCTTATAATGGTAGGGTTCTTGTTCTTTGGCAAGCTCGAAAACTGTCCCTAGATGTGATTTACACTCATGGTCAGTTCATTTTAAGTAAAGTTGTTGACCTGTGTAAGAACCCTCGCCCTTCGGTGCCTAATTGAATAATATGTTATAGGTTCTTAAATAAAGAGATTTGATAATGATATTGATTAAGGGATTATTGAACAAATGAAGTCGCCACCAAGTTTTAAGGAAACAATTGGAAACCATCAAAGTGTACCCAATTCCTGTTGGGAATTATGACTCAAATAGTCATATAACCCAAATGCCAAAGATTGAGTTCGGGGGTGTGGGTACGAAAAGATAAAATGAATCTCATCTAAATCGTCCGTAATAACGGCCTCTACTAATCTCATATAAATAAAACATGATTTGAAAATAAATTTAAGAGTTGAAAAGATTAGCCCTCAGGATGAACCTTGATTGTACTAGAACTGAATGTCAATTGCTCTTGATATTGGACTTGATCTTGGGATGATACTTATTCTTGATTAGGGTTTGAAGATGGGTTTGATTGATGTGACTAGGGTTGAATGGAAGAGAGGAGAGAGAGAGATTAGGGTTTCCTTGAGTTGAATCCCGTAACAATGAGTTCCACCTCCAAAACACGGAGTTTAGAGGGGTATTTATAGGCAATGGGCCGAATAGAATAGGAAATTTGGATTCCCGGGTCAAAATTGGTGCCCAGAGCCCCCCCGGAGCGCCGCTAGGGCTCTGGCGGCCTCGACAATGCCGCCGCATGGGCTTTGCTGGCACGCTGATGGGCCCGATGACCCGTTTCATGGTCTCCGCTCCCAGAAAAAGGCTTCGATTGGCCTGATTCTTGGTTCGTTGGATTCCTTCTTCAAAGGGATTTCATTTGACATATTGTGGGCTCATATATCACAAGTATCCTATGAGTTATGGCCCAAACACTAGAAAGGTGTTTGTTTCAACGGATTAATCAATCATCGGATCGTATCTCATTCGTTTCCAATGGGATTTTGGCCCATAATACATCATTGGAAAGCTATTTGAAAGGGGAATACATACTAGTGGACTAATACTCCAATTAATCCTTCAATGGCTAAAAATCTGTCTTGAACCGTGATATGCGGGTATGAGAATATCGTTTTTAGCCCATAACTTCATTAAATCATAAGTTTTGACTTCGGTGTCCGTTTGGGACAAATGAGATGGCATTGGAAAGATTATGGAAAACGATATTTGATGGTATGTAAATGTGAAGGGTCCGGAATAAGTATGGATAATGGGATACAAATAAGCACAAGTATTTCGAGCATTGACATTCAATTCATTATGTTCGTTATAGGTTATCATCATTGGGCATTGAAAAAAGGGGGACACATTAGGGTGTCTACAACCTGCAAAGAGACTTCACAGCTTATATTGGGTTTATCTACGGGCTCAACCCGATTGCTGGAGGGTAGAGCTATGGCATGAACTTCAGCAGCAGATTGACCTTTCTCTCCCATGGCTCTTAATTGGTGACTATAATACTCTCCTCTCAGTGGATGACAGGGAAAATGGTGATCCTGTTCATGATCATGAAACTAGAGACTTTCAAAAAATACATTGACACCTTGGGTTTACAGTAGATCAAGAGTAAGGGATGGACTTACTATGGTGTAATAAGCATGAAGCTAGTGTTAGAATCTACAGTCATATTGATTGGGCACTATGCAATAGTGTTTGGATGCAGACTTATGGCTCTTTGGAGGTTGACTACCTCAACCCTCAGATTTCTGATCATACTCCTTTATTTATATCCATCGAATATCTTGTTCTGAATCTAAACCGTTTAGACTCCTCAATGTACTGTTAAAACAGCAAGATTTTTCAGCTCTTATACATGATGCATGGCAGCAGGAAATCACTGGCCATGCTATGTACATGGTCCGTCAAAATCTCAAAACTATTGCTAAGATGGCTTCTGGACTTCAGATAGAGATGAATAGTGTTGATCAGAAGCTTATTGAAGTACAAATGCAGCTAGATGATATTCAGGTCAGTTTGGAGACTGATCTACTCAACCCTCAGCTTGTTGATCTTGATAAAAAGTTGTGTGCACAGGTTAAAAAATGGTCCACTATTCACGAGAAAATAACAAGATAAAAATCTAGAGCAACTTGGATTCGAGAAGGAGATCAGAACACTAAATACTTCCATCCTCAGTTGAAGTCAAGAAGAGCAACAAATAATATTGCTTCTATCTACTCTGAATATGGAATACAAATTACAACTCTACTGGACATACAACAAGAGTTTCTGAATTTCTTTCAGAATCTTATGGGAAAATCAGTTGATCAATTACCTGCTGTTGATATTAACATAGCTAGAGATGGTCCAGTCCTCACAATTGAATCATCAACAGCAACATGTAGCAATGGTTCAAGATGCTGAAATTCTCCAAGCTCTAAAGGAGCTTCCATCTGACAATGCCCCAGGTAAGGATGGCTTTCCTGTTGAGTTTTTCAAAGAATACTGGTCTGTGGTCAAAAATAATGTTATTCTTGTTGTTAAAGATTTCTTTTGCAATGACAATCTGCTGAAAGCTATTAATTGCACTACTATAACACTGGTGTCAAAAGTAAGCAAGCCAACCTATGTGAAAGAGTACAGACCCATTGCTTGTTGCTCTACATTGTATAAGCTCATTGGCAAGATCCTCACTAACAGATTGAGGCATGTAGTTTACTTGATTGTTGGACCTGCTAAATCAGCTTTTATCAAAGGGAGAAATATCATTAATAATGTTATTCTTAGACATGAACTGGTAAAAGGGTACACTAGGAAGGGAATTTTTTCTAGGTGTATGCTCAATGTTGATCTGAGAAAAGCCTATAACTCTGTTAAATTCGGGTTTCTAAAAATGGTGTTGCTGGAATTTGGTTTCCCATATAAGTTTGTGTTATGGGTCATGAGTTGTGGGTCTAGTGTTAGCTACTTAATTCTTCTCATGTCTTCTTTGTTGATGATCTCCTGCTATGTTGCAGAGGAGATAAAATATTTGTGAAACTTCTTTTTGAAGCTTTTGCGCATTTTTCTAGTGTGTCTAGGTTGATTTGTTTTTTTTTTTTTTTTTGAAAAGTCTGTTATTATATTGCTGGAGTTCCTACTGATGAGAAGCAACAGATTGTAGATGAGATGGGTTTCATTTTGGGTGAACTTCCTCTTAAATACCTGGGTGTCCCTCTCTCTTCTAACTAGTTAACTATATGCAATGTAAACCTCTCGTGGATAAGATAGTAGCTCGTGTGAACTGTTGGACCTCCAAATTTCTGTCTTATGGAGGAAGATTGCTGCTAATAAACAGTGTCTTATTTGGGATCCAAACCTATTGATCTTAGATTTTTCTGCTTACAAAAAAAGGTTATCTAGATGATTATAGCAGTTTGTAGGACTTTCCTATGGCCTGGGACAAAATTTGTTCACCTTTGCTAGTTGCTGGCCTCAATGTGCTTGACATATACAGATGGAAAAAAGCTGCATTAGGCAAGCTGCTTTGGGCTATATCTCTGAAAAAGGATCGTCTCTGGATACAATTGGTACATATCTACAAGTTGAAGAAAGAAATGATTTGAATGTCAAAATGCCAGCTTAAGGAAGCTGGTTAGCGAGGAAAACAATTGATAACAGAAAGTGGCTTGGGGATGAAAGTGTCGCACAACAGAATCTAAACTCTTTCCCCCTAAATGGTAAATATAACATCAAAAAAGCGTATTTGTTCCTGACTTACTTAGCTCCTTCTATTCCTTCGAAGAGATTAATCCTTATGCCAGGCTTGATGCATAGAGAAGTTTATACTCTGAATAGCTTTGTATGGTCGACTTATACAGCAGTAAGATGTGCAGTTTAGGGGTTACGTGTCCCTTTGGCATGTTGCATGTGTAACTGTCGAGAAGATGAGGACATGGAGCATTTCTTCTTCAAATGCTCCTTCTCAAAGTGTGTGTGGACCAGTTTACTCAAGTGGTTTGATATTAACAGACAACTAGCAGGATGGCATAAAGAAGTTCACTGTATCCAGAAGAGAATAAACAACAACAGACCACACTCTTGCATCCTGAGTTTTCTGTTTGCAACTTCTGTTTATCACATTTGGAGTGCAAGAAACAGGAAGATATTTCAACAAGAAAATATGGTAGTTCAGCAGATTGCGTTTGTAATTGTCAATGAAATTCATACCAGAGGTGTTACCATTCTAAAATGAAGAAAACACTTAGAGAGTCTCAATAGCTACCCTATTCTGTAAATGCCAATATGACCCTAGGAGACATCACCAACTATGTATCTTTCCTAGGTGGTTTTGTAGTTGTTATTGATATATGTTCATCTTTCTGGCTATAGTGTCTATTTGTTTGTAATATGGTTTGGTGTGTCAAACCGCAAGTTGTACTTAAACTGTTTACATGGTTAATGAAAACAACTTTTTATTGACCAAACACTAAAGCTAAACCGATTTATTATTTGATTTTTAAGGGGGACTGAACTTTAATTTCAGCCAAAGCAATAACACTAACAAGATGGTTCTCACAAAAGGCTTTGATTTCCTCATCTAAATATTTTCTCCCCACTCTCCTAACATTCCAGTAGGCGATATTTAACATAAAAATATAGATAATTATAGAACATTCTGAGAATAGTCTTGTGATTAGTTACTGGCCTTCTTCAGAGAAGAGCCAGCATAATCTACAATATCATCATTTGGAACCCTCCTTTTTGAGGCATCAGATTGGTTAGAACCTGTTGACATCCCATTGTTTTCCATCTTAAGGAGCTTGATGTTTCAGAAAAGTACTATTTGAATAGATAGAATGGAAAGAACTAGTAGGTTCATCAAACATATCTTCTCATAGTCCTCACCATAGTCTTCAAGCTGCTCATTGGGATTGGAAGAGCTACCCCTGCCTCCTCCTAATTTCTCATAAACATTTGCAATAATGAGGTCATCAGGATAAGCTATTTGCAAAAAAGTAGCAACTGCGGAATTAGGCAAACTTAACACTCCCACAAAAGGGTGGTTAGCATTAGCTTTCGCATGAGAACTCAAGATAACAAGACTTTGGCTATCATTCTCGTCATGAAAGGGAACCTACTTGTTCTGATGTGCTAGCGCAAGAATCATCATATCACCAGCAGGGGAAAGAACAAGATACAATGTGCCTTTACCTTTACCAGAATAGGCAACAACTTTTGGGCTTAACAGGTTCTTGACAAGGAGCCACAACATCAGAAATACGAATTCCTTTATTGCCAGCAGCAAGCTTACTAGATTTTGCAATAGACTGAGCCATGTTCTTAGAAAAACTCTTTTTAGGAGGCAAAGGGTTCATTTTAGTTCTAGCAGTGGTGACTTGTGTCCAATCAACAACTTCTTCAGCCTTAGAAGCACAATTTTCTTTCACCAAAGCTTTTCTTAGAGTTTTCTCAATGAGAGCTTGATGAAAGAGACTTTTTTTCAGCACCACATTCACAATCTTGTTAACATTCAATAAAGGACACTTATCAATAGCATGCAACTCAGCACCACAACAAGCACAACCTTTAGAGAAATTCTCAAACCAAACCAAATACCAGTCCTCCCCTACAATCCTTGGAATATTAGGATAAGTCTTAAGAGGCTAAGTAATATCCACATTAATGCAAATTCTAGCAAACTTAAGACCTTTTTTAATAGAATTAAAATCTTCCAATTTGATAAAAGTACCCATGCTATTAAGTTGCAAAAAAGCCATAATGGAAACTAATCCAATCAATTCAACATGAAGTTTAGTAATTCTAACCCACAAATCCACATTAGTAATTTCTTACTCAAATGGGTCAAATCTCGTTTTCCAAGGGCTAAGAACAGGAAACTCACCTTTAACATGCCAAAGTCTAGTCATCCACACACTCAACTTATCTCCTGGGTTAGAAAATTTAAACATGACCCATTTGTTGCCCAAATCATTATACTCAACATCACCTTTAATAAACTTCCAATCATATTTTGTCTTAGCCATAATGGTTTTAAACCCAGCATGATCACCCAAACAGTTACCCAATAACACTAGCTCAGATAGTTCCTCCATATCAACACAGACCTGAGGAAGGTCCTCCATGGTGAAACCTTTAGGCAAAACAACAAGTAGCTCAAAATCAGGACTAGAAGAAGCATTACTTTTAGAAGGACCAACATAACTAGAAGGACCATTATCAAAGCCTGCTGTAATAGTTTTCATAGGGTTACCAGAAGTGGTATCACCCTCAACCATTACTTCTTTGAAACTCTTAGGCAATTCCTTACTAATAACAATAAAAGCTAAAAAGACAACTGAAGAAAGAAAAGCAGAGGGAGAGATGAGAGGTGCAGGAAAAAAGTTACCGAAGGTTGTCTTTTATAGAAGGCAAATAAACCGAAGGGAGGGAGGAAAACCCATAATACCGAGAAGTTAGCTTAAAAGTCAATGGCTTAGAAGTCATACGCCGCTTCATAGGCTTTTCCCTGAATAGCTGGGAGCTCACAATACCACCACCACCACCAGAGAGCAGAGCAAGGACGGGACACGGGAGTGACACATCAATAGCACACCAATATTCAGAGTCAGGTACACCGCATTAAATGAAAACACTGTGTGAATAGTGAGGAACCAGCAGCCAAGAATAAATGCAATAAATGAAGAATAAGCAGCATACCGCATACGTGCTTCAACCAGAAGCCCGTTTGATTCGATTACTTAAACAACTTTACCTTATGGGAAAGTTGTATTTCATGAAGTACTTTAAACTTATTGGAAATTTCTGAAATAATAAATTATTAGATGGTCAGGGTGAATTTGAATGAGATCAATCTATCTTAGAGGTGATCATCGGGCCGGGTCATCGGGTTTTCGGGCCAAAAACTCATGTCCATACCCGGCCCTATCGGACTTCGGGTGGGCCTGCGGGCTTTTCGGGCCAATCTCGCGACATCGTTTATTTTCTGTATTTAAGCATAACTTTTGATCCCGATATGTGTTTGAGGTGATTTTTTTTTAATCCATACAACTTTTCAAGATCTACGCAACTATGACATCAAATTTGCAAAATTATTTTTTTTGAAAAAAGTTAAATTAAAATTACAGCAAGCAAACTAATAGAAAATATATGAAAAAAAAAATTAAATTTCGGGCCTTTCGGGCCATTCGGGCCGGATTTGCGGGTTTATTTTGTTTCCTCGGGCCGGGTATTTTTGATCAGGTTTAATCTCTATCTGGACCACTCAATAATTTATTGTATGAAATAGTTTAATTGACAACATCAGCCAAAAAGTAATACAACAACTCCATTTTGTAGGAAAGTAAAATATAGTAGTTCTACTTCTTGTATATTCCTTCCGATCTATGAAAATTTTTACAGTTTCTTTTTCGATTTGGCTCTTGAAAACTTTTACTTTTCCTTATATGATATTGCTTTTTGAGGTTTATTTTCTATTTTCCCCCTCCTTACTTCAAGTTCAGATCATTCTCTTCTCTATATCTCTCTACTCCTACCCCTTAACTCCACCAGTAATCAAATGACCCAAAAAAGAGGAAGACCAATATATGGTGAGATTGCAAGGACTATACCTCAACTGTTCTTGAAGGAACCATAGAGGATCCTCACCCCCCTTACTTTTCAACTCATGTGCTCATATTCCCTTAGTCACACACCCATGTTCTCTTTCAAGGGTATGCTTGGAATAATTGTGTCAAAATGCTTTTTCCTTAGTGTTGTTTGTGCCATTCTTAAGTGTAAAGATTTACATGGAACGGAGGGAGTATACATATTAACCATTCCCAATAACGATGCATCTTCTCTCACTTTTCAACAAAATGTACATTAGTGAGTGAGACCATTGCATATTTTTTTCCTTTAAAACGCTTTTATATATAGCAGAAATTAGAAAGTGAATGACAAAGTGATGTCAGATAATGAAACTAAGGAATAAGTGAATAACAATTGATAAAAACATTAAAAACTGGACCTTAGGTTGGGAATGGCAACGAGCCATGCTCACTTTTGAGCAATTCTTCATGACAATGGCGGAGTCAGAAATTTGTTTAAGTGGAGTCACTCCATTATAACATATAAGACAAATCATAAATAATTGTATAAAAAAACTTATTTTATAAGGAAATTTTACAAAAAAAATTCACCTAGTTTGTTCAATGGAATCCATGCATCAAAGCATGGATCCGCCACTGCTTCATGAGACAAGACCCCAAAGGGTGGCTTTCATGATGTTCATCACATTAAAATAAGTTGTACAATTTGTTTGCTATAAAGTTTTCTTCTATTTTGAAGGAAAAAAAAATTATATTAATTCATAAAAAGTCATTCGTTATCTACAACAATGAATATGACTCTCACCATCATTGCTTGAAATCGGTATCTTGATCAGCTTTAACGATAAGTGACTACCAATCCAAACATCACTGCTACAATTTGTTTGCTATAAAGTTAAGTTCCTTTCAGTTTCCAAATAAACAAATGAACATATAATGCAGAATAAACTAGAACAAATATTAGTTTTTGGTTCATTGTTGGTAATAAGACACTGTTTCATGCATCACCAACTCACCAGCCAATTAAAAACCAAAAGATCATGTCAACAAGATAATGAATAAATCAGTTTGTTATAAAAAATTGAACAAAAACACCCAATCATCAGCTTTGTAAACAAAAATCAGACACTAAATAAGCGGCTAATTGTAACTGGTGAAGTGTATATTGCCAATAACTGGTCTTCAACCTCAACCGCTATATAAAATGATTTGATGGGTAGTTTGAGTAACGCCATTTAGAAGGATTTCTCTCTAATTCTCTCTCTGAATTGCTTGCAATAATCTTGAGCAAACTTGGTTTGATGTGTTTTGATTGGTGTATATTATTCGTCGAAAATGGCAGCAACTGAATTTGAATAGCCAATTCAAGTTCGTATATTTCAGGTAAATTTCTGGAATTATATTAATTTAAGCAAAACTATTACAATTTACAAGCACCCACATAGCATGATATTGTTTTTACTGTGCAAATTGCTGATGAACTTAACTAAAACATATTGAAAAACGCTTACAAAAATGGTGAGTTTTTGCCTATCTGGGCAAAAGTCTTACTTTTTGCTTTAAAAGTGGTGAGTTTTTGTTAGAAAAATGTTGATTGTGATTTAAATTAATTCTTACCAAAACAAATGGAAAAAGGGTATGATTTGAGAATTTTTGTGTGATGATGAATTGCAAGTTTTACAACTAAGGGCATGCTTGAAATGAGGGTAATGATTAAGGGGGTAATAGGTAGAATTATAGGCTAAAATGGAGGGTGTGGGAGATGGTGGGTGTTAGATTTTGTGAAGAGGAGGGTAATCAGTTCCTCTATTTGGGGTGTAAAAGTTACCCACCCTCCCCCTAGAGTAATGCATTACTCCCCCTTCTCCCTTCATTTCCTCCATAACCCCCTTAATCATTACCCCATCACCACCTCCACCTTCCTTTTTTACCGTTTAATTTGTTGCATTACCTCTTTAATCATTACCCCAATTCAAACATGCCCTAAGAATAGACGTTAGTTAATTAATATTTAATAGAACTAAGAAAGTCTTACATTTCTGTTAGGATTTAGATCAATCTGATTTCGAATTAAATAATTCATGATTCTACTGTATATTATTATTGTGTTTGTTATTAGCATTGGACATGTCCTCCTTTGACTAAAAGTAAATAAATAGAGTAAGAAAGAAAAAAGAAACCAAAGGGAAAGAAAAGTAATTAGTTCTTTAATTAGAAAAGTTTGGGTGATTACTGTTAGGTTGACTGATATCACCAACTTAAGGTCACAATCAACGTTCAATTTTTGCAAAAGATTGTCAAAAAGTTGTATTTGAATTGACATTTACATTGTTTTTGAATCAGGGAAATTAACCTAGGTACCATAAACTTGAAAATACTCCCTGGAAACAAAATTGTTATTGGTAGTCCTATCACTTAAATTTCTGAATGGAGGGAGTAAATCTAAGCACTAGTAGTGGTCTAGTGGTCTGTATGAGGTAGAATGGTGGATGTGCTTAAGTTAGCTCACATTCAGATTGATAGCGGTTTTGTAATAATGGAGGATAACATTGTCTCTTCCGGTAGTTATGTTCATTGCCATTGGTGATTGCTATGAGTGAATGGTTGCTATTTTGAATTGTTGTTATACAGTTAGTTTTGTTCCTTCACTTGGTGTTCCTCGCTACCATATGGTTTTCAACAAAGTTCCGATAGTAGATTACCTTAAAGTGTAATGTGTACGCGTTACTCGAGTGAAAATGAACCAATGTTGATTGCAGTTCGAGTAAACGTTTCTATTCATTATGATAGGATCTTTCATGATTAACATGGACTTATCTTGTACCTTCAATTGTTTTGCAGCCAAAGGAAGTTGTTAGCATTGTGATCATCTCCATTGCCTCTCCGTGCATTTTTGGAACAGTTTAACACCCTTTTCAAAGCTTTGGTTTTCACCTTGGTTTCCTGCCAAAAATCATACAACATACTGCCTTTCATAGTTCGAAACATTGTGCACCAATCGTAATAAGAGTAACAGGCATTATATCTCGTAGGCTCTATATCTGGTAAATCAAAAGAAACTTGAAAAGGCAAAGATTCAAATTCTTCAATAGCTGCAGGTATTATGGGCATCGTAGCTCAAGAAATCAAGTATATTTCTGCTCTTTGTTGCCTTTTGGTTTAAAGTGGTGCAAGATATAGTTTCAGATCACACAAGTGTGTGAACTCTGAGAGTGAAAGCGGGTATAGCTATGTGCTGGTTGCTGCTTGGGATAAGACCACTGTTAGGACAAAGGTTGGTTTTGCGGATCATACAAGCAGGACGAGCTTCATACCGGGGAAGCTAGCAGGACTCTTGTAATCATATTTTTCATTAATACTCCTACAAGTTGTGTATTCAAACAACTGTCAAGTAAGAATCACGTTTGATGGAAACGAATCTCGTACAGCAGCTGCTGAAAAATCTTTGCACAAATTCTCCTTGGAGATATGCAGTCTTTTGGAAGCTCCAGCAACAGAACGATATGTAAGATCCCTGATCTTTTTTTATCAAATTTCTGTGCTTAACTTTCAGTGAATTATGTGCAAATTTATAGCTTTCTTTAAATGTTTTGTTGTCTTTAACCAGCTTTGATGTTTAAGTAGTCGTAGAGTAATTCTTTCTACTTTACAACTCTTTTCCAACTCCAAATATTTGGAACTCCCAAGTTTTTGAGATGTCTATGTGAAATGAGCATCTCTAAACAGGAGGTTTACTGCCTTTGTCTCCCATTAAAGCTGTAATGACTTAATGAGTAGCAAAGCAGTCAAGTTTTGGTGTCCTTCACAATGTGTGTCCCTCACAATGTGTGTCCCCTTTCTAAGGAAGTTTTTCCTACCAACTCTTGGTCAACTTTCCTTACAACTTCCATTTTTCTATTTCTAAAACTGAGGATGCTTACCAGCAACTCTGATTCTACCAAAATCGCTGAAGAAGTCAAATACATTGTATAATATTCTTCAGGTTTGAAGAGGATAGAAAGCTGAACAAAATCAGTGTTCCGCAATTAATATGAATAGATCTGTATATATTAGTAGTGGCTTTAAAATGCAACATAAAAGTCAATTAAGTGGCCTGTTTGGTGACATAGAGCTATTATAAATGATTACACACATCTCTGATCAGGATAACCGTCTTGGATGACGCCTTTTCCGTATTTATAATTTGATTACAATGCAATGTTGGTTTATTAACTCTCATTGTGTGCATGATCATTGTCAAACAGAAAACAAAAGAGGGCGCAAGTTTGACTAATACACAGCCAGATGTAGCAATACAGACCATAAACATAAATCAATTTCACAAATAATTTTTAGTCAGGACATGCGTCATTAGCATTAATGATTCCTCAAGTTGAGCTTGACTCCCTCTATGAGGTTGACGTTTCGTCAGTTGTTTTTCGTGCAATGGCGGACATGACTCATGCTATCTTATTTTTCTAAGTCATAGTCCCTCCGTTCCAAAATGAGCTTCCTGTTTCTTTTTTTGAGTCAAACTTTACAAAATTTGACTATTGATTTCTGAAAAAACTATAGACATTTATAAGATGAAAATACATTTGTTAGATTCATTTTTAATTATACTTTCACAATATCAACTTTTTATAAATTAGTTATTTGTATAATTATAGTTATCAGTGGTCAAAGTGTTGTCTCGAAGACTGTGCAAAGTCAAACAGGAAGATCATTTTGGAACGGAGGTAGTATCATTTATGGATTTCCATGATGGCATAGAGTTTTAGTCTTAAGTCAGAGCAATTACAATGGGAAAAGGTCAAGGTTGCACGGAAACGTGAAACGCGAAATGGGAAACGCGAAATGTGAAACGCGAAACGGGAAACGTCAATTCTCAAAATGCCGGAAACGCGGAAACGTCCCCACAAAAAAAATATTAAAAAAATATATTAAAAAAACAGAAAATAATTATTCCATCAAGATAACAACGATTCTTTTAATGAAACGAAGACAAATACGTAGTTCAAGTTTCAAAAAAAAAACACTACAAACGCAAATAGAAATGAAAACAACTACATAGGTTAATTAGCATCAAGTTGCACGTGGCTCATTTAAGAACACCGATTCCAAATCCGGCTCATCAAGAGAAACAGAAAGCAAATAAGTGAAATAACATAAACGAAATCAAACAAAACATAAACAGAAAGCAAATAGCATAAAAAACGAAATTAAACAGAAAATAAAAAGAAAAGAGATGAGAGGAAATTAACAGAAATTAAAAAGAACATGAAGAAAAGAGAGAAACAGAAAGCAAATAAGTGAAATAACATAAATGAAATCAAACAAAACATAAACAGAAAGCAAAGAGCATAAAAAAACGAAATTAAACAGAAAATAAAAAGAAAAGAGAGGAGAGGAAGGAATGAGAAAAGAGAGGAGATGAAGAAATCAAAAAATAAAATTACTTGAGAAGAACAACTGGTCGCCGGAGAAGAAGCTTGAGAGTCGCCGGAGAAGAAGCTTGAGAGTCGCCGTCGCCGGAGAAGAGCTGGACAGCCGTTGGAGAGAAGAGAGAGAAGGAAAGTGTCGGGTTAGTGAGGAAGTTAGGGTTTAGAAAGAAAAAAAGCTTTTTTCTTTTTTTTTTTCTTTCTTTTTTTTGCTGGAAATCAGTAATTAACGTTTCCCGTGCGTTTCGTTTTCTATCCCGGCGTTTCGCGCGCGTTTCTTCGTCAATCCAGAGTTTCCCGTGCGTTTCTTTAAATGTCTAGCGTTTCGGACGTTTTGAAGGCGTTTCTAAAGCGTTTCCGTTTCCGAAACGTTTCGGAAACGCGAAACGCGACCTAATTCACGTTTCGGTGCTTCATTGGAAAAGGTAATATGTCATCCATGAATTGAATTACTAGATGGCTAAAACAGGATCTAAGTTCAAAGGAAATATGTGAAGCAATATATTTCTATTTGATTTAAAAAGGGTGATTCTTTTTAATAGGCTTATTAGTCTATAACTTTAAATGTGTGCTTTGTTAGTGATGTCATTTGAAGTGTTTGAGATTTTTGGTACTTAATTGGGAACTTTGAGATAGAAAATTGCTGTGGCTCATCTCTGAGTCGTTGTGCAAGGCGTGTCTGCAGTCTAAACCATGGCTTTAACCGCGGTTGATGTTGCATGATACAAACCAGATTAGGTTGCTCTTAGCTCATATGGTGGAAAATAAGGTTTAATTTATCTTCTTCGTACTGGAGCTAGTTTTGCTTGCTCTTAGTTCCTGATAAACAAGTTAAGTGTTTAAAAGTGAAGGGTTGATACCAAAGTTCAATCATGTCTGACAAATCAGAAGACTAGCAAATTTCTCTATATTATAATCTGATAATTGTACTTTGAGTAATTAGAATCCAGAATGGATTCTGCTGAGGCAGGGTCTGACAATGAGTAGCATGGCTATTGTCATGTACTTAGTTTGCAAGGCTTTGTGATTGGCAATTGGTGTGCTGCAGGCATTAAAGTGGCTTTCTATCTGTGTTTCTCAGAGTGCTCTGCAGGACTTCTTTCATACTGAGGTCTGAGTGCATTTTTCATGGAATACATGATGTACTCTTTTCTACAATAACTTGGAATCAACTTTATCACTACAACGAAATGATGCTTATTAGTTAACCTGTTAGAGATCAACTACAGAAAAGGAAAAGTGAAAAACCAGAACACATCCTAACAGTGTAGCGATATCGTAAGTTCATTTTCCGCTATCCGTTACCCTCTTTGTTATTGGTCATCCTGACATATGTCTCTTCGTTTATTAGGCTTTTGACATATGAAGATGGTTACTATGACTATCCAAAGTTGCAAGAAACCTATCAGTGTATATTAGGTGATGCTTATTCGAGGCAGGGAGATATAGAAGATTTTGTAATTGAGACAAACCTTTTGGGCAGGAGTTCAATGGGATATCCAACTCGGTCTGCAATTACTGATATGTCATGCCATCGATATGAACTGGGAGAAGGGTATGATCTTGCAGTTTAACTAACTTCCCTTTGTACTGATTAAATCTCATCACTTCTACAAAAATGCTTGAGTTCAAATTGTTGTTTGATTCTATTAGAGTTGCATAGGCAAAACTGAGATGAAAGCACTTCTTATAAATTACATATGTTAATTGTGCATAGTAAGCATGTGTTCTTTACTTTAAATGCTAATTAAATAGTGTTCTACTTTTTGTTGAATCATATGTGTTTTAAAAGGTTAGTTGGAAGAGTGGCGATTAGTGGGAATGATCACTGGATATACTCAGATGACGTAGGATCTACGGAATTCATGTCTAAGATCAAGGTGAGCTTTTACCTCTGGTTTGCAATCTGCATGCAGAATTTAACTTTCTTACCTAAAGCAGCTTCTCCTATCAACAGTACCCAGATGAGTGGCTTCTTCCTACAACAGCTGGAATTAAGGTGAGTAAATTTGACCGTGAATCTGTGATTTAATATGATGAACATGATATCGTTAAATTTCATATATCCTTTTCTGTCTACAAGCAGACAAAGTCTCATTTTTCTGTGTCTCATGCACTGATGCACATACTGCGAGTGATATATCTTTAACATTTAGCTAAATAATGTACCTATATATGTGCAGACAACGTTACTAACACCCATTTTGCCTCATGGAGTCCTGCAACTGGGATCAGTGGAAAAGGTGTGTTTTTGTATTGACTATTTCCGGATATTAACAAGTTTTTGTTTTAAATTGTAGCATTAATAGATTTTGGATTATCCTGTTAAATGTGGCTGTTCTCTCTCATGCGCACACGCACTCTCCTAACTTGAAATAGGCTAAGCTTCCACTGATCGATTATGGTCAATTAGGGATCTCTGAGTTTGTATTTACTCCTGATTGAAGTTATTTAGTTTTACACTAGTGCATCAGCTTGGTCGTGTTAGCTGTTCCTATAGTTGTCAAATGTCAAGTTGTATATTCTCTAACTGTTCATGACTCATTTGATTGGTAGTTAATCTTGTCTAATGTGGACATGAAGGTATTTTGACTTACAGAATGAAGAGTGAGAATTGCACATCAGAATTGGATGACAACTTCCTGATGCTTTCTTCTTTTTCTTGTTTTTGTACTGATTTATTAATTGTCTATAACCTTTTAATGTTATTCGTTATATTATCATTTTTTTTATTAACATAATTGGCATTATTTGACCCTATGCAATCTGGAAGCAACATTGGTTAGACATAATGTGCCTGAGATTTGATTAATTCCATCAGTATTGTGTATATATCTCCTTTAACAGACAGTAGTTGCTGATATTCCTCAGTTGGTGTTATTCTTGTACTTCAAATAAGACCGCTTGGTTGATTGGTAACGATTTTGTTGGTTTGTTGTCTTCCTGTGACAATGAATTTAACATGGCTGTTATAGTAGCCAATAAGTGGCCTCCTAACTGAGCAACCGTGTAAGTGGTACACTAGAGTCTAGGTCCTGAATGGGCATGGAAGAGCTTGTTGTAACTTGTAAGCAGGATACAAAACCATAATTGAATGATGGTGAACATTCACCCAAAGATCGTATTAGACAGCTAGGTAAGCCCGAAGGTTTAGTCATTTTATCATTGCGTAGATTGAGTAGCATGCTAAAGCCATAATTTCCAGTGGTTTTTCTTAATAGGTATGACTCACCAATCTGTATATGAATTTAATGAAAAATATGTAGTAGGTGAAATTAGATTTCATTCCTTTTAAAGTATATTTTAGAGTTTCATGTTCTCTATAAGAAAGGAGAATAAATTTAATACTGAGGTCCTGAAGTACGTGTTGTCTCGCTTGTTATTCTGCATTCGTTGACTTGTCTTCAGGAATTGATCGTGATGAAAATTTTGAGTTTAACCAATGTGATTTTCTCTAAATTCTCTATGGACATTCAAACTGTGAGAACTTACATGGTCATGGAAATGTAAAATGTGTGTCCACCATTTCTAGTGGAGCCAAAAGTTTCACTACTTTTTGGCTTCAGAATATAATGGACTATAGCAAAATGGCTCATAAAACTGTCGGCACTTCTTATTTATTGTGAAGTTGCCGATGGTCTTCGCACTTTGGATCGCAGGTCAAACTGAAACAGCCTCTCTGATAGACTCTCATAGGGGTAAGGCTGCCTAGGCCGGAGCCTCTTTGGAGGCACTGGGGTAATGTTAAATGTATGGAAGTGTACAATGTCACTGACTGTACTTTCTATAATCATACTGCTTTCCTGCTTGAGCTTTAAACATATTAGCAATTTATGTGGACATGAAATTGAAAAGGGAGGACGGGAAGGGGGGAGGGACGAAGGGGTGTGGATGAAGTTCAGCAACAAGAATGCTTTTCTTTTTTAGTTTTCGACACTTTTGTTCTCAAAATCATCGGAACCTTACATGTACTGTTGCTTCTGAACAAATTGTAGGTTGTGGAAAGTGTGCAAGTGGTTGCTGATATTAAATATCGACTCATTGTACTTCAAAGTATGACAGTTACAGGATCTTTTGCAACTGATGAAACTTCTTTTATATTCTCATCAACTTTATTACCGGAACTGGACAGGGATGAGTCATCCTTTGCTAGCAATAGTCTCTACAAAAGAATGCAGTCTGAAGGTTCAGAAGAAATTCATACAGCTGATATCGCAGAAGGTGAATTCTCATACATTGAGCAAGTTATGCATCCATTTACAGCTGAAAATTGTCTTCAGCCAGAGGATGTCTCAACAATTTCACCGTTCATAGATGACCATGATATATCATATCTGTTCTTGAATCGTGATATTGGATCAAATGCACCAAAACAGTTTGTTATTGCTGATATACCAGAGAGAACAGAGAAGATGTGGCCTTTTTCTTGTCAGGAAGAAGGATATTATGATGATGGGGTCTCTGGAGAGTCATCTATTAGTAGTTACTTATTTCCTGAAGAAATGCAACAAGTACAAAGAGCTGAAAATGTCGGTGAAACACTTAGTCACACCAATGTAGGAAAGTTTGGTGGCTTTCCTAGAGACTGTGAGCTACATAAAGTACTTGGATCAGCTGTTCAAACAAAGAACAATAATCACCTACAGAACTCATACAGCGCGAATTTGTATTTTGTACAAGACATGGATCAATTACCGAAAGAACCCTCTAGATGGTCTGATACAGGAGGCGATCAAGAACACCTGTTGGAAGCTGTGGTTACTAATTTATCTAACAATTCAGATGATACTACATCTTATAGGTGTAACAGCAGCAGATCATCTTTGACCTCATTGGAAGAAAGTACTACTTCCTTTCACATGCAAATTTCATATGAAGGAAATGCAGCTCTGTCAACGGATGACACAACTTCGGTTCAAGGAGAGTCCACCATGCTCTCGTGGAATCCATGCACTTTTTCTCTAACTTCACCTCCCTCAATCGAAAGCTTGTCAAGTGCTTTCATGGAAGATGAGAAGCCTCTGAAATGTGGCTATGGGGTGTCTAACAAGAGCGCGAAGGTGCCTAAACTCATCAGAGGCAAAGCCAGAGCAAAGAGTAACCTTAGACAAAGGCCAAGAGATAGACAACTTATCCAAGATCGACTGAAAGAGTTGCGTGGATTGGTCCCAAATACTGAAAAGGTCAGTTCATTTAAGGTTCTTCGATATCTTGCACATCATAAAGCCAAGTGCCTAAAACAAAAATTCTTGCTCATGGAATAACTGTACCCATGGACCTGATATTCTCGTTTTCTTTTTCTTATTGTTGACAACTTTTTTTTTCTTCCTTTGTGCTTTACAGTGTAGCATTGATGGCCTCCTAGATCAAGCGATAAAGCATATGGTGTTTCTGAAAAGTGTGACTGACCAGGCTGAAAGAGTGAAGCAATTTACTGACCAAGAGGTACATAAAGTTCTTACACTGATGTGGTGCATACATATCATTTTTCGGAATATCCTATTTGTGTTTCCTTCAGATAACTTTTAGCTGAGTACAGAGATTACTAGAATTATATGTTTAACGTAAAGTAATAAAAAAATGCTCTGATGGGATGTCTTGAAATTATTGCAATTTGGGTTTTGCTCTAGACTGTAGGCTCGCTATAGAGCTTAAACTTGAGGAATATCTCTAAAGATGCAATGTAACAAATCTGGCAAACTCGGCATCCTGCCTTTGGTCTTCTTACCTATCCTTTGAAGAATGACAATTGTTGGTACTGTAGATAATTGTTTTAGCTTCCAACTGTGATGCAGCTTACTGATGAAATCAAGAGTACAAGCCGGTCTCTGGAAGAGCAAGAAAACAATGGATCATGTCCTGTTATTGTCAAAGATTTAGAGCATCCAGGACAAATACTGATACAGGTTCATCTCTTTCACTTTTTAGGCCTTGTCAAATCAACAGAAGTTGGAGGGGAACATTTGTTCCCTTGTGTGGTAGGCGAACGAAATAAAAATATAACAAGACTGACACCAATATAAACTCGTTATGGTTAGTGATAGAAAGATAAAACCAACTCTGTCCCATACCACCCATACATGTTCCAAGGATGCAACTTTGTGATTCCTCTTTTCTTTGAGACAATCTGATTAAACTCAGAAACAAAGAAAAGAAGTAAAGATTAGTCGTCATTCTGCTCCCTATGTATGGCTGGACCTCCAACTTTTGTTTGTGTTAAGATTTGCTTGTTTCTCTGTCTGATAGAATAGCTCTGAAATAATTATGTAAAGATTTGAAATGATAATAAAACAAAAAGAGGCAACACTGTACTGCTCAGAAAGTACCCTTTTATAGATTTCTCTGATTTATGGAATTTTGAAGCAAAGAAGATTGCTAGGTCAAGCATTTCTTGATGTTCATGCTGGGATAACATTTGGTTGACTGCTGTTGCTTTTGTTGATCATAAGCCTTAGATTACTAGGATGGACCACTACAAAATCTCAATTTCATTCTCAACAAAAGGCTTCTTTCCAGATGAAGTGCTCAACCCGACGGAAGATAGAGCCTTGATTGTTTTTTATAACTAGATATGCTTCAATGGTTAAGATGCAAAGCAGGTTACAAAACACATGTTCAATTACTCTTCTGGTATTGATTTTTATGCGCCCTAGGCGCTGTAAGTGGAGATCAGCGACCTTTTCTGCTTTATTATCCATAATTCATTTCATATGACTTCCATAATTTTCTGACCACTGGACTATACCATCCAGAATGTGTTCTAGTCTTCAGCCTGTATGTAGACTGGCATCTTGGTTCCAGAAGAAACATTTGTTGGATGTTCTATGGATTCATGGCCATCACAGCTAAAACTTTCGTTGAACTATTCTTGTGGCTCCAGCTGAAGATAAGAAAAAATCAGTGATTCCAACTAATATAATGTTTACGACAAAACGTAATGAACTCCTATTACCAGATAAGCAATACACATTAACAAAGCATCAGAGGGGCTTGAAATGGGGATAGAGAAAGGAACAAAAAGAAAGCAACCCACAACCATACATAAGTCAGTGATTCTAACCAATTTATATATGTTCTACTGGCAACAATCTTATTCCTGTAGTGAAATCAACTATTATCGATAGCTGTATAAATGTGAATAGGAGATTGTACGTATGTACCATATATTATGCTGAAATGCCATTACATGTTCATTGAATTTTGATAAGTATGGTTTGATCACATTACATGTTATCATCCCTTTCCCCCGTTTTTCCCGTAGACAATAATGCTTGACCACGTTACACGTTCTCGTGTTGTGTGCTTAACAGATGCTCTGCAATAATGATCAAGTTTTCTTCGAGATGGCTGAAGTGATACACCAGTTGAAACTGACCATTTTGAAAGGAGTTATGGAAACTCGCAGCAGCAACTGGGCACATTTTATTGTTCAAGTACTGAACATTGCTTTTAATCTCACTCTCTTGTTTCAGAACCTTTGAATAGACTTTCTAACTTAGCTTATCATATGTGCATCTATTGCAGACTTCTATGGGCTTCAATAGATTGGATATCTTCTGGCCACTAATGCGAATCCTACAGAGAAATGGAAATTGGAAGATGAATCAATGGTGTCCATGAAGGTAAGAGAGAGGAAAATGTTAAGAAGTATGCCTCAAAAAGCTTGAAGCAATGTCGGATATCGGAAACTTTTATGTACATTAGTCAAGTTCACAATGAAAACAAGTGTTTCTAAGACAGCTTTGGAAATAATTTGTGGGAAGAGATAAGCATACATTCCAAGGCTTGAGAATATACTCTTTTTGTTTATATGGACCATCTCAGTTTCTCCATTTATGTTCAGACTTCAGAGGTGTTAAAACACGACTGAAATAAAATCATATGTCTGAAACCTCTTGGGTGATGGATCAGCCACTAGCAAACTGTCAATTGTAACTGGTATTTTATATCAATGGAGTTACCATGAGATATATCCAAGGAAACATGAAGATGGCGAAATTAAAAGAAACAGAAAGGCTTTCTTCTACACCTCTAATAACTTTATGTGGATCAGACGATGAAGCATGTTTAGTTTGAAAAATAGTACATCGTCGAAGATAGTTGTTGTCTTAGGCAATAAAGGGCACAAACAAGTTCTTCAGGTAACATTCACATTATAACCAGGTTGTATTGTAATGTTGAGGACTTGACGTCATTGGGGAGAAACATGAGGGGGGATTAGGATCCAATACATAACCAGGTTGCATTGTATTATAACGTTGAGGTCATTGAGGAGAAACATGAGGGGGAGGGAGGGGGGGGGGGGGGGCGGATGCGAGTTAGGATCTGATACACAATTTTCCGGCATTTTACGCATAACACTTGTGGATGCTCGACACGTGTTCGTGTCAAACATCCACAAGAGTAACTCATGTCGAGCATCCACAAAAGTTATGCGTTAATGCAGAGAATAGAGTGGAGATGAACTTCATCCTACAGTACTACTTAGTGTGGGGCGGATGCGGGTTAGGATCTGATATATAATTTTTCGGCATTTTACGCATAACACTTATGGATGCTCGACACGTGTTCGTGTCAAACATCCACAAGAGTAACTCATGTCGAGCATCCACAAAATTTATGCGTTAAATGCGGAGAATAGAGTGGAGATGATATTCATCTTACAGTACTACTTAGTGTAAAAAGTTGTATAACTTGTTCCAAATAATCAGTTCTAAAAAAAATAAATTAATATGTGAAATTTAGAATTACAAAGTTGATGAATCATATCCAAAAAGGAAGACTTCCTCCGGTCTTCGAAAGAGACATCCATCTTCGATACAAAACTTGTACAAGTTTCTTTTCATCTCATTGATGGGAGAGAAGCTTAGATGTTTCTAAGCGAGTTAAGGAGAAAGTGCGGCAATAAGTGATGCTGGAAGAAAACCTCCAAATCCCTGAATCAATGTAGATTATTTTCTGGAATATGGGGGGATTGCTCCTCCGACCTTTAAGTCGAATATTATTCACCATGTTCATGCCTACAAACATGCATCATTGCCTGTCTTTCTAAAACTAGAGTGAGGAAGAATAATAGTATGAGAATTTTGCACCGTTGCCTTTTGATGACTACCAAATGGTTGAACCTATGGGCATTACTGGAGGTCTGTTAATATTGTGGGACTCCTCCAGAGTCCGGATCACAATGATTAACAAAAAGAAGCAAAGTATGCATGTCATTGTCTAGGTATCTGGTTTTAAAAAACCTTCTTTTGTGTTGAGTTTTATTTATGCTATTCCTAATAAGCTTCGTCTAGGGAAAGTGTTTTGGACTGAACTTTTGGCTATTAGTATTGTTATTAACTTGCTTGGATTGTTTTGGGTGATTAATTGAGGTGATTACCTCCCATGAAAAAGTGGGTGGGAGACCAACCAGTCAGACAATATTGGTGTAGTCTTTTTACAGATACTATGAATAATTTCCTTTTGGAGGACTTGGGTTTCTCCAGCAAAAAGATCACATGGACTAATAAGAGGAAGTGTAATCCAATTATGGAGAGACTAAATTGAGTTTTGGGTGAATTTTGCGTGGCTTATGGCTCCCTCTGAGTCTAACCTTGTGAATTTGTTTAGGATTTCTTTTGATCATTGCCCTGTAATGCAAAGTCTTTCTTTTTCTATTGTTAAGCCTCCCAAGCCTCATTTTAAACTGGAACCTCTTGGTGTAAGGAGCATGAGTTTGGTAATCTAGTAAATAATGTATAGAATTCTTCTTTTTTGAACGCGTCTGGAAAAAGTTTTTGGGGAAAAACTCTTTTTGGGCAAAAGAAAAGTTTGACAATTTGTTATTCAAAAGAAAGAAACTTTGGAACAGAATTGCATGTATTAGAAGAGAACTGTTTGATTATACTCATCTAGGTTTTCTTATTGATCTTGAGGAGTCTTTAACCTCTGAGATTAATACCATCTTGTATCAGGAATAGCAATTTTGGCCAAAGTTAGAAGTGTCTAGCTGTCTGAGAGGATAAAAATACTTCCTTGGAAGGAAGAATAACATGAATTTGACCCTTAAAGATTGTGTGGGTAATGAAAATTTTGATACTGATATGTTAAGGGGTCATATTAAGGATTTCTATGTGAATCTGTGTACAACTAAAAAGGCTCATAACTTTAACCTGGATAGTTGGTTGTTTGCATCTAACAATCATCAAATTAAAATGTTCGGGTCTCCATCTAATATAGAGGTTAAAATAGAAGTCTTTAGCATTGCCCCCCCCCCCCAAGTTTCCTAAGCCTGATGATTTCCACATCCCTTCTTTTCCAGGAGCACTAGGAAGTAGTTAACTCTGATTTATGTGAGTTATGAGGGATATCTTCAAGTGTGGGGTTATCAGACATTATGTTATAGAAACCATGATTTGTCGGATTCCTAAGGTGGACTGTTTTGAAACTGTTAAACAGTTAAGGCTTATCAGCTTGTGTAATAACATTTACAGAGTCATCACCAAAATTATCGTCATGAGACTCAGACCTTGGCTTAAAGATTTAATCTCTCCTAATCGGAATAGCTTCATTATTCTTGGAAGAGAATCTGATTTGAATTATATTTTGCCTCTGAAATTCTTATGTTGTGCACAAAAGATGAGGGAAAGGGTTTGATCTAGGCCTTGTGTCATGGTCCGTCTTTTCTAGTTGCGGGACGTGCGGCGCGTTCTTGTCTCCTAGCGGCAAGAGTGCCAGCCGTACACAAGGAACGTCTTTGATGTGTCCGTGGACACAAGAGAGTGAGGGAGGGACGGAGTTTGAGAAAGGGATTGGATGATGCACGCAATCAACACAGTTTAACAACAACAAGCATTGACATCAATACATCGATATGGAGGACTACTTCCCCCATAAAGAGTCTTAAAAGGTTTATTCATTCTGATAGGAGTATACATCAAGAGTGCATAACTTTCATACTCGACATCTACTCCTAAAAGTAAAAGAACTAGAAAGCTTAAAGACATGTCCAAGGGTCGATACGCAGGAAGCGCCTTAGAGACATGTTATATTGCAAGGAAAGTAAAGGAAAGCTGTAAATTACAATGTGTGAGGGGCGAAACCTAACATTCTCCCCCACTAAAGTTGTCGACGTCCTCGGGGACGTGATTTAGTCATCAAGTGTCAGGGACGGCTTGGTGCGGATGTTGGCTCGAGTAGACTTGTTGCGAGCGGAATCTTCTGGGTCTGGATGATACAGCTTCAAGCGACTCACATGAAAGACAGAGTGTAATTTCATCCAAGTCGGGGGTTCCACTTTGTAAGCCGTACTTCCCACCTTTTTGGTGATAAGGATGGGGCCTTCATATTTGCGGACTAACCGCTTGTCGCTTCCTCTCAGGAATCTCATCTGCTCTAGGAGGATCTTCACCATCACTAGGTCTCCCACTTCGATCTCCAGTGGCCTTCTCTTCTTATCGGCCCATTTCTTCATGTGCTTCGAAGCCTTTTCTAGGTAACTCCGAGCAATGTCGGTGTTTTGCTTCCATTCTGTGGTGAACTCATATGCCTTCTTGCTTCGGCCCTTGTAGTGATCATCTACAGTATGCGGTAAGAGAGGTTGTTGTCCCGTGACAACTTCGAAGGGACTCCTGTTGGACGAGGAGCTCTTCTGAGAATTGAAGCAGAGCTGAAGTACATCTAGTAGTCTAACCCACTCTATCTGGTTGGCGCTCACAAAGTATCGAAGGTATTCTTCGAGGAGCCCGTTGAATCTTTCTGTCTGTCCGTCTGTCTGGGGATGGTATGCTGAAGACATGCTCACCTCTGGCCCAAGTAGCTTGAAGAGTTCACCCCAAAAGATACCTATGAACCGAGGTCTCGGTCACTCACAATGCTCCTAGGTAGCCCCCAGTACTTGACAATGTATTTGAAGAAGAGGACGGTTGTCTCTTCTGCTCCAGTAGCTTTCGGCATAGGGATGAACGTGGCATACTTCGAGAATCTATCAACTATCACCATAATAGCGGACAAGGGTCCGACCTTCGGTAACCCGTTGATGAAGTCCATGGAGACACTCTCCCATGGTCTCGTCGGCACTACGAGTGGATTTAATAGGCCGCCCTGCTTGAGTCAATCCGGCTTGTCTTGCTGACACACGAGACACGTCCGAGTATAGCTCATTATGTCGTCCTTCATCTGGGGCCAGAAGTACCCTTGTTTTAGCAAGATCAAGGTTCGCTGCAACCCCGGATGTCCTGCCCAAAGGGTGTCATGACATTCACTCAGCAATTTCCTCTGAATGCCCTCGGCCCTGGGAACATTCAACCTATGTCCCTTTGTGAAGATAAGGCCAACTTCTACTCAGAACCGTCTCGTTTTCCCTTCTTTAATGAGCTGTTGGATGGTCTTCGCCATCGCATCTTGACCTAGGTGTTGCTTGATCTGGTCGCGGATCGTAGTGGTCACTAGACTTGTTGACAAGTGAGCCATTTGCTTCAAGGAAGCAAGGTCAGCTCGACGACTGAGAGCATTCGCGACCTTGTTGTTGACCCCAGGTCTGTATGTAAACTCTACATCAAATTCCGCCAAGGATTCCTGCCACCGAGCTTGTCGACCAATGAGTCCTGGTTGGGTTAAGAAGTGGCTCGCCGCAGTGTTGTCTGTGCGAACGAGGAACTTCTAACCCAAAAGGTAGTGTCTCTAGACCCTTAAGCAATGTACAATTGCTAGTAACTCCTTATCTTAGGCGGCATACCGCCTCGCGGCCCCATTCAGCTTGCGGCTCTCAAAAGCAACCAGGTGGCCTTCTTGAAGTAGTACTCCTCCGAGGGCGAAGTCTGAGGCATCCGTCTCGATTTCAAAGGGTTTTGTGACATCGGGGAGAGCCAATACCGGTTCTTTGGTTACCAACTTTATCAACTTTTCAAACGCCTCCATCTGTGATTCGGCCCAATTCCAACCTTCACACTTCTTAAGCAAGTCTGTGAGGGGAGCCACAATACCAGAATACCCTGCAATGAAGCGCCGGTAGTAATTAGCAAGGCCAAGGAAGGAACGGAGCTCAGAGACATTCTTCGGAGGCTGCCACTCCTTGATGGCATAGACTTTCTTCGGATCCATGCGCATCTTCCCCTTTCCTACAAAGTGACCAAGGAAACTAATTTCCTCTTGTGCAAACGAGCACTTCTCTGGCTTCACGAAAAGGTGGTGCTCGTGTAACTTCTCGAACACCAGTCTTAAGTGTTCCAAGTGTTCACTCATGGTCTTGTTATAGATCACAATATCATCAAGGTATAGCACCACGAACTTATCCAAGTACCCGTGGAAGACATGGTTCATCAAGGTGCAGAATGTTGCAGGAGCATTCCTTAGTCCAAAGGGCATCACTAACCATTCAAAAGCTCCATATCTCGTCACACAGATGTCTTCGGCTCGTCCCCTTCCCGATATACGAACTTGATGGTATCCCGACCTCAAATCAACCTTCGTGAAGTATACCGCATCGCCGAGCTGATCGAACAAGTCAGCAATCAACGGAATAGGATAGTGATTCCTCACCGTCAACTTGTTGAGTGCCCGATAGTCAATACACAGCATGAGAGTCCCATCTTGCTTTTTCTGGAACAACACCGGAGCTCCGTAGGGCGCTTTGGACGGTCGGATGAATCCTCCTTTCAAGAGCCCATCCAACTGTTTTCTCAGTTCAGCCAGTTCGGGAGGTGCCATCCTGTAAGGACTATGAGCGGGTGGCACGGCTCCCGGGATCAGCTTGATCTGATGATCGACGGATCGGCGAGGAGGGAGGACTTGGGGTAAGTCATCAGGCAAGATGTCTTTGAATCCCTCAAGCAGTCTTGCTACTTCCGGAGGAGTGGTCTCATCTTTACAATCTTCCTTCATCGACAAAGTAGCCAGGAACGACGGTTCACATCTTCAAAGTCCCTTCTGAAATTGCATCGACGAGAGCATCTGTCCCCGTTTACTCTCAACCTTCACGTTTGACGCTTTCACCAGACACGGGCTGTCACCCATCAACAATAAGGAACTCAAATGTGGCATGGGTGCCGCTTTAGACATGCGGAGGAAGTCCATACCCAGTACCATCTTGAAATCATCTAGTGGAGTCACCGTAAGGTCCAATCGACCACTCCACTCCCCTATCCGAGTGAGGACTCCCTTGGAAATCACATGGATACGTCTTGCTGCCGAGTTCACAGCCTTCATGCTGTCGCCTGCGCGGTCTAGCTTCAGTCCCAATCTCTCTGCTTCGGTGCCGGCCACAAAGTTATGGGTGGCACCGGTGTCAACCATTGCTCGAGTACTACGTCCATTGATCACTACGTTGACATACATGAGCTTCGTCAACTTGGGTTTTAGGGATGTCTCATCACCCCTCAGGGCGCCCAGTAAATAAACAGCTCCCATGTGTGGTATTTCATCATCATTCATTTCATTGTTCCTTCTTGTTTCTCCTTCGTTGGTGCCATCAGACTCCACAGACATTTTAGATAGATTCTGCTAGAGGGCACTCAAGTCTCGATGAGGGCACTCGATGTGTTTGTGTGTCCCTTTATAGTTGAAGCAACTTAACTTCGACGGCCATCTTGCCGTGGACGACTCTGTCCGATTGAACGATGAGGTCGCACCTGGGGGCCGGTAAGGTGCCGGTCTAGGGGCTCCACCTCCACTGTTGCCATATCTACTATTGCCACCGTTGTAGTTAACCTCGTTGTAGTTTCGAGAGTTGTTCGAGCCTGTCTGAGAGCCAGTCGACCCTACTCGGTTCGCAACTAAATTTGGCCCTGTTGGCCCTTTCCTTGGTGGGGCCTCTTTCCCTAGCTGGTTGTCGAAGAGCCGTTCAGCCACGCTTATAGCAGCCGACAAGGTATCTAGCTTTTGTCTGTTCAACTCACGTTGAGCCCACTCTTTCAGCCCATCGATGAAATTGAACATACGATCCTTGTCGCTCATGTCCCTGATCTCCAACATGCACGCCGAGTACTCCTTGACATAGTCTTGGATGGTCCCCGTGTGCTTGATGGTCTTTAACTTCCTTCGGGAAATGAACTCAGTGTTCTCCGGGTAGAACTGGTCGTTGAGTTCCTTCTTGAACTCTTCCCAGGTGTCTATTTTCAGAGTTTTGGCTTCGATCTCGGCATACTTCAAACGCCACCACAATTTCGCGTCATCCACAAGGTACATGACCGCGGTGTCGACCTTCTGGTCCTCTTCCAGTCCACTGACTCGGAAGTATTGTTCTAGGTCGAAGACAAAATTGTCTACTTCCTTGGATTCTCTGGCTCCACTATAGGTCCGGGGCTGAAGGGGCTTCACCCGTCTCGACCCTGATCCACCACTACTGCTAGCAACGGCCCGATTGATCGTAGCAAACTGATCCTACAATGCTTGGAGTTGATTATGGATGTGGTCAAGCTCCTCCCGCAAGCTTGCGGAGGATATATCATGCACTTGGGCCTCCAATGCATCGATCCGGGCATCCGACCCGATCACAAGTTTTTCTAGCTCTTCCATGGTCACCATGGTTTCGAATTCAATCTAGCAACCTTTCACTGAGTGTGCTTCTCTCGCTGCGCTCTGATACCAATTGTCATGGTCCGTCTTTTCTAATTGCGGGATGTGCGTCGAGCTCTTGTCTCCTAGCGGCAAGAGTGTCAGCTGTACACAAGGAACGTCTTTGATGTGTCCGTGGACACAAGAGAGTGAGGGAGGGACGGAGTTTGAGAGAGGGGTTGGATGATGCACGCAATCAACACAGTTTAACAACAACAAGCATTGACATCAATACATCGATATGGAGGAGTACTTCCCCCATAAAGAGTCTTAAAAGGTTTATTCATTCTGACAGGAGTATACATCAAGAGTGCATAACTTTCATACTCGACATCTACTCCTAAAAGTAAAAGAACTAGAAAGCTTAAAGACATGTCCAAGGGTCGACACGCAGGAATCGCCTTAGAGACATGTTACTAGGGAACTAGAAAGCGTAAAGAAAGCGTAAAGACATGTCCAAGGGTCAACACACAGGAAGTACCTTAGAGACATGTTACATTGCAAGGAAAGTAAAAGAAAGCTGTAAATTACAAGGTGTGAGGGGCGTAACTTAACACCTTGCATATTCTTTTTGAGTTTGCCTCTATTATTTGGACGAAAGATTAATAATCTTGAGAAAGTTTAAATTAATTTTTACTAGCCTTCTAAGGAGATATGATTAATAAGTTTTTCTTATGTATGTCCTCGGGGTGACCTAGGCACCTACCTGTGCCTTCCTTTAACTACCAAATCAATACACCAAAACAAAGCTTAGGTTGAGTTCAATTCATTGTTGTGGCTAAGGTTATGAGTAAATTAGCTGGTTGGAAGACCAAATTTCTTACTAAAGCTTGGGTGGCTGTTTTGATGAATTCTACTTTGAATGCTATTCCTAATTGCTTCGTGCAATGTGTCCACCTCCATGCCTCCACTCTTAAGGAATAGAAGACAATTCTCCCACTTATTAAGAGAGGGGTACAATAGTCTTTTTAAAAGTTTCGGTCCACTTATTAAAAGAGGGTTACAATAGTCTTTTTAAAAGTTGTTTCGGCCAATGAAAGAGGCAATTCTTCCACTTTTTACTGAAGGTTGTGATGTTGTATACCTCAATGTAATTACTGAAACGTCAGTATAACTATAAAACTATCACAAAAAAAATAACATAAGAAAGCAAGGCCTAGACCAATAGACCAACAAAATACTTTAAATTATAATTTCATTTTTGAGTCATATATAATTTAATTTTTTTAGGACATGTTTTAGCGGGTTTACACTAAAATTTCATGTAGTAAAAATTGATGTTTGTGAACCTCAGCAATCAGCAAAAACATGACACTCACATACTTTGAAAACCCAAAAAATCAAAAAATGAGGTTAACATAGTTTGAACACTACGATCTACAAAATTTGAATGTATGGTATGCAGTTGTTAGTTTTTATTTTTTATTTTTTATTTTTTTGTTTGTCATGAATAAATACAATTACATAGTACTAAATGCAAAATACAAGTTAGCTAAAAGTCCTTCTCGAAGCCTTGTGTACTTGCCACATTCGCGAGGTAATGGGCATTACCCACAGAGCTCCTAGGGACGAAACTAAGTATACAATATTGAGAGTAAAGTTTCATGGGATATTATTTGAAAGGATATCTCTAAGTTCAATAGGTCTTTGATCCGGATTGTGAAGGGCCTCCATTATCACCTTACAATCTGTTTTAATCTCCAACCTCTGATCATTTTCCCTGTTGCCCCACTTAATTGCTTCGAAAATCGCAAGACCTTCCGCTTGGGTAGCTGTTTACGCCAATCCATATCGATCTCATACCCCCTTTTGGTGAGGATGGTGGGTTGAATGTTGTCCATGCCATTCTCGTTCGCTTGTTCCGCTTGTCCCATGATCCATTCTTGATAATAATTTCCAAACCATCTCTCTGCTGATTATCCTTCAGAATGAACTTCTTCTTTTCCACAGTTCATGTCGACGTAGTGTTTTGCTGGTGTAGGATTTCCTCCCGCTGTCGCTTGTCCTGTATGTCCTCGTCTTCCTTGAGCTGCTTGTTTATGATTGCAAAGAGCTACGTCGTGCCCAGGTTAACACCCCTAAAGATGATCTCGTTCCTATGCAACCAAAATCCCCTCATAACTGCTGCAAATTACCCCAAGAGGGATCGTGCCTCAAGTTTTTTTGAGGCCAGATAGCACCTGGTGTTGTCTAGCCAGACATGGAATGGGGTATCCCTGTTAGCTTAAACATTGATTCCTAGACTGCACGCTTGCCAAATTCTCGAAGTGGAAGAACAGTCTCTGAAGAGATGAGCAATTGTCTCTTCTTGCAAGTTGCAGAAAACACAAGTTCCATACGGGAGACATTTCCGCTTCACCAAGTTATTCATATTTGCCAATGCATCCAGACCTACTCTCCACATGAAGATATTCCAAAGAGGTTGCATATCTAAATTCCACAAAATTTTCCAGTTCCTCATTCCTTGGGTCACATTGTGAAAGCTTTCATTATTCTTGCTAGAGACAAGCGCATAGCACTACTTGACACTAAAGTGTCCATTTTGGGCGTACTTCCAGTACCAAGTATCCTCTCGAGCAGTACTTGGGAGGTGGATGTATAGTATAGAATTGGTCGTGTTACTATCAAAACACGTTCGTACTTTATGAACATCCCACTTACTTAGGTTTTCTTCGAAAAGATCACTGACCAGAACCGGGGCGCCGGTAGGGATCACCTCATCAAAGTTGTTGAGTTAAGGGTTTCGAAGTTGTACTGAGCCTTCCAACCATGGATCATCAAAGATTCTTGTTCCTAAGCAATTACCTATTCTTCGTGCAAGACCATCCTTAATCGCCCTAACCCCTCTAATAATTCCTTGCCATCCTCAAGACCAGGTATGTTGAGTTTGGTCAGTAGCTGCCATATCAAGAGGTCCCTGCTTATATTTGTCTTTAAGGCACTTCATCAGGAGTAGCTCATCGTTATTTTGGATTCGGAACGCTTATTTTGCCAAAAGAGCCAGGTTGAGGTTGCCAATTGACCGTATGCCCAACCCTCCCTTACCTTTGGGTTGAGTTGTTAACTCCCTGCTCCTCTAGTGGATCGGCCTCCTATGATCCATACATGTTGTCCACTAAAAATTGCTGATAACAGCATCGATTTTGGAACAAACTTTTTGTGGGATAGTAAAGATGGATAGGATATTCATGGATAGGGCTACAAAAATGGAATTAATGAGTACCAATTTACCCGCCTGAGAGAAAAAATGAGTTTGCCAGCATGCGAGTTTCTTCTGTTTCTTATCTACCAGGAACATGAAGGCATCACTCTTCTTTTTTCCAAAAGATACATGGGTTCCCAGGATAAGTTCCTAAGGTGTTATTATCATCCACCCTTACTTTCTATTTTTATTTCTACTTGAGGGAGGACTGCACATTTGGACTAAACACGGCAATGGAATTTGAGTGATTTATTACCTGTCCAAACGCTACACAAAATACCTCTATTCCTTGTTTCAAGTTGTGGCAAGACTCCGGCCTAGCATGTAAAAAGAATACGACATCGTCTGCAAAGAACAAATGTAAGATGGATGGTGCCATGCAGGATAGCTTAAGTCCTTTGAAACCTCCTCTGAGTTCCTCTTTCGTCATGATCCTAGACAAGACATCCATAACTAGGAGGAAGAGGTATGGAGAAAGTGGGTCTCCCTGCCTTAAATCCACAGTTTGGTTGAAAGCGATGAGGGTTCTCCATTGATAAGAACAGAGTAATTCACCGTTGTAACACACTCCATAATAAGTTGCACTCAGTGAGCTGGAAACCCCAATCTTATAAGCAAAAGGTGGAGAAAGTTCCAATCAACTCGATCATATGCCTAGCTCATATCAATCTTAACGGCCATCATGTGATCCTTGCCTTGTGTTCTCTTCTTGATTGTGTTGTGTTAGTTCATGCGATAGAAGACAACTATCACTCAAGAGTCGCCCTGAAACAGAGGCATTTTGCGAAATATCCACCAGTTTTCCCTTGAGATGTTTCATCTGCCTGTTAGCTATGCACTTGGAGGCACACTTGTATACCACATTGCAAAGGTTGATTAGTCTGAATTGGCCGACCTTTTCTGGATTCTTTACTTTCGGGATGAGCGCAATGAAAGTACGATTCCATTCCTTGAGAATATGTCCATTAGAGAGAAAGGACAAAAAAGCGTCGGTTACTTGACTACCCACAATTGCGTGCCCAGTTAACTTGGTAGAACTCCACAGTAAATCCATCTGGTTCAGGTGACTTATTGTGCCCCAAATCGAACATGGCCTTCCTAACTTCAGTAGGTTGGAAGGGCCTAGAGCTCCATTCATGATCTTCCTCTGTGAGACAAGGCTCAATGGCACCCAGAGCATGTTCCAATGCCTCTTGATTCCAATGAGTGGTGGGATTCCAGTTGTGGGGAAAAAAAGCCTTGTAGTGGTCAGCTAGAACGGAATGTATAGCCACTTTTCTAGTGACCCAATCGCCATTCGGATCTTTAAGTGAGAAGATCTTATTACGCCTCAATTGTTCTCTAGCATATCCGAAGAACAATTTTGTGTGGTTGTCCGTCCCTGCTTTCCAATTGAGGCAAGCTCTTTGCCCCCAATAAGTATGTTGGTCTTGAGTCAGTTGTCGGATCTCCCTACGTCTGGTTATTGAGGTCAATGAACTTGGCTGGGCTTCATCATGGGCTTGAAAATTTGGTAAGTTCATCATTGAAACTTGTCCCATTGAATCCCAAAAGTCTTTTTTCTTTCAATACATCATGCAAGTAGCAGGCCTCTAATATTCTTTTGCTTGGCCACTATCTTAATCATAGGCGAGCCAGCTGTCGGTATAGCCCATGATTCCTCAATCAAATGCTTGACCTCCTCATGCCCCAGACACCAGTTCTTGATTTTATACAGACGTTTTTTTCTTACTGCATTGTGCCTGGTATCCAGTACAATGGGGTCATGGTCTGAGATGAAGATGGGGAAGTTAATAATCAGCGTATTGGGCCTGACTTTAAACCAAGCGCAAGAACATCAATCTCGGTCGAGCCTTTCCTTAATTTTTGGTGGGCCTTCCCTATTGTTTCTCCATGTGAAACGTGACCCAACAAAGGGTATGTCTGTCAAGCCCAAAAAGAATTTCCATGCTATAAAATCCGTCCATATCCTGCTACATACAACGACCCTCCCCGCTTGTCTTCATTATACTCTATTTGATTATTAATATCCCTTATGATGAGGATATTTTCATTCCCATTTGAAGTTGCTTGGCGGGAGTTCAAAACGTTCAATATATTAGTTAGAACAGGAGCACCATACAACAAAAGAGCATTCCATGACTTCTTCACATCATCCAGAACATTAGAAAATACTTAATTTCCACAAGATACTAACACACTAATACTAATGGGTGGCTTCCAAAAGACACCTAGACCACTACAAGTACCTATTGCATCAACTCCAACAAAATGAGCAAAATCACCTGGCTAAAGACTCTAGGGAAGATACATTACACTTAGTTTCAGACAGAAATAAAATACAAGGATTAGTTTCGCACACTATCAATTTCAGGAAGGGAACTGTAGAGGAGTCTGCGGTATTAAGGCCCCTACAGTTCCACGAGAGGATCCTCATTTAACAACCATTGGTGGCTGTATCTAGCCAGCCACCGGAACCTCAGGGGATGAAAAAGAAGCATTCTTAAGTAACTCCTCCAGGGATGACGTGTCCACAACATAGCGCCTCTACTTTCTAGACCCAGATGGATAACCCGTCCTCCTTAGACAGTTCAGAAATAACCGGGCTAGTAGTCTTGGAGGCTGTATCAATTCAGAGCTAGAATCAGACATACATTTCTTCTGTTTAAGCAGAACACAATATTTCCCTGCGAGAACAAACTTCACACTTTCCTTTATCACCATGTTCAAAAGCTCCCCTCGCTTTCTCTTCCACTTCTCCCTTCCCACAGGTTTCAGCTTAAGTTCATAGGCTCCCTCTGAGAGCGTATCCCCATAAGTTTGGCCTAACACCAAAGTAGGGAGGATACAGGGAGACGCCATAACAGTTAAAGGGCAGTTGGTTGGTGTTAGAGATACCTCCGTCGAAGGTCCAGACACCACAAAAAAGCGGGCTTTACGGACCGATATTAGCGACCGCCTATGTTTCGGTCGCTGTTTTGTAAAATCTGCGACCGATGGCAAGGTCGGTCGCCAAAGTTGGTCGCTGCTCCTCTAATTGAATAGCCTGGTGAACTTTATCTACGAGTCGACCCCCACAACCCTCATGATATAAAAGCAACACTTAGAAACAAAACACAAAATATGAACCCTAGCCCCTTCACTTCATCAATTTTGTCTCTCTTTTCCCTCTCTCTCTCCTCTTTTGGTCTTCACTCTCACTAACCGAGATCTCAAAAACCCACCCAGCCTCAACCTCCCTCCCTATCCATTATCCACCTCCCCCTCCCTTCATTTTCTAGCCCCCATCTCCCTCCATTATCCAGCGAGCCCCCATTTTTCCCTTATCTCCGTGAAGATCAACATCAGTGTTTGAGATTTTGATTATCTGGGCTCAAAAGTAAAGATCAAGAAATGGGCAGCAAAATTGAAGATTAAGATCGGCGTGGCCCAGATCTAGAAGTTTTGTCTCCAACAGCGGCGCGCGGCGACGACATCGTAAAGGTGGCGATCTACAATCGTTTTCTCTCTCCTCGCCCATAATTTTCTCTCTCCTCGCCAGGACAGCTTCGTCCGTGAAGAAGGCGACATGTGATTGTTCTTGTTAGAATCTTGCTCGATCTTGATTGTGGGTTTATGACTTTGTTCGAATAGATCTAGAATTTCTCTAAGGTTTTTTTTTTGATTTTTTGAAAGATTATCTGAGGTATTTTCTAGTAGATCTAAAGGTTCAATTAATTTTTATAGGTTCATTTTGTTTTTCTGGTTTTTTTGCTCATCATTGTTTTTCTGGTTTTAGTTTTCAATTTTCCTTTTGTTGTTTATAGTTTTGTTTCGAATTCTTCAATTTTTTTGGTGTAATAAATTCGTAGTTTTTACGTTTTAGGGAGTTAGATATGTTATATTTTCATGTTTTTGTGACTCTGCTTGTGAATTTTATCAAGTATGGTGTATTACTTTTCATTCTCCTTGTCATGTTTCTTTTGTCTTATCAGTGCCTTTGCTGCTATAATTAGTATTGCCATAAATTCCAGATTAGCAGCTAAAATATTTAGCTGCTAATCTGGATTTTTTTTTTCGGATTAAAACTTTTAGCGACCGAATCGTTCAGTCGTTAATATCCAGTGAAGGATTTTACGATCGATTTTCAGTTAGCATCGAGGTTTATACCGCCGACAGAAATCGATCGCAAATCGGTCGCTAACGTCATTTAGCGATCGATTTTAGGCAGTTAGTGACCGATTTTGTCGGTAGCAAAATGCGTGTTTTTTTGTAGTGAGAATTGGTTATCGAGGTGTTGGTAGTAGATGGTGGTGGAGAGTAGTGCTCAAAGTCAAGGTGAAAAGGAAAATCTTCATCTCGTTGCGGGAGAGGTGGTATATAATCAGGCGGGGGTGGTTGGTTAAGAGGGAGGAGGCTTCTGAGGGGGTGCTGATGTCCATTGGACAACCTTCATGAGAAGAAACCGGCCCAAGTGGGTTATTGTTTCCTGGGGGCCAAAGGTGATTTGAGCCGAAATCAATCTGGTCCAAAGACTCAAAAGAGAATGGGGAAAGAACACATCTTGGAGTGGGTCTTGAGGTACTTGGGGCCTAACTTGAAAACCTATTGGTCCAAAAGAGGGGGTCTCGGTAGAGAAAATATTTTGGGTTGTTGGCCATGTTTTGGATTGGTGTTGTGGTCCAGAGAGGATGTAAAAGAGGTGTTACAAATTTCAGAATGGGGTTGGGCCAATTTAAGTAAAATTAGGGGTCCAATAAATTTTGGTAGTTGGGGAGGACAACCTCAAAACCCGGGCTAAACAAATGCATTTGTAGCTAATTGGATAAATTAAGAGGGAAAGCACCCTTACCTTGGCTCCTAAAGTCGTGTAGCTCTGCCAATCCCACCTCCTTCTCATTAATTAACGTCTCTAAGGGAGTAAATGGAAAAGACATTTGGGGTGTCCATTTACCTCCTCTGATGTCATGTTTAGGAAGTGAAGATAAGCCCAATACTGTAGCGTTTTTACCCCCGCCAGTTGGTGATAGAGGTTGCTGATCAAAAAGACGTTGATGCCGCTGGTGATGTGTTGGTCCACCACTATGAGGACCGGTTGCAACGGGGCCTGTTGGGATTGCTGTAGCTCTCGATTGTTAAAGCTCATGGCTCCATCATTATTACCTTAATCATCATCATCATCACCATCCTCTGAATCCTGCTTAGAATTATTACTAGAGTGCGATCCCATGCTGATAGGAGGTGAGAAGTAGAGCTTGATCGTCCACGCGTTACAATCACTGAAAACTTTGATGTCCTTAGTGTACAAGGGTTCATCATCATGACCATATATCATCCTAATCCCTCCGTCGTGCAAGACGCAAACTTCCGGTTAAGAATGGTTGTTGGTTGTGCTAGATAGAGAAAACAATGATACTCTACATGGCTTATCTTACCACACTTCTTGCAATAACGAAACACACGTTCATATTTCAGGCGAACCCAGGTTGTCCTTTCCTCTATGTAACTCAGAATAAACCTTGGGATGAGAGGATCGCGGACATCCATCCTTATGCGCCTTATACGAGCTTGAACGTACTTCTTCTTCGGTACACGGTACTCTGGTTCTTCAATGACTATCACTTCTCACAACTTAGACAAAACCAGCTCTAGTAGCTCCCTTTTCATGAAACGGATAGGGAGTCCCTCAGCATGTACCTAAAGTATCATTTCTCTGGCCACTAATTGTTCTGGGATATTGTTATAGTGCCACTTTTGGAGGCACAAGAGAGCCCCATCTATAGTGATAGTGCTTTCCCCTAAAAAGAAGTCTTTATCATGAGTGTTTCCACAAATGAAGAAAAAAAGATTTTCCGTTTGTTAACCACAATAGCCTCACGTGAGAACCTAAAGGCGTCCATAAAGTTTTGTATTGAATTCTCAAACAATTTTTTGGAGTCAAGAAATATTCCCACCACAATTCTCTCCCGCCAATCATATGAGTTGGAAAGCAAGAGAGTTGGGGGGTGGACCATTGGTCCCCTTTTTCTGGGATAACCACCTTGGATAATATCCATGGGGTGAAAAGGACAAGGAAAAGGGAGTTCTAAACAAGGAAAAAGTACAAATACAAAGAGAATGAGCAGAGATGGAAGCGAGAGTGCAGTGATAAACAGGGAGGAGAAGAGGTGGTTTTAGGTCAGATGGTTTGTACACTTGGTGTTTATTCGGGTAGTTAGGGGTTGGGTTGGTTATAAATGTTGCTTTTACTCTTGTGAAAGAGGGAAAACGCTCTCAACTTAGAGAGAGAATTTTTTTTTTGGTTGTAAAGAGTAACCAATTGTTATTATTGTTTGTCTGTTTTGACGTAACTGCTTCTAAAATATCTTTTTACCGGGTCTCTTACATATACTACGTATAAATTAAAAGACCACCGTGTTCGGTTGCCCAAATGAGCTAGCCTAGAGGGCCTGTAAAAAGACTAAATTTCTACCAAACTTGTAAACCAGTAGTTGTAATGACAGAGCCCGGAGCCTCCATGGAAACACTGTTCTAAATTTGAAAGAACTTTATGACGATTTAGAAATCAGTGGCTGTTTGTAGGATCTTAAAGCTTAATTGTATCTAATGAATTAATGTCTATATGTTGTATACTCATAATAAACTGATAATAAATATTTTCTACTCCATCCTTCTGTTGTTTGGGATACGCTAAATAAATCTCACAACGCATATAATAACAATGCTTTATGGGTACTTCCATATTTTTAATCACCAGTCTAAAATTTTACTCGTATGAGGTGAAAAAACGTATATTGGTTGATGATTGATGTTTTAAATTACTCGGAAAAAATAAATTTCACTTGTGTTATAGAGAACATAAATGGTTGGGCGTATTGACAATTAGTATACTCACCCGATGACTAGAGTGTCGCATGTGCGTGTTTCCATAATCATTTTTTTTGTTTTCTGAGAGGAGGAAATATATGGCTTTCATTTTTAGAGAATTTATACGGCATTGGAAATATGAACTAGCTGACAACATAGCAAAATTTGTCATGAAAAAACTGGACATGAATTGTCTAGTTATATTGGCAATATGCCCGAGATTTGTAGACGTAATATTAACTTGGATTTTGTAGGCGCAATGCGCTCTCGCTTGGTGACAAGTTAATCTATATTTGATGCATATTTTCTAAGCGAAAAAAGGCATACGACATTTACAACAAAAATTACCCTAAAATATACTAAATCAATAGAAAAATTAACAAAAACAATAAAGTTGTAATTCACTAGTTATTCCAGATGCTCGCCACCGCTAACAAGCCAATTTACTAGAATACCGGCCGAATGGCGACTCCCAATAACAATATAACATGCGTGCATGCATAGTAACCATGCATATTCTTCTTTTGATTTCTCTTCATCTTTCAAGGAAGTGGAGATCGATGAACATCACAAGTAACGTAATCAATTGCCCACATAACTCTGTTTATATACCACCATCGTTTGTGACATTATATGTATATCCGATCACCAGGTCACCAAATTTATATTACTTCTACGGAATATAAATCGTATAATAGGCGAAATAAATAATCTTATCGAAGAATTATCACTACAAAAAAAAAGCCATTTTGCTACCGCCAAATCCAGTCGCTAAAAGGCCTAAAACGGTCGCAAAACTGCTGAGCGACCGAATTAGCGACCGAAATCTATCGGTCGGTAAAAAGCTTGTCGCTAATTAAATTTCAGCCGCTAGTTCGGTCGCTGAATAGTTTGCGATCGAAATCAGTCAGTCGCAAATTGTAATTCTGAAAAAAAAAAAAAATCACAGATTAGTAACCAAATTATAGTCACTAATCTGGGCTTCTAAACAGCCATAACAGTTCCCATCCCCACGCTTCACAAGTCACAACTCACATCCACGCACCAATATGTAGAAAATTGCAACGAATATCATTGCAACACCAAATAGCATCACAAATAATTGAACTAAAACTTTCAAATAAGATCTACTGAGTACAAAATTTGAAAAGTATAGAAAGAAATTTAGATCTACACATCAACATAAACAACTTACAAATTCAACTACAATAAAAATACATATACTAGATCGAAAAAGAAGCCCTTAACCCATTCGCTTTATCTGCCGCCATTGATCAATATCTACAGAAGCAACAAAGAAAAAGGGATATATAATTGAGATAGGAGGAGACAAAATAGAAACTCAACTCAATCTTTGCTTAAAAACACTGACAGATGAACTCAATGTTTGATAAACTCTAGATCTAGAGTTTCTCACACCAAAAAAAAAAAAAAAAAAAAAAGAAAAAAAAAAAAAGAAAAAAAAAGAACAAGATCTAGAACTTCAAAAAAGAGAAGAATGTTTAACAATTCAACTCTCTTACCTACAAGGCTACAACGAATTACCTTTGGTAAAACCTAGATTAACAACTAACAAACCATACAAATCCAGATCTTCATCTTCACTCTATACAAAAGCAGTAAAATTCGCTGCTCAAATCTTCATCTTCACTCGAAACAAAAGCATTGAACTTGAGCTTCATTTTCGCTACCCAGAAATTTCAAGATCTTGGGCTTTGATCTTCTTCAAACGAAAGGAAGAAGATGAAGATGAGGAGACAAGAGGGGTTGGAGGACGACAGGGAGAGAAGGGGGATGAGAGAGAGAGAGAGATATTGAGGGCTGGATGACGGGAGGGAAAGAGGGTGTTTGAGGGTGGGTTTAGATCGGTTACAGAGAGAAGGCAGAGAAGGAAGAGAGAGAGAGAGGGGGGGGCTGGGTTGGATTTTTTTTCTAAGTGTTGGTATTTATATGAGTGTGGGTTGTGGGGTGATTTGCTATGCGTCAAATTTAATTAGACCTGTAGCGTCTGTTTTTTGCCACCGAAAATCCAACCGGTTGCAAATTTAAGAAAATAGCGACCGATATGTAATCGGTCGCTAATATCAGTCGCAAAATATCACTTTTTTGTAGTGTATATTTTGATTTAGCCAGTCTTGTTTAAACATGAAACAAAGTTGCTCAAGAGGAGCTTTGGTTGGTTACCATGTGATTGAGACCTTTTTTTTTTTTTTTTGGCACAGAAGAACACTTCCTTCTTCTTTGGGCATGGCTAAAGGGTATCTCCTAACGCATGGCTTCGGGTGTTTCAAGGCAATAATTCGTGTAGGTGCTCCCCAAAAGGTTTGAACCCATGACCTGATAATATACAAGTTGTGACTTTTTACCAGTGAGTAAATCACTTCTTGCGTATTGTGATCTAGACTTTGACAAAACATGCCAACTCGTTTCTCTATGATGGGAGCATTTGTCATCTATGACACTAAATGCCCTAAGAATTTCTCAGAATCAAGGTTAAAATTAAGAAACTTATATCAAAGATTATTTTTATCTCTTGTTTTGTCTGCAAATGGTTATGGCCAGAGAACATGTCATAAGTGATATATGACACTAAATGAATTAATCAGACTATCTCAGTCTCTTGCCCTAACAAACATCCAATTTAGCATATAGTCCCCACTTGGACCCATCACAAGCACAATTATATTATCAATGCAGCAAATAAGAAAAAACATTATTATTCTCACACCACGACTGTACTATTTGGGAGGCCAACTAAGAGCAAAACAAGGAACTCTAGTGACGCACAAACGACCCCTTCCCTGAGGAAAAAAAACCAGTTCACCATCCAAAACCAACTCCTTCACCCTTAAGTTAAGCTTGTATTTTGATCTCTTTCCTCTCTACAAATATTCCCATGTATTAATAGTAGCTTTCCTAATTATCTCAATATTTATCTTTTCGATGCGCTTTGATCATTTGAGGATTACTGATCAAAGCAAACCTGATCTCTATGGTCGACGGTGAATACCCTGGTTCACCATCCAAAAACAACTCCTTCACCCTTAAGTTAAGCTAGTATTTTGATCTCTTTTCTCTCTACAAATATTCCCATGTAGTAGCTTTCATAATTATCTCAAAATTTATACACTTTTTTCTTATGCTCCTTGATCATTCGAGGATTACTGATCAGAGCAAATTTTTTTTGTGGTCGACGGTGGATACCCCTGGTTTCAATTGGTATTCTCGGAACCAATTAATGGAGCTAGGTCGATATTGGATGTTGAGTACGAAACGAGGGCATGAGTATCTCGATGAATCATGGGAAGAGAAAGCTTTTGCTGAAGATGCAGCTGGGATGCTTGGAGGGTGTGTTTGGCCTCCAAGATCTTATACTTGTAGCTTTTGTAGAAGGGATTTCAGGTCAGCACAAGCCCTAGGTGGTCATATGAATGTCCATAGACGAGATAGAGCTCGACTTAAGCAGTTTTCGTGTTCTCAAACTGATCAAAAACTAAATCCTGTTCGAAATGATAATTCTTATCATGATCTTTACTCATCTTTGACCACTATTACATATCCTACACAACATAAACAAGATTACACTTTGGTTTCAGATAACCTTAATTCTGAACCCCATCATAATAATCCTAGTACTCTTGTCTCAATACCTCACAAAATATCAACCCTAACATCTCAAGAGAGTTATGCAAATGGTAGTAGTTCAAAACAAAATTTGAGTCCTTGTTTTCCTTCTTTTTTGCTAAATCACAAGACAAACAACACTTCGTTTTTACACCCTAATACCGAATTTGGTAAGAAGAATAAGCAGGAAGCTTATAGCCATGGCAAACCGCCTCGCATGGCTATAAGCTTAGTTTTTCAGCATAATAGCCCAACCATGGTTGCTGATGATGACGATTTTTGTGATCATCCCAAGAGAAGAAAGGTTGTTGTTGTGTCTTCAAATACGGCGGTCAGCCCTAAACTAAATGGGGTAGTTGAAGTTGATGATGTTGATGAACTATCAAAGGTACATCATGGACCTAAATCTAATTCCTTATTAGAGGAGCTAGATCTAGAGCTTAGGCTTGGCGATCGGCCTAGGGTACAGCATAAACTCACCAATATCTAGTGTATGTGTGCTTAGTTGTTATTACAACAATATAATTAATAGTAATTGTTCATTTCCCTTTCATCTTTAATTCCATTCAGCCTTTTTTTTTTTTTTTTTTGAGTGTAATTCTGATCACTCGGCAAAGCCCTTGTGAATTTGAGTGTAATAGTAATCAAAAATATGGAAATTACAAGTTATATACATATACTTCTATATTTCAACCTTGCTCCTTGAATTAAGCGAAGGATGAGTATGCATTTGATGGTTTTTGTTTAATTTTGATTTTATTTTCTTTCAATTTCTACATAAGACTGACTCATGATTAAATTATCAAATTGATTGTCTTAATCCATGTCCCAAAACCAAAAGAACAAAAGATCGAGATACTCGATCATCTAATTGAACGCGATAGTTTCTTTAGAAATCTCTTAATGAGATAACTTGTTACACAATGATACGTATAATTTATAGTTGATTGAATACAGATCAGTCTATGAAGACTGATCAAGTTAATTTATTTAAGTATTTGAAATTGACCATAGAAGCAAAGGGTGAGATTAGGGTTCCACTTGTTCAACGTTAGTCATTGGAGTTGATAGCTTCCTGTAATATAATCCTGTTGATTCAGCTAGAAATACAGATTATAACACTTAGTATTTCTTAATGAGGGTCGCTTTTCATCAGTTACATCTCTTACATTGCCAGAGGGAAACTAGTCTAAATAAATATTCCAACATATATATGAGGTCATAATAATATAATATACTATATGTAATGCTGCATAAAAAATTTAAAAGATTTAACGAAATAATGCCCTAAGGTACTAAATATAGTTCATTGAGGGTATTTGTCATACTTTCGTAAGATAAAAATGTGTACACATACACAAAATTAAAGGATTTGAAATCCCAACAAGTAGGTTGTTTCTTATTTTGCATTGACAATAAGCTTCCAATCGTTCTGTGATTATGAATTACACATAACAGATCGATCATAGTACGCCGTGCCTAATCTTTGTACACCTTTGTTCAATTTGAACGGATAGAAAGTAGAAACTCATCCATTCTTAATCAATTAACGTTAAAAAAGAGTCCGATTCTTGCCAATAAAAAGTACGTACGTATAGTATACCATATTGACATTCAATCAGTATAAAATAACACCTAAAAGATGATGAACTTTTGAGGACACATAAAGTCAGATAACATCCAAACATGGATTCCCTTTTTATTTTTGTATCATTCTGATCTTTTTTTCTAATAAATATTTTTCTCCCAAATTAAACTCATTTATTATTTCAGTCCATATAATTATGCCCTGTCTTTCCCATATACGTCCATCTGCATGTGTTCTCGTCTATCACTTTTACATTCCTTTCTCTCTCCTCCTTTCCATGTCCTGATGCTTTTGCCCTCTTCTCAATCCTTCCAAAATTGCCACCAACTCTTAGGTATCATTTTGTTTAAGTATTCAACATAATACTATTTGTTTATTCAAAAGGAATATTATCTCATCACGTCTCAAATGGCTCTATCTTAGCTTATTTTGTTTCCTGGTAACCTCCAAGATAGCCTAGCATATATGTAACATCGATCGAATAATTGTTAATCCTATATGCGTGCAATTGTCACCTAATTTAGTCCTTAGTTATGTTGAAGTTATCAAGACTAACAAATTTTATACTATTGTTGTAATAATAAATTTAAATGTTATAACAATGGAATGTACACTAATTTATTTTAATTTCTTTTTTCTATTCATACTATATATATCAGACAACACAAAGAGATTATTGTAGTACAGTGACACAGAGAAGTATATATGGGCCACAAAGAAATCTTATGTAACAAATAATTAAATACGACAAAAAAAGGAATATTTGACATAATGTACTCAATTTATTTTTAGCCTTTATCACGCACAACATCAAAATTTCTTTAATTTGCTGGCACTAATTTGAAACCCATGTTTAAGAATTCTCAATTTTGTTTTAAATTCTAGTAGGTTTTTAATTCCCTAAAATTTATGGTGGTTAAATCATAGCACCACATTTTGTTTAAGGTTTTTTTGGTATGTAGGAAAGCACATTAATTAAATTAAGACCATAAAATATACATTACATATACTTGTATAATCTAATAGCGTATCAATAAGCTTCAATAATACACACTCTGGTAATAATCTTCTCAAATGTTAAGCCTAAATAACTCTACATACATGTTGAAGGTTTCCTTTTTGTACCTGATGAATGCTATGACTTTAAAATGTCTTTTCCTTGTTCCAATTAAGGAAATTGATTGAAACGTTGGCTTTGACTTGATGAGATTATCAGAGAAACGGAGACAGAACTACTGCACATACAGAATTATTTCGAAACCTCCAAATATTTTCTATCTAAGGTTGAAAATAAAGGTTGCCTAACACTTGAGGTGCAATGTCCATAAGGGTATAATGCATATGAAAGTGAAAGATATGCAGAAAAGTCGTTGACATACTCGAATTGCTAGTATATGTGGAAACTGCAGATTGGTATAATTGGATTTCTGAATTTGCTACAAATGTGTAAAACCCAACTTTATAATTTCTAGTATCGATTAAATAACAGCTCTTGTGTCGTAGAAATGTAGTGTTCACCTAGTTTGCATGTACATAGATACGAACACATATACCGATACGACACAGACACAAAGAAGCACCATTCAAAGGAGAAAAAAGATCTAATAGGTGAAGTGTTCTAGCCGGTGTCGGTGTTGTGTCGGACATATACCTGCCCAAGATATCCGTACTTCATAGGCCGTCATATATTATGAGTTAGTGACCCTTATTATACTAAACTGTTACCCTCATTTTATCAAAAATTACGATTAATAAAAATGTTCTCAAACAACTCGTTGTGTTGATCCAAAGTTTGGGTACTTTTAAGGTGTTGAGTTCGATTTGTTTGCTTGGTAAACACCTACATAGAGGTTGGGAAGTATGAGTGAAGATTTTAACGTGATTCAGAACATGCACATGGGTATTGATGTGTGTTTCTTTGGTATTTTTAAAAAAAATTATGTCAGAGAATTAGGAGCTATATCTCAGATTGCTTTGATGTCTCTGACAAAGGTATCTTGAAATTCCATTGCATTATTATAAAGAATTTGATGTTTCATAAAAATATTTGGGGTGCCTCATATAGTTGCTTAGGGTATATCTTGGGAAATCATACGACATATTTTATGGAATGAAGCCCCTTTCACGAGGTTGGCATTCGCTATCCCCTGCTTGAAATTTTTGGGAGGATTTTGTCGTCACTGATCAATGCGTAACGGGAAGCCAATGTTTAATCATCTTTAAATCATAGGCGTACTCCTCTGATTCTATAAAACTCTACCATTTACTTTTAGCACAAAGACCAAGGCAAACTGAACAGTGCGTAACGAAAAGCTAATGATAACTATTAGTTTAAGGGCAATTTTAAACAATTTAGGGAAGATTGTGAAAGTGTTACATATGATTTTTAAAAATATAATTATGACTTTCAGAAGTTTAAAGATGACTTTCCACAGTTAAGGGATGACTTTGATTGAGACTATTATGAGTGACCCTAGTTTAAATTCAGGCACTCGTCTCCAAGATAGTTGTACACATGATTACTGTTGAAAAGTTTCATTAGTACGTCTCTCATGCACTTAAAATTTCCAACTGATTATACAACTTTTGGTTAGTCTCTCATACATATAAATTTTTCAATTGGTTATTTTGTAGAAACCTCTTTTAGTACAACAACTGAGTTAAAAAAGTGTATTTTAAAATGGCATATTTGAAAAATAAATAAATAAAACGCTCTATTCAGAGGGTTATTTTAAAAAACAATTTCTTAAAATGGCGTATTTAGTTGTCTTAGGTGCTCAAGGAGGTCTATTGCACTTGCACATTTGAGACTGGCTTGTGGAAAAGAAGGGTGATTATACTATAATTAATGGCTCTAAGGGTCTCATAAGTGCTCAAAATAATATTAATATTGTTTACTTAGGGTCCGTTTGATTAGGGTGAAAACAGTTTGTGAATGGCTTGCTAGCAAGAGACAGAATCATTAAAATGAAATGTCAAATCCCTGATGTTGTTTGCCCTTTGTGTCAGAGTGGGCATGAAAGCATTCAACATCTATATTTTCATGTGTTGTTCACTTCTTTCTAAGCAGGCAATGTGACAAACAGGACATATAAATGGAATAAACTTTTTTGAAATAAGGTCGTGGAGTGATGTATAGTATCACTGTGTTAAACATCGAATCACTGTGTTAAGGTCGAATTTGCCCCCATATATACACTCGAGAAAACTACACAATGGTCGATTTCCAAGGTGTTCAAGGCAAACAACACCTTCGGGACGCACAAGGCGGTGGCTTGAGAGAAAACTAATCTACTGGCAATTGAAGGGGAGAAGAGAAGAGGAATATTTCGTGTATATGTAATGCAGCTGGAAGTTTTGAGAATTTATATAGGCTCAAAAATTGGAACGGAATCATGGAGTAAATTTTGGGCGGAAGTCATGGGAGAATATTATGACCCCTTCTTTTACCCTCAGCCGTCTCAGACGGTGACACACACACGCATGTGTAATGCAAAATCTTGCGTTGACTCAAAGTTTAAAGACTTAAAGTACATTCTCATGTATATAAAGAGAATTCTCCCCTTCTATCTAACAATGTGAAATATATATTATAAGATTTCATGAATGTTTTTCTTTGAAGTATAACGTTCATCAACAATCACAACATGTTTCAATGGTAAAGAGGTGGAAAAATAAGAATATAGGAGGTCACATCTTTTGAAGAGTGCTCTAAGTTACTTTAGAGGAGGGGGGTTGAATAGAGTGACTCCAATTTCGTGTAATTACACAGATTTTTGAGACTTAAGAACAAACGTAAGAACAACATTGTGTATGTTGTTCTTATGCAGTTAACAGAAACACAAAGCAAAAGACTGGAAATAAATAACACACGCCTTTTTTAACGTGGAAAACCTCCTAGGCTCAATAGGAGTAAAAACCACGACCCAGTTACTGGGGATTTTATCACACTACTTATCTTATAACCAGAGCCAAAACAGAATACAACACAGTACCCTAATAACACCACACACCGTTACTGATGTGGTGCCAATCCTTCCAAGTCACACACTGACCTGAAGGAAACTCTACGCTTGTTACTAAGTTAGAGCTATTACAGATTTCCAAATTGTTTGTCCTATAACACGCTTCTTTACTAAGCAAAATAAGACCACAGAAAAACCTATTATGCAATGACCAATCTGGGCAAGACTCAAACTGACCAAGACAGGGAACATGGTTCAAGGTTGTTCTTGTGTGAGCAGAGGACGTATCTGGTTGGACGATTTAACACTTTGCACAAATGATTCTGAACTCAATAATGCACGCAAAGCTTAACCTTCAGTTGAGTCTATCAAGAGCCTTATATAAGCAGGCGTAGAAGTTCAGTCCTTCTAGGTTAAATCTTTTCAGAATGTAGAAGATAGAATTTCTCAAAAGATAAGATAGAGTTCAATAAAGTTCAAAGACCTTTTCATAAACCAACCTAGATAATAAAACGTCCAAGTAAGTTTAACAGAAAATCTCGGCAAGCTAGCTAAGTGATTTATCAGAATAAAACCTCTAAAAGATAATTAGAAATATTCCAAAAGATAATTCACTTACCTAAACAATATAAACTTGGCCATTAAGTAAAATACCTTCCAAGATAATATCTTTTCAAAGTAAAATACTTTTCCGTTTAAAACACGATTTTGCAATGATAAATTTTCCAAATAATTTATATTTCTTCAGAAGAATATTTGCGTGAAGATCTAGAAAGATAATACACAAATATTCACAAAAATAATAAATACGATATTATGCAAAACTCGTCTAGATACACAGCTAGAAGGAAGAGGGTCCAAAGCGTTGTTTCCCTTTGGTTCCTTCAAGCTTCAATGTCGGTCATAGAGAACAGAGTTCACAAGGTTGTTTCCCTGTACTCATAGACGCATGCACCCAGTCCCACACAACCTTGTTCCCCTGTCATGATCAATTTAGACTCTTGCTAACTAGTCAAGCATAGTACACAGAGACTAATAATAGATGCACGTAACTACATTATGTAGTCTTCATGTTTTGTGAGGATCCAAGCATCTTCATGAGAATTCATGCATTGAGCATTTCAACTTCTTGCATCCTTAAGTAAACCTGTCATCATTGTTAGTTCAATCGAAGATAATGACACTTTGTTTGTTATCATCAAAGCCAGGAACCCAACAAATTTCCCTTTTTGATGATGACAAACTAGTGTGCTTATCTGAGCTAGATACCAAATTGAATAGACCACAAACTAATTGAAGTGCTTACCTTAACTTACCATTGTTGTGAACCAACTAGAAGAACCGGAGTAAGTAGGAACAGGGTTCACAGCTTCATCTTCAAGAACGTCAGCTTAACATTATCATCCATCACATTGAGACTTTTTGCAGAGAGAAACTTTGCAATCAGAGTTGCAACTTCAAGACTTAAGGAGAATCAAAGTAGGCAGAAAAGGATCAACAATTTTAAACCAGAAACTATTAGAGCAGAAACAAAAATTTGTGTGCTACCCATCCATAGTGAATAGGTTAATAAGGTACGAGAATTAAACTCAACTAAATCTAAACATGACATATCAAACTCAATCATAAGCACACCACTCTTCCCCCTGTTGGCATCATCAAAAAGTGTCATCGACATTTGTTAAACGTGCAATACGAGATAAGTTAAGCAAGATTTTAGCAAGCATGTCACAAACATAACCTCCAGAGTTTAAGTGTATGCAAACAAATGCAAGAATTAGTAGCTCAAACTTAGCAATATATTGATATAGGCCATCCAGAAAATAGTCAAATCATATAAACCAAGAGACCAATTATATTTCACAGCCAAAAGAAGATATTGTTACAGATTAAACAACATCTAGAGAGAAAAGAAAAAAAAACCAGAAATGGAAGGAAACAGGCTTAAAGAACATGTGGAGGAACAGGGTTGGATGGGTTGGAGTTGTCAGTAAGTGTATCTTCAGTCTCAACCTCAAACCCATCTCTCAGCATCTTGACAAGCTCATCATACCTTCTCTGGTGAGCCTCATCAGATTTCTTCACTGTTTTAGTCAGATCAGCAACCCTTTGAGCCAGAGTGGCCTGCTTAGCTGTCACCTCATTTGATTCTGGCTTCAACCAGTTGCATCGTGGTAAACAGTGCAGCTCTACTGATGTTGGCCCTTTCCATGGAAACAGTCTCTGGCCTTGTTCCCCCTCACAATCAGCCTCTTGGTCCTCCTTCTCTTCCTCCTCATCATCATCAAAAGTAAACCCCATTTGCTTCATGTTTCACTTCCCAACCTCATTCACAGATGTGGGTGTTGTTCCCGCAGAAAGAGGCACCTCAAAGTGTTTGAAGAGTAGCGTCAGGGCATACCCATAATGTAGGTAATGGGTGATTTTCTTCTTGCTGAGGACATATTCAATGTGATGAATCATAGCAGTAGGAAGATTCACCTTAGCCCTCCTCTCAATAAGGTCCATGAGACACATGTCATAGTCTGAGCAGTATTCCCTAGCCTCCTCCCTAGGCGCTATAGTTTTGAACATCAGGGCAAACAACAGCTTGTGCATGGGAACAACGTCCGCAGCCTTGACCCTCTTAGCCTCGTCCAGTTCCATATCCCTGGAGTATTTTCTGCAGATGGCTATGGGAACTATTCCCTCATAATCAGGCCAGCCACCTCCTTTGAACCAGTCATTAAAGCCCTCACAAGGAACACTCAAGATTTTGCCCAAATCAGAGGCATTGAATTTTAATGCGACCCCAGAGACCTCAACATAATGAAAGGTGGTTTTAATAGATAAATAAGTACCCCCACCCTTGAGACAACACACTATCAACAAATGCATCCACCCCATTATCTCTCATATAGTCAAGACACCATACCTTGCCTACGATGCATTTACGAGAGAGAATTTGAGCTATCCTGACGTCAATTTCATCTTGGTTTTTCTTCTTCTTCTTGCCAATGGTGACAGCAAGGGAGGAGGATGTGGGCATAGAGACCAAGGTCTTCTTCCTCTTGGCAGGACGGGAAGAAGTTTCAGCAGCCTCTGGCTTAGGTGTCTCAGAGGGAGTGTCCAAGACACGCTCGGCCATTATTTTTCTCTTCTTGGTGGGAGGGGTTGAAGAGACAGTCTCTGTGACAAGGTCCTTGGCAGGTAGACCCTGTTTCTTTGAAGACCCAGAAATGGTCTTCTTGGTTTTCTTGGGAACAGATGTGAGAACAAGTGATTCCACAAAAGGTTGTTGTTCTTCCTGAGCCTCAACGCTCTCTGTTTTAGGTTCCTCTCCTCCCTCAGTCTCATTTTTCTCTCCCTCAGAGTCTCCTTTTAATTTCCCAGCTCCCTCTTTCTTTTTCTTTCCTTTTTCGCTCTTCTCAGTGACATATTTGACCCCAATTCCAGCCCCTTCATCTATAAGAGCATCAAACTCCATAGCTAGCTCAGTGACTCTAGCACGCCTGATTGTGCTCTTTTTCGTCTTCTTCTTTGCAGAAGATGCAGAGGCGTCTATCTTTGTTGGTGCATCAACATCCCTTATCATTTGTTCAGTAGTGGGAGGTTTAGGTGATGAGGATGATGACGATGAAGACAGTTCAGTGGGGCTAGCTCGCTTATGAGCAGTTGATTTGAAAGGCATCTCAGGGTTTTGATCGGGCTTGATGGGAGTTGAAGGTGTTTTCTCAGCTGGGGATTTCTTGGATGAAGATGGTCGAGTTCCGATCATAATTTTTATTGCTTGATTATTTTAGGTTTTGGAAGAGAGAGAAAGAACTAGAATTTAGGATTTTTTAATTTGGAAGAAACGGGAAGAAATCAGAGAGAGAGAGAGAGAGAGAGAGAGAGAGAGAGAGAGAGAGAGAGAGAGAGAGAGAGAGAGAGAGAGAGAGAGAGAGAGAGAGAGAGAGAGAGAGAATTAACGGGAAGAATTTTGTGAGAGAGAAAATTTAGGAGCTAATTTGAGCTTTTGGTGGTGATCAACAACGGTCTCAATCCTATTTATAGGAGAGGAAGAATTCAACCATCACTAATAATTGGAAAAAACGGGCGGAAGTTAATTATGCCTGATTTGCCCACTGGAACAGGGTCCATGAATTGTTCTCAAGGTCAATACAACAACACATTTGAGGACAATAAGAGATATATCAATAAACCAAAGTGAGTCCTTTAGTTCAAATCATACAGTTATGCCTTTTAAGCACGCGAGTTGGAATAGACATACAAAGCCTTTAAAGGCCAGACAAATCACATATAAACACATAAAACATGTAGACACAATTCTAGTCAATTATCGAGGGAACAGGGTGCACATACAACTAAGTAATCTTGATAATGCCTATCTCTAGTCTAAGTTTCTCATACCTTTCTTTGCTTAGAGGTTTAGTGAATAGATCTTCCAATTTGATCCTCCGTCTTGCAAAAATTGAACTTAATGAACCCTTTCTCTGCATTGTCTCTCAGAAAGTGATGTCTAATGTCAATGTGCTTTGTTCTTGAATGTTGCACTGGATTTTTGGAGATGTTTATTGCGTTTGTGTTGTCACACATGATAGGCATACATCCTGCATCGATTTCAAAGGCCTTTAATTGTTGTCTTACCCACAACAATTGTGCACAACATGAAGCTGCTTGCACATACTCAGCTTCGGCAGTAGACATGGCCACAAAATTTTGCTTTTCGGAGGCCCAGGAGATCAAGCAAGGCCCTAGGAACGTTGCCATGCCTGATGTGCTCTTTCTGTCTACAAGGTATCCTGCATAATCAACGTTAGCATAGCCAATTAAATCAATACCGGCACCTCTAGGGTACCAAAGACAAAGGTCCTCAGTTCCTTTTAGGTACCTTAGAATACGTTTGACTTGTGTAAGATGTGACTCTTTTGGGTTTGCTTGAAACCTTGCACACAAGCAAACAATGTACAGTATATCAGGTCTACTAGCAGTTAGGTACAATAGAGAACCAATCATACCTCTACACACTGTTTGATCAACACTCTTACCTGCTTCATCCAAGTCAAGCTTGACATTGGTGGCAACATGTGTGTCATAGACCTTGGCATCTCTCATTCCATATTTCTTAATCAACTCTCTAGCATACTTCTGTTGATGAATCATTGTTCCTTCAGAAGTTTGTTTGATTTGCAAGCCTAAAAAAAAAATTAAGCTCGCCCATCATACTCATATCGAATTCACTCATCATCAACTCAGAGAACTCCCTGCACAAAGATTGATTAGTTGCACCAAATATTATATCATAAACATAGATCTGTACAACTAACAAACTTTCCCCCTTAGATCGTAGGAACAGGGTTGTGTCAACTTGTCCCCTTTGATAACCATTGTCCATTAAGAATTTTGACAGATGTTCATACCAAGCTCTAGGAGCTTGTTTCAAGCCATAAAATGGTTTGTCAAGTTTATAGACATGATCAGGAGACTCATTGCTTTCAAACCCAGGGGGTTGCTTCACATAGACTTTCTCTTTTAAGTACCTATTCAGAAAGGCGCTTTTGACATCCATCTGCTACAACTTGAGGTCCTTATGAGCAGCAAACGCTATCAGCATGCGTATTGCCTCAATTCTAGCAACAGGGGCAAATGTCTCATCATAGTCAATCCCCTTTAGCTGGTTGTACCCTTGTACAACCAATCTAGCCTTGCTTCTGACCACGGTACCTGTCTTATTTAGTTTGTTCCTGAACATGCATTTACAATGATGGTCCTATTATCAAGTCTAAATTCCAAGGTACCTATACAATATAAACTTGGCCATTAAGTAAAATACTTTTCCAAGATAATATTTTTTCAAAAAAAAAAAAACAATTATGTTTAAAACACGATTTTGCAATAATCAATTTTCCAAAATAATTTATATTTCTTCAGAAGAATATTTGTGTGAAGATCTAGAAAGATAATACATAAATATTCACAGAAATAATAAATACGATATTATGCAAAACTCATCCAGATACAAAGGAAGAGGGTCCAAAGCGTTGTTCCCCTTTGGTTCCTTCTACCTTCAGTGCTGGTCATAGAGAACAGGGTGTACAAGGTTGCTCCCCTGTACTCATAGACGCATGCACCCAGTCCTACACAACCTTGTTCGCACTACTAGAAAACGGGTCGGATTTCGACGCCAAAAAGCGTCGAGAAAAAAAATCTCGACGCTTTTAAAAGCGTCGAGAATTTCAGCGTCAAGATTATCTCGACGCTTTTTCTGACGAGAACTGATGCACTTTCGACGCTTTATATCATCATGTATAGGGAAAACCCGGCGCTTTTTGCTGTCGGAAGTCAATTTCCCTTATCTTCTACCCGCATTGTTCTCGACGCTTTTGGGTGTCGTTTTTTGCATTTTTCTCCACAAAAAATATTTACATATTAATTTCGATTTAGTTATTATCATTATTCCTTTGTATGATAGTTTATGCACCTGTTCTGAAATGTAGGTACAAATACTTACCTTAAACTTCCAAGATACTTCTAAATTTCAATAATATTCATGTAACTTCATAGTAATATTACACATTTTTCACAAAGCAAAAGTACACAATCCATCATCCAAAAAGATAAGAATATAACAATCTAGCTAATATTTCACAATAAACTTTAACATAACTCCCGCCTGAATTCGCTAATAAAACGCAAATCCATCTGGGAATCAATGTCCAACTTCTTGTGTTCTTGGAGATATCTTCTGATTTGTAGGAACGGAGATGATTCCCCTGCAAGTATATTGAAAATGGAGCAAAAAGATATCATTAAAACCTCTGCACTTCAGTTTTTCTCTTGCAATACAAAATTACAGCAAAAAAGATGATAAACCATGTATTATCATCATTTGGTGTTAAGTGAGGAAGGAAAATAAATAATTAATAGAGAGACGAGATAACCTTAGAAGTACTCACCAATACAAAGACTAAAAGTGTCCATTGTTCATGCCAAACAAACATTTATGATGTCAGTTCGCATAATTGGCAAAGAAATTAGTCTTTTGAACATATAAGCAGCTTGTTACATTTTCTGCAATGAACCACACGATCAATAACGCTACTGCAAGACAGCCAGTAGCAATTCTTGATGTTAGAAGATTTGTAGAAGCGAGTACCAAAAGCATTCCCCAGAAAAAAGATCCAAGATTTGAATGTGGAAACACTATAAAAATGTTAATGCCCTGAGCAACAGAGTTGATAAACCCAGAATAAACTAACAGACAACTTTTACAAATACAAGGATCCACGCTGCAGGGAAGATACACCAAAAACTTGCAAAACCACTCCGTACGCTGCATATTACACTCAAATACTTTCTGACTAGATATGAAGTCCGTGCGTTGCACGAGTTAGGTATTAATATTTTAAAATAAATACACTCATATGATGTTAATAAAAATGATATGGAGGATCGAAATACGTTGACAATTTCACTTTGGTAGTTTGGATTCGTGTTGGATAAAAATAATATTGTGCATTATAAGCTAAGGTTTAGTGAAAATGTTACATTCAATATTATCAGTCATATACATATATGCACCAATAGAAAGAAAAAAAAAATATTTTGCCATAATCTCTTTTTTTTCTTATATATTTGTCATTACTTTTCTAAAAATTTTTCAAGTAATATTTTTTCTCTTACGTGATGCTCTATGGACTATGAAACTTTGTTAAAACTCTAAAACTTATAAGTCAAGCTCTCTTATCATCCTAAAATTTAATTATTTGTGAACTTTACATGTTCGTTTATGTGGCGACATACTTTTAACCGAAGGCTACGTAGTTTTTCATATTTTTGAAATAATTTGTCAGAATGACATAAATTATATGTTATTTTATATTAGTTTTATACTTGTGAATAATATTTAGTGGAATTAGCGTTGCATACTAAGTTAATCTGAATCGTTCCTTTTCAATTTGCACTGCATCTCATTTTGTATTTTATTTCTTCTCACATTCTGTGTCCATTATGTCATTTTGTTCTGTTATCTTTCGTGTCATTTTGGTCTGTTTCGTTTTGTTTTACACCATTCCGTTGACAAGAACAGGACTTTGGGGTTTGTTCTTTTCACCTGAAAAACTACAAAATAATATTACAACTTAATAACACCAGAACATACCTCCTTAATTTTATATCTTATAATTATAACTTATTCTTTCACCTGATATTATTTATTAATTATATTTTTGTTACTTATTTAGCTTAGTAGCTCGCGTAGGTGACATTTTTAATTCTAATGTTAGATGATTCGATAAGGTGGACGCGTCCGATGCGGTCACAAAATACCTCCTTTACATATATAGTATGTGTGTGTTCGTACGTTACACGATTCATGGTGTTAATTAATCATATCGATCGAAAATCATAGGTATAACTATCACTTAAGAAAAATTATTTAGTGATGTATGATTAAGCATTAATATAATCATTCTAATATCATTGATGCCATGTAATAGGATTATTATGCATTATATGGGGCACGTTGAACAATTATAACTCTTATCACAAATTTCAATTAATTTTTTTTTATTAATTTTTACCATACAAACTCAAAATTGAACCTATTTTATTAGTAAAATTGACAAATTCCTATTTAAAAAGATTAAAAAACTGAATATATAGCTAACTTATCTTTCTTGTTATATTCACTTAATATTAAAATATTGGTTTAGAATGGGAGAGAGTATCATAATGCTGTCGTGAAGGGGGGGTTTTTCCTCTTTTCTTTTTGACTGCGTTTTTTATTTCCCCCTTGAATGTGTTAGCAGGTTAATTATTATGAAGAACATGACCATAGGAATATAATTTTCTAATTAAAATATAGTGAAAAAAAAAAATCGTGATTGCATTTTTGTCTTATGTTTTCTAATTGAAATTTAACTTTAAAAATATTTTATTTTAGGATTTTATGTGCTTGCTTAGCTTAGGTGGTGCATCTCTAAGTGACTCGGTTAACATAACCCAATGCTGTCATTGAAAAAATTTATTGGCGTTCGCTACAATCTTGCAAAATGTCAATACATAAGATATAAGACAAATGAGTCTTGTTTTAAAGTGAATTTAACGTTTTTTTTCATTGCTGTAAGTCGTTGTTTGAATTTGAAGCACAACATAAAAGTTATACGGCTCTTAATTTCTCATATGATTTACTGATATAACTCTAATAATATCTCTTTCATTTTATTTTTATTTATTATTATTATTATTATTATTATTATTATTATTATTATTATTATTATTATTATTATTATTATTATTATTATTATTATTATTATTATTATTATTATTTGGGATCTCCATTCTTTGGGGCTTATCTCAAAATTTAACTCATTAGATCTCATCCCCCCCCCCCCCAAAAAAAACATTAGCATGACTAAATGGATTTTTTTTTTTTTGAATGTGGCAAGTATAGGAATTATGATAGTTAATCAAAAATGCAAATGGTCATCAAGTGATTGATCAAAATATGGCTGCGTATTCTATATCACTTGCTCAAGGATCTACAAAGCATATACCATATAATGCATGAGCAATAAGTGGGAGTACTGTGTTAATTGTTAAGTTTTCCATTTAGTGGACACCAAAAACTCTCCATCTTTTACTTCGTATTAGTTGCCGTTTTTCAGACAATTAAAAAAGATCTCTAAGGTGATATAGCTCCAAAGAGCTCGTTTAAGTGTACGCATTTTATTTTGTCAGAAAATGCCTCAAGATATTATGATTATGATTATGATTAATTGGCGCTTCATATGCTCATGTAAAATGGCAATGCATAAAATATATGACAAGGAAAATGTTTATTGACCTAGAGGGTGGCCAACCCACTTGAGTAATGTGTCTATCTATCTCCTACTTTAATTGTTATTTTTGAAAATAGAGGAGAGAGATAGATACAATAAGGTGTGGGTGACCAACCCAGCGGGTGGATGTACCATTCTCCATACGACAAATAGGTCTTGTTTTAAAGTGCGTTTCACGCTCTTTTCATTGGTGTAATATATTTTAATTTTTTAAACATGAAATATACTGCTATTAATGTTTCATTATCTTCAATGATTTACTGCCATAACTCTAATATTCGCTCTTTTCTGACTTCTATTTTTGATTTAATATTGTTATTTTTTTAAAAAGGTTCGCTTAATGGACGCGTCCAATACAATAGTTAAATGTTACTTTCATGTTCATTGTAGATGCTAATCCCTCTCTCTCATTTTCCTTTCTTTCTCCTTCCCCCACCCACTCTCTCTCCTCCACTCCTAGGATTAGGTTCCTCTATGATATCGAGATTAGGCAAAAACTTGCGCGTCCAATGCTGTCAGAAAATGCCTCTAATATGCTCGTGTGTTACATAAACTAACTATGTAAAAAATTAAAATATTGATTATTAATTTTATTGAAAAATTAAATTGTAATTGTCATTCCTGGAAAAAAATAATATTAGTAATATATAAGTGAACATTAATATCATTAATGCCATATAATAAGATTATTATTGTATGACTTATAAGGGGCACTTTATATCATTTAAACTCTTATCAACAGTTTTTCAATTTATCCTTTTTTTTCGAAGGTAGCGCTACAGAGAGAAACCTCTGTGGAGCACACCTCTCGTGTGCCCACTTCGCTACCATGGTTGTGGGGGGCAAACGTGGGAGACCAAAGAAGGCTCAGCAACCAGAACCTCCGGCAAAGCCTACGAAGGGAGCGAAAAAGGCAAAACAAGCAACACCAAACCCTAGAACACCGGTGGTGTTTGGGGAATTTTCGCCACCACCTCTGTGCGAAGAAACCCTAAAATTGCGAGAGAGTGATTTGGGGCCTGAGGAGCTTGTGGATCTTGGATTCATTGAAGATGGTGATGAGGCGACATCTGATGTTGAACTCAATGATCGCCGCCATGGCTGGGCAGATGAAGTTGAAGGTGAAATGGAGCAATTGAAAACGCATAGAGTTTCAGAAATTACAGCATCTGAAATTGGGGCGGAAAAGGGAGAAAGAAAGGTTAATGGGGATGCTGCCATGGAGAACAATCAGGTTAAGGGTGTGAAATCTCAGTGGAGCAAGCTATTTCGGGAGAATAGCGACCCTTCGCAAGGTATGAAACTCTCATGTGTGGATCTTAGCGAATTTGATGATGTTTGTTTAGATATGGATGATGTACAAGAAACTCTTGATTACTGGCAATTTACACTTGTTGGGTATTTTCTGGGGGGTGGAGTTTCATTGACTGGGCTTAAAGGGTTCATTGATTCTTCTTGGAAATCTTTGGTAAAACCCCAAATTCACATGCACTCAAAAGGGTGGTTTATGCTTAAATTCCCAACTGAGGGAGCAAAGAATGCAGTACTGGAGGGGGGACCTTGGTATTTTTCAAATAAATTGCTCATCCTTAAATATTGGACACCTGATTTTGTCCATGGAGGGGAAGAACACAGTCTGGACAATTTTGCCTAGCTTGGATGCCTTATTCTGGTCTCAGAAGGGACTTAGTAAGGTGGGGAGTAAAGTGGGGAAACCTCTTTTTGCAGATAAATGTACTACACAGAAAACGAGGCTTTCCTATGCAAGGATGCTCATTGAGATTGATCTGAAGAAGGACTTGCCTAAGCATATCACTCTCACCTCTCCTTTTGGGAGGAAATTTAACCAGAGGGTCCTCTTTGAACATGTGCCTAAATATTGCCACACTTGTAACAAGATTGGGCACCTTGATGTGCACTGTAGAGTGAAGAAAGCAAGGGCTACTAAGTAAGGGGTTATACACACTGAACAACAACAACCAGCTGAAATTGTTAGTAAGGTTACACAACAATGGCAACCAGTGAACAATTACAGGTCAATAATGGAGAGGAGAAGTCACATTCTAGTGTACAGCAGCATGATCTGAATACTCCTAAGGGGGGGAAGCAGGCTGATGGGTTCACAGTGGTCACCTCCAGGCGCCATACGGACTTTATGAGGAGGCAGATTTCCTCAAAAGGTAAAGGAGGATCAGAGGGGAGGCGCTCGGGGCGGACATCTTTTGTAGCCATCTCCAATGGGTTTGGTGCCCTTCTTAATAACTGGATGATGGGAGTAGAAGGGGATGGTGGTGGTGACCAAGGGGAGAGTAGCAGCAATCCTACTGTTCCATGATAATGTCTGTGTGGAATATAAGGGGATGTAATGATCCCCAAAAAATAAAGGAAGTCAAGGGCTTCTTACACAAAAATAAGCTTGCTATGCTTGTTGTTGTTGAATCAAAAATAAAGGAATCCAATTTGGATTCTGTAATGAAGACTATGTTTAGAGGCTTTAAATGGGCTAGTAATCACTCTTGTCACCATAATGGAAGAATTTGGTGCATTTGGAAGGAGGGGGAGGTTGATGTGAGCATAACTGAGACTACTACATAAGCTATACACTGCAGAGTTAAAGCAGGACAGATTGATTATGTTTTTACAGCTGTATATGCTCTGAATAAAGGCCAAGAGAGGAAACTATTGTGGGCTGATATGGAGAGATGGGCTAGAGGTAACACTGATCCTTGGTTAGTGGCTGGGGATTTTACTGTCGTGTTGAAGCCAGAAGAGAGGATATCTCATGTGATGCCTGATTTGGGGGAGATAGAGGACCTGGTTCATTGCTTGGAGGGTTGTGGACTTTAGGATCTTCCTTATGTGGGATGTTAATTTACGTGGTGCAATAAACAGCCTGCTGCTACTAGAGTGTTGTGCAAGTTTGATCGTGTGCTTGGTAATGATAGATGGATGGAGACCTATAAAGATACCTCGGTGGATTTCCTTCCCCCTGGGGTATCTGACCACTCACCTAGCTTGATCATAGTGAGCAAGGAGGAGGCCCATGGTCCTAGGACTTTCAAGTACTTGAAATGTTGGGGTGAAGACCCTACGTTTTTGGTCACTGTTCAGTCTGTTTGGGATAGAGAGGTGAAGGGTTGTGCTATGTACCAGGTTGTTAAAAAGCTTCAAATGCTCAAGAAAGAGTTGAAAACTCTACATAAAAAGAATTTCAGCAAGATTAGTGCTAGGGTTAATAAATTGGAGGAAACTTTAAAGGAAATGCAACTGCAACTCCAAGTGCATGTTAGAGACTCTGGGTTGATCACAAAAGAGAAAGAGGTGTTAGAGCAGTATCTCAAGTGGCGAGGGATTAAGGAGCAAATCCTTAACAGAAGGCTAAAGGGATTGACATTGCACATGGTGATGGGAATAATAAGTATTTTCATGTTCGTGTGAAGGAGTTTAGAGCGAGACAAAATGTGAAGATTCTTTATGATAATGAGGGGAATTGCCACAATGACCCTGATTCCATAACAAAATTACATGTTGACTTCTATAAAGGATTGTTTGGGACTAGGCAGAATGTTGATGGGTTTGAGCCACATCTGTATAAGGATTGCCCTGAGTTGAATGAACAGCAACAACAGGAACTTATGAAGGAAATTACTGATGCTGAGATAAAGGAGGCTTTATTCAGCATACCTGATATGAAGGCCCCGGGCCCGGATGGGTATAGCTCTGCGTTCTACAAGCAGGCTTGGAGTGTTGTGGGGAGAAATGTTTGTAGGGCTGTGAGAGATTTTTTTCATCACTGGAAAACTTCTCAAGGCTGTGAACTCCACTGCTATCACCTTAGTTCCAAAATGTGAGAACCCTTCAAATGCAGGGGATTATAGGCCTATTGCATGCTGCAATGTCCTATATAAAGTGATCACAAAACTGATGACAAACAGGATGAAGAGTATGATTGGTGACCTTGTAGGGGTGGAACAATCTGCCTTTGTGCCTCAAAGACGAATCCAAGACAATATTCTCCTCTCTCATGAGCTTGTTCATCAATACTCAAGGAAGTACATATCCCCTCGAGCCATGCTTAAAATTGACATAAGGAAAGCTTACGATTCGCTGAGTTGGAGTTTTCTTGAAGGTATGTTGAGGGTGCTGGGATTTCCAGACTGGTTTGTGACAAGGGTTCTAGTATGTGTCTCATCTTCGCAATTCTCTATTAATATCAATGGGAGTCTCAGAGGGTTTTTTGGTGGGGAAAGAGGGCTGCGACAAGGAGACCCTATGTCCCCTTTCCTCTTTCTGTTATGTATGGAGGGGCTATCTAGGAGGATGAGGAAGCTGGAGGAGAATCCTCAGCGTAAATCACCCAAAGTGTAAGCGGATTGGTTTGACTCACCTGATATTTGTTGACGACTTGCTTGTTTTCTCAAGAGGGGATCAGAGTTCGATTTCAGTTGTGCTTCAGACCTTCCAGGAATTTGCAGGACAATCAGGACTCCAAGCAAATGATGAAAAGAGTTGTTTTTACTTCGAAGGGTTGTTAGACCAGGAAAAAAGTGACGTGCTGGCAGCTACTGGGTACCAAGAAGGTTCACTTCCTTTCAAATACCTTGGCGTGCCTCTATCCACGACGAGACTTACTCATGGCATGTGTCTTCCTTTGCTTAATAAAATCTCTAGGCAAATCCACTATTGGGCTACTCGCCTCCTCAGTTATGCGGGAAGGCTTCAACTCTGGAATTCAGTGGTCTTTTCTACGCTTAATTACTGGTGCTCTATCTTCCTTCTCCCCAAGCAGGTGCCCAATCTCTCTTCCATGCTCATGCAGGTAAATTTCATACACAACAACTTTATGAAATTTTTGATGCGCCTCGTGGGAAAGTGTGGTGGTATCATGTAATCTGGGAGAGGGGTGCTAGACCTCGCCATAATATCATAGCTTGGCTAGCGTATAAAGGTAGTCTCTTGACCAGGACTGTGCTGAGAGCTAGAGGGCTGGATATCAGCAATACCTGTGGTATTTGTGGCTGTGTGGGAGAAGATTTTCACCATCTTTTCTTCAAGTGTGATTTGGCTGCAGAAGTATGGAGACATATCCTGCACTTGATTGGTATTGATCGTGCTCCCTTGAGCTTTGGGAGAGAATTGCGATGGTTCAGTAGATACTGTAAGGGAAAAAGATTGAGGGCCAGAATCCAGAGAGTTGCGTTTGTTTGCACCATCTATGAAATTTGGCACAAAAGAAACATGAGGATCTTCCAAAATAAGAGTAGGACTGTATATGTCATAGTTAGACAGATAAAGATGTGTATATGTGCTAGGTTTATAGCGTTGTATAGTGATAGAGCTGAGGATATCCTACGTAATATGTAGAGTCGTAAATGATTTGGCTTGTGTACGGTTTATGCCCTGCACGTTTTTTGTAATTCTTTCCTGGGGTACCGCATTGGTATACCTTTGGTGAAGTGGAAATATACTTACCATTTTTCCCAAAAAAACAGTTTTTCAATTAATTTTTAGTTAACTCACTCCCATATGTTACCTGATCCAAACATGAGGTCAACATTTCAAAGTCTTTCTATTTTTTTTTTCTTGGTCTAAGGGAGGCATGGAGGTCATCGGCCTAAAATCTTTCTATACTTGATGTTAGTATGTCAATGATATTATGTTAATATCAAAGTACCAATAATTTTCTAAAGGTATGATTCTTCTTTTATGTTAAAATTGTTTAAATGTGTAGTATATAGATAACCACTTAGAAGTTAAGCCTGACAATTGCCTTTCTTAGATCCACCTAAGCTTTAGAGAGGGTGAAATACGATCCTGCATTGAAGCTGTGACATAATGCGGGTTGGGGATATATTAGCATTAGTGTGTATACACAAAGAAGGTGAAACTAATGTACATCCCATAAGACCTTTATTTCCCATTTTGTTTAAGCTAAAAATGGAAGGTATTGTATTATTCGTATATGTTGGACGAAATCAGTAAGAATATTGCACCAACTCCAATAGCAGTAAACAATCATATGTGGAGATCTCATTATTAAAAGGTTGGCAACTAATTATATTTATTTTTATAGATATTCACTCACTTAGGTGGACGCGTCCAATGCTATATGAAAATAATTCCTTTATTGTCACAAAAAATGACTCCTTTATTTAGATTAGATTAAATTTCTCTAACTTTTTTGTTTTATTGCAATTTTTTAGTTGTTTCAAACTAATTAGAGTACTTGTTTAGGTGGACGCATCTTAAGTTGTAAAAATACGTCTCTTTTATATATACGTTATTTTTTTAAATCAATAAAACATACTACAAATGAGTCTCATTTTAAAGGATATTTCGTACTCTTTCAAATGGTGTAAGAAATTTAACTTTTTAAGTGGTGGAAGTAAAGTTATATGCTGTTTAAAATCTAGTAATGTACTCTTTAACGATTTAGGAAAGTATAACTTTAGTATATATTCTATACCAAAACCTATATATCTATTTTTTATTTAAAATTAAAATTTTATTACAATGAGGAAAGTACAACTTTAGTATATATTCTATACCAAAACCTATATATCTATTTTTTATTTAAAATTTAAATTATATTACAATGACTCGCTTAGGTGGACACCTTCAATGCTGTCAGAAAAAACCTCTAATATATAGAATATTATTATGATTTCTTGCACCCCATGTAGCCCATGCTGTAGTGACAAACGACACAAATTCCTCCCCATTCAATTTACCCAACAAGTTCTTCACCCATTGCCTAACAGAATTGCTTGTTTGCACATCCAATACAGATGGGTTTGATTCCTCCCGAACCTCCTCTGCAACATGGCAGTAATGCAAAGCATGTAACGCCCTGTCAACTTCAAGTTCTCCTACTTCTGATTTTAAACAATCACACTATGCTGAATCAAAGTTATTTATACCCAATCTAACTACTTTTTTTTTTTTCTTTTTCTGAGGGTACCCAATCCAACCTAAGCAATCAGTTCACAACTATACTATTTCATTCTGGAACTGGAGGGAAAAAAAGGCAGAAAAATATCGATAAAAATAATCAAATCCTAACACCATCCATTCCAAAATATGAACAAGGTTTATTCATATACTCTAAAAATTACAAGGACAACGAATAATTTAGAAGAAACCAACATCAAATTGCTTAATTGAGGGAATTAAAGAGAGAGATTAGGGTTCCAGCAGTTTACCTCTCAATCGGTGGTAACGAATTAAGAACAAACTAAAGGACAGCCGATTGTCTCACAGCACCTTATAAGCCAATAAACTCATTAAGAGCCAAACTGGTCAATGTTACACATACACAAGTCATTAAACAAAGATACTAAATCAGTTATTATTAAAAGAAATAAGTTTGTACTACCTACATAACTTGAATTCTTTTGTCATGTTGTTTGACACATTGGATTTGGACATTTTTTAAATTGGGTATCCATAACATTTCACTCCACAATGGGCTTAAGGCCCAAGTACATCACTTTCATTCTCTGAAAACCTTTGGCGTATATCACTTTAGCAATCGTTGTAAGGATCCGGGATTTCTATCGCCAACGGAGTGCGTCCTTATAGAAAATTTGTAAGCTGGGGTTTAGATAAGTTCAAGAGACCATCGAGTTAGAAAAGCTTTTGTAACGACTTGAATTGAATAAAAACCATGAAAGAGGTCATAAATCTGCTATCGGCGTTGTATCAAAGGGACAAACCGAAGGGACAATCCAATAGCGCGATAAGTGAACTGATCATGTTTTTAGAAAGACTCCCGCTCATATTGAACATATGAGTACCCAAGAATAAAGGGTTCGGGGGCGAAGGTACGAGGTGGGAGGGTGTTAGGCACCCAACTCGCCCGTTTATGACGGCCTCTATTAACTCAAGTTTGCTTAATAATTTAAAGACATGATTCTCACACAAACCGGATTAACAACCTAGACTTAGACTATTAATTGGTTCATCACAAGCATCACAACATTTATTAATGACCCTTATTTAGACATGCATTCGATTTGACAAATTGGGCAGCACAATGACTATACAGACAAAATTTAGGAAGCGATAAAAACATGTACTATCATGATATCTACATTATGAGTACTAGAAAATAAACAATTAGGCAATTAATTTAATTTAAGCCCTCAGGAGTTAGTACCTGAACTGTAGGATATATTTGACAAAATAGTAAAGACAAGATCTCAAATTTGGAAGAAAGAGGGAGAAGCTCGGGAGTACTCAACTGAGAATAGAGGTTGTCAACTGTACACTGTGTGTTTTTCAATGAGGGTCGAGGGTTGTATTTATAGGCGTGGGAAGTAGGACTTGATGGGTAGCAGTAGCCGAATTTTTGGAGTTGGGCTGTAAAAAAAATCGGGCCTGAAAGCTGAGCCAGCGCCGCTAGCGGCCCTGGTCAGGGCCTCTAGCGGCTCAGCTCACAGCCGCTAGCGGCTCTGGATTTTACTCCAGGGCCGCTGACGGCTGTGATAAGCCAGCTGGATGTCGTCATAATGACGACATCCAGTCTATTTTAATTTTCCGGATGTATTTTGTAGTCCAAAAAAATATGAAAAGACCGTTTTACCCTTGGACGGTAAAAGATGGTTCTACCCCCCATTCGCAACTTGGCGACCGGGAGTCGGATCAGGTCATGAGAGGTGTCGTTGGAAAGATCTAGAACGGGGCTTTTGAATGGGACTGGAATAAAGGAGTGATTAGGGAAAAAACCTGAGACCTTACCTTACCTATTAAAGCAAAAATAGCATTCAAGTTTATAAATTACTCCTTTCATCATCGGGCTTTTGCGGGAGAAATCTAAAGACGCTTTTTTTGGTGTCTACAGAAGCCCCCACTTTGATCGAGCTTGAGTAAAAGCGAAGATCAACGTATTTCGAAGGCGACATGCAGGATACTGATGTACACATGGTGTGTGAGGGTGAATAGTATGTATGCATATGAAGACCAACCTGAGTTGGAACATGCTCATAGTGTGCTAAGATATCATCTCTGTGAACACAAGAGAAAATAAAGGTGATGGTCAGCAGGATAAGACACTGCTCGTAGATGGTCTAAAAGTCTACTGAGGACATGTATTCAGAGTGAATGAAAAAGTTAGTAATACTTTGAGAATGATCAACGTAGAGTGCTTCGACAAACAGTGACTAAACACCACTCGGCGGGTGTCGAGATTTCGTCTCTGTACGAGAAACGAAAGAGTCAACGAGACAGCGCGATCAAAAATAATGGCTGTAAAATGGGAAGTAACACTGGTGAGAGTGAATAGTATGAATGCTTTATTCTGAGCAAACAAGGACTAAACACCACTCGGCGGATGCCGAGATTCCGTCCCTGCACAAGAAACGAAAAGGTCGACGAGACAACGCGATGACGACTGCAAAATGGATAAAACATATGAACAGTTTAAATGTAATAGCTTAAGCAATCATTGACTGAAACATATAAAAAAAAAAACTAAAAAGGACAGTCTAACTGCAGCAGTTTAAGCAATCATTGACTGACACAAAATAAGTAACCTCGCAGAAGGACAGTTTAACTGCAATAGCTTAAGCAGTCATTGACTGACCCAAATTTGTGACATTGGGACATCGGGACATTGAGACTTCGGGACACTAGGACGTTTGAGACATTGGGACATTGAGACTTTGGGACATTGGGATTTTTGGGACATTAGAGATTTTGGGACATTGGGATTTTGGGACGTTTGAAATTTTGGGACTGGGATTTTTATGAGGCCGACAGATCTACCGGGCTTAAAAAAAATAGATAATGTTGGCACTCCGGGCGATAAATGTTGTTGCGGCATATATCCTGGCTCAAGTATTTGGGACAAGCAAAAATAGTCGGGTTAGTTTTACCTGAAAATAATTGGTACCGTAAGATGGGCCAACTGTTGAATTTGAATTTGTGGGCCAAAGGGACTCGCTCCCGCGCGCTTGGTACTGATATTTGCCGCGAACGAACTGGAGTAACGACTTCTGGGCTGGAAAAACCCATGGGACAGCAGGTGGGGGCCCGCGCGTGCAGGCATGGCAGGGCCACTAGCGGCGCTGGGCTCTTGGTGAAGGCCGCTAGCGGCGCTTGTCTTGAGCCGAATACATTAGCTTCGTTGCGATTTTTTTTTTCTTCGCGTTTCACTTCTTCTTCTCCACTTCTTTGAGAGCCATTGTCAAGCCTTCTACTATTGTTGAGTACGTCAACTTCCTTGAGGTAAGTTGATTTTTGACCAAATTCTTCGTTTTTTGTCTTGAACTTGCTCATTTTTCCGCCTAGTTGCTGAATTTTATGTTGCATTGTTGAATAGGTGCTTGTTTCTTGCGAATCTGAAACTTTTAATTTTCCACTTGTAGAGAGAGAAAGCTTCATTTTTCTTCCATGGCCCCCAAAGACAAAGGAAAACGTCCCATGGGTGAGGAGGAGGAGGACCGGGACCTTTTTCGTACTGGATTTCCTTCCACTAGTACGCCTTCGACTCGGCATGCAGACGGGGCACGTTTGTACCAGGACACATTCATGCGGGTGGACTGGCACCCGGCTGGGTTTTGGGACCGTAGTATCTTGCTACTGGACAGGCAGAGTCATCTGTCTAACCTTGAGTTGGTATGTTTTCTTACTCTCCCCTTTTTTTGGTTCTGTTCAGTATATTTATTTTTGAACTGAAAATTTGAACTGTTAGTGCTTCGGCACATGAACAAATTGGGACTTGTACTGGATTGGTGGTCAGCTGTATATAATTAGGGTGGAATTATTTTGGCTGTATTTGTAGTTTATGGGGTGTTGAGAAAATTTTGTTTGTTGGCTAGGGTATTGGTGTTTTGTTGCGGGCTCATGGGTCTACTTCCCATTGGGCCATGATGTTGGAGACATTTTCGGTGAGAGCCAGGGATATAGTGCTGGGTTCAGGTTTTGGGCACTTTTTGACTGTTATCCCGGCTTGTCACTTTGGGGACACTAGGATCATTGCTCGGGGGTTATTGGAGAGGTTCTGGGAAACTACGAACACTTTCCATACGCCTGTAGGGGAGATGTTTCCCACTCCTTATTAGTTTGCTGTGTTGACGGGCTTATCTTTTAGAGGGCGTCGTATACCGTACGACGTGAGTTACCATCGGTAAAGTGACAGACTGCTTGAGCTTTACGGGCCTGTGTCCGCCCATTTCAGAGATGACCGAGTTTCCTTGCTGCGGTTATGGGCGGCCTTGTCGGAGCAGGTGATTACTAAGGAGCAGAGGGCCTGTATTTCCCTAGCTTGCTTGTTGGGGTCGATCATTTTTGCTCAGAAGAAGAGCGTATGTCAAGTTGGCTTCTTGACATGTTTGGAGGATTTGACCAAGGTCAATGAGTACAACTTTGGTGCTCCTGCCTATGCTACCTTGGTGAGATGGTGTCGCTGGGCTTGCAGGCCTAGGGCGACGAGTGAGAGGGCGTCTATCTCGGGCCCGTAGAAGATACTGGAGGTAGGCATATATATTCTCCTTTTCCTTTGCATATGCAGGCTTTTCAGGAGAATTTGAAGCTTATCATTTTTTTTTTGTATGGCAGTTGTGGTTCTTTGAGTATTTTTCCGCTTTTGGTCCTCACCGTCCTGGTTTGAGGATGTTCCCACTAGGTTCACAGTGGATTGGTAGAGATAACCACCCATTTACCTCTTTGGAGCATTTTTGGGCTATCTTCGAGAGTCATGTTGTGTCTGAGGTATGTTGTTGTCGACCTGTTGGTATATGTGTATTTTTTTCCTCGTCCATTTGGTGTGAATGAACTTTTGATCTGGTAATCTGTAGGTGTCGGGGACTGCCTTTGACGGTATTCCTGGAGTTTCGCCCCATATTACCATGGAGTCTTTTAGGGTATCCTCCTTGCGGGTGGTCTTTGAGGGGCCATTTGACTTTGTGTGGTACTTGGGGGACCGCTTGACTCGGCTGGTCTATCCTGCCTTGGGTGGTCCTTTGGTTCCGGAAGACCCTCCGATGACCATGTTCTACCTGCGCAGCCTGAGCGTGGAAGACTTGAGGGTCGTGGCTCGTGCTATGGCGTCCACAGAGTTCATTGAGCCGGAGATTGCTGGCGTGGATCGTACGACTGTGTACCTAGCCTATTGCTTGGGTTGTCTGATGTCGGACCTTACTTCTGAGGTAAAATCTTTATTTGTTCCCTTTTCAGCTATATGCGTGATATACTGACTTTTGTGTCTTGTAGGCGGATCGTTTGGCTCCTCAGGGTCCTAGGAGGTCCCATTCCAGAGTTCCTCGGGGCCAGCCCCCAAGCGTGCCTTGCCGACTAATGAGGTGAGGTATATTGACGAGAGTGGGGGACGTATAGAAGAGGAGTTCCCTTAACATACTGCTGATAGGGAGACCGTGGAGGGCTTACCCTTGCCTGATGGTTGTATTGGGGTAAGTCTTTTTTATCCCTTCTTGTGTTTTGTATTTGCTTTTGAATGTTGACCATATCTTCTGTCTCTTCTTGTAGCTGAACCGGGAGCAGACTTCACAGGTCTTCAAGCTCATCCACCTATTGAAGAAAGGCTATAGTCGGGTGATGGGCAAAGGGAAGAGTTTCCGGTCTAGGACTGTTGATGTAAGTAGACTGTCATCCTTTGTTTAGCTAAGTGAAGTGCTTAACTTAACCTCTCGATCTTGATTGTTTGCAGATGTCGAAGTCTTTGTCTTCAGTGGGACCTCGACATTCTTCTACTGTGAGGGTCTCTTCGGCGAGCAGGCCGTCTATTGCTCGTTCACCTCCCGTAGCTGTGACCACGCCTCCTGTTGATGAGGCACCCGAACCTTCTGTGCCGCACATTCCCGTGCCTGAGATGTTTTCTCCAGCGGGTTTTCAGCCTTCTTTAGGTAGTAGGCCTACTGTTACCCCCATGGATGGAGGTTGGGCGAACGCCCCTGGATGGGATGTGCCTCATACTGGGCGGTCGTATCAGGATGTGGCTATGGACTTTGCCAGTCAAGCCACCGAGAGCTTCTTCGCAGCGGGGTTTCTGGCAGGTACCTCCATGCATGCACCAACATATGATAGACGGGATATGAGGTCAAACAACAGCAGGCCCGTTTATAGCTCCTTTAGTACTCAGGGCTCCTTCCATTATTCGACTGGGAACTATGGCCAGGGACCCTCCGTTGATGATGAGGCTGACAGCAATGGTGATGACGACTCCGGTTGAGCGGTGTAGGACCATTTTGTAACATTGGCCTTGAAACTTTGAATCCTGTTTTTATGCGTTTTATGTGATTTGTATGCTAGGATGACTTGATTATGCCCGTCTGATCTCTAAGTATGCAATGTGTTATGCAGTAGGGAGTAGGCCACAATCTAGGGAATAAAATAAAGAAAAAGGGTAAAAATTTGCAAGAAAAAAGCAAAAATTACACATATTATACCCCCTAAAAAAAAGAATAATGATAATAAAAAAAAAGAAAATGGAAAAAGATAAAACTAAGAGAGTCACGGGCTTTGTAATTCCGTTGTGCGTGTAAAAACTGGGCTTAAATCGAGTGGAGTTGACGGAGTGGGCGGGCTGGAGCGATAGGAGAAAAAACATCTGGGTCGGGGTCAAGGCCGCTAGCGGCGCTGGGCTGAAGACGAGGGTCGCTAGCGGCCCTGGCCAAAGCCGCTGACGACTCTGGTTTTTGGTCTTTCCGCGGATTTCTGACTTCTTTTGACCCGATTTTTTTTGCCTATAAATAGGTTTTACGGGATGCTTGATGTTGTATCACTTTTCAGAGTTTAGCTCTCTTAAATTTTCCAAACCTTCTACCATGGTAGAATCCTTTGAAAACCTGTTCGATGCCTGGTGCAAAAATCTGACCATAGAAGATAAACTTGAACTGGCTCCGTTCCATGTCTCTAACTTGTTGGCCTTAAGACCAACCAAAATTTGTGGCCCTTTCTTCGATCTGCTTTGAATTATTGGGACCCCGACTTGCATATTTTCCGTTTCGGTAATTCCGAATTATGCCCTCTAGTTGAAGAATTTGCTGCAATTACCAATATGTCTGACGTTCTTCCCCCAACTGTGCCTTATTTGAGGGATGATTTTAGTGATCAGTACAAGAAAATCCCTAGGCTTGTCATCTGCAGAAGCCAAAAGCATGATTCTTGGTGTCGATGTGGACTTAGTTCAACTTTGTGAAAAGTTTGCTATTTCTTTTGAAAAAGATGCAATATTTAAGCGTTGCTGCCGATACGCTTTTGTACTTTGCCTGTTAAACCGCCTACTGTTTGCTAATGCAGAGTCTTCCAATTTGGGTAGAGCCTCATTGTTGCGAGTGGTGAATCAAATGGCTGAAGGGCACTCTCCTTTGCATCTGGTTGTAGGGGAAACTATTATAGGGCTTGATAGGTTGAAAATCTCGCCTCATGAAGTTTTTTCTGGCAGCCCCTTGCAGCTTCAAATCTGGTTATGTGAGCATCTAAGGTTGATAGAGTCGCCAGAGAAGATGATAGCTCGCACCCCTCGAGCCCGGTCAAAGAAAACTTATACCACTGCTAGCTTCTTGGTTAGGAAAAGGCTATATGATGAAAAAACCCTTGCTGAATGGGATGCCTTTTTCCGTGCAGGACCTGTTATCCGTTAGCATGTGACCTGGTGGAGCTTGACCTCTTTAGTGGCTTGTGATAAATTTATCCCTCATAGTACCATAGTGGGTCTGTACAGGAGTACTTTCTTCTTTCCTTCTAGGGTTATGAGACAATATGGGTTGAAGCAGGTTATCCCTCGTTAGGAGACTACGGGACCACCTATCTCGGCTTTGACTACTGAATTTGCTGCGGATTGGGGAAAATATTGGCGTAGTCGGGACCGCTGGACTGTACCTCTGGTAATTCCCCCAACTCAAGTTTCTGAGACCTATTTGAACTGGCTTTCTTGCAGTGATGGAGAAGCGAGACGAGCCCTTCGTCATGAGGAGTGGGACCATCTAAAGCCTAAGTATGACTCAAGAACAGCAAGCAAGAAAAGAAAGGAAAGGCCTTATGAGGAAGGCCATCACGTACTGAAAAGAGGCAAGCCCCCAGCTCAAGGAAGCGATCATAAGTCGTCCTCAAGCGAGGGTCCTTCAAAGAAGAACTCTTCAACGAAGCCTTCTAAAGGGAAGAAGGATTAAAGTAGTTTTCTGAGAAAGCAAGTCTAGTTAAAAAAAAAAAGTAATAAGAATTTGTTTAGCTTAAACCCTCGTAGTTGCACCTTTTTTTGACCTTAAGAAGTTTAATTTTTGCAATGTAGCTTATTCGTTTAGTTTGAATAAAGATTATCCCTTTTGAATGAGTTAAATGGAATTTTAGATTGATTTTGGTCGGGCCTCTTTAAAGGATTACCTACGTATCCAATGTGGAATCAGGCCAGCGTAGTTCGTTCAAATTTGTGTATGTCTCTTTTTTTTTTTAGACGTAGCACTTCTTCAGTTGGTCCATGTTGGTGAGCTGACTGAACTCGATGCCATCAATGTCCATGAGTCGGACTGCGCCTCCTGATAAGATGTCCTTAATGATGAACGGACCGGACCAATTGGGTCGAAACTTGCCTCTGAGGTCGGTAACTGGGGCACGCAATTCTTTCCAAACTAAGTCTCCTTCCTTCAGATTTTGAGGTCAAACCTTTTTGTTGAATGCTCTTGCCATGTGTTGTTGGTACATGTGGGAATGGTCCAGGGCTCGTAGGCGTCTTTCATCTGTGAACATGAGTTCTTCGTAACGGGCTTGTAACCATTGGGTTTCGGGAATTTCACCCTCTAAGGCTATGCGCATGGAGGGTAGTTGGACTTCTATGGGTAGCACTGCTTCCATTCCGTAGACTAGAGAATAAGGTGTCGCTCCTGTGGAGGATCTAATGGATGTCCTATATCCCCAAAGGGCAAATGGGAGTTTTATGGGAAAATCTTTGTAGTTTTCTCTCATCTTTTCAATGATAGTCTTGAGTTTTTTGTTGGCAGCTTCCACTGCGCCGTTGATTTGGGGACGGTAAGGGATTATTTGTGGTGCTGGATTTTGTAGTTCTTTAGGATGGTGGCTGTTTCGGCTTTGAAATGGGATCCATGGTCACTAATAATTTCATGAGGAACGCCCTATCGGCAGATGATGTTGTTCCTTATGAATTTGGACACTTGTTTGGAGGTGAGGACGGCATAGGATTGGGCTTCAACCCATTTGGTAAAATAGTCTATGGCTACTAGGATGTATTCATGTCCTCCCGAGCCTTTTGGAGTGATTTTACCAATGATATCTATTCCCCACGCGGAAAATGGCCAAGTGGATGTGAAGTTGTGGAGCATTGAGGGTGGCATATGCTGCAGGTTGGCATATATCTGGCACTTCTTGCATTTCTTGACATAGTCCTAAAAATCTCTTTCCATAGTGGTCCAATAGTATCCTGGTCGTAGGACCTTTCTAGAGAGAATTCGATCATTCATTTGTGGTCCGCACACACCATTGTGTACCTCGTCCATGATCTCTGCGGCTTCTTCGGAGTTCATACATCTGAGGTTGACCCCATTGTGGGACTTCTTGTATAGAACCCCCTTGTATTCTATGTATTGTGCCGCTAAGAGACAGATGGCCCGTTGAGCTCTTATTGGCGCGTCTTGAGGGTATAGTTCTTTGTAGTTGAAGACGTCTTGGTACCAAGGATCTTCTTCGATTGGAGCCAGGGTTAGGTTTGTATCGAGGCTGTTGCAGAAAGCTGGCTCGCTTCTTCTTGTGGAGTGGCATCGTTGAGAGAGTTCAGCTACTCAAATTCCTGTGAAAGGGATAATTTGCATTCTTGCTTTGCGAAGTTTACTTACATTGCTTAAATTGATTAGTTAATGATTTGTGCAACTTTGACTTCATTGGATTTATCAATAGCCAAACAAAGAAAGAAACGAGCAAGAGGAATATTTATTGATTTGCAACAAAAGATAAGCACACATGAATTTAGAGAAGAGGGTCTCTAATTCCCGTCAAAAAGAAACTAGACTTAGAAAGAAAAGTAAAAGGGGAACACCCCCTGTTCCAAACTCAACCTAAAGATTTAGCTAAGATCGTAACTCGACAAAACTCGGGGACTCAGACTCGATTTCTCTAGCTCTTGCTGGTAGCCAACTAGTTCCAGGCTTCGTCGTCGACATTGCACTCTCTTAGCGGCGGTGGAACCTCTTGTATGTCAATGACACCCTGGATGTCGTCCTTTAGGCGCAGGCAATCGTCTGTATGATGCCCGAATACTCGATGATACTTGCAGTAGGGTCGGTTTTCTCCTGGTGCTGATTTGGCATCTTCCAAAGGGATGTAAGGTTGAATGTCACCTCTCCATACCAACGCGTTCATAACAACATCCATTGGTGCAAAGAGAGGGGTGTACTTTTCTTGACTATGACAACACCAACTGACTGTCCAAGTGTACGGTGGCCACATTGTCCCTTGGTCGATGAAGTGAAAGACTAGCCCCTTAAAGCACCTGCACTGATTGATGTGGTGCCCTTCAGCTGCGTAGTAGTAGGTACAGCTTAGAAATAGATTTCCGTCTCTCAGGAGAAGCCTTGACGTGGGTGTCCTCGGACAGACGTACTCGTATTTGGACATTTTGTGATAGAGGAGGTCTTGATGCTACCAAGTTTCTTCTTTAGTCAAGATGACCGTATTCGTGCGCTTAGAGGTGCGCTCTTCTAGGATATCGACATTTTCTCTTATTTCTTGAATTCCTTTGATTAGACGGCCCAGACTTTCTTGTATCCGATCCTTATTATCCTCTGTTTTGTCGTTTCCCAGATCTGGCCCTTTTTCATAAGATTTTTGAGAAATCAAAGTGATCTCCTCATCATAAATGAGGTGAGAGTAATCTTTGGGATCCTCAATTGTAATATGGTTGATAGCACCCAGGAGGTTATCAGCACTTTTGGCTTCTTCAGTTTTAAGCAATGGTAGAGTGCCATTGTCTATTTTGTGTTGGATGATATGTTTAAGAGCCCAACAGTTGTTTGTGTCGCCCTCTTTCCAGTTACGGCGTTGATAATTGGTTCTGGAGCGGGACCTACGGGTCGAAGCATATCCTTGTCCACTAACCTCTCAAAAGCCGTAATGAGAGTTATTCCCAATGGGGCGAATTTCCTCTTTGGCTTGTTTTGGGGTATGAGAAATTCCCTTGGCGAGACATTGGAGGAAGACTCGCCGCTCTTGCGTTTCCTTTCTGGCTCTTGAGGAATTGGATCAGGCTTTCCCAGAGTTATGGATTTTCGATTTTCAGATGAAGGGACAAACATTGGCGTATCCCATAACTGTCTTGACTTAATGTTGGTAATATCAGCTTCCAACCTATCCACTAGGTGTGTCATCTCGACAACGTATTTCTGAACCGTTCTGATCATGGTGCAATTGAGGTGGTTTGAATCAATGTGTTGTGGAAAGTCGAATCTGTCAAGTCTTTCTTTTTTGAATCCTATTCTGAATAGGAAGCACGGAGCACTTAGTAACAAGAAAAATCTATGAGACTTTCACCTAACAAAAATGTTGACCCACACATAGAAAACACATTGTCCTAAAGAAAAAATCCTTAAGCCTAAATGCCCAAATATTTCCCTAATATCAAAGAAAAAAAAAAGTCAATGAACTAAAATAAGAAAAATAGAAAAGACGGACTACCCTATTTTTTTTTTAGACTCAAAAGAAAATGGAAAATGGGATAAAAAAAAAAGGAAAGAATTGCGGTCCTCAATTTTTTTTAGTTTTTTTTGCAAATTGTTTTTTTTTTGCGACATTTTTCTTTTTGCCGTTTTTTTAAAAAAAAATTGTCTTTTGTTTTTTTTTTAAAAACAAATCTGGATTATACCAAAAAAAAAAATAAAGAGATAGAAAAAGGGAGAGGGAAAATTGGAATGACTAACTATTTTTTTTGCTAAAAAGATCCTAAGAAAATGTTCATGACTTTTTATAGAATATATTATTGGGAAAAAAGACGAGTGTTCATTGAATTGAATTCTCGCATTGTTTTTGGGCATTAGGAACTAACTAAAAATAAAAGAAAAGACTCCTAGCACGTAGGTACATGTTGGCACATAGTCACGATACTCATGCATTCAGGCAAGCATTATAACGACATACTTACAGGCAAACATGTGATCAGACGGGCATTACAACGACACATGCACAACAAGCAAGTGAATGCACGAATGTAGGCTAGAGGCTTTTGGCTCCTGTGAGGTCACCACGACAAATTACAATTTCTGTTCGGCGGATGGTCGACACATCAAATGTAATTCTTTTTCACCAACTAGAGTCGATGAGTCATGGGTGAGGAAGCGCCGATTTGTACGATAGAACAACTGTACATTCCTTTAGATAGACGGGTTGTCTACGAGTTGGGACACAAACTTCCTCTAGGGTCGATAAGGGTCAAAAGGTTGTGCCAAGGCACATGTAAATGATGCAATATGGAACATATTATTAAACAATTAAAAAAACTTGACTTTCTAGTCTCACCTTCTTAAATAATTCCCAGTGAAGTCGCCACTATAAGGACCCGAGATTTCTATCGCCCACGGAGTGCGTCCTTATAGAAAATTTGTAAGCTGGGGCTTTAGATAAGTTCAAGGGACCATCGAGTTAGACAAGCTTTTGTGAAGCCTTGAATTGAATAAAAACCATGAAAGAGGTCACAAATCTGCTATCGGCGTTCTATGGAAGGGACAAACCGAAGGGACAACCCAATACCGCGATAAGTGAACTGGTCATGTTTCTAGAAAGACTCCCGCTCATATAGAACATATAAGTAGACCTGGCAATACTGACCCGGACCCGATAACCCGATCCGTATAACCTGACCAGCGACCTGATTCAACCCGAATAGCAAGACCCGAAATTGAACCGAAAATCCAAAACAACCCGATCCAAACCGAACCGACCCGAAATTAGCAGACCCGATATAACCCATACCCAAATCTGATCCAAACCGAAATCGATCCAATCCGAATAACCCGAAGGAACCAGAACTGAACACAACCCGAAATTTTTGATCCAAACCAACCCGAATCCGAACCCGAACCGAAACTGATAATATTTTATTTTATTTATTTATTTATATTTATCTACTTGTTTAATTATTTTTATTGATTTTATATTATTTTTATATATTTATTTATTTGTTATTGTTTTAAAAATAGTAAAATTAAAATCATTTAAAAACATTGTGATTACACTCACTCTTAAAATATTTATTTTTATAATCAATTTATAAATTTGTGGCCCTATAATAGTTACTCGTACAAAAATTGCAACGCAATGGATTACATCTCTTTAACTATATTACACTTACTCCTATAATAATTGTAGTCACTCCAAAATATTACTCCATCCGTCCCAATTTATTTGTGCACTTTGAAATATGTGACTCACAACATTGTGATGAGATATTGACTGAAAACGACGTGCAATCATTCTGATGTTGACCTGACTTGTACCCGAACTCAAAATGTAGTAATTAATCGGGAAAATTGTACTAAAATCGAACTTGAAAAAAAATTATGACTGAAATCTGTCCGACCCATATCTGACCTGAAACAACATGACCCGAATCGACCCAAACCCAAATATACCCGGACCGACCCAACCCAAACCCGAACTGAGTACAATGTGTGATAACCCAATTCAACCCAAACCGATATGGCCCGAACCGGATTGACCCGACCCGACCCACAACCGACCCGAAAACAACATGAACCGAATCAACCCGAGCCCAAGTATGCCCGACCCGACCCGACCCGAATCTGAACCGAAAAGGGAGATAACCCAAATCAGACCGAACCGAAATGACCCGACCCGAACCCGACCCAAATGACCCGTTTGCCAGGTTTACATATGAGTACCCAAGAATATAGGGTTCGGGGGCGAAGGTATGAGGTGGGAAGGTGTTAGGCATCCAATTCGCCCGTTTATGACGGCCTCTACTAATTCAAGTTTGCTTAATAATTTAAAGACATGATTCCCACACAAACCGGATTAACAACCTAGACTTAGACTATTAATTGGTTCATCACAAGCATCACAACATTTATTAATGACCCTTATTTAGACATGCATTTGATTTGACAAATTGGGCAGCACAACGACTATACAGACAATATTTAGGAAGCGATAGAAACGTGTACTATCATGATATCTACATTATGACAACTAGAAAATAAACAATTAGGTAATTAATTTAATTTGAGCCCTCAGGAGTTAGTACCTGAACTGTAGGCTATATTTGACAAAATAGTAAAGACAAGATCTCAAATTTGGAAGAAAGAGGGAGAAGCTCGGGAGTACTCAACCGAGAATAGAGGTTGTCAACTGTGGACTGTGTGTTTTTGAATGAGGGTCGAGGGTTGTATTTATAGGCGTGGGACTGGAAGGGTAGCAGTAGCCGAATTTTTGGAGTTGGGCTGTAAAAAAAACCGGGCCTGGAAGCTGAGCCAGAGCCGCTAGCGGCTGTGATAATCCAGCTGGATATCCAGTCTATTTTAATTTTTCGGATGAATTTTGTATTCCGAAAAATATGAAAAGACCGTTTTACCCTTGGATGGTAAAAGACGGTTCTACCCCCGGTTCGCAACTTGGCGACCGGGAGTTGGAAAAGGTCATGAGAAGTGTCGTTGGAAAGCTCTTAAACGGGGCTTTTGAATAGGACTGGAATAAATGAGTTTTTAGAGGAAAAACCTGAGACCTTACCTTACCTATAAAAGCAAAAATAGCATTCAAGTTTATAAATTATTCCTTTCATTATAAGGCTTTTGCGAAGAAATCTGAAGACGCTTTTTTTGGCATCTACAATCGTACATAACTTTCTTGAAAGGACTTCACATATTCAAGTGATATCATGTTATCTCTTCAAAGGATTGCACATGGTGATCTTATTGTCAAATATGTTTCCTACCCAGCTTTAATTGGCCGATATTTTTTTACTATGGACTATCTACTCAACGTTTTCATTTTCTTAAATCTAATATCTACGTACTATCTCCTACACAGATTAATGGTGTGTAATAGAGTAATAATGTCAATACTGTACTCCGTACTATATATTGTATATACATACAGCGAGAGGATTCCCATAGGGGTTTAGCCTTCATTCTTCGGTCATACTTTTCATATGGAGTACCAAACAAACAAATTAACATCAAGGGGGAATAGTTAATTACATGATTACCTCATTTGAATGTACATATGAAAAAAGGAGTAAACTCTATACATCTCCATCAATGTAACTTGAGCTAGCAACTTTTGATTAAGAAAATGCATGTTTAATTCTTGTCAGAATGTGAATTTAACTAACAAGTCCAAGATAACCTCCTTATTATTTATTTTATGAAGGCCATGTATTCCCATTTGTTTATCATTCTTGATATAATCTTAGCAGACCAAATCCAATTTTGTATTATCTTGTTAAGCAAGCATGCTTAATAAGAGTTACCACGAGTAGGACATCTCTACCGGCCACCGACCATACTAGTTGTTCTAGTTGACCCAGCCACCTCCTATCTTAATATGTTTATTTCTTTCTCATAAACTTTCATATCTTTTCCCTTTTGTGTTTCTGAAATGGAGATAAACCCACAAAACACAGAAAAATCCAGCCAAAATGATCAACAAAGACTGTCATTGTGGAGCAATAATAATAACACACAAGAACAAAGTTCACCATCAGCAAATGATCAATATTATGTTAGGTCTTATACATGTAACTTTTGCAAGAAAGGCTTTTCAAATGCACAAGCTCTTGGAGGTCATATGAATATTCATAGGAGAGACCGTGCTAAGCTTAGGCAATCTTCGTCGTGCGAGGATTTACAATCCGTAATGAAGCTGGAATTTTCGGATCATAATTCGCTTGGTTTGCCGTTGGACGATCATGTTTTTACCAGTACTACTAAGGGGGTTGATGTTGGTGAAGGAGAAAGACAAGCGCTTCCTTTGTTTGTTGATGGTCCGTCGCCAAGAAAGGTAGAGGAGAATAGACGCCCTAGTAGTGATGAGCCTAGGGTGGACCTAGAACTTCGACTAGGACCTCATGAACCTCGCGAGAAATCTACATCAAAGAAATAACTGCGTTCAAGTAGTGCTACTAAGTTTAGGGATTGAATCTGTCAACGAGCGAGGTAAAACATCTAACTAATTCCTTGTTATATTTCGTTATTTATCGTTAATAAAAAACTCTTTTATCAGGCTGTCTCATTCATAAGATCACTTTATTTTGTCTAGAGGTATATATATATCACTTTTGATCATGTACGATAGTATTACTTTTTTTTGCTCACAATCAGGTTTCATACATGAGACTGCCTTGTTTGAGTTTTTGTGTTTCAATGTTAGAGATTAGCATTTAAAATGAGCAAAACCTTGTGTGAGACTAATAATTCATCATGACAGGGAGTCATCTTTCACAAATTTAGGAATCACAATTCCTCCTAGTGACCCCTGTGGCCCTGTCTCACCCTGTAGTGATGGATGTAGGGGGTTACCATGGGTACCTTGCTCCGCTCCCACCTCCCCTACAAAAAAAAATCTTTTATTTTTTATGTACAAAAAGATAATAATTTTAGGGTAGGTATATTGTACCGTATGTTCCTAGTTTTTCAATTTTTGTATCCATGTAGTCACGCACATTACTGAATCACGGCGAGACAGTCTCATATAAATTTTTGTCATCTAGGATTGGCCGGGATGTTGCCACATATAACTCCATGGCAGAGATATATCGAAGATGTTGAAGTTAGTCTGATAGTTCCCCCAAGGCACAACCAATCTTAGCTTGAGGAAACGGTAAATATATCAAGGTTAACAACGAAATAGGGAACTTGGGAGAACAATTATTTTATTTTATTTTATTTTTATTTTTATTTTTTGTTTTCTTTGCGTTGGCGAAGAAACTTTCATGAGGACTTAGCCCATCATTATACTATATCCTTTTGATTCTAATTGGACTACTATTAATTCTTGAGAAAATTACCATTAAACCATTTATTGTGTACATTTATGTATAATTGCTCTTGCCTACACCAGTTCAAATTAAAAACCCATCCAGAGCTGTGTCTAGGGAGTTAATTAGGGGCCTTGGGCGAAATTGTTAAGAGGTCTAACTTTTGTAACTCTTCTTATGATGTATAAATTTTAGTAAGATCAAATATATATAACAAAGCAACAATGCTGGAGGAAAACCTGGTGATGACATATGATTTGCAATCACAATTGAAGGTTTTAACAACAAAATCTAAAAACTTAGGCATTTTTCGTCACAGAGCCTTAGGCGAAGGCCTGCATGGCCTGGCCTAATGCTAGGCTGGCTAGCCACAACGCTGAACCCGTCAATAGTAAAATTTAATTAGAGACTTACTGTTATAGAAGAAGATAGTAAAATTGCAAATCTGATAGAAGAAGATAATAAAATTGCAAATCTTCCTCAAGGGAACTAAATTCTGAGCTGTAACTAAGTAGTCAATGGTGGAATGTCTCAGTCCTATGTAGTTGCTTATGTGGCAGGTTGTTAGACTAGGCTGTACTATTTATTTATTTTTGGTTCACAACCAAAGGTATCCACCATCGACCACAGTGACTATTTCCCCGCGTTATTGGCTTGTAGGGATCTCAAAAGATGGGACCGCTGGCTAAGGAATTTAAACTAACATTCGAATAACTAACATTTCTATGATCATGATGAATTGACTCGTCTTGCTCCAATCCTTAAAATTGGAGGTTTACCTGCAGGATAATTGAGCTATAAAGGGTAAGCAAGGTGGGTTAGCCAAGCACAAATGAATTCAAACAAGCTCTGGGAAATCTGCCACAAGCTCCATGTTCCAAAGTTCCGCCCAAACTGTCATGTGGAGAACGAAGTTGCAGCAAACAACAGAACTATAGATCGATGGCCCTCATTTGCCAGCAGGGAATGAAACTTCAATCCAATTATGGCAAGAAACTTTTGGGGTTAAAGAATAAGGGAACTATCGGAAACAATCTCTTCCGGCCTAGGCAACTAGTCAAGGGTAATGTTGCGTATATCTAGAGCTCGCCAAACCGCGTCCCCTCTGGCCTTTGGGATACATCATGTACTGTCTTGTTAATGTTGTACGTGTATGTGCAAGACAGCAAGAGTGCAAGTTAAGGTATATGTGTACATTACTGCAAGTAAGCCTGGGTTTATTGCACCCCCAACCCCCCAAAAGAAAATGGCAGACAAATATTATTGCAGCACGAGTTCTTCTTGAAGCTTTGTACTGTGTAAATAATAATACTGCAAACACTCGTAGAAATGATTTTGTTCTCACTCCTTTTTTGTGTTCCTAGCCATGATTATGTAATCATGCGATAGAATCTGGCTTTCGATATTTGGTCTTAGATTTGATACACCAAAATCAGTTCAATAATTTAGCACATAGGACCGACATATATCATAATAGAAATTCTGATCAGCGGAGTTAGACTTTGGCCAACATCATGCATGCATGAATCATAAATAAGTGGTACCGGACGGGTGATATCATATGTGGGGATATTATTGATAGATAATGTAATTCGAAAAATATTGTAAATACTAGATAGTTTTCTATTAGGCCTAGGTTTGTATACTAGGCCCATTATCTTGTAACCTACTCTGTAACCTCTCAGTATATATTGCAAATAATATACAGAAAACCCGCAAGGGAACTCATAAAATCACATGGTATCAGAGCAAAATTTGCTCCAACCCTACCTCTCTCAAATCAGCCGTGCTCACCGCCGCAGCTCAGCCTCGGGCCAAGTCCGCTGCCTCTGATCACCGTAGACTGCCCCTGCCGCGCCGCCCGCTGTCCTACGCCTCGACCTCATCGCTTCCGTTGCCTATTGTCTTTGAGAGCTTGATGCGGGAGCAAGTGCACAAAGTAAACAAAACAACCAAGGAACAAGCAAGCGAACATCCATTCTTGTTTACATCGAGTTTCTTTGGTGGTTATGCATTAAATTGGCTCCTATAAAGATAATTACATGGAGTTTACACACAAGATCGGGATTAAAGCTCTTATTATATGATCTCATTCGTTATAAGGATTCCCGTAATTTTGACAGCTTCTACACTGGTTCGTATTTTAATTATAACTCACTCATACGACATGGGATCGTGGTGATTCAAAGTTCTGTAGAAAGCTGGAAACGACATTTAAAACTCCCATGCTTTGAGTTTTTCCATATTCAGAACGTAACGGAGTTGAAAAGGCAATTGAAGTTACAGAGCAAAACTGTTCCAGCGGTTTTGGCCTTGGGCGCCAAGTAATTAGCTGTTTGAGTTTGATTTCGTTTGACTATTTCCTTAATTAGTTAGAATATGTTTAGGAGAGTAATAATCTGATTGTTATTAGTATTAGAAGTCCATTAGGTGTTAGGAAAGCTGTTAGTTAGTCCATTTTACAATTGTAGTCAGTTTCGTAGTTAGTTTCCTATTCGGACTAGGATTAGGATTCCGAATAGCTTTAGATTTTCCTTGTCTATAAATAGGGGAGAGCCTTTCTATTGTAAACTCGTGCTTTGATGATTAATTATTGAATACGTGAGTATTTACCCCTCAAACTGAGTGATTCAGGTTGAAACCCTTATGAGTGATTCGTGAGTTGTTCTTGAGTGATTCTTGAACAAGATCCCTTTGTGTGATACTATCAAAGGTTAATTTCCGTTTTGTTACTTATTTCACATCAACTTGGTATCAGAGCTAAAGGTTTGAGCTTTCTTAAGTTTAAACAACACGGTCCTGAGCATAAACACGACACCATAGCGAGCTTTAGAGAAAGATTCTTGCAAGATCCACCCTTTGTTCACGAAGACAACCATGAAACCCCCAAGAAACCAACAACCGAACCTATGGGTGAGCCCAGCGAACTAGCAAAGTTGTTAACAACCATGGAGGATCTTAGGACGTCTTTCAAATCTCAAGAAGAGCGGATGGCTGCTATGGAAAGAAGAAACCAAGAAGATAGGGAGAACATGGAGACAAGGATGCGCAGAATTCATTGGAGAAACCACAACCGTGACCCCGACTTCGATGAGGAGTTTGAAGACACAAGTGGGACTAGAACCAATGACGCTCCTAAACCACGACATCCCTATGATGATGACAGGAACTTGAAGGTCGAACTCCCTGAATATGACGGTTCCTACGACCCAGAGGCCTTTCTTGATTGGCTTAGAACTATGGAGAGAGTCTTTGAATACAAGGAGTATGATGAGCGGCGAAGATGCAAGTTAGCCATGCATAAACTCACTAAGCATGCTTCTTTTTGGTATGAAAAACTAAATGCTCGACGCAAGAAGGACGGGAAAGCAAAGATTGAGACTTGGGACAAACTCAAGAAACATTTAAAGAACCGATTTTTGCCTAAAGAGTTTGAGCAAGCACAGTTCTTGAAACTCACGTCCTTAAGCCAAGAAACCTCAAGTGTACAAGACTACCTCCAAAAGTTTGAAAACGCGCACATGATGTGTGATCTCGTGGAGAGGGAGGAGTTAAAGATTGCAAGATTCATCAAAGGACTAAACTCAACTCTAAGGCACAAGGTGGATCTTGTTCCTTTCATATCCTTTGAGTATGGATGCAAGATAGCTCTCAAGATTGAGAGGCAAGAGAGGGAGCAACAATTAGTGCACCTACGATCACAACAAGCATACCAACAAGCGCTTCAACGTCGAAATCATAAGTTGGAGTACATGAAAGGGTGCATAATAAATAATCAACCCATCAATGAAGATAGGCTCTTTGTTGTGGATACATTCAAAGGAAAACCAGATCTTGATGGTTACTTTAAAGATATTGTTCCTATGGAAGATTCACAAGAAAAGACCAATAACATTGACCCCCTTATTGTTGTTCAAGTTAATAATTCAAGCCTACCAACTGTGGTTGATGAGTTTATCGAAGAAATATTCCTTGAACCAGAAAATATTGGTGATTTCCTTGAAGATCTTGATTATATTGATGACATGCAAGAGAAATCCGAGATGGAGTTGGGACTTCTTGAATCTAGCTTTGATCAAGAACAAGAAAAAGATGTCCATCAAGAAGACAGCAACAAGGCTCTTAAACTTGTGGGTTCATTGGAAATTTGTAAGGAAAATTTGATGAATATACAGGTTGGGGAGAAGATTACTACATACGAAGAATTGAGGACAATTATTTTTGAAGAAAGGGAGATTGATGCGGGAGCAAGTGTACAAAGTAAACAAAACAACCAAGGAACAAGCAAGCGAACATCCATTCTTGTTTACATCGAGTTTCTTTGGTGGTTATGCATTAAATTGGCTCCTATAAAGATAATTACATGGAGTTTACACACAAGATCGGGATTAAAGCTCTTATTATATGATCTCATTCGTTATAAGGATTCCCGTAATTTTGACAGCTTCTACACTGGTTCGTATTTTAATCATAACTCGCTCATACGACATGGGATCGTGGTGATTCAAAGTTCTGTAGAAAGCTGGAAACGACATTTAAAACTCCCATGCTTTGATTTTTTCCATATTCAGAACGTAACGGAGTTGAAAAGGCAATTGAAGTTACTGAGCAAAACTGTTCCAGCGGTTTTGGCCTTTGGCGCCAAGTAATTAGCTGTTTGAGTTTGATTTCATTTGACTATTTCCTTAATTAGTTAGAATATGTTTAGGAGAGTAATAATCTGATTGTTATTAGTATTAGAAGTCCATTAGGTGTTAGGAAAGCTGTTAGTTAGTCCGTTTTACAATTGTAGTCAGTTTCGTAGTTAGTTTCCTATTCGGACTAGGATTAAGATTCCGAATAGCTTTAGATTTTCTTTGTCTATAAATAGGGGAGAGCTGTTCTATTGTAAACTCGTGCTTTGTTGATTAATTATTGAATACGTGAGTATTTACCCCTCAAACTGAGTGATTCAGGTTGAAACTCTTACGAGTGATTCGTGAGTTGTTCTTGAGTGATTCTTGAACAAGATCCCTTTGTGTGATACTATCAAAGGTTAATTTCCGCTTTGTTACTTATTTCACATCAGAGCTCCTCTCTTGTTCCCCTCCTCCTTTCGGTATTTCAGCGTCCCTCAACCTCTCCCTTTTTTCTTTGATTTATTTTCGTATTGTTTCGGTACATGTATAGTCAATCCCACCTTTTTGTAGTCCTGGTCACTGGGCCGAGCTCGGCTCAGGCACGCAATGGACCGGCCCAGCTCTGGGCCTTGAAGTGCCTAGCAATTGGAAGCCCGGCCCACGACCTGTAACAGGCCCTGGTGTGAGTAGTGTGGGCATGTGCCAAGAATAATTAATGTTTGATACAGGCATGGACCGTACACATAAGCACAGCACCGGCCCGGCCTTTCCGAGGTACGGCCCAGGCCCGTAACAAAAACTCAATTTGGTTGCATTTTGGTGGTAGGCACTCTAGGCAGCAAGAAGTCTAATTTAACTGGACTAGCAAAAAAAGAAGTGTAATTTAACTCAAAAATCTACTGCAACTCTGCAAGCTCAGTGTACCAATAAAGTAGACATATACAGATACACTATACATTACTCTAAGGCTAATGCCCATAAAGTAATATTAAAAAACAAGAGTTGTCATCAAAGTCTCTATCTTCTTTCGTACTCTCTGTCCAAGACAACCTTCATCCCAAAAAAAAAAAAAAAAAAAAGACGACCTTCGTCCCAATCTTCTTCAATACCTTTCCTTTCTTTCATTTTGATTTCTTCATTTTCTCTTTCTTTGTACAATTCTATTTCCCTCCTATACGGTCTATACCCCCAACCCCCAATTTGATTGACTTGGTTTCTCTCTCCTCCTTTTTTCAAGGGCTTCCTTCAGGCTGGTGATGGTGGAGTGAGCGGCTCCGGTAATCTGTGTCTGGTAGCAAGTCACATGAGAAATGGCCAGGCACTAGGCCCAGCACCAGGCCCGTCCCGGTCCAACCCCCGGTTAGCCACGGCTAGGACTGCCGGCCTGGACCGCCACTAACCGTTTCCTTGCCGTGCGTGTCAGTGCCTCCTCTTGTCAAGGACCGACCCATCCTCGGCCCGGACTACACAGTGGCCAGGTCTATGGCTTTTTGTATACACCAGAACCTAATGGGAAGCACCACATAAACAATCTTAGCCCTTTATTTAAAATCTAGTTTAAATATCCACCGTTGATTAGAATAATTTATATGTATTTATTATATTTGGCAATAAATCAACCAATGGATATTTTATCATGCCATCCATCATGTTAGATTATTGATCATGCCATCATACATCAGAATCATCAAATTCCATCGGTTCGACTTGCTTTTTAGTTCCCCCTCACAAACTCACCGCTTCTTAGAAAAAAAAAGCCCCCATTAACTCTAACTCTCCAGTTCTTTCTCCATCCTCATTAGTACACACCCCATGCCCAACTCCTCCATGTTTCTCTCTCTTCTCTTTTCTTGTACTCCATAACATGTTAATAGACGGGTTTCTTATGAAAGGAGGGGATGATTAAAATTTTGATTAAAATCGATGTCGGCTTCGATGGACATTCAGAGAAAAAGAGGCGGTAATCGATGCCGGCTTCAATGGACATGCCCACATCGGCAGTGTCCGGGGGCAGGGCCATGGGGGCTGATCTGAATCATCTGATTCCCTTTTTGTTTGATTTGTTATTTTGATTAGATTCTTTTATTCTATTTTTATTTTTGATTTGATATATGTTTTGTCTATAATTCCATTGCAATTTGCACATAATTACACTTTCATCGGTTTGGTTTTTTGTTTTGACCATTAAAAGCCGACGTTTATATATACCAATAAATATCAAATGCAATTAAAAATAGATATTCATGAAATAAAGTAGTTCAAACATAAAGTATGAGTGATTGTTGTTGAACAAGTTTTGTGTGAGACCAACTAATATAAAAAATGGGGTCAGTATTTAGAAAAAAAAGGCCACTCACGTAGGCTCCATTTGATTCAATCGAATTTTACGTAACTGAAGTGATTTTAGGGTGAGATGTACGGTATGTGTTACACACATTGATTTCTAGAATAATGTTTCCAGATGACTTTAATTCTTAATTTTTTTTTCAATCAGTCTTGTGTGAGACCAACTCATATAAAAATGGAGTCCCTATTTAGAATTGTAGGGGCCAGTTATGGAGAGCAGTAACCCTTGGTTAGTTGAAAATTGACCATTGTCTCACTAAAATTTACGAAAAGACCGTCTTATAGAAGTTTTTTTGTTTTTTTTATTACCAAATGATATATTAACTTTTATTTTCGAGGGAAATGATATATATATTTGTTTGAACTACAGAACCGTTTAGTTTAGACCATAGAGTTATTTCAATGGTATCATATATTAAGTTAGGTAATATATTAATTTGCTTGTGGAGATTATGTTAGTCAATATCAAAGTGAGATTTACTTCATCCCGTAATTAAATTTATAAGCTCAAAGTTAAATAATTTTTTTTTGGGAAAATCCTATTGGTGCCCTCTACTCTTGAGTTGTCCAAGTGGTATCCAATGGTTTTTCTAAATCCAAGTGGTGCCCCTATTCTTTCTATCACTTCCTATCTGTTTCCTTGTTCAACCTATCCCGTTAACTTGCTGTTAACTAGGAGTTCTTAGCAAAAAAAAAAAAAAAAAAAAAAAAAAAAAACTAGAACCAATCAAGTTGGTCAGCACAAGCAAAGAGGCGACTAGGCGAGAGAACGGAAGAGCAGTCAGTGTCGGTTTGATCTTGTCGTCGTGGGCATCCGCATCCTCCATCTTCGTCGCTGCTCCGTCGAGGTTCATGTGCATTTATTGGGAAGGTGACTCCACCACCACCAAATCAACCCCTTTCACCAGTGCACTTTCTCTCTCCTCTAAATCCTCCTTCACCCCACCATTCCCTCTCCTCTCGCTCAAGCCCAAATCCCTAAACTTTAAAGCCCTCCAATTTTCCACAACAACCCCAATAACCGCAACATTAAACCCAAGCTCTAAACTCCCAGACTCAACCCTCTCATACGGATACCTTGATACTAACAATGAACTCCAAACCACCCCAATCTCAGACCCTACCAAATCCAGAACAACAATGCTCTACTGGAAATCTTGTTGATTTTGATTCAAAATAATTCAATTTCTTTTCTTGTTGTCAATAGCAACAAACAATACAAGTCAAATGAATTACCAAAACCTTCAAAAATCGAATATATTTGTCGACAAAACCCAAATTAAAGCACTCAATCGTCAAAAATCTTGTCCATGAATTTAGTCTCTCTCCTGAAAAGCAAAAGAGAGAGACAGAACCAAGTAGATCTTACAAGAGAGAGGCGCGAGACGAGGTGAGTTGATGAAGGAGAGAGAAAGCTGAGAAGCCATGGTCATGGAGCTTGAGAGGTGAGGGTGAGGCTTGAGGGTGAGGTGAGGGTGTGACAAACATTAGGCAACAGAAAGTTTAACGTTATGTGTAAAAGAGGAAACAGACTTGAAAAATAGAAAACACAGGGGCACCTGTGGGATTTTAAAAAACCACTGGGCACCACTTGGACAACTCAATAGTAGAGGGGCACCAATAGGATTTTCCCTTTGTTTTTTTTCTTATGTAATCTTCTAAAATAATTATGATTTAATTTGGTTTTACCCATGTAGACATTGTCTTACATAGTTTGAACTAATTAATGAATAATTTAGTTCAAGCCAGATATCTATTACTAAATAGCTACTTACTTTAGGCATGACATAATTTATGTTTAGTTATGACTGACATGAGTTTTAACAATGGTACTCATTTTTTCCTTTTGTGCGTGTGCTAGTCTGTTGAAAATGCATAGTACTCATTTGTTAAAGAATATACCTAAATCAAGTTGTAAATACCAAATTTAGTATGACATGTGCTTGTAACTGAACAACCATAACATTTCGTACAATGGAACAAAAATTGTTATAAAGACAATAATGACAATGCTCATATACTTAGTACCACTAGAATTAATTCGATGTCAATCTTGTTTGGCAAGATTATTAGCATTTCAAAATATTCGTATCATTGGGCGATCTAAGTATCTAAACGAGGTTAACATTGTTAATAAGTCGCAACCAATCTTAGAATTGAGCAAGACCTATCGGTTATGAAAATGTCAATCTTAATATGTACTACTATGTAATTGTAACTTGCGATTACTGTGTACCATTTACGTAATTGGGTTTGACTATCCTAATATCTAGTAAAAACAATTATAAAAAAAAAAGAAAGAAAGAGTAGGGTATAATAACTAAACTTATTAATAGTTTTAAATAAGATTATATTTATTTAAGACCAAATTAAACTAAAATCAATTTGTTAATACTAAGAAAAAGAGTGGATCTAAATTATTTATCATCAAGTACAAAATAGGTATTATCCCATCTCGGTGATTTAATTATAAATTATTATGATGGTAACAAAAATATGGTAAATTCACTATGTATACAAGCATCGTAACATTTATAGAGCACAACGATGCACTAAAAGAGCTAAAAGGAGCCACTTCTCTTCCATTAGGAGCTAATAGTTTGTATTTTGTTGGGTGGTTAGTAGTTCAGAGTTGGTGCCCTTTAGATTCAAGTTCCTTACTCCTTATCCTTTTGGGTTGCCTCATTTCGGTATTTTAGAAATAGATTCAGTTGCCTACCTCGGATTAATGGGCACTTCTCCGAATCTAGGGGTCTCCAACTGTGAGCGATTTACATACCTACTGTTGTATCCGAATTAGGATCCTCCTCGAGATAAGGTATCCTAACTCTTTATCATCTTACCTTTATAATAAATATACTTTTAAAAAATAAAACTCTTAGAATTAGATGTAAGTGTGTAACTAAACTAATCAATAATTTAAATGGATATTATATTTAATTAAGACCAAACTAAGATCGAATTGTCATTCTAAGAAACTGCAGAGTGAATCTAAATAATTAAATTATCATCGACTATGAAATTGGTATTATCCAATAACTTATTGATGTGGTTCCATAATTATTTTGAAGGTAAGTAAAAAATTATAACGACCATACAAACATTTTAGCATTGGGGGAGTATACCGACAATGCCCTAAAAAGAGTTATAAGGAGTCACTTCTCTTCCCTAGTTGCTAATTAATTAAATGAACGCGTTGCAAAAAGATCGATTACCTTGATGAACTTATTAGCATTTCAATTTATTTGGTCATTTGTCGTTCTAGGTATCCAAACGAGTATACTCCTGAACAATTTATATGGTATCATAGCAAGAACATTTTTGTACCCTTCATAATAATTAAACATGAATATTAATAAGCTCCTACCAAACTTATAACTGATTAAAACCAATTTATTATTACAATGTCAATATTAATAATGTATAGTAACTAGCAACTAGTTTTTACCATTTATGGAGTTAGGTTTGATTATTCTAAGTTACTAAATTATTGTAAGAAAATAAAAAGATCTGTGTTAATAGTTTTAATTTAAATTTAAATAACTAAGACTAAACAAAATTCAAATTGTCAATTTAAGAAACTAATATTGAATCTAAATAAGTCATTATCACGATGAAATTATTCTTACATAATCTTATTGTTATAACTTGTAATACAAATGTAGTAACCACCCTACAAGCACCCTCATTTTTGGACCACAATTATGCAATTAAAAGAGCAAGTATGAGGTTGTTTCTTCCCCAATTTGATAAATGAACATAAATTGTTATGAGGCTTGCAGAAAATAAAGCCTTGTTCATGTTAAGGTTTACAATTTGTTGTTGAAAATTAAGCTACAACACCTAAAATAACTTCATTGGTTTCGTGTAGACTGGTTTCCTATAGAAATTAAACTTTTTTTTTGGTTTAACTACAAGTTCACCTAAACTATTTAGGCCAAAACTAATCCTGTTTGCACCGGGTTGGACCACAAAGGGGTAAAGTACTCCCACTAAATAGGTTTTTCATTCACAAGATTCGAACCCTCGACCTTGCTTAATGGTTGAGAGTGTCAAACCATTCACACCAACCACTTAATGTAAACTTTAATGTAGTAAATACTAAACACAAGTTTGATTATGACCGAAGACGAAACACTCAACTTATTAATGTTGTGCAAATGGGCTTAATTTCTACCAATATAAATATACTTAAAGCAAGTCACAAATAGATAATCCAATAGTAAGGGCTTCTAAACTAACGAGTCGAGTTTGAATTGGGCTCATCTTGACTCGTCAAATTCTAACCTGAAATTCGAGAAGATTTGAAATATAGAACATTATGTATGTGGTACGCTCACTCCAATTTCACTATACTTGTGATTTTGATTCTTTGTTTTATGTTTCAGGCAATTATTAGTTTTTTACTTTTTTTTTTTTTGTAGTCTTGTAGATATCTAGGTTAACAAATATAGAATAGATGAACAAAAAGTAAAAATTTGATATTATAATTACCCTTAAATTTGGGGAAAATTTAACCTTTTTGTGTATGTAAATACTTATAGATTTCCTCAAAATATATAAAGAGAAAATGAGTAGTCCATGAGTTTATCTAGTTAATTGCAGGTCATACCTGCTTGGTTTGTCTAATAAACTAGGTCTAGATTTTAGCTCAATTGATCGTGAACAACATTGCCAAACCTTAGTTGAAGGTTGGATTCCTATTAATCCTTTGTGCCTATTCAAATGCGAGTAAAAAATGAATAGAAAAGTGGTACTGTGGGGCACTTCAAGTAAAACACGAGTCGACTCTCTAGATTAGCAACGCTAGAGTCGCATAATAATAATAATAATAATAATAATAATAATAATAATAATAATAATAATAATAATAATAATAATAATAATAATAATAATAATAATAATAATAATAATAATAATAATAATAATAATAATAATAATAATAATAATAATAATAATAATAATAATAATAATAATAATAATAATAATAATAATATTGTAAATAAATACATAAATAACACATAAAACTTCTATAAGAAGATCTTTCCGTAACTTATAGTGAGACGGGGTCACTTTTCAATGAAACAAGGGTCACTGCTCACTGTAAGTGACCCTATATTTCTAAATAATGACTCTATTTTCCTGTGAGTTGGTCTAAAACTATTAATAAACGTAAGTTGAAAGGACAAAAAAAGAATAAATAGAATTAGAAAAGGAAAACAAATGACTAAAAACTTAGGTTAAAAGGACAAATTGAAAAAGAAAGATTCTAGGAGGCAAAAAAAAAAAGAAGTAATGACACGTAAATGTCACAATGAAGTGAGAAACTAAGGAAGTGCAGTACCAGACAAAAAAATTCGTTTTAAATTGAAGATGATTTATGATGGGTATTACAGACTACAGTATATGATGATATCATTAACATGATGGTACATAGTATATGATGATAGATATCATAGATGTTTTAAAAATAAATATTTTAATTATTAATATAAATGGTGGAGATTTGTATTAGATCTTTAATAAAGGGTTTAGATTGCATAGTTATGGTCAATTCCAAAATGTTTAGGTGTTATTGACTATACAAATATTGTTGTTATTATGGCTGGTGATGATGATACCCTACCCCCACCACACACTACAACTGAGAAGCCCTTTGGCATTGCTATTATTAAGGTTAGGCTTGGCAAAAACTGACCCGACCCGATAACCCGACCTGAACCTAATCCAAAAAAACTGGGTTAAGGTTGAGACTTTCGACCCGAAATTTAAATGGGTCGACCTGATTGACCCGAAATTTTAAATTGCTTAGATTAAGGTCGAACTTTTCAAACTGAACATAACCTGCTCAACCTGATTATTAAAGTAAAAATAAATAAAATAATAATGGAAGAAAAAAATGCAAAAGAAGGGAAAATGAAATAGCCTAAAGGCCCCAAAAATGGCCCAAAGGCCCCAAGCCCACCACCGTCCTTATCAAAATCAGAAAGCCTAAACTAAAATTCTCAACCCTATCCGTCATTCTTTCCACCGCCTCCTCCTCTTCACATTCTCATTTCATCTCTGTTCAACTCTTTTTCAAGGTATGTATCTCTTTCACCCATTGTTTATTTGTGTTTGATAACATTTTTTATCTTATCTTTTCTTAATTTATCAATGTTCATTCCTCGTTTTGTTTAATTCTTTTTTCGTGATTTTTTTTCGTTCTTCGTTTAATTTAAGTGTTTTTGTTTTTGCTGATTTTATTTCTTTTTTCAGTTCAATCTCAACGACTCACTTCTAAAATTAAGTCACCACCGGTAATATTTCTTATTTCTCTCATCTCTGATTTCATTTTTGTAAGTTTAATTGTTAGTTTTTATTAGTGAAGTTTGCATATTTGATTTCATATAATTTAATTGTTAATTGTTATCAATTGTTGTTTTGATTTCATATTTAGGGTTTGGATTTTCTGATTTCATACTATTTTAGGGTTTGGACTTGACTTGAGTTTTTGGATTTCGACTTTTTTTTTTTATCTTGTTCTAACATATTATTTATGAAATTGAAGGTGACAGATTAAGAGACATCAAGCCCGCAACAATCTGATTTCGGCCACATGAATCAACATGTTTTGTTGATTCCTACTAGTAATTTGTAGGATAGGGCTTCAGTGTTTGTAATACTTATATGGTGGATCTTGGTGTTGTTAGTTATGACATTTGGGTGATGTTCAATCTACTTAATACTGAAGCTTACTCTGTTTTAGAGTTATATTTTGATTACCAACGAAATCAGTCTACAGTTCAAGTAAAATTATCAAAGTGTATAAAAATTTCGGGTTAAGCAGGTAGATCAGGTCGACCTAATCTGTTACAGATCAGGTTCATGTTGCATTTTTTTAACCTGTTTAGTAAACAGATCAGGTTCAGGTTGGGTTTTTGAACCTGTTTATCAATCAGGTCAAGTGAGTTGAACCCGAACCCGACCCAACCTGATCTGTTTGTCAGGCCTAATTAAGGCATATATACCTCTCACCGTTGACCTTAATAATATGAACTATGATGCATGGAGGGAATTGTTTAAAACCCATTGTATGTGTTTTGGGGTGTCGGATCATATTGATGGGACATTTGTTGCTTCAAGTAGTACTGACATTGAATGAAAAAAATATGATGGTTTTGTTAAAATATGGATTTATGGTACAATTATTCCATCTCTACTTACTTTGATCCTTAAGCCGGAACTGGCTGCCCGTACCATCTGGATTACTTTAGAACAACTGTTTAGGGATAACAAGGAAGTTAAGGCTCTTCAATTGGAAAACAAAATAATGAATATTTCCATGTGTGACATGTTTGTGCGTGATTATTGTGCTAAAATTAAATAATTAGCCGATTTGTTAGAGAATGTTGAAAGCCCGGTCTCAGAGAGACAAATTGTTATTCACACCATTAATGGACTTTCTCACAAATTTCAATACATTTATAATACCATTCAACAACATAAATCGTTCCCCACTTTCCTTCAATGTCGATCTATGCTCCTCCTTGAGGAACAACGACTTGATATGCAATCCTCGGTGCAACCTCATCACTTTGACCATCCATCCGCACCCACAATTCTCTACTCCAACCCCACGACCTACCCTCACCAATACAACCCCAACCCCAACTCCACGGCCTACCCGCCACCACCACCACCCTCCTACCCCACCGCCCCCTACTCTCACCCTCAAACGGCTTCCCCTCCTACCCTCCCTAGTTCCTACTACCCTATTACCCTGCCACCCTCCCCGTCTCTCTCTCTCTCTCTTGCCCGCCAACCCCGCCTGCCACCACCCCACCTCCCAACTCCATTGTCCAGCCCAATAACAACCAAGGAAGGGACGAGGTCGCGGCAACCGTGGCAAGAACAAGCCCAAGCAGGACACCGCGACACAACCAGCGACTGCCCAGCCATGGCACTCGGGTTTTTGGGTCCCATCCTTCGTTCCGTCGGGAGGGTGGCCGCACGCGCCGACTACTGGTGTTTTAGACTATGGCCATTCAGAACCCCGGTTATGCAGGATGGTATATGGATACAGGTGCTACTGCTCACTTGACGTCCCAGCCTGGTGTGCTAAGTACTGTTTTTAATTTCAGCATTAATTCTGCTACTTTTGGTGATGGTTCTTTGATTCATGTGACATGTATGGACAATACTCATATCCTCTCCTCCACTTGTTCCCTCCACCTTCAAAATGCTTGTGTCGCGCCACACATCATCAAAAACCATGTTTCTGTTCGTAAATTTGTTAGGGGTAATTTCACTTCAGTTTAATTTGACCCATATGGTTTTTCTGTGAAGGACTTCATGACGAAACAGCACCTCCTCCGATGTGATAGCACCGGAGATCTCTATCCAGTCACCGCTAATTCTTCCACCACCACATCTCCATCAGCTTTCCTAACCTGCAGTCATTCCACCTAGCATCAATGATTGAGTCATCCTTTTTTTGCTCATTTACGATTGGGTCATCCTGGCGAGTCTATCATTCAGTCTTTGTCTAAAAACAGTTTTATTGAGTGTAATAAGGACAATAATGCTTCTTCTTTATGTCATGCTTGTCAATTAGGAAAACATGTTAGACTCCCTTTTTATCCCTCCATGTCTGTTGTTCACTCTCCTTTTGACATTGTTCATTCCGATGTTTGGACTTCCCCTATTCCCAGTGTTAGTGGCATAGGCTATTATATTAATTTCTTGGATCATTATTCTCAGTTTTTATAGGTTTATCCTTTGCGTCGTAAAAATGAGGCCTTCTCTGAATTCCCACATTTTCGCGCCTATGTTCTTACTCGTCTCTTCCAAAAAACTTCTTCCTATTCTCACCTTCAGGTTTTTGGCTCCCTTTGCTATCCCAACCTCTCATCCTCCATTCCTCATAAACTTGCTCCCCGTTCCACTCCCTACGTCTTTCTCGGCTACCCGGCACAATATCTCGGGTGCCATTGTTTAGACCTTGCCTCACGCAAAATTATCATCTCGTGTCATGTTGTCTTTCATGAAACCTCCTTTCCCTTCTCCGTTGTCTCTCCTCCGTCTCGCTCCACATATGAGTTCCTTGATGACAACACCGACTCACCCCTCTCTCACCTTCCCTTCGACGAGCCGCGGCCACCCTATCCCCATCCCGCAGCCATACCCCCTCGTCCTCCCTCCCACACTCACGGTTCAACTTCGAGCCGGGGTTGGACACCTCAACTCCCGCCCCCATGTCCGCACCTCCCTCCCCTTTGTCCCTAACTCCCGATCCCTCCCCTCCGTCAACACCCCCTCCACCTCCACCAACACCGCCTCCCCCTCCTCCCACCAAACACTCTATGACCATTCGTGGTCAGTCCGGTATCTTGAAACCCAAAAAGATCTTCAACCTCTACACCCCTGTCTCCTCCTCCCAATCTCCCCTTCCCCGCTCCCATGTCCAGGCTCTCAAAGAAAAAACTGGCGGGCTTCCATGCAGTCCGAATATTATACTCTTATTAAAAACAATACTTGGGACTTGGTCCCCCGACCCCCAGGGGTCAATGTGGTTCGTTCAATGTTGCTCTACAAGCACAAGTTCAACTCTGACGGTACTTTGGAGTGCCACAAGGATTGCGTGGTTGCCAATGGAAAATCTCAGCGCCCTGGTATTCATTGTGATGAGACGTTCAACCTAGTGGTCAAGCCTGCCACCATCCGCACTTTCTCAGTCTTGCGTTGTCTCAAGCTTGGCCTATTCATCAGCTCGATGTCAAGAATGTCTTTCTTCATGGGAATCTCCATGAGACGGTGTTTATGCATCAGCCACCTGGATTTCATGATTCTGTGCACCCTGATTTTGTGTGCAGGTTACGCAAGTCCCTCTACGGCTTGAAGCAGGCTCCTCATGCTTGGTATCAGCGATTTGTAAAATCTACGGGTCGCATCGGTTTTAGCAACAACAAATCTGATACCTCTCTTTTAGCATATAGACAGGGTGACAATGTGGCTTTTCTTCTCTTATATGTTTATGACATTGTCTTACAGCTTCCTCGTATGCTCTTCTACAGCAGATCATTGCCTCTCTCAGCACTGAGTTTGCCATGACAGACCTTGGCCAACTTCATTATTTCCTTGGAATCACGGTAAGTCGCAATAACTCTGGGTGTTCCTCTCTCAGAAGAAGTATGCCCTTGAGATTCTTGATTCTGCCCATATGTCCGAATGTAAACCTTGCATCACTTATGTGGACACCAAGTCCAAGCTTGGCCCAGATGGTCCTCCAATTGCTAATCTTACCTTATTTCGCAGCTTGGTAGGGGCCCTCCAGTATATCTCACCTTCTCCCACCCCGACATCTCTTATGGGGTCCAGCAGATTTGCCTATATATGCATGATCCTCGGAAGCTCCATTTCCAGGCTCTCAAGCGCATTTTGCGGTACATCCAGGGCACTCCGAAATTTGGTTTTCAACTCTACCTGGCCATCACTACTGGACTCACTGCCTACTCCGACGCTGACTGGGTCTGCTGCTCGGACTCGCGTCGCTCCACCTCCGGCTACTGCATATTCTTGGTTGATAATCTCATCACTTGGTCCTCTCAGCGCCAAGGTATTGTTTCCCGCTCTAGCGCCGAAGCAGAATAGCGTGGTGTTGCTAATGCCGTTGTTGAGACTTGTTGGCTTCGCAACCTTCTTCTTGAGCTTCAGTGTCCTCTCGCTCGTGCCACCTTGGTTTACTGTGACAAAGTTAGTGTCGTATATCTCTCCACTACTCACTACTCTTGTACAGGGGCAGCACACAAAGCACATTGAGATTGACATTCATTTTGTTCGTGAAAAAGTTGTCGTTTGTCATGTACGGCCTCATGTGTCGTCTAGCTCTCAGTATGCTGACATTTTCACTAAGGGCCTCCCTTCTACACTGTTTTATGAATTTCGATCCAGCCTGAGCGGGAGGACTCAGACTACGAGGGTGTGATAGATATTATAATTAGGAAAATATTGTAAATACTAGATAGTAGGCCCGCTATCTTATAACCTACTGTATAACCTCTCAGTTTATATTGCAAATAATATACAGAAAACCTGCAAGGGGAATTCATAAGATCACAATTATTAGAGCTGTCAAAAGCTGACACGACACGATAACACGACACGAATCGGACACGAATGTGGCGGGTTAGTGTTGAGAGGTTTCGACCCATTCACGAGTAACACGTTTAGTTAAATGGGTTAGGTTAAGGTTGAGATTTCCAACACGAAAGCAACCTGCTTACGACCCGTTTAATTAGAATTGTCAAATTTAAGTTCAAATAATTTGTAACAAGTAAATAATGTAATAGAATCTCACCTAGTTTGAGCATTTTAATACTTTTAGGCTATTGAATGTACACTATATATGGTTAGAACTTTTAATTTAGGTAAATTTTTATGATTTTTCTCATTTTTTAATTAGTTTAAAATATAAGTAAAGATAAATGGGTTAACATGTCATTAAATAGGTAACGCGATTATTAAACAGGTCAGGTGCAGGTCAAGGATTTTCGACACGATTAATAAATGGGTTAGGTTTGGGTCAAGAAATTCTCGACACGTTTAACCTTGACACGAACACGAACACGACACGACCTAACCTATTTGACAGCTCTAACAATTATATGGGGAGGGGGGGACATTTAAAAAATAGGAAAATATGATATCAATATTCGAATAATCCCAAGTTTATTCGCCGCATAATAATAATTTTAGGTTGCAACCTATACAACAATAATCCTAAGTGATTATTTTTGCCACAATTTTAGACCATTACTTAATGGTCGTTTTACCTCGTCAACCTTTAGCACGTAATGGGCTATATTAAACCCCATTTGATTTCTCCATCCCCAATTTACTCGATCCCTTTATCTCTCTTCTCCCAACTCTTAAGAAACCCCAAATAGAATGGAACACTTTAAACTAAAATCACTCAAAAAAATTAAAAACCCTCAAAAGCTATTAAAATCCCCCAAAATTATTCAGTCTATTGGGATTTAATATAACAAAATATGCGCTAAGTGCTAATGGGGTCAAACGATGTCAGTCAATAGTTCATTTTTATTTGTGACATAAAATACCACTTGAGATTATTGTTGTTTAAGTTACAACTTAAGATTATTACTGTAGGACGGATGAAACTTTGGATTATTGACATCAAATTTCCTTAAATATCTTGTGTGAAGGGGGAGAGGAAGGGGGGGGGGGAGATTAAGAACGACAAATACATTTATGGGTTTTAGGCTAAAATTAATTACACGAAAATCAATAGATTTCATTTGTGATACGTTCGTATGCGGGTATCAAGTTCCATATTTGATCGATTCCTACTTGTGGTTAAGGGTGCGGATAGTTCCAAGATTAAAAATAGTAGTTGGAAGGAAATAAATCATAGGGTAACCTTAACATTATTCTCACCCATTGTACAATAGCATTATTATTTCATAGATTACAAAATTCAAGTGGAGAATAAAATGTACTCGTACTAGAGCGCCTAGCTACTAGTAATTTTTTCGTAACATATTGAGTATGATGTGTGGGTGTTTGAACACTTGTTCTCGAATGCATGCATCTCGGTATGGAAATAGGGTGAGTACAGGTAGGTTCTGTCCTGCATGCGCCCTAATTAGGGCGGAAATGGGGGAGCGTGACGTAAGGATGGTTTTCAAAAAGTAAAACCATCATGGGAAAGGGGACGGGGATGGTTTGTGTTGTTTCCAAGTTGAATACCCGCCTAATACCCACCTAAAAATAAAAAAGTGTAAAATTTCTAAATATCAAAATGTATTGACACAATTTGTTTAATTTTTTCAAATGTATCTTAGTTTTGTTGTTTGTAGTAATGACAGAATTGGCACGTTTATTGAGTTTTTTTGTTAAAAATATTATAATTGCTTTATGCGAGTACCAATTGGAGTTAAGGCGGGTATCAGGTGGGTATGGGGAGTGTATTAGGTGGCTATGGGCGGGTATTAGGTGATTGGGGCGACTATTGTTCCCGTCTCATACCCATTATGGTGGGAATGTTTTTTTGAATCTTACCCCATGGCGGGGATGTGGCGGATGAAGGATTAACCGTAGACACGTGGGTATGGGTATGTATATACCTATATCCACCCCGGCTCCGCCCCACCCTATTACCATCCCTACCTGTCAGAAATTGATTCTAACCATCGGTTGAAGTTATGGCTGAGTAGATTCCAGCACACAGTGGCACTGGCAGATGCACCCTTGGCCAAGTGGATTCCATTTTGATTCTAGCACATCGTGGCACTAGCGGATCATCGTTGGCCAATTGGGTTCCATGGAATCCGCTTTGGGCCTATTAATTTTAAAAATCCCTTTATAAAAAGTATTTTAAATTTAGTTTTGAAGATATGTGCTATTTATTAGAAGATAGTGCACCCAGTTGAACTGATTACTAGATTCAGCACTAATCGTGGTACAAAAAGTTCAATGTGACCTGCTATTAAGATTGGCATTGAAAACAATCTCGAGACTAGGTATGCTTGTCAAACCTTTATGAATAGCAACACAATCTCTCAAAATATTAGATGGAGTAATTAATTTCACTTTTCCTATCTTTTTCCTCCCACTTTTTTTACTTTTCACCCTACATTTACTGTATAAATTAATTGTACTACATTACTAGCAAGAAGACCTGACAATTTCACCGCATCTAAGGATACCCGCTCCACCTGCCCCGAATAAATGGGTGAAAACTCCATTCAAAGGGTGCATATTTTCATTTTCGAGAGATAATCACGAGTCCATGCGGAGCACGGAGATAATATATATATATATATATATATATATATATATATATATATATATATATATATATATATATATATATATATATATATAAAGTTCATTTCGTGTGGGCACGCCACGTGGGATGTCACGCAAGCGCCTATATTCATGTGAGGACGACACGTGGATGCCACGCAGCGCCCAAATTCGTGTGGTGATGACACGTATCCTGCCACCTAAGCCACCTATCCAAGTGGGTCAATCATTAATGATCATTATTTGACTTCATAAATACAACATATAAAATAATTATTATAATATTATTCAAACTAAAAAATAAAATAACTTTGGTTACGCAACTTTAAAAATTATAATTCTTACTCCATTAGATCAGGTTCGAAAAATACTTTAAAATGAGATACAGATATACTACGTCCTATAAAATTGGGTTCTTTTTGTGTGAGGACGCCACATGTGAGGGATATGTTTGGAAGATTACATATAGGCGCCACATCGGTATACGTATAAGCTTGCCACATAGCCTAACAAATTATCCATGCGTTTAATACATCATCATTAATATAAATTAGTATACTGTTTCAAAATAGAAAATACATAATTTAAGTTACGTAACTCAAAAAATTATAATCTTATTTCAATAAATTGGATTGAAAACATACTTCAAAATGAGATATATATGTTCTATAAGTTTTCGTAGATGTTAAGTGGATAAGACACGTAGGATAACCATATAAAGTTGAGTCAATTTCGTGTGGGCACGCCATGTAGGACACCACCTTGGAGACTTGATTTCGTGTGGTGATGACACATAAGCGCCACATAAGCGGACACATAAGCAAGTCGTACAAGTGACATTAATAAATGTATCTTCATTATTGACATTAATATAGTAATTCAATATAATATTCATAATTATTAGCCTCTTTGTTTTAAATTAGAAAATAAAATAACTTTGGTTACGCAATTATAAAAAATCTAAGTTTTACATCGTTGCATTGGAAATGAAAAATACTTCAAAATGAGATGTATATGTCCTATATTTAAGCTTATAAAGTTTGACTTTTTCTAGGAAAAGTTTTATGTAGGTTAAGGATAAAATACGTATAATAACCATAATGGTAATACAATAATTGAGTATATCACACTAAAATTGGGTCCTAATTCGAATGGTGATATAAAAGTGAGTCAATTTTATGTGGTCACGCCACGTGAGATGCCACATCAGCGCTCAATTTTTTGTGGGCATGACATGTGGAACGCCACGTAGAGGCCCAAATTCGTGTGACGATGGCGCCTAAGCGGCCACATAAGCAAATCATGCCTCCACAAAGGCAAGCTTTCCACATAACCTAACAACTCATCATCATTCAAGTGTCACCATTAATGCATCACCATTAGTTGGCTTTATTACATAATTATTAGCATATTTTTATATTACCAAAAAAAAAAAAAAAGTAGTTACGTAAGTTAAAGAATTATAAATTCTACTTCAATGGATTTGATTTGAAAATTTTTAAAATGAGATATATATGTCCTATATAAGTTGGGTCCTTTCCGTGCGGTGATAACATGTAGACGCCACATAAATCGTGTGAAAATGACTCGTAGACGCTACATGTGCACAATTTAGCAACATAACTTAACAAATATCATCCAAGTTCAATTCATGTGGGCACGACACGCGTAGGACGCCACGTAGAGGCCCAAATTCGTGTGATGATGACACCTAAGCCGCCTCATAAGCGAAGGTAGCCACATAGCCTAACAACTCATTATCCAAGTGTCACCCATTAATGCGTTATCATTAGTCTGATTTATTACATATTTATATATTAGCATATTAGTTAGATTTAGAAAATATTTATATTATAGCATATTTTTATATTACAAAATAAAATAATTTAGTTAGGTAAGTCAAAAATTTATAAATCTTAGTTCAATGGATTGAATTTGTAAAGAAGTTTCAAAATGAGATATATATGTCCTATATAAGCTGGGTTCTTTTCGTGCGGTGATAACATGTAGACACCATATTAGAGGGAATATTCGTGTGAAAATGACATGTTAGACGCTACATGTGCACAACTTTGCCACATATAGCATAACAAATATCATCTCCAAGTCCCGCATGATTATCATCACTCGACTTTATTATATGATTTATTTCTATATTATTTCAAACTAAAAAAACATATTTTTAGTTATGTATCTAAATATTATAAATCTTACTTCATTAAATTGATTTTTCTTTTTCGTTGTGGAATTTTGAAGTAGGCCTCAAATTATTTTCATAAATTATTCTTTTTTACATTCATTTTATTTTAGATATAGATCGATCTAAAAGGACATTTCATACCAAAAAAATTAAAATAGTCAAATGTAAAATTAGTTATGCAGTATAAAACACGCATGAGATATCACCTAGAAAGTTGAGTCAATTTCGTGTGGCCACGACACGTGGGATGTCATGTAAGCGCCCAAAATCGTGTGGGCATGACACCTAAGATGCCACGTAAGCGCGATGTTTGTATGGTGATGACACGTATGCCGTCACCTAAGTCTCCATCCAAGTGTGTGAAGCATTAATTAATATCATTATTTGACTTCATAAATACAACCTATCATATTTATTATCAAGATTATAAAATAAAATAACTTTTGTTACGCAACTTTAAAAATTATAATTCTTCCTCCATTAGATCAGGTTCGGAAAATACTTCAAAATGAGATACATATGTACTATGTCCTATAAAGTTGGATACTTTTCGTGGGAGGATGACATGTGAGACGCCACATGGCAGGGATATATTCGTGTGAAGATGACACATAGGCGCCACATCGTTATACGTATAAAGTGAGTCCAATTCGTGTGGGCACAACACATAGGACACTACGTAGGAGGTGTAAATTCGTGTGATGATGACCCCTAAGCGCTACGTAAGCAAATCTTGCCACATAGCCTAACAACTCACCATCTAAGTGTCACTCATTAATGCCTTATCATTAGTTGGCTTTATTACATATTTATTAGCATTTTTTTAATATTACAAAATAAAAAAAAATTTAGTTACGTAAGTCAAAAAAATATAAATCTTGCTTCAATGTATTGGATTTGAAAAAATCTTGAAAATGAGATATACGTCTAATAAAAGTTGGGTCATTTCCTGCCAGTGATGACATGTAGGATGACATATAAGAGAAAATGTTCGTGTGAATATTACATGTAGATGCCACATGTGTACAACTTGGTAAAATAACAATAAACGACACTTCTAACAGTACCTTAACTGTTTGACGTCATATGTATTTAACTTGACCATTAATCTTTTATAGCATAAATGAAATTTATTTAAGTGGTACGTTCCTACATGATCTACTTAACTAACCTGAATTGGATTAAACTAAATTGAACCAATAATAAATTGAGAGAATAAAGTCTTAGTATACTCGAAGAAAGATTTATTAATCTTTATCTCTTTTTTTCTTTTTAGAATTTTGATGTACGCTAAAGTTATGTTTATAAATCAATCTTCTTTACATTCATTCTAATTTTGATGTAGATCAATTTAAAGGGATATCTCATACCAAAAATATTAAAATAATCAAATGTAGAATTAGTTGTGCAGTATAAAACAGGCAAGAGGTATCATTTAGGAAGTTATTTTCATTTTCGAGAGATATTCACGAGACCGTGCGGAGCACGGAGATAAAACTAGTTATTAATGTAATCGATCCCTATTTATAGGTAGGGAGTCCTAGTGTTATGGAAACTCTAGATTACACAATCTCTATAATATATCCTAATCTAGAATAATATTCCTAAGAGTACTAGAATAATATTCCCTAACACTCCCCCGCAATCGTAGCGGTAGATGAACGGATGCTATGATTGGAGGTTACAAAAGACATAATTAAAAAACACTATAGTAAACATGGAGATCTTGAAGTTCAACCAAGTATGAAATCTAGCTGAAACAAAACTCTTGTGTTGCCACCCGCTTCATAGCTAACCGTCAGCAAGGGGAAAGAACGCGTCAGCGGAAGACTATAGGATGTACAGAAGCAGATCACGCGATAGCAAAGGTCGGTGCTTGGCAGACGGCGGCGGCAGGAGTGCAGGCGGCGGACAGCGGCGACAAGAGTGCAGGCAGCAAACAGCGGTCGGTGGTGGCAGGAGTGCAGGCGGCGGGCGACAGAGCTTGGGACATGCGAACCTGACGTGATCTGAGTTTTGAGAGTAGGGTAGAAATTAAGATAAAAACTCCATATTTAGTGGTGGACATCAATGGAATTGAATTTAATCTAGGAAACTAAAAACTAAACTAATTTGTGTGGATAGTAAAAAAAAAGGAGTAAACCGCCGGATGGAATATGGTTTAAGATCTCCATCCGACGGCTTAGCGGAAGTTAGGGTTTTAGGCTACAAGGAAAATAGCTGCTCTGATACTATGTGAGAAAATAGAATGTTTGATTATTGTTGATGTAATTGATCCCTATTTATAGGTAGGGAGTGTTATGGAAACTCTAGATTACACAATCTCTATAATATATGTTAATCTAGAATAATATTTTTAAGAGTACTTCCTAAGAGTATTAGAATAATATTCCCTAACAAATACATGTTTAATTTTTACATCTCGATATAGCATACTTAATTTCTACAAAATAGAATATATTGGAGAAATTTGGCAAAAACTGGAAGAAATTGGAGCAGTTGACTTTACTTGTTTTATTCTTTTAATGTAAGTCAAAAAGATAAAAATACGTAACTCATTAGTTACGTTGATTTTTTTATGGTTGATGATATTTATTGTTTCATATGGTATATTGTCTTATTATTGATGGGCATAATCATATGGTAAAGATTTTATATGAGTTGCCTATGTTAGATGATATTATATCTCTCCTATATGGTAAGGTGTCTTGATTCACATGTGTCTAACTTTAGAAAGAAGACCCTCTTCGAATCAGTATGTTTGAAAGATAAATCAATCAAATGCTCTCTCCTTGATTTACTTTATCACTAATTGTGGTTTGAGTGATTGTGTAGAGATTCTTCTTCCAACGGTCAATTGTTTCATTTAGTTCCTTATAAATTGAAGAAAGGCAAAGAAGAGATATACACTTGCAGAATATGAGAGACCTTGCACAGGAGTGACAAAGATCTTTACAATTTCACATTATATCTATCCCATATCTTATCTTTTGAGAGGAGCAGATCAACTTTGAGGAGCCGACTCTTCGCACTTCAACTTCCATATTTGATAATCTCTCTTGTTTAATTGATTTTGATATATTACTATTATTTGTGGTGTAACCTTTTATTATTGTTAGGTCGATTTGGGTAGTGGGTCAACTCGTTAAACCTTATTCATAGGTTGGGTTGAAATACTTGGGTAGTATTATTTTTGTAATCGACTAACATTTAATAAAGGTTTTGCTTGTTGAAAATCCTTCTGGTAGGTCCCGGAGGTAATGGACGTAGGATAACACCAAACCAATATAAATCGTTGTGTCTTGTCTCATTTTATTTTATTTTTGCATTTAAGTTTTAGTTGCATAATTAATTGTTGCCACCCTCGGGACCAACAATTGGTATCAGAGCGGGTCCTTTAATTTGCATCTAGACTTAATCATCTATAGGAAAAGATTATGGCAACATTGAGTATCCTTCGCGGTGAAGGTTATTCAAAACATAGATCTCCATTGTTTTGTGGCTCTAACTTTTATTTTTGGAAAAATCGCATGAAGTTATATTTGCAATCTGAAGACTTTGAGCTATGAAATATTGTTATAAATGGTTGCTTTGTTCCTATGAAAACTGATTATAGTGGTCAAGTGTTCCCAAGGAACCCAATGGATTTACTCCTACTAATTTTGAACGTTTGACAAAAAAACTCTTGTGCTATAAACTTTATTTTTAATGGTCTTGATGCTAATGAGAATAATCGTGTTTCAGCTTGTGAATCGGCCAAGAAGATATGGGAGAATTGGTGGTCACATATGAAGGAACAAGTCAAGTAAAAGAGACCAAAATCAATACGCTTGTCCATGAGTATGAACTCTTTGAGATGAATGAATCTGAAACCATCAAGGACATGTTCATGCGCTTCACCGAGATCACAAACAACCTGCGTTCGCTTAGTAAGACATACACAAATGAGGAGATGGTCGGCAAAATTTAGAGATGCCTACCCCAAACCTGGCAGCCCTAAGTGACCGCAATTGAGGAAGCTCAGAACCTTAAAACTTTAGGGCTTGATGATTTATTGGGAAAACTTATGACAAATGAGATGCGCTTACGTAGTTCTAGTAATGCAGGTTCCTCAAAACATGACAACATAGACTTCAAAGTGAACAATGAGGAAGATGATTCCTCAAGTGATGAATCAGATGTTGAGGAAACTTTGGAGGACATAACAACTATTTTGAGGAAAATCAAAGGGCTCCTACGCAAGGTTGATTCTAGAAAACCAACGGGGAATGATGGTTCCTCAAATTCAGGTAAGGCTAGTAAAGGTTACTTAAACACTAATCGAATCGTCAAATGTTATGCTTGCGAGGAACCCGGCCACATGATGAAGGATTGCCCCATGATTGAGCGAAAATTTGCTAAGAGACGAGGAGAAGAGAAAACCAAGAAGCCTTACAACACGGCCTTTAAACCGCATGGAGAGATGATGACTCAAGTGATGAAGAAAATATTGTAAATCTAGCCCTCATGGCACACCATGCATGATGAATAATCCGATGAGAAGGAGCTAGAAGAAGAGGTAACGAACTCAAGCGTTGGCCGCTAGGACAAGCGGCTATGCCTCTAGGCCAAGCAGCTTGACCGCTTGCCTAGCTGCTGAGCCGCTTGACAAGCGGTTCAACCGCTTGTCCTAGAGGTTCAGTCGCTCGGCCTAGTTGCATGGCGCCTGAACCTTTTCTTGTGGACGACAAAATTGAGTCCCATTCGATTTCCGTGCCAAACCCTGGCAGCTCCCCCTTCTGCTATATAATCAAACCTTAGGGTTCGGTTGAAGAGGTTGGGAATTTTAGAGGTTGACAGTTTCTCTCTCAAGTTGGTCTCTAAGTGTAGACACCAAAAATTGTGTCTATGATAAGTCCTCATAAAAACCGGATGATGAAAGGATTGGATTTTGCTCGAACTTGGGTTGCGAGAATAAATGCTCTGATGATTAGCCCAGTTCATTTAAATTAACCAATGGAAGTCTTTTGTATAGGTGATCCAAACCAGTTGGACTCAATTCAATTGGAGTACAAAACTGAGAGATATGCCTCTTTGAACCTAAGGGCCCGAAAGGGAACCCAAACCCATGAGTCAACCCTTGGTCAAACAAGGAAACTTAGTCAATCTTGCATGGACCCCCTCAGAAAAGCCTCCCCCGCTTAGAAAAGTAGTCAGGCACCTATACGCCGCTCCAGGTCCCAGCGGCCACGCTTGAGTTCAAGCGGTGGCCTCTAGGACAAGCGGCTCTGTCGCTAGGCCAAACAGCTTGACCGCTTGCTTTGCGGCTAAGCCGCTTGCCAAGAGGCTTGACCGCTTGTCCTGCCAGCTCAGCCGCTCGGCCTAGCTGTATGGCAGCTGGATATTTTCTCGCGGACGGCAAATTCGAGGCCCATTCGATTTCCGTGCCAAACCCTGGCAGCCCCCCTCTTCTATATAAACAAACCTTAGGGTTCAGCTGAAGAGGTTGGTCTTTTGGTTGGGAATTTGAGAGGTTGGAAGATTCTCTCTTAGGTTGGACATTAGGTTGACTCTCTCTCTCTCTCTCTCTCTCACATCAAAACCAGAAATTCTGATTCTACTCCTTCTTTAGGTTAGCCCTAGCACCACAAAATAAACCTTCACACTTCATCAAGAGCATGAATTCAAGCAACATAACCCAATAAGTTCATTGTGAGCATCCAGGTAATCCAACATGAGGGTTTTCAATAAATTTTATATTGCTTGTTATTACTAACGAATTTGGTTTATGTGATATGTACATGCATGGCGCGCTTTCGAGCAAAAGGATTTGTATTAAGCCTAATTAATGGATGAATGAATGTTTTAAATTTATTATTTATTGCTTCTTATGTTTAAATTATGCTTTGTTTGTGGATTAGTTGGTGAATTATTTGCTTGTCTTCTAACTCGCAAGTTTTAGCATATTTATCGTTTTCTAGCAATAAAAGCATGTAATTTGATAAATTGTTAAAAGTGGTCACAATAATAATAATTGTTCAACCCATTAGTTAAAACTAGGAATTTGGACAAATTGAACCCTGTTTGGAACCGTAGCATTAATAATTATATTGAATCGATTAGTAAAGGCCGTTGTTGTCAACGGGCGAGTTGGATGCCTAACACCTTCCTAGCTTGTACTCACGCCCCCAAACTCATTTATGAAGTCAATTTCCCCAATAGGGATTGGGGTGCACAGGAATTGAGTTGACGTCTTTCTAGACTATCGACTTGATTCCAAGGTTTCCAAATTACCTTAAATTTGGTGGCGACTTCCGACAATCTTAATCATGTCCTTAGTGCAAAAGGAAAATCTTCATGTGCATTCACACTCAAAGATTCACGAAAACCCGAACAACCGCGCTCTCCCAGGCTGCCCGAAACCCGAAGGCGAGGCGAAGGAAAAAGTGGAGAAAAATTCGGTAGCCTACAGTGGCGACTTCACTGGGGACATGATTAAGAGGGTGTAACTTGAAAATCGGTTCAATGTTATTATTTTTGCTTGGTTCACTACCTTAAGTGTTCTTTATTATTTTGTGACTTGTCATTCATTTATTAAATTGCATTCATTGCATTCATGTGCATGCGTTTGTGCGACTTTCGAGCTTGTTTTTACAAGTTCAAACTAGTTTCTTAGCCAATGGAGTGTGGTGAAGTGCCTTGGTGAGAATCCACTCGATTCTTCTTTGCCAAGAAACATGGATCCCCCCACCTCATGTACCTTCCTACGCATTCGTCCATTTGACGAGTAGGATAACTAGAATACCTCACATTGTCGCGCATCCCGCGGATTGTTGTACATTCTTGATCATGAGTACCTTTTGACTAAAACCCTTAAGCCTACTCCACTGCATGAACTAGAACCAATGCTTTAGGTTGAAACTCAGTCCTATGTCCATGCTAGATTTTCATGATCATGTCATTTGCGTTGTTGTGCTGTTTGCCCATATGTGAACGCAATCTTTGCGTAGTCTTTTTGGTCGTCATAGAATATTAGGTTAGACCTCAATTAGGATCTTTTCCTTTTTTGAGTCTAGATTTTGTCTTAAGATTGAGTCTAGAATCTTTGTTTTTAGGAAACAATATCCTTGAATGTTCTATATGAGGCTCGTTACCTTAGGAAAGTTTTTAATGTTTTATTCTTTCTTTTTTATTTAGGTAGTGAGTTTTAGTCAAAGATCTCGATAATCTCCTCTCTCCTTTTAGTCAAGAGTATAATATCTTTTGCTTTATCCCATATTGAGTCGAGATAATATCTCTCCCCTCTCCTTTTAGTCAAGAGTATAATATCTTTTGCTTTATCCCATATTGAGTCGAGATAATATCTCTCCCCTCTCCTTTTAGTCAAGAGTATAATATCTTTTATCTTCTTTTTCCGCGTCGAGATTTTTTGACCTAAACCCATTACTTTGTTCGCAAGAGTAACTATGTTGATAGAATATTCTAGATAGAGATTCCCCACCTTTGTTTTAAAACTTTTCTTTTGTGGAACTTGTTAGTCTTTCCTTTTCTAAGTCTTATCCGCTGTCCAGGATTGGGAAGAAAACAGTCGGTACGAAAAGTTGGGAGCGCGATCATAGTAATCAACGTCTGGTTAGGAAGCTCGTATTGGAGTCTCCCCCTCCAAGCAAATCTAGGTCTGACGCAGTATTTGTTACTCCCCCTCCATACCGACCACACTGTTCTAAGTTGACCGAGATGGCCGAAGGTGACATGCCACCTCCACCACCTAAGACCACTGATGAGATGTTGGCTGAAATGATGACAATATTGGAAACGATGGACAACCGTGTGACATGGATAGAAAGCAAGGTTAAGGAAGCTGACCCCTTTAACCAAGATGATCCTCCACCTCGAGATGACAAAGTAGAAGAGCTAAGTGCTCAAATTAAGAACCTTGAGTTAGCTCTAACTCAAAACAAGATCATAAGTGACTACATGATCAACGCTGAAGGATATTCCTCTCACATCAAGTGGAAACTCCCACAAAAGTTCTCTATGCCTGAAGTCCCCACCTTCAAAGGGACCGATGATCCAAAAGATCAAATAAGGGCTTTCACCACAACAATGGGCCTCAGAGGAGTAGATCATGACCTCTACATTCATCTCTTCTCACAAACCTTGGACCCCACTGTTAGGACATGGTTATTCAAGCTTGAGCCCAGTCAGATTTAAGATTGGAACGAGGCGTCCAGTTTGTTCCTCACTAGATACTTCGACAAGCTTATCCAACACCCTTAACAAAGGAAGGATCACCTTCATGCCTCCTTTGCCTGTAAGAATGTGTGCCCAGTCAGTTTGATTTTAGCTGTTGTCTTTATTTTCCTGTTATTGTTGCTCAGTGTTGAATGTGTGCTGTGATTGATTGAGCAATGAAAAGGTCCAAATTCTAAATTAGCTATGTATTATAATTGTTTGTTTGCGTGCTCTTTCTTTGGTGCTCACTTAATATGAGTTGGTCAAAATAGGCTTAAATACACAACCCACAGCTACCACATGTTATTGAATTCTTCTTTCTCTTGGTGATAACGGTGAAATTGCGGGATAAGGAAACCAGTAAGTTAGCTGGGTTATGTGCAAAACTGATTTAGTACCTTTTGAGCACCTGATCTGGAACAAGGTTCTTCAGAGGATGGGGTTGTATGATACTGATATCGTTGATGGTTTGTTGATGTTGCTGTAGGTACTGATGTTGTTGTCATGAAGTTGCTGCTGCTCTGCTGCTGCTGTATGAGCGAGGCTGCTGCTACTGCCGTCATGAGCCTTTCTTATCTTGTGTTAATTTCATATCTAAAGCTGCTAACTTAACCATACTCAGGTAAATCTCCTTTTCATTTTTGTTTGTGTGTTGTAATGAGAGAAGTTTTTTTACTTTTAGTTCTATTGGGATGTAGTTTATCGATATGCAGATTACGGAGAAACACCTTGTCATTCTGATTACTAATTAATTAATTATTTCTACTTTTCTTTTTTTAGTTGCATAGTAGCATGTATCTTATTTCGGTCAGAATAAATCACTCATTTTGGTTTCTTCCTGTCAGCTGTTGTAGTTAATTTTGTTTGATTCAATTTACATTCTCAATTAGTCACCAGAAAACTTGAACTATTTAGTCCATGGTGTCATAAAGTATTACATGAAAAACTTGTTGGTGGACAAATAAATGGTTGGTTCTTTAATAAAAGTTGCATATTATATATGGACAAATGCAATTAACTAAAGAACAAACAATACAGAAAATAGACGAGCAATAAGTTTGTGATTTACATCAAATTTAAGAAAATAAAATGATCTCAAGTTGAATTTTGATCTTTGATCTCATGGAGGGTTGGTGTGTTGCTGCGGCTGCTACAGTTCTACTGTGTCTCTGATATTCTAATGCTACTAGTTGCTGGTTTCCGTCATTGGAGCTGCTGATGGTAGAGAGATTGTACATTGCAAGAGGTACACGAGCGCGTCAGCCAATTTCAAGATGTTTCATTATGATCTAAGTAGGTTTGGCTCATTGAAAAAATGTAAGTATAAAGGTTTGGTTCTAGTGTGACAGGAAAAGGTGCTTTGATGCTAGATGAAGAAAATTTTTCAGAAGCATGTGAGGTTATATCGTATGTAAGTTTGCTAATAATGTAGAGTTTGGTGTGTCAAAGATATATGCTCACTATGCTGTCATTATTTAGCTTCTTGCAGCTTGCTGCCATCCTACACTTTTGCAGCGTGAGTGCGTGACAATTGGAACTTGGGTTGCTGGGGGAATTCCAAGTGGAGATCAGATTAGTGGCTTAATTAGCATGAATGAACCAACAAATTTTGTCACTGTTGACCAGTTAATGTTCAGGTACTTCTTTTTCCTTTTCCTTCTCCTTCACAATGTTTGTTGGTTGAATTGCAAATTGCTTCAAATGTAAATGTAAGGCTTCTTTTCTCTGTTTGCTTGTATTTGGATTCTTACTTAGTAACACGTGCGTCCTTCATCTATTTTAGGGTGATTTAATCATGTGCTTTCATATTACGTTCTGTATGCTAGTGGTCGACGATTTCATTGTTTGATTTTATAAACTTCTCATAATCTTGTTCTAGTACTATTTTTGTGAGTCTACCTGCTGAGCAGCCACCCTAAAATACAAAGGCTAACCTAAGTAGTTCAAACCTGTGCAGCAGGTACCGTATAGCATATTATCCCTGAATGTGAATGCAAAAGAATAGGAATCACTTTGGCCATGCTTGCTTATGCCTGAGATGTTGTGCGGTTATGCAATAGCTCATTTTACTTGCTAAAATCTGCTTTTCTAAAGTAAAAATTGAGAACCTTATATGTTGAACCTTCTTACCTTTGTGAATTGCAAAACAAAAGATTGGCTGTGCCTAGTTGCTGGGTGTGTTTGGCTTTTTGGCAATCGTTTTGCTGAAGTGATCTTACTGCCAGTATTGAATTTTCTGCCACATCTTTGTTCTTGTTTGCAGTAGATTAGATTGTCTATGCGTAGTTCCTGGGTTTGTGTGGCTTTCTAGCAATTGTTTTGCTGAAGTGATCATATTGCCAGTGTTGAATTTTCTGCACATAGGTGATGTCAGTGCCTTGTATATTAATGTTTCTCTTATGCTTACACATGAATTCCTTGATATTGTTCCAAACTTGATATTGTTCTATGAGTTATTGAAATTGTTCCTTTACGATTATGCTTGATATGCCAAGTGATTGGTGAAATGGGAATTTTAGCATGCCAATGTCCATAAAGTTTGATAATACATTGATGGAGTTGCTGTAAAAATAATGTATGCTGCTTTATTTTTTGTGCACACACTTGTATACGTGTATGTGTGTCTCTCTGTGCGTGTAGGCACTGCTATCTGTACAGGTTCATCAAGATTTTTCTCTTAATTGTTTCCTATATTTGTTGCTTTGGGACAAGCCCCTTTTACTTTCTATTAGTTCTGTCAACTATGTTTACGTTCGTGAACTTGTGTTTTGTTTTGGATCATATAGAATGTCATGTCTATGCATTAAGGGATTCCGATAAAAGGGGAAATATAGCATGCCAAGACTCAAAACTCGCTCCAGTAGTTGATTGTGAAGTTCAAGATTAGTGGCTTTTTGTGTAATATTTTGTAATGTTTTGTAGTGGTATTGTGGGAATAAATACTTCCCAAATAGTAGTATTCTTTTGAAAATTAATATTTAATTAGTTCGCTTGTCTTTTTATGAATCAATTTTTATTATTGCTTTTCATATATATATGTATATATATATATATATATATATATATATATATATATATATATATATATATATATATATATAGCATACAGAGCTGCAGCACCACGGATGATTGAAAAAAGTGTTGCAGCATTGTTAATCTCAGGTTTCACTGGTCAACTAAAAAATTGGTGGGACAATTGCTTATCCCTGCAAGAAAAAACAGAGATTCTGAACCATAAAGTTTTTCAACAAGACGAACAGAGAAACGTAGCAGACGTCAGTGATGCGTGTGATTACTTAGTAGTCACTATAGCCATGTACTTCATTGGAAATCCAAAAGAAGAAATGACAGCTTCAAAAGTCATTTTAACAAATCTCAGATGTCCAACCCTCAGTGATTAAAGATGGTATAAGGATGTCTTCCTTACGAACGTCTTGAGAAGATCAGACTGTAATGCTTCATTTTGGAAAGAAAGATTCATTTCTGGACTTCCAAAACTATTTGCAGAAAGAGTTCTGGTCAAATTAAAGTCAGAAACGGGATTGGAAGAAATTCCATTCGAAAATATTTCATATGGACAATTATTTGCCTTCATTAAAAAAGAAGGGTTGTCCTTATGCTCAGAACTCAAGATCCAGTCCAAGTATGGGTCAGAAAGAGCCAGATCAAGAAAAGAACTTGGTTCATTTTGTGAAGCCCTCGGAGTGGAGAAAATACAAGCCCCATCTGCTGCTAAAAGAAGAAAACAAAAGATGTTTTCCGATAAACGCACCAGAAGATATTTCAAAACAAGACCAACCTCTTACAATTCTCAACTATACCAACACCCAAAGCAGAAACACAGCTCCAAAAAACAAACCCACAAAAAACCAACCATTGTTAGTTTCAAATGTGGCAAGATAGGCCACAAAGCCAACAGATGCTCCCTCAAGAAAAAGATTAATGAAATCTTTTCTCAAGACCAAGAATTTCAAGGCAAACTCATGGCCTTACTTATTTCTGATGAAGAATCATATGATAGTGAAGCATTCATCAACCAAATCGACAATGAATCCTCAGAAGGTGAATATTCAGATGATGAATCTGCATTAATCTGTCCTACCAAGACGATTAATATCTTTTCATAGAATAAGGATGAAAAAGAATTCATTTTTGACCTTATTCAGAGAATTGATGATCCTGAAACCCAAGCTCAATACCTCCTCAGACTAAAAGAACTTATTGACAAAGATCAACCATCTCCTCCTCAAATTACAGAACCTTTTAGCATCTCAAAAGTTTTTGACAAATACCCCTCACCAAATGTCTTTCGCCAAATTACAGTCAGAGACTTGAAAACAGAGGTAAATTCCCTAAAATCTCAAGGCAAAATTCTTCAAGAAAACATATTTTCTCTAAAAACTAAAGACCTTGAACTTGATGCTAAATTTGCTCTCTTAGATTCAAAAATAACTGATAGTCATCAAGCCTCTTCGACCTCAAATTCTCCCAAACAAACTCCAGAAAATGCCTTAATCCAATCTATATCCCTTACTAAACCTTTAAATGAGGAATTCCTCAGGATAATCAACAAAATATCCTTTCAAAAGTGGTATGTTATTGTTACCCTAATAGTACAAGACTTCCGGATAGATACTGTTGCACTAATTGATAGTGGAGCAGATCAAAATTGCATAAAAGAAGGATTAATTCCTTCAAAGTACTATGAGAAAACTAAAGAACAACTCATGGCCGCCAATGGCATCCCCCTTCATATCAAATACAAACTCTCAAAAGCTACTATCTGCAATGACGGATATTGTTTCAAAAATGCCTTTACACTCACTCCTGATATCAGTAATGATATTATCCTTGGGACTCCCTTCATCACCCAAATTTATCCTTTCTTTGTGAGCCAAGAAGGAATTAGTACCAAAATTATGGGAAGAGTGATCACCTTTAGATTTCTTTCTCCAATAAAATAAAAAGAAATCTCCCAATTACAGAACAACTCTGTCTATAAACAAATTAATCTAATTCAAAATAAAAAATCTCTCATTTGTTCTTTAACAGAAGAAATTTCTTTCAAAAGAATAGATGAACAGCTCCAAAATCCCTCCTTAAAAAGAACAATCTCCATGTTAGAAGAAACCTTGAAACACTTTGCTCAGACCTTCCAAATGCTTTTTGGGATAGGAAGAGACATGTTGTAACTCTTCCTTATGAAAAGGATTTTACAGAGAAAAATATTCCAACCAAAGCTAGGCCTATTCAAATGAACCAAGAACTCTTAGAATTCTGTAAACAAGAAATCCAAACCCTTCTAGACAAAAAATTCATTAGAAATTCTAAATCCCCTTGGAGCTGTGCTGCTTTCTACGTAATGAAACATGCAGAAAAAGAGCGAGGCGTTCCAAGATTAGTTATCAATTACAAACCTCTAAACAAAGTCCTACAATGGATAAGATATCCTATTTCAAATAAAAGAGATTTACTAAACAGACTTTATGACGCAAAAATATTTTCAAAATTTGACCTAAAATCAGGATTTTGGCAAATTCAAATTGCGGAACAGGACCGATATAAGACAGCATTTACAGTTCCATTTGGACATTATGAATGGAATGTAATGCTGTTTGGTTTAAAAAATGCTCCTTCAGAATTTCAACATATTATGAATGATATTTTCAATTCTTTTACTACTTTTATTATCGTCTATATTGATGATATTCTTATTTACTCAAATTCTATTGATCAGCATTTCAAACATTTACACACTTTTTATCAAATTTTCAAGAAGAATGGATTGGTTCTTTCAGCATCAAAAATGAATTTTACTCCAAAAACCTATAATTACCATGACTACCATATGGCATGGCACAGGACCTTTCTTTACCGACCATTCAACCATTCATGGTTTTTCAATTTCAATCACCAAGACTTATCATTTCCTATTTGGTTCTACCACTGGTGGGAATACTTTGGTCCTACTCCTGATATCCTTCCTCCACCAGCAAAACAGGGATGGTTACATTACAAAACAAATACAAAAGGGGAAGAGTATGTTAAACACATATTTTTCCACACGAAATTTAAAGTATCATGGATTTTCTGCTGGAGTTTCAAATATCACCAATATTTCAAATCTCCATTACCATTATCACTAGTTCTCGAATTCAAGATAAAATGGTGGGATCAGTTCGATGTTAGATATTGCTCTATCGACAATGTTCGAAACTGGCTTGAGAATGGGAAAAAAGCAGTATTTGGTTCATCATCTGCTTTTACTATTCAAAAGGACAAAAACAAATCTCCAACACAGTCACAATCAAGTCAATGATCGCTTTCTAAAAATCAGATCAGATTATTCAAGATACTTGAAGTCTCCCCCAAGCTAGCAAAACAATATGTTCAATATTTACAAGAAAAAGGGGATAGTGACGATGAGAAATCTGAGAAATCATTTGAAGGATCCTCAACGCAAATTATGTTAGACTCTCAGGATCCATTTGATTTGTAGACTCAAAAAAAAAAAAAAAAAGGTTTTATCTTTTATATATTCATTGCAGGTTTTTCGACGAGTTAAATTGGCCGACATTCAAGAATGGGAAGATAAGATCCAAAAACAAAAGTCAACGGTTGTATCATTTCAAAGCAGAAGAAAACAACGGCCTAATTTTTGCCGACAAAAACAAGGGCCCAAAATTTACCAATATTTCAAAAAATGGTTGATGCAGATTCAAGACTTAAAGAACGGTCATGATCTTGCCGACATTTCAAGCAAATCAGGACCATTACTTCAAGATAGCTGTTTTCATTCTGGAGAAGAAAGGCTACAACTCAAAGCACTATAAATAGAGCAGAATTCCAACCGAAGAGGGCAGAGTGAATTTTACACTACTACTTCTCTTAGCATGTACTCATAAACTCTCAAATAATTTTCTGTAATCTTTTCAAAGTTCCAAGTTTGTTCTCATCTTCAAGGTTGTTTTAACAGTATTATTTCAAAGTAAGTAATACAAATCTTTGTTATTCATATAATATCTTCTATTATTATTATTATTATTATTATTATTATTATTATTATTATTATTATTATTATTATTATTATTATTATTATTATTATTATTATTATTATTATTATTATTATTATTATTATTATTATTATTATTATTATTATTATTATTATTATTATTATTATTATTATTATATTCTTTATTCTTTATTTATTGTTTATCGTATAATGTTTATTACTATGTTTTGATCCTGGTTTAAGTAGTTGGTATCAGAGCCAAGTTGCGGTAGTGGTTTATTTTCATAATTATCATCTAGTTTTATATCTTTGCATCTAGTGTGCTCGGTAAGCGTTGGTAAACTGAGTAAAGCTGTTGGTCAGCTCAGGCTAGGTGGTCCCAGTATCGGTATTCCCGTCGTGCCCACATTAGAGTTAAGATATCAATTTCTAGGTTGTTCTTATGTTTGTACACCATGGCTGCACGGTTTAGGAACTGGTTTAGTCCAGGTCATAATTCAAAGCAATCTGACATAGTTCAAAGTAGCGAACTTCATGCTCCTATAGATTACAAAAATTGGACAATTCCAGAACAAAATATCGAGTCAATATATAAAATAGGATTAGCTGATTTCAAGACTGCATTTTCAATCAAAACTCATGAAGAAACTATCAGCATCCAAGAAGAATTTCATAGCATTCCTTTATTATCCAATGTTGCTATTCAAGATTATTTAAAAAGTGGATATCGTTATATGCATTATGGTTTAATTCAAGTAGCAGTTAAAGCTCTGGTTCGAGAAGGTATTGATGCTCCTATTTATCTAGCTTTACGTGATAAACGTTTAAAGCATTCTAAAAATTATTTACTTGCTATGATTCTAACAAATATTTGCAATGGCCCTCTTTATTTCAACTGCACTCCAAATTTTTCTATTGATTTAACAAATCCTTTAATTAATGAATCTATGATTTTGGATGTTCATTTAAAAGGTGATGAATTTCACAGTTTGTGCAAAAACTTTGCAATCATTTACCGGATTTATTTTAGACTTATTTCTTCTAATTTAAATCCAAAATTCAAAATGGCTCCTTCACTTAAAGAACAAACAGTGATGTTTCATGTTGAAGCAGAAAGGCCAACCGTTTTTGTCACTAAGAAACTCAACCGGGATAAAATCACTATTCCAGATGAATTTCAAATCACTCAACCACAACCTCCAAGAAACCTTGACAGAAGAGATATTTCTCAAACCATAGAAGACCCTGATGGAACGATTCTTCTTAGATTCAATTCATTTAGAGAAAGACCCTCAACATCAAATGCTTCCGAGAATTATAGAAGATCTTTCTCAGATTGTTCCTATTCAAATCCCATAAACTCATCCTTTAAAGTCAAGTTTCAATCACCACTTCCAAAATGCACACAAAATTATTCTTCTCCATCATCCCCTACATCCACACAAATGAAAGGTGACATCATGGTAATATCAAACACAAGCTTTGAAATTGATCATTCCTTTCTCCAGGAAGATTTTAAATCATCCTCTAACAAAAAAGAAAGAGACTGGTTTAAGTCTAAACCAGTCAAGACAAGATCAAGACAGAATGGTTTAAGGACATTCTGAAAATGCGTGTCAATATTCCTTTCTTTTCATGGTTTATTACATATTCTTCAAAAAATGGAATATACAACCCTTATTCTTTACCCAGCATACAAGTACACACAAACCTCTACAAAAAATGGCACCACACAGACAACCAAGTAACTACTTCCATCCATCCTCCCTTAACCTCCATAAATATTTCAACATCTCATGGAGAAGTTGCTGCGACTCCCTTTAAAAAGGGAAGGGAAGGAGACGACAAGTCAAATGTTTGTCTTGAAAATATCAGAAAGGTCTACCAACAAAACAACTATTCAAACCAGATACTCCACACTATAGCCGGATAAGTAGCTCAAATCTCCACAAATATTGACTCTATAAGACAAAACCCAATAACCTCAAACACAAACTTTCCAAATGATATTTCAATACCACATTTCCAGCCAAGAAGCCTACCCCTAGAAGCTGAGAAATTAGTTATTCTTCTATATAATAGTTTATTGAATAAAATTTCTGAAAGCCTAAACAACCTATCCAAACCAAGTACTTCCAAAATCAATTGCCTTGATGAATGCCAGAACAAGGAAAAAAGTGAATCGTCTTCATCTTCTGATTCTGATAGCCCACAAAAAGTCCAAGAGATAGATTACAACCCAGAAATAAACAAGATTAGATCTTGGAAAACCTCCACAAAAAATTACTATCCAAAACCAACACCTCCAGATATTCAATTTGAAGAAAGATCTCAATTCCAAAGCCGCTCATTTGATGGTCAACGTGTCTACGAATGGAACATAGATGGGAAAGAAGAATATGAGATTATTAATACGCTACAAGAAATGGGATTGGCGAGAATAGCATACAAAGCTGCAGCACCACGGATGACCGAAGAAAGTGTTGCAGCATTGTTAATCTCAGGTTTTACTGGTCAACTCAAAAATTGGTGGGACAATTGCTTATCCCTCCAAGAAAAAACAGAGATTCTAAACCATAAAGTTTCTCAATAAGGCGAACAGGAAAACATAGCAGACGTCAGTGATGCAGTATTTGAACATTGTCGAGCCAGTTTCGAACATTGTCGATAGAGCAATATCTAACATCGAATTGATCCCTCCATTTTATCTTGAATTCGCGAACTTGTGATAATGGTAATGGAGATTTGAAATATTGGTGATATTTGAAACTCCAGCAGAAAATCCATGATACTTTAAATTCCGTGTGGAAAAATATGTGTTTAACATACTCTTCCCCTTTTGTATTTGTTTTGTAATCTAACCATCCCTGTTTTGCTGGTGGGGCAAGGATCTCAGGAGTAGGACCAAAGTATTGCCACCAGTGGTAGAACCAAATAGGAAATGATAAGTCTTGGTGATTGAAATTGAAAAACCATGAATGGTTGAATGGTCGGTAAAGAAAGGTCCTGTGCCATGCCATCTGGTAGTCATGGTAATTATAGGTTTTTGAAGTAAAATTAATTGAAAATTGTTTTTCTTGGAATGGGTTTACCCATTCTCTAGCATTAATGACCTTTTTAATGATGCATTTGGAATAAGAAACAAGGTTTGAGTTGGCCTAGTTCTTCTTGTGGGTGATTGTAGCGGACTTTGAGTCTACCAAAATTAACTCATAAAATTGTTGAGTTTTTCTGGTGTCATCAGTGCACCACTGTGTCATTGGGGAAAAAAATCCTTTCCCCCAAGTGGTTCATTGACTCGACTGGATTTTGTGCTACTGATTTGAATGTGGTTAGAGGAATACGTTCTTGAATTTGTTTGGTGATGTAGGGGCTTGAATTTTGTGTTGGTGTTGTTACTAAGGTTGGTTTTGTATTGGAGATAGGTGTTTTGAGGGCTTGATGATAAGAAATTGGAGGAAATTCTTGTAATATAGAGTAATTGTTTTGAATTGGTACTTGAATATTTGGATGTGGTGCTGTTGCCATTGCATAGTCAGCAGGGGTTTGAATTTTGTTTTGAACTCCCTTCTCCTTTTTGACTTCTTTTTTCTTGCTTCTTGGACTCATCTTGATCACTGTGCTTGTTCTGCAAAAACTCTCTTGTGAGGAAATCTGGTAAGGAATTATTCTTTCCCTGAATGTACTCAATATCGAAATCAAAAACAGAGAGTATAGCTTGCCATCTTGCAAATATTTGTTTTGAAACAAGATTTTGAATATCTTTTTGCAAAACTTCTTTTGCCGATTTACAATCAATTCTTAAAAGAAATTTTTTGTTATAAAGAATATCTTGAAATTTTGAAATATTCAAAACAATAGATAAGATTTCCTTTTTAATCGTGGAATAGTTTTTGTGAGAATTATTCCAGAACCCGGAATGAAATCTTACTAATTGTTCTTCTTTCTTCTTTTCATCTGATAATCGATGTTTCAGAATACCCCCATCTCCTATATCTGAAGCATCTGTTTCAACTATCATGAATGCATGAGGGTTGGGGAGTCCTAGACATGGTAAAGACTTGACTTTTTACTTAATAATTTGAACCAACTTTATATGACTATTATACCATGCAGACAGACTCTTTTGTAATCTTTGAAACAAAGGTGCACACATATGTCTTAATTTTTGGGAAGAAATCAGCAATATAATTAAGACATCCTAGAAATCTTTGAAGCTGATTTTTATCTTTGATTTCATCAGGAAATTTATCTGCGAATTCAATTGCTCTTGCAATTGGTTTTATAGTTCCTTGATAAATATCATGTCCTAAAAATCTTACTTTTGTCTGGAATAATTTCATTTTTGATGCTGAAAGAACCAATCCATTCTTCTTGACAATTTGATAAAAAGTGTGTAAATGTTTGAAATGCTGATCAATAGAATTTGAGTAAATAAGAACATCATCAATATAGACGATAATGAAAGTAGTAAATATCATTCATAATATGTGAAATTCCGAAGGAGCATTTTTTAAACCAAATGGCATTACATTCCATTCATAATGTCCAAATGAAACTGTAAATGGTGTCTTATATTGGTCCTGTTCCGCAATTTGAATTTGCCAAAATCCTGATTTTAGGTCAAATTTTGAAAATATTTTTGCGTCATAAAGTCTGTTTAGTAAATCTCTTTTATTTGGAATAGGATATCTTATCCATTGTAGGACTTTGTTTAGAGGTTTGTAATTGATAACAAATCTTGGAACGCCTCGCTCTTTTTCTGTCTGTTTCATTACGTAGAAAGCAGCACAACTCCAAGGGGATTTAGAATTTCTAATGAGTTTTTTGTCTAGAAGTGTTTGGATTTCTTGTTTACAGAATTCTAAGAGTTCATGGTTCATTTGAATAGGCCTAGCTTTGGTTGGAATATTTTTCTCTATAAAATCCTTTTCATAAGGAAGAGTTACAACATGTCTCTTCCTATCCCAAAAAGCATTTGGAAGGTCTGAGCAAATACCATTTTTAAAGGTTTCTTCTAACATAGAGATTTTTCTTTTTAAGGAGAGATTTTGGAGCTGTTCATCTATTCTTTTGAAAGAAATTTCTTCTTTTAAAGAACAAATGAGAGACTTTTTATTTTGAATTAGATTAATTTGTTTATAGACAGAGTTGTTTTGTAGTTGGGAGATTTCTTTTTGTTTTATGGGAGAAAGAAATCTAAAGGTGATCACTCTTCTCATAATTTTGGTACTAATTCTTTCTTGGCTCACAAAGAAAGGATAAATTTGGGTGATGAAGGGAGTCCCAAGGATAATATCATTACTGATATCAGGAGTGAGTGTAAAGGCATTTTGGAAACACTATCCGTCATTTCAGAAAGTTGCTTTTGAGAGTTTATATTTGATATGAAGGGAGATGCCATTGGAGGCCATGAGTTGTTCTTTGATTTTCTTATAGTACTTTGAAGGAATTAATCCTTCTTTTATGCAATTTTGATCTGCTCCACTATCAATTAGTGCAACAGTATCTATCCGGAAGTCTTGTACTATTCGGGTAACAATAACATACCACTTTTGAAAGGATATTTTGTTGATTATCCTGAGGAATTCCTCATTTAAAGGTTGAGCAGGGGATCTAGATTGGATTAAGGCATTTTCTGGAGTTTGTTTGGGAGAATTTGAGGTCGAAGAGGCTTGATGGCTATCAGTTGTTTTTGAATCTAAGAGAGCAAATTTAGCATCATGTTCAAGGTCTTTAGTTTTTAGAGAAAATATATTTTCTTGAAGAATTTTGACTTGAGATTTTAGGGAATTTACCTCTGTTTGCAAGTCTCTGACTGTAATTTGGCGAAAGACATTTGGTGAGGAGTATTTGTCAAAAACTTTTGAGATGCTGAAAGGTTCTGTAATTTGAGGAGGAGGTGGTTGATCTTTGTCAATAAGTTCTTTTAGTCTGAGGAGGTATTGAGCCTGGGTTTCAGGATCATCAATTCTCTGAATAAGGTAAAAAATGAAGTCTTTTTCATCTTTATTCTGTGATAAGACATTAATCGTCTTGGTAGGACAGATTAATGCAGATCCATCATCTAAATATTCACCTTCTGAGGATTCATTGTCGATTTGGTTGATGAATGCTTCACTTTCAGATGATTCTTCATTTGAAATAAGTAAGGCCATGAGTTTGGCTTGTAATTCTTGGTCTTGAGAAAAGATTTCATTAATCTTTTTCTTGAGGGAGCATCTTTTGGCTTTGTGGCCTATCTTGCCACATTTGAAACAAACAATGGTTGGTTTTTTGGAGTTGTGTTTCTGCTTTGGGTGTTGGTATGGTTGAGAATTGTAAGAGGTTGGTCTTGTTTTGAAATATCTTCTGTTGCGTTTATCAGAAAATATCTTTTGTTTTCTTCTTTTAGCAGCAGATGGGGCTTGTATTTTCTCCAATCCGAAGGCTTCAAAAAATGAACCAAGTTCTTTTCTTGATCTGGCTCTTTCTGACCCATACTTGGACTGGATCTTGACTTCTGAGCATAAGGACAACCCTTCTTTTTTAATGAAGGCAAATAATTGTAGCGTATTAATAATCTCATATTCTGCTTTCCCCTCTATGTTCCATTTATAGACACTTTTACCATCAAATGAGCGGCTTTGGAATTGAGATCTTTCTTCAAATTGAATATCTGGAGGTGTTGGTTTTGGATAGTAATTTTTTGTGGAGGTTTTCCAAGATCTAATCTTGTTTATTTCTGAGTTGTAATCTATCTCTTGGACTTTTTATGGGCTATCAGAATCAAAAGATGAAGACGATTCACTTTCTTGCTTGTTCTGGCATTCATCAAGGCAATTGATTTTTGAAGTACTTGGTTTGGATAGGTTGTTTAGGCTTTGAGAAATTTTATTCAATAAACTGTTATTTGGAAGAATAGCTAATTTTTCAGCTTCTAGGAGTAGGCTTCTTGGCTGGAAATGTGGTATTGAAATATCATTTGGAAATTTTGTGTTTGAGGTTATTGGGTTTTGTCTTATAGAGTCAATCTTTGTGGAGATTTGATCTACTTGTCCGGCTATAGTGTGGAGTATCTGGTTTGAATAGTTGTTTTGTTGGTAGACCTTTCTGATATCTTCAAGACAAACATTTGACTTGTCGTCTCCTTCTCTTCCCTTTTTAAAGGGAGTCGCAGCAACTTCTCCATGAGATGTTGAAATATTTATGGAGGTTAAGGGAGGATGGATGGAAGTAGTTACTTGGTTGTCTGTGTGGTGCCATTTTTTATAGAGGTTTGTTTGTACTTGTATGCTGGGTAAAGAATAAGGGTTGTATATTCAATTTTTTGAAGAATATGTAATAAACCATGAAAAGAAAGGAATATTGACACGCATTTTCAGAATGTCCTTAAACCATTCTGTCTTGATCTTGTCTTGACTGGTTTGGTCAAAAGAAAGAAACTAGTCTATTTCTTTTTTGTGAGAGGATGATTTAAAATCTTTCTGGAGAAAGGAATGATCAATTTTAAAGCTTGTGTTTGATATTACCATGATGTCACCTTTTATTTGTGTGGATGTAGGGGATGATGGAGGAGAATAATTTTGTGTGTATTCTGGAAGTGGTAATTGAAACTTGACTTTAAAGGATGGGTTTATGGGATTTGAATAGGAACAATCAGAGAAAGATCTTCTGTAATTCTCTGAAGTATTTGATGTTGAGGGTCTTTCTCTAAATAAATTGAATCTAAGAAGAACCGTTCCATCAGGGTCTTCTATGATTTGAGAAACATCTCTTCTGTCAAGGTTTCTTGGAGGTTGTGGTTGAGTAATTTGAAATTCATCTAGAATAGTGATTTCATCGCATTTGAGTTTCTTAGGGACAAAAACGGTTGGCCTTTCTGCTTCAACATGAAGTATCACTGTTTCTTCTTTAAGTGAAGGAGTCATTTTGAATTTTGGATTTAAATGAGAAGACATAAGTCTAAAATAAATCCGGTAAATAATTGCAAAGTTTTTGCACAAACTGTCAAATTCATCACCTTTTAAATGAACATCCAAAATCATAGATTCATTAATTAAAGGATCTGTTAAATCAACAGAAAAATTTGGAGTGCCGTCGAAATAAATAGGCCCATTGTAAATATTTGTTTGAATCATAGCAAGTAAAGAATTTTTATAACGCTTTAAACGTTTATCACGTAAAGCTAGATAAATAGGAGCATCAATACCTTCTCGAACCAGAGCTTTAACTGCTACTTGAATTAAACCATAATGCATATAACGATATCCTCTTTTTAAATAATCTTGAATAGCAACATTGGATAATAAAGGAATGCTATGAAATTCTTCTTGGATGCTGATAGTTTTTTCATGAGTTTTGATTGAACATGCAGTCTTGAAATCAGCTAATCCTATTTTATATATTGACTCGATATTTTGTTCTGGAATTGTCCAATTTTGTAATCTAAAGGAGCATGAAGTTCGCTACTTTGAACTATGTCAGATTGCTTTGAATTATGATCTGGACTAAACCAGTTCCTAAACCGTGCAACCATGGTGTACAAACATAAGAAAAACCTAGAAATTGATATCTTAACTCTAATGTGGGAACGACAGGAATACCGATACTGGGACCACCTAGCCTGGGCTGACCAACAGCTTTACTCAGTTTACCAACACCTTACCGGGCACACTAGATGCAAAGATATAAAGCTAGATGATAATTATGCAAATAAACCACTACTGCAACTTGGCTCTGATACGAACTACTTAAATCAGGATCAAATTGACTCTGATACCAACTAGTTAAACCAGGATGAAAACATAGTAATAACTACTTAAACCAGGATCAAAATCTCAAGTAGTTATTTACTATGTTTTGATCCTGGTTTAAGTAGTTGGTATCAGAGCCAAGTTGATCCTGGTTTAAGTAGTTGGTATCAGAGCCAAGTTGCGGTAGTGGTTTATTTGCATAATTATCATCTATTTTTATATCTTTGCATCTAGTGTGCCCGGTAAGCGTTGGTAAACTGAGTAAAGCTGTTGGTCAGCCCAGGCTAGGTGGTCCCAGTATCGGTATTCCCGTCGTTCCCACATTAGAGTTAAGATATCAATTTCTAGGTTGTTCTTATGTTTGTACACCATGGCTGCACGGTTTAGGTTCTGGTTTAGTCCAGGTTATAATTCAAAACAATCTGACATAGTTCAAAGTAGCGAACTTCATGCTCCTATAGATTACAAAAATTGGACAATTCCAGAACAAAATATCGAGTCAATATATAAAATAGGATTAGCTGATTTCAAGACTGCATTTTCAATCAAAACTCATGAAGAAACTATCAGCATCCAAGAAGAATTTCATAGCATTCCTTTATTATTCAATGTTGCTATTCAAGATTATTTAAAAAGAGGATATTGTTATATGCATTATGGTTTGACTCAAGTAGCAGTTAAAGTTCTGGTTCGAGAAGGTATTGATGCTCCTATTTATCTAGCTTTACGTGATAAATGTTTAAAGCGTTATAAAAATTCATTACTTGCTAAGATTCAAACAAATATTTGCAATGACCCTATTTATTTCAACTGCACTCCAAATTTTTCGGTTGATTTAACAGATCCTTTAATTAATGAATCCATGATTTTGGATGTTCATTTAAAAGGTGCTGAATTTCACAGTTTGTGCAAAAACTTTGCAATTATTTACCGGATTTATTTTAGACTTATGTCTTCTCATTTAAATCCAAAATTCAAAATGGCTCTTCAATTAAAGAAGAAACAGTGATGCTTCATGTTGAAGCAGAAAGGCCAACCGTTTTTGTCCCTAAGAAACTCAAATGGGATGAAATCACTATCCCATTTCAAATCACTCAACCACAACCTCCAAGAAACCTTAACAGAAGAGATGTTTCTTAAATCATAGAAGACCCTGATGGAACGGTTCTTCTTAGATTCAATTCATTTAGAGAAAGACCCTCAACATCAAATGCTTCTGAGAATTACAGAAGATCTTTCTCAGATTGTTCCTATTCAAATCCCATAAACCCATCCTTTACAGTCAAGTTTCAATCACCACTTCCGGAATACACACAAAATTATTCTTCTCCATCATCCCCTACATCCACACAAATGAAAGGTGACATCATGGTCATATCAAACACAAGCTTTGAAATTGATCATTCCTTTCTCTAGGAAGATTTTAAATCATCCTCTCACAAAAAAGAAAGAGACTAGTTTAAGTCTAAACCAGTCAAGACAAGATAAAGACAGAATGATTTAAGGACATTCTGAAAATGCGTGTCAATATTCCTTTCTTTTCATGGTTTATTACATATTCTTCAAAAAATGGAATATACAACCCTTATTCTTTACCCATCATACAAGTACAGACAAACCTCTACAAAAAATGGCACCACAAAGACAACCAAGTAATTACTTCCATCCATCCTCCCTTAACCTCCATAAATATTTCAACATCCCATGGAGAAGTTGTTGCGACTCCCTTTAAAAAGGGAAGGGAAGGAGACGACAAGTCAAATGTTTGTCTTGAAGATATCAGAAAGGTCTACCAACAAAACAACTATTCAAACCAGATACTCCACACAATAGCCGGATATGTAGATCAAATCTCCACAAAGATTGACTCCATAAGACAAAACCCAATAACCTCAAACACAAAATTTCCAAATGATATTTCAATACCACATGTCCAGCCAAGAAGCCTACCCCTAGAAGCTGAGAAATTAGCTATTGTTCCAAATAACAGTTTATTGAATAAAATTTCTCAAAGCCTAAACAACCTATCGAAACCAAGTATTTCAAAAATCAATTGCCTTGATGAATGCCAGAACAAGGAAGAAAGTGAATCGTCTTCATCTTCTGATTTTGATAGCCCACAAAAAGTCCAAGAGATAGATTACAACCCAGAAATAAACAAGATTAGATCTTGGAAAACCTTCACAAAAAATAACTATCCAAAACCAACACCTCCAGATATTCAATTTGAAGAAAGATCTCAATTCCAAAGCCGCTCATTTGATGGTCAAAGTGTCTATGAATGGAACATAGATGGGAAAGCAGAATATGAGATTATTAATACGCTACAAGAAATGGGAATGGCGAGAATAGCATACAGAGCTGCAGCAGCACGGATGACTGAAGAAAGTGTTGCAGCAATGTTAATCTCAAGTTTCACTGGTCAACTCAAAAATTGGTGAAAAATTGCTTATCCCTCCAAGAAAAAACAGAGATACTGAACCATAAAGTTTCTCAACAAGACGAATAGGGAAACGTAGCAGACGTCAGTGATGCCTGTGATTACTTAGTAGTCACTAGAGCCATGTACTTCATTGGAAATCCAAAAGAAGAAATGACCGCTTCAAAAGTCATTTTAACAAATCTCAGATGTCCAACCCTCAGTGACTACAGATGGTATAAGGATGTCTTCCTTACGAACGTCTTGAGAAGATTAGACTGTAATGCTTCATTTTGGAACGAAAGATTCATTTTTGGATTTCCAAAACTATTTGCAGAAAGAGTTCTGGTCAAATTAAAGTCAGAAATGGGATTGGAAGGAATTCCATTCGAAAATATTTCATATGGACAATTATTTGCCTTCATTAAAAAAGAAGGGTTGTCCTTATGCTCAGAACTCAAGATCCAGTCCAAGTATGGGTCAAAAAGAGCTAGATCAAGAAAAGAAAAGAACTTGGTTCATTTTTTGAAACCTTTGGAGTGGAGAAAATACAAGCCCCATCTGCTGCTAAAAGAAGAAAACAAAAGATGTATTCTAATAAACGCACCAGAAGATATTTCAAAACAAGACCAACCTCTTACAATTCTCAACCATACCAACACCCAAAGCAGAAACACAACTCAAAAAAACAAACCCACAAAAAACCAGCCATTGTTTGTTTCAAATGTGGCAAGATAGGCGACAAAGCCAACAGATGCTCCCTCAAGAAAAAGATTAATGAAATCTTTTCTCAAGACCAAGAATTACAAGCTAAACTCATGGCCTTACTTATTTCTGATGAAGAATCATCTGGAAGTGAAGCATTCATCAACCAAATTGACAAGGAATCCTCAGAAGATGAATATTCAGATGATGAATCTGCATTAATCTGTCCTACCAAGACGATTAATGTCTTATCACAGAATAAGGATGAAATAGAATTCATTCTTGACCTTATTCAGAGAATTGATAATCCTGAAACCCAAGCTCAATACCTCCTCAGACTAAAAGAACTTATTGACAAAGATCAACCACCTCCTCCTCAAATTACAGAACCTTTGAGCATCTCAAAAGTTTTTGACAAATACCCCTCACCAAATGTCTTTCACCAAATTACGGTTATAGACTTGCAAACAGAGGTAAATTCCCTAAAATCTCAAGCCAAAATTCTTCAAGAAAACATATTTTCTCTAAAAACTAAAGACCTTGAACTTGATGCTAAATTTGCTCTCTTAGATTCAAAAGCAACTGATAGTCATCAAGCCTCTTCGACCTCAAATTCTCCCAAACAAACTCCAAAAAATGCCTTAATCCAATCTATATCTCCTGCTGAACCTTTAAATGAGGAATTTCAAAAGTGGTATGTTATTGTTACCCTAATAGTACAAGACTTTCGGATAGATACTGTTGCACTAATTGATAGTGGAGCAGATCAAAATTGCGTAAAAGAAGGATTAATTCCTTCAAAGTACTATGAGAAAACCAAAGAACAACTCATGGCCTCCAATGGCATCCCCTTTCATATCAAATAGAAACTCTCAAAAGCAACTATCTGTGATGACGGATATTGTTTCAAAAATGCCTTTACACTCACTCCTGATATCAGTAATGATATTATCCTTGGGACTCCCTTCATCACCCGAATTTATCCTTTCTTTGTGAGCCAAGAAGGAATTAGTACCAAAATTTTGGGAAGAGTGATCAGCTTTAGATTTCTTTCTCCCATAAAACAAAAAGAAATTTTCCAACTACAGAACAACTTTGTCGATAAACAAATTAATCTAATTCAAAATAAAAAGTCTCTCATTTGTTCTTTAAAAGTAGAAATTTCTTTCAAAAGAACAGATGAACAGCTCCAAAATCCCTCATTAAAAAGAAAAATCTCCATGTTAGAAGAAACCTTGAAACACTTTGCTCAGACCTTCCAAATGCTTTTTGGGATAGGAAGAGACATGTTGTAACTCTTCCTTATGAAACGGATTTTACAGAAAAAAAATATTCCAACCAAAGCTAGGCCTATTCAAATGAACCAAGAACTCAAAGAATTCTATTAACAAGAAATCCAAACCCTTCTAGACAAAAAACTCATTAGAAATTCTAAATCCCCTTGGAGCTGTGCTGCTTTCGACGTAATGAAACATGCAGAAAAAGAGCGAGGCGTTCCAAGATTAGTTATCAATTACAAACATCTAAACAAAGTCCTACAATGGATAAGATATCCTATTCCAAATAAAAGAGATTTACTAAACAGACTTTATGACGCAAAAATATTTTCAAAATTTGACCTAAAATCAGGATTTTGGCAAATTCAAATTGCGGAACAGGAACGATATAAGACAGCATTTACAGTTTCATTTGGACATTATTTATGGAATGTAATGCCGTTTGGTTTAAAAAATGCTCCTTCAGAATTTCAACATATTATGAATGATATTTACAACTTTCATTATCGTCTATATTGATGATGTTCTTATTTACTCAAATTCTATTGATCAGCATTTCAAACATTTACACACTTTTTATCAAATTGTCAAGAAGAATGGATTGGTTCTTTCAGCGTCAAAAATGAAATTATTCCAGAAAAAAGTAAGATTTTTAGGACATGATATTTATCAAGAAACTATAAAACCAATTGCAAGAGCAATTGAATTCGCAGATAAATTTCTTGATGAAATCAAAGATAAAAATCAGCTTCAAAGATTTCTAGGATGTCTTAATTATATTGCTGATTTCTTCCCAAAATTAAGACATATATGTGCACCTTTGTTTCAAAGATTACAAAAGAGTCCGTCTGCATGGTCTAATAGTGATATAGAGTTGGTTCAAATTATTAAGCAAAAAGTCAAGTCTTTACCATGTCTAGGACTCCCCAACCCTCATGCATTCATGATAGTTGAAACAGATGCTTCAGATATAGGATATGGGGGTATTCTGAAACAATGATTATCAGATGAAAAGAAGAAAGAAGAACAATTAGTAAGATTTCATTCCGGGTTATGGAATAGTTCTCAGAATAACTATTCCACGATTAAAAAGGAAATCTTATCTATTGTTTTGAATATTTCAAAATTTCAAGATGATCTTTATATTAAAAAATTTCTTTTAAGAATTGATTGTAAATCGGCAAAAGAAGTTTTGCAAAAAGATGTTCAAAATCTTGTTTCAAAACAAATATTAGAATGATGGAAAGCTATACTCTCTGTTTTTGATTTCGATATTGAGTACATTCAAGGGAAGAATAATTCATTACCAGATTTCCTCACAAGAGAGTTTTTGCAGAACAAGCACAGTGATCAAGATGTGTTAAAGAAGCAAGAAAAAAGAAGTCAAAAACGAGAAGGAAGTTCAAAACGAAATTCAAACCCCTGCTGACTATGCAATGGCAACAGCACCACATTCAAATATTCAAGTACCAATTCAAAACAATTACTCTATATTACAAGAATTTCCTCCAATTTCTTATCATCAAGCCCTCAAAACACCTATCTCCAATACAAAACCGACCTTAATAACAACACCAACACAAAATTCAAGCCCCTACATCACCAAAGAAATTCAAGAACATACTACTCTAACCACATTCAAATCAGTACCACAAAATCCAGTCGAGTCAATGAACCACTTGGAAGAAAGGATTATTTCCCCAATGACACAGTGGTGCACTGATGACACCAGAAAAACTCAACAATTTTATAAGTTAATTTTGGTAGACTCAAAGTCAGCTACAATCACCCACAAGAAGAACCAGGCCAACTCAAACCTTGTTTCTTATTCCAAATGCATCATTCAAAAGGTCATTACTGCTAGAGAATGGGGAAACCCATTCCAAGAAAAACAATTTTCAATTAATTCTACTCCAAAAACCTATAATTACCATGACTACTTGATGACATGGCACAGGACCTTTCTTTACCGACCATAATCTCATATTCTGCTTTCCCATCTATGTTCCATTCATAGACACTTTGACCATCAAATGAGCGGCTTTGGAATTGAGATCTTTCTTCAAATTGAATATCTGGAGGTGTTGGTTTTGGATAGTAATTTTTTGTGGAGGTTTTCCAAGATCTAATCTTGTTTATTTCTGGGTTGTAATCTATCAAGATCTAATCTTGATACGAACTACTTAAATCAGGATCAAGTTGACTCTGATACCAACTAGTTAAACCAGGATCAAAACATAGTAATAACTACTTAAACCAGGATCAAAATCTCAAGTAGTTATTTACTATGTTTTGATCCTGGTTTAAGTAGTTGGTATCAGAGCCAAGTTGCGGTAGTGGTTTATTTGCATAATTATCATCTAGTTTTATATATTTGCATCTAGTGTGCCCGGTAAGGCGTTGGTAAACTGAGTAAAGCTGTTGGTCAGCCCAGGCTAGGTGGTCCCAGTATCGGTAATTCCGTCGTTCCCACATTAGAGTTAAGATATCAATTTCTAGGTTGTTCTTATGTTTGTACACCATGGCTGCACGGTTTAGGTTCTGGTTTAGTCCAGGTTATAATTCAAAGCAATCTGACATAGTTCAAAGAAGCGAACTTCATGCTCCTATAGATTACAAAAATTGGACAATTCCAGAACAAAATATCGAGTCAATATATAAAATAGGATTAGCTGATTTCAAGACTGCATTTTCAATCAAAACTCATGAAGAAACTATCAACATCCAAGAAGAATTTCATAGCATTCCGTTATTATCGAATGTTGCTATTCAAGATTATTTAAAAAGAGGATATCATTATATGCATTATGGTTTAATTCAAATAGCAGTTAAAGCTCTGGTTCGAGAAGGTATTGATGCTCCTATTTTTCTAGCTTTACGTGATAAATGTTTAAAGCGTTATAAAAATTCATTACTTGCTATGATTCAAACAAATATTTGCAATGACCCTATTTATTTCAACTGCACTCCAAATTTTTTGGTTGATTTAACAGATCCTTTAATTAATGAATCTATGCTTTTGGATGTTCATTTAAAAGGTGCTGAATTTCACAGTTTGTGCAAAAACTTTGCAATTATTTACCGGATTTATTTTAGACTTACGTCTTCTCATTTAAATCCAAAATTCAAAATGGCTCTTCACTTAAAGAAGAAACAGTGATGCTTCATGTTGAAGCAGAAAGGCCAACCGTTTTTGTCCCTAAGAAACTCAAATGGGATGAAATCACTATCCCATTTCAAATCACTCAACCACAACCTCCAAGAAACCTTAACAGAAGAGATGTTTCTTAAATCATAGAAGACCCTGATGGAACGGTTCTTCTTAGATTCAAGATGATCTTTACAATAAAAAATTTCTTTTAAGAATTGATTGTAAATCGGCAAAAGAAGTTTTGCAAAAAGATGTTCAAAATCTTGTTTCAAAACAAATATTAGCAAGATGGCAAGCTATACTCTCTGTTTTTGATTTCGATATTGAGTACATTCAAGGGAAGAACAATTCCTTACCAGATTTCCTCACAAGAGAGTTTTTGCAGAACAAGCACAGTGATCAAGATGTGTTAAAGAAGCAGGAAAAAAGAAGTCAAAAAGGAGAAGGAAGTTCAAAACGAAATTCAAACCCCTGCTGACTATGCAATGGCAACAGCACCACATCCAAATATTCAAGTACCAATTCAAAATAATTACTCTATATTACAAGAATTTCCTCCAATTTCTTTTCACCAAGCCCTCAAGACACCTATCTCCAATACAAAACCAACCTTAATAACAAGACCATAACAAAATTCAAGCCCCTACATCACCAAACAAATTCAAGAACATATTACTCTAACCACATTCAAATCAGTACCACAAAATCCAGTCGAGTCAATGAACCACTTGGCAGAAAGGATTATTTCCCCAGTGACACAGTGGTGCACTGATGACACCACAAAAACTCAACAATTTTATGAGTTAATTTTGGTAGACTCAAAGTCCGCTACAATCACCCACAAGAAGAACCAGGCCAACTCAAACCTTGTTTCTTATTCCAAATGCATCATTCAAAAGGTCATTACTGCTAGAGAATGGGGAAACCCATTCCAAGAAAAATAATTTTCAATTAATTTTACTCCAAAAACCTATAATTACCATGACTACTAGATGACATGGCACAGGACCTTTCTTTACCGACCATTCAACCATTCATGGTTTTTCAATTTCAATCACCAAGACTTATCATTTCCTATTTAGTTCTACCAGTGGTGGGAATACTTTGGTCCTACTCCTGAGATCCTTCCCCTACCAGCAAAACAGGGATGGTTACATTACAAAACAAATACGAAAGGGGAAGAGTATGCTAAAAACATATTTTTCCACACGGAATTTAAAGTATCATGGATTTTCTGCTGGAGTTTCAAATATCACCAATGTTTCAAATTTCCATTACCATTATCACTAGTTCGCGAAATCAATAAAATGATGGGAACAATTCGATGTTAGATATTGCTCTATCGACAATGTTAGAAACTGGCTCGAGCATGGGAAAAAAGCAGTATTTGGTTCATCATCTGCTTTTACTATTCTAAAGGACAAATACAAATCTCCAACACAGTCACAATAAAGTCAAGGATCGCTTTCTAAAAATCAGATCAAATTATTCAAGATACTTCAAGACTCCCCCAAGCTAGCAAAACAATATGTTCAATGTTTACAAGAAAAAGGGGATAGTGACGATGAGAAATCTGAGAAATCATCTGAAGGATCCTCAACGCAAATTATGTTAGACTCTCAAGATCCATTTGATTTGTAGAATTAAAAAAAAAAAATACGTTTTATCTTTTATATATTCATTGCAGGTTTTGCCACGAGTTAAATTGGCCGACATTCAAGAATGGGAAGATAAGATCCAAAAACAAAAGTCAGCGGTTGTATCATTTCAAAGCAGAAGAAAACAACGACCTAGTTTTTGCCGACAAAAACAAGAGCCCAAAATTTATCAATATTTCAAAAAATGGTGGATGCAGATTCAAGACTTAAAGAACGGTCATGATCTTGCCGACATTTCAAGCACATCAGGACCATTACTTCAAGATAGATGTTTTCATTCTGGAGAAGAAAGGCTACAACTCAAAGCGCTATAAATAGAGCAGAATTCCAACCGAAGAGGGCAGAGTGAATTTTACACTACTACTTCTCTTTGCATGTACTCATAAACTCTCAAATAAGTTTCTGTAATCTTTTCAAAGTTCCAAGTTTGTTCTCATCTTCAAGGTTGTTTTAACAGTCTTATTTCAAAGTAAGTAATACAAATCTTTGTTATTCATATATTATCTTCTATTTTATTATTATTATTATTATTATTATTATTATTATTATTATTATTATTATTATTATTATTATTATTATTATTATTATTATTATTATTATTATTATTATTATTATTATTATTATTATTATTATTATTATTATTATTATTATTATTATTATTATTATTATTATCTTCTATATTGTTTATTGTTTATCGTATAATATTTATTACTATGTTTTGTTCCTGGTTTAAGTAGTTATTACTATGTTTTGATCCTGGTTTAAGTAGTTGGTATCAGAGCCAAGTTGCGGTAGTGGTTCATTTGCATAATTATATCTTCTATTCAAATCCCATAAACCCACCCTTTAAAGTCAAGTTTCAATCACCACTTCCAGAATACATACAAAATTATTCTCCTCCATCATCCCCTACATCCACACAAATGAAAGGTGACATCATGGTAATATCAAACACAAGCTTTGAAATTGATCATTCCTTTCTCCAGGAAGATTTTAAATCATCCTCTCACAAAAAAGAAAGAGACTGGTTTCTTTCTTTTGACCAAACCAGTCAAGACAATATCAAGACAGAAGGGTTTAAGGACATTCTGGAAATGCGTGTCAATATTCTTTTCTTTTCATGGTTTGTTTCATATTCTTCAAAAAATGGAATATACAACCCTTATTCTTTACCCAGCATACAAGTACAGACAAACCTCTACAAAAAATGGCACCAAATAGACAACCAAGTAACTACTTCCATCCATCCTCCCTTAACCTCCATAAATATTTCAACATCCCATGGAGAAGTTGCTGCGACTCCCTTTAAAAAGGGATGGGAAGGAGACGACAAGTCAAATGTTTGTCTTGAAGATATTAGAAAGGTCTACCAACAAAACAACTATTCAAACCAGATACTCCACACTATAGCCGGACAAGTAGATCAAATCTCCACAAAGAGATAGATTACAACCCAGAAATAAACAAGATTAGATCTTGAAAAACCACCACAAAAAATTACTATCCAAAACCAACACCTCCAGATATTCAATTTGAAGAAAGATCTCAATTCCAAAGCTGCTCATTTGATGGTCAAAGTGTCTATGAATGGAACATAGATGGGAAAGCAGAATATGAGATTATTAATACGCTACAAGAAATGGGAATGGCGAGAATACCGATACTGGGACCACCTAGCCTTTGTATATATATATATATATATATATATATATATATATATATATATATATATATATATATATATATATATATATATATATATATATATATATATATATATATATATATATATCCAAATTTTTTCCACGCTTTTGAGCGCAATAAAAGAGTTCCCGCCATCAAAATACATGGAAAGCACCTACAAAAATATGATGTTTGAAAGCATGGAGAAAACAAACTTACCACACATGAATGTGTGGAGAAAAAAAACATTCGTCTACGCATAGAAGCGTAGCTATAAAAAAGCGTGGTAAATTATCCACATTGATTTTAGTCACGCTTTTTGAAAGCGTGGTAAATATCTTTTCCACGCTTTTAAGTGTGGTAAACCAGCGCCTTTTAGCGTGGTTAAATAGCATTTTTGTTGTAGTGTCACCATGGCCGTTCTCTGCGTGGGGCATTAACATTATTGGAAAAATCTCCCCTACAGGAAAAAGAGGCCATGAATACATAGTAGTCACGATAGATTATTTCACCAAATGGGTTGAAGCTCGTTCGTATGCAAGAATAGCGTCAAAGCACGTGGCAAAGTTCATACATGATAACATTATTACCAGATATGGAGTACCCCACCAAAACATAGGTGATCACGGGACCCAATTCAAAAAGGATGTTGCCGAACTTTTTACTAAGTTTAAAATTCAACATCGACAGTCTTCACCTTGTAGGCCATAAACGAATGGAGCCGTAGAATCCGCAAACAAGAACGTGAAGCAAATGATAGCCAAGATGACGGAAAACTACGAAGATTGGCCCAACAAGCTACAATTCGCCTTATGGGGGTATAGAACCACTATTCGATCCTCAACAGGAGCAACGCCTTATTCTCTAGTATATGGAATGGAGGCGGTACTCCCAATCGAGGTTGAAATCCCTTCCTTAAGGATAGCTTTGGAAAGTGAATTACCAGAAGTAGATTGGGTCCGGGGCAGGTATGACCAGTTGGCCTTGCTAGATGAAAGACGACTAAATGTCCTACATTACGGTCATGTCTACCAAGCAAGGATGGCAAGACACTTTGATCAACGATTCAAGGCTAGAGGACTAAAAGAAGGAGACTTAGTCCTAAAAGAGGTAAGACCAATTGTAGTCGACCCTCGGGGAAAGTTCAAGCCTAATTGGGCCGGCCCATACATTATCAAGACGATATTATCCGGTGATGCGATAAAGTTAATGGATTTAGACGGCAACGAGTTCACTCAACTCACAAATATGGACCAACTTAAGCGATTCTATGCTTAAAATATTAAATCTTTGAGAGAGCCCACAAAGGCACCAAGTCCAAGTCAAAATCGGTCATACCCGTCCACCCTGGGCCCACGACCGAAAAAGAGAAGAAAAAAAAAACGAGATTTGATTTTACGAACTACATTGGCCTGATTCCGCATGGATATGTAGGTAACCCATGTAACTTGGGCCCAACTACTTTAACAAAATAAATCTCTAAGAGAGTTTTAATCCATTCGCTTAATGCGAAAATAAGCAAGTCTTTCATTAATATGGCTAAAGTCCATTACATGCTCTAATAAAAGAAAAGAGTGCAAAAATAATAAATAAATAATAAAAGGGCAATTCTAAACTACATCTACTTGGGCATGCAAACCCGTTATTTGAATTATACTACTAAGCAAAAAAGAATAAGACTTGATAAACGACTAGAGGTGGACTACTCCTCCTTGTCTTTAACTTCGGGCTCTTGGACGGGCTCGCTAGGCTCATCAAGTTCCATTCGTTCTTTTGGAGCCCATCTTTCCCTACCATAGCTAGAAGAGGCATCGTGATCACTGAGCCTAATTGGAGCTACTTGCTTGGCCGAGTGGGCCGGATTCTTCCTCTTTTTAGATTGGGCCTTTACCTTGCCTTTTCCCTTACCCTTAGTTTGGGGCTTGGACGGCTTAGCGGGCCTATCAATGGGAGTTATCCTTACACCGCTTGGTTCATCATATTTGCGGGCTTTGAACAACTCCCTTTCCTCTTCTAGGAGCCTTCAGTTGACTTGGTGATCACCACTCCAAATCCATTGCTCGTAAAAGATCGTCAACCCATGAGATTGTGGAAATTATGGTTTAACCCATATTTGACGACGACTCCAATATCGTTCCCAATGGGACACTAAGGAAGGAGTCAAGGGTCGCTGACGAGGGCACACGCAGCTTACATTCGGAATTCTCTGTCGTAAACCATATTGTCGCAAAAGACGATTCGGCAAAAAGGAAGTCAAGGTGCGTAAGCCTACTATCCGGGTGACGGGCATATATTCACTACATCCTACGATTTTAGTGGTATGCCACCACGGAATGAACCAACCCATTTGGGTTTTGGCGTAAAAGAATTCCAATCATTCCTCACGGGAGGATAGGGAAAAGTGTCGACGTCTCGACAGAAGTTGCTTGGGAAGATACTTTCGGGTAGCTATTGAAGGCATTTCAAAGATATTAAGTCTCTCTTGAAGCCATATCTACGCAAAAACAACAAAAGAAAATTCAAGTCAATACAAGATGAGAATTTCACCAAATAAAGTTAAATCCACAAAGATTAACGCTTTATCACAAAACTTACTTGAAGGAGTGAAGGGCTCCCGGTAAAGGACTCTTAAGGATTACTCTTGAGCCTATCTAAAGCACGGATTGTCTCTCCCACGATCAAGTGCATAGGAGAGCTATCCCATTGAATTTGCTCGGTCACCCTAAGAAGGCAAGATTTGCCCCTATTGATGGTCATCTTCTTTTCGGAGGGAATAAGAGCATCTTCGTTACCACCAAAAAACAAATAACGATGGAGGAGACAAAAAACAAAGGCACGCTTCTTGTACCTCATATCCATCGCATATTGGGCCCTAGAGGTGAAGAAAGTCACGAGTTTTGCAAGATCAACATCCTCACCATGAAGCACTTGACCTACTTTACGCGGAGACAACCCGAGGACCTTTGAAAATCACCAACAAAAGCGTTCCCCAAGTAAGGAATGGCGGGAGGGCTTTCGGTTGGAAAGCCAATGATATATCAGAGAACTCCTCCACCAACGGGCACATCTCATGAGCACCAAAACGGAAAACATGGAACTTTGGGTCCCAAAACTCAATGGAAGCATGAAAAAAGTCCCACAAAATCTTAACTTATTTGAGGTGAAAGAAGGCATTAAGACGGAAGGGGGTAAGCTCTAATCTCTCCTCTACCGTCATGGAGGCCAACCAAGCATCAAAGGCATCATCAAAGTTCACCATTGTTAAGATTAAGGATTTTCTCTCAAGGAATTTTCTCTCTCTAAGGGCTCAAAGTAAGTGGTAAGAAGAGAAGGAAACCCGACTAAATAGAGGTCACGGTTGGATTCTCTTCGAAAAATTAAGGAAATTTCAGAAAACTGAAGAAAAATGGGCCAGGCGGCCTCTCAGCTAGTCCGGACGGCTTAGCCGTTAGGACAAGTGACTGAGCCGCTCCAGCCAGCCGCATGACCGCTGGGACAAGCGGTAACCGCTAGAGCTCTAGCACAGCCGCTAGGAGCTCTAGCGGTCACCTTGTATAGGCGCCTGGTGTGCTATTTCGCGAGAGGCCTCTCTCCACCCGACCCCACCGCTTGACTGAGCTCTACTTTCCTAATCCTCACTTGGACAGATTTTGGAAGCCTTTCCTTAGATTTTTCTTACCTTAAGTTTGGCTTTTGCCACTTTTCTATTTATTCCCTTTTTATTTTCTTTCCTTCGTCTTATTTTGATTATCAAGTTCCACTTTTATTCCTTTTATTTTCTGATTCTTTCTTTATTTTTCCCTTTTAATTATCGTTTCCTATTTTCTTCTTCTTTATTTTATTTTATTTTTAGGGGAAGGGGTACCCCAAATGTGCTAAATTCTCGGAAATCCTAAATTCTCGAATGTCGTGATTTGTGATTTCCCATTCGGAAATTAGATGATTAAATTCACATATGGGCATTTGCATGATATTTTTGTGTGTGAATAAAATGTAATATTTATAGTAGGTTTAACACAAGCCCGAAAGTTCGAAATGCAGTACAACAAATATCACTGGCCATCTTCGCCAGTACTCGGACCCGCCTGAGACGACTCTTCGGGTCCACTCGATGATGGAGCACCTGAAAGACCGGGCTGAGACATCGCCCAAGCTCTAGTGTCAAAAGCAAATAATGAACCCGTCAAGTAAGGGGGATCCAATGAATGACGCGGTGGCTCCGACATGCCGGGATAGCTGCCATACCCTGTACTCTCTTGACTCCAAGAACCCCCTGGAGGGACTGGAGGATACATGGGCATATGATAGCCCGGATACCCCATAAAGGGAGGTGGTGCAGGCCACAGAGGAAGATAAGGCACTTAGGGCGGGTTCCCCGTATCCACTCTAGCTTGAGGCGTCCCCAGACGCACCTCCGTACTCTCCGACCTAGGAGGAGGACACTGCGGTGTAGACACCGACTCTGAAGCACGAAGAACGGGAGGCCTTGCAGGCCTCACCATAGGAACAGGCTGCGAAATGAGCTCAAGGTCAGAAAATTACAAAAAGTCAAATCAAGCACTATTACTTGAAATGAACATACCTCTCGAACGTCAGACAGACGACTCGTGCATACACTTCGAGACATGAATTTGTAAATCAAATTCTAAAAGGCATGCATGCCTCTATAGATCTTCCGTGTCTCACCAGCATCCAACTGTGCACATAAAGAAAAGAGTCAATATAAATACAAAGGAAACATTGCAAATTACAATGGATTCTCACTTACCCCCCCAACAACCAGCTGGTAGAGGCAATCCCTCAACCTCCTCACCAGGACCACGAAACTCAAGAATCAGTATAACCCTAGGAGACCCGTCCGCTCCTGTATAACTCACCGACATGGTAGGAGGACTAGGACGCGGAGAAGAAGCAGTCACATGAGACGACGAGGAACTCGCAGCACTCTGCAAAGACTTAAAGATATTAGACACATTTCTAAATTTCCAAACGAAATTAAGAAACATAGTACATTACTTACCGGGTCGGTAGAAAAGTTGGGGCACAACCGAGCCTCAACAAAATCAGTATATGCCACCATGAGATCCACCTCAGGATTAGCCGGAAGCAAATACTCAAGGGCATTCACCCCAACGGCAGCCATCCTCACTTGCTCCACGGTAAGGTGACGAACATAAAGCATAGAATCCGGAGGATCCAAAGGAATCCTCGTAGCCGGAAGGTCGGAGAAAGTCTGCCTAATAATTCTCTCTCCCAAAAACCACTCAAAATCGAAAGGACCCTCAATAAGGTTCCTTCTCTGGTCGTACTCCCGAGCACCCAAAAATCTGTCCGAGAGACCCGGGAGGTAATCCGTCAAGGGGAACCAGTCGACCTGTAAAAGCAAAGGAATAAGCACACAAAAGGATGAAAAGTACGATAAAAGCACAAAATATGATCAGTTACAGCTTGAGCGGTCAAGGGATATATCGCCTCCCTAAGGGTGTGCAGCATGGTAAATGGGCAAGACGCCCGTCCCCTCCAGGTCTGCATCACTGGAAAGGACAAGTCCCCTGTCTCGAGAAGAGGGGCAAGGTCGGAGAAATGCTCATAAAACAAAATCTAAGACATGCAAAGCACATGGATTAGGCACAAGTTATGAGTAAAAAGCCAAATACACAAAGTAAAAGAAGGGCAAAAGGAAATTACCTCCATAACCTTCCAATAACCGACTAAGGAGACGAGAGACGCGCCCTCCTCTCCACTAAGGCGGGTGGACTGCCTCAAGCACCAAAGAAGACAAGAGTATGCGGGAAGACCCCAATTCTACTCCACAACTCTGTCCAAATCCCGCAAGCACGGGAAATAGCGAACATGGTACCTACTAGCTTTATCCGAAAAGAAGGAACAGGCTAGAACATAGGCCAAGAAAAGGCAAGCGTGCTGCTCCGCCGTGACCTTCTTCAACTTCCTCAGGTTGGTCAAGAACTGGACCATAACGTCATTCCGGCCATACTCCCTACCATCCCAGTTGGCCCCCAAAAGGCCAAACATCTTTACCATGTCATCCCTACTCACATCTCCATAAGTGAGAGGGATACCGGTGCAAGGGAGCCCGGAAATGAGACCGAAATTGAAAGGGGTGATCATGATCTCACCCATAGGAAAATGAAAAGTACTGGTAGTATCCCAGTACCGCTCCGCAAGACCTCTAACGAGCAAGCGGTCGGAGCGCTCAGCAGAAGGGATGGACGCTAAAAAGTGACCGAAGTCACAACGCTCCACAATAACGTTGACCGCAGGAGTCACGTACCTACGGGCTTTCTCGATACCCGAAAGGCTACCGTAACCCCGCATGGTAATGTCGACATCCTATACAACATAATAATTGCAAAGACAATTAGCTAGGTGATCCTAGTAACAACTACCAGTCTCCGGTTTAGCCCTAAATTTTTACAACTCGTAAAATTTAGCATTTTAGCTAAACCAATATGACAAGAGCGAATTTTAAAGAGAACAAATTTCACACAAGTTTATTCTCCACAAATATACTCAAAAACCCATTTACCACCATAACAAAAAATAAACTTCACCCAAGTTTATTTTCACAAAAAGTATACATAATAATTGCAACGAGAATAAATTTCATACAAGTTTATTTTCCACCATTAAAGATGAATTTCACGCAAATTCATTCTTCACATGCAAATATATATGATACAAGAAACCTACGGGAATTCACAAATTAGCAAGAAAAATAATTTCACGCAAATTGGTTTTTCCACATTTAGCTATACTACAGTTCTCAACCTAAAAATTCTATGTTTGCCTACACATGGTTTTATAAGTGTAAAAGAGCAAAGGAAAAAAAAACGACATACCCGACATTTGGTACCAACAGTAACCAAATGCTCCTTCTTCTTGAAAACAAGATCGCTGGGCTCCCAACGATCGGTAGGATGAAAATCACTACGAGTGAACTCGTCCTAGACTAACCGGTGCTCACCCACCCGGTGATGGGGTATACCGGAAACGAAAACCCGAGTGAAAACATTGGGGGCCTAATGAACAACAATCTCTTGCTCCTTCCTTTTCCTACCTCCTTTAAGTTTAGGAGCCATGGATGAAGAGCAAAGCAAAAATGGAGTTTTTGGAAAATTGAGTGAAACTCACAAAACTCACAAATTCACACAATTTTGAGTTTTGTCACTCAAAAGCACAAGAACAACTAACAAAATCAAGCGCTACTAAGAATTTGAGCAAGAAAACCTCAAGATTTGGAGCTAGGGGCTTTGATAGAGGTTAAGATCTTTGAAGAGAAAAATGGAGGAGAGAGAAAGGAGAAGGCAAAATGGGGAAGATGACCCATTTCGGCCTCCCCTTTCCTTTTATGCACACCCACGGAAAACCTTATAGCCGGTCAAACCACTTAGGTGGACGGTCAGACCGCCTAGCTGGCTGTTAAATTCACATGAAAAGTTGGTTCAACCGCTCCACCAAGGGGTTTAGACACTCCACCTAGCGGTTTGACCGCTTGACGTGGCGGTTTGACCGCCTGACCCACTCTTTCCCGTATGACGTTTTAAGAGCCATTGGCTCAAAATCAGTGGGCACCACGCGAGGTCCATAGCAGTTATTTGCGCGCCAAAGTTTGTTTATGAAAACAGGACTACTTTGAACCCACATGTTTCTACATTTATACTCGACCAAATGGCATGGGCTCGCACCCGACCTAAGGTCTCAGCAACATTTTATTACCCTTTACAATAACATTTACTACCCATCTTAAATCTAACGAATTATTTTTATTGTGTAACCTACAGCACAGGGTTCCCCTTCGACTGATAATCGAAGGACGTTTATTGTTTGACCTACAGCACAGGGTCACCCTTCGACTAAAAATCGAAGGATTTCTTATCATTACTCTTATTTCTAACGAAATACTTTTTAGGGGAATTCCAATTGGTGCCATTTTACTATTGACTTGTCCAACTGGTGCCCCAAACACAGAAAGAAGTCCGGTCCGTGCCCATTTAAAATTTAAAATATCCATTCCGTCTCCTTATTTTTTCTTTTCCGTTACAAAGTGATGACTTGGCTATGGTTAAGTAGTTTGGGGTTGTTGGGCTTCTTTTTCGAGCAAAATATGCTGACAAAATTGCCCCTCTTCTTTTCCCTCCCATTTTTTGCTCAATTTCCCCCCAAAAATGGCACTGACATTATAAAACCCCTCATTTCTTCCAGCAAACAATGCCCTAATATCCAGCAAATTCAACGAACAAATACTCTTCCAGCAATTCAACAAATTGAGCTAGTTGAGACCAGAATTATCTCACACACAGATGCGAAATTCAGAATCAGTAAACAACAAATACTCAGCAACTATAAGGCCTCAACGCAGAAACAACAATGAGCCCGACAACTTCTATTTGCCATTTCACACAAACGAAACCAAAAACTACAGCAAAATCGCCACAAACACTCAATAGCTCAAGACAATCCAGATTTTCATCAAACAAAACAAGAATTTTACCTCAGACTTTGCAGAATATTACTCTGCATTTCGTCAACGAACCTAGAACAGAATTCCTCGCCCAAAATAAATCTCAGAAACACAAGATTATGCCCAGAAACTTTGAACTAACCAAAACGCCTGAAAATTTAGCGTTCTTCGTGTTCTTCAGTTTAAGGGCTTCAATCGAACCCAAAACTCTTGTAGCGAACTTCAATCTTTATAATAGGTGGAGGAGAGCGAAATCCTGATCGAGACTCGAGCCCAGAACTTCGATTCAGATGTAAATCGCCCAAAATGAACACAGAGAAATCATTAACGAAACCCAGTTTGTGATTTTCACGATTCAACTTCGAAAATCCCCAAATGAACTCGTCAATGGTGGAATTCAAAACCCAGATCAAGAAAACCCAGATTTTCGAACAAAATCAAAAACGCCCAAATCGATTTAAGGTTTCTTCGTTCATGAGCTTCAATCTTCAAATCTCACAATTGTTTTGGTGTAGCTGCTCGAAATTTACATTCCAGCTAGAAGAAGGATAGATAAGAAGAGAACCCAGACAAAACGAGCTCAAAATTTTGAACCAAAACAAAACGCCCAATTTGATTTCGCCAAAATCGATTTCGCCAAAATTCAATTTCACGGAGCTCATAACGAGGTCTTAGTTGTGGTGTCGTTTAATGACCTTCTATCTGCGTTTCATTAAGGGTAAAATGCAGAAATAAAATTTACTTAACGGAAAACAATAAATAAGGACACGGAATGTACGTTTTGAAACAAAAAGGGCACGTCTTCGATTTTCATCTCTAATCTGGGCACCAGATGGACAAGTCAATAGTAAAAGGGCACCAATTGGAATTCCCCTATATTTTATTGTGTAACCTACAGCATAGGGTTCCCCTTCGACTGATAATCGAAGGACGTTTATTTTTTGACCTACATCACAGGGTCACCCTTCGACTAAAAATCGAAGGATTTTTTTTATCATTACTCTTATTTCTAACGAAATATTTTTATTGTGTAACCTACAGTATAGGGTTCCCCTTCGGCTGATAATCGAAGGACGTTTATTGTTTGACCTACAACACAGGGTCACCGTCGACTAAAAGTCGAAGGATTTTTATCATTGCTCTTATTTCTAACGAAATATTTTTTGTGTGGTAACCTACAGCACAGGGTTCTCCTTCGACTGAAAATCGAAGGACGTTTATTGTTTGACCTACAGCACAGGGTCGCCATTTGATTAAAAATCGATGGATTTTTTTTGCTCTTATTTGTAACGAAATATTTTTATTGTGTAACCTAGAGCATAGGGTTCCCCTTCGACTGATAATTGAAGGACATTTTTGTGATACCCCAATATTTTCTATAATTATTATATTTATTTTTTTTTAAATGATTTATAAATAGTTTCGGAGATTAAATCGTATTTGTATTCATTCAAGGATTCGAGTTATTCAATTAAAGCCATAATAATATTAATTATTATTATGGGACTTTCATAAATTGCATTTATCAATTTTGAGGAGTTTAATTACAGTGTTTTATATATGAATAAGGATTATTCATATAGTTTTAATTAGCTATTCAAATCAGAAAATTAGTAAATAAATTCCTAAACCTAGTAGTCTTTGACTTGGGTTGACTAAGGGCCTATATAAGGAAAAAGGTGAGACAATTGATCAGTTTTGCAAAGTGAACCAAAACCCTCACTCTCTCTCTCTCTCACTCTCTCTCTCTCTCTCTCCTTCTCTCTCACCGGCTCTCTCTCCTCTCTCTCTCCATCGCCGGCCACCTCCTTTTCTCGTCGGAGAACCTCTCACCGGAAGTAACTCTCTCTCCTTCCTCTCTCTTTCTCTTTCTTTTTCTTCCTCTCTCTCTTCGCATTCGCGACCCCCCTCCCCCTCTGTTTTACCGTCACGCCACCGCGAGCCACCACGGCGCCACCATGCCGTGCCTGGGCGGTCGCTGGTGATGACCCAGGCCGTCGACCCTGGCTCCACTCACACTCTCTTCTCTTCTCTCTCTCGTTCTCTCCTTCGCACTCTCTTTTGCGTTTTCTCTCTCCTCTCGTCGCCGGAGCTCCGACGACCACCACCACCGGCCATGGTGGCTAGTGGTGGTGATGGGTCGGGTTATGGGTCCCATGCATGGGTACCCGTGACCTAGACCTAGTTTTGAAGTTAGGGTTTCGTTTTTATATTTTTCGTAATTAGTAATTCGATTTTTAGTATTTTCGATTTAATATTTTTATTTTTCTGTATTCATTCGGAATCGGAATTCAGATTTTCAAAATCCTAAATTCGTTTATTTAATAAAATTATCAGATTAAGATTTCGTTACTATTTGTATTTTCGTATTTAATTAATACTGATTCGGTAACTGTTTTTAATTAGGACCTAACCAGCAAGCGTGATTATCGTCGACCGTTGGATCATACTTTACCGTTGGTAGCGTTTTAGTGGTAAGCGATCGTGCCTACCTTCGTCCGAAGCCCTATCAAAACTATTTTGATGTGTTATGTGCTAATTGGAAAATGGTTGTGAATTTAAAATGCAAGGCATGATTAAATTAAATCGTCATTATTATGAAGTTATTAAGCATGATTCACTGTTGTAAATATCCTTTATAATTAGCATGTTGATGTTATCATGTTTTGGGGAATTAATTAGTATATATGATGATTAATGGACAATTGTTGAATGGTGAATTATTAGTATTATTATGCTATTAATTATATGCTAATTGGTATGGTTATTATTGAGTGCTAGTGAGCACCTATCTATTATCGTTGAATGTCTTGAATGATTGGTGGATTTTTGGATATCATATTACCCTGCCGAAGTGCTGCCGAAATTGTGCTAGGCATTACTTGTCATCATTATTGATTTATCGTCGTTATTGAAATTAAAGCATGTTTAATTCTCATCGTATTGAATTATCATTATCGTCGTTATTTACTATTCATTGTCAAGAGTATGAAATGAATTAGTAAGTCATGGTCTCGTAGTACCACTTATGTCAACCAATGCAAATTATGTGAATTGAATTAAATGAGAGTAAGACTCCTAATGGATCCCTAGGAGTAGTCGAGCAATCAGGATTGTACCTAATGGTGTAGTTCAAGGGATAAGTGATGCCCAAGTTACTTATGGACACCTCACAGTGTGTCTGGGAAGGATCATTCCCCATTTATTATGTCCTCTAGGCTCGTGTAATTGTACTAGAGGTAGTGTGCACACTAGAGTCATTAAGTCCATGGCGTGATTGTATCTTCCATGAACAATATGGGTAATCGCTGTTCTATTCGCTCTCTTACATCTCTCTAATCAAGACGGATTGTCTATGTCGTATTTCGTATGATCACTATACAAGAATTGTATATAAAAGAATGTCGATATGCGTATGCTTGATTATATGCTTATGTAGTTATGCGCGTATGCAAATGAATTTCAATGATTCCTCTAAAACCTCGGGTAAGGTTTGCGAAATGTTTTAACTGGGTACGGATGACGTTTATTCTAGTTTATCTGATTTTTGAATCTTTTTTGTTTCTTTTCTTTTCTTCTGTATTTTGTTTCCGTCACGGAAACCAAAGTGCAGGTTTAGTTGATTGAGGACGTACAACTTGGAAGTTAAAGTTGGCGTCGGTTTTTAGAACTCTTTCTGTTCAGTTTAGATTGTTGAGATTTTTATTGGATTTAGCCCTTTGAAGGCAAGTTGTAATAAATTGGTTAATGGTTTTTAGCTCACTATATAGACAACTCTGATATTAACTATTTATTTTGTTTAGTTTCCTTAGAAGCTCTTTTTGATGCCTAGTCTTTCTTTTTGCTTAGCATTTACTCCTTAGTGATAAATGTTGCAGTGACGCCCTCGGGTTCGGGACGGTTTAGCGGTGTCGAGTCGCGCACAGCAACGTCGATAGTTCCCTGGAAATCGTTGCGAATTTGGGGGTGTTACACATTTATTGTGTGACCTACAACATAGGGCCTCTCCCTTCGACTAAAAATTGAAGGATTCCTTATCATTTATTACCTATCTTATTTCTAATGAAATATTTTTATTGTGTGACCTACAGCATAGGGGCTCTCCGTTCGACTGATAATCGAAGGAATTTTATTATGTGACCTACCGCATAGGGTCAAACTCTCGGTCGAATAAACCGGGGAAATTATTACTTTATCCTAAAAATGATTGTTTATCTCTAACTTATTGTCACCTCATTCAGTTTGCCTATTTTATTGCAGGTATTGGCACTGGAATACTTTGACCTTCGCTCTATTCGAGCTCGGCCAAAGTAGGGGCTTCTGTAGACAACAAAAATTGTGTCTATGATAAGTCCCCATAAAAACCCAATGATGAAAGGATTAGATTTTGCTCGAACTTGGGTTGCGAGAATAAATGCTCTGATGATTAGCCCAGTTCATTTTAATTAACCAGTGGAAGCCTATTGTATAGGTGATCCAAACCAGTTGGACTCAATTCAATTGGAGTCCAAAACTGAGAGATAGGCCTCTTTCAACCAAAGGGCTCGAAAGGGAACCCATACCCATGAGTCAACCTTTGGTCAAACAAGGAAACTCAGTCAATCACGCGTGGACCCCCTCGGAAAAGCCTCCTCTGCTTAGAAAAGCAGTCAGGCGCCTACACAGGCATGCCGCTCCAGGTCCAAGCGGCCACGCTTGAGTTCAAGCGGTGGCCGCTAGGACAAGTGGCTTGACCGCTTGTCTTGCCAGCCCAGCCGCTCGGCCTAGCTGTATCGTCGCCTGGACATTTTCTCGCAGACGGCAAATTCGAGGCCCATTCGATTTCTGTGCCAAACCCTGGTAGCCCCCCCTTTTCTATTTAAACAAACCTTATAGTTCAGCTGAAGAGGTTGGGAATTTGAGAGGTTGGCAGTTTCTCTCTCAGGTTGGACATTAGGTTGACTCTCTCTCCCTGTCTCTCACATCAAAACCAGAAATTCTGATTCTACTCCTTCTTTAGGTTAGCCCTAGCACCACAAAATAAACCTTCACACTTCATCAAAAGCATGAATTTAAGCAACATAACCCAATAAGTTCATTGTGAGCATCCAGGTAATCCAACCTGAGGCGTTTCAATAAATTTTATATTGCTTGTTAATACTAACGAATTTGGTTTATGTGATATGTACATGCATGACGCGTTTTCGAGCAAAAAGGCTTGTATTCAGCCTAATTAATAGATGAATGAATGTTTTAAATTTGTTATTTATTGCTTCTTATGTTTAAATAAATTATGCTTTGTTTGTGGATTAGTTGGTGACTTATTTGTTTGTCTTCTAACTTGCAGGTTTTAGCATATTTATCGTTTTCTAGCAATAAGAGCATGTAATTTGATAAAATGTTAAAAGTGGTCACAATAATAATAATTGTGCAACCATTAGTTAAAACTAGGAATTTGGACAAATTGAACCCTGTTTGGAACGGTAGCATTGAATCGATTAGTAAAGACCGTTGTTGTCAATAGGCGAGTTGGGTGCCTAACACCTTCCTACCTCGTACTCACGCCCCCGAACTCATTTATGAAGTCAATTTTCCCAATAGGGATTGGGGTGCACAGGAATTGAGTTGACATCTTTCTAGACAATCGACGTGATTCCAAGGTTTCCAAATTACCTTAAATTTGGTGGCGACTTTCGACAATCTTAATCATGTCCTTAGTGCAGAAGGAAAATCTTCATGTGCATTCACACTCAAAGGTTCACGAAAACCCGAACAATCGCGTTCTCCCATGCTGCCAGAAACCCGAAGCCGGGCGAAGGACAAAGGGGAGAAAAACCCGGTAGCCTACACTAAGGTTGACATTCTCTCTCATAATAAACCCTAAATTCTGATTCTACTCCTTCTTTAGGCTAGCCCTAGCACCACAAAATAAACCTTCAAACTTCATCAAGAGCAAGAGTTCAAGCATTAAACCAAATAAGTTCATTGTGAGCATCAAGGTAATCCAACCTGAGGGTTTCAATAAATTATTTTATATTGCTTATTATTTACTAATGAATTTGGTTTATGTGATATGTACATGCATGACGCGTTTTGAGCAAAAGGGCTTATATTAAGCCTAATGAATGCATGTTTGTTATTTATTGCTCTTTATTAAATTATGTTTTGTTTGTGAATTGGTGGACGAATTACCTTGTTTGCCTTCTGACTCGCAGGTTTTAGCATATTTATCGTTTTCTAGCAATAAAAGGATGTAAATTTGATAAGTTGTTAAAAGTAGTCACATTAGTAATGTTTGTTCAACCCATTAGTTAAAACTAGTAATTTGGAGAAAGTGAACATTGTTTGGAACCGTAGCATTAATAATCGCATTGAATTGATTAGTAAAGACCGTTGTTTTCAACGGGCGAGTTGTGTGCCTAACACCTTCCTAGCTCGTACTCACGCCCCCGAACTCATTTATGAAGTCAATTCCCCCATTAGGGATTGGGGTGCACAGGAATTGAGTTGACGTCTTTCTAGACTATCGACTTGATTTCAAGGTTTCCAAATTTTCTTAAATTTGGTGGACACTTTCGACAATCTTAATCATGTCCTTAGTAGGAAAGGAAAGTCTTCATGAGCATTCACACTCAAGAGATTCACGAAACCCAAAGAGACGCTCTCCCAGGCTATCTAGCCGGCCGCTCGGAAATTAGAAAATGGGTGAAAAATCCGGTAGCCTACAGTGGCGACTTCACTGGGGACATGATTAAGAGGGTGTAACTTGAAAATCGATTCAATGCTATTATTTTTGCTTGGTTCACTACCTTGAGTGTTCTTATTATTATTTTGTGACTTGTCATTCATCTTGCTAAATTGCATCCATTGCATTCATGTGCATGCGCTTGCGCGACTTACGAGCTTGTTTTCACAAGTTCAAACTAGTTTCTTAGCCAATGGAGTGTGGTGAAGTGCCTTGGTGAGAATCCACTCGATTCTTCTTTGCCAATAAATATGGATCCCCCCACCTCATGTACCTTCCTACGCATTCGTCCATTCAACGAGTAGGATAATAAGAATGCATCACATTGTCGCACATCCCGCGGATTGTTGTACATTCTTGATCATGAGTATCTTTTGACCAAAACCCTTAGGTCTACCCCATTTCATGAACTAGAACAACCAATGTTTTAGGTCGAATCTCAGTCCCATGTCCATGCTAGATTTTCATGATCATGTCATTTGCGTTGTTGTGCTGTTTGCCCATATGTGAACGCAATCTTTGCATAGTCGTTTTGGTCGTCGTAGAATATTAGGTTAGAACCCAATTAGGATCTTTTCCTTTTTTAAGTCTAGATTTTGTCTTAAGATGGAGTCTAGAATCTTTATTTTTAGGAAACAATATCCCCGAATGTTCTATATGATGCTCGGTACTTTAGGAAAGATTTAATAGTGTATTCTTTCCGTTTATTTAGGCAGTGAGTTTTAGTCAAAGATCTTGACAATATCTCTCCCCTCTCCTTTCAGTCAAGAGTATAATATCTTTTGCCTTATCCCATATTGAGTCGAGATAATTTCTCTCCCCTCTCCTTTTAGTCAAGAGTATAATATCTTTTTATTTATCCCATATTGAGTCGAGATAATAACTCTCCCCTCCCCTTTTAATCAAGAGTATAACATCTTTTTACTTTTATCCCGCATCGAGACCTTTTGGACCTGAACCCATTACTTAGTCTCCAAGGGTAACTATGTTGATAGAATATTCTAGATAGAGATTTCTCACTTTTGTTTTAAAACTTTTCTTTTGTGGAACTTGTTAGTCTTTCCTTTTCTAAGTCTTATCAGCTATCCAGGATTGGGAAGAAAACGGTCAGTCCTTAGTTGGCAGCGCGATCATAGTAATCAACGTCTGGTTAGGAAGCTCGTATTGGAGTCTCCCCCTTCGAGCAAATCTAGGTCTGACGCAGTATTTATTACTCCCCCTCCATATCGACTAGTTCTAAGTTGACCAAAATCACCGAGGGTGATATGCCACCTCCACCACCCAAGAATACCGATGAAATGTTGACTGAAATGATGACAATCTTAGAAACTATGGGAAACCGTGTGACATGGATGGAAAGCAAGGTTAAGGATGCTGACCCTTCTAACCAGGATGATCCTCCACCTCAAGATGATAAAGTAGAAGAGCTAAGTGCACAAATTAAGAACCTTGAGTTAGCTCTGACTCAAAACAAGATCATAAGTAACTACATGATCAATGCTAATGGATATTCCTCTCACATCAAAAGGAAACTCCCACAAAAATTCTCAATGCCTGAAGTGCCCACCTTCAAAGGGACCGATGATCCAAAAGATCACATAAGGGCTTTCACCACCGCAATGGGCCTAAGAGGAGTGGATCCTGACCTCTATATTCACCTCTTCTCACAAACCTTGGATCCCACTGTTAGGGAATGGTTCTTCAAGATTGAGCCCAATCAGATTCAAGAATGGAACAAGGTGTCTAGTTTGTTCCTCACTAGGTACGCCGACAACGTCATCCAACCAACTACCATGAGAGAGTTGGAGGCAATAAAGCAAGGTGAAAATGAAAGCTTCACTGATTTTGTTAAGAAATGGAGAACTAAAGTAGCCGAAATGCTTGACCGTCCATCCGAGGAAGAGAAAATTAGGAAACTCATCAAGAATTTACAACCTCCTTACTTAAATCCTCTCAAGTGTCAAGCAGTTACTTCATACACACAGCTTAATAGTGTGGGATTGCTCATAGAGGACGATCAAGCACTTAAAAAGGAGAAAGGCAAGGACTTCTTCAACAAAGTCACTTATAACTCAAATTACAAGAAGAATCCCAACTCGAAAAGTTCTTCCAATAAGGTTAATGAACTCAATACCGTCTACGACAAACCGCAAAGGCAATACACCCCATTGGGCATGACCTATGCTAAGGCTTTGGAAAAGCTTGTCAAAAATGACTAGCTCAACGTCGTGGGTCGCACTCCCGATCCTGATGTGGAAAAGAGGAGCCCATCATGGAATCCTAATCTTTATTGCAAATTCGATAGAGGAAAAGGACATGATACCGAGAAGTGTTGGATACTCTACAATAAAATCAAGGATCTTTTTGACAATGGGACTACTCCCAAGCCAAAGAATGTTCCCACTCCAAACAACAACACCAATCCTCTAGGTGCGGTTTTCGTTATTACAAATGAAGAAGAGGAAAAGGACCCCTCTAGTCTGATTGTGCCAATTGGAAATTCTATCCCTCCAATTAAGTTTGACTCCCTCCATGTAGAGGTAGCCGAAATTTGGGATAGTGATGAAGAGGATAACCTTCAAGCGATAAAAAGTGCTCCTAAGAAGTCATTAGAGGAATTGCTCGCAGAAATCTCCGCCGGTTTAAAACTGTAGACGCCAAAAAAGTGCCTTCAGATTTCTCCGCAAAGGCCCGATGATGAAAGGGGTAATTTATAAACTTGAACGCTATTTTTGCTTTAATAGGTAAGATAAGGTCTCATGTTTTTCCTCTAACCATTCCTTTATTGCAATCCCATTCACAAGCCCCATTCAAGAGCTTTCCAACGATACCTCTCATGACTTTTTCCGACTCCCGATCGCCTAGTTGCGAACCTGGGGTAGAACCCTCTTTTACCGCCCAAGGGTGAAACAGTCTTTTCATATTTTTCGGAATACAAAATTCATCCGCAAAATTAAAATAGACTGGATGTCGTCATTATGACGACATGCAGCTGGCTTATCACAGCCGTCAGCGGCCATGGTATAAAATCCAGAGCCGCTAGCCACTGTGAGTTGAGCCGCTGACAGCGCTCACCACAGCCGCTAGCGGCCCAGAACAACTTTAGGGCCCTATTATTTTTTCAGCCCAACTCAAAAAATTCTGCTACTGCTACCTCTCCAGCCCTACTTCCCACGGTTATAAATACAACCCTCCTCCCTCAGTTCAAATCTCACAGTCTACAGTTGACACCCTCTATTCTCAGGAGTATTAATACTGAGCTTCTCCCTCTTTCTTCTACACATGAGATCTTTTCTTTACTATTTTTGTTAAATATAGCCTACAGTTCAGGTACTAACTCCCGAGGGCTCAAATTAAATTATTTGCCTAATTGTTTATTTTCTAGTAGTCATAATGTAGATATCATGCTAGTATAACGTGTTTTATTGCTTCCTAAATATTGTCCTTCCAAGCATGTCTATCCATTGTAATGCTCAACTTGTCAATCGAATGCATGTCTAAATAAGGGTCATTAATAAATGTTGTGATGCTTGTGATGAACCAAATAAAAGTCTGAGTCTAGGTTGTTAATCCGATCTTGCATGGGAATTATGTCTTTAAATTATTAAGCAAACTTGAGTTAGTAGAGGTCGTCATAAAACGGGCGAGTCGGGTGCCTAACACCTTCCCATATCGTACCTTTGCCCCCGAACCTTTTATTTTTGGGTACTCGTATGTTCTATATGAGTGGGAGTCTTTCTAAAAACATGATCAGTTCACTTATCGCGCTATTGGGTTATCCCTTCGATAAAACGCCGAGAGCAGATTTGTGACCTCTTTCATGGTTTTTATTTAATTCAAGTCTTCACAAAAGCTTTTCTAATTCGATGGTCCCTTGAACTTATCTAAAGCCCCCAGCTTACAAATTTTCTATAAGGACGCACTCCGTGGAGCAGGTAGAAATTTCGGGTCCATACAGTGGCGACTCTGCTGAGGGTTTATTTAAGTGGGTGAGACTCGAAAGTCAAGTTTGCTTAATTGTTTAATAACATGTTCCATATATTGCATTATTTGCATCATTTGCATGTGCCTTGGCACAACCTTTTGACACTTATCGACCCTCGAGGAAGTTTGTGTCGCAACTCGTAGACAACCCGTATATCTAAAGGAATATACAGTTGTTCTATCGTGCAAATCGACACTTCCTCACCCATGACTTATCGACTCTTGTTGGTGAAACAGAATTATAATTGATGTGTCGACCATCCGCCGAACGGAAATTGTAATTTGTCGTGGTGACCTTACAGGAGCCAAAGGCCTCTAACCCACATTCGTGCATTCGCTTGCTTATTGTGCATGTGTCGTTGTAATGTCCGTCTGATCAGATGTTTGCCTGTAAACTGCACCATTGTAATGCTTGCTTGAATGCATGAATGTCGTGACTATGTGCCAACATGTACATACGTGCTAGGGGTCTTTTCTTTTATTTGTTAGCTAGTTCCTAATGTCCAAAAATGGTGCGAGAATTCAATTCAATGAACACTCGTTTTTTTCCCATCGATATATTCTATAAAAGTCAAGAATGATTTTGTGGGATCTTTTTAGCAAAAAAAAAAAAAACGAGTCAGTCGTTCCAATTTCCCCTCTCCCTTTTTCTATTTCTTTATTTCTTTTTTTTTTTGATGTAATCCAGATTCGATCAAAAAAAAAAAAAAAACAAAAGAAAAAAAAAAAAAGCCGCCGAAAAAAAAAATTGCGAAAAAATAAAAATAAAATTGAAGACCGAAATTCTTTTTTATTTTTTTATTTTTATCCCATTTTCCATTTTCTTTGAGTCTAGAAATAAAAAAAAAAAAAAAAAAAAGGTGGTCCGTCCTTTTCTATTTTTCTTATTTTCGTTCATTGACTTTATTTTTCCTTTGATATTAGGAAAATATTTGGGCATTTAGGCTTAAGAATCTTTTCTTTAGGACAATGTGTTTTCTATGTGTGGGTCCACATTTTTTTCCTTATATGAGAGTCTCGTGGTCTTTTTGATTCTAAATGGTCATCTACTCGTTCAGATCATGCGAGGGTCCAGCATGCGTTCCTCGGCTGAAGATACATAGAAAGAATCTCTCCTCCGGCCAAGGTCAGAAGTGGGCCAGAGTACTAAGAATATCAAACTCATTTTGTGACAACTGCATATCCAGTCCACGAAACTTCACAAGAATCAGTACTTGATACTCAAGATGAATCCCTTGACTTAAGGGAACAATTGGACCGATCACTCCGAGAGGCCAAAATCCATGTAGGCCTTGATCCTGATGAAACCCCTAGCCTTGTTGAGTACAGAAGCATAGGCCCGCCAATCCAGGCCCTTGTTGAAGCACAAGACGATATCGAGCACCTAACCCAATATATAGTTATCTATCACTTAGAGATCAAAAGGCTACGGAAAACAGTTGCTGGGTTAGAGCAAAGAATGAGGGCACTAGAAGGTGACAAGGTCGTTCTTAATCAAGGGCAACCCCATTGGCCTCAAGAACGCATTTTTCAACAAATGAGGGCATATGGCTACATGCATTGGATGGGACCTACCTATGAACTCGTCCCAGAAAATGGAAATTCAAGTATTTATGGCGAATATTGCCGAGCCTGCGGACATCACACCAATGACTGCAGGAATCTGAGGGACAAAATTCAAGTCTTCACTAATGAAGGGACCATGTGGTCTGCGCATCATTGGTTACCCAAGGAGAGATCAAGCATTCCTACCCTTGAGTTCACGACACTGGCAGTACCTATTCATATGTCATGACAGCTCTACTTCGCCGCGGAGATATGTAATTCTTGGAAGGAATCTTGCCAGAAGAGGAAGATCATTACCTCTATTGAAGATATCATAGATGCTTTGGTCACCTCACCGAACAGTGCTACCGTTTGAAGTATGACATCCAATCTGTCATTGATTCCGGAGCCGTCTCTCCTCCAAAATCTCACATATTGAAGATCACCATCCGGAAGTATGAACCACAGCTTGAAGTCAACGTGCTTGAAATAGATCAAGCACCATTCATACCACACTCGAACCCTCATGTTAATGGCTTTCTCAAGAAGCAGGGGTATATACCCGGCATGGGTCTGGGAAGAAATGGACAAGGGCAACCACCTTCGAATTCGAGCCCAAAAAAAACTCCTTTGGACTTGGTTACCAACCTACTGACAAAGAAATCCACGATTAGGCCCTGAAACAAAGGAAACAATTTAAGAGAAAACAAGTCATTTCCAAAGAAGTAATACCCCTTTATAGCCACACGCTAAATGGTCAGTTCATCACAGAAGGGGACTATTTCCCATACTATGGCTTCCCCGAGTCGCACTATGACAAGGAAGCCAAGGTCACACACCCAGGTTTCGAAATTTTCCAAGACTGGAACCAATTAGACGAGGAGGCACACCACCCCTCAAAACTGGAAAGTCAATATTGGACCAAGGTGCCAGGTAACCAGCTGCTAGGTCTCTTATTTGGTCAAGAAACTAGAATGGTTGAAGCCCCTAAGATGAGTGAAGAGGTAATGGCTCTCAATGATCGCAACTTCAATCCTGTAGACCTAATATATACTACTGAAGATGTCACGATGGGATGGCGCAACGAAGTAAGCTGGACTGGCCCAAATAGACGTAAGGTCACGATAACCACTGGAGAAGGACCAATGATGGAAGAATCTGATTCCGAGTCCCAGTCAGAGTCAGTAGCAGTGTCTAGCTTAGGTCCTAAGGATGAGTCAGGAGCGGGGAGTATCCCATTTACTTTTTCTAAGTCTAGTGTCAATGTGAAGGAAAATTCAGATCCCTTTCTTGCTGTTTTCAATTCTAATATCAATAAAATGAAAAATCCTTCTGCTTATTTTTCGCCTTGTTTAGCTATTGATAAACCTAATGATGAAAATGAGTTGCCTAAATATTTTCTAAAAGCAGTAATCAGTCATGAACAAAAAGATATCTATTGTGGAGGAAACAGAGTTAATTAATTTAAGCAATGAAAGCGAACCTCGTGAAGTAAGAATTGGATTGTCCCTAACTGAACAGGAATGGGAGCAATATGTTGAATTTTTGAAACTGTACACAGATCTTTTTGCTTGGTCCTACAAAGACATGCCGGGAATTGAAAGAAGCATAGACGAACATAAAATCCCTTTATACCCTGATGCTAAACAAGTTAAGCAGAAGCTACGGCGCGTCAGACCAGAGTGGGCACTGAAAATAAAGGAGGAGGTACAAAAGCAACTTGCCGGTGGGTTTATTGTGGCGTCAGACTATCCTGAATGGATTGCCAATGTGGTTCCACTACCGAAGAAGGATGGCCGAGTCAGAATGTGCATCGATTTAAGGGACCTGAACAAAGCTAGCCCAAAGGATGATTTTCCTTTACCTCACATTGACCTTTTGTTAGACAACACGGTAGAATACACTTTGTTGTCATTTATGGATGGTTACGCAGGATATAATCAGGTTCAGATGGCTGAAGAAGACATGAGCAAAACAACGTTCATATTTCCTCGGGGAACCTATTGCTACAGGGTCATGCCCTTTGGATTAAAAGACGCAGGTGCAACTTACCAAAGGACCGCCACAACTTTGCTACATGATATGATGCATAAAGTAGCCGAAATTTATGTGGATGATATGATTGTGAAGTCAGGGTACCGAGACGGACATATTCAGGCACTACACAAGTTCTTTGAGAGATTACGAAAGTATAACTTCCGACTGAATCCCCAAAAATGTGCATTCCGGGTCACGTTAGGCAAGCTGTTGGGTTATGTAGTCAGTCAAAGGGGAATTGAAATTGATCCATCCAAGATCAAAGCCATAGTTGAAATGCCACGACCCAAGAATGAAACGGAAATTAGGGGGTTCCTCGGTCGACTTCAATACATTAGTCGATTCATATCAAAGTTCACCATAACATGCGAACCCATATTCAAGAAGTTGAAGAAGGGGGTCAAAATTGAATGGGATGACCAACGTCAGGAAGCGTTCGACAAGATTAAAGATTATCTAGCCAACCCACCTATTCTTGCTCCTCCCAAGCAAGGTCTACCATTGATCCTCTATTTGACGGTAACCGACACAGCCATGGGGGCTATGCTAGTTACTAGCCCAAGCCATAGAGGATCAAGAACGAGCTATATATTACTTGATCAAGAAATTCATCGATTATGAAACCAGATATTCAAGCCTTGAAAAGACATGCTTAGCTCTAGTCTGGTTCACCAAGAAACTGAGACATTACATGCTCAATCACCCCGTACTAGTAAGGTCAAGGATGAACCCGCTCAAATATATTTTGAGAAACCAGTCCTAAGTAGAAGAATTGCAAGGTGGACAGTTCTGTTGTCTGAATTTGATCTCAAGTTTGAACACACGAAAACCATCAAGGGACACGCAGTTTCAGAATACTTGGCCGAGCACCCCACTCACACATCCAAGGATCACGAGCAATATAACTTCCCTGATGATGATGTGGCCCTAATTGAAGAAAATTGATGGAAAATGTACTTTGACGGGGCATCCAACCAAAAAGGTTATGGCGCGGGAGTACTCCTGGTATCCCCGGATAAAGCCCATACTCCCATCTCAGTAAAACTGGACTTCCCTGTCACTAATAATGCAGCTGAATATGAAGCTTGTATTATCGGTCTACAAGCAGCCGTAGGCCTGGGCATCCGGATACTCAAAGTCTATGGGGACTCTCTACTGATCATCAGTCAAGTCTCCAGGAAGTGGAAAGTTCACAGCGAAAGCCTGACACTCTACCAGGAATTTTTAGATAAAGTACTTGACAACTTTGAAGAGGTAGCGTTCCCATACCTTGCACGAGAGGACAACCAATTTGCAGACACTCTATCCAAGCTAGCATCCTTGATTATCATACCCGACCCAATTAGCATGATGCCTGTTTGTATACAAAGAAGAAGCGAGCCTGCTTTCTCCAACAACCTTGACATGGATCTGACCCTGGCTCCGATTGAAGAAGATCCTTGGTACCAAGACGTCTTCAACTACATCATCAAAGGAATATACCCTCAAAATGCGCCAATAAGAGCTCAACGGGCCATCCGTCTCTTAGCGGCACAATACATAGAATACAAGGGGGTTCTATACAAAAAGTCCCACAACGGGGTCAACATCAAATGCGTGAACTCCGAAAAAGCCGCAGAGATCACGGACGAGGTACACAATGGTGTGTGCGGACCACACATGAATGGTCAAATGCTTTCTAAAAAGGTCCTACGACTAGGATAATACTGGACCACCATGGAAAGGGATTGTTACGACTATGTCAACAAATGCAAGAAGTGTCGGATATATGCCAACCTGCAACATATGCCACCCTCAATGCTCCACAACTTCACATCCCCATGGCCATTTTCCGCATGGGGAATAGATATCATTGGTAAGATTGGCCCATCAAAATCTCAATTTCTCTTTTGGGATATAGGACATCCATAAGATCCTCCACAGGAGCGACACCTTATTCCATGGTCTACGGAATGGAAGCAGTGCTACCCAAAGTAGTCCAACTACCCTCCATGTGCATAGCCTTAGAGGGTGAAATTCCCGAAACCCAATGGTTACAAGCCCGTTACGAGGAACTGATGTTCACAGATGAAAGACGTCTACAGGCCCTAGACCATTCCCACATGTACCAGCAACGTATGGCAAGAGCATTCAACAAAAAGGTTCGACCTCGAAATCTGAAGGAAGGAGACTTAGTTTGGAAAGAATTACGGGCCTCAGTTACTGACCCCAGAGGCATGTTTCGACGCAATTGGTCCGGTCCGTTCATCATTAAAGACATCTTATCAGGAGTCACAGTCCGATTCATGGACATTGATGGCATCAAGTTCAGTCAGCTCACCAACATATATATATATATATATATATATATATATATATATATATATATATATATATATATATATATATATATATATATATATATATATATATATATATATATATATATATATATATATATATATATATATATATATATATATATATATATATATATATATATATATATATATATATATATATATATAATTTCCAAAAATCAAAAAAAAAAAAAAAGAAGACGTACACAAATTGAACGGACTACGCTGGCTTGATTCCACATGAGATACGTACGTAGGTAACCCTTTCAAGGGGCCTGGCCAAAATCAATCCAAAATTACGATCCATTCAACTCATTCAAAAAGGGATAATCTTTATTCAAACTGAACGAATAAACATACATTGCAAAAATTGAACTTCCTAAGGTTACAAAAAAAAAAAAAAAAAGTGCAACTACGAGGGTTTAAGCTAAATAAATTCTTATTACTTTTTTTTAAAAACTAGACTTGCTTTCTAAGAAAACTACTTTAATCCTTCTTCCCTTTAGAAGGCTTCGTTGAAGAGTTCTTCTTTGAAGGACCCTAGCTTGAGGACGACTTATGATCGCTTCCTTGAGCTGGGGGCTTGCCTCTTTTCCGTACGTGATAGCCTTCCTCATAAGGTATTTCCTTTCTTTTCTTGCTTCCTGTTCTTGAGTCATACTTAGGCTTTAGTTGGTCCCACTCCTCATGATGAAGGGCTCGTCTCCCTTCTCCATCACTGCAAGACAGCCAGTTCAAGTAGGTCTCAGAAACTTGAGTTGGGGCAATCACCCGGAGGTACTGTCAAACGATCTCTGCCACGCCAATATTTTCCCCAATCCGTAGCAAATTCAGTGGTCAATGCCGAGATAGGTGGTCTCGTAGTCTCCTGACGAGGGATAGTCTGCTTCAACCCATATTGTCTCATAACCCTAGAAGGAAAGAAGAAAGTAGTCCTGTACAGACCCACTATGGTAATATGAGGGATAAATTTATCACAAGCCACTAAAGAGGTCAAACTCCACCAGGTCACATGCTAACGGATAACGGGTCCTGCACGGAAAAAGGCATCCCACTCAGAAAGGGTCTTTTCATCATATAGCCTTTTCCTAACCAAGAAGCTAGCAGCGGTATAAGTTTTCTTTGACCAGGCTCGAGGGGTGCGAGCTATCATCTTCTCTGGCGACTCTATCAACCTTAGATGCTCACATAACCAGATTTGAAGCAGTAGAGGGCTGCCAGAAAAAGCTTCGTGAGGCGCGATTTTTAACCTATAATAGTTTCCCCTATAACTAGACGCAAAGGAGAGTGCCCTTCAGCCATTTGATTCACCACTCGCAACAACGAGGCTCTACCCAAATTGGAAGACTCTGCGTTAGCAAACAACAGGCGGTTTAACAGACAAAGTACAAAGGCATGTCGACGACAACGCCTAAATATCACTTTCTGTTAAGAAGAAATAATAAACTTTTCACAAATTTGAACTAAGTCCACATCGACACCGAGAATCATGCTATTGGCTTTTGTAGATGTCAAACCTAGAGATTTCTTGTACTGATTGCTAAAACCATCCCTCAAATAAGGCACAACTGGGGGAAGGACATCAAACATATTAGTAATCACATCAAATTCTTCAACTAGAGGGCATAATTCAGAATTGCCAAAACAGAAAACGTGCAACTTAGGGTCCCAATAATTCAGAGCAGATCGAAGGAGGGGTCACGAAATATTTGTTGGTCTTAAAGCCAACAAGGTAGAGACATGGAACGGAGCCAGTTCAAGTTTATCTTCTATGGTCAGATTTTTGCACCAGGCATCGAACAGGTTTTCAAGGGATTTCACCATGGTAGAAGCTTTGAGGAATTTGAGGGAGATAAAGTCTGAAAAGTGATGCAACATCAAGCATCCCGTAAATCCTATTTATAGGCAAAAATCAGGTCAAAAGAAGTTAGAAATCTGCGAAAAAGCTCAAAAACCAGAGCCGCCAGCAGGTGTGACCAGCGCTGCTAGCGGCCCTCGTCTTCAGCCCAGCGCCGCTAGCTGCCCTGACCCCGGCCCAGATGTTTTTCTCCTGTCGCTCTAGCCCACTCGCTTGGTCACTTTCGCTCGGTTTAAGCCCAACTTTTTATACGCATAACGGAATTACAAAGCCCGAGACTCTCTTATTTACAACGGTCCCTGGCCAGAGTTCCCAGTAGAATAGTGAAAAGAGCCCTGAGTACTAAACGAGCTATAAATGGGCCTGCTGTTGTTAGGCCTCATATCTAGTATTTCATATGCTGGCACATGCATAGGGGTACCTACCGGAAACCCCGCTCTAAAGAAGCTCTTTGTGGCCTGGCCAGCAAAGTCCATAGCCATATCCTTATACGAAGGCCCAGTTTGAGGCACGTCTCATCCAGGGGCGTTAGCCCAACCTCCAGCCATAGGGGTCACAGTAGGCCTGCTATCGAAAGAAGGTTGGAAGCCCACCGGAGAAAACATCTCAGGCATAGGAATGTGCGGCACAGAAGGTCCGGGCGCCTCATCAACAGGAGGCCTAGTCACAACTACCGGAGGGGAACGAGCAACAGATGGCCTGCTCGCCAAAGAGACCCTCGCAGCAGAAGAACGCCGGGGTCCCACCGAAGAAGAAGATTGCGACATCTGCAAACCAATCAAGACCGAAATGTTAATTTAAGCACTTTACTTAGCTAAACAAAGAATAAATGTCTACTCACATCAACAGTCTTGGATCGAGAACTCTTCCCTTTGCCGATCACTCGACTATAGCCTTTCTTCAACAGGTGGATGAGCTTGAAGACTTGTGAGGTCTGCTCCCGGTTCAGCTACAAGAAGAGACAGAAGATATGGTCATCATTCAAAAGCAAACACAAAACAAAAGAAGGGATAAAAAAAGACTTACCCCATACAACCATCAGGCAAGGGTAAGCCCTCCACGGTTTCTCCATCAGCAGTATGTAGAGGGAACTCCTCTACTATACGCCCCCTACTCTCACCAATATACCTCACCTCATTAGTCGGCAAGGTCACGCTTGGGGGTTGGCCCCGAGGAACTCTAGCACGGGACCTCCTTAGACCTTGAGGAGCCAAACGATCCGCCTACAAGACACGAAAGTCAGTATATCACGCATATAGCTGAAAAGGGCACAAATAAAGGTCTTACCTCAGAAGTGAGGTCCGGCATCAGACGACCCAAGCAATAGGCCAGGTACACAGCCGTACGATCCAAGCTAGCAATCTCCTGCTCAATAAACTCCGTGGCCGCCATACCACGAGCCACGACCCTCAAGTCTTCCACGCTCAGGCTGCGCAGGTAGAACATGGTCATCGAAGGGTCCTTCGGAACCAAATGACCACACAAGGAAGGATAGACCAGCCGAGTCAAGCGGTCCCCCAAGTACCACACAAAGCCAAATGGCCCCTCAAAGACCACCCGCAAGGAAGATACCCTAAAAGACTCCACGGTAATATGGGGCGGAACCCCGAGAATACCATCGAAGGAAGTCCACGACACCTGCAGATTACCAGATCAAAAGTTCATTCACACCAAATTAATCGAAAAAATACATAAGCAAATCGAAAGCAACATACCTCAGACGTAGCATGACTCTCCAAGGTAGCCCGAAAATGCTCCAAAGAGGTAAATGGGTGGTTATCTCTACCAATCCACCGTGAACCTAGTGGGAACATCCTCAGACCAGGACGGTGAGGAACAAAAGCGGGAAAGTACTCAGAGAACCATAGCTGCCATACAAGCAAGATTAATGAGATATAGCTCTCCTGAAAAGCATGCATGCGCAAAGGAAAAAGGAAATATATGTGCCTACCTCCAGTATCTTCCACGGGCCCGAGATAGACACCCTCTCACTCATCGGCCTAGGCCTACAAGCCTGGCGGCACCATCTCTCCAAGGTAGGATATGCAGGAGCACCGAAGTTGTACTCATGGACCTTGGGCAAATCCTCCAAACATGTCAAGAAGCCAACCTGGCATACGCTCTTCTTTTGAGCAAAAATGGCCGACCCCAACAACCAAGCTAGGAAAATACGGGCCCTCAGCTCCTCAGTAAGCCCCTCCTCCGACAAGGCCGCCCATAACCTCGGCAAGGAAATCCGGTCATCTCTAAAATGGGCGCATACAGGCCCATAAAGCTCAAGTAACCTTTCACTTTGCCGATGGTAACTCACGTCATACTGTATACGACGCCCTCTAAAGGATAAACTCATCAACACAGCAAACTGATAAGGAGTGGGAATCATCTCCCCTAGAGGAGTATGGAAAGTGTTCGTAGTATCTCACAACCTCTCCAATAACCCCCGAGCAATAGTCCTAGTATCCCAGAGTGACAAGCTGGGATAACAGTCAGGAAGTGCCCAAAACCCGAACCCAGCACTATATCCCTAGCTCCACCGAAAATGTCTCCAACATCGTGGCCCAATGGGAAGTAGACCCATGAGCCTGCAACAAAACATCAATACCCTAGCCAACAAACAAAATTTTCTCAACACCCCATATACTACAAATACAACCAAGACAATTCCACACAAATTATATACAGCTGACCACCAGTCCGGTACGAGTCCCAATTTGTTCGTGTGCCGAAGCACTAACAGTTCAAATTTTTAGTTCGAAAAAAATATATACTGAACAGAACCAAAAAAGGAGACAGTCAGAAAACATAACAACTCAAGGTTAGACAAATGACTCTGCCTGTCCAGTAGCAAAATACTGCGGTCCCAAACCCAAGCCAGGCACCAGTCCACCCGCATGAACGAGTCCTGGTACAAACGCGCCCCGTCTGCATGACGAGCCGAAGGCGTACTAGTGGAAGGAAGCCCAGTACGAAAGAGGTCCCGGTTCTCCTCCTCCTCACCCATGGGACGTTTTCCTTTGTCTTTGGGAGCCATGGAAGAAAAATGAAGCTTTCTCTCTCTACAAGTGGAAAATTAAAAGTTTCAGATTCGCAAGAAACAAGCACCCATTCAACAATGCAACCCAAAATTCAGCAACTAGGCAAAAAAATAAGGAAGTTCAAGACAAAAATCGAAGAATTTGGTCAAGAATTAACTTACCTCAAAGAAGTTGAAGGACTCAACAATTGTGTTGGTCGACAATGACTCTCGACGAAGTGGAGAAGAAAGAAGTGAACTGCGAAAAAAATTCGCGTGAAGCTAATTTAATCTGCTCAAGACGAGGGCCAATAGCGGCCCTCACCGAGAGCCCAGCGCCGCTAGCGGCCCTGCCAGGCCTGCACGCGCGGACCCCCACTTGATGTCCCGTGAATTTTTCCAGCCCAGAAGCCGTTACTCCAGTTCGTTCGCGGCAAATATCAGTACCAAGCGCGCGGGAGCGAGTCCCTTTGGCCCACAAATTCAAATTCAACAGTTGGCCCATCTTACGGTACCAATTATTTTCAGGTAATACTAACCCAACTATTTTTGCAAATCCCAAATACTTGAGCCCGGATATATGCCGCAACGACATTTATGGCCCGGAGTGCCAACATTATTTTTAAGCTCGGTAGATCTGTCGGCCTCATAAAAATCTCAGTGTCCCAATATCACAAATGTCCTAAAAAAAATCACAATGACCCAATGTCCAAATATCCCAAAAATCCCAATGTGCAAAAGTCTCAATGTCCCAAAAATCCCAAATGTCCAAAAGTGTCAATGTCCCGAAGTCCCGGTGTCCAAAAGTCGGGTCAGTCAATGAGCGTTGGCGGTTAAATTGTCCTTCCCTACGAAAATCCCAATGTCACATATTCGAGTCAGTCAATGATCGCTTAAGATATTGCGGTTAAACTGTCCTTCTGCCAGGTTACTTATTTTGGGTTAGTCAATGATCACTTAAGCTATTGAGGTTAAACTGTCCTTCTGCGAGGTTACTTATTTTGTGTCAGTCAATGATTGCTTAAACTGTTGCAGTTATACTGTCCCTAGTTTTTTTTATATATGTTTCAGTCAATGATTGCTTAAGCTATTGCATTTAAACTGTTCATATATTTTAACCATTTTGCAGCTGTCGTTTTTTATCACGCTGTCTCGTCGACCTTTTCGTATCTTATGCAGGGACGGAATCTCGGCATCCGCCGAGTGGTGCTTAGTCACTGTTTGCTCAAAATAAAGCATTTATACTATTCACTCTCACCAGTGTTACTTCCCATTTTACAGCCGTTATTTTTAATTGCGCTGTCTTGTTAAATTTTTTCGTTTCTCGTACAGGAACAGAATCTCGACACCCACCGAGCGGTGTTTAGTCACTGTTTGTCGAAGCAGTCTACATTGATCTTTCTCAAAGTATTACTAACTTTTTCATTCACTCTGAATAGAGGTTCACAACAGACGTTTAGACCATCTACGAGCGGTGTCCTATCCTGCTGACCATAACCTTTATTTTCTCTTCTGTTCACAAAGATGAAATCTTAGCATGCTATGAGCATGTCCCAACTCAGGTTTGTCTTCGTATGCATACATACATGTACACTCTCACACACCATGTGCACATCAGCATCTTGCATGTCGCTTTCGGAATACTTTGATCTTCACTTATACTCAAGCTCGGTCAAAGTGGGGGCTTCTGTAGACGCCAAAAAAGCGCCTTCGGATTTCTCCGCAAAAGCCCGATGATGAAAGGGGTAATTTATAAACTTGAACGCTCTTTTTTCTTTAATAGGTAAGATAAGGTCTAAGGTTTTCCCTCTAATCACTCCTTTATTCCAATCCCATTCAAAAGCCCCATTCAAGAGCTTTCCGACGACACCTCTCATGACTTTCTCCGACGCCCAGTCTCCAAGTTGTGAACCGGGGGTAGAACCGTCTTTTACCGCCCAAGGGTAAAAGGGTCTTTTCATATTTTTCGAAAAATAAAATTCATCCGGAAAATTAAAATATACTGGATGTCGTCATTATGATGACAACCAGCTGGCTCATCACAGCCGTCAGCGGCCCTGGAATAAAATCCAGAGCCGCTAGCGGCGCTCACCACAGTCGCTAGCAGCCCTGACCTGGGCGGCTAGCGGCCCTGAACCAACTTCAGGGCCCGGTTATTTTTTCAACCCAACTCCATAAATTCGGCTACTGCTACCCGTCGAGCCCTACTTCCCACGCCTATAAATACAACCCTTCTCCCTCAGTTCAAATCACACAGTCTACATTTGACACCCTCTATTCTCAGGAGTATGAACACTGAGCTTCTCCCTCTTTCTTCCAAACATGAGATCTTGTCTTTACTATTTTTGTTAAATATAGCCTACAGTTCAGGTACTAACTCCTGAGGGCTCAAATTAAATTACTTGCCTAATTGTTTTTTTTCTAGTAGTCATAATGTAGATATCATGCTAGTATAACGTCTTTTATTGCTTCCTAAATATTGTCCTTTCAAGCATGTATAGCCATTGTAATGCTCAACTTGTCAATCGAATGCATGTCTAAATAAGGGTCATTAATAAATGTTGTGATGCTTGTGATGAACCAATTAATAGTCTGAGTCTAGGTTGTTAATCCGGTCTTGCATGGGAATAATGTCTTTAAACTATTAAGTAAACTTGAGTTAGTAGAGGCCGTCATAAAACGGGTGAGTTGGGTGCCTAACACCTTCCCACCTCGTACCTTCGCCCCCGAACCTTTTATTTTTCGGTACTCATATGTTCTATATGAGCCAGAGTCTTTCTAAAAACATGATCAGTTCACTTATCGCGCTATTGGGTTGTCCCTTCGGTTTGTCCCTTCGATAAAACTCCGATAGCAGATTTGTGACCTCTTTCATGGTTTTTATTCAATTCAAGTCTTTACAAAATCTTTTCTAACTCGATGGTCCCTTGAACTTATCTAAAGCCCCAGCTTGCAAATTTTCTAGAAGGACGCAGTCCGTGGAGCAGGTAGAAATCCCGGATCCTTACAAAAACAAATAGACGAAGAGGTAACTAACATCGAAATGAAGAGAAAAGAGAGAGATGACGCAGAAGCGCAATCCGCATCTAGCATCCATAAAAGCATAAATCTACCACTTGAAAGTCATGCCTCACCCATGAGAGATATGACCAAAACGGATTTTTCTTCATTACCTCTCCGCCTTTCTCACACACTTGAAATACTCCTAAGTATTGTGATCATACAACTACTGGGACCTACCCCCGATCCTGTCTCTCCTGGGATCGCTTGGCACCCACGTAAGTTTTCCAATTATCACAGGTGAAGAGGCCATGACACTGAAGACTGTTTGGCACTGAAGCACCGAATTCAAGATCTCATAGAAGTCAAGCCATGTAGCTACAAAAATACCCCTAATCCAGGAAAGGAATACTATAACCAAAAGCCAAGAAGGGTATATACTCCTCTGTCCTCAACCCCAACTCAAATCTTTCAAGATCTTTAGTGGAAAGGTTATCTAGATCCCATCGGGCAAATGCCCGATCCAGATCCAGGAAATAAGAGTAAGAACTGGAAGAATACCTCTTTTTGCATCTATCATCAAGGAAGAGGACACGGTACGGACGAGTGCATGCACCTGAAACGCAAGATACAAGACCTCATCGACCGGGGGGGTCATCTGCATTCTATGAGACCTTATCCAACACCCTTAACAAAGGAAGGATCACTTTCATTCCTCCTTTGCTTGTAAGACGGAGGCTAAACTTTGATTGGGTAGAGGACACACCTAACAATGCCTTAGGTCTACTATTTCGACAAGAGCATCACCATCCAAAAGATGAGGAGCTCCACAATGTCAGTAATGCAACTCAAGATGCAAACTTTGACCCAACTAAGTTGATCACTCCAAACGATGGTCAACTCATAAAGCAGAAACGCACCATAAGCTGGACAGGAACCAATGGAAAGAAGATCAAGATCACGATCGCCGAAAAGTCCAAGCCCGACACCAACACTAACTCCGACCGAACTGAGTCTGATTCTGAAGATGAGTCTAATATAATAGAGTCGGGTGGTCCACCCAAATCTGTGTTTAATTCTATTTGCAAGTCTAACGATCTTAAAGCCAATAGTGATGGCTCAGTTGATGTTCTAACTTCTTCTATCAATTAAATGAATACTGATTCTGCTTACTTCTTGGATTACTTGGTAGCTAATAATTCATAAGACGAAAAAGAATTTCCCAAAGAAGTAACTAAAGCACTATCAGAGCATAAACAAAAGACTTCAATTGTGGAAGAAAGAGAACTAATTAATCTTGCAAGCGATCAAGAGCCTCGCCAAGTGCGCATTGGCTTATCGCTAACTCCCAAAAAGCGAGAAAGGTTTATAAATCTCTTAAAAGAATACATAGACGTTTTCGCTTGGTCCTACAAAGATATGCCGGGAATAAGTCGTGAGATAGCACATCATACAATACCGCTCAATCCTTATTTAAAATCGGTGACGCAAAAACTTCGGTGAATGAAACCTGAGTGGACATTGAAAATCAAAGAAGAGGTGTAGAATTAGCTCGCAACAGGTTTTATTAAGGTCGCTCAATATCCAAAAGGGGGTTGCTAACATAGTGCCCGTTCCAAAAAAGGATGGCAAAGTAAGGATGTGCGTCGATTTCAGAGACCTAAACAAGGCAAGTCCAAAGGACGACTTTCCCTTGCCACATATAGACGTACTGGTGGACAATACCGTAGGACATGCTCTCTTATCATTCATGGACGGCTATGCAGGGTATAACCAAATACAAATGGACAAATAAGATATGGGGAAAACCACTTTCATAACCCAATGGGGAACATATTGCTATACCGTCATGCCTTTCAGGTTGAAAAATGCGTGGGCAACATACCAAAGAACTGCAACTTCCCTTCTACATGACATGATGCACAAGGAAGCCGAGGTGTATGTAGACGATATGATCATCAAATCCAAGGAGAGAGAAGGGCATATACCCTCTCTAAAGAAATTCTTCGACAGACTTCGGAACTACGACATGAGGTTAAATCCTCAAAAGTGAGCATTCGGAGTAACTTCTGGCAAACTCTTTGGATTTGTCATAAGCACAAGAGGCATTGAAATTGATCCTACCATAATCAAAGCTATAAGAGATATGCCCTCTCCTAAAAATGAAAAGGAGATAAGAGGATTTTTAGGACGGCTCCAATATATAAGTCGATTCATATCCAAATTGACTATACATGTGAGCCCATCTTCAAAAAGCTCAAAAAGGACACCAAATCTACCTGGGATGATCAATGCTAGCAGGCTTTCCACAAAATTAAGGATTATTTAGTTAATCCACCTGTGTTGGTTCCACCAATTCTGGAAAAACCCATTATGCTATACCTAACAGTCACAGAAACCGCCATGGGTGTTATGTTGGCCCAAAAGGTGGAGAATGACGAAAAGGCAATATACTACCTTAGCAAGTAGTTCTTAGAATACGAAACGCGTTACTCCACACTAGAGAAGACGTGTCTCGCATTGGTCACTGCAACAAAGAAGCTTCGACACTACATGCTACAATATTCTATCCATATAAAGTCAATGATGAATCCACTAAAGTACTTGTTCGAAAAACCCATTCTTATTGGAAGAATAGCAAGATGGACTGTCATGCTTTCAGAATTCGATCTAACTTTTGAACACCAAAAGGCGATCAAAGGACATGCCATTTCTGAACATCTCGCTGAAAACCCAGTTAATAGCGAAGACGCCAGACATGATTTTCCTGATGAAGGAATAATGAATGTCGAAGAAAACACCTGGCAGTTATACTATGACGGAGCATCAAACCAAAAGGGTTATGGCATAGGAGTGTTATTAGTCAGCCTAGAAGGCGCACATACTCCCATAGCCGTCAAATTAGACCATGAGGTAACTAACAACGGTGTTGAATATGAAGCATGCATCATTGGTTTAGAAGCGGCAATAGAACTACAAATTAAGGACTTAAAGGTATATGGAGACTCAACTCTAATCATAAATAAAGTCTCCAAAAAGTGGAGAGTGAAAAGCGAATCCCTGACACCTTACTTACCAGGAATATCTTGAAAAGATAGCCAAATATTTCACTCACGTCTGTTTTACATACCTTCCCAGAGTGGACAACCAGTTCGCGGATGCTTTAGCAAAGATGGCCTCCATGATAAATATTCTAGATGATGTAATCACCATGCCCATTCACATTCAAAGGCGCATTGAGCTCGCCTTTTGTAATGCACTCGAGGTATGCGTCAATGAAGAGGGAGAAGAGGAATGGTTTACTGACATTCTCAATCTATTAGCCAAAGGCAATTAGCCTCCACAATCGACACCTAGGGCACAAAGGGATTTATGAAGACTAGCCGCACAATACATACATGTGCAAGGCAAACTTTATAAAAAGACACCACAAGGGGTAAGTCTTCTATATCTAAAAGAACGTGAGGCAAGCAAAGTCATGAACGACATACATAATGGTGTATGTGGTCCCCATATGAATGGACTGTCTTTAGTCAAGAAAATCATAAGGCAAGGATACTATTGGACTACAATGGAAAATGACTGCATCAAATACGTGAGAAAGTGCACACGCTGCCAAGTCCACGCCAATTTAGAACATAGACCTCCTACTCCTCTACATACATTCACTTCACCATGGTTGTTCTCTGCATGGGCCATTGACATCATTGGTAAAATATCCCCTACAGGAAAAGGAGGCCATGAATACATACTGGTCGCGATAAATTACTTCACCAAATGGGAAGCTCGTTAATACGCAAGAATAGCGTCAAAGCACGTGGCAAAGTTCATACATGACAACATCATTACCAGATATGGAGTACCCCACGAAATCATAAGTGATCACGGGACCCAAGTCAAAAAGGATGTTGTCAAACTTTTTACGAAGTGCAAAATTCAACATCGACAGTCTTCACCTTATAGGCCACAAACAAATGGAGTTGTAGAATCCGCAAACAAGAACGTAAAGCAAATGATAGCTAAGATGACGGAAAACTGCGAAGATTGGCCCGACAAGCTACAATTCGCCCTATGGGGATATAGAACTACTATTCGATCCTCAACAAGAGCAACGCCTTATTCTTTAGTATACAAAATGGAGGCAGTACTCCCAGTCGAGGTAGAAATCCCTTCCTTAAGGATAGCACTGGAAAGGGAATTACCCGTAGTAGATTGGGCCCAAGCCCAATATGATCAGTTAGTCTTGCTAGACGAAAGACGACTAAATGCCCTACATTACGGTCATGTCTACCAAGCAAGGATGGCAAGACATTTTGATCAACGATTCAAGGCTAGATGACTAAAAGAAGGAGACTTAGTCCTAAAAGAGGTAAGACCAATTGTAGTCGAGCCTTGGGGAAAGTTCAAGCCTAATTAGGTCGGCCATACATCATCAAGACAATATTATCCGGTGGAGCAGTATGGTTGATGGATTTAGACGACAACGAGTTCACTCAACTCACAAATATGGACCAACTTAAGCTATTCTATGCATAAATATTACATCTTTGAGAGAGCCCATTAAGGCACCAAGTCCAAGTCAAAATCGGTCAAACCCGTCTAGGCGGGGCCCACGACAGGGAAAAAAAAAAAGAAAAGAAAAAGTGATTTGGTTTTACGAACTACATTGGCCTGATTCCGCATGGATATGTAGGTAACCCATATAACTGGGCCCGCCCACTTTAATAAAATAAATCTCTAAGGGAATTTTAGTCCATTCGATTAATGCAAAAATAAGCAAGTCTTTCATTAATATGGCTAAAGTCCATTACATGCTCTAAAAAAAAAGTGCGAAAATAATAATGAAAATAAAGGGCAATTCTAAACTACATCTACTTGGGCATGTAAACCCATTATTTGAATTATACTACTAAGCACAAAAAAGCAAGACTTGCTAGATAACTAGAGGTGGACTATTCCTCTTCGTCTTTATTAACTTCGGGCTCTTGGGCGGGCTCGCTAGGCTCATCAAGTTCCATTCGTTCTTTTGGAGCTCATCTTTCCCTACCATTGCTCGAAGAGGCCTCGTGATCATTGGGTTTAGCTTGAAGGACTTGTTTGGCCGAGTGGGCCGGATTCTTCCTCTTTTTGGACTGGGCCTTAGCCTTGCCTTTTCCCTTACCCTTAGTTTGGGGCTTGGAAGGCTTAGTGGGCCTATCAATGGGAGTTATCCTTATACCGCTTGGCTCATCATATTTGCGGGCCTTGAATAACTCTTTTTCCTCTTCTAGGAGCTTTGGTTGACTTGGTGGTCACAACTCCAAATCCACTCCTCGTAAAATCTAGATAACCCGTTGGAATGTGGGTATACCGGTTTAGTCCACACTTGGCGATGGTTCCAATGCCGTTCCCAATTAGACACCAAGGAGGATGTTAAGGGCCTTTGGCAAGGAGGTTCGCAACTCACATTCGAGATCCTTTGCCTTAAGCCGTATTGGCGGAGGATGCGGTTCGGTAGGAAGAATGTCAAGGTATACAAACCAATGATCCTCGTTAAGGGCACGTTCTCGCTACACCCTACAATTTTCGTGGTACGCCACCATGGGACAAACCAAGCTAGTTGGATGTCGGTGTAGAAGTATGTTATCCACTCCTCTCGAGAAGATTCGGAGAACTTTTGGCGTCTCACCGGAAAGTGCTTAGGGAGGAACTTCCTAGAGTCAATGGGAGCCTCAAGCAGGTGGAGTCTCTCTTGAAGCCATATCTACATAAAAACAACAAAAGGAAAATTCAAGTCAATACAAGATGAGAATTTCACCACATAAAGTTAAATCCACACAAAAACTTACTTGAAGGAGTAAAGGGCTCCCGGTGAAGGACTCTTGAGGATTGCTCTTGAGTCTATCTAAAGCAAGGATTGTCTCTCCCACAACCAAGTGCATAAGAGAGCTATCCCATTGAATTTGCTCGGTCACCCTAAGAAGGCAAGCTTTGCGCTTGTTGATGGTAGACTTCTTTTCAGATGGAATAAGAGCGTCTTTGTTGCCACCAACAAACAAGTAACGATGGTGGAGGCAAAATACAAAGGCACGTTTCTTGTACCTCATATCCATCGCATCCCGGGCCCTAGATCAAAGGTGAAGAAAGTCACGAGCCTAGCGATATCAACACCCTCACCATGAAGCACTTGGGCAACTTGACGAGGAGACAACCCAAGGTATGTTTGAAAATCACCCACAAAAGCATTCCCCATGTAAGGAACGGCGGGAGGGCTTTCGGTTGGAAAGCCAATGATATCGGAGAACTCCTCCACCAATGGGCACATGTCATGAGCACCAAAATGGAAAACATGAAACTTTGGGCCCCAAAACTCAATAGAAGCAAGAAGAAAGTCCCATCAAATCTTAACTTGTTTGAGGTGAATGAAGGCATTAAGATGGAAGGGAGTAAGCTCTAACCTCTCCTCTACGGTCATGGAGACCAACCAAGCATCAAAGACATCATCAAATTCACCATTGATAAGATTAAGGATTTTCTCTCAAGGAATTTTCTCTCTAGGGGCTCAAAATAAGTGGAAGAAGAGAAGAAGAGGAAACCCGACTATATAGTGGTCACGGTTGGATTCTCGTCGAAAAATTAAGGAAACACAGACAACCGACGAAAAAAGACCAGGAGGCTCCCTGTAGACGCCAAAAAAGCGTCTTCAGATTTCTCCGCAAAAGCCCGATGATGAAAGGAGTAATTTATAAACTTGAAATGCTATTTTTGCTTTAATAGTTAAGATAAGGTCTCAGGTTTTTCCTCCAAACACTCCTCCATTCCATTCCATTCAGAAGCCCAGTTCAAGAGCTTTCCAACGACACATCTCACGCCTTTTTCCGACTCCGGGTCGACAAGTTGCGATTTAGGGGTAGAACCGTCTTTTACTGTCCAAGGGTAAAACTGTATTTTCATACTTTTCGGAATACAAAAATTCCTCCGAAAAATAAAAATAGACTGGATGTAATCATTATGACGACATCCAGCTGGCTGCTGAGAACCGTCAGCGGCCCTGGAATAAGTTCCAGCGCCGCTAGCGGCACTGACCAGTTTCCTAGAGCCGCTAGCGGCACTGACCCTGCTTTGGGCCCGGCTCACTTTTCAAGCCCGTCTCGTTTTTCAGCTCAATTTCTGCCGTACAACCCTACTTCTCCACGCCTATATAAACAACCCTTCACCCTTAGTTCAAAACACATAGTCTACAGCTGACAAACTCTATTCTCGGGAGTCTTAACACCGAGCTTCCCCCTCTTTCTTCAAAACTTGAGATCTTGTTTTACTATTTTTGTCAAATATAGCCTACAGTTCAGGTACAAACTCCTGAGGGCTCAAATTAAATTAACGGCCTAATTGTTTATTTTCTAGTAGTCATAATGTCGATATCATGCTAGAATAACGTATTTTATTGCTTACTAAATATTGTCTTTTCTAGAATGTCTAGTCGTTGTAATGCTCAATTTGCCAATCGAATGCATGTCTAAATAAGGGTTAAAAATAAATGTTCTGATGCTTGTGGTAAACCAATCAATAGTCTAAGTCTAGGTTGTTAATCCAGTTTGTGTGGAATCATGTCTTTAAATTATTAAGCAAACTTAAGTTAGTAGAGGCCGTCATAAACGGGTGAGTTGGGTGCCTAACACCTTTCCACCTCGTACCTTCGCCCCGAACCCTTTATTTTTGGGTACTCAGATGATCTATATGAGCGGGAGTTTTTCTAAAAACATGATCAGTTCACTTTTCGCGCTATTGGGTTGTCCTTTCGGCTTGTCCCTTCGATAAAACGCCAATAGCAGATTTGTGACCTCTTTCATGGTTTTTATTCAATTCAAGTCTTTTCAAAAGCTTTTCTAACTTGATGGTCCCTTGAACTTATCTAAACCCCCAACTTACAAATTTTCTATACGGACGCACTCCGTGGAAACCAATACACTTCATAAGAAAAGGATTGGACGAAAATCCCGGGTCCTTACAGTGGCGACTTCACTGGGGTTTTATTTAAGAGGGTGAGACTCGAAAGTCAAGTTTGCTTAATTGTTTAATAACATGTTGCATATTTTTGCATCATTTGCATGTGCCTTGGCACATTTTTTTGACACTTATCGACACTCGAGGAAGTTAGTGTCGCAACTTGTAGACAACTCATATATCTAAAGGAATATACAGTTGTCCTATCGTGCAAATCGATGCTTCCTCACCCATGACTCATCAATCCTTATTGATGAAAAGAAGTACAATTGATGTGTCGACCATCCGCCGAACGGAAATTGTAATTTGTCGTGGTAACCTCACAGGAGCCAAAAGCCTCTAACCCACATTTGTGCATCCGCTTGCTTGTTGTGCATGTGTCGTTGTAATGCCCGTCTGATCACATGTTTGCCTGTAAATTGCGTTGTTATTATCCTTGCATGAATGCATGAATACCGCGATTATGTGCCAACATGTACTTACGTGCTAGGAGCCTATTCTTTTATTTTTAGCTAGTTCCTAATTCCCGAAGATGGTGCGAGAATTTAATTCAATCTGATATGCATACTGGATTAGGAGAGCCAGAAATCTGATATGCTTTCAAAAGAGCAGACTGCCAGTATCACAGATTATGCAACAGATACAGCAAGCAATCAGAGTTAGAATCCAACAGTGCAGCAGCAACAGAAAGCTAAATAGCAAGGATAAAAGATGGATAAGGCAACTGTGAGCCTGAATCAGCTGGCAGCAGAGAAATCAGGAAAATGGAAGATATACAAAAGCACTGCAATAGGAGAGCAGCTTAACAGACCAGCAAAGAATAGAGCAGGGTCCAAGTATTAAAGTATCAGTGCAGGATCCCAGGAAGAGTTAGAAGGGTCTCAGTGGCAGGAATGCTGATGCAAGGCAGAAAAGGAATAAAAGAGTATGCAGCAGAGGTGAAAAGCTAGGAAAAGCTGTAGGAATTAGGAATCAACAGCAGGTGCAGCAGAGATTTCAGAAGGGAATTAGTAGCAGAATGCAGAAGATAGGCTGTAACCAGGTAGCAGAATCCAGCAGGTAAAACAGTGAGCAGGGGAATGAAGACAGGCAGCACAAGAAAATGTATCAGAAGATATAATTTGTAGCCATTATGTTTTTGTCTTTTGTTGTAAGTCAGAAATGATTTTTGTAATTTGTTGTTGTTACAGAAAATGATGAACCACTGTATGTAGTGAGTTGCACTAGACTGAAGGTTTGTAAGGTGGTAAAGGGATGCAGAAAAAAGGAACCCTACCTAGTAGGTGACCTTGGATCTGCAATACCTAAGGGCTATAATCTTGTTACATTACAGTAAGCAATAATATAATTTCTGACTTGCACCCCAAAAAAAAAATAAAGTCATGAAAAATTTTCTACGATTTTTTAGCAAAAAAAAAGTAAGTCTCCCAATTTCCCCTCTCCCTTTTAATATTTTATTTATTATTTTTTTTTATGTAATTCAGATTCGGTAAAAAAAAAAAGAAAAAAATGAAAAAAATAAAAACACAAAAAAACGGCAAATCAAAAAAATGCCGAAAAGCAAAAAAATCGAAAAAAAAGAAAGACCGAAATTCTTTTTATTTTAATTTTATCCCATTTTCCATTTTATTTGAGTCTAGAAAAATAAAAAAAAATACGATGGTCCATCTTTTTCTATTTTTATTATTTTCGTTCAATTGACTTTATTTTCCTTTAATATTAGGAAAATATTCGGGCATGTAGGTTTAAGGACCTTCTTTCTAAGACAATGTGTTTTTCGATATGTGGGTCAGCCTTTTCTTAGATCAGAGTCTCGTGGTCTTTTTCATGTTACTAAGTGCTCCGTGCTTACTATTCAGGATAGGATCCAAAGAAGAAAGATTCGGCTAGGGTTTGATTCACCATTCTATCACGCCTCGATTCAAGCCACCTTGGTCACACCATGTTCAGGACAGTTCAGGAGTATCTGGTTGAGATGACTGACCGAATGGATAGGTTAGAAGCCGACATTACCAACATCAATTCAAGACAGTTGTGGGATACACCAATGTTTGCCCCTTCGTCTGAAAATCGGAAATCAGTGACTCCAGGAAAGCCTGGTCCTACTCCCCAAGAGCCAGAAAAGAAACGTAAGAGTGACGCGTCTTCCTCCAATGTCTCATCAAGGGAATACTACATGCCCCGATGTAAGCCGAATAGGGATTTCTCTCCATTGGGAATAGCTCTCAGCACAGCTTTCGAGAGATTAGTGGTCAAAGACATACTCCGACCCATAGATCTCACTCCAGAACCAAGTACCAAGGGCCGCAACTGGAAGGAAGGCGATTACTGCAAGTATCATCAAGGGAAAGGGCATGACACGAGTGATTGTTGGGCCCTTAAACACATCATCCAAGATAAGATAGGCAATGGCACTCTACCATTGCCCAAAACTGAAGAAACTGGAAGTTTTGGCAACCTCCTGGGTGCTATCACCCATATTACAATCGAGGAGCCCAAAGATTACTCTCACCTCATTTATGGCGAGGAAATCACCTTAATTTCCCAAAAATCCCATGAAGAAGAACTAGACATAAGGGGCAACAACACAGTCGATGACAAAAGTCAAATACAAGAAAGTCTGGCTCGTATAATGAAAGGGATACAAGAGATAAGAGAGAAGGTTGACATTCTAGAAGAACGCACCTCCAAGCCCAGGAATGCGGTCATCCTGACCAAGGAAGAAGCTTGGTGGCGCCAAGACCTTCTTTATCACAAAATGACCAAATATGGGTATGTTCGTCCAAGGACTCCCACATCAAAGCTCCTTCCGAGAAACGGAAATCCATTCCTAAGCTGTACCTACTGCGCGGCTGAAGGGCATCACATCAATCAGTGCAGGGGCTTTAAGGGGCTAGTCACACGTTTCATTGACCAAGGGACAATATGGCCACCATACACTTGGACAGTCAGCTGGTATCGTCATAGTCAAGAAAAGTACACCCCTCTCTTCGCACCAATGGAAGCGGTTACGAATGCGCTAGTATGGAGAGGTGACATCCAACCCCACATCCCTTTGGAAGAGGCCAAGTCATAACCGGGAGAAAACCGAACCTATTGCAAGTATCATCGAGTATTCGGGCACCACACAGATGACTGCCTACGCCTAAAAGATGACTTCCAAGGTGTCATTGACAGAGGAGAGGTTCCGCCACCATTAAGAGATGGCAATATGGAAGATGAAGCCTGGAACTAGTTGGTTACCCGCATAAGCTTGACGAATCGAGTCTGAGTCCCCAAGTTTTGTGGAGTTAGGACCTTAGCTAAATCTTTAGGTTGAGTCTTAAATAGGGAATGTTCCCTCTTTGACTTTTTTTGTTCTAAGTCTAGTTTCCTTTTGATGGGAGTTAGAGACCCTCTTCTCTGAAGTCATGTGTGCTTATCTCTTTTTGCAAATCAATAAAAGTTCCTCTTGCTCATTTCTTTCTTTGTTTAGCTATTGATAAACCCAATGAATACAAAGTTGCACAAATCATTAACTAACTAATTTTAAGCATTGTAAGTAAACTTCGCAAAGCAAGAATGCAGATTTTCACTTTTACAGGAATTTGAGTGGCTGAACTCTCTCAACAATGTCGCCCCACCAAGAAGAAGCGAGCCAACCTTTTGCAACAACTTTGACACAGAAATGACTTTGGCTCTGATCGAAGAGGATCCTTGGTACCAAGACGTCCTCAACTACATCACCAAAGGCATATACCCTCAGGACGCACCCCTAAGAGCTCAACGGGCCATCCGTCTCTTAGCGGCGCAATACATAGAATACTAGGGGGTTCTGTACCAAAAGTCCCACAACAGGGTCAACCTTAGATGCGTGAACTCCGAAGAAGTCGCAGAAATTATGGACGAGGTACACAATGGTGTGTGCGGACCACACATGAATGGTCGAATGCTCTCTAGAAAAGTCCTACGACTGGGATACTACTGGACTACTATGGGAAGGGATTGCTATGACTATGTTAAGAAGTGCAAGAAATGTTAGATATATGCTAACATGCAGCATATGCCACCCTCGATGCTCCACAACTTCACATCCCCGTGGCCGTTTTCCGCATGGGGAATAGATATCATTGGTAGATCACCCCAAATGGCTCGGGAGGACATGAATACATCCTGGTAGCCATAGACTATTTTACCAAATGGGTCGAAGCCCAATCCTATGTTGTCCTTACCTCCAAACAAGTGTCCAAATTCATAAGGAACAACATCATTGCCGATACGATGTTCCGCATGAAATCATTAGTGACCATGGTTCCCATTTCAAATCCGAAACAGGCACCGTCCTCAAAAACTACAAAATCCAGCACCACAAATCATCCCCTTACCGTCCCCAAACCAATGGCGCAGTAGAAGCCGCCAACAAGAACCTCAAGACTATCATTGAAAAGATGATAGAAACCTACAAAGATTGGCTCATCAAACTTCCGTTTTCCCTCTGGGGTATTGGACATCCATAAGATCCTCCACGGCAGCAACACCTTATTCCCTAGTCTATGGAATGGAAGCAGTTCTACCCATAGAAGTCCAACTATCCTCCATGCGCATAGCCTTAGAGGGTGAATTTCCTGAAACCCAATGGTTACAAGCCCGCTACGAAGAGCTCATGTTCATGGATGATAGACGCCTACGGGCCTTGGACCATTCCCACATGTACCAACAACGCATGGCAAGAGCATTCAACAAAAAGATTCGACCTCGGAATTTAAAGGAAGGGGATTTAGTTTGGAAAGAATTACGTGCCCCAGTTACCGACCCCAGAGGCAAATTTCGACCAAAATGGTCCGGCCCGTTCATCATCAAGGATATCATATCAGCAGGTGCAGTCAGACTCATGGACATTGACGGCATCGAGTTCAGCCAGCTCACCAATATGGACCAACTGAAGAACTGCTACGTGTAAAAAAATAATAATAATAATAAAAATAAAAATAAAAATTTCCGAAAATTAAAAAAAAAAAAAAAAAAAAAAGACGTACACAACTTGAACGAACTACGCTGGCCTGATTCCACACTGGATACGTAGGTAACCCTTTTAAGGGGCCCAGCCAAAATCAATCCAAATTCCATTCAACTCATTCAAAAAAGGGATAATCTTTATTCAAACTAAACGAATAAGTTTACATTGCAAGAATTAAACTTGCAACTATGAGGGTTTAAGCTAAACAAATTCTTATCATAACTTTTTTTCAAAACTAGACTTGTTTTCCTAGAAAACTACTTTAATCCTTCTTCCCTTTAGAAGGCTTCGTTGAAGAGTTCTTCTTTCAAGGACCCTGGCTTGAGGATGACCTATGATCGCTCCCTTGACCAAGGAGCTTGCCTCTTTTCAATACGTGATAGCCTCCCATTTGAGGCCCTTCCTTTCATTTCTTGCTTCCTGTTTTCGAGTCATACTTAGGCTTTAGCTGCTCCCACTCCTCATGACGAAGGGCTCGTCTCGCTTCTCCATCACTGCAGAAAAGCCAGTTCAGATAGGTCTCAGAAACTTGAGTTGGCATAATTACCCAAGGTACAGTCCAGCGATCCCGGCCACGCCTATACTTTCCCACTCCGCAGCAAATTCAGTGGTCAAGGCTACGACATTTGGTCTCGTAGTCTCCTGACGAGGGATCACCTGCTTCAAACCGTATTGCCTCGTGACCCTAGAGGGAAAGAAGAAGGTAGTCCTATACAGACCCAATATGGTAGTGAAAGGAACAAAGGTATCACAGGCCACCAAGGAGGTCAAGCTCCACCAGGGCACATGCCAACGGATGACAGGTCCCGCATGGAAGAAGGCACCCCATTCACCAAGGGACTTTTCAGAATATAGCCTTTTCCTAACCAAGAAGCTTGCAGCGGTATAGGTTTTCTTTGACCAAGTCCGAGGAACACGAGCTATCAAATTGTCTGACGACTCTATTAGCCTCGGATGCTCACATAACCAAATTTGAAGCAGCGGGGGCTGCCGGAAAAAGCTTCTTGAGGAGATATTTTCAACCTGTCGAGCCCAATGATAGTCTCTCGTACAACTAGATGCAAAGGAGAATGCCCTTCAACCATTTGATTGACCACTTGCAGCAACGAGGCTCTACCCAAGTTAGGAGATTCTGCATTAACGAACAGTAGGCGGTTTAATAGTCAAAGTACAAAATCCTATCGACGACAACGCCTGAATATTGCATCCTTCTCAGAAGAAATAGCGAACTTTTTGCAAAGTTGAACGAAGTCCACATCGACACCAAGCACCATGTTTTTGGCTTCTGCAGATGACAAACCCAAGTATTTCCTGTACTGATCCCTGAAACCATCTCTCAAATAAGGCACAGCTGGGGGAAGCGGATCAGGCATGTCAGTGATCGCAGCAAATTCTTCAACTAAAGGGCATAATTCAGAGTTACCAAAGTGGAAAACATGCAGGTCGGGGTCCCAATAATTCAAAGCAGATCTAAGAAGGGGCCCCAATATTTTGGTTGGTCTCAAAGTCAGCAAGGTAGAGACGAGGAATGGAGCTAGTTCAAGTTCATCTACTACGGACAGATTTCTGCACCAAGCATCGAACAGGTTTTCAAAGGATTTCACCATGATAGAAGTTTGGGAAAATTTGAGAAAGCTAAGGTCTGAAAAGTGATACAACATCAAGTATCTGGTAAATCTTATTTATAGGAAAAAACACGGGCCAAAAAGGTCAGAAATCCACAAAAAAGCCCAAACCAGAGCTGTCAACGGCTCTGGTCAGGGCCGCTAGCGGCCCTGAGTAGCGCCGCTAGCGCCCCAGACCAGCGCTGCTAGCGGCTTAAGACTGCAGCCCAGCGTCGCTAGCGGCCCAGACCCGGGCCCCGGCCAAATTTTCCTCCCACTCCAGCTCACTCCATTGCTCCGGTCTGCCCGATTGAAGCCCAGTTTTGATACCCGCGCTGAATTTCAAAGCCCGAGACTCTCTTAGTTTTATCATTTTCAATTTTCTTTTTATTTTTTTTTCCATTTTTTTAGGGTGTATAACATGTGTAATTTTTGCTTTTTTCTTGCAATTTTTATCATTTTTTTTTTATTTTATTCCCTAAATTATGGCTTCGTCCTACCGCATAACATATTGCATACTTAGATAAGACGGGCATAATCGAGTCATAATATCATACATATCATAAAAAATGCATAAAAATAGGAGTTTGAAATCTCAAGATCAATGTCTACAAGGAGGTCCAACACTGCTCAACCAGAATCGTTGCTGTCAGCCTCATCATCAATGGACGACCCCTGACCATAGTTCCCAGTCGAGTAATGGAGAGAAGAGCTATAAATGGGCCTACTGTTGTCAAGCCTCATATCCCGCCCATCATATGCCGGTGCGCGCATAGGGGTACCTGCCGAAAGCCCCGCAGCAAAGAAATTCTCTGTGGCCTTACTGGCGAAATCCATAGCCACATCCTGATGCGAAGGCCCAGCATAAGGCATATCCCATCCAGGGGCATTTTCCCACCCCCACTCGAGGGCATAACAACAGGCCTACTATCAAGAGAAGTTTGGGAACCCGCGGGAGAGAACATCTCAGGATTGTATGGTACAGATAGAACATAGTCAAAGGAGGATCCTCTGGAACCAAGTGAGTACCCAGGGAGGGATAGACCAACAGAGTCAAGCGGTCCCCTAAGTACCATACAAAGCTGAATGGCCCCTCAAAGACCACCCATGGAGAAGACACCCTAAAAGACTCCAGGGTAATATGGGGTGGAACCCTAGAAACATTGTTCAATGGCAGACCATGATACCTGCAGATTACCAGGTCAAAGTTCATTCACACCAAATGAACCAAAAAAAATGTAAAAGTAAACAACAACATACCATAGATGCGGCATGGCTCTCGAAGGTGGCCCCAAAATGCTCCAGAGAGGTAAACGGGTGGTTATCCCTACCAACCCACCATGAACCCAATGGGAACATCCTTAAACTAGGACGGTGAGGACCGAAAGCTGAAACATACTCAAAGAACCACAACTGCCATGCAAGCAAACAAAAAGAATGATTTCCACGATCAAAGGCATAGGCATAAAAAGAGAAAAGATAGAGTGTAAGAGCCTACCTCCAGTATCCTCCATGGGCCCGTGAGGGATGTCCTCTCACTCGCCTCTTTAGGCCTACAGGCCCGACGGCACCACTTCACCAAAGAAGCGTAAGCAACGGCACCAAGGTTGTACTCATGAGCCTTGATCAAATCCTCCAAGCATGTCAAGAAACCGACTTGACACACGCTCTTCTTCTGAGCAAAGATCGTCGACCCCAGCAAGGAAGCCAGGAAAATACGAGCCCTTTGCTCCTCGGTAAGTCCCTGCTCCGCCACGGCCTCCCACAACCGTGCCAAAGAAACCCGATCCTTATCAAAGTGGATGGATACGGGCCCGTAAAGCTCTAGCAAAGTATCACTCTATCCCCAGTAGTTCGCGTCGTACTGAAAATGACGCCCTCTAAAGGATAACTCCGTCAGCACAGCCAACTGATAAGGGGTGGGGAACATCTCTCCTACAGGTGTTTGGAAAGTGTTCGTAGAATCCCAAAACCTCTCCAGTAACCCCCGGGCAATAATCCTAGAATCCCCGAGTGACAAGCAGGGATGACAGTCAAGAACTCGTCAAGACCCGAGCCCAATACTAAATCTCTGGCTCCCACCGAAAAGGTCCCCAACATCATAGCCCAATGGGAGGTAGTCCCATGAGCCTGCAGCAAAACTCCGACACCCTAGCCAACAAACAAATTTTTCTCAACACCCCATATACCACAAATACAGCTAAAATAATTCTACACAAATTAAATAGAGCTGACCACCAATCCAGTATAAGTCCCAATTTGTTCGTGTATCGAGGCACTAACAGTTCCAATTTTCAGTTCAAATATACTGAACAGAAAAAAAAAAGAGTCAGAAAACATACCAGCTCTAAGTTAGAAAGATGACTCCGTGTATCCGGCAGCAGAACACTGCAGTTCCAAACTCCAGGCGGGCGCCAGTCCAACCGCATAAAAGAGTCCTGGTACAGTCGAGCTTCGTCCGCGTGTTTAGTCGGAGGTGCTCTAGTAGAAGCTAACCCAGTACGGAAAAGGCTCCGGTCATACTCCTCATCACTCATGGGACGTTTTTCTTTGTCTAGGGAGCCATGGGAACACAATGGAGTTTTCTCTCTGTACAAGTGGGAAAATAAAAGTTTCAGATTCGCAAGAAACAAGCACCCATTAAACAATGAAAACCAAAATTCAGCAACTAGGCGGAAAAAAAAGTAAGTTCAAGACAAAAACCGAACAAAAGGGACAAGAATCGACTTACCTCAAGTGAAGTGAAGCACATGAAGCTTGAAGGTTGCTCTCGACAATGGCTCGACGAGGAAGAAGGAAATGGCACGCGAAAAAGAAAAAAAAAAACGCTGAAACCATTTATTTAGCTCAAGCCTCGCTAGCGGCGCTGGCCTGGCAGACTTGCACACATGGGCCCCACTGCTAACCCACGACCCCTTTTTCCAATCCAAAGTTTGTTACTTCGGTTCATTTGAGGAAAATATCAGTACCAAGTGCGCGGGAGTAAAGCACTCTGGCCCACAACTTCAAATTCGACAGTTGGCCTATTTTACGGTACCAACTATTTGCAGGTAAAACTAACCCGTTTATTTTTGTACGTCCCAGATACTGAAAACTCGGATCTACACTACGACAACTTTTACCGCCCAGAGCGCCCAAAAATATTTTAAGCCCGGAAAAACTGTTAGCCTAACCAAACATTATAAATTTTTAGGGTCAGTCCCTCTGCGATATTACAAATTTTTGGAGTCAGTCCCTCTGCGATATTACAAATTTTTGGGGTCAGTCCCTCTGTGATATTACAAAATTTTGGGGTCAGTCCCTCTGCGAGGTTACAAATTTTTGGGCCAGTCAATGACCGCTTAAGCTATTGCGGTTAGACCGTCCCTTCTACGAGGTTACTTATTTTTGTGTCAGTCAATGATTGCTTAAACTGTTGCAGTTATACTGTCCATTATTTTTTATATGTTTCAGTCAATGATTGCTTAAGCTATTGCATTTAAATTGTTCATATGTCCTAACTACTTTATGGCCGATTATTTTTAATCGCGCTTATCTCGTTGAATTTTTCGTTTCTTATAACAGGGACGGGATCTCGACATTCGCCGAGCGGTGTTTAGTCAGTGTTTGTCGAAGCACTCCGCGTTGATCATTCTCAAAGTATAACTAACTTTTTCATTCACTCTGAATACAGGTCCCCAGCAGACGTTTAGACCATCTACGAGCGGTGTTCTATCTTGCTACCATAACCTTTATTTTCTGTTGTGTTCACAAAGATGAAATCTTAGCTCACTACGAGCGTGTCCCAACTCAGCTTTGTCTTCATATTCATGCATCTTGTACAGTCTCACACACCATGTTCACATCAGCATCCTGCATGTCGCCTTCAGAGTACTTTGATCTTCGCTTTTACTCAAGCTCGATCAAAGCGGGGGGGATTCTGTAGACTCCAAAAAAGCGTCTTCAGATTTCTCTGCAAAAGCCCGATCATGAAAGGAGTAATTTATAAACTTAAACTGCTATTTTTGCTTTAATAGTTAAGATAAGGTCTCAGGTTTTTCCTCAAAACACTCCTTCATTCCATTCCATTCAGAAGCCCCGTTCAAGAGCTTTCCAGCGACACGTCTCACACGTTTTTCCGACTCCCGGTCGCCAAGTTGCGATTTAGAGGTAGAACCGTCTTCTACCGTCTAAGGGTAAAACGGTATTTTCATATTTTTCGGAATACAAAAATTCCTCCGGAAAATAAAGATAGACTGGATGTCGTCATTATGACGACATCAAGCTGGCTGCTGAGAGCCGTCAGCGGCCCTGGAATAAGTCCCAGGGCTGCTAGCGGCACTGGCCAATTTCCCAGGGCCAATAGCAGCGATGACCCTGCTTTGGGCCCGACTCATTTTTCAACCCCGTCTCGTTTTTCAGCTCAATTTCTGCCGTCCAACCCTACTTCCCCACGCCTATGTAAACAACCCTTCACCCTCAGTTCAAAACACACAGTCTACAGTTGACAACCTCTATTCTCGGGAGTATTGACACCGAGCTTCCCCCTCTTTCTTCCAAACTTGAGATCTTGTTTTACTATTTTTGTCAAATATAGCCTACAGTTCAGGTACAAAGTCCTGAGCGCTCAAATTAAATTAACTGCCTAATTGTTTATTTTCTAGTAGTCATAATGTAGATATCATGCTAGAATAACGTATTTTATTGCTTACTAAAAATTGTCTTTTCTAGAATGTCTAGTCGTTGTAATGCTCAATTTGCCAATCGAATGCATGTCTAAATAAGGGTTAAAAATAAATGTTGTGATGCTTGTGGTGAACCAATTAATAGTCTAAGTCTAGGTTGGGAATCATGTCTTTAAATTATTAAGCAAACTTGAGTTAGTAGAGGCCGTCATAAACGGGCGAGTTAGGTGCCTAACACCTTCCCACCTCGTACCTTCGCCCCCGAACCCTTTTTACATGGGTACTCATATGTTCTATATGAGCGGGAGTCTTTCTAAAAACATGATCAGTTCACTTTTCACGCTATTGGGTTGTCCCTTGGGCTTGTCGCTTCGATTTGTCCCTTCGATAAAACGCCAATAGCAGATTTGTGACCTCTTTCATGGTTTTTATTCAATTCAAGTCTTTTCAAAAGTTTTTCGAACTCGATGGTCCCTTGAACTTATCTAAACCCCCATCCTACAAATTTTCTATAAGGACGCACTCCGTGGAAACCAATACACATCCTAAGAAAAGGATTGGACGAAAATCCTGGGTCCTTACACTCCCCACTTGTCTGGACGGCTGAGCCGCTCTTGCTAGCGGCTTGACTGCTAGGACAAGAGGCAACCGCCTGAGCTGTAGGACAACCGCTAGGAGCTCTAACGGTCACCTTGTATAGGCGCCTGACAAGCAACTCGGCGAGACGACCTCGGTCAACTCGACCTCTCCATTGACCAAGTTCTATCTTCCTAATTCCCACTTGGACAGATTTTGGAAGCCTTTCTTTAGATTTGTTTTACCTTAATTTTGGCTCTTGCCACTTTTCTCTTTATTCCCTTTTATTTTCTTTCCTTCTTTTTATTTTGATTATCAAGTTCCACCCTTTGCCTTTTATTTTCTAATTCCTTTTTTTCTTTAATTATTTCTTCCCTTTTAATTAACTTTTCCTATTTTCTATTTCTTTACTTTATTTTTATTTTTTAGGGGAAGGGGTACCCCAAATTTGCTAAGTTCCCGGGAATTCTAAATTCTCGGATTTCGTGTTTTGTTATTTCCCATTCGGAAATTAGATGATTAAATTCACATATGGGCATTTGCGTAATATTTTTGTGCGTGAATAAAATGCAATATTTATACCAGGTTTAATACAAGCCCGAAAGTTCAAAATGCACTACAACAAATATCACTGGCCATCTTTGCCAGTACTCGGACCCGCCTGAGACGACTCTCCGGGTCCACTCGATGATGGAGCAACTGAAGGACCGGGCTGAGACATCGTCCAAGCTCTTCGATCAAAAGCGAATAATGAACCTGTCAAGTAATCGGGATCCAGTGAATGGCGAGGTGTCTCCGACATGCCGGGATAGCCGCCATACCCTGTATTCTCTTGACTCCAACATCCCCTCGGAGGAACTGGAGGATACATAGGCATGAGATAACCCGGATACCCCATATAGGGAGGCGGTGCATGCCACTACGGAAGATAAGGCATCTGGGGCGGAATCCTCGTGTCCACTCGCGCTCGAGGCGTACCGTGACGCACCTCCGTACCCTTCTTCCTAGGAGGAGGACGCTGCAGTGTAGACACCGACTCCGGAGCACGAATAACAGGAGGCCTAGGAGGCCCCGCCACAGGAAAAGGCTGTGAAATAGGCTCAAGGGCAGAAAATTACAAAAAATTCAAATCAAGCACTATTACTTGAAATGAACATACCTATCGAACGTCGGATCGAGGACTCGTGCATATACTCCGAGACGCGAATCTGGAAATCCAATTCTTAAAGGCATGCAGGCCCTATAGATCTTCCGCGTCTCAGCAGCATCCAACTGTGTACATAAAGAAAAGAGTATGTATAAACACAAAGGAAATATTGCAGATTACAAGGGATTTTTACTTACCCCCCTACAAAAAGAGGTTGTATAGACAATCCCTCAACTTCCTCATCGGGACCACGAAACTCGGAAATCAGTAGAACCTGAGGTGACCCGTCCGCTCTTGTACAACTCACCGACATAGAAAGGGGAGTACGGCAGGGAGAAGAGGCAGTCGCATGAGACGACGAATAACTCCTAGTACATCGCAAAGACTTAAAGATATTAGATACATTTCTAAATTTCCAAACGAAATTAAGAAACAAAAGTACATTACTTACCGGGTCGGTAGAGAAGTTAGGGCACAACCAAGCCTCAGCAAACTCAGTATATGCCACCATAAGATCCACCTCACGATCAGCCAGAAGCAAATACTCAAGGGCATTCGCGCCGACAGTGGCCGCCCTTACCTGCTCCCCGGTAAGGTGACAAACATAAAGCATAGAATCTGGAGGATCCAAAGAAATCCTCGGAGCCGGATGGTCGGAGAAAGTCTGCCTAATCAGTCTCTCCCCCAAGAACAGTCAAAACCGAAAGGATCCTCAATGAGGATTCTCCTTTGGACATACTCCCGAGTACCCAAGAATCGGTCCGAGAGACCCAGGAGGTAATCCGTCCGGGGGAACCAGTCGACCTACAAAAGTAAAGAATGAGTACACAAAAGGATGAAAAGTACAATAAAAGCACAAAAGATAATCACTTACATCCTGAGTAGTCAAGGGATATATCGCCTCCCTAAGGCCGTGCAATGTAGTAAATGGGCAAGATGTCCGCCCCCTCCAGGACTGCATCGCTGGAAAGGACAAATCCCCTGTCTCGAATAGGGGCAAGGTTGGGGAAATGATCGTAAAATCAAATCTAAGACATGCAAAGCACATGGATTAGGCACAAGTGGTGAGTAAAAGCCAACAACACAAAGTATAAGAAGGGTAAAGGGAAAATACCTCCCTAACCTTCCAGTAACCGACCAAGGAGACGCGAGACGCACCCTCCTCTCCATTAAGGTGGCTGGACTGCCTCAAGCACCATAGAAGATAAGAGTATGCGGGAAGACCCCAATTGTACTCCGCAACTCTGTCCAAATCCCGCAAACACGGGAAATAGTAAACATGATACCTACTAGCTTTATCCGCAAAGACGGAACAGGCTAGAACATAGGCCAAGAAAAGGCGGACGTGCTGCTCCACCGTGACCTTCTTCAGCTTCCTCGGGGTGGTCAGGAAGTGGACCATTACGTCAGTCCGCCCATACTTCATACCATCCCAATTGGCCCCGAAAAGGCCAAACATCATGTCATCCCTACTCACCTCTCCATAAGTGAGGGGGATACCGGTGCAAGGGAGCCCGGAAATGAGACCGAACTCAAAAGGGGTGATCATGATCTCACCCATAGGGAAATGAAAAGTACTGGTAGTATCCCGGTACCGCTCCGCAGGACCTCAAACGAGCAAGCGGTCGGAGCGCTCAGCAGAAGTGATGGACGCTAAAAGGTGACCGAAGCCACAACGCTCCACAATAGCTTTGACCTCGGAAGTCACATACCTACAGGCTTTCTCAATCCCGGAAAGGCTACCGTAACCCCGCATGGTAGTGTCTATGTCCTATACAACACAATAATTGCAAGACAATTAGCTAGGTGATCCTAGTAGCAACTACCAGTCTCTGGTTTAGTCCTAAATTTTTACAATTCGTAAAATTTAGCATTCTAGCTAAACCAATATAAGAAGAGTAAAACGAGAACGAATTTCACACAGTTTATTCTCCACAAATATACTCAGAAATCTTCTATCATTACAAACAAAATAAAAATAAACTTCACTCCAGTTTATTCTGTCAAAAGAAATGATAATTGTAACGAGAATAAATTTAACACAAAATTATTTTCCACCATTAAAGATGAATTTCACACAAATTCATTCTTCATATGCAAAATATACATAATACAAGAATCGTAAGGGAATTCACAAATTAGCAAGAAATACAATTTCACACAAATTGGTTTTCCACATTACCTACGCTACAGTTCTCAACCTAAAAAATTCTACGTTTGCCTACACATGATTTTCTAAGTGTAAAAGAGGAAAAGAAAAAAAAACGACATACCCGACATTTGGTACCAACGGTAACCAAATGCTCATTCTTCTTGAAAATGAGATCGCGGGGCTCCCAACGATTGGTAGGATGGAAATCACTACGAGTGAACTCATCCTGGACTAACCGGTGCTCACCCACCCGGTGATGGGGTATACCGGAAACGAGTACCAGAGTAAAAACATTCGGGGCCTCCCGCACAACAATCTCTTGCTCCTTCCTTTTCCTACCTTCCCTAAGTTTAGGAACCATGGATGAAGAGCAAAAATGGAGTTTTTGAAAATTTGAGTGAAACTCACAAAACTCACAAATTCACACAATTTTGGGTTTTCACACTCAAAAACACAACAACAACTAACAAAATCATGTTCTACTAAGAATTTGAGCAAGAAAACCTCAAGATTTGGAACTAGGGGCTTTGATGGAGGTTGAGAGCTTGAAGAAAAATGGAGGAGAGAGAAGAAGAAGGCACAAAATGGAAGATGACCCATCTTGGCCTTCCCCTTCTTTTTCCCTTATTCTACCCGTGAAAACCTAGCGACCGGTCAAACCGCCTAGGTGGCCGACGGTCAGACCGCCACGCTGGCGGTTGAACCGCAAGCAACGCGGCTTGGCCGCTAGCCCAAACGGCTTGACTGTTGGAAGGAACGGTTCAACCGCTCCACCAAGAGGTTTAGCCGCTCCACCTAGTGGTTTAACTACTTGACGTGGCGCTTTAACCGCCATACACATCTTCTATTATAATATTCCAAGAGCCATTGGTTCAAAATCAATGGGCCCCACGTGAGGCCCACATCAGTTATTTGCGCGCCAAAGTCCGTGTATGAAAGCAAGACTACTTTAAACCAACAGGTTTGTACATTTATACTCGGCCTATGGAACGGGCTCGCGCCTGACCGAAGGTCTGAGCAAAGATTTTACTATCCTTTACAATTACATTTACTTCTCATTACATTTCTAAAAAATTTATTGTGTAACCTACAGCATAGGTTCCCCTTCGACTGATAATCGAAGGACATTTATTGTATGACCTACAGCACAGGATCTCCCTTCGACCAAAAATAAAAGGATCTTTACCATTTATGTTATTTCTAACGGATTATCTTATTGTGTAACCTACAGCACAGGTTCCCCTTCGACTAAAAATGGATGGACATTTATTGTATGACCTACAACACAGGGTCTCCCTTCGACTAAAAATCGAAGGATTTTTATCATTTATCTTATTTCTAGTGAAACATATTTTATTGTGTAACCTACAGCACCGGGTCCCCTTCGACTGAAAATCGAATGACGTTTATTGTGTAACCTACAGCATAGGGTCTCTCTTCGACTAAACGTCGAAGGATTTTTATCATTTATCCTATGTTTAACGACATATTTTATTGTGTAATCTACAGCACAGGGTCCCCTTCGACTGAAAATCGAAGGACATTTATTGTATGACCTATAACACAGGGTCTCTCCATTCGACAAACAATCGAAGGATTTTTATTTACCTTATTTCTAACGAAATGTTTTTATTGTGTAACCTACAGCACAGGGTCCCCTTCGACTGAAAATTGAAGGACATTTATTGTGTAACCTACAGCACAGGGTCTCCCCTCGACTAAAAATGGAAGGATTTTTAGAACCTTATTTGTAACAAAATATTTACATTGTGTAACCTACAGCACAGGGTCTCTCCGTTCGACTAAAAATCGAAGGATGTTTATTGTGTGACCTACAGTATAGGGTCAAACTCTCGGTCAAATAAACCAGGAAAATCACTGCTTTATCCTAAAATGATTGTTTATCTCTAACTGATTGTCACCACACTCAGTTTGCCTGTTTATTGCAGGTATTGGCGCAGGAATACTTTAATTTTCGCTCTATTTGAGCTCGGCTAAAGTAGGGGCTTCTGTAGACACCAAAAATTGTGTCTATGATAAGTCCCCATAAAAACCCGATGATGAAAGGATTGGATTTTGCTCGAACTTGGGTTACGAGAATAAGTGCTTTGATGATTAGCCCAGTTCATTTGAATTAACCAGTGGAAGCCTTTTGTACAGGTGATCCAAACCAGTTGGACTCAATTCAAACCAAAACTGAGAGATAGGCCTCTTTGAACCTAAGAACCCGAAAGAGAACCCAAACCCTTGAGTCAACCCTTGGTCAAACAAGGAAACTCAATCAATCCCGCGTGGCCCCCTCGAAATAACCTCCCCCGCTTGAAAAACATTTCAGGCGGCTATGCAGGCAGGCCGCTCCAGGTCCAAGCGGCCACGCTTGAGTTCAAGCCTTGGCCTCTAGGACAAGCGGCTAAGCCGCTTGACAAGCGGTTCAGCCGCTTGACAAGCGGTTCAGCCGCTTGTCCTAGGATTTCAGCCGCTCGGCCTAGTTGCATTGCCGCCTGGACCTTTTCTCGTGGACGGCAAGTTCGAGGCTCATTAGATTTCCGTGCCAAACCTGTTGGATTTGTCCTATGAACTAATCATAAGAACTAATAATCGCATTATTGGTTGGACTATGCAAACCGATCTTTACTTAATATGGGTAATCGTAATGTTTTGCTAGAAACCAATTACGGTTTGTAGGCCCGAAAAGTGTTTTGGACTTACTGCCACATTAAGTAAACCAGCAGAGTCGCACACTTAACAGACTCGTTTTATTAGAAGGGTCTAATTCGGATTAGGCTCATTACACACTTAACCTAATCATCCCTCCTGCCTCCCTATATATATCGTGACTTCTGATCCAGTTAGGGTTACATGTGATAATCAGTTTTCACGAAACCCTAACTGTGTGTCATTAGTGTAAGGAGAGAACGAAGGTTGTGAACGGGATCGATGTACTAGCATACTGACGTGTGGATTCGAGCCTGTGTGTGGATACCAGTTGAGGCACGACATCTGATGTGTTCATCCAACCAGCAACCAAGGAGTGAGGTACGATTTTGATTTGATATTTAATTATAGTAATCACATGTTTTCTGGGTTAATCGAATTTCTATTATGCATGTATGATAATGTTAGTGGTTAGAAATTCCTTCAGTTGTATCAGAGCCACTTGTGTTTTACTGTCTTTGAATATATGATATATGGTAGATATATGAGTAAATCGAAGTCATGATATGTGTATAATACATGTATGTATGAATAGTTCATATGTTTAGATTCGTATAATACAAATAGCATGTTGTTTGAATGCAAGTCGTTGTAATTCTGTATGCTACTGTTTGACGAATTCACATAGATAAAATAGGGCTAAACACTAAAATATGGTAATACGATTAGCCTAGGGTTCACTATTAATGAGATATTAATCGTGGCAGTTTCCCCACTAAACGTAATTGAGAATTCTGTTTAGGGTTCACGATTAATGAGACCGCCGCGAGGGGCGCTGCCCCTTGCACCCCGCGAGGGGCGCTGCCCCTCGACCTTGCAAGGGGGCGCCGCCCCCTTGACCCCTGCATGGATCTGCTTATTTGTGCGAATGATGTTTTATTTTTATGCCATTACAAATCTTTGATGTTTGATATATGATATCTTAGTTCACATGATGTTGAATGGTATGGTATTGTGAATAGTATGGCCCATAATTTTATTTAAGTTTTAAATACGGCTTGCGTGTCGTTTATTTGAATGTAATTATTAAATACGACCTGCGTGTCGTTTATTTGAATGTAATAATTAGATTATTGCTAGCGTAGTAGTGAAACTTTTATGATATAGTTGATTGTAAAATCAAGCTCGTGAAGGTTAAAGGATATCATGGAAATGACCATCCAGCTACTATATGGAAAAAGCAAAGAGTGGAGATTAGGTCACCATAGCTTTGGGGGCCATACTATATCACATGTGTTATTATTTATGCCTCCTCTTATTTACTGTTGATTATATTTATTGTTATGTTTGCATGAAACTCAACTCCATATAATCAATCACACCCCTTAGTAATATTAAGTTAACTTGATGCCTTTCCAATTTAATACACATATTAGGACTTGGTTCATTAAAATGTGTCTGCCAAAGTAGAGCATCCTTAATTACTCAAGTCTGTTAGTATGAGTAACAATTACCCATATGTATAAATTGGTTTACTTTTATAAGGCTATCAAAACAGTTTTGGGCCTTAAGGCATAGAGTTGGGAGTCAGGACATATGATGTCATCCCAACAACCCGGAGTTGTATAAGATACAATTAGTAAAGGGTTACTTACCTAAATAACTAAGTGTAAAGTGATAAGCCAAAGTTCACTTGATACTTAGGAAATATGGATGTTGGCTCCACTATATTTTATAGGGATATCTGTCACATTAATATAGTGGAGTTATTTTGTTAAATTGTTAATGAAATATTTATGAAACAAGTCACTAAAATATTTGACATTTGTTGTAGATAATGTCAAACCCTACACCATCACACTCAATTTCACTGCAATCCATCCTTGAGAAGGACAAACTGAATGGAACCAATTTCTTGGACTGGTATCAAAACTTGAGAATTGTTCTCAAACAAGAGAAAAAGGAATATGTCCTTGAGAAACCAGTCCCTAAGAAGGCTCCTGCTACCAATGCTCCTCATGCTGAGAGGAATGCTTATCAGAAGCTCAAAGATGATCAGTTGATGTCAGTTGTCTCATGCTAGCCACCATGAATTATGAGCTTTAGAAGCGATATGAAAGTATGGAGGCTTATGAGATTATTGAGAGCCTGAAAGGAATGTTTCAGGAGCAAGCACGAACTGAGAGGTTTAACACTGTGTCTGACTTGGTTAAGTGCAAGATGGGGAAAGGAAGTTCAGTTAGTCCTCATGTAATCAAGATGATTGGTTATGCTGAGTACTTGGAAAAACTGGGCTCCCCAATGGGTCAAGAGTTGGCCATTGATATCATCTTAGCGTCATTGACTAATGATTATGATACTTTTGTTATGAACTATAATATGCATAATCTTAACAAGTCATTGGCTGAGCTGCATGGGATGCTTAAAATTGCTGAGCAAAACGTCAAGAAGGACCCAACTCCCAATGTTCTAATGGTTAGAAAAGGGGGCCAGTTTAAGAAACATGGTCAAGCTAAGGACAAGGGAATGGCTAACATGAAGGGTCCGATTGTGAATCATCCAAAGGAAAGCCTAAGTTCAAACCCTCGTCTGGTCCTAATGATGAAATCAAGTGCTTCTACTACAAGGAGCTTGGGCATTGTAAGAGGAATTGCAAGAAATATTTGGAGGATCTGAAGAAGAACAAGGGAAGTGTTCCTTCAACTTCAGCTAAATGTTATGTTATAGAAGTAAATGTATTTACTTCTTCAAATTCTACTTCTTGTGTATTAGATGCCGGATGTGGTGCTCACATTTGTGCAAATGTGCAGGGACTAAAGAGAAGTAGGACTTTGGCAAAAGGAGAGGTGGACATGCGCGTTGGAAATGGAGCAAGAGTTGTTGAGTTATCTGTAGGAACATTTTATTTAAGTTTGCCATCTGGATTGGTTTTAGAACTCAATAATTGTTATTATGTACTTGCCATTAGCAGGAATATTATTTCTGTTTCCGTTTTGGACTTGGAAGATTTTGTCTTTGTGATTAAGAACAAATGTTGACTCTAACCCAACATACCTTTGGCATTGTCGTCTTGGACATATAAACGAGAAACGTGTTCAAAAGCTCCATAATGACGGACTTTTAAACTCATTTGACTTTGAGTCATTTGAGACATGTGAGTCTTGTTTATTAGGGAAGATGACTAAGGCACCTTTCACTGGTCACATTGAGAGAGCAAGTGATTTATTAGGCCTCATACATACCGATATATGCGGACCATTAAGCAAAGTTGCTAGAGGAGGTTACCACTACTTCATTACCTTTACTGATGACTTCAGCAGGTATGGTTATGTCTACTTGATGAGGCATAAATCTGAATCCTTTGAAAAGTTCAGGGAGTTTCACAATGAAGTACAAAATCAACTTGGAAAAAATATTAAAGCCCTTCGATCAGATCGAGGGGGTGAGTATCTAAGCCAAGAGTTCGATAGTCATTTGAAAGATTGTGGAATTGTTTCACAACTCACCCCTCCAGGTACACCTCAATGAAATGGTGTATCGGAGAGGAGAAATCGAACTTTGTTAGACATGGTTCGATCCATGATGAGCCTTACTAGTCTTCCAATATCTTTTTGGGGATATGCTCTTGAGACAGCCGCGTTCACACTTAACAGGAGTCCATCAAAGTCAAAAGAAAAGACACCATTTGAGAAATGGACGGGAAAAGTTCCCAGCTTGACTCTTCTAAAGATTTGGGGTTGTGAAGCTTATGTAAAACGTTTACTTTCTGATAAGCTTGGACCTAAATCTGATAAATGCTTCTTTGTGGGATATCCTAATGAAACTAAAGGATATTACTTTTACCATCCCACCGACAACAAAGTGTTTGTGGCTCTACATGGTGTCTTCTTAGAAAGAGAGTTTCTTTTAAAAGGAACCAGTGGGAGTAAAGTGCAACTCGAAGAGGTTCGAGAGCCACAGGAGAGTACTCCAATTTCTGAGGAGACTCAAAGTAGTTTACAAGATGTTGTAGTAGCTACACCTGTGGCACCATCCCCTAGTAGGTCAGAAAGAGAGTGCCGAGAACACATTAGATATGGTTTCTTGGTGACTGAACATCGTCATATATTATTAATAGAGGATGACGAGCCTACGACCTACATAGAAGAAATGATGGGCCTAGATTCCGACAAATGGCTTCAAGCCATGAAATCTGAAATGGATTCCATGTATGAAAACAAAGTATGGACTTTGGTAGACCCACCTGATGGCGTAAAAACCATTGAGTGTAAATGGGTTTTCAAGAAGAAAATTGACATGCATGGGAATGTTTATATATTCAAGGCACGATTGGTGGCAAAAGGTTATAATCAAATTCATGAGATAAATTATGATGAAACCTTTTCACCCGTCGCAATGCTTAAATCCACTAGGATACTCCTTGCCATTGCTGCATATTATGACTATGAGATATGGCAGATGGATGTGAAGACAACTTTCCTTAATGGAAACCTGGAAGAGGATGTGTACTTGACACAACCCGAGGGCTTCACATCACCAGGAGGAAAGGTATGCAAGCTTCAGCGATCTATTTATGGATTGAAGCAAGCATCCAGGAGTTGGAATCTTCGCTTCAATGAGGCAATCAAAGAGTTTGATTTCCTTTGATGCGAAGAAGAACCTTGTGTCTACAAGAAGGTTAGTGGGAGCAGCTGTGGTATTCTTGGTCTTATATGTGGACGACATATTACTGATTGGAAATGATATTCCTACACTTCAGTCAGTCAAGGCCTTTTTGGGAAAGTGTTTCTCAATGAAAGACATGGGAGAGGCAACCTATATCTTGGGGATTAGGATCTATAGAGATAGATCAAAAGGACTCTTGGGCTTAAGCCAGAGTACCTATATAGATAAAGTGTTGAAAAGGTTCAACATGCAAGATTCCAAGAAAGGTAATCTTCCCATGTCACATGGCATAACTCTTAGCAAGATTCGGTGTCCTTCGACACAAGATGGGCGAGATCGCATGAGTAGAATTCCTTATGCTTCTGCTACAGGTTCTATCATGTATGCCATGACGTATACTCGTCCTGACGTTGCTTGTGCTTTGAGCATGACGAGTAGATACCAATCTAATACAGGTGAAAGTCACTGGGTCACAGTCAAGAGCATCCTCAAGTACTTGAGAAGGACTAAGGATGTGTTTCTTGTCTATGGTGGTGAAGAGGAACTCACTGTAAGTGGTTACACTGATGCAAGCTTCCAAATGTATAAGGATGATTCCCGATCGCAGTCAGGATTTGTATTCATTCTGAATGGAGGAGCAGTTTGTTGGAAGAGTTCCAAACAAGCTACAGTTGCTGATTCTACAACACAAGCCGAGTATATTGCTGCTTCTGAAGCAGCAAAAGAAGCAGTGTGGATTCGAAAATTCATCATTGAACTTGGGGTGATACCTAATAGTTCGAATCCAATGGACCTTTATTGTGACAGTAATGGGGCCATTGCACTGGCGAAGGAGCCTAGGGATCATCAGAAAACTAGGCATATACTCAGACGTTACCATTTGATACGAAGCTTTGTACAAATGGGAGATGTCAAGGTGTGCAGAGTATCATCGGGAATGAACATTGGTGATCCGTTGACTAAGCCTCTACCACAGGATAAGCATGAGCGTCATACTATTACACAAGGACTTAGATTCATGAATGATTGGTCACTGTCCTAGTGGGAGGTTTATTTTGTGACTTATATTCGATTTATTTATTGTTGTCCCAATGAATAATTTATATGATGTAGATCATCAAGTATGTGACTTGATTGTGAGACTCTATTGTTATAAATATAATTATTCTAATTGTCCGTAGTCAGTTATCATTATTTGTGGGAATTTGATGACTATTAAGACTATCATGTGGATTGACTGATGACCAAGTTTCACAGGTCATAATTATGAGATATGAAATTGATCACATGGATAAATGTTAGAGAACATTGTATTGGACCGACCCATTTCAAAAACATTGAAAGATTGTTATATAAGTGTCATCAATGTTTTTCATATGCAACTTTTAATTTGATCCTTTGACCTGAACTCACCATGGTTTCCTACATGATGTTTAGCATATCTTGATATTGTCAAACGTTAATCCTTAATCGGATGACTATAAAGATAATTGAATCATGTGTTGTAAGTCATGCGGAGGCATGTGAGTGAGCAAGATGATATTTGTCACTCTCATATAACGGGAGTAAGATATCTGTGGGCCCCTCGATGAGTTTAAACTGTGAAATGCATGGACGTGTTGAAATGGATTGAAAGTCAATTGTTTGTTTTAAATAGTTTAATTGCGGAATCGAGAAAGTCATAATTGAATTATATAGGGATGACACTACTCCTTCCTTATGGTCAATTTAGGTATCACATGACAAAGGGATCATCGATGTATGATTAGCTATAGTGCAAGTGTGAGATTGTTGGATTTGCCCCATGAACTAATCATAAGAATTAATAATCGCATTATTGGTTGGACTATGAAAACCGATCTTTACTTAATAAGGGTAATCGTAATGTTTTGCTAGAAACCAATTACGGTTTGTGGGCCCGAAAATAGTTTTGGACTTACTGCCACATTAAGTAAACCAGCAGGGTCGCACACTTAACAGGCTCGTTTTGTTAGAAGGGTCTAATTCGGATTAGGCCCATTACACACTTAACCTAATCAGCCCTTCTGCCTCCCCATATATATCGTGACTTCTGATCAGTTAGGGTTACATGTGATAATCAGTATTCACGAAATCCTAACTATGTGTCATTAGAGTAAGGAGAGAACGGAGGTTGTGAAAGGGATCGCTGTACTAGCATACTGATGTGTGGACTCGAGCCTGTGTGTGGATACCAGTTGAGGCACGACATCTGACGTGTTCATCCATACCCAACTACTGTTCATCCAACCAGCGACCAAGTAGTGAGGTAGGATTTTGATTTGATATTTAATTACAGTAATCACATGTTTTCTGGGTTAATCGAATTTCTATTATGCATGTATGATCATGGTAGTGGTTAGAAATTCCTTCAAAACCATGGCAGCTCCCCCTCTTCTATATAAACAAACCTTATGGTTCAGTTGAAGAGGTTGGAAATTTTAAAGGTTGACAGTTTCTCTCTCAAGTTGGTCTCTAAGTTGGACATTCTCTCTCATATTAAACCCTAAATTCTGATTCTACTCCTTCTTTAGGTTAGCCCTAGCACCACAAAATAAACCTTCATACATCATCAAGAGCAAGAGTTCAAGCATTAAACCGAATAAGTTCATTGTGAGCATCCAGGTAATCCAACCTGAGGGTTTCAATAAATTATTTTATATTGTTTGTTATTTACTAACGAATTTGGTTTATGTGATATGTACATGCATGGCGCGTTTTGAGCAAAAAGATTTGTATTAAGCCTAATGAATGCATTTTTGTTATTTATTACTCTTTATTAAATTATGATTTGTTTGTCAATTGGTGGACGAATTACCGTTTTTGCCTTCTAACTCGCAGGTTTTAGCATATTTATCATTTTCTAGCAATAAAAGCATGTAGATTTGATAAGTTGTTAAAAGTAGTCACATTAGTAATGTTTGTTCAACCCATTAGTTAAAACTACGAATTTGGACAAATTGAACCTTGTTTAGAACCGTAGCATTAATAATCGCATTGAATTGATTAGTAAAGGCCATTGTTGTAAAGGGGCGAGTTGGATGCCTAACTCCTTTCTAGCTCCTACTCACGCCCCCGAACTCATTTATGAAGTCATCCCCAATAGGGATTGGGGTGCACAGGAATTGAGTTGACGTCTTTCTAGACTATCGACTTGATTCCAAGGTTTCCAAATTTCCTTAAATATGGTGGCGACTTCCGACAATATTAATCATGTCCTTAGTACGAAAGGAAAATCTCCATGTGCATTCACACTCAAGAGATTCACGAAAGCCAAAGAGACGCTCTCCCTGGCTATCCAGCCGGCCGCTCGAAAATTAGAAAAGGGGAGAAAAATCCGGTAGCCTACATCTTTCATAAAATTGAGTTAGAAAAAGCAAAAATGAATCTGCCTCACTTTTAAGGAAGCAAGGTTCCTCAAACAGTGATTTCGAAATTTAAAAAAGCAAGTTTGTTGAGCGTATTAGCCAACTTAAAAGAGCCGCTTCGTTTTTTACTAAAGATCAACAAAATCTGGATATAGTTTTAGGATCTCAAAGACCCTATTTCCGTAAGGAAGGATTAGGGTATGAAAGTACTCAAAATGATTTTATTGGTATTTCTCAACATAACAAAATCAATCCCATTTTTGTTAAAGAACGTTCTACATCATCGGTGAGACCAAAAAGTATCCATAAGTGTCATTATTACATGAAAGTTGGACATTTGGCTAATTATTGTTATTTAGCTAAAAGTAGAAAAATAAGGCAAATTTGGGTACCTAAGGGACTAGGCGACCAAATCTAGAACACCCTCCATGCATGAATTGAGGGGGAGCCCTCTCTTAGTACTAATGTTTTATTTAAATGTGCAGGACATATAATTCAGATCTTCTACAATTTTACTCATGCGACATTCCTTATTATTTTGGCTTAACTTTTTTTATAATTTTGAGCACACATATTTTTTGTTCCTTTCATTACTTTTTGATGTAAGTTAAAAAGGGGGAGATAAATGGGTATATACAAGATTAATATCTTCGTCAAAAGTAAGTTAGGTAAGGATGTACTCATTTGACTTATTTTTTTATCTGTTTTGTCTTACCTCAAAAAGGGGAAGATTGTTGGCTTTACTTGTTTTATTCTTCTAATGTAAGTCAAAAAGATAAAAATAAGTAACTCATTAGTTACGTTGATTTTATATGGTTGATTATACTTACTATTTCATATTGGTATATTGTCTTATTATTGATGGGCATAATTATATGGTATAGATTTTATATGAGTTGTCTATGTTAGATGATATTATATTTCTCCTCTATGGGAAGGTGCCTTGATTTACATGTGCCTAACTTTAAAAAGAAGACCCTCTTTGAATCATTATGCTGGAAAGGTAAATTAATCAAATGCTCCCTCCTTGATTTACTTTATTACTAATTGTGGTTTGATTTATTGAGTAGAGAATCTTCTTCCAACGGTCAATTGTTTCATTGAACCGCTTATAAATTAAAGAAAGGCAAAGAAGAGATATACACTTGCGGTCGTTCCGGAATACGAGAGGACCTTGCACAAGAGTTACAAAGATTTTTACAATTTCACATTATATCTATCCCACATCTTATCTTTTGTGAGGAGCAGCTTAACTTTGAGGAGCCGATTCTTCGCACTTCAACTTTCATATTAGATGATCTCTCCTGTTTAATTGATTTAGATATATTACTATTATTTGTGGTGTAACCTTTTATTATTGTTAGGTCGATTTGAGTTGTGGGTCAACTCGTTAAATCTTAATCATAGGCTGACTTGAAGGTTGTAATACTTGGTTAGCATTATTTTTGTAATCGACTAACATTTATTAAAGGTTTTGCAGGTTGAAAATCCTTCGGGTACGTCCCAGAGGTAGTGGACATAGGGTAACACAGAACCACTATATATCGTTGTGTCTTATGTCATTTTATTTATTTTTCATTTAACTTTTATTTGCATAATAATTGTTGCCACCCTCGGGACCAACAGTAACAAATCGGAGAAAGGTGGGACAAATGAGAAATTTAAACTAGAAATTGGATTTTTTTTTTTTTTGTAAAAACTGAAACTTATTAAAAACCAACATTGAAAAACACGCTCTAAATTCACGGCAGTACGTCCATGGCCCATGCACTGGGGCGACTGGGCTTCCCGCAATCCCCGGTCCTACATATTCAAATATTTTAGACCCCCTCTTCCCCTAGTAAGCTTTCGGGATAGTAGGGCAGTAAAAACCACTCGTGGGTGGCTCGTCGACGTACTTGGTCAAGATTCGCTCGATCTTTAACAAGTCGAGCATGAGGGCAAGTACTAACTGATACTTGTGCACTAAATGGGCCGAGTACAAGTACCCCAATACTCGACTCGTTATTATTATTATGGGTCATAAATCATAATAACTAAAAAGCTAGTGCACTCGGTCAACGGTTGTTCGATAATAAATGAGTCGAGCACGAGCACCAGTTCGATAATTGTTTAACAAATGAGCCGAGCACGAGCAAGTACTCGACTCAGCTTGGCTCCTTGTCTCGTTGACATCCCCTAGAGATGAACAATGATCTAACACCCATTGGCCCTTGAGGAGGAACTGTACAAAATAATCTTCAAAAACATGGTTCCACTGAGCATTACCTAGCACCCTATCAATTTAGAGTAAATTCTATATTGATCTTCATGCTTCTCGCTCCAGTGAATGAGCAACCAGACCAAGCATACTGCAGCAATGAGAGCAATGCATTCCTGTAGAGGCTTATGCTCCTCCTTTTCTTCAAACCGTAGACAAAGGAAACACATAAATAGGGAGGTATTATATCCAGTTTATCCACCAAGCAATTACACCCATTTATCAATTGTTATACTCAAGATAGACTCAAGAGGGGGGGTGAATTAAGTCTTAGGGAGTTTTTCAATTTTTTCGCGGATTATCAATTTAAGAACAATATGTTAACCTATTAATTACTACGTTGTTAATAGCAAAGCAATATAACAAAGCAATAAATAAAGAGAAACAGATTTTTACGTGGAAACCTTCTTGAGCTCAACCAAGAAGTAAAACCACGACCTTGGGGGATTTTCCAAACTCCACTAAGAGCGGTAAACCAAACTCAATACAATAGACCCTAATCTACCGTTGAGCCGTATTTCTTAAATTCAACCCCGAACCCAAGAACCAAACTACCTACTACTGCAGCCGTATTCTAAACAAACAAATCTTACCAATATGCTTCTCAATAAGCTAAAGTGGTACAATCAAACCTTATGAGAAACCGTGCTCAAGTATCAAAAGGAATTCCAAAGTAACAGTGAAGGTAAATCGTGCAATAACAGTTACGATGCCTCTTATGAAATCACTCAACAAATATCACGTTTTTGCTCTGTGATTTCGTCGATTATGAAGTCTGAAACCTTTGGCTTGTATAGGCAAACTCAATCACCTAGAAACCAATTAGGATTAAAACACAAGAGTTTGTTTTCCAAACAAAATAGACTTTCCATAAAACAAACAGTCCTAATCATACTAGACTTCCTTTAAAATAGATTTTTTAAATAAAACTCTTATATTTAATATTGAGTACTAAAAAGATAATTCTGAAAACAATTTTTAATCAAGTTATTTTATAAAGAAAAACTCTTTAAAATCGTTTTCATAAATACACGTATAAAACTTACGTACTCAATAATACTTGGTAACTCACGCACTGTTACTTCATCTGTTACCAACTGTACCTTCGATTCTAACCTCAATGACTCAAGCACGACTTGTCTTACACAAAGTCTAATAAAGACAATAAAGCCCCAACTTCCAACTCCATGTCATGTTGTTCTTGAATCAATCTTCATTGCATCAACATTAAGATTATCAATTACAATGTTCTTGATTCTGTTCTTGATTTTGTTCTTGTTCCGTTCTTGGTTCCTTGTAAACAAAACTTTGCTAGACAAATGTTAGCTTAATAAGTGTCAATTATTTATCATCATCAAAATCATCATAGCTCAACAAATTCCCCCTTTTGATGATGACGAACAATTCATGCTTATCCAAACATTAAGCATAAACAATAAAACCCAACATGTTCAAGGAATCAACTTATAAACAACAGAAAGTATACATCAATCAAGCATCTAGGATCATTATATAACAATGACCTAACAGAGAAACAATATAGGTAAGAAGCTAAGAACTCAAACTCGACATAGCTAGACACGACCATATAAGCATCACAATTCTTCCCCCTTTTGGCATCATCGAAAAGCAAAAGTTGCATAGTGAAATAGAATGCAAATAGCACACGCAAATTAAGCCAAAGTAAGTCACAAACATCACCACCAAGGGTTTAAGCACATGCAAAACTAAACCAAGTGATCAACTAGCTCAAACAAGCAATTTAATGATATTAGCCATTCAAACCAGTCAAAGGCTAAGTTATAAGCATAAGCTCAATGAAAACCACTTGGGTAGATGAAGTGTATGGTGAAAATAGGCTAAAAGGCTCAGGGAACAAGTAGAAAATTGGTTGGGAACAATGAAAATTTGATTGCGGGTTCCCTCTCTCCTTTTCGTCTTCAAATTCGAATTCCCTTTTTGAACCTTACAAAAATTCCAGCACATATGCGAAGTTCATTGCAACTTTCTTCAACTACATCAATATCAACCATGTTGTGTCCGTCTTCATGAGAATCATAAAACCATCCATAACATCACCAAAAATCTTTCTACGTCACCTTTTTAAGAAACAGCCAACCTTCAATTAGTTTCTGTAGAGCTATTCACCTATAGTAAGTGAATTCAACAATTGCTTGACAAAATAATAATAATCAACCAGTATCAAATAAGAATTGCAAAATGATTTCCACACGAGTGGTTCTTTTTTCCTTTTCTTTTTGTTTTTTTTAACCTTTTTCCCTCTTTTTTTTTCCCTCTTTTTTTTTTAAACCACTCTATATGTTTAACTAAGAACACTGGTGATTTCAACAATATACATACTCAAGCAATTGTAAAATAAATTTAGCCTCTTGAAAAACATATATTGATCATAGTAGAAATTTCTTCGATTTTGGTGTTCCCATCTATTTCCCCCTATGTTAATGCATGTACAACCATCATCACAACCATCTTCATGTTAACTCCCCATTCATTCTTCAAAACCCACTTTCACCTATTCTCCTTTCCATTACATGAATCACATGCCAATCACTATCACAAATTCAACTCACATTCTTCTCATTGTTGAAACAATCTTCAAGGGAAGAGACAAAAAATAGGAGAGAGAGGTCGGTTTTTTTTATACGTGGAAGGATAAATATATTGGGCTAAGTTGGGTGAGTGGGATAACTGGAAAGACAAATAGGAAGTAATCTGGGATTGTGAATCGTCTTCTGGATATTCAAATTGGGGTTGGGCACGGAAAAGAAGAAGACAATTTTTTCTTTGGTAAGTTAACTGATGGCTAGGTAACAGTGGGGTAATAGTGGTAATACATATGAGCTCGTACCTTGTTACTCAGTTTCAACGTCTGAAGCGTAAGGGTAATATCATCAGATCTTTTTTGAGTCATTACTTACACTTGTCGCAAGTGGTTATGCCAGTTACGACACGCTAGTTGCCTGTGACCTACAAAAAGATCTCATATGCACATGGTATATTCACACAAAAAAATACACTTGTTTGCAAGTTTCCACATAAACTAGCCAACCATTGGGGGTATGAATCATGAACCTTTAGGTTAGTCTAATCATGTCTAACTCAAGCTTTAATCTCTCAAATTGTTCTCTAATCAAAGGCTCTGTAAAGAATTCAATCAATTTGATCCTTAGTGCAATTAATAGTCAATGATACCTCAAGATTGTTTATTAGCTCATCACAAGATAAGAAACTATAAGTGAGCATAAAAATTATGAAGTCAAGATAGAATTTAAACTACCTCATCAATACCACTTACGATTGATAACTTTGGTGCAAACTACGACGTTCTGCGCTTTAGTACAGATTGATTTAAGAGGATTTAACATCTCGACCTCAAGGAACTTCTGAGGTAACAGGTCGGGAACAACTCAGCAGTGTCTTTCACCCGTTTCAGTGCGTCATCGCTTGTTACCCTGTCTGTTACTTCTCGTTGTTCCCCTCAGTAATTTCATCTCGGAGCTCAACAACTTGCTTCTTCAAATTCTCATCATCCATTGCTTTCTCATCTGGATATGAGTATACTAGTCCAATCTCAAAATCATTACTTTGATTATCCTGCAAAATTCATCAAATTTCCTCGACACAAAGAGCATTATATATGGAGTGTATGAGAGACTTACCTACCTTACCTACATAAGGGTATTTCACCTTTATTATTGTCTGTAAACATCACACTTCCATCGGCAAAGGCGTTGAGTGAGAGAATGATTTTAATCTATCTCATGTTATATACATGGAACAATCGCTATCGAGGTACCACGAGTGTTCCCCCTCACTCGTGCCTGCAAAACTTTATTAGGGTTTGGTCTTAGGAACCCATATCTGATTGGGTACCTTTCTCACAAATTTAACATTTAAATCAGATTTCTTAACCCATATTTGCTTCACCTTTTTGACATAGCCATTGTTACTCTTTCAAGCATAACCATTATTAAACTCCAAGGCTTTTTCTCTCTTTGGGCATTCCACTCTCATGTGACCTGTTTTACCACATGATACATGCAAAGTTTCCATTCTGGTAGGTTCACATACTTGCTTTTAGGGTCATAAGCTACCCACGGTCTTTTATATCCCAAGCCTTGCTTATTTCTGTTACGGTAACTCTGGAACCATTCAACAGAAGTTCCCTGATTGTTACCTGTAGACCTACTAGCTATTGGCTGGTAACTTTTGAACCATTCAGCACAAGTTTCCTGTAAGGACCCGGGATTTCTACGGCCACGGAGTGCGTCCTTATAAAAAATTTGTAAGCTGGGGGTTTAGATCAATTCATGGGACCATCGAGTTAGAAAAGCTTTTGTAAAGACTTGAATTGAATAAAAACCATGAAAGAGGTCACAAATCTGCTATCGGCGTTTTATCGAAGGGACAAACCGAAGGGAAAATCCGAAGGGACAACTCAATAGCGCGATAAGTGAACTAATCATGTTTTTAGAAAGACTCCCGTTCAGATAGAACAAATGAGTACCCAAGAATAAAAGGTTCGGGGGCGAAGGTACGAGGTGGGAAGGTGTTAGGGACCCAACTCGCCCGTATTATGACGGCCTCTACTAACTCAAGTTTGCTTAATAATTTAAAGACATGATTCCCACACAAACCGAATTAACAACCTAGACTTAGACTATTAATTGGTTCACAACAAGCATCACAACATTTATTTTTAACCCTTGTTTAGACATGCATTCGATTGACAAATTGGGCAGCACAACGACTAGACATGCTTGGAAGGACAATATTAAGGAAGCAATAAAAGACGTTTACTAACATGATATCTATATTATGACTACTAGAAAATAAGCAATTAGGAAATTAATTTAATTTGAGCCCTCAGAAAATAGTACCTGAACTGTAGGATATGTTTGACAATAATAGTAAAAGACAAGATCTCAAGTTTGGAAGAAAGAGGGGGAAGCTCAGTGTTAATACACCTAAGAATAGAGGTTGTCAACTGTAGACTGTATGATTTGAACTGAGGGTCGAGGGTTGTATTTATAAGCGTGGGAAGTTGGGCTGGTCGGCTGACAAAAGCCGAACTTTTGAATTGGACTTGAAAAAATAGTCGGGCTTGAACCTGAGTCAGCGCCGCTAGCGGCCCTGTGAGCTCTGCCAACGACCCAGCTCACAGCCGCTAGCGGCGCTGGATTTTAATCAAAGGCCGCTGACGGCTATGGTGAGCCAGCTAGATGTCGTCATAATGGCGACATCCAGTCTATTTTAATTTTTCGGTTGAATTTTGTATTCCGACAAATATGAAAAGACCGTTTTACCCTTTGGCGTTAAAAGACGGTTCTACCCCCGGTGCACAACTGGGTGACCGGGAGTCGGGAAAAGGCATGAGAGGTGCCGTTGGAAAACTCTTAAACGGGGCTTTTGAATCAGACTAGAATAAAGGAGTGTTTAGAGGAAAAACCTAAGACCTTATCTTAACTATTAAAGCAAAAATAGCGTTCAAGTTTATAAATTACTCTTTTCATCATCGGGCTTGTGCGGAGAAATCTGAAGGCGCTTCTTTGGCGTCTACAAAAGCCCCCACTTTGATCGAGCTTGAGTAAAAGCGAAGATCAAAGTATTCCGAAGGCGACGTGCATGATGCTGATGCGCACGCGGTGTGTGAGAGTGTACAGTATGTATACATATGAAGACAAACCTGAGTTGGGACATGCTCGTAGCGTGCTAAGATTTCATCTCTTTGAATACAAGGGAAAATAAAGGTTATGGTTAGCAGGATAGAACACCACACGTAGATGGTCTAAACGTCTGTTGGGGACCTGTATTCATAGTGAATGAAAAAGTTAGTAATACTTTGAGAATGATCAACGTTGGATGCTTGGACAAACAGTGACTAAACACCGCTCGGCGGGTGTCGAGATTTTGTCCCTGTACGAGAAACGAAAAAGTCAATGAGACAGCGCGATTAAAAAAAACGGCTGTAAAATGGGAAGTAACGTGAGAGTGAATAGTATAAATGCTTTATTGGGCAAACAGTGACTAAGCACCACTCGGCAGATGCCGAGATTCCATCTCTGCACTAGAAACGAAAAGATCGATGAGACAGCGCAATCAAAATGACGACGGTAAAATGGTTAAAATATATTAACAGTTTAAATGCAATAGCTTAAGCAATCGTTGACTGAAACATTTAAAAATAATGGACAGTATAACTGCAACATTTTAAGCAATCATTGGCTGACATAAAATAATTAACCTCGCAGAAGGAAAGTTTAACCACAATAGCTTAACCGATCATTGACTGACCCCAAATTTGTAACCTCGCAGATGGACAGTTTAACCGCAATAGTTTAAGCGACCATTGACCGACCCGAATTTTTGACATTGGGACATTGGGGCTTTGAGACATTGGGACATTGAGACTTTTTGTGATATTGAGACATTGGGACGTTAAGACATTGGGACATTGGGATATTAGTGACTTTGGACATCGGGTCATTGGGTTTTTTTGGATATTGGGACATCGGGTCATTGGGATTTTTTTCAGGATATTGATGAGGCCGAATAATTTACCGGGCTTAAGCGTTTGGGACCTGCAAAAATAATTGGGTTAGTTTTACCTGAAAATAGTTGGTACCGTAAGATGGTCCAACTGTCAAATTTGAATTTGTGGGCCAAAGAGACTTGCTTCCGCGCACTTTGCACTGATTTTGCCGCAAACGACCTGAAGTAACGGCTTCTGGGCTAGAAAAAGTCGTGGGACAGCAGGAGGCCCGCGCATGCAGACTGTTGTTGGAAGGTTATTTCCATTTTGGGTTGTAGTCGAAAGGTCGCTTCTGGGCTTGATCATGAGTTCCGAGCTTGCTGGTTTCGATGGAGTGCGGGTAGACTCAAACCTGCAATGGAAATATGCACATAGGGAAAAGATGCAATAGACATGCCCGACTAACCATGAAAAGATGCACAAGACATGACATAGTAATATGAATGGGGCATAGGGGGATTGGCATGTAAACACGTAGGGACTCAAGACACTGAGACATTATATACACATGCATGCCTTTGAAGGTGGTTCTAGTACTTTTGCAAATATGATGTATGCAGACTCTATTGACTCACATCTCCATGCGGCCTAGCCTAACATGCACGACTCTCCTATAGGGTCGGAAGAGGGTCTTCATATGGGAAAAGTTTTTGTGATCAAGAATTTCAATCCTGTGGTTATCTTGACAAAGTAAGAGACAAGTGGACAAGACTGGGTGCAGTCAAGGGAAAATCAGCCCCCAGTTTGATGTGTGGTTCTTGATGATTATTACCTACTCGAGGAGCTAGGATGTTGATGCAGCAGTACAAAATATCCTAACTTAAGTTATGGGGACGAAATGGATAACTTGGAACATAGCGGACAAAGAACCGACTCATTCTGAAAAAGCCCTCAGTTGGGAAGTCTATGTGCAAGCCTAGGAGAAAGGTGATGACTATGACTCTACATGACTGACCAAAGAGTTTTTAAATGAGAAACAATGTTCTAAATCATCGGAAATTTAAGTTTCTTCAAGATGTTAAATTTATTTATTTTATATTTTTTTTGTTGCCCTAACTTTTGCCTAGGCCGCCCTTTCAGGTTTCAACCTACCGGGCTCATTTTTTTTTCCTTTTTAGCCTTAGATTAGAATGGTGGAATGGAAAAACTCCATATGATCATGTGACAAAGTGGTTGTCATGGCCGGACCTCCTTGAGGTTTCCTACGTATCCAGTTTATGGAATCAGGCTAACGTAGTTTAGGACTATACAATTGAATGGTCGTACCTCTCGGAGGGCTTTTGGGTTGTAATGTCAGGCTGGGTTAAGGTGTCAAAGAAAGGATAAAGGCTCAAATAAACCCAATGTAAATCCCCTCCCCAAAGTATGCTAGATGGTATAGAAGTTTTTGATCTAGGCGAAGTGGCTTAGGGACCAATGTTTAGGTAAGGCCACCGTTTGGTTGTCCTTGAAATGTTTGCACTCTTTTGGTTGGATCTCTGATCGCTCTCGAATTTTTTTTCTCTTTTGTTTTTTTTTTTTTTACTCTTGAACTTTTGAGTTCTCTCTTTTTTTTTTTTTTGGTATTTCTCTCGGTGGCTCTTTTGTAGGTCGGTCCATCTTGCCTAGAAGGTTGCTTCTATTCCCATGTCGCACACACTCATTCCCCGGGTAAGGATGATGTGGAAGCAATGAAAGGCTATGTGTTTAAGGCTCAAAGGGTTGCAAGTGGTAATGATGTATAGGGTAGTTAAAGATATTGATGTGAGCTGCCAAATGAATGCCTCTTGTCCTCAACATGGACGGTTCAACTGTATGTCCTCTATGGCGATGATCATTTGGGAGTTTTTGTTTGATGTTTTTTGAAGGAATTTCTAACTACTAACATGATCATACATGCATAATAGAAATTCGAATAACCCAGATAAACATGTGATTACTGTAATTAAATATCAAATCGAAATCCTACCTCACTCCTTTGGTTGCAGGTTGGATGAACAGTGGTTGAGTATGGAGTAACACGTCAGATGTCGTGCCTCAACTGGTATCCACACACAGGCTCAAATCCACACGTTAGCATACTAGTACAGTGATCCCGTTCACAACCTCCGTTCTCTCCTTACTCTAATGACACACAGTTAGGGTTTCGTGAAAACTGATTATCACGTGTAACCCTAACTGAGTAGGAGTCACGATATATATAGGGAGGCAAGAGGGCTGATTAGGTTAAGTGGGTGGTGGGCCTAATCCGAATTAGACCCTTCTAATAAAACGAGCCTGTTAAGTGTGCGACCCTGCTGGTTTACTTAATGTGGCAGTAAGTCCAAAACTCTTTTCGGGCCCACAAACCGTAATTTTTTTCTAGCAAAACATTACAATTACCCATATTAAGTAAATATCGGTTTCCATAGTCCAACCAATAATGCAATTATTAATTCTTATTATGATTAGTTCATAGGGCAAATCCAACAATCTCCCACTTGCACTATAGCTGATGATCCCTTTGTCATGTGATACCTAAATTGACCATAAGGAAGGATTAGTGTCATCCCTATATAGTTCAATTATGACTTTCTCGATTACGCAGTTAAATTGTTTAAAAACAAATGATTGACTTTCATTCCATTTGAGCACGGCCATGTATTTCACAGTTTAAACTCACCGAGCGGCCTATAGATATCTTACTCCCGTTATATGAGAGTGATAAATCCCATCTTGCTAACTCACATTCCTCCGCATGACCTACAACACATCATTCAATTATCTTTATAGTCATCCGATTAAGGATTAACGTTTGAGAATATCAAGATATGCTAAACATCATGTAGGAAACCATGGTGAGTTCAGGTCAAAAGATCAAATCAAAAGTTGCATATGAAAATTATTGATGACACTTATATAACAATCCTTTCAATGTTTTAAAATGGGTCGGTCCAATATAATGTTCTCTAACATTTATCCATGTGATCAATTTCATATCTCATAGTTATGACCTGTGAAACTTGGTCATCAATCAATCCACATGATAGTCTCAATAGTTATCAAATACCCACAAATAAAGATAACTGACTATGGACAATTTTAGAATAATTATATTTATAACAATAGAGTCTCACAATCAAGTCACATACTCGATGATCTACATCATATAAATTATTCATTGGGATAGTAATAAATAAATCGAACATAAGTCACAAGATAAACCTCCTACTAGGACAGAGACCAATCATTCATGAATCTAAGTCCTTGTGTAATAGTATGACCCTCATGCTTATCCTGTGGTAGAGGCTTAGTCAGCGGATCAGCAATGTTCATCTCCGATGATACTCTGCACACCTTCACATTTCCCATTTGCACAAAGCTTCATCAAATGGTAACGTCTGAGTATATGCCTAGTTTTCTGATGATCCCTAGGCTCCTTCGCCAGTGCAATGGCCCCATTACTGTCACAATAAAGGTACATTGGATTCGAACTATTAGGTATCACCCCAAGTTCAATGATGAATTTTCAAATCCACACTGCTTCTTTTGCTGCTTCAAAAGCAGCAATATACTGGGCTTCTGTTGTAGAATCAGCAACTGTATCTTGTTTGGAACACTTCCAACAAACTGCTCCTCCATTCAGAATGAATACAAATCCTGACTGCGATCGGGAATCATCCTTATCCGTTTGGAAGCTTGCATCAGTGTAACCACTTACAATGAGTTCCTCTTCACCACCATAGACAAGAAATACATCCTTAGTCCTTCTTAAGTACTTGAGGATGCTCTTGACTGCGACCCAGTGACTTTCACCTGGATTAGATTGGTATCTACTCGTCTTGCTTAAAGAACAAGCAACGTCAGGACGAGTACACATCATGGCATACATGATAGAACCTGTAGCGGAAACGTAACGAATTCTACTCATGCGATCTCACTCATCTTGTGTCGAAGGACACTGAGTCTTGCTAAGAGTTATGCCATGTGACATGGGAAGATTACCTTTCTTGGAATCTTGCATTTTGAACCTTTTCAACACCTTATCTATATAGGTACTCTGGCTTAAGCCCAAGAGTCTTTTTGATCTATCTCTATAGATCCTAAACCCCAAGATATAGGTTGCTTCTCCCATGTCTTTCATTGAGAAACACTTTCCTAAAAAGGCCTTGACTGACTGAAGTGTAGGAATATCATTTGCAATCAGTAATATGTCGTCCACATATAAGACCAAGAATACCACAGCGCTCCCACTAACCTTCTTGTAAACACAAGGTTCCTCTTCGCATCTAAGAAAATCAAACTCTTTGATTGCCTCATTGAAGTGAAGATTCCAACTCCTGGATGCCTGCTACAATCCATAAATAGATCGCTGAAGCTTGTATACCTTTCCTCCTGGTAATGTGAAGCCCTCGTGTTGTGTCATGTACGCATCCTCCTCTAGGTTTCCATTAAGGAAAGTTGTCTTCACATCCATTTGCCATATCTCATAGTCATAATATGCAGCAATGGCAAGGAATATCCTAATGGATTTAAGCATTGCGACGGGAGAAAAGGTTTCATCATAATTTATCCCATGAAATTCATAATAACCTTTGGCCACCAATCGTACCTTGAATATATAAGCATTACCATGCATGTCAATTTTCTTCTTGAAAACCCATTTATACTCAATGGTTTTTATGCCATTGGGTGGGTCAACCAAAGTTCATACTTTGTTTTCATACATGGAATCCATTTCAGATTTCATGGCTTGAAGCCATTCATCAGAATCTGGGCCCATCATTGCTTCTTTGTAGGTCGTAGGCTCATCATCATCTATTAATAATATATGACGATATTCAGTCATCAAGAAACCATATCTAATGGGTTCTCGCCGTACTCTTTCAGACCTACGAGGGGATGGTGCCACAAATGTAGCTACTACAACACCTTGTAAACTACTTTGAGTCTCCTCAAAAATTGGAGTAATCTCCTGTGGCTCTCGAACCTCTTCGAGTTGAACTTTACTCCCACTGGTTCCTTTAGAAAGAAACTCTCTTTCTAAGAAGACACCGTGTCGAGCCACAAACACGTTATCGGTGGGATGGTAAAAAGTAATATCCTTTAGTTTCTTTAGGATATCCCACAAAGAAGCATTTATCAGATTTAGGTCCAAGCTTATCAGAAAGTAAACGTTTTACATAAGCTTCACAATCCCAAATCTTTAGAAAAGTCAAGCTAGGAACTTTTCCCGTCCATTTCTCATATGGTGTCTTTTCTACTGATTTTGATGGACTCCTGTTAAGTGTGAACGTTGTTGTCTCAAGAGCATATCCCCAAAAAGATATTGGAAGACTAGTAAGGCTCATCATAGATCGAACCATGTCTAACAAAGTTCGATTTCTCCTCTCCGATACACCATTCCATTGTGGTGTACCTGGAGGGTGAGTTGTGAAACAATTCCACAATCTTTCAAATGACTATCGAACTCATGGCTTAGATACTCCCCCCCTCGATCTGATCGAAGGGCTTTAATCTTTTTTCCAAGTTGATTTTGTAATTCATTCTGAAACTCCCTGAACTTTTCAAAGGATTCAGATTTATGCCTCATCAAGTAGACATAACTATACCTGCTGAAGTCATCAATAAAGGTAATGAAGTAGTGGTAACCTCCTCTAGCAACTGTTATTATTGGTCCACATACATCGGTATGTATGAGGCCGAATAAATCACTTGCTCTCTCAATGTGACCAGTGAAAGGTGCCTTAGTCATCTTCCCTAATAAACAAGACTCACATGTCTCAAATGACTCAAAGTCAAATGAGTTTAAAAGTCCATCATTATGGAACTTTTGAACACGTTTCTCGTTTATATGTCCATGACGACAATGCCAAAGGAAAGTTGGGTTAGAGTCATTTGATTTGAGCCTCTTAGTAGTTATGTTAAAAACTGAAATTTTAAGGTCTAATAACATAAAAGCCATTTTTCATTGGACCGCTACCATAAAATATATCATCTTTATAAAAGGAACAACATTTGTTCTTAATCACAAAAACAAAATCTTTCAAGTCCAAGACTGAAACAGAAATAATATTCCTGCTAATGGCAGGTACATAATAACAATTATTGAGTTCTAAAACCAATCCATACGGAAAACTTAAATAAAATGTTCCTACAGATAACGCAGCAACTCTTGCTCCATTTCCAACGCGCAGGTTCACTTCACCTTTTGCCAAAGTCCTACTTCTCTTTAGTCCCTGCACATTTGCACAAATGTGAGCACCACATTCAGTATCTAATACCCAAGAAGTAGAATTTGAAGAAGTAAATACATTTACTTCTATAACATATCATTTACCTTATATGAAGTTAAAGGAACACTTCCCTTATTCGTCTTCAGATCCTCCAAATATTTCTTGCAATTCCTCTTCCAATGCCCAAGCTCATTTTAGTAGAAGCACTTGGTTTCATCATTAGGACCAGACGAGGGTTTGAACTTAGGCTTTTCTTTGGATTGATTCACAATCGGACCCTTCATGATAGCCTTTCCCTTGTCCTTAGTTTGACCTTGTTTCTTAAACTGGGCCCTCTTTCTAACCATTAGAACATTGGGAGTTGGGTCCTTCTTGACGTTTTGCTCAGCAGTTTTAAGCATCCCATGCAGCTCAGCCAATGACTTGTTAAGATTATGCATATTATAGTTCATAACAAAAGTATCATAATCATTAGTCAATGACGCTAAGATGATATCAGTGGCCAACACTTGACCCATTGGGGAGCCCAGTTTTTCCAAGTACTCAACATAACCGATCATCTTGATTACATGAGGAGTAACTGAACTTCCTTTACCCATCTTGCAGTTAACCAAGTCGCTCACAGTGTTAAACCTCTCAGTTCGTGCTTTCTCCTGAAACATTTATTTCAGGCTCTCAATCATCTCGTAAGCCTCCATATTTTCATATCGCTTCCAAAGCTTAGAATTCATGGTGGCCAGCATGAGACAACTGACATCAATTGAATCATCTTTGAGCTTCTGATAAGCATTCCTCTCAGCATGAGGAGCATTGGTAGTAGGAGCCTTCTTGGGGACTGGTTTCTCAAGGACATATTCCTTTTTCTCTTGTTTAAGAACAATTCTCAGGTTTCGATACCAGTCCAAGAAATTGGTTCCATTCAATTTGTCCTTCTCAAAGACGGATCGCAGTGAAAATGAGTGTGATGGTGTAGGGTTTGACATTATCTATAAAAAATGTTCAAAGATTTTAGTGACTTATTTCATAAATATTTCGTTAACAATTTAACAAAATAAATCTACTATATTAATGTGACAAATATCCCTATCAAATATAGTGGAGCCAAGATCCATTTTTCTTAAGTATCAAGTAAGCTTTGGCTTATCACTTTACACTTAGTTATTTAGGTAAGTAACTCTTTACTAATTGTATCCCATACAACTCGTGGTTGTTGGGATGACATCATATGTCCCGGCTCCCAACTCTATGCCTTAAGGCCCAAAACTGTTTTAATAGCCTTATTAAGTAAACCAATTTATACATATGGGTAACTGTTACTCATCCTAATAGACTTGAGTAATTAAGGATGCTCTACTTTGGCAGACACATTTTAATGATTCAAGTCCTAATAGGTGTATTAGATTGAAAAGGCATCAAGTTAACTTAATATTACTAAGGGATATGATTGATTATATGGAGTTGAGTTTCATGCAAACATAACAATAAATATAATCAACAGTAAATAAGCGGAAGCATAAATAACAACACATGTGATATAGTATGGCCCCCTAAGTTATGGTGATCTAATCTCGACACTTTGCTCCTTCCATATAGCAGCTAGATGGTAATCTCCATGATATCCTTTGACCTTCATGAGATTGATCTTACAATCAACTATATCATAAAAGTTACACTACTACACTAGCAATAATCTAATTATTACATTCAAAGTAACGACACGCAGGTCGTATTTAATAATTACATTCAAATAAACGACACGCAGGCTGTATTTCAAGCCAAAGTAAAATTATGGGCCATACTATTCACCATACCATACCATTCATTATCATGTGAACTAAGATATCATATATCAAACATCAAAAATTTGTAATGGCATAAAAATAAAACATCATTCGCACAAACAAGCGGATCCATGCAGGGGTCAAGGGGGCGGCACCCCCTTGCAGGGTCGAGGGGCAGCGCCCTTGGCGGCGGTCTCGCTGGTCGAACAGTGAGCGAGGTTTGAAGGGGCAGCGCCCTAGTTTATCTATGTGAATTCGTCAAACAGTAGCATACAAAATTACAACTAGTATTCAAACAACATGCTATTTGTAACATACGAATCTTAACATATGAACTATTCATACAGACATGCTTTCATAGATAGATGAATACTAATATGCTCAGATCCGAATATTAGTAAAATAGAAAACGAATCACACATAAACATGTATTACATACATATCATGATTTCGAACTTACAAATATATCTACCATATATTATATATTCGAAAACAGTAAAACACAAGTGGCTCTGATACCACTGAAGGAATTTCTAACTACTAACATGATCATACATGCATAATAGAAATTCGACTAACCCAGATAAACATGTGATTACTGTAATTAAATATCAAATCGAAATCCTACCTCACTCCTTTGGTTGCTGGTTGGATGAACAGTGGTTGGGTATGGATTAACACGTAAGATGTCATGCCTCAACTAGTATCCATATACAAGCTCGAATCCACACGTCAGTATGCTAGTACAACGATCCCGTTCACAACCTCCGTTCTCTCCTTACTCTAATGACACACAGTTAGGGTTTCGTGAAAATTGATTATCACGTGTAACCCTAACTAATCAGGAGTCACGATATATATAGGGAGGCAGGAGGGATGATTAGGTTAAGTGTGTGATGGGCCTAATCCGAATGAGACCCTTCTAATAAAACAAGTCTGTTAAGTGTGCGACCCTGCTGGTTTACTTAATGTGGCAGTAAGTCCAAAACTCTTTTCGGGCCCACAAACCATAATTGCTTTCTAGCAAAACATTACGATTACCCATATTAAGTAAAGATCGGTTTCCATAGTCCAACCAAAATTGCAATTATTAATTCTTATTATGATTAGTTCATAGGGAAAATCCAACAGTTTTCCACAATGAAGGCTTTCTTTTGAATTTTCTTTGTTGATTTTTTTTTCCCCGTCATAGGCAACTTAAGTTCGTCATAGGATTGAACAAAGACAATGATGGGAATCAAAATGCAATCTTTATTGTATCGAAGAAAAGCATTAAACGAGAAGTAACTCTATAGACTAATTAAAAAGACAAACTAGACATCATTAGACTTGACTGGACTCAACTAGACTTGCACACTAGGAGACTTCAACTCTCTTCAACTTCTCGAGCACGGGATGTTTGACAGGGATATGGAGGATAGCCCCAGCTGTAGATACTCGCGTTGTTCACAACTTAAGTGGAATTCTTGAGAAGGTCATCTTCAATTAGGATACCCACAACATATAGCCGGTTGTAGGAGTCAATTGCTTGATACCTAAGGTGTTCCTTGTAAGGAGGTTGCAGGTTCTTGATGAGTTGGCGAATTTGATCAGTTTGCAAAGGTCGCTCAACCAGTTCGGCTATCTTTAATTAGATTCGAACGCTTAAGGAAGGCAGTGAATCCCTGATCTTCTTCTTGTTTGGGGGATCTCTAACTCTCGAAGGATCTTAGGTAGAGCAACATTTTCCTTGTAGCGTGCAAGGAAGACTGTAGTGAAATCTGACCAAGTGCGGTAGTTCTCCAAATTCATGGTGTAGAACCAACGACGAGTTGGGGCATCAAGAGTCTGTGAGAACAAGTAAATGTAGATATTTTTGTCAACTCTTCTTAAACCCATGGAATTAGTGAAGGCTTTGAGGTGGTCTTGTGGATTATCAATGCCAGTGAATGTCGGAACCTCGGGCATGGAGAACTTGGTTGGAAGCTTGCCCTTGACTTTGAGATTGACTTTACCAACATTAGCATGGTAGTTGGCAAACAGGCCGCTGTCGCAACCTTTCCAACTCACTCATGAGCTCATCAAGCCTCTCATCGGTGGTTTTGACGATGGTGAAGTTTTAGGGTGTGATTGGTGAGGTAAGGGATGTATTGAGTGGTGGCGAGCTTTGTGGTGGTAAATCCTGTGGTGGTGATGGATTATGGGGTGATGGCCTTTTGGAATGTGGCGGTGTCTTGGATGTAGCTTGTACACGAACCAATCTGCCGGACAATCGAGCCCAACCTTTGTCTCCGTAATTCTTCCTCGAGCCCCCAATCCTGAACACAAGTCTCAACTTAGAAAGACGCCAAATAAAGAACTTGAAAACAAAGACTCATGATTTTTAGAAGACCCTCGATAGCCCCTAAGGTGAATGCGCCTATGGACGTCTATATGAACTTGAATGCATGATGATGACAATTCAATGACAGAGTTACGACAATAATATGCAAGATGCATGACGGACTGACCTTGACATGTATGACAATGAATTGACGCAAAATGACCCTAGAAGACTTAATGAATGACTTGTCTAGACTTCTAGTGCATGAGACGTAGTGAACAAATGGGGACATCGATGAATGCAAGACTTGGACCTTTGTACAAATGCAAATGCAAAATAACGACAATGCAAGCATGACGACTAATTATGAATCCTAGCATGGAGCGTCTAATAGGTACAATGTAATGAAATGCAATGCAAAGAAATGGAAAAGAAGAAAATAAAAACCTAAGCATAAATGCCCGATTATTTCCCCTCATATCAAAGGAAAAATGAAGTCGATAAACGAAAATGAGAAAAATAGAAAAAGACGGACCATCCTATTTTTTCTTAATTTTTATAGACTCAAAGAAAATAAAAAATGGGATAAATAAATAAAAAAATAAAATTTTGGCATTTTTTTTTATTTCCCGAAATTTTTTTTCGACGTTTTTTTTAACGCCTTTTTTTTTGCCGATTTGAATTACATGAAAAAATTAAGAAAAAAAAAAAGTGGGAGAGGGGAATCGGAGAGACCGATTCTTTTTTTTTTCTAAAAAGGTCCTAGAAAATTGTTCATGACTTCGACGCCATATGAAAATATATCATTGGGGAAATGAGTGCTCATTGAGTTGAATTCTCCCACTATTTTTGGGCATTAGGAACTACCTAAAAATAAAAGAAAAAGACTCCTAGCACGTAAGTACATGTTGGCACATAGTCACGACATTCATGCATTTAAGCAAGCAGTACAACGATGCAGTTACAGACAAACATGTGATCAGACGGGCATTACAACGACACATGCACAACAAGCAAGCAAATGCACGGATGTGGGTTTGGAGGCTTTTGGCTCCTGTGAGGTCACCGCGACAAATTACAATTTCCGTTCGTCGGATGGTCGACACATCAATTGTAATTCTTTTTCACCAACAAGAGTCGATGAGTCGTGGGTGAGGAAGCATCGTTTGCATGATAGGACAACTGTATATATTCCTTTAGATATACGGGTTGTCTACGAGTTACGACACAAACTTCCTCGAGGGTCGATAAGGGTCAAAAGATTGTGTCAAAGCACTTGCAAATGATGCAATATGTAACATATTATTAAACCATTAAGCAAACTTGACTTTCGAGTCTCACCCTCTTAAATAAATCCCCAGTGAAGCCGCCACTCTAAGGACCCGGGATTTCTACGGCCACGGAGTGCGTCCTTATAGAAAATTTGTAAGTTGAGGGTTTAGATAAGTTCAAGGGACCATCGAGTTAGAAAAGCTTTTGCAAAGACTTGAATTGAATAAAAACCTTAAAAGAGGTCAGAAATCTGCTATCGGCGCTTTATCAAAGGGACAAACCGAAGGGACAATACGAAGGGACAACCCAATAGCGCGATAAGTGAACTGATCATGTTTTTAGAAAGACTTCCACTCATATACAACATATGAGTACCCAAGAATAAAAGGTTCGGGGGCGAAGGTACGAGGTGGGAAGGTGTTAGGCACCCAACTCGCCCGTATTATGACGGCCTCTACTAATTCAAGTTTTTTTAATACTAGACGTAGACTATTAATTGGTTCACCACAAGCATCACAACATTTATTTTTAACCCTTGTTCAGACATGCATTCGATTGTCAAATTGGGCAGCACAACGACTAGGCATGCTTGGAAGGACAATAGTTAGGAAGCAATAAAAAACGTTTACTAGCATGATATCTACATTATGACTACTAGAAAATAAGCAATTAGGAAATTAATTTAATTTGAGCCCTCGGGAGTTAGTACCTGAACTGTAGGCTATGTTTGACAATAATAGTAAAAGACAAGATCTCAAATTTGGAAGAAAGAGGGGAAAGCTCAGTGTTAATACTCTTGAGAATAGAGGATGTGAACTGTAGACTATGTGATTTGAACTGAGGGTTGAGGGTTGTATTTTATAGGCATGAGAAGTAGGGCTGGTCGGCTGAAAAGAGCCGAATTTTTGAATTGGGCTTGAAAAAATAGTCAGGCTTGAAGCTGAGTTAGTGCGGCTAGCGGCCTTGGATTTTCATCCAGGGCCGCTAGCGGCACTGGTGAGCGTCGCCAGCGGCCCAGCTCACAGCCGCTAGCAGCGCTAGATTTTAATCCAGGGCCGCTGACGGCTGTGGTATGACGACATCCAGTCTATTTTAATTTTCCGGATGAATTTTGTATTCCAAAAAAATATGAAAAGACAGTTTTACCCTTGGGCGGTAAAAGACGGTTCTACCCCCGCTTCACAAATTGGTGACCGAGAATCGAAAAAAGGCATGAGAGGTGTCGTTGAAAAGCTCCTGAACGGGGCTTTTGAATGAGACTAGAATAAAGGAGTCTTTAGTGGAAAAACATGAGACCTTATCTTAACTATTAAAGCAAAAATAGCGTTTAAGTTTATAAATTACTCCTTTCATCATCGGGCTTGTGCGGAGAAATCTAAAGGCGCTTTTTTGGCGTCTACATTCCCTGATTGTTACCTGCAGACCTAACTATTACCTCATTAGATTTTAACTTTTTGCAAAGATCAACCTTTTCTTTTTCTAGCATATTAAGATCAGATTTTAATTCATCAAAACTCAGTTTCATCTCTTTGCAATCAGTTGAATCACATAAGTTGGCAGTTCGACTAGCATCAATTTCAATTTGCAATTTACTTAACTTACTAGTCAAGATCTTATTCTCATTTCAAGCTTGCAGACGGTTTCTGTCAATTCAAATGTTTTATCTTTGAAGTTTTTATTTCTTTTTTCTAGATAAATTTTCAAACTTGTTAAATCCTTCAAATCATTCTTTAATGAAACAAAACCGTCATCAAGTTGAACCTTTTCATCACGAAGATTCATGCAATCACTAATGCAAATACTCAAAACATTTATCAATTGTTTCTTAGTGAGCAGATGCATTTTATTTTAAGAGTTTCAAGGCTTACCTCTTCATCCTCATCATGGTGGACCATCAAGCAATGAAAAGTTTTAGCGTTTGAGTTATTTGTTGGTTCCTCATCTGAATCGGAGTCCCCAAACGCAACAACCATTGCTTGATTTTCCTTTTGAAACTTTTTGCCCCTATTTCTTTGTTGTCTAATGGGTTGTTCCTTAACTTGATTTTCATCTTTCAGAAACAGCCAATCTTTGATGAAGTGAGTTGGATTCCTGCAGTTATGACATAGATAGTCAATCTTATTTGAGGAGGAGGATTTACCTTTGAATTATTTTTCCTTTTTGGCCATAGATTTTGTCTCGCGATAAAGCTTTGCCATCTTTTTCACAAACGAGACAAATTCTTCATCCTCTGAACCGGATTCTTCATCTTCATCGGCTTTGAGGGCCAAGCTCCAATCTTTTCTTTCTGACAAATTCTTACCTTGACTTTCTAGTTGCATCTCGTATGTCAGTAAGGACCTAGTTAGCTCTTCCATAGTAAAAGTGCTAAAATCCTTGGTTTCTTGGAGGGCTGTTACCTTGGGCATCCAGCTTTCCACAGGTAACACACGCAGTACTTTTCTAATTTGTTCCTGACAAGAAAATTTTCTACCAAGAGATTCTAACTCGTTAATGATACTAGTGAAACGAGTCATCATGTCCTGAATAGATTCTTTAGATTTCATGGAGAACAATTCATATTTAGTCACTGATCAATCAATTTTTGACTCTTTTACCTGGTTCGTTCCCTCATGAGTTACCTGTAGAAGTTCTTACATCTGTTTAGCAGTTTTGCAACCCATAACATGATTGTGTTCTTGGGTTCCAAGACCACAATGAATCAGTCTCATGGCATTAGCATTGTGTTCAAGGTTTTTCCAATCTTGTGCATCATATTCAGAAAATTCCTTTGGAACAACCTCGTTCTTTACATTGGTTTTTGTGGGCTTGTAGTTACACTACTCAATGACTCTCCAAATCTGGTAATTAGTGGCTTTAATGAAAATTTCCATTCGATTCTTAAAAAACCAAAGTGCCTACCTTCAAATAAAGGAGGTCGTTTGGTAGAGTAACCTTCCTCGAGCTTTCCATAGTGCCTTTAATAGTGCCTTTAATAATTGACACTATTCATTTGAACAGTGCATAATGAATAGTGCCTTTAATATCCTCTTTTTTTGTTTTTCCTCTGTTTTCCTTCTTTTTTGCTTCTCTTTCCACGTTAATTTTTCCCTTACCTTGTGATACCCCAATATTTTCTATAATTATTATATCGATTTATAAATAATTTGTAAATAGTTTGGAAATTAAATCGTATTATAAATGGTTTATAAATAGTTTTGGAGATTAAATCATATATTCATTTAAGGATTCGATTTATTCAATTAAAGCCATAATAATATTAATTATTATTATGGGACTTTCATAAATGGTATTTATTAATTTTGAGGAGTTTAATTAAAATATTTTATATATGAATAAGAATTATTCATATTGTTTTAATTAGCTTTAAAATAGTTTTAATTAGTTCTAATTAGTTTTAATTAGCTTTTTAAATCAGAAAAATTATGAAATTTATTCCTAAACCTAGTAGTCCTTGATTTGGGTTGACTAAAGGCCTATATAAGGAAAAGGTGAGACAGTTGATCAGTTATGCAAACTAAGCCAAAAGCCGCAAGCATTCACTCTCTCTCTCTCTCTCTCTCTCTCTCTCTCTCTCTCTCTCTCTCTCTCTCTCTCTCTCTCTCTCTCTCTCTCCTCCCGCCGTCCTCTCTCTGATCTCTCTCTCTCACCGAGCTTTCTCTCTCTTCACTGCCGCCCGACTATCGGAGGATCGCCGACAACCCCTCCCGCCGGTACTCTCTCTCTCTTCTCCTCTCTCTCGCGTTTTTCTCTCTCCCTTCCCCTTGCTCTGTTTTGCTCCCTCTCCTCTGTTCCGGCTGTCGAGCCACCGTGAGCCATCACGGCGCCACCACGCCATGCCTGGGTGGTCGCCGGTGATGACCCATGGTCGCCGACCAAGCCCCCTGCTCTCTCTCCTCTTCTCTCTCCCCCGTTCTCTCGTTCTCTCTCTTTTCGCGTTTCTCTCTCCTCTCTTCGCCGGACCTCTGGCGACCACCACCACAGGCCATGGTGGCCAGTAGATGGTGGTGGTGGTGGTGGGTCGGGTTATGGGCCTCATGCATGGGTACCCATGACCTAGACCTAGTTTTGAAGTTAGAGTTTCGTTTTTATATTTTTCGTAATTATTAATTTGATTTTCAGTATTTTCGATTTAATGTTTTTATTTTTTCTACACTCATTCGGAATCGGAATTCGGATTTTCAAAAGCCTAGATTGGTTGAAATAAATCAAGGAGAATTTAATAAAAGTACCAGATTGAGATTTCGTTACTGTTTGTATTTTCGTACTTAATTATACTGATTCGACAATTATTTTTAATTAGGACCTAACGAGCAAGCGTGATTATTGTCGATTGGTTGGAGCATACTTACTGTTGGTAGCGTATTAGTGGTAAGCGCTCATGCCTACCTTCTTCCAAAGCCCCATCAAAACTATTTTGATGTGTTATGTGCTAATTGGGAATTTGTTGTGAATTTAATATGCAAAGCATGATTAAATTATATCGTCGTTATTATGAAGTTATTAAGCATGATTCACTGCTGTAAATATGAGTTATAATTAGCATGTTGGTGTTAGCATGTTTTGGGATTTAATTAGTCCATATGATGATTATTGGACAATTGTTTAATTAGTCCATATGATGATTATTGGACAATTATTGGACAATTGTTTAATGATACTAGTGAAACGAGTCATCATGTCCTGAATAGATTCTTTAGATTTCATGGAGAACAATTCATATTTAGTCAATGATCAATCAATTTTTGACTCTTTTACCTGGTTCGTTCCCTCATGAGTTACCTGTAGAAGTTCTTACATCTGTTTAGCAGTTTTGCAACCCATAACATGATTGTGTTCTTGGGTTCCAAGACCACAATGAATCAGTCTCATGGCATTAGCATTGTGTTCAAGGTTTTTCCAATCTTGTGCATCATATTCAGAAAATTCCTTTGGAACAACCTCGTTCTTTACATTGGTTTTTGTAGGCTTGTAGTTACACTACTCAATGACTCTCCAAATCTGGTAGTTAGTGGCTTTAATGAAATTTTCCATTCGATTCTTAAAAAACCAAAGTGCTTACCTTCAAATAAAGGAGGTCGTTTGGTAGAGTAGCCTTCCTCGAGCTTTCCATAGTTCATTGAATCCATCCTTGTGATCTACTCTCCAGAGATTAACCTGTACTCAAGAGAACTTGCTCTCATACCAAATGTTATACTCAAGGATAGACTTAAGAGGGGGGGTGAATTGAGTCTTAGGGAGTTTTTCAGTTTTTTCGCGGATTATCAATTTAAGCACAATCTGTTAACCTATTAGTTACTACGTTGTTAATAGCAAAGCAATATAACAAAGCAATAAATAACGAGACACATATTTTTACGTGGAAACCTTCTTGAGCTCAACCAAGAAGTAAAACCACGACCCTGGGGGATTTTCCAAACTCCACTAAGAGCCGTAAACCAAACTCAATACAATAGACCCTAATCTACCGTTGAGCCATATTTCTTGAATTCAACCCCGAACCCAAGAACCAAACTACCTACTATAGACAGCCTTATTCTAAACAAATAAATCTTACCAATATGCTTCTCAATAAGCTAAAGTGGTACAATCAAACCTTATGAGAAACTGTGCTCAAGTATCAAGAGGAATTCCAATGTAACAATGAAGGTAACAATGAAAATTAACTCGTGCAGTAACAGTCAGGATGCCTCTTATGAAATCACTCAATAAATATCACGTTTTTGCTCTGTGATTTCGTCGATTATGAAGACTGAAACCTTTTGGCTTATATAGGCAAACTAAATCACTTAGAAACCAATTAGGATTAAAACACAAGAGTTTGTTTTCCAAACAAAATAGACTTTTCATAAAACAAACAGTCCTAATCCTACTAGACTTCCTTCAAAAAAATTTTTTTAAATAAAACTCTTATATATAATATTGAGTACTAGAAAGATAGAAAATTGCTTAATATAATCGCAAATTACTTAATGTAAAACTTTTTTCCTTACAATACCCCTAGCAAGTTACTCATACTTTCTCTCTCCTTCCTTTCTCCCAATCAATTCTCTCTTTTCCTAGAAGACATAAACACAATTGAAAAAGAAAAAAAATTGAAAATCCAAAAGCGCAACCCCCTGTGACCCCTGTCTGACCACCTCCACCCCCAACAACTCACCGACCACTACACCACACCACCACCCCCAACAACTCACCGACCACTACACCCACACCACCACACCGGCAGAAATGGAAAACTCAAAAAAAAAACAAATGTATATCACAATTAAATGGCAGGTATAGATGTTGCATAAAACAAGCCGGCAACACAAGATTACTTATTGATATGGATCCAATTCGACAGTTTAATGTATAATGAAAACCTTAAACACGGACCTGTCCAGTTTAATCTCTACAATTCAGTAGTTTAATCCTCTTTCCACTGACTGTCAGAACTCAGAACCCAACTGGAGACCGCCACCTCCTTGTCAGGCCCCCGTCCGCCGCCCCAGCAAACCACCCACCAGGCACAATCGAACCCACTGGCATCTCTCTCCTCAGCGACACTCTCTCTCCCAGCCAGTCACCCGCCCCCAGCAACCGGTGCCCCCTACCACCACATCCCAACTAGGCCCCGCATCCTCAACCACCACCATACACTCAACCAGCCGCCACTCAAATCAGCCTTTAACCCTAAACAATTACTCAATAATTAAAAGATTTTATTTTCAAACTTCACAGGTTACCTAATTTCATAAATTTCATATATGGCCATTAATTTCATAAAAAACGTAGTTTCGGTTAAGTTATAATGCATATTGATTACTCATCTAGGTTTTTCTATATTGAACAATAGAGAGATTTGAGAGGAAAAAGAATAGGTTGGAAAAAAGTGCATTGCAAATAAAATGGGTATATTCGCAAGTATTGTGGTAAAAATATTTGCGTTGAGTAATTTTTGATTTACGTTAAGCAGTATTCTGAATACAATTTTAATCAAGTTATTTTATGAAGAAAAACTCTTTAAAATCGTTTTCATAAATACACGTATAAAACTTACGTACTCAATAATACTTGGTAACTCACGCACTGTTACTTCATCTGTTACCAACTGTACCTTCGATTCCAATCTCAATGACTCAAGCACGACTTCTCTTACACGAAGTCTAATAAAAACAATAAAAGCCCCAACTTCCAACTCCATGTCATGTTGTTCTTGAATCAATCTTCATTGCATCAACATTAAGATTATCAATAATCACAATGTTCTTGATTTAGTTCTTGTTTCGTTCTTGATTCCTTGTAAACAAAACTTAGCTAGACAATGTTAGCTTGATAAGTGTCAATTATTTATCATCATCAAAATCATGATAACTCAACATCAGTGGTAGACGAAAAAGAACACGAAAATTAGAGGGTCCATAGAACCCAGATCCTTCCTCTTGGGCTATGATCATATTTCTTACAGTGTTTAAAATTATTTTCTCTGATTTTGGTTTTAAGCAAACCTACCAACCCAAGTTTATTCAATTGGCAAAAAAGGTGACTCTCTTTGCTTATTCAGGCCATTTAGGCCTCTATCATTCCATGACTTAATTCTATCTCGGCCATTACGCACAGAGGGTGTAGGGGGGTCGGAATCAAAATCCACACTTCAATCAAGGTTAATCTGTTCATGCTTATCAAGCACCTCAAAAGACTTATGCACTGGTGTTTCATCAGCATTGCTAATAATCTCCATAAGTTGTTAGGTATTCCCTATTCATTTGCACTAGCTACAGCTTGCTATTGTGAGGTTGCAGGCATCTGAATTGCAGGTTCTTGAGTGGAGGTAGTCTCATTAACCTGGAAGGTGCATTGGCCTAGACTATATAGGCTCAGTTGATGGTTGTGGAACAGTCTGTACACAAAGAGTTGCACACAACAAATCTAAGTGCATACGTTGTTGTATCATTGATGGAACTGTACACAGACTACACCCAGTGCGTTCAGATGATCGAATAAGATCGATAAGGGGAAGATGTTATTCAGAACTCCATGAGGTACCTAGAATTATTTTTATTTCACTGGGGAACTCATTGCCAAAAATCTACCAATCGTAGTCCTGAGGGCAAAGAGCCTTATTTACAACCATATGTACAATGCATTAGCTCTATGCACACCCTACTTAGCTAACTGACCTGGTTCCCTGTTTTATTTTGTCACTATATGTTGTAGAGTAAAACCTCCTAAGGTATCAAAGTACTGATCAGCCTCTCTGAAAATCTCCTAATGCTCTGAAGGTCTCATTTCCTTCTTCTATATCCATCTCACCACGTATGCGGAGTCAATGTCAAAGCAAATTTTCAAATGTGGCCATAGAGAAGTATGATGCGAGTCATAAATTAAAGCTCTGCCATGTTTAAGTCTTGATTGGCAAAACTAACTAAGAACACACCTATAATATGATCATTATGTCCTCGAAGACACCCTCCACAACCTGCAGGCCGTGGTTTTCCAAGGGTAGAAACATCTTAAGTCACCCTTTTGGAGGTACTTACTGATGAACATTATCTCGCTAGTCGCTACAGTCTTGTGCTAGCACCACCAGTGGTAATAGAAGCAGTAGCGCCTTATGAAAGTTTTAAACCCAATCATGAAAATGAGCAAGAGGACGAGAAGCATCATTTAAACCACAAAAAAAGTTAAGGTATACTATCAAACACCTTGTCAGTCGTCACAGCTCATGCTTTGGTGCTGAAAACAAAGCTCAGAACAACATCTGCCAAGGTTTTTTTCAAAAATACTATTGGGAGAGGCAGTAAAAACACCAGACCAATATTGAGAGCACAACCCTGAGATATTCCAAGGAAAGCAGATAATACCTTTCCACCAATCTAAAACCCGTTGCCAAATTGAAAGTGAGCAAGGATGTTCAGAAAAAGTTGATCAGTGTCTTCAGAGTCTGTTTTGCAAATATCACACAAACAGGCTTAATCCAAGGGCATTTCCCCTGTTTGTAAACTTCTGTTTTGTAGCCAACACATATTTTTTACCTTGAAGGGAACTTTCGCTGACCAAATAAAATGTGCATACTCCCAACAAAAATTATCTTGAGGCTGAATTTCACCACATAAACCCTTTCCTGTACAATTTTACTTGCTTTTTATGATGTTAACCCAAGCAACCCAAAAATTTTCCTTTTCCCTTCCTCCCTTCCCCATAAAAAGTTAAAAACTGTCTTTCAATTTTTTCCGAAGTATATGAAGACATGTAACAGAGAAGCAAGTTGTTAAGGACAGACTTCACCAAACACACCATGCCCCCATTGGAGTCATACGTCTGTTTGGACAACGCAAATTAGCCTAATTTCTTCCATGAGCTAGGTACCTCGCTACTACAGTGTAATGTCATTCGTGTTGAAGAATGCAGGTTTGACAGATCACTGCAACAAAAAATTATATGCGTTTGTAACAAACAAATTGTCTGCGCCATTCAGTTATTATATCTGGTTGTCTCTTCTCTTCGTGCAAGTTCTAACATAAAAGCAAGTCATGACTATAAAAACCATACTGAGTGATAAAGATTTTCATTTTCATATATACAAGCAACCAAATAATTTACAATCAATAACTAACCAACCTAATTAGTAATACAATTAATCATTCCCTCCACTTCTACTTATGAGTCATGACATACTTAATACTCCGTATTATTTATTAATAAGCACCTTAAACATACACCACCCATGAATAATCAAGACCTCAACAATCAATCAATAAAGATCATCCACACAAGAAAGCCTTCTATTCTCATACCAATATATACAACTTAGTCCCACTAACACCTCTGTTATAGCAGCTTCTGTTTTCTCCAAATCAGCATAATGCAATGTCTGCAGTAACAAAACTGTAGGTTTTGCATCAAACCTCTGCTTCTCCATATTCCTCTCGGCTTGCCACGTCAGCGTATCGTCGGCCATTGGTACTAGCCACTCAAGGATCCCATTCACGGCTTCCCTCCACCCCTCGGCTAGCGCGTCACCACCCTCCTCGTCGTTAGCCTCTCGCCACGCCACCCTTAGTTTAGCCCTCACATATGTCTTTAGGCTGGCTGGCAACATGTTGTACAAACTATGTCTTGCCTGGTCTCCTATTAAGGCCTCTGTGTTGAAGTACCTCTCTGCTAATAAGATTACATTAGCATACCTTGTGGAGAACCCGGACCCACCAACTGTCGATGGTGGGGCCGATTGAAATACCTTATTCTGCTTTGTGACGCCTACGGGGTCTGTTATAAAGATGGGGCTTTCTCTACTAAGGAACCTAATTAAAGGCACTTTAGGCGTTACGCTTCTTATTGGGCCGGACATTGAGGACTTTGGCAATGGGTCGCTGAAAAGCCTTTGGGCCAATTCCGAGCTTAGAATTTTCTTCTGCTTCTTGTTAAATTGAAATTGACCACCTTTTTTAAAGGGTAGAATTCAGATATAAGGCCCAAAAAGGGCACAAATTCTTGCATACAAAACACATACCATTCTTGTCATAAGACCCATAATTTTATCATGAGATTGGCTCCAAAGTGACACCTCTTTCAAATGGCATACCAATTTCCTTTGATGACATATTTTCTGATCAAACAAATTATAATTTGTGTTGCTATTGATGTTGCTCTTTCTCCACTCGTTTAACCTTCTTTCCGACACTTCGAGCTCCGAAAGCGACTCGATCTCGGCGTATAAATTCCCCATTTGCGACGTAAATTTCTCCATCTTATCAATTGATTTCTCCATTTCTTTCAACCCGTAGGTGGTGAGCTTAGCCAAATCTACGTACCCGTTTTTGAGATCTTTGTAGACTTGGTCGAAACGAACAAGGCCATAATCCGAGTACCTAAGACCTAACCGGGCTACTGCACCAGCAGCCCGGTCTAGGTCCTCTAGGCGCTCAGAACACGCAAGGGTAAGAAGAAATCCCTCATCCTCTGAGGTAAGATAAGCAATATCCTTTTCACGCATGATGGTTTTCCGAAGGCGGAGAATTTCGCCGTTGGAGAGAGATTTGTAAAGAGAGATTAAACGTGACATGGACTTGGCCGTGTCGAAAGCCAAGATCCGAAGCGTCTCGGGTTTCTCATTGCCACGGAAGATCATCCAGCGGCTGTGGTCGTGATCGTGGTCGTGGTTGTGGTCGTGGTTGACATCGGGATTGGTTTTCGAGCGTCGAAGCTCGGAAAACCAAGAGATTGTCGTCCCCACCATGGCTCACGGCAATGTAACAATGATAATAATAATAATAATAATAATAATAATAATAATAATAATAATAATAATAATAATAATAATAATAATAATAATAATAATGTTGGTAAGAAAAATGGGGTAATGATGAGCTAGTGAAGATGGAGATCTAGGAGAGAGAAATGAATAAAGGGGGATATATTAGAAGGACAGAGAAATGTGCATTTTCAGAGGAGTTTTCATTGGAGACGCGTTGTTTAATTTGGAGGGAGAGAAGACAGTTAATGTCTAGGAAGATCAGATGAAGTTGACAGGCTGGTAATGAACGTTACGTTGAAGGGGAAAAAACGATAAAGAAAAAGGAATATAGTTTAATTTTCATTAAATTAATTAACTGAGATTGAGTAAGCTTGCTTTTTTATTTATTTACTCAGTATTTTTTTTTTTTGCATGGGTTGGATCAGGAGACTAATTAAAGGGTGTATTATTGAGATTGAGAGAGAGTTGAAATAAAAATGGATCAATCATGTGCTTAACTAACTAACAATTATTATGAGAGAGGGTACGTTCACTAGGTTCAGTACGAAAATTCCGGCAAAATTTCCGTTTTATCAGTGGATTTTCAAAGTACAGCAGTCTTAGTTATTATAGGTTAAGCACATTTTTTTTTTTTATGGGAAGTATCACGAGATTTTATTACGCCATGAAGGAATCATAATAGTCCGACGCAATACAATCAAGCAATTCTGAGGACCTCCTCTAACCCACACCCGGGTTGTGGTCTTGAAAGGATCATATAGTGCGCCATCAAATGGGGCAGCTTAATTACCCTCCCCTCTTACATGACACCAATTGCAAATCCTCTTACCCTTATAAAAGAGAGGATGATAATTGACACTATTCATTTGAACAGTGCATAATGAATAGTGCCTTTAATATCCTCTTTTTTGTTTTTCCTCTGTTTTCCTTCTTTTTTGCTTCTCTTTCCACGTTAATTTTTCCCTTACCTTGTGATACCCCAATATTTTCTATAATTATTATATCGATTTATAAATAATTTGTAAATAGTTTGGAAATTAAATCGTATTATAAATGGTTTATAAATAGTTTTGAAGATTAAATCGTATATTCATTTAAGGATTCAATTTATTCAATTAAAGCCAGGACTTTGATAAATGGTATTTATTAATTTTGAGGAGTTTAATTAAAATATTTTATATATGAATAAGAATTATTCATATTGTTTTAATTAGCTTTAAAATAGTTTTAATTAGTTCTAATTAGCTTTTTAAATCAGAAAAATTATGAAATTTATTCCTAAACCTAGTAGTCCTTGACTTGGGTTGACTAAAGGCCTATATAAGAAAAAGGTGAGACAGTTGATCAGTTTTGCAAACTAAGCCAAAAGCCGCAAGCATTCACTCTCTCTCTCTCTCTCTCTCCTCCCGCCGTCCTCTCTCTGATCTCTCTCTCTCACCGAGCTTTCTCTCTCTTCACTGCCGCCCGACTATCGGAGGATCGCCGACAACCCCTCCCGCCGGTACTCTCTCTCTCTTCTCCTCTCTCTCGCGTTTTTCTCTCTCCCTTCCCCTTGCTCTGTTTTGCTCCCCCTCCTCTGTTCCGGCTGTCGAGCCACCGTGAGCCATCACGGCGCCACCACGCCATGCCTAGGTGGTCGCCGGTGATGACCCATGGTCGCCGACCAAGCCCCCTGCTCTCTCTCCTCTTCTCTCTCCCCCGTTCTCTCGTTCTCTCTCTTTTCGCATTTCTCTCTCCTCTCTTCGCCGGACCTCTGGGACCACCACCACCGGCCATGGTGGCCAGTGGATGGTGGTGGTGGTGGTGGGTCGGGTTATGGGCCCCATGCATGGGTACCCATGACCTAGACCTAGTTTTGAAGTTAGAGTTTCGTTTTTATATTTTTCGTAATTATTAATTTGATTTTCAGTATTTTCGATTTAATGTTTTTATTTTTTCTACACTCATTCGGAATCGGAATTCGGATTTTCAAAAGCCTAGATTAGTTGAAATAAATCAAGGAGAATTTAATAAAAGTACCAGATTGAGATTTCGTTACTGTTTGTATTTTCGTATTTAATTAATACTGATTCGACAATTATTTTTAATTAGGACCTAACGAGCAAGCGTGATTATTGTCGATTGGTTGGAGCATACTTACTGTTGGTAGCGTATTAGTGGTAAGCGCTCATGCCTACCTTCTTCCAAAGCCCCATCAAAACTATTTTGATGTGTTATGTGCTAATTGGGAATTTGTTGTGAATTTAATATGCAAAGCATGATTAAATTATATCGTCGTTATTATGAAGTTATTAAGCATGATTCACTACTGTAAATATGAGTTATAATTAGCATGTTGGTGTTAGCATGTTTTGGGATTTAATTAGTCCATATGATGATTATTGGACAATTGTTGAATAGCGAATTATTAATATTATTATGCTATTAATTATGTGCTAATTGGTATGGGTATTATTGAGTGCTAGTGAGCACCTATATATTATCGTTGAATGTCTCTGGTGATTTGTGAATTTTTGGATATCATATTACCCTGCCGAAGTGCTGCCGAAATTTGGCTAGACGTTACTTGTCTTCATTATTTAATTATCGTCGTTATTGAATTAAAGCATGTTTTATTCTCATCGTATTGAATTATCATTATCGTCGTTATTTACTATTCATTGTCAAGAGCATGAAATGAATTAGTAAGTCGTGGTCTCGTAGTACCACTTATGTCAACCAATGCAAATTATGTGGATTGAATTAAATGAGAGTAAGACTCCTAATGGATCCCTAGAAGTAGTCGAGCAATCGGGATTGCACCTAATGGTGTAGTTCAAGGGATGAGTGATTCCCAAGTTACTTATGGACACCTCGCAGTGTGTCTCGGACGGATCATTCCCCATTTATTAAGTCCTCTAGGCTCGTGTAATTGTACTAGAGGTAGTGTGCACACTAGAGTCATTAAGTCCATGGCGTGATTGTATCTTCGATAACAGTATGGGTAATCGCTGTTCTATTCGCTCTCTTACATCTCTCTAATCAAGACGGATTGTCTATGTCGTATTTCGTGTGATCACTATACAAGAATTGCATGTAAAAGAATGTCGTTGTGCGTATGCTTGATTATATGCCTATGTGCGTATGCAAATGAATTTCAAGGACTCTTCTAAACTCAGGTAAGGTTTGCGAAATGTTTTTACTGGGTATGGATGACGTTTATTCAGTTTATCTGATTTTTGTTTCTCTTTTGTTTCTTTTCTTTTGTTTTGTATTTTGTTTCCGTTACGGAAACCAAAGTGCAGGTTTAGTTGATTGAGGACGTACAGCTTGGAAGGTAGAGTTGGCGTCGGTTTATAGAACTGTTTCTGTTAAGATAGATCGTGGGATTATTTTTATTGGATTTATCCCTTTGAAGGCAAGTTGTAATAAATTTGGTTTAATGGTTTTAGCTCACTATATAGACAACTCTGATGTTAACTGTTTAGTTTGTTTAGTTTCTTAGTAAGCTCCTTTTGATGCCTAGTCTGTCTTTCTGCTTACCATTTACTCCTTAGTGATAAATGTTGCAGTGACATCCCCTCGGGTTCGGGACGGTTTAGCGGTGTCGAGTCGCGTACAGCGACGTCGATAGTTCCCAGAGAATCGTTGCGAATTCGGGGGGGTGTTACAAATGGTATCAGAGCCCTAGGTTTAAAAAGGTTGCTTAAGATTAATTAATGAATTAATAAAGATTAGTTTTATTTTGGGGAAAATAAAATATAATTAAAGCCGTTGAGCGTAGAAGTCCTAGAAGATAGGAATTATTTGAAATCACTTTGCTTGTGATTTATAATGTCCTCATTGTTTGATTGTCTACCTGTAGATGGTAAGGACAAGAAAGACTGCGCGAATGACAACCGCACACCAAAGGGCACGCACCCTAGCCCATCGTGCACCATCTGCGGAATACGTAGCTTCATCGGATAGTAAGTCAACAGGAAACGACGCGAACGTACGCCGTGAACCCGCGCAAGATCGCGCTGCACGCGTGATCGTCGTACGCATCGAGGCCGCACGCCCCGCGCCTGTAGCCGCGCCTATTGCTGCCCCAATTGCCGCACCTGCTGCATATGTTGATGAAGAGGAAGATCCCTCTGAGCATACAGCGCCGGAAGAGCATGATGACATGCCGGAATTGGAAGATACTAGTGCCGAGAGCGACAACAATATCGCGCCTACTCCTGCACCTATTGCTGCACCTACTCCTGCTGCAAATTGGTCTCCTCCTGTGGAGCCGTTCTTTGCTACTGATGCTGAGCTGGAGGATATACGTATCTATATACGACGTGCGTACACTACGATCGAGCGTTATCAGTACGAGAATCGCACGAGTCTACATGAAGGCTTATGGGTAGAGCTACTGCTGGCTGGTCTGCCTAACATCGATCCATGGATGGGACTCAAGGAGAAGTACGACGACGTAGTCTCCAAGAGCGGTCACTTGCACGAGAAGAAGTACAGAGAAGGTGCAAGATGGTCTCTTTGCTTTAGGGGCGTCGCAGCTGAGTTATGCCTATCCGAGTTCGAGTGGAAGGTGAACCACGTGCTAGTGCCTGCGCCGAAAGGTTTGTGCGAGTATTGCTGGACCAAGAAGCGCAAGCATGCAGATGACTTTAGGAAGCGTTTCATGCCTCAGAAGTTCGGTGGATATGCTGATCCATACACGCCCTGCAAGGAGGTGAAGCCTAGGAGGAAGGACCATCATGACGAGTCCCCTAGCGCGAAGAAAATGTGTGCGACTGCCAAGTAGAACTAGATTATTGCCTTAGTAGTTTTACTTGAGTTTTATTGAACTATAGCTATTGTGATGGCCCTACGTGGTCAATTTTGATGTTGGTGTAGTTGCATAGGCAATAAATATTTATATGATCGTTTTATCAAATAATTGCATGGTTGACTCATAGCTTCGTAATGCTATCTCGTATTGCCTAGACATGATGGAAAATCCATGTCGGAATTATGGCAAAATTTTCATTGAGCATGATCATGTTAGTTGTGAGCCAAAGGCTAAGCATGTATTGTATGCAATCAAATGTCATTGTTTGTTGCCCTACTAAAATAGTATGGAGCCTCTATGTGTGAACTGCGAATGTCATTGCTTATCAATTGTGTGAGACCAATGTGTCTACTTTGTTATTGCATATCGAACTATTATGCATAGGAACTGAGAACATTCAAAGCAAGTATGTTGCTTAGACCTACAATGTAAGGTCGATCATTGAAACTTATATGCTATTTGCTAAATGTCAAGAGATTGGTTTCAATTATAACCTATATCTCTCAATTAGACCTCGAATTGGGTCAAATGTGTCAATTTTGCTGAAATGGTGATCAACCATTGCTCTTTTATGTCTCAGATTTGTTATAATGGCAACCAACGACCGACTCGCGAGACTAGAGGTAGGTCTCACCAACGTGGTTGAGCACATCACGCGCCAGCTAGAGAGCCAAGAGCAAGATCACAACGTGCAGAACCCTGAGACGCGCAACTTTAGGGATTTCGATGCACTCAAACCTCCGACGTTTGAGGGTGGCTCTGAGCCCACCAAGTTGGAGAATTGGATAATAGAGTTCGAGAAGTTGTTTAGGGTGACTAATCGGTCCAACAACATGAAGGTCAACACCGCTACGTACTACCTGAAGGGTGAGGCTAACAAGTGGTGGAGCGATGTGAGCACTGATCTACTCCCCATTAAGGAATATGGGTGGACCGAGTTCAAAGAGTCTATTCGTGAACGGTTCTATCCAAGAGCTGTCCGTCGCCAGAAGCAACGGGAATTCGAGAACATTTATCAAGGAAAGCTATCTGTGGCTGAGTACGCAACAAAGTTCAACGAGCTTGCTGCTTTTGCACATAATTTGGTGACAACTGAAGCTGAACGGATCGAGAGGTTCAAAGATGGCCTGAAGTGGGATATTCAGCGTTATGTTATGGGAAACTCGCTGACGTTCCAAGGATCCTACCAGAAAGCCTTGAACCAAGAGTGTGTTGTGGATCGTCGTGATTCGTTGCTCGGAAAGCATAAATGTGACGAAGGAAATTCTTCCCAATCGAATGGCGCAGATAAGTGTCCAAAGCCGAACAACGGCAATCACAACAACCAAGGTGGTCAGAACCACAACGGGCACAGGAATCGTGACTCGAATAGTCATAGAGCTACGATCTTAGCCAGGAGAAATACGCCTTGTAGTCGCTGCAACAAGACGCATCCTAGCAAGAACTTTCATGGCGATGTACTTCAATGCTACGAGTGCAATAAGCCTGGTCACAAAGCTTCTGAATGCTGGAGTCGTGGAAGGAACGAAAATGGTCAGAACCGCGATAACAACTACAATCGTGGGGGAAATGGAAATGCGAATCGCGAAAATGGTGGTAACTACCGTGGAAATGGGGGTTACAACAACAACAACCGCAACAATACTGTTGCCCCTGCTGCGAATAATCAAGCACTACTTCCCGCACCTACCAACCCCGTGCAGAATAACAACAACAATAGAGGGGTAAATGGAAGGTTCTACGTGCTGAACAACAATGAAGCTGAGGCGAACCCGAATGTGATCGCTGGTACTTTTCTCGTTAACTCTCAACCTGCTTTTGTTTTGTTTGATAGTGGTTCAACACACTCTATTCTTTCTAAGAGCTTTGCATCTGATAGGTTTAGAGCCTAGTTCTGTGTTCAGTGCGAATATTAGGATGCCAGATGGAACGATTGTTAATTGTGAAGCGTTGTATAAAAAGTGTCCGATTAGGATAGCTGGTTCTTATTTGCCTGCGGATTTGATTCAGATGGATTTGAAGGATTTTGACATGATTTTGGGAATGGATTGGTTAGCCAAGTATAGGGCTAAGATTGAATGCTTTGAACAACGTGTGTCGTTGCGTGGACCGAAGGGTAGGAGGATTACTTACAAAGGAGTCGTGGTTAAGCCAAAGTTGAAGGTAGTGGCAACCATGAAAGCAAAGGAGTGTATGACTAAAGATGAAGAGATTTACCTATGTCATGTAGTGGATACAAGTCGAGAAGCCGAAGTTTCAAAACCTATTCCAGTTGTTTCGGAGTACGCTGACGTCTTTCCAGACGAGATTCCAGGAATGTCTCCGCAACGCATTATTGACTTCACGATTGACATAGCTCTAGGTTCTGCTCCGATCTCGAAAGCTCCGTATCGTATGGCTCCTGCAGAGATGAAAGAACTGAAAACGCAACTCGAGGAACTACTGGAGAAGGGATACATACGCCCGAGTGTATCGCCTTGGGGTACTCCTGTTCTGTTCGTACGTAAGAAGGACGGTAGTATGATACTGTGCATAGACTACCGAGAGTTGAACAAGATCACGATCAAGAATCGTTTTCCACTTCCGAGGATTGACGACCTATTTGACCAACTTCATGGGGCGACTGTTTTCTCAAAGATCGATCTACGTTCAGGATACCATCAACTCAGGATTTCCGAGCCTGACATTACAAAGACCGCGTTTAGGACGAGGTATGGACACTACGAGTTCATGGTGATGCCTTTTGGGTTGACGAACGCACCTGCGAAGTTTATGGATTTGATGAACCGTACGTTCCAGCCTTATCTCGATCAGTTCGTAGTTGTCTTTGTTGACGATATTTTGGTCTATTCGAAGAACGCTGATGAGCACGAGCAACACTTGCGAACCGTTTTGGAGATTTTGAGAGGACATTAGTTGTACGTCAAGCTGTCGAAGTGCGAGTTTTGGTTAGAAACTGTTTCCTTCTTAGGACATGTGGTGTCTAAGAGTGGAGTTGCTGTTGACCCGGAAAAGATTAGAGCTGTTATGGACTGGTCCGCACCGAAGAGCGTGACCGAGGTCAGAAGTTTTCTTGGGTTAGCTGGTTACTATCGTAAGTTTTCGAAGATTGCGCAGCCTATGACAAACTTGATGAAAAAGACGACGAAGTTCGTATGGTCTGAGAAGTGTGAAGCTGTTTTTTCAAGAGTTGAAGAAACGTCTTACAAGCGCGCCGATTTTGACTTTGCCATCGGAAACTGAAGGGTACGAAGTCTATAGTGACTCGTCTAAGCATGGCTTAGGCTGTGTTTTGATGCAACATGGTAAGGTAGTGGCTTATACCTCAAGACAACTAAAGAAGCACGAGGATAATTACCCTACTCACGACTTAGAGCTCGTTGCTGTCGAATTTGCCTTGAAGATTTGGAGACATTATCTTTATGGTTCTGCTGTCAAGATGTTTACAGACCACAAGAGTCTCAAGTACATATTCACACAAAAGAAATTGAATATGCGACAAAGAAGATGGCTAGACTTATTGATGGAGTACGACATCGACATTCAGTATCACGAAGGAAAAGCTAATGTGGTAGCTGACGCTTTGAGTAGAAAGACTCGTCATATGTTGAACACTGCTTTAGTACTTTCGAAGGAGATCATTCGTGACTTACAGAGTCTTGACGTGGAGATTGTGCTGAAAGGTGACGTTCAATGTACCTTAGCACATATGTCAGTTCGACCAACCTTGCTTGACGAGATCAAGGGTAAACAGAGTGCAGATGAGGATCTTCAGCAGATTCTACGCCACAAAGACGAGGGTAGATCCGAGGACTTTTCTATTGGTCAAGACGGTGTCTTGAGATTTCGTGATCGTGTCTGTGCGCCGAATGACCCGGAGATCAAGAGTCAGATTTTGGGTGAAGCTCACAATACACCTTATTCTGTACATCCTGGTGGAGACAAGCTTTACAAAGACCTTCGCCAAATGTTCTGGTGGAAAGGCATGAAACAAGATGTAGCTGAATTCGTGACTAAGTGTGTGACGTGCCAGAAGGTGAAGATCGAACACAAGAGACCTAGTAGAATGATTCAATCGCTTGAAGTCCCTACATGGAAATGGAACTCAATTTCAATGGACTTTGTCATGGGTTTACCATTGACACAGAAGAAGAATAACGTCATTTGGGTAGTTGTGGATCGTTTGACGAAAGTTGCGAGATTCATCCCAATGAACGACACTTGGGAAATGGAGAAGCTAGCGGATGCTTACGTCAAAGAAATCATGAGACTTAATGGTGTTTCAGAGGATATCATTTCAGATAGAGACTCGAGATTTCTATCACATTTTTGGCAGAAATTGCAAGAAGCTTTTGGAAGCAAATTGAAGTTCAGTACTGCTTTTCATCCTGCGACTGACGGTCAGACGGATAGGACGATTCAGACCTTGGAGGATATGCTTCGAGCATGTGCTCTCGAATATCAAGGCTCGTGGGACACTCACATTCTGTTGATCGAGTTTTCTTACAACAATAGCTATCATTCAAGCATTGATCAAGCGCCATATGAAGCATTGCATGGTAGGAAGTGTAGATCGCCAGTTTGTTGGAACGACATTAGTGAAACTGCAGTTTTGGGTCCAGAAATGATCCAGCAGACCGTCGAAGTGGTCAAAGTGATTCAAGCAAAGATGCGTAGTGCTCAAGATCGCCAGAAATCGTACGCAGATAGAGGTCGTAGACCTGAAGAGTTTGAGGTTGGAAGAAAGGTACTTTTGCGAGTATCTCCTACCAAAGGTGTCATGCGTTTTGGTCGTAAGGGGAAGTTAAGTCCTCGTTATATTGGACCTTACGAGATTCTGGAAAGGATTGGTGAGGTTGCTTATCGATTAGCTTTACCTATGGAACTTGCAAAAGTCCACAGTGTGTTTCATGTCTCTCAGTTGAAGTGATACGTACATGATCCAACTCATGTCATTCAATCTGAAACGATCGATCTAGATGAAAGTTTGACTTATGAAGAGCGTCCTATCAAGATAGTGGATCTCAAAGAGCGCTCAACTCGAACAAAGACTATTCCGATCGTCAAAGTCGTTTGGTCTCGACAAGGTCAAGAGGAAGCAACATGGGAAGCTGAATCCATGATGCGCGAGAAGTATCCAGACCTCTTCCTAGAAGGTACTAGTCCCACTTGAGTTTCGGGATGAAACTCCTTTTAAGGAGGGTAGAATGTCACGCCTTGAAATTTCGTTTTGTTTATCGCTTTGCAGGAATTGCATGTTCAAGCATTGCATGGTGCATGCTATTCAACTTAGAATCACGATCGTACTTGCTCATCTTGCATATGTTAGTGTCCTAGAAATTATTTTATACCTTCGTGTAGGTAAACTCGTTTTGTTTTGGGAAGTGATTACTTCATGTCTCAAGTTTCGGGACGAAACTTCTTTTAAGGAGGGTAGAATGTGATACCCCAATATTTTCTATAATTATTATATTGATTTATAAATGATTTGTAAATAGTTCGGAAATTAAATCGTATTATAAATGGTTTATAAATAGTTTCGGAGATTAAATCGTATATTCATTTAAGGATTCGATTTATTCAATTAAAGCCATAATAATATTAATTATTATTATGGGACTTTCATAAATGGTATTTATTAATTTTGAGGAGTTTAATTAAAATGTTTTATATATGAATAAGAACTATTCATATTGTTTTAATTAGTTTAAATTAGTTCTAATTAGTTTTAATTAGCTTTTTAAATCAGAAAAATTATGAAATTTATACCTAATTTCAGCCGCTAGCGGCTGAGGTCACAACCAAGCATGGCTGCCAAGGCCCAGCCGCTAACGGCTATACCCTTAGCCGCTAGCTTCTGCCGCTTGCATAGTCGCAGTCGCTAGCGGCTGCCAACAGTCCTCACTGTTGACAACTCTTTTCTCCCAGTTTCACGGGCACGCCTCTATCTTTTGGCTGATCGATTTTTACCTCGTACAACTATGAATACAACCTCCGACCCTTCATTTCAGTTTGCCCTGTCTGTACCAGACAACCAATTCAAAAGAACCGACCTCTTGTTCTGAAATTCTCTATCTATTTCATATCTCTCCTGGAGACCTTGTTTGCTAATAATCAACCTTATTCACCAATAATCTTTGCTAAATTGTCTAACAATTGAGGTACAAAACTCTTGAGGGCTCAAATTAACTTTATTGTTTTCTTTATTGTTTTTCTACTTGTCAAAATGTATATCTCATGCGAATCATGTATTTATTGCTTTCAAAATATCGCTTGTAAATTTGAATATCAATATACTGTCGTTGTAATCCTTAATTTGTGAATCGAGTGCATGCTCCAAATATGGGTAAATAATAATGTTTTGATGCTTGCGATCAACCAATTAATAGTCTAATCTAGGTTGTTAATCGAATTTGTGTGGGAATCATGTCATTAACATATTAAGCAAACTTCAGTTAGTAGAGGCTGTTATTTTAAACGGGCTAGTTGGGTGCCTAACACCTTCCCGCCTCGTACCTTCGCCCCCGAACCCTCATCCTTGGGTACTCATATGTTCTATATCAGTGGAAGTCTTTCTAAAACCATGACTAGTTCGATTTTCCAGCTACTAGGCCGTCCCTTCGATTGTCCCTTTGTTTTGTCCCTTTCGGTAAAACATCAGTAGCAGAATTTTGGGCCCTTTCATGGTTTTTCTTCATTTCAAGTCTTTCAAATGCTTTTCTAACTCAACGGTTCCTTAAACTTCTAATCCCCTACAAATACAAATTTTCTTTAAGGATCTCACATGAAAACCATGTGATAATTTACCAGGGTCCTTACAGGTACTGACCTAAAGAGGAAAAGAAGCTTAGTTGCTTGGGACCTTCTATGTAGGCGAAGGAAAAATGGAGACTTGAGTTTTAAAAACTTTGAAAGATTCAATTATGCTCTTAAAGGGAAGCATATTTGGGATCTTGCAGCAAAAGAGGACAACATGTGAGTGAAGTGGATCAATGGGGTGTATCTGAAAGGTGGCACTTTTTCGTAGTACGTTCCTAAACAAGATTGCAATTGGGCTTGGATGAAACTGAACAAGAACAAAAGCTTGTTCATGCAAGCATACATACCTGGTAACTCTTGGTCTCTCGCATCACATGGTAACTATACAATCAGTAGTGGCTATGCATACCTTATGGGTGAACTACCTAAGCTTAGGCATGCAAATTTCATACGGGGTGCGGTGAATGTCCTAGATACAACTTTTGTTTGTGGCTTGCTAAGGCCAAGAGGCTGTTAACAAAAGACAGAATGAGCAGGCTGGGTTTTATAATGGTGATACCGATTGTGTTCTCTGGAACAATCATGAGGACACACATAAACATCTGTTCTAATTACTTTTACAGTTTAACATATATACTTAACGTTTGATTTAAAGATAACATTTCGAATGTGCTGATAAAACATATCATGTAGTATCTAGGATGAAACCAAGTAAAACTTTGATGATTAGGTTGGATGAGTAGTAAGAGAAACTACTCTTAGTTGAGATTAGCCTAACAGTTGGTTTTAATAGTTCAAGAGTATCAGTTATTATCCCAACATGACATATCTTAACTCCCTACTATCACTACTATAGTGCTGAGACTGTTGTTGAGAGGACATCAGTGTCACTATATTTCATAAAAGAATAGTGGCTTAGCAGCCTGAAATAATTTTGCTCGGACCATAAGAAACCCTTTTGAAACAAGATGAAGACAATTCTGCCAAGTAGTACAAGTGGCGCTATGTGCAAATTGAGTTGATACTGATAGCAAACTACGAGTTTAAAATACTGCAAATTTTCATGTTATTTGATTTCCAGGGTTGTACCAATGTGCCGGTTGTCTTTAGACTAGTTCGTACATAGTTGTACACCTGATTATTGGGTTGCACTGAGTTTTCTGAAACATAGTGGCTCATACGGCTCAATCAAATTTGAAGTGAAAACCCATTTTTAATGCTTATACAAATATATTGTAACAAGTGCCTTGTGTAACTGTGCCAATTCTTCATTTGGCCCTTTTATGTAAGCCGCAGTTTTGAGTTTGTTAGTTTTAGCTAAGAAATGAAAAGTACATGATTATATGGTTAGCTAGTATTTTATCAGTAGCTACTCCACATTAAAAAATTGAGCAGATTTTTCATGAATTAGAGATTTTATATTTCATCCATGATATATAATCTGTAGTCTAGTGTTTGCACAATTTGTAGCCAGTTACAAATGAAAATCTATTGAGGGCTATTATTATATATTGTGCTCGTTCTAAATTCGTGATAACTTTATAATGCTTTGTTTGACAGACTTACCACTGATTTAAGAAATTATTTTCAGGAGATTGGGTTCTCAACTTCTTGTTTACCCTCAGTCCCAAGTTCTACATAACTTCCATTCTTTGAATGCTGCACCACCCCCAAATTCTTGAATCTATTACCGTAGATGTTGATTTAACTTGTTTCTGGGACTCTTTGATCTCTAGTTCAGATGATGGTGAAGGGGGTACAGAAATGACTGAAAGCATGCAGTTGATCCGTGAGTTCAGTGAAAATTCAAATTGAATTTTCTAATTAGGTTGCTTATCTATGGTCGTTTTTTGTTCGTCTTTTCACATCTCAAGGGTTAAATCTTCCCTTTTCCGTCCAAAAAATGCAGTCTCAAAACAGACCAGTTACGTAATTCTACCTTGCTAGCTGTAGACTACTGCGGAATCGGGCGATGGGTAGCCTTGGATAAAGTCGTTGTTTTGAATCTTTGGGGTGTGAATGCACCTGAAGATTTATCTATTCATACTAGGGACATGATTAATATTGTCGGAACTCGCCACCAAATTTAAGAAAATTCGGAACCCTTGGAATTAAGTCAATAGTCTAAATAGACGTCAACTCAATTCCTGTGCACCCCAATCCCTATTGGGGAAATTGACTTCATAAATGAGTTTTGGGGCATGAGTACGAGTTAGGAAGGTGTTAGGCACCCAACTCGCTTGTTAACGACAACGGTCTTTGCTAATCAATAAGAAGCAATTATTAATGCTATGGTTCCAAACAAGGTTCAATTTGTCCAAATTCCTAGTTTTAACTAATGGGTTAAACAAACATTATTATTGTGATCACTTTTAACAACTTATCAAATTACATGCTTTTAATGCTAATAACGATAAATATGCTAAACCTACGAGTTAGAAGGAAAACAAGGTATTTCCATCCAACAACCACAAACAAGCATAATATTGATAGATAATAATAATTAAACGTTCATCCATTCGATCATTCATTCATTGGGTTTAATACAAGCCCTTTTGCTCAAAACGCGCCATGCATGTACATATCACATAAACCAAAATCGTTAGCAGATAACAAGTAAATATAAAATTTAATGAAAATCCTCAGGCTGAATTACCTGGATCCTCACAATGAACTTTTTGGGTTTAATGCTTGAACTCTTGCTCTTGATGAAGGATGAAGGTTATTTTGCGGTGGTAGGGCTAGCCTAAAAAATGAGTAGAATCAGAATTTTAGGGTTTATTATGAGAGAGATTACTTAGAGAACCAACTTTTAGTCTCCAACTGCCAACCAACAAAAAATGTCCAACCTCTCAAATTCCCAACTTCTTCAACTGAACCCTAAGGTTTGTTCATATAGAAGAGGGGGAGTTGCTAGGGTTTGGCACGGAAATCGAATGAGCCTCAAATTTGCCGTCCGCGAGAAAGGGTCCAGGCGGCCATGCAGCTAGGCGAAGCGGTTGAACCTCTAGGACAAACGGCTGAACCGCTTGGCAAGCGGCTCATCCGCTAGGCAAGCGGTCAAGCCGCTTGGCCTAGCAGCATAGCCGTTCGTCCTAGTGGCCACCACTTGAACTCAAGCATGGCCGCTTGGACCTGGAGCGGCCTGTCTGCATAGGAACTTGACATGCTTTCTAAGCAAGGGAGGATATTCCGAGGGGGTCCACGCGGGATTGACTGAGTTTCCCTGTTTGACCAATGGTCGACTCAAGGGTTTGGGTTCCCTTTCGGGCCTTTGGGCTCAAAGAGGCCTATCTCTTTGTTTTGGACTCCAAATGAAATGAGTCCAACTGGTTTGGATCACCTTTACAAAAAGCTTCCACTGTTTAATTCAAATGAACTGGGCTAATCATCAGAGCAATTATTCTCGCAACCCAAGTTCGAGCAAAATCCAATCCTTTCATCATCGGCTTTTTAGGGGACTTAACATAGACACAATTTTTGGTGTGTACACTAGCTGGCTCCGTAAACGATATCATACCGTTTACGGCAGCCACTAGCGGTTGTGGAAGAATCATCCACAGTCGCTAGCAACTGAGGTCACAGCCAAGCACGACTGCCAAGGCCCAACAGCTAACGGCTACACCCTTAGCCGCTAGCTGCTACCTCTTGCATAGCCGCAGTCGCTAGCGGCTGCCAACGATCCTGACTATTGACAGCACTTTTCTCCTGGTTTTACACGCATGCCTCTATCTTTTGGCTGGCCGGTTGATACCTCATACAACCATAAAATACAACCGTGGACACTTCATTTCAATTTGCTAAGTCAGTACCAAACAACCAGTTAACAAGAATCGACCTAACAAGAACCGACCTCTTGTTCTGAAATTATCTATCTATTTCTTACCTCTCCTAGAGACCTTATTTGCTAATAATCAACCTTATTCACCAATAATCTTTTCTAAATTGCGTAACAATTAAGGTACTACACTCTTGAGGGCTCAATCAACTTTATTTTTTTTATTGCTTTTCTACTTGTCAAAATGTATGTCTCATGCGAATCATGTATTTATTGCTTTCTAAATATCGCTTGTAAATCTGTAAATATCAACATACTGTCGTTGTAATGCTCAATTTGTCAATCGAGTTCATGTTCAAAATATGGTTATATAATAATGTTTTGATGCTTGTGATCAACCAACTAATAGTCTAATCTAGGTTGTTAATCGGATTTATGTGGGAATTATGTCGTTAACATATTACGCAAACTTCAGTTAGTAGAGGCCGTAATATTAAACGGGCTAGTTGGGTGCCTAACACCTTCCCACCTCGTACCTTCCGCCCCGAACCCTCATCCTTGGGTACTCATATGTTCTATATGAGCGAAAGTCTTTCTAAAACCATGACTAGTTCAATTTTTCAGCTACTAAGTCGTCCCTTCAGTTGTCCCTTTGTTTTGTCCCTTTCGATAAAGCGCCAGTAGCAGAATTTTGGGCCCTTTCATGGTTTTACTTCAATTCAAGTCTTTCAAATGCTTTTCTAACTCAACGGTTCCTTGAACTTATCTAATCCCCTACAAATACAAAATTTCTTTAAGGATCTCACATGAAAGCCATGTGATAACTTTCCAAGGTCCTTACAGGTACTGACCAAAGGAGGAAAAGCAGCTTAGTAGCTCGGGACCTTCTATATAGCCAAGGAAAAATGGAGACTTGAGTTTTAAGAACAGTGAAAGATTCAATTATGCTCTTAAAGGGAAGCATATTTGGGATCTTGCAGGAAAAGAGGACATGTGGGTGAATTGGATCAATTGGGTGTATCTAAAGGGTGGCTCTTTTTGGTAGTACGTTCCTAAACAAGATTGCAGCTGGGCTTGGATGAAACTGAACAAGAACAAAGGCCTGTTCATGCGAGCATACATACCTGATAACTCTTGGTCTCTCACATCACATGGTAACTATACAGTCAATAGTGGCTATGCATACCTTATGGGTGAACTACGTAAGCTTAGGCATGCAAATTTCATACGGGGTGCGCTGAATGTTCCCAGACACAGCTTTTGTTTGTGGCTAGCTAAGGCCAAGAGGCTGTTAACAAAAGACAGAATGACCAGGCTGGGTTTTATAATGGTGATACCGATTGTGTTCTCTGGAATAATCATGAGGACACACATAAACATCTGTTCTGATTGCTTTTGCAATTTAACATACTTAAAGTTTGATTTAAAGATAACATTTTGAATGGGCTGATAAAACATATTATGCAGTATCTAGGATAAAACCAAGTAAAACATTGATTATTAGGTTGGACGAATAGTAAGAGAAACTACTCTTAATTGAGATTAGTCTATCAATTGGTTTTAATAGTTCTAGAGTATCAGTTATTATCCCAACATGACATATCTTATCTCCCTACTCTCACTAGTATAGTGCTGCGACTGTTGTTGAGAGGACATCAGTGTCACTTAATTTCATAAAAGAATAGTGGCTTAGCAGTCTGAAATGATTTTGCTAGGACCATAAGAAACCCTTTCGAAACAAGATGAAGACAATTCGGCCAAGTAGTACAAGTGGGGCTATGTGCAAATTGAGTTGAGACTGATAGCAAACTACAAGTTTAAAATACAACAAATTTTCATGTTATTTGATTTCCTGGGTTGTACTGGTTAGAGCTGGCAAATAGGTCGTGTCGTGTCATGTTCGTGTTCGTGTCAAAGATAATCGTGTCAGAAAACTCCCGACACTAACTTGACCTATTTATTAATCGTGTCGGGAACCTTCAACACTAACCCAACTCGCTTAATAATCGTGTTATTCGTGTTGAGCCGCTTAACTTTTTAAATCTAATTTCTCTTTAGAAAATAAAAAATAAATCATAAAATAACTAATAAAAAATAGTAAGAAATTTTGAAACATTACTTTTAAGCTTTCATTGGGGTATTAGTCAATACAAATAATGAATATCATAGATTTAAACCTTTTTTTTTTTTTTATATTATCATTAGTTAAGTGGCATATTTCTCGACATGTTTGAATAATCGTGTCAGAGCGTGTCAATTTCGTGTTGAAAATCTCAACACTAACCCAACCCATTTAACTAAACAGGTTACTCGTGTCAACCCGCTTAAATTAATCGTGTCGAAAATCTCAACACTAACCCGTTTATTTTGTGTCATGTTATTGTGTCGTGTCAGCTTTTACCGGCTCTATTACTGGTTGTCTTTAGACTAGTTCGTACGTAGCTGTACACCAGATTACTGAGTTGTATTGAGTTTTCTGAAACATAGTGGGTCATACGGCTCAATCAAATTTGTAGTGAAAACCCTGTTTTACTGCTTATACAAATACATTGTAACAAGTGCCATGTGAACTGTGCCAATTCTATATTTTTGCCCTGTTATGTAATCCGCGGTTTTGAGTTTGTTAGTTTTAGCTTAGAAATGAAAATTACATGATTATATGGTTAGCTAGTATTTTATCAGTAGCTACTCCACATTGGAAAATTGAGCAGCTTTTTCATGAACTAGAGATTTTATATTCCATCCATGATATATAATCTGTAGTCTACAATTTGCACAATTTGTAGCTAGTTACAAATGAAAATCTATTGAGGGCTATTATTATATATTGGTCTCGTTCTAAATTCGTGATAACTATGTAATCCTTTGTTTTACTGACTTAGCACTTTGCATGCTCTGATTATTGTAACATCATCTCCTAGTATGGAAGGAGCCCAAGAGCCCATGAGGCTCTTGAAGTAAGCCAAATATTTCTCTTGAATTTTAATTTGGTTTTCAATTTTGTTCCTTTCAAAATTATAAACATACGTAACTTTGTTACTAGCCCTACAAGCCTTGACATCTGTAAGGACCTCGGAAAACTGCTGTTGTGACGATCCCTAAAGATTTTTTGTAATTGAGAAATTGAATCAGGGAATTAAATAAGTTCAAGGGACCGTCGAGTTAGAAAAGCAATTGAAAGACTTTAATTGAACAAAAGAATGAAAGGACCTAAAATTCTTCTACTGACTTTTCATCGAAAGGGACAAACCGGAGGGACAATCGTAGGGACGACCCAGTAGTTGGAAAGTCGAACTAATAATATTTTTAGAAAGAATCTCGCTCATATGGAACATATGAGTACCCAAGAATAAGGGTTCGGGTGCGAACGAACGGATTGGGAAGGTAGGCACCCAACTCGCCCGTTTAAGTGTTGGTCTCTTTAACTCAAGTTTGCATAATATATTAATGACATAATATCCACACAAATCTGATTAACAAAATAGGTTAGACAATTAATTTGTTGATCACAAGCATCACAACATTTATTATTACCAATATTTTGAAGATGTATTTGATTGATAAGTCGAGCAGCATAACGACAGAACATGGATATTTACAGATTTACATACAGTATTTACGAAGCAATAAAAAACATGATTCGCATGAGATCTACATTTTGACAATTAGAAAATAAACAAGAAAACAATTAATTTTATTCGAGCCCCAGGAGTTTAGTACCTGAACTATAGGCTATTTAGCAAAGATTAAAAGTAATCAAGGTCTCAAGAGATATAAGAAATAGAGAGAGAATTCCTGAACAAGAGGTCGATTCTTGTGAACTGGTGTCTGGTGCAGACTAAGCAATTTGAAATGAGGTAGGATTGTATTAAAAAAGGTACGAGGTAGGGTTGCACGGGAGAAAGATAGAGGTGTACGCGTGAAACCGCGGTGAAAAAGTTGTCGCCAGCTGGGAGGAGCGACAACCGCTAGCGAATGTTGCTCAGCAAGCGTCTATGGGGGTAGCCATTACAGTTGTCGCGTGACAGCCATGCCCGGCTGTGGCACAGCCGTTAGTGGCTTTGGACATCCTGTCCACAGCCGCTAGTGGTTGTTGTAAAGGACAATTTTACCTTTAAGATATCCTTTACGGAGCCAGCTCGCAGGATAGAATCGTGAACCTAGTCTGTCTTGAGGCGGTATTTTTTGGAGTTAAAAGGAAAATTTTACCCTTGTTTGGTGGAAAGAAGAATTTTTCCCCTATCCATGTGAAAAGACAAATTTACCATCGGTTATGATCGGGAGTCGGAATGAAACATAAGAGGTATCGTTAGAAAGTTCTTGAGTAAGGATATTGAATGGAAAGGAGATGAAAGCGCTGTTATTGAAGACTTGAGACCTTATTTACCTATCAAAGCATAATAGCAAACATGTACAAATAAAGTTATTAATTTCATCACCAGGCTTTTGCGGAGAAGACTGACAACACTTTTTAGGCGTCTACAACAGCAACATGAAAAAATCTAGTATTATCATCACCACATTTTAGCCAGTTAATTCTACCCTTTTGCTTCAAAGAAGCTTCTTCAACATTGATCAACTTGCTCAGATTCTCACAAGCAAACTTTTCTGCATTTTTCAGTGCCACAAAGATCAGGTCAGCCCTCAATTTATCATTAATCTCGGCCAAAGTACTTCTAGCTGCAGCAATTTGCTTGTTAAGTCCTCTGTTATATTGTCGACCAAAAACTTTAAGTTCAACTTTTACACTCTTCAGCTTCTGCAAAATTTTGAAAGCAGGCACACCCCTTCCTTCATTCATACTTCCAATTATCATGTACTAAACTTAAGAAGTCTTCATGCTCAGACCAGTGAGAAAAGAAGTGTAAAGGTTTCTTACGTTGGACAGTGTCATCTTGAATTGTGACCTTTCCAGCACAATGATTAGATAAGGTAGTCTGCATATAGTTAACTTCAGCAAAAGGAAATTCATTAAGCCAATGAGAATTCCCTACTACTCTATCAAGCTTGTTGTATACCCTGCTAGTCACATCATATTTGTTATGCCCAGTATACTCCCAGCCCTTAGCTTGCTACGAATATCTGCCAATTCCATGTCAAAAAAAAGATCCTGAAGCTCAACATCACCATTGTTTTTTCCAGCAAAATTTATTCTCTCTTCAGGTTTTCACTGTTGCATTAAAATCTCCACCTATGATCCAAGGCAAGGTCACAAGCTTTCTGTGGCGAAGGGAATTCCAACACCTGTTTCTCCCATTAATATCATTCATTCCATAAACTGCAAGCACCAGAATCTCAGTAGTTGTTCCAAACTATCGAGCATAGCAAGGATACATTGGTCCATTTCATCAATAACATCAACCTGCACTTTTGTGGAGTTCCATACAGCAAAACTCTACCATTAGGAGCTAACAGGTGGTAGCAGTGTACAACCCAATCATTTCCCATATTATTCTGAAATCTACTCAAATTATTACTCTTGATGTTGGTACTTTGAGTAGATTTTAATGGACGTTAGACATTTCTTACTTGCAACCCAATCAATCTTAATAAGAAGCCTAGCAAAAGAGATCATGTCTGGCCTTGATGTAAAAATTTTTGCCATGAGTGGCACTCCCACACAACTACCAATTCTGCTTAGTGAGTCCTCTGACTAGCAGGACAAGGTACATGAGGTAATTGGATCCATAAAGGCATACTTGGCACAGTTTCAGCAATAATTTCAAAATCTTCTACCCACTCCCTTAGGGTAAAAGGTTTATAGTTTTACACATAAGGCCCAGTATCAAGTACTGTTTGTTTATCATCCTCACATTCATATCTAAACACAAAATAGCCACCGTCATGCAAATAGATCTAAGGTTTAATACCCTTCATGTAATCATCAACATAGCTAGCAATTTGTTTGTAAAAAGGTTGTTAACCCACAACAAAACCAATTAGTGCACATGTCCATTTGTTACTTTTGTAAGGACCCGGATTTTCGCATCTGGGAGTGTATCCTTATAGAAAATTTGTATATTGGGGATTAGATAAGTTCAAGAAACCGTCGAGTTAGAAAAACATGTGAAAAGACTTGAATTGAATAAAATCCATGAAAGATGCCAAAATTCTGCTATAGGCGTTTTACCGAATGGACAAACCGAAGGGACAACCCAGTAGTGCAAAAAGTGAACTAATCATGTTTTTAGAAACACTCTCGCTCATATAGAACATATGATTACCCAAGAATAAGGGTTCGGGGGCAAAGGTACGAGGTAGGAAGGTCTTAGTCACCCAACTCGCCTATTTTATGACAGCCTCTACTAATTCAAATTTGTTTAATAATTTAAAGACATAATTCCCACACAAAACCGGATTAACAACCTAGATTTAGACTATTAATTGGTTTATCACAAGTATCACGATATTGATTATTGACCCATATTTAGACATGCATTTGATTGGAAAATTGAACACTACAACAATTAGACATGGTTATTTACAGAAATGAAAAGACAATATTTAGGAAGCAGTAAAAGACATGATTAGCATGATATCTACATTTTTACTACTAGAAAATAAACAGTTAAGCAATTAATTTGATTTGAGCCATCAGGAGCTTAGTACCTGAACTGTAGGCTATTTAGTAATTGAATAGTAAAACAAAATCTCAAGCAAAGAGTTGATTCGAAAGAAAGAGGGAGAAGCTCAGAGTTAATACTACTGAGAATATAGGTTGTCAACTGTAGACTGTGTATTTGTAGGGGACGAAGTAGGGCTGTCGCCAGCTAGCTTGGGCAGAGCCGCTGGTGGCTCTGGTCACAGCCGCTGGCGGCCCTAACAAAGGGGTCAGGGCCACTAGCGGCTCAGGCTGAGCCGTTGGCAGCTCAAAATCTCAAGCAAAGAGTTGATTCGAAAGAAAGAGGGAGAAGCTCAGAGTTAATACTACTGAGAATATAGGTTGTCAACTGTAGACTGTGTATTTGTAGGGGACGAAGTAGGTCTGTCGCCAGCTAGCTCGGGCAGAGCCGCTGGTGGCTCTGGTCACAGCCGCTGGCGGCCCTAACAAAGGGGTCAGGGCCACTAGCGGCTCAGGCTGAGCCGTTGGCAGCTCTGGCTAAGCCGCTGAGGACATCCAGTCTTATGGAACTTTCCGGATGAATTTGAATATTTCAAAAATGATTTTGAATATAATGGAATGTAAAAAGACTGTTTTACCCTTCTTGTGGTGAAAATACGGTTTTACCCTTGATTATCCCGATGAGGACAACTTCGTAACCGCGGGTCAAAAAAGGACACAAGAGGTGTTGTTGGAAAGCTCTTGAATGAGGCTTTTGAATGGGACTGAGACAAAGGAGTTGTTTGGCAAATGTGTGAGATCTCATTTTACATATCAAAGAAAAAATAGCATTCAAGCATATAAATTACTCCTTTCATCATCGAGTTTTTGCGAAGAAATCTAGCGACGCTTTTTAGGCGTCTACAGAAGCCCCCACTTTTATCGAGCTTGAGTAAATCGAAGATCAAAGTATTCAGAAGGCGAGAAGCAAGATGTTGTTGTGCACTTAGGCATGTTCTTTTCAACTGGTTTCCAGTTTTGCCCAGTTTTGACCAGTTTTCCCCAGATTTTCCCAGTTACCAGTTACAAAATACAGTTTTCCCCAGTTTTGTCCATTTTCTCCCAGTTGGACCCAATTTTGCCCAATTTCTCCCAGTTTTATTATCTATACATATTAAACATAATAATTAAATGTACAATATGTTATATCAAAATATTAAAATAAATATATGCATTGACTAATATTTAAACATGACTAAAACATCCTTATAATAATAGTAATAGTAATAATAATAATAATAATAATAATAATAATAATAATAATAATAATAATAATAATAATAATTATTATTATTATTATTATTATTATTATTAATTATTATTATTATTATTATTATTATTATTATTATTATTATTATTATTATTATTATTATTATTATTATTATTATTATTATTATTATTATTATTAAACTCTCAAAAATATAAAATTTCCAGTTTGTCCCAGTTTTCCCCAGTTTTGCCTAGTGTGACCCAGTTTTCACCAGTTTCTCCCAGTTACCAGTTAGACTTACCAGTTTTGCCCAGTTTCTCCCAGTCACCAGTTTCTAGTCGAAAAGAACGAGCCCTTGGTGTGTGAGAGTGTACAGTATGAATGCAAATGAGGAAAACATTGACTGAAATGCGCTCGGTGGATGCTAAAATTCGTCTATGTGAACATAAGAAATAAAGGTAATGGTTAGTAGTAAGGAATGCTTGCGGCGGGCAATTTATGACTGTAGGAGACCTGTATTTTAAGAGAAAGAAAAAGTTAGCGAAACAGCGCAACCACGGGTTTTATGCGTGATTAGCACTAGAGAATAAATAGTATGAAATGCTTAAAGCAAACAGTGACTAAGCACCACTCAGCGGATGTTGATATTCCGTCCCTGCACGAGAAACGAAAAAGTGAACGAGACAACGCAATCGTAAAATGACGGCTGTAAATGAGTAGCTCCGAATAAATATGAACAGTATAATTACTCTGACTTGAGTAATCATTGACTAAAGCATATAATCAGTATAATTGCTCCGACTTAAGCAATCATTGTCTGAAAGAATTGCTCCGACTTAAGCCATCAAATGAGTAAGTCCGACTAAATAAACACTGTAACTGCTCCGACTTAAGCAATCATTGACTGAAACAATTGCTCCAACATAAGCAATCAAATGAGTAGCTCCGATAAAATATCAAACAGTGTAAGTGCTCCGACTTAAGCAATCATTGACTTAAACAATTGCTCCGACTTAAGCAATCAAATGACTAGCTTCAAATAAATATCAAACAGTGTATTGCTCCGACTTAAGCAATCATTGACTGAAGCAATTGCTTCGATTTAAGCAATTAAATGAGTAGCTCCAAATAAATATATAATTGCTCCGACTTAAGCAGTTTAAATGAGTAGCTCCAAATAAATATATAATTGCTCCGACTTAAGCAATTTAAATGAGTAGCTCCGAATAAATATATTATTTCTTCGACTAGGCAATTTAAATGAGTTCCTTCGAAAAAATAAGTGAGTAAATGAAATAAATAGCTTCGAATAAATAAATGAATATTTTCGAATAAATAAATAGCTTCGAATAAATACCTCTTCGTGTATGGGGGGCCTGCAAAATAAACGGGTTCATTTTACCGTAAAACGCCTTCGTACTATAGAATGGATTGACTGCATAATTTTGAATATGTGGGATAGGGGTTTGTTCTCTCGTGCCTAGCACTAATCTTCGTTACGTCCAACTGTGCCAAATAACAAACTTTGGGCTCGAAAAATCTGTTGCAGGACTAATGTGGGGCCCACTAGCCACTGGTGGCCCAGCTGTTGAGGCCAGAGCCGCTGGCTGCCCTCGCGGGAGCCGCTAGTGGCCCTCGCTGAGGCCGATTATATCGGTTTTTCGCGAGCTTCTGCTCGCGTTTTTTTCTTCACTTCAACTCGTCTTCTTCACCCAACCGAGAGCAACATCCTCTATTGTCGAAGCTTAACGTTTTTAGCGGGTAAGTCAATTCTCGACCATTTTTCTTGGTTTTTGCTTGAACTTTGCTTGCTTTTTTGTCTAGTAGCTGAATTTTGTGTTGCATTGTTGAATGGGTACTTGTATGTTGCGAATTTGATACTTGAAATTTCTCACTTATAGAGAGAGAATGCTTGAAAGTGCTTGTTAATGGATCATAAGGATAAAGGGAAGAGTCCCATGACCAGAGAGGAGGAAAACAGAGACCTTTTCTGTACTGAATTCCCTCCGTCTTGGAGACCTCCTACGGGAGAGATGTTTTCTACCCCGTACTGGTTTGCTGTACAACAAACACCTTCACACCCCTGCGGGAGAGATGTTTTCTACCCCGTACCGGTTTGCTGTACTGACGGGTATGTCCTTGAGAAGGCGTACTGTGTTCTATGACGCAAACTACCACTTACAGGCAGATAGATTACTTGAGCTGTATGGGCCTGTTGGTCTTCTCTTTGATGGGGACCGAGTTTCTTTGTCAAGGTTATGGGAGGCTTTGACTGAGCAGGGGTTCATTGAGGTTCAGAGGGCCCGTGTTTTTAGCTTATCTGTTGGGTGCGAATATCCTGTCTCAGAAAAAGAGTGTATGTCAGATTGGCTTTCTGCCATGCTTGGAGGATTTGACCATAGTACTCAAGTACAACTTTGGTGCTCCTGCTTATGCTTATTTAGTGAGATGTTGTCGACAGGCTTGTCGGCCTAGGTCACGTGCCCATGGGGCATCCATTTCGGGTCCTTGAAGGATATTGGAGGTATGTTTTGTCTTTTTTTTTTTTTTTTGCTCTCTATATGTATGTATGCTCTGTGGTTGACTTATATCTGAAAATTTCCATTTGTATGATAGTTGTGGGTCTTTGAATATTTTTCAGCTTTCAGTCCTCATCGTCCTGGTTGGAGGATGTTTTCTCTAGGTGCGTGGTGGGTTGGTAGAGATAGTCATCCGTTTTCCCCTTCGGAGGATTTTCAGGTTTTATTTGAGAGTAGAGCTGCGTCAGGGGTGTGTCGTACTTGACGTTTTTTTAGTCCATTTGGTGTGAATGAACTCTGACCTTGAACTTTGTAGGTATCGTGGGCCGCTTTTCATAATGTTCTGGGGCCCCGTCTTACATTACTGTTGAGTCTTACATGGTGTCGATAGTGTTTGAGGGACCATATGGCTTTGAGTGGTACTTAGGGGACCGTTTGACCCGATTGATTACTCCTCACCTAGCCATCTGGTTCCGAAGGATCCTCCCATGACCATGTTTCACCTATGCTGTCTAAGCGTAGCTGACTTGGCGATTGTTGTTAGGGGTGCTGAGGCCATGCAATTCTATATTGCCAGAGGTTGAGGGTTTAGACCGTTCAGCGGTATACCTCGCATACTGCTTGAAGCGTTTGATGCCGGACCTTACTTCTGAGCTAAAATCTTGATCCATGTTGTGTAACTGTATGTGTGCCATTTTACTTTCATGTCCTTGTAGGCGGATCGAGTGGCTCCTCGTGGGTATAGGAGGTCTCTTCCAAGAGCTCCTCGTGGTCAGCCCCCGAGTATACCACTACTGAGTACCGAGGTGAGATATATTGGTGAGAGTGGGGGTCGAGTGACAGAGGAGTTTCCTCTCTATGGTGCTAATGGGGAGGAGGTAGAGGGCCTACCGTTGCGTGATGAGTGTGTGGGGGTAAGCTTTCACCTTCTCTTGTTTGTCGATTTGCATTGTTGCCTTTATTCAAGTGCTGACTTTGTCTTTTGTCTCTCTTTTTTGTAGGTAAACCGGGAACAAACTTCTCAGGTATTCAAGCTCATTCACTTGTTGAAGAAGGGATATAGCCGAGTGATGAGCCGAGGAAAGAGTTCTCGATCCGGGATTGCATGTGTAAGCACATTTGTGTCTTTTGTTTAACCAAGTGAGGTGCTTAGTTTAACATTATTGTCTTGATTTTATGTAGATGTCGCAGTCTTCCTCCTCGATGGGACCACGACACTCATCTGCGAGAGTTTCTTCGACTAGTAGACCGTCTTTTTCTCAATCTCCTCCTATTGAGGTGGCTAGACCTCATCCTTTTAAGGCCACTAGACCGTCTAGACCACACCTCCATGTGCCGGAGATGTTTCCTGCAACGAGTTTTCAGCCTTCTTTGAGTAGTAGGCCCGTTATGCCTCCTATAAGTGGAGGTTGGGAAATGCTCATGGATGGGGTATGCCTCACGCTGGGCCTTCGCATGAGAATGTTGCTGTGGGTTTTGCTAGTCAGGCTGTGCAGAACTTTTTCGGACCAGGGCCTTCGACAGGTGCTCCTTTGCATGCGCAGGGTAATCATGTACCTTTGTTTGATGGTCGAAACATGAGGCCTAGTCTTAGCAGGCCGATATACAGCTCATTTAGTACTCAGGGCTTTTTCCTTTATGCGAGGGGTAACCTTAGTCATGGGCCCGTTGTTGAGGATGAGGTTGATAGGAATGACGATGATAGCCCAAGTAACGCCTTTTTGAGTAGTGGAGACCACCTTGACTTGTAGACTTCTAATCTTTGAGATTTTGAACACCTATGTTGTGGGTCTTATGCATTTTTATGATTATGCATGCTATTATGATTCAATTTTACCCGTCTGATCTCTAAGTATGCAATATGTTATGTAGTAAAGAGAAGTACAAATTAGGGAAAATAGAGAATAAGGTAAAAATTGCAAAAAGAAGAAGGAAAAATTAATACATATTATACCCCCTAAAAAAATAAAAAGAAAAAGAAAGAAAATAGAAAAAAGTCAAAACTAAGAGAGTCTCGGGTCTGTAATAGCGTTGTTTCGTGAATTGCACTAGGTCCACATAAACCTGGCGGTCGAACGGAAGAGACCAAGAAAACAGGAAGAGCCAAGATCAGCGACCCTCGGCGCAGCCGCTGGCGGCTTAGGTCTGACCCGCTGCCGACCCTAGCTTGGGCTTCCTGCGAACCTTTGATTTTTCTGCCCCGACTTTTTGTCTATAAAGATAAATTCCGGGATGCCCGTCAGGAGACTAAGAGACAGACTGTAATTGCCTTAACAACCGATCATGCTTTGAGTTTGAGTGTGTATTGGCGAGGCCGTTGGACCGTGCCTAGGATCATTGCTTCAACTCAAGTTTCCAAGTCAAAACGATTCTTACAGCGATGAAGAGACAAGGCGAGCCCTTCGTCTTGAGGAGTGGAATCAGTTAGTACCTAGGCATGACTCAGGAACAGAGAGCAAGAAAAGAAAGAAAGGGCTTTATCAAGAAGGCTATCACGTTTTGAAAAGAGGCAAGCCCCTAGCTCAAGGAAGCGATCAAACACTACAACAAATATCTTAATTGGAGACACTTTTTTTTCCACACTTTCAAAAGCGTGAGATTCAATGTGAAGAACACGCAACTTTACTACACTTTTTAATTAAAAGCGGGATTTTTTCTCACTTCAGAGCGTGCTAAAAATTTTAGGAGGAGGCGGGCTGCTACAGAAATTAGAAATTTGGTGTTCGCGCTTTTAAGATTTATGTTTGCCCTAAAGTAAAAAACAAAAAGAAATCAAATGAAAAAAAGAAAAAAAACGTTACGCCCAAACACGAAGTCCTCGATCAGTTCTCTTTTCTCCCTTTGTTGTCAGATTGAACTCCAAATAGTCTCTCACTCTATCCTCAAAATTTTCTGATCTTCAATCGGTTACGCTATCAATCGCCAGTCACAAACCCTTCAATTCTTGGGTGATATTAGAATTGATATTTTGCGTGGCTTTGAACTCATTTTCTCAATTGTCTTATCATTTTTCTGAACTTCGGCAAATTTGGTGGCTTTGCACTCCGGTTGGCCCATATCTAATGAGCAAGCCGTGCTTAGTGACGGAGAAAGCATAGCCATATCTGGTAAATTTCAATTGTGTTCGTCAATTTAGTCAATTTCAATTATACGCTTTCATTTTAATATTAGGGTTCTTTGTGTTGCACCATTAAAGTTGTGGGAAATCTAATTAGCGATGGCTTTGATTTTCTGAATTTTGGTTACATTTTTTTTTTTTTTGTGTAACTTTCTCTTGATTGAGAACTGCTTGGGTACAAATTGTACCTCATTTGGCTTGGGTGGGTGAGAATCGTTGGTGAGTGGTGACTGATACTCCGGATATTATTGTTTGAGCTGCAGTATTTCACGAGCAAGTGGGTTGGAAAAAATGATTAGAACCAATAAATGAATAAGAATAAAGTGTGAGAATCCTTGGACCTTAGTATTTCCCTAGTCATATAGATCACATATTCACAGGTATAGTATGTATGTTTATTTTCCTCTTGTTTTCTTTGTGTGTTTATGTGGAACTTTTTTTTGCTAGTCAACTAAGAGGTCTGTTTCCACTCTCTTTGTTATGTTGTTGTCCCTGCGTTCCTTTTCACGTTTTACATACTATACATGTTGATGTATACTATTGTTAATTACTATTCCCAAACCAATCAGAACATGATTTTGTAATATATGGTGATTCTCTGAGGGGTGAAAGGGAGAGCCCCCCAGGTTAGAGCTCTGAAGATGGTGGCTCTAATCTATAGAGATTGTTTCTGTGTTTTAATTTGAAGGAATTTGTGAGTATTATGCAGCGCTTGTGATCCATTGTCAGGAGATATACTTTTAACGTTGCCTTGTTTAGGATGTTTTGAAGTTAACTTCATCTTGTTGCTCCATAACGGTTGTTTAAAACATACAAAAAAGGTCTTGGTTTTCTGCTTAATGAGTTCCTGTTGCTAGTTTATTTGCAACTGTATAGAGTTGGTGTTTCAGTTGCTGTTTGGGGCTGTTATGCTTTAGTTCTATGTTTAAATATTGTAGTGCTGGTTTGCAGAATTGCAGCTGATCCGACTGTTTGGAGTTGGTGTATGTTGTTGTTGTCTAAGTGTAGCACAGGCTGCTAGTGTTGGTGAAGTAGTTAATTGAGCACACACTACTTAATTAATCAAGTAGTAGTAGTAGTAGATTAGTGCGTGAACTAGTTAGGTAGTTGTAGTCAAGTAGGAAGTAGAGTAATTGGGACATAGTACTCCATTATATATAAAGATCCAGGCAGGGGATCGGAGCATAGATGCACATGGAATAAATAAGGGTGCTGTTATTGGGAATGGGAATGGGACTGAAAGTGAGAATGAATTTGATGGTGGTAATAATAATAATAATAATAATTCATTGTCATAAAGTAGTAGTAGTACTGGATGCTTTGTGGTGTGTGGCTTGGAGCGACGTGAGCGAGGAAGCGCTCCAGATGGGTCTTGACTACGCCTGCGCTACCACAGCTGATTGTGCTCCAATACTTGAGATGGGTCTGTGTTACCTTCCCAACACAATGAAAGCTCTTGCTTCATATGCCTTTAACAGTTACTACCAGCGCTCTAACATGGCTACTGGCTCCTGTGACTTCTCTGGCACTGCCACCCTTAAGACAGATCCCAGTATGTATACCTTCTTCATCTTCCTTTACGTTTACTACTTCCATTATTAATTGAATTAAATTGAAATGAATTGAATTGAATTGAATGTTTCTCTGGTGGTGGTGGTTCTTAATCTGAGGCTATGGATCTTGCGTATACCCTGCGTCTCCAAGGTACTAACCCCATTCCCATTACTTTTTTTCTATTTCTCCTTTTCTTTGTAGTTCCTTCCATATTGTAAATGTTCCCCTTTCTCTTTTACTACTATCAACTGATGTCTGTCTGTCTCTAATTTCCATAATATTCCTTGTGTCTGTCTTTGCCTTGCTTTTCCTTTCTATATAATGAATCTAAACTAGTTTAATTTACTGCGGGAGGGGGAGGGATCACCCACTTCTCTTCCAACATTTCACAAACACACATTACCAGCAGCGCCCATCCTCTTGTCATTTAATTCTGGCTGTTGGTGATGTTTACTGCAGATCGGTTTAGACTTAGAGAACAAAACTAGTGGTGTGATGTTCCTGCAGCAGGTCTCATCGGTACACAGCAAGCTTCTGCAACGTCTTCAGATCTGGTTTTGGTGCTACAACAAAAATGGTTGTCTTATTTTCCTGTAGGTCTGATCAGTACCCAGCGAGATGCTGCAAAGTCTTTAGGTCTGGTTTTGGTGCTTCTGTGCTTCTACTACTGCTGTTGTGCGGGGTCTGCAGTCCTAGAAAGCTGCAAAAGGCTCTAGTGGTGTTGTCTGGTCTGTTGGCTTTTGTGAGGTATTTTGGTTTAATGCTTTCATGTTCAAATCGCATTTGTGATAAGATTGATTTTTGAAACTTGAGGACAATACTATTTATCTCTTATTATGATTCTCTTTGTCGCCATCATTCATCTGACACTTTTTGCTTTGTGGTCACATTTATCTGTGGAAGACACATAAACTATGTATCCTTTCTGGTTAGGTTTAGTTGAGAGATTCTCTGAGTTGTTGCCTGTATGTTTCTCTAAATAAGTTAAGGAGATGAGCTCTTCAGTTTAGCTCAAACATTACACTGACGCTTATCTCAAACTTACTATACTCTGTTTATATTTAAAGTTGTGTCCACAGAATCATAGTTTGACATTCGTGCACCAATAAATACATGTAAGTGCTGATGTATACATGCTAATTAGATGTGTTATCATAAGAAGGCAATGACATTTCTTTGCTTATTCGTGTATTGGTTTTTACTGCTCACTGGATCATTGCATAGCTTTATTTCCTCTTTGTAAGTTGACATCATTCAGTAATGGAGATTTAAGCGAAATGAAAGGCGGTGATAACGGGTTGCAGTAGGAAGCTAATTGTATACGTCAGTGACACGGCACATCTCAAATATCTTGTAACAAGATCAAGCCATTATACTTTTAGCATATCGATGCTCAAAAAGTTGCTGGAGCTATTGATGACAAAGTTCAAGACTAGCGCTTCATTTCGTCTGCTATTTCCTATAATGATTCTTAGTGGTGTCTATATAAACTGAACTTTTGATCTGAATTATGATGTGGTTCTAAGTTGTTTACACATGTTATTTACAGGTTTAAAGACTTAGAATACTAGGAGAGATCGGATTGGCAAATTGAAACAAGCGCAATTAGGTACTACTAGCTCTTATGCTTAGTGATCTGTTTGGTGACATGAATTTATCTGATACGAGTTTGTACTTTGATATGTTTTTGGGCCATTCTTTTGGTTAACTGGTATTTTCCTTCGAGGTTTTATTGTTCTTAACTCTGCATTGTGCATTGATTTCTTTCTCCCTAGTATAGTTATCTGTTTTTTTTTCCTTCATATGTTCCTAGTTTTACTTGCTCAATTGTTGTGTTTACATGAGGTTTCTAAAAAGCTTGGTATTGTCACTACTACAAATATAGATAGAAATTAATTTCATCTGACATATGACTTCTCGTAATCATGAATGGCCTATATATATTATGTTTGTTGTTTTGTTTATGTGAATTCTACTTAAGGCTGTTGGTACAGTTGCTAGGTTGTTGTCACGTACTATGCTCGTTGCTGGTGTGCTGTTGCTTCTGTCTAAGCTGCTGGTGTGCTGTCAACAGCCCCTGCTGTTGCAAGAGCCGCTACTATCATTTCTGATGCTCCTAGTGCACTCCTTTTTTTTTCTTTTTTTTTTTTTCCTTTTTTGGTACATTGCTCCTATTGCACTCTGGTTGCTACATTTTTTGCATTCTAATGGTGATTTGATAGTGGTTGCATCTGTATGTTCAATTATGATAGTTGTTTTGCTATTTGCAGAACACATGTTTTCAAGACCTTTGTTTCCCTAGATGTGATGTCTCAGGGGGGGTGTCTCGGTCCTTTTATACTAATGTACATTACTATTCCTTTGTGATCATGCAGGAGGTGAGATGAGAATGCGAGCATTTAAATGTTCAAAAGTCACTCGAGCAATTGATGGCAAAGTTCAAAACTATTGGTTCATTTCGTCTAGTATTTCCTACAAACATATTTTGTAGTGATGTTGTAGGAACAACTAATTTTAGAAATGGAGTTTGTTTTGAGATGTAGTTGCTAAACCCTTCTGTTAAATCTTACATTTTGACAATGTATTGATAATATTTGAGCATGAAATCTTTGTCACAATACGTATGGCTGCTGGGCATAGCATTTATTGTCAGAAAAAAACAAATATTCAAATGATTGTCACGCTACTGGCGTGAAAAACGTGATAAAATTTTGACATTTTTAATTCTAAATAACAGTTCCATTCAATTATTTACCATGCTTTCTAGTGTAGGAAATACCCACGAAAAGTGTGGAGAAATACAATTACCCACGAAAATAGGTGTTGATAAGTCGTGACATTAAAAAGCGTAGTATGAACCACGAAATTAATCATGGATAAGTTGTGACACTTAAAAGCGTAGTAAATGTAAAGTGTGGTAAATTATCCACACTAATTTTAGTCACGCTTTTCAAAAGCGTGGTAAATTTTTTTTTCTACGCTTTAAAGTGTGGTAAACCAGCGGTTTTTAGTGTGGTTAAATAGCATTTTTGTTGTAGTGATAGGTCGTCAGTAAGCCAAGGTCTTTCAAAGAAGAACTCTTCTAAGAAGAACTCTTCAATGAAGCCTTCTAAAGAGAAGAAGGATTAAAGTAGTCTTTTTAAGAAAGGCAGTCTAGTTTAAAAAAAAACTAATAAGAATTTATTTAGCTTAAACCCTCAAGAGTTGCCTTTTTTGTAACCTTAGGAAATTTAATTTACGCAATGTAGGCTTATTCGTTCAGTTTAAATTAAGATTATCCTTTTTTGATTAAGTTGAATGAAATTTTTGGTCTATTTTTGGCCCGACTTATTAAAAGGGTTACCTATGTATCAATTGTGGAATCAGGCCAGCGTAGTTCATTTAATTTGTGTACGTCTTTTTTTTTTCAGGACTTTTTTAGACGTAGCACTTCTTGATTTGATCCAATTTTGTGAGCTGACTGAACTCGATGCGATCATTATCCATTAGCCGGACTGCACCTCCTAATAGAATGTCTTTGATGATGAATGGGTCGGACCAATTTGGTCGAAATTTGCCTCTGGGGTCTGTAACTGGTGCACGTAATTTCTTCCAAACTAAATCGCCTTCTTTCAGATTTTGAGGTCGAACACTTTTGTAGAATGCTCTTCCCCTACGTTGTTGGTACATATGGGAACGATCTAGAGCTTGTAGTCGTCTTTCGTCCATGAACATGAGTTAATCATAATGCGCTTTAATGTAGACTACTTCGTAGCTTCAGTATTTGGACCTGCATCTTCTATGGGCTCATCCGCTACGGGGCCCTCCGCATCTCGCTCCTTGTGAGCCCATCTCTCACGGACCGCAGGCTCTTCCTCTTCAATCTCCACTAGAGGGGTGCTTGAGGACGCCTCGTGATCATTGGCCCGAACTGGGGCTTCCTCTTGCGGTTTAGTAGTGACCTTTTCAAAAGTTTTCTTGGCCTTCGGATTAAGGATGCCTTTCACATGCTTAACACCTTTTTTCTTACCCTTCCCCTTTGGGTCATTAGGGTTTGAGAGTCTTAGGCTAGCTTTGACCGATTGGGCCTTAAGGTTACCTTGCTCGGATTTCCTACATGCACGGCGACCCTCTGTGGTCTTACAATCCATCCAAACCTCATAAGCAGATGATATGGCTGTGGGCGCCTTGATATGAGGAATGGTCCACTTAGGACGACGATCCCATGCACACTCCCAAGATCTTACCATACTAATTGTCAAAGTTCGCGCGTTAGGAGGCACACTATCCTTTTGTGGGGTAATTTGACGTTTCCCATATTGTCGCATAATACAACTAGCAAATATATAAGTGGAGTTAAGGAGGCCAAGGATTTGGTAATATCCTGAGTCTTTGTTGCATCCGATTGCGGATTTTAGGCCCCACCAATTAATGGTTAATCGCAGCAAGGTACATGCATTAAGGTACCCACGCCATTCATCAATGGTAGATTCATAATACAATCTCAAGCGTGCGGGAAATTGCTTCGGTTGATACTTGAGCGCATTAGCAGATCTCTGAATGAAGCAATTGTGCTCAAGAAGCCATATCTACAAAAGCAAAAGTATATAAAGTTAAAAATCCATCAAATATTCAAACTTTATTAACAAACAAATAATTCAAGCAAAAGTGCAAGCACTTACTTGGAGAAGAAGAGGGCTTCCCGTCCATCCGCCAAAAGACCGCTTTTGTTTCTTGCGGTCCAAGCAAATAATAGTTTGACCAAGAACAAGAGACATAGGGGTAAAATCGTTTTGAATTTGTTCAACAATCCTAAGCATGCTAGTTCTACCCTTATTACCTCCACCAACAAAGAGGTACCTATGCAAAAGACATAAAATAAAAGCATGCTTATAATAGGTCTCACTCATCACGTCATGGTCATCCCTTACCTTGGGGAAAAAGATGTCAATTACACCATTGAGGTCTAGTTCATCACTCCTAGCAACGGAGGAAGCTTGTGTTGGTGATAGGACAAGATACCTCTTGTAATAGCCTTCAAGGTTTGCTCCAAGCCATGGGGTAGCAGGAGCTTGATCATGAGGAAATCCAAGGATAGCGGCAAATTCTTCGGGAAGAGGACATAATTCATTATACCCAAAGCGGAAGACATGAAGATTATCGTCCCAAAACTCAACTGCGGCCTCAAGGAGATTCCATACGATTTGAACTTGCTTGAGATGGAAGAGAGCATTCAAGTAAAAAGCCACAAGTCTCATCCTCTCTTCAGGGGTTCAGCCGATGAGGGCTCAGCAGCTCTCGATAGTGCAGCACAGGCCCAGCGGCACACCGCTCAGCGCCAGCGGCATGCCGCTGAGCCCCAGCGGTCAGCCGCTGGAGCCTGGCGGCCCCTCTTTTCGCCCCCGCTGCTCAGCGCGTGCCGCTGGACAGCTCCCGCTTGCCGCCGAACGGCTTTCTCGAGACAACTCTCTTTTCTCCGATTTTGGAGACTTTCCTTAACCGTTTTGGACTCAAATATGGCTCTTTTTTCCTATTCTTTCTATTCTTTCCACTTTGTATTATTTCCCTATAGTTAATGGAAACTCCACAATTTCCTTTTTTTTTTTTTTTTTTTTTTTTTTTTTCTGTTCTGATTATCATATTTTCTCTCTTTTATCATCTTTTTTTTTTATTTAATCCTTTTCCTTTTTTCATTTTTTTAGGGGGGTTAGGGTACACCCAATTTTAGCTTTTTGGTTTTACCATTTTTTGCTAAGTGGCTATTACTTGCCCTTTTCCTTGACTAGTTGTGCATTTGCATTAGCCTAATTATGTGCAGCGACCAATAAATAAGCAAGCAATATTTACAAGCACAATGTCCGAATGTTTGGTTCAATACAAATGTTCAACTGTATTTCACACAAATATATTATCATAAAAACCTCCATCACCCGCATCATCATCCGTACGGGGCACCTCAAAATGGTCCTCCGACCGTCATCACCAAAAATCGACTCCACAACCTGGCTATGGTCAAATGAGGAATGTCGGGCAGGCTCCCAATATGAACTCCCTTCCCCAACATAGCTCGAGTCATACCCCCACGAAGAACGAGGAGGCATGGTAGGCATCATAGGAGCAGGAACAGGGGGCTGATAATAAAGGCCGCCATAAGAAGGATATCCCGTATACCCAGGATAAGGAGGATATATCGGCACATGCATAGGAGTAGGCTCCACATACGGAGTCATCCTACTCCCACCAGGGCGGTCCAACCGATGCACATGCACCCTCTCTCTCCTAGGACTCTCCCTCTGAGGGCTCCTCTCACGAGAAGGACTACGTTCGGGAGAGCTCACACCCTTATCATCAGACAGCACCTCTTGTCGTGACCTACGAGGAAGGGGTCGACTGTACTCAACCTGCATTCCATAGAAAAATTATAAAACACATTTTTCAAAGCATGCAACTTTGAAAAATGCAAATAGAAGTTTACCTTGTCCAAATCAGCTCTTGAACAAGTACCCTACGAAAGGGCTCGAGATATCCAAGACTTCATGGCGTGCATCATCTTGAAGACCTTCCCGGTCTGCTCACGATCAAGATAGACAAAAGCAAAGTTAGTACAAGCATATAATGGAGGACAAGATATTTCGCACTCCGGTAAATTACGAATTTACCCCTGGATGCCCAACAGGAAGAGGAAGACCCTGAATGTCCTCATCAAGATCCTCCGTCATAGGGATCTCCCCCCCAACACTCCTTCTCACTATAATAACGGCCCCTAACCCGCATGTCTGGGACATCCACCTCGATGTCATCAACCCGAGGTTCCTACAAAGTAAAGTAAATCATTACAAATAAGTAGAAAGGCATAGAATATCAAGTGTAAAATTCTTATCTTCAAGCCCACAAATGAGGGCATGAGGCGATCACGGAGAAACTGCTCATACTGACCCGTCAGGTCCTCCGCAGGCTTCCTCAAATACCGCATAGCATCCGAGCCAACCATGGCCTCCGCAACCTGCTCGCGAGACAAGCACCTCACAAAAAACATGGACGAGGGAGGATCCAAAGGAATCCTAGGGCCCTCCATGTCAGGATAAACCTGACGGAAAATCCGCTCTCCTAGATACCACTCAAAGGAGAATGGGCCCGCAATCAGGACCCTCTGACGGTCCACCGCCCTAGAAGCAAGGATGGTGTTCGAAGCCGACCCATGATACTTCGCCCATGGGAAGTAGTCAATCTACACAAACATGCAATATAAGATATTTCCACACCAAGAAATACAATCCATACAACAAAGGCAAATATGTTTACCTTGTGCAAGTCAATGCGCAGGAAAGCCTCCCTGAACTGTTGGAGAGTGCTTCATAGGTGCCGGGCCCCTATGGCGCCATGCCCTACAAACCGGGAAATCCAAGGCCCAGCCTGTAGGTGCCAACTCCGAGGCTACATTCAAACATGAAATTAAGCACCGCACACTTAAATCATGCATATCAAATAAAGTAAATACAAAGGTAAGAAAGCACACCTGTAAAACCTTTCAAAAGCCGCGCAAGCTCTCCGCAGGAAGTTTTGCCTGCTTGTACCCCTCGTCATTCACGCGGTAGGCATACTGCATGCATCTCAAGAAGTTTGCGTAGCCCGACAACCCCCAGTTGTACTCTCTCACTCTATCCCAGTCCATCAGACTCGGGAGGTAGATGGCATGAATCCGCTCCCCCTTATCACTAAAGATAGAGGAAGAAAGGCGATGAACATCCTCGCCTTTTGCTCCACCGAGGTATTCCTCGTATACCTCAAGTCCTTCAAAGCCATAAAAAGCTCACTAAAATAACGGTAGTGGTGGCCCCAAGTATTCGCCCAAGGACCGAAAAGATCCACCAACTTCGTCTTACGTTTCCAAATGGAAACGTCATAAACAATGGGCGTACCCACGCAGGACACCCCGGTCAACATCGAAAACTTTGAGGGAGTTATCATCATTTCCCCATTAGAGAAGTGGAACGTATTGGTAGTGTCCCAAAAACGCTCTAAGGACAACCGTACTATACATCTTTTGACTCACTCCACCGACTCCACCGCTCTCCAAAGGGGCCCAAACCCTGCATCTTGCATCTCTTTGGGCAAGGTTTTGAAAAGCTTAACGGAAGAGCCATAGTTTCCATGGGCCTTCAAATTTCGATCGGGTTCCTATGATCAAGTTCGCAATTCCTTAGGATCACAATTCATTCAAATGTTCAATCCTAAGCATGTTTCTAAGTTCGTTCAAGCGGCGCAAGATCTCATGCGCTACAAACTTGACAAATGCATACAAATTCTATACAAATTCTATCAAATGCAAGCATATAAACTCAAATTCAATGCATAAAACTATGAATTCAATAGTTTGAGGACTTACCACGAACTTGGAAGCCCGAGAACTCAAATGAGTCGCCGGTCGGAAAAGCAACTCTGATCGATCCCAAAAAATGCCGGGCATCCTATCCGACCGGGTGTATCGATATTGAGGAAAAGCCACATTAGGCTTCCTCTTTGAAGGCTTCACATGAGGTGGGAAAGCCTTTGTGAAAATATCGATTTCTTCGACCTCCTCCTGCACCTCGACCCTCTTACTCCTCCTCTTTCCCAATTTTTGAGCCATGGAAGAAGGATGAACAAGCAAGCAAGAACAAACAAGCAAAAATGGAGGATTTTCAGATTTTCTCTCTCCAAGGTTTTCAAAAACCCACTCACAAATTCACCCCAATTTTGTGAGAAATCACAAATAAACTTCAAATTATGCAAAGATTATGCAAAAGCAAGCAAATGCAAGCAAAAAGGAGCAAATTTGAGAAAGAATTAGCAAAGATTGAAGATTGGGCAACAATGGAGTAAGAGAGAGAGAGAGGCTCAAAAATTTTGGGGAAGAAATAACCCAAAAAATCGGCCTTCTCTCACTTAAACCCCACCCGCAACGCTGAACCGGCCCAGCGGCCCGGTTCAGGGCCTCCCAGGTGAAGCGGCCCAGCCGCTGGCCTCAGCGGCTAAACCGCCAAGCCAGGCGGCTACCCTAAGCGCATCCGCAGCTCAGCCTATGCCGCTGAGCGGGCCCGATAAAGCTGCTCACGCCTAGCGGCCCAGCGAGTGGCCTCTGGGGCTCTTTTCTCATTCGCCTCTCACAGTGCGGGCCCACGAGTTTAAATTCCGCGCGGGATTTCATTGTTCGACCGTTAGAAGACAAGGAGATACGGGCACGTCACCCAAAATGACTATTTTGCCCCTACAATATGGTTTCCTATCCTAGGAACCCGATAAAACCTAATTTTTGCAGGCACAGGCACAATATATATTTTTCACCAAGGCAAAGGCACAACATTATAATTTTTGCAGGCACAGGCACAATTTCTCAAGACACAGGCATCATATCATTTTCTTAAAACACAGCAAGGCATCGGGAGCGATGAAAGCTCTTCGACGGGAGACTACTAATTTAGTCTTACGTCTGCATCGGCAAGGCATAGGCATTATTTTGGCAGAGCTATGCAACGCTCTTTGATGTTGAAGCTATTAAAATTAGCGTCACGTTAGCACCCGCAAAGCAGGTAACCCTGGCCACAGGCGGTCAGGATTTACTTTTTATCTTTTCTCTAACATAAGCATTTTCAAAAAAAAACTCTGCAGGTATTTTTAGCAACTACTTTGACCTTCTCTTTCACAAGCTTGGCAGAAGTGGGGGCTTCTATAGACATCCTGATCGATTCTCATCCATTGGCACCGCAAAGCCCGATGATGATGGTAATGGATTAATATGGACGTAAGTAGAAAAGGACATTGCTAGGAAATTTATACCAAATTCCTTGAAACCTCGATCTTTGGGTAGCCCTTGTTATAAGGATTCCAACGCCTTTGACCTTGCCTCAATCAGGTTCCCGGATAAAGAGACATCGCGTCTTGAAGATTCGGGTCAAAACCGCTCAATCTCGACCCCCTGGGTCTGCCCAAGGGCATTTTCGTAATTCACTGAGCACAAAATGTCAAAATATCTCTAGTAGCGCGCGCGCCTCTGGGTCGAGCGGCTGACGCTGATGACCCAGTGACAGCGGGGGTCTTTTGGCCAGCCGCTAGGTTCAGCGGCACGCCACTGAGCTTCAGCAGCCTGCCGCTGCCAGCTGCCTTCCATGTGGCTGCTGGGCCCGATTTTTTTGTTGGGCAGAGTTTGGCGCCAGGGCTGTAGCCCTAGGCCCCTAATTACGTCCCCTAACTCTATAAATACTCCCCTTCACCCTCGTTTGAGAGAGGTTGGTCAGTTTATAAGTTTGAGAGCAATTTGAGAGCACAAAAACCCTAAATCATAGAGAATTCAGAATTTGAAGACTCAAGCAAGCCCTTGCACCCAACCTAGCACCCAAGATTGAAGAGCAATTCCAATTCTACTAGTCCCGTTTGAATAGAACGTCCAGGTTAACCATCCTGAGGGCCTAAATCTCTTTATAAATTCTTCTTTTCATTATTTATAATCATGTTTTACTTAACTTTTGATTCTGGTTGAATAATTATGCATGTTTTGATCTTTGTAAATAATTATGCATGTTATTTTAATTTAAAGTTTCCATCTTTTCTATTGATTTGTGCATATTGCATCTTTTTTATGTTTATTCATGCATGTAGCAACCTCTTTAGGTTTATTTTAGCATAAAATTGATATTTTTGCATTGTATTTCCATTGAAGTTACTAATAAATTTATTGATGTGCATATTCAATGTTTGGCGCGTTTAGCAAAGTGTGGTAGGTTAGAGCGTTTTAATTGCTCTTATCTTTTGGTTGTGCTTGGTAATCAATATGCATGTAAATTGGATATAAATTGTGCAAAGTGATAACGGTAGTTAATTTGGTAGTCTTTAACTCACCTAGTTAAATTTAGGGTCTTGGACGACTGGATTTATGTGGAACCATATAGCTTAAATAAATATTTGACATGAATAGGCTTAGTAGAGGCCGTTAATTCTGGCGATTTAGATGAGATTCGTTTTGTTTATTTCGTACCTACACCCTAAACTCAATATTTAGCCCCTTTGGGTATGAGTCAATTCCCAATAGGAATTGGGTGCACTTTTTTATGGTTTCCTATTGTTTTCTTAAAAATTGGCGGCGACTTCATTGCTTGCGAATTATTTTCTCCATTACAATCGATTTATATTGCATATGACGTATTATTGAAGAACCATTAATTCCAACTAAACATCTCATTTAGCGCCCGTAAAGGCGAGGGTTCTTACACTATGGCAAGTGGGTGTATTCATGAATCTAAGATAATGCAAAATGATATGCAATGCAATGCAATCTATAATGATTCTATATGTCCTAACATTAAGCTTCTAAAATTGAAATGCAATGTAATGCAATGCAATCTTTTAGTTTTTGTTTTAGTTAGAGAAAGATGGAAAAAGAATCTACAATAATCCCTCAACATGGTAACTTTCAAGGATACTTAATTTCTTTGGAAATTTTGCCATGCAAGCAACGCGTTTTAACCAATTCAATGATCTTCTGGCTTTGCATTAAAAGGAAAAAAGCAAAAACAAAAAAAAAACAAAACTCTTAACTTAAGAAAGAAAGGATATTACTCTTAACTTGCAAAATAAGTAAAAGGAAAGAGGATGAACCTAGATCTTAAACAAACTATGGGAAGCAAAATATTATTCTTCACTTACTATGGGAAAAAGATTTTTTATTGCTAAGACTTGGGGAAGAGGAAAAGATACTCTTAACTTGCCATAAGACTCTTGACTTTGATATGCAAAAATATATTCTGGACTGAATAAAAGGAAAAAATACTCTTGACTTGCTTAAGGAAATAAATAAGACTATTTTTATTTTAGGGGAAGATCATTGGTCGAAATGTATTACTTGTTCGAAATTGGTTTTCTTGGAAAATAAGTCTCCCTAATATGGTTCCTAGCATCGTCGGGAAAATTTATGTATCCTACTTCCTAAAAAAGAAAAGATCCTAGATTCGACATTAAGTTAGTTTACAAAGTTAGTCACATAAACAAATAAGAATCTTCTTATGCTCTAGACCACTAAGATACTAAGGGGCATCTAATGTAGCAATCTATATATGGAACCAAATCACATAGCACGGAGACAATCAATAACAAAAAGGCAAACAATCAATTAAATAGGTGGGTTGAACACACAAATTTACTAATGTGATCGCGTTGCACATACTATCCAATTGCGTGTATTAATTAGCAAGCATAAACCAATCAAATAAAAAGTTAAAAGAAATAAATCTCCATCTTACCGTTCTTGCTAACACGCCAAATTTCACATGCACACCAAATATAATGTTAGAACTGCAATGGAAGTAAAATAATAATTATAAACAAAAATATGAAATATATAAAAAATAATTAAAAAAATGCAAATATGCAGTCTAGGGCTAACTACATGCAAAACTCTAATTATATGCTAAACCACTAATTAAATATGCTAATCATGCAAAGATGCAATATTTACACTAAACTTTATTAATCTAGAATTAAACAAATTTAGAATCAAGACATGCAAATCAATCATCTAATCATGAATTTAATTAATAACAAATTTATCTAAGTATGCGAGAGTAACGATAACATATAAAACATGCTATACAAGTCAACCATAATCATAATCAAAATAAAACATGATTTGAAAATTAGTTTTGAAAGTTTGAGAAAATTGCCCTCAAATTAACCTTTGTTGTACTAAAATTCATTGTCAATTGCCCTTGTATTTGCTCTTGCTTTCGGTTGTGAAGTTGCTCTTGGATGAGGCTTGATGAATGTTTGAATTGATGTGATTAGGGTTGTATAGAAAAGAGAAGAGAGAGAGATTTGTGTTGCCTCTCAAGTTGAATCCTGTAATAATGAGTTCTTATCCCCTAAAAGTGAGTTTAGAAGGGTATTTATAGGGATTGAACCAAAAATGAGATCAAATTAGGGTTTCCAGGCCAAAAGCGGTGTCCAACGGTTATGCAGAAACACGCTGGGCCTAGCGGCTACCGCTAGAGCTCCAGCGGTGGGAACGCCAGGGCCGACAATTGGCAAATTCGTCCCCGATTCCACAAAAACGCTGCTGGAGTGCTCGTTTGACTTCCTATTGACCCGATTATGTGTGAGTTGGATTACTTGTTCAAATGGCTTTCTTTGGAAATATTGTGGGCTCATATAGTACAAGTAACCTATGAGTCATGGCTAAAACACTAGAGTGATGTCCATTTCAACGCATTAATCAATCATCGGATCATATTTCTTTCGTTTCTAATGAGATTTTGACCCATAATACATCATTGGAAAGCTATTTCAAAAGGGAATACAAGCCTAGTGGAATAATAGTCTAAATTATGCTTGAATGTCTAAAAAATAGTCGTGAACCGTGATATGCGGATATGAGAAAATCATTTTTAGCCAATAACTTTATTAAATCATAACTTTTGACTGCGGCATCTATATGGAACAAATGAGATGTTGTAAATAGAGTTGTCCACAAAGTTGAAGATGACAACGATGAACTTAAAGGAAAATCTAAAAGGCCTTAACACAGTAAATTAAGTGTTTTTCCAATTGGTGCCCTCGTGGTTATAACTTTTCCACTAGGTGCTCGAAACATTTCAAAAACATCCAAAGCGTGCCCGAAAAATGTTTTAAAAATTAAGAGGGTGCTCGTATGTTATTTGCAACATTTATTACGTACCCAAAATTGAAATTTCCAAATATTGCTTTAAATGGCGATGGAATATTCTTCTATTCAGTTTGAGGGATTTTGCTGTTGGTTTTCGTTTCTATAAGGATAAAGAAGCCCCTTGTTAGAAAAGCTTTGAGGGTCTATGCTTAGGCGAAATTTGCTAACATGCGCTTTTCACCATTTTTTCTCCAGTGATACGGAAAAATGGAAAGCGACCTTCGAATCAACCTATATCATTGAAGGATTTTCTGGGTTCATAACCCATTGCCGAGGAACCTCATCTCTCGGAGGGTTCTACTCAAGCTGATGATTTTGAGAACTTAGGGTTTATAGGGGTCTCCCTCTCTAATGGTATACCGGGGCTATCGGGCGAGACTGGTGGTAATGTTGCCTAGAGGCTAGCTGATTCAGCCACGGCTCCAGTGTCTCATTGCCTACTGCTTCGCCTACTCCACAAGTAGATCCTCCATCTGATAGTCTACCTAAAAAATCCTCTTATTGAAAGATGAACTATATTCCACCAGCTATTCATGAAGGGAATCTTATGGGCATTCTGCAAAAACATGAACTACATATGAAAGTTGTAGACGCCTAAAAAGCGTTGCCAGATTTCTCTGCAAAAGCTCGATGATGGAAAGAGAAATTTGAATGCTTGAATGCTATTTTTGCTTTGATAGGTAAAATGAGATCTCAAGTTTTCCAAACAACTCCTTTGTCTCAGCCCCATTCAAAAGCCTCGTTCAAGAGCTTTCCAACAACACCTCTTGTTTCCTTTTCTGACCCGCGGTTACGAAGTTGTCCTCATCAGGATAATCGAGGGTAACACCGTCTTTTCACCACAAGAAGGGTAAAACAGTCTTTTCACAGTCCAGTCTATTCAAAATCATTTTCGGAATATTCAAATTCATCTGAAAAGTTTCCGAAGACTATGACGACATCCAGCTAGCAGCCTCAGGGCTGCCAACGGCAGTGACCTGAGCCGCCAGCAGCTCTGCCCGAGCTAGCTGGCGATATCTCTTCTTCACCCGTAAAGCCCTACTTCGTCGAATATAAATACAGCCCTCCACCATCAGTTCAAAACACACAGTCTACAGTTGACAACCTCTATTCTCAATAGTATTAACTCTGAGCTTCTCCCTCTTTCTTCAAAATCAACTCTTTGCCTGATATTTTGCTTTACTATTCAGATGCTAAATAGCCTACAGTTCAGGTACTAAACTCCTCATTGGTCAAGTCAAATTAATTGCTTAACTGTTTATTTTCTACTAGTCAAATGTAGATATCATATGTTAATTATGTCTTTTATTGCTTCCTAAATTTTGCCTTTCAATTCTGTAAATAAGAATGTATGATTGTTATAATGTTCAACTTGCCAATCAAATGCATGTCTAAATATGGGTCAATAATTAATATCGTGATGCTAGTGATAAACCATGTAATAGTCTAAATCAAGGTTGTTAATCCAGTTTTGTGTGGGAATTATTTCTTTAAATTATTAAGCAAACTTGAGTTAGTAGAGGCCGTCATAAAACGGGCGAGTTGGGTGCCTAAGATCTTCCCACCTCATACCTTTGCCCCCGAACCCTTATTCTTGTGTACTCATATATGGGCGGGAGTCTTTCTAAAAACACGATTAGTTCACTTTTCGCGCTACGGGGTTGTCCCTTCGGTTGTCTCTTCGGTTTGTCCCTTCGGTAAAATGCCAGTAGCAGAATTTTGACCTCTTTCATGGTTTTTATTCAATTCAAGTCTTTTCAAATGCTTTTCTAGCTTGAAGGTTCCTTGAACTTATCTAACCTATCTAACTCCCAATATACAAATTTTCTATAAGGACACACTCCGAGACGCGAAAATCCGGGTCCTTACTGTGGAGACTTCGCTGGGGATTATTTAAAAGGGTGAAATTCGAAAGTCAAGTTTTCTTAATTAGTTAAATACATGTTCCATATTTTGCATCATTTTCATGTGCCTTAGCACAACTTTTGACCCTTATCGACTGTCGAGAAAGTAAGAACTGTAACTCGTAGACGACACGTATTTCTAAAGAAATATACAGTTGTCCTATCGTGCAAATCAGCACTTTATCCACCACGACTCACTGATTCTTGTTGGTGAAAAAGAATTACAATTGATGTGTCGACCATTCTCCGGACGGAAACTGGAATTTGTTGTGGTAACCTCATAGGAGGCAAAATCCTCTAGCCCGCATTCGTGCATTCGGTTGCTGTTGTGCATGTGTCATTGTAATGCCCGTCTGATCATATGTTTGCCTGTAACTGCGCCATTGAATTGCTTGCCTGAATGCATGAATGCCGTGACTATGTGCCAACATGTACTTACGTGCTAGGAGTCTTTTCTTTTATTTTTAGGTAGTTCCTCGATGCTCAAAAATAGTGCAAGAAATCAAATTTCAATGAGCACTCGTTTCCCCAATGATATAATGTCATTTTAGCGTCGAAATCATGAACAATTTCTAGGAAAAGCTTGTCGTAAAAAAATAGAGTGTCCCTTTATTCAATAACCCCTCTCCCATTTTCATTTTTCTTTTTCTTTCTCGATGTAATTCAGTTCGGCAAAAAAAATGAAAGGAAAAACAAAATCCAAAAAAAAATGGCGTAAAAAAAAATGGCGCCGAAAATTCAAAAAAAATGCTGAATTTCTTTTTCCTTTATCCCATTTTTCATTTTCCTTGAGTCTAGAAAATCAAAATAAATAAATAAATAGGATAGTCCGTCTTTTTCTGTTTTTCTCATTTTCGTTCATCGATTTTATTTTCCTTTAATATGAGGGGAAATATTTGGACATTTAGACTTAGGTCCTTTTCACTAGGACAATGTGTTTTCTATGTGTGGGTCGTTTTTTTCTTAGATGAGAGTCTCATGGTCTTCTTGATGCTAAGTGCTCCGTGCTTCCAATTCAGGATAGGAGATCCAAAGACGAAAGATAAAACAGTGAGAGAGGTCCGACTTGACTTTCGACAAGACATCAAGCATCAAGCACCGCTCAATCCACCTCAACCACATCATGATCCGAATTGTTCAAAAATACCTCGTTGAAATGAGGGAAATGGTGGATAGGATGGAAGCCGACATCATCCACATCAAGTCCAGGCAGTTATGGGACGCGCCTATGTTTTTCCCCTCATCTAAAGATAGAAAATTGGTATCTCAAGGGAAGCCCAAGGTCACTATAAAGGAAAAGGAAAAGAAACATAAGAATGACGAGTCTTCCTCAAATGTCTCGCAAAGAGAAGGTTCTGCTGCCAAACCTCTGACCCAAAAGAGGCCGAGAAGAGATTTTGCTCATTTAGGTGTAACTCTCAGCATAGCTATAGAAAGGCTGACGGATAAATGAATACTACAACCCATAGGTCCCACTCTGGACCCTGAAGTAGCAACCCACAGTTGGAACGGAAACCAATACTGCAAGTACCACCAACGCAGAGGACATAACACTGATAATTGTTGGGTCCTCAAGAATGCTAGTCAAGATAGGATTGACATTGACACCCCACCATTGCCTAAAAGTGACCAAGAATCTGAGGATACTGATGACCTCCTGGGTGTCATTCATCATATTACTACTGAAGTTGCTATAGATCACTCTCAACTCATTGATGAGGCAGAAACAGTTTTAGTCCATCAAGATCTGATTGATGAAAGTATGGACCCAAAAGGATGCAGGCCATTAATTAATCAAACAGAAAGCGAACATGAAGAGGACGTCAAAAGTGATTCTCGAATACAAAAATATCTTGACTGCATAATCCAGTACATGGCACTGTACCAATAGGAGATTTGAGAAGTAAAAGAAAAGGTCATAGTCTTAGAGGAGAACATGTCTAAAAAGAAAATTTCAATCCTTCTCACCCTAGAAGAGACATGGTGGCGTCAAGATCAAATTTTTGATAAGAAGACTAAGTATGGGTATGTCCGCCCAAGGAAGCCCACATATCGACTCATCCCAAGAGATGGAAATCCTTATCTGAATTGCCTATACTGCGAGGCTGAGGGGCATCACAACAATCAATGTCGCCGTTTCAAAGAAGTGATCTTAAGCTTCATAAGCAAAGGAATAATGTGGTCACTGTATACTTGGACCTCCAATTGGTTCCGACGTGATCTGAATCAGTATACTCCCCTATTTGCACCATTTGAGGAAGTCATGAACGCACTCGTCTGGAGAGAGGTGACATCCAACCTCTCGTCCCATCCAAAGAGGCTATAACTTCCTGGATTGAAGGTTATCCCTACTATCAGTATCACCGGATCTCCGGCCACCAGTACGAATGATTGCACCCGTTTGAAGGATGAAATTCAAGAGGTCATAGACAAGGGAGAAGTTCCACCGCCACTGAAAGAATACAATGCTGAAGACAATGCCTGGAATTAGTTGAGAGTGGATAGAAGCTACATGAGTTAGGAACTCAAGTAAGATTTTCGCACCCTTTTGAATCTCAAGTCTTGTTGAGTTAGGAACTTAGCTAAATCCGTAGGTTGAGTCATGAACGGGGAATATTCGTCTCTTTACTACTTTCTAAGTCTAGTTTCTTTTCTTCTTTTTTTATGGGAGTTAGAGACCCATTTCTCTAAAGTCATGTGTGTTTATTTCTGCAAATGAATAAAAATATCTCTTGCTCATTTCTTCCTTTGTTTAGCTATTGTTAAACCCGATTAACTCAAAGTTGCACAACTCAGAAATTAATCAATTTAAGCAGTGTAAAAAAACATCTTAAAGTGAAAATAAAAATTGTTCTTCTAAACAGGGAATCGTGCAAATGAACTCTCACAACAACGCCACGAAGAAGAAGCAAGCCAGCATTCTGCAACAACCTCGACTTGTGTCTAATCCTACCTCCAATAGAATAAGACCCTTGGTATAAAGATGTTTACAACTATATCACTAAGGGTATATATCCTCTAGATGCGCCTATAAGAGCTCAACGGGCCATCCATCTCATAGCGGCACGGTACAAAGAGTACAAGGGGGTTCTGTACAAAAAATCCCCTCAAATGTGTAAATGCTGAAAAAGTTGCGAAAATCATAGATGAGGTACACACTGGTGTGTGCGGACCATACATGAACGGTCGAATGCTCTCTAGGAAAATCCTGCGGCTAGGATATTATTGGACCACAATGGAAAAGGATTGCTACGACTATATCAAAAAGTGTAAGAAATGCCATATCTATGCCAACCTACAACACATACCACCCTCAATGCTACATAACTTCACGTCCCCTTGGCCTTTTTCCGCATGGGGGATCGACATCATTGACAAGATCACCCCCAAGGGCTCTGGAGGGCATGAATATATCCTAGTACCCATAGACTATTTTACCAAATGCGTTGAAGCACATTCCCACACCATCCTCACATCCAAACAAGTGTCCAAGTTCACAAGGAATAACATCATCTACAAATATGGCATTCCACATGAAATATTAGTGAGTCATGGATCCCACTTCAAGGCCAAAACAACCACCCTACTGAAAAACTTCAAAATCCAACACCACAAATCATCACCTTACAGACCACAAACAAATGATGCAGTAGAAGCCGCCAACAAAAACCTCAAAACCATTATTGAGAAAATTGTTGAAAACTACAAAGTTTGGCCCATCAAACTCCAGTTTGCATTTTGGGGATACAGAACATCCATAAGGTTGTCAACAGGTGCTACGCCTTATTCCCTAGTATACGGAATGGAAGCAGTGGTACCTATAGAGATTCAATTACCCTCGATACCTATTGCCTTGGAAGGTGAACTTTCAGAAACACAATGGATTATACTAATATTAATACTCTTTTTGGAGCATGTCTAGCTTAGGATTACCTTTTGTGTTGCATTAAATTCAATAAGGGTGATGTGCCCCTTTAGATTTAAATATTTGCACTTTTTTTAGAATTGCCAAGTCATTTGTAACGGACTCTTATTATTTATGGAGACATGCTCGATTTTATTCAATATTGCAACTTTATTTATTTTATTGTTATTATTTTTAACAACTGTTGAACGTGAAATTGATGAAGGGGCCGGGCCCAATTGCAATTGGGTTATCCACTCGTAGTTCTTATCCATGCATTTTAACATTGAATCCCTTTCTTCTTGTTTTTCGGGATTACTTAGGCTTGTGTGGGCCTCTCGAAAGCGCTATATTAGATGCCTTGCCTAAGCATAGAATCTTTTCAGTTGATCCATATTTATCCATTGACTAAATTCAATCCCGTCTAAGTCTGCCAACCTTGCAGCTCCGCCGGTTAGGATTTTCGTGATGAGAAAAGGACCGGACCATATGGGCCTAAACTTGCCACGAGGGTCAGTGACATTGGCCCTTACTTCTTTGAGTACAAAATCTCCAACTTTGAGGTCTCTCATTTTAAGCTTTTGGTTGAAATGTTTTGTTAATCTTTTTTGATAGATTCTTACATTGTGCAAAGCTTGCAACTTTTTCTCATGCAATAAGACTAATTGTTCGTATCGGGCTTGGACCCAATCAACTTTCGGAACTTTGCTTTCTAGGACGATCCTTAAAGATGGGACCTCTAGCTCGATTGGTAATACCGCTTCCATTTCATAAACTAGAGAGTATGGTGTTGCTCCCGTTGATGCGCGAATGGAAGTCCTGTACCCCCAAAGTGCGAATGGCAACTTGTCGGGCCAATCGTGATAATTTTTGGACATCCTCTTTATGATTTTCTTAATGTTCTTGTTAGTTGCTTCTACTGCGCCATTAGTTTGCGGTCTGTAGGGAGATGACTTTCAATGCTGGATCTTGAACTGAGGAAAGAGTTCAATCATTTCTTTCATAAAATGTAATCCATTGTAGCTAATGATTTCTTGGGGAACCCCATATATAGCTATTATATTGTTCTTGATGAACTTGACCACATGTTTTGCTTTGAGCTTTGCTTAGGATTGTGCTTCGACCCATTTAGTAAAGTATTCAACAGTAACTAGAATGTATTCGTAGCCTCCTTTACCCGTCGGGTTAATCTTGCCAATTATATCTATCCCCCAAGCCAAGAAGAGCCAAGGAGAGGTGAAGGTGTATAATGGGCTTGGCGGCAAATGTTGTAGGATTGCATGTGTCTGGCATTGCACGCATCTTTTGACGAATTCACACCAGTCTTTCTCCATCGTGGTCCAGTAATAGCCAAGCATATTTATCTTTCTAGATAACATCATATCGTTCATGTGCGGTCCACAGACTCCCCCATGTACGTCTCTTAGGACTTTGTGGGCTATTTCGGTGCCTAAACAAAAGAGATTAATCCCTTTTGGGGTTTTCTTGTATATTTGACCTTGTACCTCAATGAATTGGGCTACGAGCCTCTGAAGGGCTTTTTGGGCTCTCAGGCTAGAATCATGAGGGTAAATTTGATGGACGAGTAGGTTCTTTATACCAGTGTACCATTCATCTTCTTCATCATGGCACACCTCCAATGCACCGCAGTATGAAGGTTCGGACCTTCTTTCCACGCAAATGGGCATCATTCGAATGGAATCAGGTATGTTGATCATGCTTGCCAATTTAGCCAATGCATCTGCGAATTGGTTATCTTCTCTTGGAAGGTATGTGAAATGTATTCTGTTGAAGTACACCATAATTTTGTCTAAGTATTCTTGGTACAGTACCAAAGATTCACTTTTGACTTTCCATACTTTGGAAATTTGGTTAATTATGAGGGATGAGTCACCATAGACTTGTAGTGTTTTGATGCCAAGGCTTATGGCGGATTGCAGTCTTATTATGCAAGCTTTATACTCTGCGCCACTATTGGTGACCTCGTGATTTAACTTGACTGAAATAGGTGTATGTGCACCGTCAGGAGACACTATTAGCACTCGTACCCCAAACCCTTTTTGGTTAGATGCTCCGTCGAAATATAGTTGCCATGTCTCGGTGTCTAAAGTCATAACCCCTTCGTCTGGGAAGTGATATTTTTCCTTGCGATCGGGTTCGTCTATGGCTTGATCAGGTAGGTATTCCGAGATAGTGTGTCCCTTGATTGCCTTCTGGTGTTCAAATCGGCGGTCAAACTCGGATAAGAGAACTGTCCATCTTGCTATTCTACCATTCAGGATGGGCTTTTCAAATAAGTACTTTAGAGGATTTTCTCTCGATCTTATGTGGATCTTGTGTTGGAGCATGTAATCTCGTAGTTTCTTGGTCGTGGCGACCAAGGCTAAGCATGTTTTTTCCAGAGGGGAATAGCGGGTTTCGTACTCTAGAAACTTCTTGCTTACATTTGAATTTTTCTTCCTTGTTTATTTCCTGGGCTAGCATGACCACCATTGATGTTTCCGTGACAGTAAGGTAGAGAATTAGAGGCATGCCTGGAGTGAGCGGAACTAGCTCAGGTGGTTCAGATAGATAGGCCTTAATTTTGTCAAAAGCCTTTTGACATTGTTCATGCCATTCCCTTTTTGCCTCTATCTTGAGCCTTTTGAATATGGGCTCGCATGTGATAGTCAATTTAGAAATGAATTGACTAATATATTGGATTCTTCCCAGGAAGCCCTTGATTTCTTTCTCTTTTTTTGGAGGAGGCATGTCTATTATGGCCTTGATCTTGGATGTATCAATCTCGATCCCTCTATAGCTTGTGATGAATCCTAAAAGCTTGCCGGATGTGACTCCGAATGTGTACTTTTTGGGATTAAGCCTCATGTTGTACTTCCTAAGTCTGTGGAAAAACATTTGAAGTGAGGGTACATGCCCTTCTCTTTCTTTGGACTTTATGATCATGTCGTATACGTATACTTCTTCTTCTTTGTGCATCATATCGTTAAGAAGGGTGGTTGGGGTTCTTTGATACGTGGCTCCTGCATTCTTAAACCCAAATGGCATTACAGTGTAGCAATAACTGCCCCACTAGTGATGAAAGTTGTTTTCTCTTCATCCTCTTTGGCCATTAGGACTTGATTATACCCTGCGTACCCGTCCATGACTGATAGGAGGGCGTGTCCAGCTGTATTGTCTACTAGAACGTCTATGTGGGGTAGTGGAAAGTCATCTTTGGGGCTTGCATTGTTTAAGTCCCTGAAATCCACGCACATTCGTACTCTTCCATCCTTTTTTGGGACTGGAACAATGTTGGCTACCCAATCGGGGTAATTGGCCACTCTTATGAAGCCTGCATCAAGTTGTTTTTGGACCTCTTCCTTGACCTTAAGGGCCCATTCCGGTTTCATTCTTCTTAGCTTTTGCTTGACTGGTTTGCAATCGGGTTTTAGCGGGATGGTATATTGAGCAATGTTGCGGTCTATATCGGGCATGTCCTTACAGGACCAGGCGAAAACATCCGTATAATTCTTTAGGAGTGTTACAAATTGTTCGCGTTCAATAGGAGTTAAAGACAAGCCAATTTGCACATGGCGTGACTCTTTATTAGTTGCAGTATAATTCGATTAGTGCTTTAATGACTTCTTTTGGCAATTCTGTTATGTCTTCTGAATTATTAGCAACAAGGCAATCGAGTAAGCGAAATCAGCACTCATAACATTAATAGAACGGCCAATACATCAATGAGGTCATCACTAATGACCTTAGTAGCAACAGAAATAGACTGGGGTGGACTACCCGACACTTCTAGGATAACAGACTCAGAATCAGACTCGCACTCAAGATCAGACTCAGAATCAAGATCGGGCCCTTCTGAAGGACCATTACGGATTATGAACTTGTACTTGACTCCCTCTACTGGAGCCCACTTTGTCTCGTGCTTCCAGGTGGCGCGGTCGGGCCCGATTGGGGCAATCAGCTTGGACGGGTCGAAACCTTCGTTGAAAAGCACAGTAAGGGGAAGTTTACCCATTGCCTCATTGTATTGGCGACGTTCTTCACCAAATAGTAACCCAAAGTCGTTGGGTGCCATGTCATTAGCCCAATCTTTAGTGGATTGGTCCTCCTTAACAGGTGATAGTGCCTCTTCACTCATAGTGAAACAGTCTTGAAATGCTTTAAAGCCCGGAACTAAAATTCCATTGATTGCATAAGGTTAAGGAAATCCATAGTAGGGGTATGGATCGCCTTCTTGAAGAAATCGCCTTTTGAGAGTCAGAGGATAAGGATCCATGTTGTGTGGGGTGGACTTGTTGGCCGTGCAGGCTTTCTTTCTATCCACTTCCTTAGATATGTAGGCTCGAAGCTCTTTCTTAGTGAGTTTATAGCCTAGCCCGAACAAATCATTCTTGATCTTAGTATTCAAGTAAGGTTGGGTTACCTTGGGGTGAGGGCTCAAAGTGGTGCCTGAAAAGTAACCTTGTTTTCTTAATATGGTATTCACATTGAGCATGGGCTCTCTTGTCTCTATGAAGGCTATTTTCTCAAAGCCTCATAATTCTTCATCCTGCTCATTATTCTCTATCTTTAGGACTGGAGCTTTTTCTATCTAGGCTACCATGGTATGGGCGTAGACTTCCAGAGTGGATCCTGTTAAAGATAGCTTCACCTTTTGGTGAAGGGTTGAGGCTACAACATTAAGCCCATGAAACCAAGGCCTTCCTAAAAGTAGATTAAAGGTAGCTGGAATACCTATAACGTGAAATTGGACCATTCTCTCGATGGGCTCAATGTTAATGTTCACGGAGAAAGTGCCTATGACGGTTCTTTTGGAATTATTGTAAGCTCTTAGCCCTTGTGCAGAATGCGCGAGGTTGTTGTAGTCTATTTTGAGGCGTTCAGCAGTCCTCAAAGGGCACACGTTTACAGCAGATCCATTGTCAACTAAAGTCATGGGGACTTGTCTTTATTGAGAAATTATAGTCAAATATAGAGCTTTGTTGTGATGAATACCTTCGGATGGAAGATCCTTGTCAGAAAAAGTGACGGGCGTAGACGACTTTCCTTTGACCAGGAGGTTAACCACATCCTCGGGAGTAGCATTTGGAGAGATGGTGGTTGCATTTAAGGCTTCTAGCACGTCTCTTCTATGAATGATAGAAGTAGTCAACAATTGCCAAATGGATATGTCAGCCTTTGTTCTTTGCAATTTCTTAAGGATATTAGTTCCATCATCCTCTTTAGTTTCCTCCTTTTGAGTTGGATCCCTATTGGGGATTGAAACGGGCTCTACAGGTTGGATTTGAGATGGATCCATGTAGATGTTTTCGGGCCTAAATTGGCGACCTGACCTTGTGAGATAGTTCAAAGCCTTGTCGTCTTCATCTTTCTCGTCATCAGAGATGCCATACCATACTTTGCCATTGGCTATATCATGGACTTGAGGAGTTAGCACATCTTCAAGATCAGTATAGTGCCCATTATCCTCTTCATCACCATCCCAAAGGCCACAAATGTCTAGCGTGGGCCTTGGGCTTGGATAAGGTGGTATTGCTTGCCCAATAGGAGTGATTAGGTAGGATGGATCGAATCCTTCCTCTATGTAAATGGAAAAAGATTTTCCAAGGGGATTACTATTGTTGCTAGGCAGTGGTGCATCTTTAGGCAATGGTATGGTGGCATTGTCGAACAGATCTTGAATTTTCTCTTTCAGAGTGTAGCAATTCTCAGTGTCGTGCCCACAACCTCTATGGTATTTGCAGAATGCGGACTCATTCCAATATGACGATCTTTTCTCTGTGGGAGGATCAGGAGTAGGCCCAATAGGGTGCAAGTAGTCTCCTTTGTCTAACTTGTCTAGAGCTTTGACATAAGGCATCCCAAGGGGAGTGAACCTTCTTGGGCGCCTGTCAGTAATGTTATTCACCTCATTTCCTCTACTTGTGGAGGCATGATTGGTGTTCGTGTATTTCTAATCCTTGTAGCCACTTGTGTTGTTGTTGTAGGTGACCTTGTTCTTCCCTCTTTGGAGTTGGTCATCTTCAATGGCCATGCCTACTTCAGTTAGTTGGGCATAAGTAGTTATAATGAAACTTCATGTGTTCATGATATTTAGACGCCAAGTTTAGACTAGTATCCTAATTTGATCGCTTTCAGATGCGCGATCAATCATTTCAGCGACCTTGGTCCTCCATCTTCTCACAAAGTTGGTGAGTCCTTCCTTGCCACCTTGCTTGGTGATGTCCAATTCTCTCAATGTCATGGGAGGAAAGACATTGTCAGCATATCTCTCTAGGAAAAGAGAAGAGAGATCCTCCCACTTCTGTAGCTTTTGAGTGGATAACTTGAAGAACCAGGCCCTAACAACAGGGTCTAAGGTTTGGGGAAAGAGATGAACATACAACTCTTTTCAATTCCTCTAAGGCACAATGCAGTGGTAAAATCTCTAATGTGCTCTTGTGGATCATCGGTTCCTTTGAATGTGGGAACTTCGGACATGGAGAACTTAGTGACCAATTTTCCCTTGATGTGGGGAGCATAGCCTTCGGAATTGATGATCATGTCATTAAAAACAAGACTTTTGCCTAGAACGGATTCAAGCCTATTCATCTTAGCTTGGATTTCTTGGACCTCTTTAATGGAGGGGTCAGTCTTATCTTCATTTGTTTTGGGTTCATCTCTATCCCTAGCAAGGGGATCCAACTTAGCGACACGGGCTTTCATATCAGCGAATCTAGCATTCATGGCGACCAATTGGGCCAAGAGGTCGTCCATCTTTTGGTCTGAGGTTCTTTTGCCTTCTCCATACATAATGGACTTAGGTGAGGTAGGCGGTGAATTATGAGGTAACAATGGCGGTGCGCGAAGGTAATCGAGCCAAATGGGGCCCACGAACTGTGCTTGTGGTGACGGTTCGAATGACGGCTTGCGGATCAATCTCTTGTTGGACTCATCCCTCTCCCACTTTCTAGGACCGTGATCTTTATTCCTACCAATTCTGGAGATAAAAAGGCCCGTTTAAGAAAATAAGAAATAAATGAAAAACTCCACAAAAAGAGAGATTTTATTTTCAAAACAATTGTGGGAAAAGAATCTAGCATTAATAATCCTCAACATGGAAATTTTTAGGAGAAACGCGATACTCTTGATCTTTCTACTCTATTAAATTAGAAGTTAATACTCTTAACTTGCCTTCATGTTTTTAGATAATGAAAATATACTCTTGACTCGCCTTATGGAAATAAATAAGGACTCTACTCTTGACTTATATATGAAATAAAAATTCCGGACTCAAGAAAAGGAAAATATACCCTTGACTCGCCTTATGGAAATAACTAACTACTCTTTTTTATTTTTGTGAAAGATCATTAACGTGAATATATTATTTGCACGCAATCTAATTCGTATGGAAAGGAATGTCTCCCTAATATTGTCATTAGCATCCTCGGAATCAAGCATGGATTCTATTTCCTAAAAAAGAAAAGATCCTAGACTCTTATTGTAAACTTGACAAAATCACAAGCACACAAAAGGGAAACCTTCCCAAAGTTGGACTCAAGAAAATCCTAAGGAGGGATCTAGTCCTAATGCTCTACTGAGACTTAATCACATAGCATGGAAGCAATCAATCAAAATATGGCAAGTAAATCAATTAACACCTTGATATGGACTATGAGACTAAATGCAATAACTTGACACAATCTATGGTTGGATAAGGTAATCCACAACCGGATGCGTTTCGTCATCTATGGGATGCATAGTAAAACTAAACGTACCGTTTTACATATCTCGAATGGAAACATGTAAATGCAATGGGGTGAAACACGACTATGTGCAAGGCAATTCGGACCTAGTGGGTCACTAACCAAGTCATAGACAATCTCCAAGTGGTAGATCCTATTATGGTGTGGTGATGTCTTTCGACATCTTGCGATGATAACGCATGCAAGTGAATGATATGGATGCAAAGCAATAAATGTGAACACATACGGTAATTGAACCAAATAGCTAAAATAAATTACTGGCATGGATAAGTTTTCGAATTACACCTTCTTACAAATATCCCCAGTGAAGTCGCCACTGTAAGAACCCTCGCCTTTCCGGGCGCTAATTGAGATGTTGTGTTGGAATTAATGGTTCTTAAATAATACGTCATATGCAATATAATTCTATTGTGATGGGGAAAATAGTTTGCAAGCAATGAAGTCGCCACCAATTTTTAAGGAAACAATTGAAAACCATCAAAAAGTGCACCCAATTCCTATTGGGAATTGACTCATACCCAAAGGGGCTAAATATTGAGTTCGGGGGTGTAGGTACGAAATAAACAAAACGAATCTCATCTAAATCGCCCGAATTAACGGCCTCTACTAAGCCTATCCATGTCAAATATTTATTTAAGCTATATGGTTCCACATAAATACAGTCATCCAAGATCCTAAATTTAATTGGGTGGTTTAAAGACAACCAAATTAATTACCGTTATCACTTTGCACAATTTATATCCAATTTACATGCATATTGATTAACAAGCACAACCAAAAGATAAGACCAATAATAAAACGCTCCATCCTACCACACTTTGCTAAACGCACCAAGCATTGCATATGAACATCAATAAATTCGTTAGTAACTTCAATGGAAGGACAATGCAAAAATATCAACTTTATGCTAAAATAAATCTAAAAGGTTGCTACATGCATGCATAAACATAAAAAAGATGCAATATGCACAAATCAATAGAAAATATGCAAACTTTAAATTAAACTAACATGCATAATTATTTACAAAGATCAAAACATGCATAATTATTCAACCATAATCAAAAGCTAAGTAAAACATGATTATAAATAATGAAAGAAGAATTTATAAAGAGATTTAGGCCCTCAGGATGGTTAACCTGGACGTTTTATTCAAACCAGACTAGTAGAATTGGAATTGTTCTTCAATTTTGGTGCTAGATTGGGTGCAAGGGCTTGCTTGAGGCTTCAAATTCTGAATTCTCTATGATATAGGGTTTTTGTGCTCTCAAATTGCTCTCAAAATTATAAACTGACCAACCTCTCTCAAAAGAGGGTGAAGGGGAGTATTTATAGAGTTAGGGGACGAAATTAGGGGCCTAGGGCTCCAGCCCCGGCGTCAAACTCGGCCCTGCCAGAAAATCTAGCACAGGCTTCCGCTGAATGATCAGCGGCATGCCGCTGGGCCTAGCGGCTGGCCAAAAGGCCCTCGCTGTCACGCGTGTGCCGCTGGGTCATCAACGTCAGCCACTCAACCTGGAGGCGCGCGCGCGACTAGGGATTTTTGACTTTTTGTGCTCAGAAAATTACGAAAATTCCCTTGGGCTGACCCAGGGGGTCGGGATTGAGCGGTTTTGATCCGAATCTTCAAGACGCGATATCTCTTTATCCAGGAACCTGATTGAGGCAAGGTCAAAGGCGTTGGAATCCTTATAATAAGGGCTAACCAAAGACTGAGGTTTCAAGGAATTTGGTCTAGATTTTCGAGTAATGTCCTTTTCAACTTACGTCCATATTAATCCATTACCATCATCATCGGGCTTTGCGGTGCCAGGGGATGAGAACCGATTAGGGTGTCTACACATAGACGGGTAGCTTCATGTAAACTTGATCATGCATTTCATACTAGGTATTTTGCTCATGCATATAGGACACCGCATATCACTGGCATGGCGTATCATTCTAGGACATTCTAAATTCTCCCATATCATTTGCATGTAAATCACTTTAGGTGGTGTCATGGTCAGTATAGAATCTTGCATCACAATCGTTCATCACACATAGTTGCATTCATTCTAGAAAGTCGTTGGACACAAGGCATCTAGAAAGTGTCATCAATGCATGTTCATGTCAAACTTGCATTTAGAGTTCTCATCTTTGGACTTTCAGGGTTAATATAGAGTTTTTTTGGTAACATCATAAGTAGTTTTATTACCAAACATAACAGCCAATACAACCATTTACAACCTATTCCATAAGATCCCAGCATATGATCTAATAGATATAGGACATCATCTCATCAGTTTTGCAATATAACTCCTAACATAAACAATTCGATTGGAAGCAAAAACAAACTTTAATCTATTACAAACATGAAGTTTAATCATATCTAAAATGTTCTTCAATGGAAAGGAAGTCTGGTAGTAGACTCTCCTATTTCTCTACATCCAGATATTGTAAACAACAGCTGCCACAGTTGCACATACCGCATGCTTCTTGATCTTCCTCCACTGCTTCCTGTCAATCCATCTGAACATAGTGCTCAGCTGTGCAGGCTTCCTCTTGATCTCTAGCCATTCAAATGCCTTCTGAAACAGCTCCAAAGTATATGGACATTTCCATATGAGATGCTCACAGCTTTCATCTTCATTCTTGCATAAGCTACATAGTGGATCAACCCCTGGGATCTGAAATCTCACCAATCTGTCTTTTGTGAGTAGCCTCCCCAGTGCAGCTAGCCAGAGTATAAAGGCATGTTTTGGAGCTGTTGTTCTGCACCAAATCTGTTTTGCTGCCGGGACCTTCAGGTGCTCTCCTCTGAGCCATTTGTACCCAGTCCCAATGGTGTAATTCCCTGATTTGTGATGCCCCCACTGGTCTTCCTGCATATAACCATCTCTGAACTTCCATTTCAATCTGTTCAGTTTCTGCCAATACCAACTGTGCTTCACCTTCCCCTCATGATTCCAGAAATTCTGTTGTTTCATATAAATTGCATTCACCCATTTAACCCATAATATGTCTTGTTTTGAAGATACTGCCCAAATATGCTTCCTCATGGCTGCTGTATTCCAGTCTTTGCAACTTTTAATGTTCAAACCACCAGCTGACCTAGGTTTATAGACCTGTTCCCAGGACACAAGTGTTGTCTTCTTTTTGTCCTGCCCCCACAGAAATTTCCTACACAGTTGCTCTATTTTCTTGACAATATGTTGAGGCATAAGAAACATAGATGCCCAATATACTTGCAAAGAAAATAATACAGAGCTCACCAACTGATTTCTGCCAGCATAAGATAGGTGCCTGCTTGACCAACATTTAATTCTTGCAGCAATTTTATCAACAAGCAATTGACAATCATTTTTAGTCCATCTTGTAGGTGACAATAGCAACCCTAAATATTTCATAGGGAATGATCCCTTCACAAAACCAGTTAATTCCAGAATTTTGTTCTCTATTTCTTGATTTATTCCAGCGGTATAAATACAAGATTTCATGGAATTAACACAAAGACCAGAAGTTTCAGTAAAGTGCTTCAAACACTTGTGTAATACTCCCACTGATTCAACCTTTCCTTTGAAAAAAAGCAATAAGTCATCTGCAAAGCATAAACTTGCTAATCTCAAGGACTTACATTGAGGATGGAAAAGGAAAGCTGCATCATATGTGTCCTTTTGGATCTTCCTTGTCAAGTACTCCATATCTATCACAAAAAGGAGTGGAGATACTGGATCTCCCTGCCTAAGCCATCTGGCTCCTTTGAAAAAACCACACAGCTCCCCATTGAGGACCACTGAAAAGCTTGTGGTCATCATACATTGTGCAATCCAGGTACAAAACTTACTAGGAAACTTAAGAGCCTCTAGGAGCTCCATAATGAAAATCCAATTCACTGTATCATAGGCCTTTCTCAAGTCTATTTTCATAAGACACCTAGGGGATGTATCTTGCCTTCCATACAGTCTGATAATGTCCTGACTAATCAAGACATTATGTGCAATAGATCTGCCAGCCACAAAAGCTCCTTGATTGTCATTAATAATCACAGGTAACACCTCCTTTAACCTCTTGCAAATTAACTTGGATATTCCTTTGTACAGAACATTGCAGCATGCAATGGGTTTGTACTCAGCGGTTGTGCTTGCATTCTCCATCTTGGGAACCAGTGCTATTGCAGTTGTATTTATGCTCTTCAGAATTTTCCCAGTCTTGAAAAAATCCCAAGTAGCATATGTAATATCCTCTCCTATAATATGCCATGCAGATTTGAAGAAACCACCATTGTAACCATCAGGGCCTGGGCTCTATATATTGGGAATGGAAAAAAAAAAAAGCCTGTTTTATTTCCTCCTTAGTAAAAGGGGCAAGGAGCCTCATCTGCTGCATTGTATTCCAAACTGGCCCTTGTGTGATGACATCTTGCTCAATATTTACTCTTGGCAGAGATTACCTAGCATATCAGTAAAATACTCAACAACATGATTAGTAATTGCTGCAGGGTCAGAAGTTCTGTTACCATTCTCTTCAGTCACAAAGGAAATTTTGCCTTTATGCCTGCGCTGTTTAATCACTGCATGAAAATATGCAGTATTAGCATCTCCCAATCTAATACAATCTGCCTTGCTTTTTTGCTGTAAAAGCTTCTCAGCAGCCAGATTAATTGTCAAAAAGGATCTCCTAGCCTCCTACTCATTCAGCTGAAGTGCTGCATCACTTGGATTCTTATGAATAGCTTCTTGAGCAAATAACATTTTACTTCTAGCCTGATCCATTTGCCCCATAAGATCAGAATATTTATGCCTATGTAGCTTCTTGAGGGAACCTTTCAAAACCTTCATTTTCTGAACCACTTGGAACATCCTGCATCTCTGTATCTCTGTGTCCCAACCTGTTTCCACAATAGACTGAAATTGAGGATCATCAGCCCATAGATCACAGAATTTGAAAGGTTGTGCTGATCTTCTGGTGAGATTGTTGAAAGATATGGCTGCAGGGGAGTGGTCAGAAATCCCCTCAGTCATGAAGAGAGCCTCTGAGTCCTCATATTCCTGAATCCATTATTGTCCATTCACAAGTAATTTGTCTAGTTTAGACCACATCCTATCACCATCATGCTGCTTATTGCTCCAGGTAAATTGACAGCCAAACCATTTAAGGTCCTGAAGTTGACACTGCTCCACACAGTCTTTAAAATCTCTAATTTTTGCATAAGTCAGTAAATTTCCACCCAGTCTTTCACATTGTGCAAGCATACAATTGAAATCTCCCATAATAATCCAAGGAATCCCAATAGTACCATTTAATCTCAATAAATCATTCCACAAATCAATTCTATCTTTTATCTCATTAAAAGCATAAATGCATGAGCAATAAAAGATTTTATCAGTGGCAATGTGCATAATTTTACAGTGCACCATTTGAGCTGAAGAGAATTCTACGGACACTTGAAAAATGTCATGCTTCCAAAAAATCCAAACCCAACAAAGGGGATGATGCTGATGATTTATGTAATTTCCCCATCCTGCACACATTCTTGCACAACTCTCAACATATTTTTGGGATTTTATTTTTGTCTCTAGTAAGCGACAAAAACCAAAATTATTCTTTTTGCAAAAGAGAGCAACCTCTCTTTGGTTATTAGGCCAATTAAGGCCTCTCACATTCCATGATAAGAGTCTATCCATGGGCATCTGGCAAGGGCCCTGGATCATCCTGCACATTGACATCCTCAACCAATATAGTCTCTACCACATCCACATTTAACACCTCAAATGTGTTAGTCATGCTTACTGTCTGTCCCTCTGGAGGTTTCTTCTTGTGAGCATGGTTCTGCACCACCCTCCAACCATCATTCTCCACAGCCTGTTCATGTTGCATTGTAGGTGTCTTCATAGTGTTCTCCTTCTGAGCTTCTTGTGCAGGAGCACTATGTTTGGCCATCTCAATAGGTTGTCTGGGTTGCCATTTTTGTTTTGGCTGCTTCCTCCTGCACTTAGCTTCTTCATGCCCCAGTAATTTGCAAAAGGTGCATTTTACTAGCTTCCATTCATATTCAACCTCCTAACTAATTAATCTACCCATAGCATCTTCATAAATAACTTCATCAGGGAAATTGCCTTTGAGCTTAACATCAACCAGAGCACGCACATAATCAATACCCATTTTCAATTCAGTACTCTTATCCAACATAATTGGCTTACCAATTAAGCTGCATATCTTGCTAATCCCCATAGGACTCCAATATCTAACATCCAGATTATGGAGCCTGATCCAGATAGGCACAGATGTTACATCCTCACTGATCTCCTCTAAATCATTGCCCCAAGGTTTCACAATCAAAGGCTTGCTATCAAAATGGAAGACTCTAGCTTCAAGCACATTATCCCTCCCAACATCAGATTCAAAATGGACAAGAGTAAGGCCATTTTTCTTCATAACAACCTTATCCACCCCATATTTCTTCCAAACTCTACGAATAAATCCATTCATTATTGCAAAAGGAGGTTTAGCTCCTAATATAAAACAAACAACAGATGATGTCCAATAATCAACCTCCTCCGGAATGTCCTCTAGATTAATTTTACCAATTTTCTTGCCATCATTCTCAACAAGTGCAACAAATTTTAGCTTAAACCCAGCTGAACTAAGCTTCGAAATATCAAAATTATCCCATGGAGAAGAAGACTTACTCGGGTCATGGATCTCTGCATCTGTTGAATCCTCCCAGGAGGTACTGGCTTCGCCTCCACTAGTACGATTTCGCAAAACTGTCTTCAGTTCTTCACGAACCCTTTTCTGTGTTCCAACATCCAAAGGACTAATTACAGACGTAATCAATCTAATTGCACCATCTAATTCTTCTGCACTAAAATTTTCAAGCTCCAAATTCAGATTTCTAGCAACGCGTGAAGCATCAGGTGTATCTCCAAAAAACCCAGGTGAAGAGGTATTCTGATGACCACCGCGATGTCCACCACGAGTATCTTGATTTCTTCCTCTATTCCCCGGAAAACGACCACCCCCTACAATGGCGCCGGTCACCATAGCAGGAAGCTACCATGCCCGGAGGGAGATCGCCTAGAGAGAGAAAGTTCTCCGTTAACATAGAGTTACGTTATCCTAAAATCCTTTTTTGAGTATCCTTCCTAAGTGTCCCTTATTAAGTCGAGATTTGCATCCAGGATCTGAAAGCCCAAGTTTACTTGAAGGAACCGAAGCCCAATATGTCTGGAGATATCGAAAAGACTCAAGAACAAATGATGCAAGAACTTTGATCCAAATGACTGCCATGAATTCTAGGTTCGTTGAGGTAGAGGCTAAGATTATTTAAACTCGAACCTCATGTCAAGGATCCCCAAAGAGCCCATTCTTAATGATGATAAGCCCGAACCTCCCACTAAATAGGTCCAAGTACTTCAAGCTAAGCTAAATAGGCTTGAATCCGTCTTGTGTAGGAGTCGCATCTTTAACGACATGATTGTCAATTCTGAAGGCTATTCATCCCTATCAAGGGAAAAAGTGCCCATAAAGTTTGATCTGAGACCTATCATGAGTTCAATGGTGTGTAGCCCAGTTGTGAACTGATATAAAGTTGGAGAAGTCTACAAGAAACTACTGCCAGAGAAACAGAAGGAAAGTTGGCACAACATAGTTTGGTGTTCACTTTCTTCTCCTAAATGGAAGTTTATTATGTGGCTCCTTATGCAGCAAAGGCTTCCCATCTGGAAAAACCTTCACAGGATAGGCATTCAAGGCCCTAGCTGCTGTGTATTTTGCAAGAAGAATGAAGAAAGTTTTGAGCACCTGTTTTCACTTGTGAGTTTGTTACTAAGATTTGAAACAAAATTTTTAAGTGGATGAAAATGCCATCTATACAGTAGAACTGGCAGGACATTGTAAAGAAAATTCAGCAGAACTCTAAAGGCAAGACAACAAGAAGTAAAGTATTGCTTGTTTTGCTGTTGTCATCTATCATGTATGGAAAGAGCGCAATATGAGAATATTTCAAGATCAAGCTTCCACAGCTAGCAGTATTATGAGGGAGATTATCAAGAGTTTGCATGTGCGTGCTACTGTCTCAATAGATCAAAAGATGAAAGAGCATTATCAACTGCGTTTGAATTATTTTGTGTAATCTGTGTTGTTATTCTGATGTTTTGTTTTATAGGAGGTATTAGTAGGGATGTAGACTTCATTATGATTGTGGATGATAACAAAGAGCTTTCGCATGTAGAGGAAATGTTACCATCTAAATGGAGTCATGTCTACAACCTTTTTAGTCTAGCTAGACTAGAGTGTTTTTTTTTTCAGATTTGAGTTATTTGAGTTGTAAGAAACTAGCTTTGGCTAGTAATGCGCTGTAATTGTTATATCCTTTTGGAAGTAATAAATCATCTTACTTTCCGAAAAAAAAAAAAAAACCCGCTAAGTCTTTTCATTCAATGACTTAGGCAAAAATGGCAAGCCCGCTGGATCGATAATCCAAGACAATGATCCAGGCAAAAGTTAAGGCGTTAAAAATCGAAGGTGCTTGAACTACGTTTTGGCCTGAATCCTCGGTGGATATGTAGGTAACATCTTCGAGGCCTGGTTGTACTCTAATGTTTCTTAATCTCAAGACCCATTTTGAATTTATTCATGGGATTCACTAAATGTCCTAAATCAATAATATCACTCATCAATGGCAACTCAAAATTTTAAGGGTTCCAAAATTTCTGTGATTTTACCCCTTTTTGAGCCCAAGACTTGGATTCGAATTTGCTCCCCTCCATTGCTCCCTTTCTCACACAATCTCCCTTAATTTTCTTCTTTCATAATCCCATATCTCAACCTTGGAATTCTCCACTTTACATCGACTCTCTACTCATATTTTGTGGCTTCCGTAGCCATCTTTTCTTGGATCATTAATTCTAACAAAGCATCCATCACTCATGGTATCTTCATGGAGTTTTCTCATGCAATCACTTGATGCATACTGGGGGCTTCGATTCCTCCTACTAGTGGCAAAAGATGTTTGAATACTCGAAATCTCACCCGCATAATCTCGCTTGCTTTACGGCCCAACTGTAAACTAGGGGCTTCACCCTCTCCCGTAGTGACAATTATTTTGCTAAATAGTGAGGTTTATAACGTCCTTAAAAATTTAGTGACGGGTGGACCACACGTCGTTAATGCGCGTGTCAGTAAATATGACGTTAGAAGTCGCCACAATAAAATTTGACAGATACAGCCGTCACAAATTTTGCTACACCCGAAAACGTCACTAATGTTTCTAACGTGTACAGGTGTCACATGGTTTTTGGCAATTGAATCCGTGGCTAATACACTACATGCATCACTAATGCTTTATTGATGAATTACCAATTACCAATTTTGTTGCAATTTATTTTTATTTGGTATGGTTTTTTTTTTTCCTTCATATTTTTGACTGAATTGCAATTTGCAACACTTTTGGTTCTTCACTTCTCCTGCTCTTTTTATTTTAGGCACTAAGTATAAAGAAATACTCTTTTGCAATTTCATAAAGCAACACAAATCAAATACAAGTACATTTGATAATCATTCTTCATACATATCAGAGATCAAGCTTTTGAAGAGAAAATACATCCCCTCAACTAAGGCCTTTTAAGTTCCAATATCATAAGGTACAAAATATCAATGAAGGATCATATCCTACACTCTCTAGATCTCCATACAACACCATTTGCCCTCACCAAGTCACCACCAAGGCACCACCAACAGAGGAGAGAAGCAATGCTTACGGTTCCAATTTACTTCCAGTTGCTCTAGGCTTCTAAATCCTGCATACAATTTACAAAAGGGCGTGTATGTTAATTAGGAAAAACAATACTGATGACATGAACACATCAACATATGTCATACTGAACATCAACCCACAAAAAGAAATTGAGTATAATTGCTAATATGATTGGAAAGCACAAACCTATCTCAAAATCGATCACGCTGCATCAAATTGAAATGAACTAGTATACCTCATCCACTGCCAACATTGTCATCGTGGTCTGAACATAAATTCAAATTGAACCACAAAAAATTTACTTAATTCTAAATCAAATTGAACCATACATAGTTTACCTAATTCTAAACCTGAACATAACTTCAAAAACTAATCAATAGAGTTTTTACATACCTAGGAAGAGGCATTAAACTTCAGATATACAAGACAAGATTAAACCTTGGGGTTTAGCATACCCCGCCAAAAGTTTTGCAATCGGGACGTAGAGAGGTCGTACCTCCGATGCCCCTTTACTCTCCACCAATCAGTGTCCCGTGGAAGCTGAAGGCACTTCCTGTTGATTCCATTTTTCCAATTAACCAAAAGCCCCAATGTTTCATTATTCCTCTTCATATATAAACGACTCAATTTACAGATCTGGGTTTTTCGGTTACATCCCTTAGCTTGAAATTCCAATTGATTTCTTCACAAATAATTCTTGGTTGATTTTTCGCATCCCAAATTCTTGCATGTTTGGTTTGAAGAATGTGGTGATAACGGGGAAGGACGGGGAGAGGCATGTGAAAGAAGATCTGAAAGGAGGAGAGAGGGAGGCAACAAGCGGGTGAAATTGATATGGAACTAAGAAACCCTAAATTTGGTGTAAGGTTTGTCTGTATTTGAATTTTGATATTATAATCCGCATAACATTGTGCAAATTAAAGGAAAAGAAAAAGAAAAAAGAAGAACTTAGGCAAGGGGGCGGAATTCAAATTTGCGGGCCCAATTTTTGGAGGTTATAACTTTTTCGATTTTTTGATGGGTGAAGATATCACAATATTTAGTGACGGCTTATGCTGCAGCAATATCTGTGACATTTGGACCACCCGTCACAAAAAATCCATTACTACTGGAGGTTTTTGTAGTAGTGCTCAAAAGCACCAATCACGCATACATTTCATTGCTTAAGAGGGACACTTTCGGAAAAAAAAAAATCCTTAAAATCTCTTGTTTAACAATTAGAATCTAGTCTTCTAAGCATTGCATACACACATACAGAATTGAATGCGATTAAATCTGAGTGTCTTTATTTGGAGTATGTTCTCTAATATTCCTTTTGGGTCCGTCCCGTTGCACTGAGTAAGGTCCGTTCTTTTGGGTTTGTGTCCCTTGCATTGAGCAAGGTTCGTCCTTTTGGTCCGTCCCATTGCGTTTATTAGTAAGGTCTGTGCTTTGGGGTCTGCCCGTTGCGTTTAGTAAGGTCCATCCTTTTGGGCCCATCGCGTTTCATTGAGTAAGGTCCGTCCTTTTAGGTCCGTCCCGCTGCATTTCGTTGGGTCTGTTCCATAATATCTCTCACTTTCTATGTCTTCTTCGTTGATTAAACTAACATGCAGGTTACAAAGTAAGGCAAACACGGTAGTGAATGCTCTTCGACGAGGGGCTATTAAAATTAGCACCACTTATCCATCAAGCAGAGTAGGTAACCCTGACCACAACGGTCAAGATTTACTTTTATCAAATTTTACTAACACAATATTTTTCATAAGCATTGCAAGCATTTTTGGCAAATACTTTGACTGTCGCTTTTCACAAGCTCGACCAAAGTGGGGGCTTCTGTAGACACCAAATGTGTCCCCCCTTGTGTAAAGCCCAATGATGACAACCTATAATCATGTTAAAGAAACGAATGTCAATGCTCGAAGTACTTTATGCTCATTTAAAACCCTTTACCCATCCTCACTCAGGATTTCAATAATTTTCATACCTAGAAATAGCCATTTCCGTAAGTTTTCCAACTCTATCTCATTTGTCCCAAACAGATGCTGGAGTCAAAAGTTATGATTAAATAAAGTTATGGGCTAAAAATGATTAAATATCTGTATATCACAGTTCAAGACTGACTTTTAGCCATGAAAGGATGATTGGGACTATAAGCCCACAAGACTTGAATTCCCTTTTGAAATAGCTTTAAAATGATGTATTATGGGTCAAAATCTATCCAATTAGAAATGAAAGAAATATATCCGATGATTGATTAATGCGCCGAACAGACACCTCTCTAGTGTTTGAGCCATAACTCATAGGTTACTTATACCATATGAGCCCACAATATGTCCAAAGAAAGCCTTTGAACAAGAAATCCAATGCACCAATCAGGTCAATCGGAGCTCAAACGAGCGCTCCTGCGGCCTTACGAATTTGCCAACCGCTGGCCCTAGCGCTCACAACGCTGGAGCCCATCGGTAGGCCATTGGAGCTCTGGCGATAGCCGCTGAGCCCAGCGTGTTTCCGCATAACCACAGGGCATCGTTTTTGTCCCGGCAACCCTAATTTGACCTCCTTTTTGGCCCAATCGCTATAAATACCCCCTCTAAACTCACTTTTACGGGATAAGAACTCATTTAGGGGATTCAACTTGAGAGGCAACCCTAATCTCTCTCTCTCTCTCTCTCTCTCTCTCTCTCTCTCTCTCTCTCTCTCTCTCTCTCTCTCTCTCTCCTCTCTTCCTTATAACCCTAGTCACATCATATCAAACATTGATCAAGCCTCATCCAAGAGAAAATTCACAACCAAGAGCAAATACAAGGGCAATCGACCTTCAATTCTAGTGCAACAAAGGTTAACCTGAGGACATTTTTCTCAATCTTTCAAAACTATTTTTCAAATCATATTTTACTTTGATTATGATTATGGTTGACTTGTACAGCATGTTTTATTTGTTTTAGTTACTCTAGCATAGTTAGATAAATTTGTTATTAATTAAATTCATGATTAGATAATTGATTTACATGTCTTGATTTGTTTAATTCTAGATTAATACATGTTTAGTGTAAATAATGCATCTTTGCATGAGTAGCATATTTAATTAGCATTTTAGCATATAATTAGGGTTTTTGCATGTAGTTAGCACTAGACTACATATTCGCATATTTTTATTATTTTGTATATTTCATATTTTTGTTTATAATTATTATTTTACTTCCATTGAAATTACTAACAATAGATTTGGTATTCATGTGCAATTTGGCGCGTTTAGCAATAATGGTAAGATGGAGATTTAATTCTTTTATCATATTATTTGTTTGGTTTATGTTTGCTAATTAATGCATGCAATTGGATAATATGTGCAAAGCGATCATTTTAGTAAATTGGTTTGTTCAACCCACCTAGGTAATTTAGGATCTTGGACGACCGATTTGTACGCATCCTTCTTCCAATGTGAATTAAGAATCAACATGGATGAGATTCTTAGAGGCCGTTATTACAGGCGATTTAGATATGAATCATTTTATCTTTTCGTACCCACACCTCGAAACTCAATCTTTCGCCCCTTTTGGGGTTTATAAGTCAATCCCAATCGAAATTGTGTGCACTTTGATGGTTTCCAAATGTTTCCTTAAAACTTGGTGGCAACTTCCCTACTTACTTATTAATTCCCCTATCATGCAATAATCAAATTAATTATCATCTCTTTTAATTTTTAAGAATCACTAATTCCAACAAAATATTCAATCAGCGCCGAAAATCGAGGGTTCCTACAATTGCTTTCATTGATTTTAGCCTAGTTTTTAGTATTTTCCTTGTTCAAAATTTGAACGATGATTTACGGATTAATAAAAGAAGTATATTTCAAACTATCGTAGGCAATGGACATGAGTTCTTTGCAGTTCAGATGGTAATCCAGTCAATATTTATACATTTGGTTTATTTAAAAGTTCTTTCTCCGACTATTTTTGGATCTTCCATATATCAAAACTAGTTTGATGAGCAATTAAATTTGATTTTTATGATTGACTCTCCAATAGATATAATCCAATGAAGGGGTTATCATTGTCTATAGTGCATAGCGTCCAAACCAGTCATAAGTTTTACAGTTAAAGGACACTGTGTGTGTATGTTTTTTTCTCAAACACAATTAGAAGCGCCCAAACTCATTCCCTCACAAATAATATTTTTGTAAAAATGAGGACGTTATTATTGCAAATTAATTTCTTAAAATAATTCTAACAATTACAATAAATTATATTTTTTTCATAGTTTGAAATACCACAATTAGCAAGGGAAAGAAATTTTTATTTAATGCGTGCTTATACAAAACTCCAGAAATAATTATTAAAACTGCAAAACTACATCAACACATAAATAATTATGAATAACTAGTTAAATGACATATCAAATCATAAATAAGTAATTTATATTTCATGAAAATATTTAAAATTATGGAGTATTAAAGGACGTGTTTAATTTAGATTAATTCGTACATTTGTTTGATGATATTTCTAGTTTTCGTTGACTAATCGTTAATGTCAATAAATTTATCCAATTGACAGTGTGGCTGTTGTTGCACAACCACAAGTTAGAAGCCAAAATCAGAAGAAGCTAATATATGACCAAGACATCCTAATTCAGGATACTCACTCCACCCGTCAACTTCAAGGCCAAACACAGGAGTAGCGTTATCGTCTTGGTGTTTACCAACGATGACTAGATCAACAACATCCTTCATTGACACCACTACTTTGGTGGTTTCTGATCCATCTTGGATGATCACTTCCCTACAGGAAATATTTCTGTTGTCTTTACACTCATCAAGAAATTGGCGTACAACTTCATAGTCATCATCAATATACTCAAATATTATTAGGTCCTTTCAACAACACAACAACCAATCTAACATTAGGATCTTTAGTGAATCCTCTACTATATGCAAGAGCCTCATGATCATCTTCCCCACCAACAAAGAGTATTGCAATCCTGTACTCATCGTTGTTTGATATAAGTAATTGGGACCCAATACTTCGATCGATGAGCAACGCAACAGAGCATGGAGCATGCTCAAGGACCTTATTGTTCACTTCCCTTATAGATAACGAAGAATCCTCTATATTCCTATCAGCTCCCCAATGTGAAAGGAAAGATAGAATCACAAGGTTAACATTTTTTTCAAAAGCAAGTTTGCATATGTCATTATGCATAGTGTCATATGAAGCCATTGCTATGTAATGTTGCATGAAGGTGGAGCCTTTTGTTTCACGTTCAAGATGCAAGTAGGCGTTAACTATGTGGTTGCAACGAGCAAGGTTGGAGCGAAAGGCAGAAGATGAGGTGAGTTGTTGGAGAGGCGCCATAATGAGAACTTCAGCACGCCCTATGACTTGCATGAGCTGGAGGGAAACAACCACCATTGGGTTCTCTCGTGTAGGGTAGCAAAGGTTGATTAGGCGGATGATCCCGGGTATGTTCTCTTCCTTATATATACATGCTACAGTTTGAAGGGTGCCATCTTCATGAGATGCCATCACAGTAGGACGATTTAATATGTTTGAATATTTTCTATCTGGTGTGTAGAAACACCTTACAAGGGGTAGCAATGTACCCGTGAGAATCATAATATGAAGAAGTGTTACTGTGAATTCCTGTTGGTCAATAATCTGCAATTTCATGTGTATGACTTTGTTAGTAATTCTCAACCTCTCAAAATGAAAATTGTCTTGCTTTCACGCATTTTTAAACAAAATTAAAGATACTAATATGAGTAATTGTTTTCAAATTTAATGGAACATGTCCTAAAACAATTAAGCAGACTTATGGATCAAGATTTATAATCAAGCTTGAAATACACATGGAAGTATTGATAAAAATATTTTATAAATGTAAAAGATGCAAATATATGATTTTTGATATTGTTTATTATATGTCATTAGTGATTATTGTGTTTAATAATATTACGAACAATCTAATCATTGAAATATTGTAAAATCCAGCCTAATACTGAAGGCACATACAATGGATAGCAGGGTATGCCCTTGCTTAAGATTGTCAAATGGCTAAACTAAAGATTTTTAAGTAAATATTATAATATAAAAAAATTAAATAGTGAGTTCTACGTATTCAATGGATAGTTAACTTTTCAGGATTATATCTCCCCCCTCTCTCTCTCCTTGTGTCAGATGGTAGCAACATGCTAACAACCACAGTACTTCCTACTTTTTGGTGGCTCTCCCATGTGAGCTTGGGCATGGCATGGTGTTTGATCTGATAAGTAGTAAGTGAAGCAAACCATTGTATTTGCTCAATATGTTCTTAATAGTTTTTTGTTTTTTTTTTTATAGTTTTGTGTGTGGGGGGGGGGGGAGATACACTTTATAGCTAATAATTTAACATATAGAATGAAGTTAAAAAAAAAATAATAGTAATTCCTAGTTACTTGAACAAATTGCAAAATCGTTTATTTAGTTCTTCGAACAATAAATTACATAACCATTTTGAATTAGCAAAGGAATGTTGTTGCACTATACAGTCGTAGCAATAATAACTAACCAGAAGTTTAGTACTTGTCACTTGTCACTTGCTCCTAGACTTGCAGACAAGTGAGAGAGGAGAAGTAGAGGTAGACCCCTTGTGATCTGTAATTTGTTTCCTCCTTTTTACTAGGTTTCTTTCTCCATTAGCTAGACAACAACATGGGCTTTGTTCAGTTATGAAGGACCAATTATTCGGGCTGTCATTTTATTTTGCGAACTCCATTAGATTTGTGGGTTGATGTCTGGGGGATCAGACCTATTCTCGCCCTTTAGATTATCTGCCACTGTTTCTTGAAACTCTTGAGTATGATCTTGAGGTTTTTAGCTATTCACGTGTGCATATGCATGTGCATGAGTGTAGGATGGGAACAATTGTAATCCAACGGAAACACCTTAACGTTTGTACACAAGCTTGGGTCCTAAGGAAAATGGAGAAAAACGTGTGAGTTGAGCTAAACAGGTTTAAATTAATCTACGAAATTTCTTATTTCTTTAAATTAACACAGTGTGGTATCTTAATTGTTGTAATTGTTTTCAAGCTCATTTAGGAGTTTTTTACTTAACTATTATTTTTCTTAATGTAATAGGTTCCCTTATTCTAATGGGTTTTCTAGTTGGAGTAGTATATGTATCTCCTAGTTAGAGTAGTACTAGGATTCATTTTCCTACATATAGATTTTATGTAAGGCGGTCAGAGACTTGGTCACCCAGGTATTAGCCTAAACACCTATTAAATAGAAGGTTGGCTGCCCCTCCAATATTCCAAGTCCAATATATCTATCACTGTAAAAGTAAACAATAAAATCTAAAGTCCACTACATTGACTTGTGAAATGTGAGTAAAGACTGATTGAAAAAAAAAATTACTTCCATAACCCATAGGCAGTCTCGCTCTTTCTACAATATTATGTCTTTTACTGCTGAACTGATATGCGCATTGCATGTAAAGTAAAGTGAAAATATTTTGACTTGGTAAGCAACATGACTAGGTCCTATATTACTATACTTTTTGTTACTACACTTTAATTTTTATTTTTTTAATTTGTATGATTTTTCTAAATTTGATGTATCATTAATCAATTTTTTGTTTTTTTAGTGTGAACTTGAGCATTTGATGTTGAACTCTTGTGAACAAGAATATTGCGCTAATTCTATATTTTTATATCAGTACAAATAGTGTATTTAACTAATAATTGGTAAGTAATATTTCATTAATTTAAAATAAATTTAAAGACTTAATACTTATTGTAATCAGTAGTAGTAGCATATAATTATGGTAATTAATTCTTATTACCAATAAGTGGTTCGTGTGAGTGGTTCGACACTCTCATTCCTTAAACAAGGTCGAGGGTTCGAATCTTGTGAATGGAGAAACTATTTAGTGGCACCACTTTACCCCTTCATGAGACGACCTGGTGCGAACATGATTAGCCTTGGCTCAAATGACTTAGGTGAACCTGGTTTTAAACCAAAACAAAATAGTAATTAATTCTTATAGGTTTGCTTGTTTTTAAGGTTAGGAACCCTAAAGAATTCAAATAGTATATAAACGGTATGATTGTGTTTTTATTTTCAAATAATTTATTCTGCTTTTTGTCTTTACTAGATTAGAGAAATATTATGCACTTCCATTTTTTTTTTATTGTTGTTGTTTTTTCCAATTTGTTTGAGTGGTTTTTTTTTTTTTTTTTTATTGTTTTTAGGTGCTTTAGATTTGTGATTGGATTAAATTATAAATTATCAATGTAATAAAATTAATTTCATAAGACACATATCTATAATCATATTTTCAAGTTAATAAATTGACGCTTTTACCTTTTTTTTTTTTTTTTTTTTTTTTTTTGGTGCAAGTCAGAAATTGTATTATTGCTCACTGTAATGTAACAAGATTACAGCCCTAAGGCAATGCAAATCCAAGGCCACCTACTAGGTAGGGTTCCTTTTTTCTGCATCCCCTTACTACCTTACAACCCTTCAATCTGGTGCAACTCACTACAGACAGTGGTTCACCATCTCTGTAAAACATAACAAATTACAAACATCTTTCCTGACTTACAGCAAAGTACAAAAACATAATAAACTAGAAATTACATTTTCTTCTAGTTTCCAATTCTTCTGTTTTTCTGTTTCATATCTTGCTCTGCTTTTCTCCAGCAGCCTGCCCCTGATTATCTGCTGGATCCTGCTGTCTGGTACACATCCTAGTTTCTGCTTCTGCACCCCTTCTGAATCTGCTGTCTATTTCCTGCACATGTTCTGATGCCTTGTAGGATTGCTTGATTCTCTGCTGAGACCCTGATGAGATCTTATTCTGCCTATCCCTACTGAAATCTGCTTCCTTTTTCCTGCACATATTCTGATGCCTTGCAGAATTCTTGCTACTCTGCTGTGGACCTGAGGAGTCCTGCTTTTGCCTTTCTGTGCTGCCCTTTTGCTGAATAATTTGCACCTTATCTCTCTTCTTGCAGTGCTTCTTGGATCTCTATATCTCATCTATCCATCTCTTATCCCTGCTGGATATCGTTCTCTTGCTGTTGCTGCAGTGTTGGGTTCTAATTCTGACGATTTGCTGTATCTGTTGCATGATTTGTGACACTGGAATGTTTCCTTCCCCAGCAAAATGAGTATTTCTACATTTCCAAACCCAATACACAGCTGCTGCTAGCCCAGATGCATACACTCCCTTTCTGATTCTCGAGCACTTTTGCCTACTTATCCAATTGAGCATTCCCTGAATTGTTTTTGCTTTTGCTGAAATTGTTAGCCAGTTCTTTAACTGTTCCAGGACTTCTGTTGACACTTTACATGTAAAGAACAGATAGTTGTGGTCTTCTGGTTTCAGCTTGCACATGTAGCATATTTCATCACCATTCAAGAATCCCATTCTCTTCAACCTATCTTTGGTCAACAGTCTTCCCTTTTGTGCTAACCAAAGGCAGAAACTTTGCCTAGGCATGGATAATTTCCCCAAGATTAAATCTGCATGTCTGTATTTTGGCATATTTCCCTTGCAACATTCTATATCCACTTGCAGCATTATATAGGCCATCAGTTTCAAGCTTCCATGCTCCCCTTATAGTGTACTGTGCCTGAAAGTGGCTTTTGGTCTTATTCAGCTTGTTCCAGTACCAGCTAGAACCCCAGACTGGAGCATAGTTCCAAAGGTTTACACCTTTCAGGTACACTCCATTGATCCATCTTACCCACAGTGTGTCTTTCTTTGTGGCCAGGTCCCAGATATGCTTACCACCTAGAGCTATGTTGAACCATTTGTAGTTTTTCACATTTAGTCCACCATTTTTCCTTGGTCTGCACACCATGTCCCATGCCACCAAGCTTGTCTTGTGTTTCTGTTCAGTTGTCCCCCATAAGAAAAATCTGCATTTTTGCTCCACATTTTTTAGTACTCCAGTAGGCATAATGAATATGCTAGACCAGTATACATGTATAGAAAATAATACAAAATTAATTAATTATACTCTTCCTGCATAAGAGAGGTTCCTGGAGGCCCAAATCTGCAGTTTCCTAGTCATTTTATCCACCAAGCACTCACAATCAATTTTGCTCTATTTTGAAGGGGATAGAGGGACACCCAGATATTTCATGGGTAGAGTTCCCTCTCTAAATCCTGAGATGTGCAGCAATTCATTTTTCATTTGTTCATTAACCCCTGCAACATAAATGTTTGATTTTTCCTTGTTTGCATATAGGCCAGTGGCTTGTGAGAAGTGGTTTATGCTGTTCATCATGATGCTCACAGGTTCTGGGGCAGCTTTGCAGAAGCACATTAGGTCATCAGCAAAGCATAGATGACTCAGGCCAAGGTCTTTGGACATGGGGTGCCAGCTGAAGCTTCTATCCATACAGGCTAATTTCAGTGTTCTAGACAGGTATTCCATAACTAATACAAAAATTAGTGGAGAGATTGGATCACCCTGTCTAATGCCACGTTTTGCAGTAAAGTATCCATGTGTTTCCCCATTCAGATTGATGCTGAAGCTTGCAGTTTGGATGCATTCAATTAGCCATCCACTGAATTTTGCAGGAAACCCATACCCTTGTAGCATTTCCTTCACAAATCCCCAATGTATTTTGTCATATGCTTTCCTCAGGTCTATCTTCATCAAGCATCTAGGAGAGGACTGTTTCCTGTTGTAGTGCTTAATAAGGTCCTGACATATCATGATGTTGTTCACAATTGATCTCTGAGCCACAAAGGCTCCCTGGTTCTCTGAAACAAGCATTGGGAGAACTTTTGCCAGTCTTCCACACATGATCTTGGATATGCACTTGTAGATTGTGTTGCAGCATGCTATGGGTCTGAAATCAGATGCCTTCTCTGGGTTTTGTATCTTCTGCACAAGGCATAGGTTTGTAGCATTCACTTCTTTAAGCATTCTAGATGACTCAAAGAAGTCAATGATAGCTTCAGTCACTTCATGCCCTATAATATGCCATGCTGCCTTGAAGAAGCCTGAACCAAATCCATCTGGGCCCGGGCTTTTGTTGCTATCTATCTCAAACATTGCTGTTTTCACCTCAGTGGCACTGACTAGAGCAATGAGGTTCATTTGTTGATGTATATCCAGTTTGTGTCCTGCTGAGAAGAAACTGGCTTCTGCTGTAGTTGCTCTATCCCCTGAGACTCCCAACATTTCTTTGTAAAATCTCACAAATTCCTCCATAACCATCTGTTTATCTTCCAGTAGAGTCCCCTGCTGTGTTCTGATTGAGTGTACTCTGTTCTTGTGTCTTCTTTGCTTCATAACTGCATGGAAGAAATGTGTGTTTTCATCCCCCAGCTGCACCCACTTTGCCTTACTTTTCTGCTGTAAGAAGTTTTCTGCAGCCATATTCAGCTCATTGTATTTTTTCCTGGCCTGTAGTTCCTTGTGCTGTGTTTCCTCATTTAAGGGCTCATTATTAGCAGCAATCTGGGCTTGAGTCATGGTTGCTCTTGCAAAGTCTGCTTGTGCTAGAATGTCCCTAAATTCATTTCTGTTTAAACTCTTCAGCACTTGTCTCACCTTTTTCAGTTTCCTGTACACTCTGAACATTTTTGTGCCTTGTGTTCTGAAGTTCCATGCTTGCTGCACCATAGCATGGAATTCAGAGTGGAGGCTCCACATGTTGAAGTATTTAAAGGGTGTCTTTGTTTTTTCAGGTTCTGTCTGAAGGGCCAAACAGATTGGGGAATGGTCTGAAACTCCCTTTGGGTGGAATTTAAGATCAAATTGATCAAATTCCTGGAACCAAAGGCTGTTTGCAAAGGCCCAATCTATTTTAGAGTATACTCTCCCCCCTCTTTCATGCCTATTATTCCATGTAAACTTGCACCCTGACCATCTCATTTCAGTGAGGAAGCTCTGCTCAATACACTCTTTAAACTCCTGGGTTTCAGAGAATGTAACTGGATTTCCTCCTTCCCTATTTTCAGCTAGCATAACATTATTGAAGTCTCCTCCAACAAACCATGATTTATTACAATTGCTAGCAAAATCTGACAGGTCTTTCCATAGGATTTTCCTTTCTTCTTTTTCATTTAGGCCATAGACAAAACTAGCCACAAATTCTTTTTTTTCCACAATATTAACCACTTTGCATATAACCATTTTCACAGAAGAGAATAAAATATGCACATGAAAATAATTTGGTATCCATCTTAACCAGATTCTACCTAAACTGTGCTCATTGTGATTGCTATAAGATTCCCAGCCTGGCATGAAGCTATTTTTGTATTTTCCAAGGTTAGCTAATCTGATTTTAGTTTCTAAAAAAACCACCATTCCACATTTATTTTCTTTACAAAAAAGGGCAACATCCCTTTGTTTATTTGGGCCATTTAGGCCTCTAACATTCCATACTAGTATCCTATCCATGACCAACAGTCAAGGTAGGAGACTTACCATGTAATGGCACCTCAACTACATTCTGAACTTTCTGTTGTTCTGGCTCCAGTGTATCTGTCTGTGCCTCCTGTGCTTCTTCTTCATTTTGCAGGATTTCAAAACTGTTCTGCATCTGAGAGCCAGTTGTAGGCTGTTGAATTTTCCTATACTGGCCTCTACCTGCTCTTATTCCTCTCCCTGCATTCCAGGCTCTTCCTCTCCCTCTTCCTGCAATCTGCCAGTGTTGAGTCCTTGGAGGCAAGGTTTGTGGCTTCTGTGCAGGCAATGTTTGTGGCATAGGGGCTGCAGTTGCTTTCTTTCTGCATTCTTCCTCAGTATGCCCATATTGCTTGCAGTGTTTGCAAAGAATAGGCTTCCGGTCATATTCCACTTCCTGTTCCACAATATTGCCTTTTTCATTCTTGTACTGCACCTTGCTAGGGTATTCAGATCCCACTGCCACCTCAATCAAAACTCTAGCAAACTGGATCCCTACTTTGAGCTCTGTGTTTTTGTCTGCCATCATTGGCCTTCCTACAAGGCTCGCAATCTTGCCCAGTCCCTTAGCATTCCAATATTTCACATTAAGACCAGGAAATTTGACCCAAATAGGCACTGAGCTCAATTCTTCCTGCGCATAATCCACATTTTCAGACCACTGCCTCACTATCATAGGTTTGTTGTCAAAATGGTATACTCCCTCTTGAATTACAGCATCTCTTTGCTCTATGGAATCAAACCTAACCAGCACCAAGCCATTTTTCATCATGCCTATTTTGTTCATCCCACGATTTGCCCAGATTCTTCTTAAGTACCCACTTAACACATTAATTGGTGGTTTTGATCCCATAATATAGCAAACAACAGCTTTCTTCCAGTAATTTATTTCAGATTCTATATCCATGTAGCTAATTTCCCCTACAGGTTTCCCTTCATGCATAGTTGGCTCAACAAAATCCAATTTAAATCCAGAATTCTTTAATTTGGATATGTCAAATTTATCCCAGGATGAGATATTACCTGTAGTAGCTGTCTCTTGCTGTTTGGTCTGTTCTGGGCCGTCATCTTCATCCTCAGACGAAGAGAGTGTTCGTGCCCTTTCCTTCATTTTTGAGAGGCACGAATTGATCTTTTCTCTCGCAATTTCCATCTGTTGAACAGTTTCAGGTGTCATGACCTCCGGTGCCTCCAATTCGTCAGTTAGGTTACGCACAACCCGATCTAGGTTGTCTCGGGTCATACTTGAACTTTGTCTCTGAATCGCTGTTTTCGTCGGACCTGGTGGTGCTAAATTCCCTCCATTGTCATCTTGCTTGTCTCCCCCTCGCTTTGCCTTTTCTTTCTTCCCCATAGGTACTCACAGTGCGTCAATGGCTGACGGACGGTGTAGAGGAGAGAAGTCGGAGCATTTTAGAGAGAGAAGTCGCGATGCCAATGTTAAGGCCCGAAAATGGGCGACGCTTTTACCTTTGTTGCTTTGTATGATCGAGCGACAAATCAGAACATGAACTTGGGTTGGGTGGCTTTGCCTTAGAATTCATGGGTGTTCTTCTTTGTTTATATTCTCTTTATTCATATTTGTTTTTCCCACCCAATCAAACCAAAACCCTAAAACATTTCATTTAATTTTCATTCCGATAAACACAAAAGCACCAAAAGAAATTTCAATTTGTTCCTCGTAAAGATTTTTCCTTTTGTAGTTTTGACTCATCGAAATATTTCAAAGTGTATTAATTTACGCAACAAGGGGTATTAGGTTTAAGGTTTGCCACTGAGTGAGGCCCTTTATTGGGAGGTGATTATGGCGATTGATCCAGATAAAATAGATTTCATGGAGAAACAAATCGGTGATATTATTGGCTTGCTCGCTGGGTTGAAGACAGTGGTGAGCAATGCACACTACCATACAGGAAAAGAATGCGACATGAAGGCATACACAAAGATGATGATGATTTGGATGGTGATGATCACCATCAAAAGAGGTAGCTGCGTGATGATGTTAAGGTCGAGATCGCTATATTCAATGGAATTTTGATCTGGAAGTTCAATTGGATTGGAGCACAAGTCTTGAACGTGCAATTGAATATAAAAAGTATACTAACCACAAGAAGTGCAAGATTTCATCTTTTAGGTTTACATGTTCCCTTATTTATTGCTTGATAAGCGACAAGATCAAAGAAGGTGTGATGTCAAACAAAAGACTAGATCTTAAGAGAAATTAGTTAAACACCTGAAGAAATAATTTTCGCCAAACGATTTTATGCAATAAGTGTATCTTAACATAACTAATTTAAGATAATGACTTATGTATGCGGAAGAATATGTTTGAATGTTCGGAAAAGCAAAATACACAAGATCACCTTGAGCAAAGAGCGGTAATTTTCGATGGTGGTCTGAATTTGACCTCAAGTAAAAAGTTTGAGTTGCAACCTTATTAAACGTTCATGGGGTTTTGTAAATTGGTAATCAAGATTGATATACAATCGACAAATCAGAAAATTGGAACCAAACCCTCTACAAAGGGTATGACATTCTATAAAAGTTGAATGAGTTCTAATTTTAATCCTTTGAATGATCCTAAGAAGAGTAACGTTCATGGCAAAGGGATTTCTCAAGAAGACTCTAGAAATAAGGGTGTTTTAAAATTAGAAATGTTTAAGTTATTAAGCCATGACCCTACGTGAATCCAAGTGATTGATGAGGTGCATGTTACCAAACATTTTTGAAGAGATCGAGCAACAGGTTGAAGAATATGAATATGAGAATATGGTAGTACATCTTCATGAAGGGAAATAATTGTTTGTAACTAGAAGGATTCGTTTAGGCTTGATTATGGGGATTGATCCAGCAATGGCATTTTCTTAGAGAAACAAATCGATGATGAAACTGATATGTTTGCAAAAATTAAGACTATTGTCCACAATACTCTACAATATATGAATCAAAGGTGAATTGAAGGTGTCGACAAAGACGATGATGATCTTGGTGGTATGATCTTCAGGCAACTTGATCATGATGTTTAGATCGAAATCTGTGTGCCTGACCGTAAGATCTGGAAGTTCAATTGGATTCAGTTTGAAAGGTTGAACTTTTCTTTAAACAAAAATAGTGTGATAATGACAAGAAGTGCACGATTCAGACATTGAAGTTTATCACATTCTCTTCTTCTTTATGATATGATAGGCTACTAGCTCAAAGAAGGAGTTCTGACACAAAAAATACTTGATCTTAAGAGAAAGTAAAGAAACAGTTAAAGATACAACTTTTCCCAACGATTACATGCAAGATACATATGACTAATTTAAGACAAGGCATCAAGGAAATGTGACAGACAAGAAAGCCTTGCGAAAAAGAACAACTGCTTCTTTTGTGGGCCAAACGTGAGCATAAGTTAAAAGGTCGAGTTGCAACCTTATCAATCATTGATGGTGTTTTCAATTTGGTCATCAAGATTGATAGACAATCCAATAACAATAAACTTAGTCAAAATATTTTATCAAGTGAGTAATATTTTGCAAGAGTTGAACGAGTTCTTTTAATTCTTAAGCTTTGAACTAGAGTTAGAAGAATGTTGATCATTCCATAAAGATTTATGAAGAATACCATTGCTAGAAATCTGATCAAAGCCAAAAGAAGTGTTTCTTTTGTCAAGGCTATATATATTTTCAATCTGAATACCCTACGAAACGAGTCGTGATCACAAGTGAAATTTAAGTGAATGACGATGCACATGATTCTAAACCTTCTGAAGAGGTTGAAGGAGAGGAAGAAGAGAAAAAGGAGAAAGTTGTGGTACATCTTGATGAATATAAAGACTTGCTTGTAATTTCAATAATCTTGAACGCAAGGTACTACATAAACCATTGGAACAAGAGGAACGAGATAAAATTTTACATACAAGGTAAATTGTGTAATATCAAAATTGATAGTGGTAGTTTTACTAATATGGTTTCTACCCTGATTCATATATTAAGTATGTCTATCAACTTGTTCTTATACATTTATATTGCTAAACAAGGGTGATGACTTACAAGTAAATAAACAAATATTTATATTATTTAACTACTAAAAGACACAAAGATGAAGTCTTATGCATCTAATGTACTACGCTATGCCACTTTAATTGACATGCTTTTAAATAGTAGACCTATGGATGTGTGTCATATTCTATCTAGTACACCATGCCGCTTTAATAGACCTGCTAAGCACGATGATACAGGAAACCATGTATGTGCCAAAACAAATGAGAAATTTGTGTCTCTATTTGCCTTGCCTCCATTAAAGCTGAGAGACGTGAAGAATAGAGATGCACAAGGTCGTCCTTAAATGAGGGGAGAAGTGAGAAATAATTTACTGAGAACCAATGTGGATACGTGCTTGTGGTTAATGAGACTATGAATTGAACTTTGGGACATGTGAGGTTTCATAATTAACTTTTTTGCTAGAGGAATTTTGAAATATGTTCCCTAAAGACTTACTTCCTTGGATTACCACTGTAACAATCCCATCCAACTACTTTGAAATACAACCCACTGTAGTGGAAAATCCCACAATGGGCGATACAATGGATCACTTAAGCCAAAAGGATAAGGCCTTGTTGTTTTAGTAGGTGAGTGGAGTCGCTTATAAACTAATCTCAGTCCTCACATTATTCTAGTGTGGGACATGGGGTGTTACAAACTCCCCCACTTAAAAACGCTACATCCTAGTTGCGCCTAAATGTGGGCTTTGAAACCACCCCTGCTAGGTGGGTGACCTCTTGGAAGATTTGCTTTGGTATCAACTTTAAGAATCCATCTCAACTACTTTGCATCACAACCCACTGTAGGGGAAAATCCCTTAGTGGGCCATATAATGGAACAAGCCCAAAAGGAGAAGGCTTTGTTGTTTTAGTAGGTCGGTGTAGTCACTTATAAATCAATCCTCACCTTATTCCAATGTTGGACATGGGGTGTTGCAAACTCCCCTACTTGAGAATGCAACGTCCTCATTGCGCTTGGATCATCATCTAGGCTTTTGATACCAACTGTAACAATCCAACCCAACTACTTTGCATCACAACCCACTGTAGTGGAAAATACCCCAACAGACCATACAATATACCATTTAAGCCCAAAAGGAGGAGGCCTTATTGTTTTAGTAGGTGGGTTGAGCCACTTACAAACTATTCTCAATTCTCACATACTTCCATGTGGGACATGGGATATTACAACGACCCTACGTGTAGTGGAGAATGCAATTCATCGTATACGTAGCACCCCATTTCGAAAAACTCAGCTTATCGATGCAATCTTGTAAGAGTCCAAAGAGCTACAATGTCAAATGAGTGTAGTGATGAAACATGTGTATGTTGGAGAAAGTAGAAGTCCTTGTGCATTTCCTCAATTATTTTGCCAAATAAACTATGGCATTTAATTTCAAGTAACATTTTTGAGATTTTTCCTAAAAATCAATAATGCGGAAAATTAAAGACATAAGCCTTGATTAAAATCTCCCAGTTCCCACTAATTTCAAGTTAAACAAAAGATGGAAGGTATAAACACTAAATAATGTTTCATTTATATTTCACCTAATGTCATTCAGAACTAAAATTTAAGCATAAAATTAACCGTAAAATTTCAACAAAAACTTTAACTAATTTCAAGCTTCTATTCTAACTAAAAGAAATAAAGCATAAATCCTAACCATAATCTCATCTCAATCACGTTTTCACTAATTTAAATCCTTAAATATCAAAAATTCGAAAGTTGTAAAATAATAGAAGTGAAACTAAAGATAGGTACTCTGTGAGTAGCCTCTTTTAGGACCACATCATGTGTGAGGACTTAAGGATGAGTGGAGTAAGATGTTTGAAATAAAAACTATAAACAAATAATAATAAAAGTTCACTGATTCAGTTTATGAGAGAAAGAGTGAATGTCAGAGTTGAAAAGGTCAAAAAGAAAACTTCATATTTCTTTACTCTTCTGATGTTGGGTAGGCTTTAGCAATTGCGCCGTGTTTTACAAACTTGAGAGACAAAGAGAGGGAAAATTCTACTTGTTTTTCTTATGAGTTAGGGATGCACGTGCATAAGTACTGTGCACCATGGATCCACCCTATAGTTGATGGTGATGCCCTTTCGCCTCACAAACCCTCCTAGTACATCTATAAAGCAAATGAACGAGATGCTCCACTCGTTTCCTAGCAAGTTTAATTTTGTGTATTGAGATGATATATTAATTTATAGCGAGAACGATTAAGATCACTTAAAGCACTTAAGGATGGTGTTTTAATTGTAAAATGTGGAAGATCTATATCTTATTTTAGTGAGACGTTAGGAGGCTCAAGGCTCAATTATTCTACACTGGATAAGGAGTTCGACAGAGTAGTGTATGCTCTAGATCATTGTAGTTATGATTTGTGACCTCAACTATTAATTCTACACTCGTTTCATGAATCGTTGAAGTATATACATTGGCAGCAAAAGATCAATCCATACCATGCTAAGTGAGTATATCAGTTCTTACAATCGTTCGCTTTTCATCATATACTAACATGGAATATCGACTGTAGTTTTTGATGCACTCTTGACGAGATATTCTATGTTGGTTATATTGAACTTTAGGCTCTTAATGTTCAAACTTTTGGAACAGTTCTATCTTTAAGATGCTGAATTTGCTACAATATATGAGGATTGCAACCAAAGACTACCCTCAATTTTGGAGGGTTATTCGGGAACTTAGGGATCTTCACACTACCCTCAATTTTGGAGAGGTAGTTGGCCGTAAGTGTCCGGGTTCAAGTGGTTTTAAATGAATATTCTCAACTGGAATGTCAATGGTTTGAGGAGGGTTGGGAAACGGGGTCTAGTTAGGGGTGTCGTCAGTTGTGCATCACCTGATGTTGTGATGTTTTAAGAGATGAAGGTTGAGTGTGTTGATTCTTTTTTTGTTAATAGTCTTTTGGAGGTAGGTTCTAAGGATTGGGTCTGTCTGCCTTTGGTGGGGGCGTCTAGGAGCATTCTCATTGTGTGGGATACTCGCTTTGTGCCTCGAGTCGAGGTTCATGTTGGTCATTTTACAGTCTCGGTGGTTTCGCGTGTTAGGGGTCGGGGGAGTGGTGGGTTTCGTCGGTCTATAGTACGTGTGGGGCGGCTAGCCATATGTCTTAGTGGGATGAGTTGGCTGCCCTTGCAGGACTCTGCCTTCCTAGATGAGTTATTGGGGGTGATCTTAATGTAACCCATCATGCTGGGGAGAAGCGCAGGAGGGGTTTGATAAGGGGTATGAGTGAGTCTAATTCATTCATTAAAGAGTCTTCTCTTAGAGATCTTCCCCTAGGGAATGCGCAGTGTACGTGGGGTGTTAGTGGGAGGCGTAATGCAACTTCTCGTATTGATCATTTCCTTGTTACTAATGAGTTTGTGGGTGAGTTTCCTGAGTTAGTCCAGGAGGTTTTGCCACGTTCTTTTTCTCATCATTTTCCCTTTGTCCTCCAGCCGGTCCCCATTATGTGAGGCCCGACGCCCTTTGGTTTTGAGAACATGTGGGTTGGCCATGTGGAGTTTTGGGAGAGGGTTCGGGACTGGTGGTTAAGCTATGATGTGGAGGGGTGGAGGGGTCATTGTTTTATGAGAAAGTTGAGGTTTGATAAGGAGAAGCTTAAGGTTTGGAACAAGAGCTGTTTGATGATGTGAGGGTGAGGAAAGAAGAGATTCTTAAGAAGAATTTGATTACAGAACATACTTTGAGTGAGGAGGGCCACGATGAGGGCCTTTTGAGGAGAAGTATCAAGATGAAGAGTTCGGAGGAGGTTTTAATGAAGGAGAGGCAAAGTCAGAGGCGTAAGATACAGGTGCGGTAAGATAAAGCAGGGGATGTGAGATCCAAATTGTATTTTAAGGTCGTTAATGGGATCAGACGACAGAGTTTTGTTAGGGACTTGGAGATTGATAATGGTGACTGGGTGACTGATGTGGATAGAATTAGTTTGGAAATTACAGAGTTTCATAGACGCCTTTATGCGGAGAAGATGGTAGATATGCCAATGATTGAGGGTGTCGAGTGTTCCCCGGCCCATCTTTTCTCAGTTTAGAGACTGGCTTGAGAGACCTTTTGAGTTAGAAGAGATTAGAGAGGCGATGTTTTGGATGGAAAGGGATAAGGCTCCGAGGCCTGATAGATTTACTATACCTTTTTATTAGGGTTGTTGGGAGGTGATTAGAGAGGACTTGCTTGGGGTTTTCACTCAGTTCCATGCCACTAGGGTGATTGGGAATAGTATGAATTCAAACTTTATCACCCTCGTCCCCAAGAGGGATCGATCTATTAAGGTTAGAGACTTCAGGCCGATTAGTTTTGTTCCGAGTGTCTTTAGAATTATCACTAAGGTCTTGTCTATTCAACTTGGGGTTTCTCTTTCTGAGATGATTTCGGTGACACAGAGTGCTTTTGTGTAGGGGCGTCAGATCACTGATGCTGTTTTGGTCTCCAATGAGGTGGTAGATGATGCACGCCGATCTAGTTGCTGAGGGGTTGTGTTTAAGTTGGATTTTGAGAAATCCTATGATCGAGTTAGTTAGGATTTTTTAGATCGTGTGATGGATAGGAAAGGGTTTGGAGGGAGGTGGCACAGCTGGATTAGGGGTTATCCGTCTAATGCTAGCTTTTCATTCCTTCTTAATGGGGAAGCTCGTGGGTGATATACCTCCTCGCGTGGCCTTAGGCAGGGAAACCCTTTGTGCCCCTTTCGTTTCACTTTGGTTGTCGACGTCCTTGGGTGGAAGTTAGATAGGGGAGTGGAGCGGGGGTCTTTGGAGGTCTTTCGGGTGGGTCGAGATAGGGTGCTAGTCTCCCATCTCCAGTTCGCTCATGATACGATCATTTCCTCTCAGCCGACATTGACGGTTTTAAGAGGGAGCTCACGATGTTGCAGGTGTTTTGGGGTAGTGTCCGGTATGAGGATTAACATGTCTAAGTGTAGTTTGGATGGGATTAGTGTCGGGAAGGATGTCATAGAGTCTTTAGCTGCCTCAGTTGGTTTCCAGGTGCAACAGTGGCCTCTCACCTATTTGGGAGTGACCCTTGGTGGTAATCCCCGAATGATTTCCTTTTGGGAGCCGGTCACATGTCTTGAGTGGCTAAGCCTCTAGATGGTTGGAAGGTGGTGTATGTTTCTTTGAGGCGTAGAATCACCATCCTACAGTCTTGCTTAGCGAGTATCCCACTTTATTACCTCTCCCTGTTTCAGATTCCAGTTAGAGTGACTAGTAGGATTGAGAGAATGATGACAGACTTTCTTTAGTGTGGAATAGCGAAGGGTAAGAGGGATCACTTGGACAACTGGGAGCGGGTTTGCAGTCCTAAGTCGGAGGGGGTTCTCAGTTTTGGTAGGTTATTGGCCAAGAACATTTCGTTAGTAGGTAAGTGGTTGTGGCGGTTTTCCTGGTAACCAGACTCCTTATGAAACGGAGTTATCAGAAGCAAGTACGGTCTACAGCACAACGGGTGGGATGCCCATGCCGGTTCTTCTGTCTCCCACGCTTACCCTTGGAAGTTCATTTATCAGATATCATCCTCCTTCTTTCCACTGGTCAAATATAATATGGGTAATGGTAATCGGGTTCTGTTGTGGGAGGATGTGTGGAAGGGTACTCACCTCTTCTGAACCACGTATCCTTGGGTCATTCGGTTATCTACCCTTCACAAGGCGTCCGTGTCTGCTTTCTATTCAGGGGTGGGTGTACCCTTCACAGACCATAGTACGGTCTCGAACATGGACTGCAGACTCCTCTACGGTCTTATCTTGCAGGTTCTTCCTCCATCAACTTAGTCTTCCTTCACAATTTACACATATTCCACTTTCCAGTTATATTTGGAAGTCTAAGTTCCCTTTCAAGGTCCATTTTTTTTTGTGGATCTTGGTTCTCGGTAGGTTGAATACCTATGACATGGTGCAACGTAAGAGGTCTGGGTGGTCTCTTTTACCGGGTTTTTGTGTGATGTGTCGTCATGATGGGGAGGATTGTTTGCATTTGTTTCTTCTTTATGAGTTTGCCCGAGATTGCTGGAAGGTGAGAGTTCTGTGTGTCCGGCTACGGCGGGGGAATTCTTACAGCTTCGTTTTGTAACAATGAGGAGAGGTAGAGAGGGGATGTTATTATTGAGATGTGCGTGTTTCGCTCTATTGTGGTGCATATGGTTGGAGAGAAACTCGAGGGTGTTATCCGACGGTGGGAAGACCATAGATTATATTAGGGACCATGTGGTCTATTTGGGTATCCTTTGGGCTAAGGCGCCGGGGGGCTTTAAGGGTGTCCCGCTTACCTTTGTACAACACCACTAGAGATATTTTTAGCTTTATTTTGTTATGAGGATTTATTATCTTCCTTTTTGTATTCTTTCAAATTATGATTAATCAAACTTTCCCTTATCTAAAAGAAGGAGTGCAACCAAACAGATGTTTTCTCTGTAAGATTATTTTGGTTTCAAAGGTAATTAACTCTGTGTTCCTAAGTGTACAATTGGATAACAATTAATAAGAGAAGTAAGTGGAGGTGGTTTTTGCAAGTCACTTGCAAGGGTATCAATAGAACTCTTGAAATACTCAAACAACACTTTGATATGCAGAAAATAAGTGTAGACATACAAGCTATCGTGACTTAATGTGGTTTGTGTCAAAGAGCCAATAACATATTTCAGGAAAGCATATATCTGGCATTACTCATCCCTAATCAGCCTTGAGACAAATTAGTATGGATTTTATTATAAAATTATCCCGCACATAACGATGAAAGACCTAATAATGGTGGTGGTGGACATATTTTTGAGGATGACACATTTTGTTCCTTGTCACAAGATTGACGATACATATCACATCTAGGATTTATTTTACAAAGAAAATGTGTGTCCTTATGACGTTCCTTAGTCCATTGTAACGGATCATGTTACCAAGCTATTGAGTGGCTTCTAAAAGACATTGTGGTATTTGATAGTGGCAAAATTATTCTTTAGTATTTCTCATCACCCTGAAACTGACAGACAAATGGAGGTTACTAACAAAGTCCTTAGGGACATTGTTGCCTAGCTTAACGAGTAAAACAACTAGTGTTTGGGAGATGAATTTTTCTCAAGCGTAATTTGCTATAATTTATCACCTACTTATGTTAGGGGGTGCGAATCCTCATTTACCAATTGCTTGTCGTATCCCTAAAGAGTTAAACAATTTTCACATTAAAGAGAGAGTTTAAACTTTAATTTACAGAAGGTACATGATCAAGTGAGAGACAAGGTTGAGAAGACTTATAATGCTACCTACAAGGAAAAAGAAAGTAAGCATCAAAAGCAACATGAATATAAACCGGAGATATAGATTTGGCTATACTAGAGAATTGAATAGTTTTCAAGCAAAAGCTTATGTCGGTTGGATGGTCCTTTTCGAGTGCTTGAAAGAGTTTTAGATAGTTCTTATAAGATTTGATTTGCCTGCAGAGTATATTGTTTACCTACCTTCAACGTGCATGACTTATCTCCTGAACTCCATGACCAATTTGAAGAATTGAGGACAATTTGTTTTAAAAAGGGAGGGAATAGTGAGAGAGCAAGCACTAATGCAAATGAGATAAGTGCAACTAATGAGATTTTAGTTCTTGAGGATAAAAAGTTATTTCTTGATGTTTTTGATTTGAAATTCTTTAATATTCACATATTCATGTGCATGTGCTTGAGTGTACCATGGAAACTTGCGTAATCCAATGGAAAATACCTTAGTCGTGTACGTAAATTTGGGCACTAAGGTAGTAAATGAAGAAAACCATTGCAAAATTGTTAGACTATTTGGACACCGAGAAGGTTTTTATTTATTTATTTATGAATGTTTCTAAGATACTTGGACTAAATCATGTGGTATTTTAAATATTTTAAATATTTTCTACATCATTTAGGAAAGTTGAATTTTACTATTAGTTTGATTAATGTAGTAGGTTTCGTAATTGTAATAGGATACATAATTGTAATAGGTTTCTCAGTTGGAGTAGTATTATTAGTATTTCCTATTTAGAGTAGTGATATTTTCTTTTATTAGTTTAGTTCCAAGTTTTTTTGCTGAACCCAGGCCACTTGGTGAATTTAGAGCTGAAACGTTTTTGCCTATAAATATGAGCCTGACGCCCTGTTACTTGTAATCAGATATTTGAGATTAATATATTGAAACTGTCTGTTTTATTTTTTAGTGTGATGTCGTCTTTGTACGTAGTAATATTTACTTGGATTGGGTGACTTTGCCTTCAAGATTCAATGGTTGTTCTTGTTCGTTTATTACATCTTAAGTTCAATGTTCTATTTTCACCCATTGTAAACTATAACCCAAAAACTCTAAAACTTGTCCTATAGTTTTTATCCGTATAAACAAAAAAATACTAATTTTATCTTATTTCAATTCGTAAACTATTGTGTATAGAGAAATTCGATAATTATTGGATAACATATACAATTTAACCATTATTTATGGAAATGAAACTCTTTTATTTTTATTTTTTACGGGATGAACCCCTTTGCTTAAAACTATTACTTGATCGCATTACATGAAATAAGATTAATATCACTTGCTTAAAAGTTTCATGTCATTGATGGATGCATAAAAATTTGTCCTTTTGGCAAAAATAAAAAGAAAATTCAGATGCATATTTGTTATGGTGTAAAAAGAACCATCGAAAAAGAAAATCATACATCCAAATGATTAGTAAGACTAAAGCATCATTTTTAAAAATTGAATTTTCTAATTATGATTTGAAAATTTAATTTCATAAAAAGTGTGTGAATGGAAAATTATGTTTATTGCTTCTTTCTTTCAATGCATATCCATAAGCACTACTAAACTATATGTTTAACATTAAAATTGATTTGGATTCCACATAAATCTTAGGATTCAACCATGCCCTAATTTGATACAGTCTGACCTAGGGCTTTTGCTTTATATAATTTTTGAACTCTTTTGTTATTGTGTGGGGGAGGTGTGTAAAGCCGTGGCTGAGGTCGCTGGCCGGCATCAACCTCCCCCATGGCTTGGGACATTGTGACGATCGAGCTTGATGTGCATGTGAGGAGAGAGAAAAGATGGGGTTTAGGTAAGAGGGAAGGGAAGGGGTGGGGTGGGGTGGTGCGTGTCGAGGGGGAAGGTGGGGGTGCGGGGGTGGTCGTCGGGCAGGTGGAACTGGCTGGGGGCGCAAGTGAAAGAGAGAGTGTGAGTGGGTCAAGGGAGGAGATAGATTGGGGGAAGGGATGAGATGGAGGTTTCCACCATTGTATTCGTCGAAGAACACGATGGTGGACAGGGCGGAGGTGTTGGGAAGGTGGGGCGGTGTGGCAGTGGCGCTAGCGGTTGGGGTGAAGGAGGAGGGACATGGAGGGGGGTCGTTAGGTTTAATTTTTGTTCTTTATTATAAATTAAATCGTCTTATTATGAAATTACATAAAACACACATGCGCGCGGGCACATATAGACACCCAAACAATGAATTTATGTTTTTACAACAAAGAATCTATTCGTGCATAGTAATGAATGTGCAGTTACAAGATAATATGAGTTTCATAAGAAAACCAATAGATTAGAGAAATGTTTTTTTTTTTTTTTTTTTTTTTTTTTTTGTTTTTTTTTTTTTTTTTCGGCTAATCTATTATTATGATGCAATGAATGTAATTTTATGACAATATATGTGAACATTGATGATAGTGAATTTGTGGTTTGTACGGTTTTGTTTTATTGAGTATAAATGTGTACTAAGAAAGGATAGGATCTTACATTTCGATGTCTCCATGTGCCAACTGCGGCTATATCCAGCAATCACTTGGAAGACAAAATAATTGAAAGAGCTGAAGCATGAGCAACTCCATCACCCAAAATACATGACATAATGAAAATGCCTAAAAATTTGCCTGCATGACCGGAGAGGAGAATAATGTCAGCCGGATACGAGTCTCTTGTGAAGGAGAACATATTTGCATGCATTCCAGTTTTGGTACAAAAAATAGGGAAAAAACACCAAAAGTTATGGCTTCCATTTTTTCGGAAAAAACCGAGGATAATGGTTCTTCTGGCAAGGTAAATGCCAATAAAAAATGGCAAAAATCTGATCAACCATTTCCCCTATAAAGGCAATGACGAGAACAAGTAAAATGATTATCAAAAAGTGAGTCTGCTTCATACGCCTTCCTTCTGGGGTCCAACTAACTATGTAAGTGATTAATGGTCTCCAAATGAAAAATAACTTGAGGTAGTATAAAATGCCACTTAGAGGTTTCCAAAGGACTCTTCCACCACGTAACAAGGGTAGAACAACGTCAAAGACGATCATACTTGCCACCCCTCCAAAGATATCTAAGAAAATGGCAATCGAGGCGGCCATATGACCTACATAAGAATTGCTTATACCGAGATCATTAAGGTGGCTACAACAAACCATGAATCATGAGGTACCATTAAGAAAGGCCAAGGTAGTTAGTCCTCTGGGATTTATTCTAAAGTTCATAACTCTCTTGATGCACCAAAATGCTACATAACCAAACAGTACAGATATAGATAGGCCTGTAAACCCTATGATAATGGCCTTCTTTCCAACCCTTTTTAACATATCTTTGTTTGTTTGTACTCCTAACATGAAGCAATAATACGTGAAGCCCACAAATGAAAATGATTTCAAGGTGTATGTGATTGGTGGTGGGATAACCAAATCAGCGGTATCCAAATCAAGGTTTCCATATATTGCTCCAAAAACAATACCAGCCTGTATGTAAAATAAGAGGAAACAATATATAAATACTAACATTTATATTGGGATCTAATGATATTAATTGTTTAAAAGAGTTTATGAAAGTGTTTTATAATGATTAGATATTTGGAATCAAAATGGCTTTATTCCAATTACTACCCATGAATAAAGTTATGTCTACTCATCTTATTCCTTGATGAGAGCTTGGTTAAAAAAAACAATAGATTATGTAGCAAGTCTACTTGTCTTATTCTTGACCTTGAGCAAAAAGAAAATAAACAAACAAATACGAATGTCTTATTCCTCAACTTGAGATAACAATTAAAGATTTTATATACAACATAGGGTATTGCATGTGTACTCGTCAAATAGAATAAGAATTACAAAAATCAATAGCAAACATCTCCTAGACTAGAATATAGATAATTAAACTAATTAGTCTTATGCCAAAGAAAATAATATATAGAAAAAGTTGATAAGTAATACTAATATGAACTATATATACATGAAGGGTATATCTAAAATTGAAAGAATGTTGTTTCGAAAAAGAAATTAGATATCTCTAAACTATAATTTCTAAAGCAACCAAAGTTAAGAGAACAAATTGTAAAAATAAGATAACACTAGTTACTATATAAGTTGCCGAAATACTACATTATCCGAATCCTTAATCTCTTTTAAACATTCAAACAAAGTCTTCCTCTCAAAATCAATAATGAGTTATAGATCAAACTATCTTACGAATAAACTATACCCATGTTTGGGATGGAAATGGAGCGGGGCAGGGATGGATATAGGTTGATCCACCCCTATCCCCGCCTGGGTATCCTGGTTTCGCCACCCGCCCCATCCCGGACATGGGTAGAGACCTTAAGATCCATCCCCGGCCGGACGGGTAAGAGTACGGAACCACAATCAACCCACATACCCGATGGATATCCATAATCACCTTATACCCGCCTCAAATCCACCGTATACCCACCCCAAATCCACCTCAACCAAATATACCGAAACAAATAATAACAACTATAAAAAATTGTTGAATTGTTGATAAAAACTTCAAGAGAAGTCAATTAGCAAATCGATTCAAAAGATGAGGAAAAAAAAATGTTAATCGATTAAAAGTCAAACATATCAGCTTTTGAACCAAGAGATAATAACATACGTTTTTAATATTTTGAAGTAACCTTTATAGGTATATCTCATCTCACAAATTAAATTGGTTTGTATGTTCTTTATCTTCAACTTATGATATGTAACTTACTTTTGTTTTCCTTTATGAGATTTCGGAAAGTCGACAGTGCTTGTACAGAAGCAAGAATACAGAAGGGAGGAGAGAGAAAAATGGGAGCAAAATAGAGAGTGTGATATTTATTAGTGAAGATAACGAATGAGATTTCATGTACCTAGTTGCTATTGTCCATTCATGGCGGAAAGTACAGAGAGAAAATTCAGAGTTGGGTTGAGAAATAAAAAGAGAGAACGGAAAGTAGAGAGAGAAAAATCAGAGTTGCTTTGTGAGAGAGAGAGAGAGAGAGAGAGAGAGAGAGAGAGAGAGAGAGAGAGAGAGAGAGTGTGTGTGTGTGTAGGGTGTGTAGGGTGGTAAGGTTAGTTTTGAGAAATAAATGAGAAGGGAAAGAGTGGGTGTGACTGCTGACAGAGATTTTTAATTAGTAATTTTACTTTTTCAGTTTTCCTTTTTGAGTTTTACATTTACATTTAGATTATAGATTATTTTATATTTTATATAATTATGAGATGGGGCAGGTATCCAACATGGGAACAAACAAAACCACTCCGCCCCACTACCCATGACGAGTAGACGTTTTCCAAATCATCCCCGCCCCATCCCCGCTTTGCGCTCCCCCATCCATATCTTAACTGGGGCGGATGTGATGTGGTACCCACCTCACACATGTACTCGCCACACTGCCATCCCCAAACCTTGATATAAAAACCTCATCTTTTACACCCTCTGAAGCTAGTATATGTCTCTTATTACACTCTCTACTTACACTAATCGTAAAAATATTTACAAACGAAGAGAGACAATCAATATCGTCAAAGTATTATTAATACGCGCAAAACAAAATACAAACTCATTTTTCTCGGAGAAATCGTTTTGAATGGCTTTATTTTCACAATTATTTGCTACTTTGGATCATCAAGAATGACAGTTGGTTAAATTTCATAAACCTTTACACTCATCATATATTATTTTGACACAATCTAAATAATGGAAATAAAGAGCCTAGGTGAATATTTATTTTAAAAAACTATTTGCTTTTTTTTTCTTTTGTAACTAAATATAGATGAATCTAAATTAACATGTAGTATTTACTGATTTTTTAGGTCTGGTATACATAGCATTTGTTTTAAGTTCAAAATAATCAACCAACAACGAGCATCATAACAAAATAAACAAATTTTTATTGTAAACTATCACAACAAGTTACATACATGGAAACATAAGATTTTAACTATAAAAAAAAAAAGAAAGAAAGAGGTGACAGAAAACTTTAAGGAAAATTGGCTAAAAGCTTACCACAATTTGGCCAAAAAATGGCATGTGAAAAGGTTTAAGCAAGCGAGAAATCATTGTACTCACAACCAAAATTAAGGCAAGTTGAAAAATGACTGTGGATGAACGCGATCTAAAAACAGAAATGTTTTCAGACCAAATATTTTTGGTTACAGGTTCAGAAACTTCTTGACATATTAAATCTGTCGTATCCATTCTTCCTTTGGTCCACCAGTATGATGTATTACGCCCAATTGAATCCATTACTTCAATACAAAATCTCTTTCAGGTTTGAAGTTGCATCAAATCATCCCACCACCATCACCATGAACAACACCGCTAAGAATTTTGATGCAGCCAAAAAGTTGTTAGTTTTGATTGAATTGTTGTTTTTGGTGGTGTGGTAACCGAATGGCTAAAAAACGATATCAAAAATGCAGAAGGGGTGTTTTAATAAAATTATGAGGGTTTTTATGATTGCTAAATTTGGAATACATAATCGTAGCAATCATGTTTTCTCGGGACCTATACATATAAATATAGACGCCATGTAGGCAAGGCATTATTTGTATGTGTTTGACACGTAAGTTGTTTTGTGGCAAAACATTCACATGTCACTAGCAATTAATACATCATCATTCTCGACTTTAATATAGTAACTAAACATAAAATGTTTAATTATTAGCATGTTGTTTCAAACTACAAAATAAAATAACTTTGGTTACACAATTTTGAAAATTATAAAATTTACGTCATTACATCAAAACTGAAAAATACTTCAAAATGAGATTCATATGTGTTATATTTGGCTAATATTGTTTGGATTTTTTGGGGACAAGTTTGAAGTAATAAAATACTAGGATGACCATACCATTTTTGTATTATATTCATTGTCAAGTGAAAGTAAGTGTAAAAGGATGGTTTTATTTTTTGGAAAATTGGTTACCAATAATCCAAAGTTTGGGCGATCCACCGCGAATACTCCCAAGTTTGTCTTCCTCTCAGAATAATCCAAAGTCTGCACTCGTCCGCCCATAACAGTCTAAATGAGAACGGCGTTAAAACGCCGTTAACAGCCGTCTATAATTTTATTTGAGTGGCATTAATTAGTGGAATAAGTGTGTCTAACTTACTCCATAGATGTTAAAACTAAAGTTCCCAACCCAGAAACAAAACTCTTCCCTTCCTATGCCATTAACAAGATCGAGGTGTACCCCCAACCCAGAAATTAGCGTAGAAATTGGACATAATATCAATGGCTAAAGACCGGCAAGAATGATGGTTGAAACTCTACCATGTCCAGAGTTTAGACAACTCCTCACCATTCTCACTCAAAAAACCAATAGGAGAGAGAATTTCTCCGAGCACCCATCACTCAACAATGGTGAACCTCGACCAAGCCTGCCAAACTCCATACCCTCCTTGTTCACAGTTACAAAACCCTCAATTATTTTCAATATTCAAAGACATGTCCAATTTCAAAACCACCAAAAGAAAAATGACCCAAGTAAATATCAGGTGTACTCTTCAATTGTTTACCGCCTCGAAATGAACCCTGTCATTTTCTCTCTCCTCTCACCATCGTCGTCCCCACCCCTCCACACCAACGGTATGGCAGTTGCGTGTATTCAAGCTCGAGCAATCGCAGTCGTCACAATAGGAGGAGATGAAGAAGGAGAAATAGTTGAAATCTTTAGCCAAATCGCTTACAACAGCTTGGCTTAATCTCCTTTTTGAAACCCAAGATCTTGAGGTTGTGAAGCTGAAGATGAGGGTGAATCGAATAGAAGGACTGTGAAAGGAGAGACTGAGACGGTTATGTTGTTCTAAAGGCGATGGTGAAAGGGATAGAAGGAACCTCCATCCACCATTGTTGAGCTTTTATGTTAGATTGAATTGGTGTAAAAATGGAGCTGGTGATGAGTGAATGGGGTTGAAGATGAAGCAAAAACAAAAAAAAAGGAATTTGGGTTTTTTTTATCTAGGTCTGCAGCTTTTAATTTTTTTTTAAACTTAAAATGTCAAACCGTCAACAAGTATTAACGGTCGTGAATGGCATTTTAACGTAGTTCTCATTTAGACTGTTATGGGCAGACGAGTACAAACTTGGGATTATTCTGAGAGGAAGACAAACTTGGGAGTATTTGCGGCGGACCGCCCAAACTTTGGATTATTGAAAGCCAATTTTCCTTATTTATTTTATATAGAAAATGACTTAATAAAATAAAGTTGGGTCATTTTGTGCGGTGGTGACACCTAGAAACAACATAAGTAAGAGCTTGCCACATAGCCTAAGAAATCATCACCAAGTGTCACTCATTTATGAATCACTATTACTTGAGTTTGTTAAATATACTATAAAAATAAAATATCTTTAATTAGGTAACTCAAAAGTTTATAAATCTTAATTTATCAAATTTGATTTGAAAAATACTTCAATTTGAGATACATATATGTCCTACAAGATTTTGTTTGTATATACGAAAAACGTCGAAAATGTTTTTCTGTGGGGATGTGTAAGGACCCTAAAAAACCAAATATTCCATACGATCCTGATAGAAAATTTGTGTTTGTAGTAGATAAGTTCAAGGAACCGTCGGGTTAGAAAAGCATTTGAAAGACTTGAATTGAAGAAAAGTCATGAAAGGGCCCGAAATTCTGCTACTAGCGCTTTATCAAAAACGACAAACAGAAGGGACAACCGAAGGGAAGGCCTAGTAGCTCGAAAATCAAACTAGTCATGTTTTTAGAAAGACTCCCGCCCTTATAGAACAGATGAGTAAGCAAGAATGAGGGTTCAGGGGCCAAGGTACAAATTGGGAAGGTGTTAGGCACCCAACTCGCCCGTTGCAAACAACGTCCTCTACTAACTCAAGTTTGCTTAATATATCAATGTCATGATTCCCACACAAATCCGATTAACAACCCAGGTTAGACGATTAATTGGTTGATCACAAGCATCACAACATTTATTATTTACCCATATTTTGAACATGCATTTGATTGACAAGTTGAGCATTACAAAGATAGAACATGCTTTATACAAGAATTAAAGACCGTATTTAGGAAGCAATAAATACATGATTCGCATGAGATCTACATTTTGACAAATAGAAACGCAAGTAAGAAAGCAATAAAAAGTTATTTGAGCCCTCAGGAGTTTAGTACCTGAATTGTAGGCAATTTAGCAAAGATTATGAGCAAACAAGGTCTCTAGGATAGATAAGAAATAGAGAAAGAATGCCAGAACAAGAGGTTGGTTCTTGTGAACTGGTTGTCTGGTGCATACTAAGTCATTTGAACTGAAGGGTCAAGGGTTGTATTTATAGTGATACAAGATAACTACCGGCGAGCCAAAAGATAGAGGCGTGCATGTGAAATCGTGTTGAAAAGCTACGCCAGCTGGGACTGTCGACAACCGCTAGTGGCTGTCGCTAGGCAAGCGGCAGCCCGTCGTGGCTACAGCGGTAGCCGTTTGAAGCTATCGCTTGGCAACCGTGCTCAGCTGTAGCCACAGCTATTAGCGGCTACTGTAAAGGATAAGGTATCCTTTATGGAGCCAGCTAGTAAGATAGAATTATGTATTTGGTCAATTTTGAGACTGTATTTTTCGGAGGAAAACGTAAAATTTTACCCATGAGTGGTGATAAGATGAATTTGCCCCTAAGGGCAGGAGAAGACGAATTTGCCCTCGGATTCAAAATGGGGCTTAAGAAGTATCGTTGGAATGCTCTTGAAAGGGGCTATTGAATGGAAAGGAGATGAAAGGGCTATTTCAGAGACCTTGAGACCTTATTTACCTATCTAAGCCAAAAAGCAAACAGGTATATATAAAGTTGCTCATTCATCACCGGGCTTTTGCAGAGTAGATTGGCGATACTTTTTAGGCGTCTACAGAAGCCCCCACTTCGATCGATTTTGAGTAAAGCGACGATCAAAGTATTCTGAAAGCGACATGCTTGATGCTGACGTGCAATCAGTGTGTGAGTGTGTACAATATGAATGGAAATTAGGGAAACCTTAACGCGCTTGATGGATGCTAAGATTTCAACTCTGTGAACACAAGAAAAATAAAGGTAATGGTTAGCCGTGACAAACGCTCGCGGCGGGCAATTGATGATTGCAGGGGACCTGTATTCTTAGCAAAATAAAAAGGTTAGCGAGACAACGCAACAACGAGTTTTGTGCGTGATGGACTATATATGGAAAATAATGAAGGATTTTTTAAATACTAACATGAACAAACACACATAATAGAAATTCAAATAACCTAGAAACATGCGAATACTGGAATCAAATATCTAATTCGATTCCAACCGCACTCCTTTCGTCGCTGGTTGGCAGAATAGTGGTTGTGATTGGAACAACACGTCAAGCATCGTGTCTCAACTGGTATCCACACACACAGTCTCGGATCTCCGCAACTATATTCTAGTACCAAACTCAAACAGCAACTTATGTTCTCTCTTGCCTCACTTTGATGGCACTCAATTAGGATTTCGTGATTACTGATTGATCACACATGAAACCCTAATTAGTTATATGCTTTGTATATATAGCGAGACGTAGAGGGCTGGTCAGGTTATGCGCATCATGGGCCTAATCCGAATTAAGCCCTCTTAATTAAAACGAGACTGCTAAGTGTGCGACCCTGCTCTGGTTCACTTAATGTGGCAGTAAGACCAAGCACTTTTGGGCCCACAAATCGTAATTGGTCTCTAGCAATACATTACGATACCCGTATTAAGTAAAGATCGATTCCCAATATCTAACAAATAATACAACTATTAATTCTTATAATGATTAGTTCATAGGGCAGATCTAACAATCTCCCACTTGCAATATAACTAATCATACTTTTATCCCTTTGTCAAGTGATATCTAAACTGAACATAAGGAAGGAGTTGTGTCATCCCTATATAGATCAATCATGACTTTCCCAATCTCGCAGTTAAACTGTTTCAACAAACGATTAACTTTCAATCCCTTTGAGCACGGCCATGCATTTCATATTTTGAACTCACAGAGTGGCCCATAGATATCATACTCTCGTTATATGAAAGTGACAAATCCCATCTTGTTCACTCACAATCCTCCACATGACTTGTAATACATCAATCAATTACCTTTATAGTCATCCAATTAACGATTGACGTTTGATAATATCAAGATATGCTAAACATCATGTAGGAAACCATCGTGAACTCAAGTTAAAAATCAAATTAAAAGTTGCATATCAAAAATATTGATGACACTTTTATAGAAATCCTCTCAATGTTTTTTTTTTTGAGTTGGGTCGGTCCAATACAATGTTCTCTAACATTTATCCATGTGATGAATTTTATATCTCATAATTATGATCTGTGAAACTTGGTCTTCAATCAATCCACATGATAGTCTCAATTGTCATCAAATTCCCACAAATAATGATAACTGACCACAGACAATTTTAGAATAATTATATTTAAATAAACATTTATCCGTGTATCAATTTTTATATCTCATAATTATGACATGTGAAACTTGTTCATCAATCAATCCACATGATAGTCTCAATTGTACGTAATCACATTCCTACAGTTAAAGCTGCAACTCTTGCTTCGTTGCCCACTCGTAGGTCCACTTCATGCTTTGCTCGCGTCCTACTCCTTTTGAATCCCTGCACATTTGCACAAATGTGAGAACCAGATATGCTATCTAATACCCATGAAGTAGAAGTAGTAATACTAACTTCAATAACATAAATACCTGAAGCAGAGTGCTCGCTTCCCTTATTCTTCCTTAGATCTTCCAGAAAATTCTTACATTTTCTTTTCCAATGACCAAGGTCATTGTAGTAGAAACAGACAGATTCTGCAACAGGACTAGGCTTGGATGGGGTTAAGGTTAGGGTTTTAAATTTAGCACCCAAGTTCTTAACTTGGGCTTTACCCTTACCCTTCCCTTGCACACGTTGAACATGTTTTCCCTTCCCTAAGTTCTTGAAACCCCTACCTTGTTGACATCAGAACATCAGTTGGCTTTCTAGTGTTCTGTTCAGCAGTATTTAGCATCCAATGCAGCTCAGTCAATGACATGTTCAAGTTATGCATGTTGTAATTCATGATAAACTGATCATAGCATGAAGGTCGAGACTGTAGTATGATATCAGTGGCCAACTCTTGGCCATAGGGAAAGCCCAACCTCTCCAAGTATCCAATCATTTTAATCACCCGAGGGCTCCCGGGATTTCTCTCAGCTAGCTTGCATTCATGCAATGATTTAGAGGTCTTACACCTCTCAATACGAGCTTGCTCTTGAAACAAATTTCGTAGATTCTCAATCATGTCAAGTGCCCCAATGTTCTCAAACTGCTTGTGAAGGTCTGAGATCATGTTAGCAAGTATAAGGCAAGCAACATCAAGGGCATCATCCCTATATTTTCGATACGCCGTAACATCAGCTCTGGGAGCTCCAACAGCAGGCTAAGCAAGTACAAGATTTTCAAGGACATACTCCTTTCTTTCTTGCTTGAGAACAATTTTCAAGTTTATGTGCCAGTCTAGGAAGTTATTCCCGTTCAACTTTTCCTTCTCAAGGACAGATCGCAGTGAAATTCGCTGTTGTTTGGGTTTGCCATCTACAATAAACATATGCAAAGTTTTAGTGTCCTGTTCATTAAATATTAATTCCACTATATCCTTATTAAATGATATGTCCTTTTAAAGATATAGGACGATAGTGGGCCAAGATCCATATTTCACAAAGTCATAAGTAAGCTTTGGCTTATCACCTAAAATATTGCTATTTAGGTAAGCAACTCTTGCTAATTATATCTCATATAAATCTTGGTTTGTTCGGTGACATCTCATGTCCTGGCTCCCAACATTACGCCTCAATGCCCAAAACCGTTTTGATATCCTTGTTAAGTTAACAAACTTCAAACCTAAGGATGTCACCATCATCCATCCTACCTTACTTAAATAGTTAAAGGGTACTCTACTTTGATAGACCCACCCTTCAATGATTTAGGTTTTGATAGGTGTCTGAATTGGGTGCTATATTTATACTTAAATTGTTAAGGGACTATTAGAATATGTTAAACTAAACATGCTCATAACATAATCAAAATAAAGAAAGCATAAATAAATATGAGATAGTATGGCCCCTAAATTAAAATTTTCAGCACTTGTAGTAATTCGACCATCTTCATGGTCTCCATTCTTCATGCTACACGAACTCTTCATGGACTAAAACAAAGAATACTAGTATACTATTATGCTAAAATTAAACTAAAATTACATACCAAAAAAGAAAGACGACGCGCAGGCCGTGGCACAAAACTACAACGACAAGCAGGTTGTATTGATTAAAAAACATATGAGCCATACTATTCACTTTAATTACCTGCAATAATCTCGTGACATACATAATATGAAATTCATTCAATAAACATGTAGAACAAAAAACACGTAACGTATAACTATTCGGGGTCCACGGGGCAGCGCCCCTAGCGGCGGTCTCGCATTAAACTGCACACTTTAGATTAATCATATTAATCTGCCCTTATATCTGATCATATCAGATTTAACGAATTATAGATTACCCAAATCGTCGCGACGCATTAATCTAATTAATATTGCGTGAGTTAATCATAATCACATATTGCATGCTCTTAATTAATTAGGCGAGTTAATTAAACATGCTCAGATTCGTGATAAATAAAAGCGAATAACAATAGTTTGTATTCAAGAGGCATAAACCCTAATCATGATTCTACCCAAATTACATATTCAACATGCTCAAATTTATATAACACATAATCAAGTATTATGGCATAATCACATCACGTACATCTCATGAAGATAAGCAAATTTACTATGTAAATCTAATATACTTTATAAATTCGATCTCAATAAATCGCAAAAAGGCTCTGATGCCACTGAAGGAACTCGGATCGCACAGTGAAAATAAAATAATACATAATAAGATCCGAGATCCAGGATCCTTGCGTTATTGAGACCAAATTAAAACTGTAAATAAATACCCCTTGTAGTGTAGAATGATTGATAACGTTCCAGATTCAACGCCTCTACTGGTATCCACACAAACAAATTGAATCTCCCTGTACCAGTGTACTAGCACCCAAAACCCTAGTCAGAAGTTCTCTCTCTCACTATCACATTTTTAGGAGTGCTTTCAATAAAATGAAACAATTGTCTGACTCAGTAAAACATGATTTCTTATTATAATAGAGAAACTCTAACTGAGCTAATAACGTGAATTAGATTCTCGGAAAATTGGCCTAATTAAAACGCTAATCTAATTAGTGTTTTAATAACCCAAGTCTGACTTTGCTGACCTAGTATGTTCTTATGTGCGACCCTGTAGGCTCACTTAACATTAGTAGCGGGCTAAAATATTTTATAAGCCCACAGATCATAAGAGGCCTCTAGTAATGCATTATGACCACCTAAGTTAAATGAGAGTCGGAAGCCCGACACAACTTGGTTATAGAGCATATCTAATAGTGCCATAATCCTCGATTGGAGGAGTTTTGTCATTATTTGGGATTTGTGGAGGATCCCTTGGTGGTACGACAGGGGTAGTATTTTATAGAGAATCTCTATTTTGGAGATGGGGAGTTTGGTAGTGTCCGACTACCTCTAAGTGGAGAGAGTCAAGCTTAATTGTTGGGATTTGATGTCCAATTGGCACAACCAAATGAGAGGAGGCATCATTCATGTCGTCATTTGATATAGCAAAGACTGGTCCTAGAGGATTTGTGTTGTTACTCGGTGTAGAAACATTTTTTGGCTTGGGAATGATCTCACAATCAAATAGTTCTTGGATCTTATTTTTGAGAGTCCAACACCGCTCAGTGTCATGCCCTTTTCCTCTATGGAATTTGCAATATAAATTGGGATTCATGTCAGGTTTCTCTTTTATACCCCAGGATTCGGAGTAGGACCTACAAGATGAAGGTGATTGTTCTTGTCAAGCTTTTCCAAATGCTTTGGCATAGGTCATACCCAATGGGGTGTATTTCCTCTGAGGCTGGTCATAAGCTGCATTGGCTTCGTTCACTTTGTTGGAAGAGTTACCCGTGTTGGGATTCTTCTTGTAGTTTGAGTTATAAGTGCCTTTATTGAAGAAGTCTTTGTTCTTCTCCTTTTTGAGTCCTTGATCTCCTCTATGAGCAATCCTACGCTATTGAGTTGCGTGTAAGAAGTGATTGCTTGGTATTTGAGAGAGTTCAAGTAAGGAGATTGAAGATTCTTGATGAGTTTCTAAATTTGTTCTTCCTCGGATGGACGGCCGAGCATTTTGGCGACCTTAGTTCTCCACTTCTTGAAAAAGTTGGTGAAGCTTCCATTTTCACCTTACTTTGTGGCTTCTAGATCTCTCATAGTAGTTGGTCGAATGACATTGTTGGCGTATCTAGTGAGGAACAAACTAGACGCCTTGTTGCAATCATGAACTTGATTGGGCTCGAGCTTGAAAAACAATGCCTTAACAATGGGGTCCAAGGTTTCTGAGAATAGGTGGACATAGAGATCGAGATCGACACCTCTAAAGCCCATTGCGGTGGTGAAAGCCCTTATGTGAGCTTTTGGATCAGCGGTTCCTTTAAAGATGGGGATTGCAAACATAGAGAACTTAGATGGGAGTTTCCCCTTGGCATGAGAGGAGTATCCTTCAAAATTGATCATGTAGTCACTTCTGATCTTGTTTTGAGTTAAGGCCAACTCAAGATTCTTGATTTATGCACTTAGCTCTTCCACCTTGTCATGTTGAGGTGGGAATCGTCATTATTGAAAGGGTCGGCCTCTTTATAATTACAAGAAAATCTATTTATAGAAACAAGGTTTTTGCAACGACATGAAAAAGTCGTTGCTAAAAATATTTATGTCAACGACAAAAAATTGTCGTTGCAAGAGGTTGTTGCAATTAATATGAATTTCATTTTCCTCCACCCAAAATTGTGGCGGGATAAATTAAAATTTTAGGAGTGATCATTCGTAATAATACTAGTCGTTGCAATAAATAGTTACTATATTTTGCAATGACAGTGGTCGTTGCGAAATATAAGACGTATTTTTTGCAACAACGTGCGTCGTTGCCGAACCCTTCTCCCACATATGGCAACATCTATCATCGTTGCGAAAAATAAAAGAAACTTAAATTAAAATTTTGTAACTTACGCGGTAACCCGGTATATTCCTCGGCCTTTCGTAAGTCGCAGTTTTCCACCTCTAGATAATTCCAACCACACACACTACATACACACACTCTCTCTCTCTCTCTCCCTCTCTCTCCCATTCTCTCCTTTCAACACCCAGAATTCATACAAATTCTTGCCTGATCTCATGATTAAGAATAACCCTAATCTTATCATGGGTGATATTAAGTGTACAAATAGAAGAGAAAAAACGAGAGAGAAAAGAAGAGAAATGAGAAAAAGAGTAGGAATATCCAACTCCTGAGATCATGATTTAACCATTGAGAATTCAATCCACTCTAATCGCAAAATCAATCATCAAAATTAATCAAAATCATCTTAATCTCATCCCATATGGAGCTCTCTCGATCCTTTACTAATGGCATTCTAATTCTCATCCTCCGAGTCTCCCCTTTCTCTTTCCTAGCCTATCCTCAATAACGAGTATGGAGTCAATCTATTCAGTTTCGGTGACATTTCTTTCCAACCTCAGAGGCGTCTCAACACACGATTCAGTGTAGTCTACTCATAAATCGCGAAGCAGATAGGGTTGTGGGCTACAGCGATAATCGATTCTTGTACTAGGTAACTTTTTTTCCCCAACAAAACCCTAAAAACTTATGAGTATCAATTCTCTATTCAAGTTGAGACTTGAGTAGAATCTTGAATTTTAGTTTAGTAACTTATAGTTAGGGTTTATGTAATTGCAAATTATCTGAGATTTTATTAGCCATAGTGATTTCACGGATAATTTTGCTAACTTGTGAATTACTTATAGAAATTTAGTTGAAATTTGGGTTTTACTGAATTAGAAACACCAAAAATTTGTTTGTTGTAGTCAGATATTGCTTGTAATTTATTGAATTTGGGGTTTTGTCAAGTAGTAATTAACTTTTTTAATGGGTATTAGTGTTCTGGTGGAGGGGTGTCATTGTATTGTTGTTTTAGCATAGTAGACCTATTGGGTTTGAGAGCTGGGTGGAGAAATTGAGCACGTTCTATTGATGTTCATCTTCTTCAACATATTCCTTTCATTTGTACACTCTTCAATTAGCAGTTCTGAAATTTGGCGAATACCTAATGTTTTTGATGTAATTACCTCAGTTTTGGTTGAATTTTTCCCTCTAATGATTCTTGTAAGCATGGTACAATTTGTTATTGGATTATACATAGTTCGAATAGTAGCCATGAAAATCAAATGAAAGTCTGGTCGTATTAAATTTGCAGACATGATTTTATATGCCTTTTAATGATGAAAATTGCCTACACATTTTGAGGTGCAAAAGTACAGTTACTTCCCATTATTTTTGACATGAAAAATAAGTGACCATGAGGGTAAAATATCTTCCTTCAAACCCGACTGCGTACAAAGGCGTCTGTTAAGTCCAAATGAGTATAAATGTGTTATTGACTATGTGTTCGATGAAATGTGAGTAGTACTTTTGGGTAATAATATACTTGATGCAGAAAGGTTTGAATAGGATTGAAAGGGTTGAAAGTACAAAACAGTCATAAAGAGTGATGTCTGCATTTTCATTTCTAAAATTTGTAATTGGTGTATTGGTAACTTTAAAGCTTCTGGGTGTAAATTAGTTAATTGAAGTCGGATTTAGCACAAATTTGCTGGAAAAAGTGACTCTCGGTCTGCTTTTGGCAAAAACATAGACAAGTGTTGATCTTGGGTTTGTATCTGTTCAAGGTTGTATCTGTTACAAAATCACAAGAATATGTAATTTACTGATGTTCTTTTCTATGATGCTTGCTTGGTGCTACTGCATGCAGATTTTTTCGGTTATTTCCTTCCGTTTGATTTGTTATGCTGATCCCAAGATGTTGGTTTTTGCTCCCACTTCAATGGGTGGCTAGTTAGCCTTGCTTCCTCAAAACTCTTTATTGTTTAGTTTAATTCTCACTGAGCTTGTTTCCTTGCTTTGGCTCCCTTTAGTTTCGTTGTGGTTGTGGAAGGATCACTGGGATGTTTATTCATTAGTGGTGTTATAAATAGCAACGAAAGCCGAAAATCATGGTAAGCAGTTAAGCACCTCATTACACCGCCTATTTTGTGGGTTTTGTGTTGATTTGAGCTTGATCGTGACTGCTTCTAATTTTGAACCATAATTCAGATTCTCCAATAACCTATAAGGAGTCCCCATGAGTATAAGGGGTGTTTTCAATGTGCCAAAAGCCTTGAGAACTCCACAAAGCACACATGAGCAGGACTAGAAACTAGGATCAAAGGTAAATTGAGCGACTTGCAAAGAAATATGTTTTATATTAATTTATAGTGTAGCTGCATAGATAATATCTTACTAAATGCATGCTCATGTTGGAAATTGATTTTATGTTCCACAGGCTAGGAGAGGCAGAAACAAATTAGGAAGCTACATTCGATTGATGACTTTATCTCAGTAGGCTTTGTAAGTTCAGAACAGCGTTTGACTCTCTCCTTTATTTCTTTAGCTCCTAGTGAATTGCTGACTTTATCTCAGCAGGCGCTTTGTAAGTTCTGTTTTTTCTTAGGGGGCAAAATTGTTTTAGCATGATTGGTGATTTTATTCATTGTAAGGTAGTTGAATAGCTGTCTCTGAACTGTTTTAGCATGATTTTTGCAGGTAAAAAAACCTTGACGGACAATAAAAATCAGTGCACCATGTAGGGATTTAAAGTAATCTAGCTAGGATGACTTTTAAAACAGTACTTTGGGTGGTAAGTTCCAGAATCCAGATGTTTGTGAGCTGATTTTGTGTACTTTTGTTGTTGTCTTGATTACTCAAATCTGGTTAGGTGCATACTTGTGCAGTGAAGGAACTCAAGAACCAGTATTGACATCCTTGAGTTCCGACCTGAGTTCGCCACTTTTGTTGTTCACTACTTATGTTATGTTCTGAACTTTTAAGTGTTCAAGCATTAGTTTGAGTTTTGACTTATTTTTTTTATGGCTAGTCAGTTTGACTTTTTATATGGTAGGTCAGGCTTGATTAACAAAGTAGCAAGTGTAATGAGAGGATTAAGCGTCTAGATCGATTTCTCCCTGAAAGCTGAAACAGATGCTAGAATTGCCTAAGAACTAATGATTGCTGAATCTGAAGCACTTTCTTGGGATTTAGCTATTGTTTTAAGTAGCTGCTGGTTTCAGATTGTTTACATGCATTCTCAGCATGCTCTTTGATTTACAGCAATTGAGCTTGGACTTGTATGCGCTAAAATGTTCCATTTCTTATGTTCATAAGCTTTTTTCAAGTTTTGAATTCAGATCTCAGTATTAGGTGTTCATGAGCTTAAAGCTTATGTTGATGAGATTACCTTGTAATGATGATTAAAGCTATATTTGCTTACTGGAATGCTGTAAATGCAAAAGAAAATCAGATTACCACTTGGAAACTAAAGCAAGCTCGATATAAGCAATATTTATGCACTTCAAACTACAATGCTCAAATGTTTAACATCTGTTTAGAGAGTTTAGTGTTATATTCAATCGACTTGACCCTTGTAATGATGAGTAAAGCTATATTAGCTTACTGAAAAACTGTATATGCATATGGCTAATCATCGATTGTTGTTGCAGGCTTTTAGCGCAAAGACGTCCTAGAAGCTCGGAGATGGCAAAGTGGAGCTCCCCAATCGACTATTAGGAGTTTTTGACTTGGTCGTCTCAAATGTAATTTTTTGGACATGGATTTTTTTTTCTTGGAAAGTAAGGAGATTATATTACTTCCAAATAGGATAAGCGTGAGAGTACAAGGTAGTTAAAACTGCACCCTAAAAACACGTACAACTCGCCTACCATCTGTTCAAGTTCAGTAGTCAACATGAATACTGAAAAAAACACAGAGAGTTACATCACACAAAAAAACACAACTGCTCAAAAACACATAAGAGACTCATGGTAAATAGTTTAACCACTGTGAGAAGTAATCCCTGGTCTTCTTCTTGTTGTCCGCAGCACTTCTTGCATATATGGCATACACAAGTTGTCTGGCAGTGCTTGGAATGTCATGTGTTCTCCCCTGGAACAGCCTGCCATTTCTTTCTCTCCACACAGAATATACTACAGCTGAGAAAACTGCAGCATATGCACGAGCACTAGCCTGTCTTCCTTTTGCAACAAAGCAGGCCTGGGTGATCAGATCCTCCCAACTGGATGCAGTTAGAGGTAAGTGCAGCCAGTTTAGCATTTTGCTCCACAACTGGTTAGTGAAACCGCAGTCAAAGAATAGGTGAGAAATGCTTTCCTCTTCCTTCTTGCACAGGAGACACATATGCTGGGTCCTTGAATACCAATTTTCCGAAGATTTTGCCAAGTAGGCAGTCTATTTAAAACACACAACCATAGAATGAATTTTCACTTAGGGAAGGAAAGTGAGCACCAAACAAGAGGAGACCAAACTTTTTTCTCAACAGCAGGAAGCATAGATTTGTAAACAACCCCCATTTTATACTTAGTAGCACTCTGACTCAAGACGCTTGCAGCAAGATCATGTATAAGCTCAAAAATCTTCTGAACTAGCCAAGATGCCTGAGCAGGTTGAGGAATAAACCAGAAGGATCTCTGTTTCATATAATATGCATTTATCCATCGAACCCACAGCTTCTCCTTATGGTGCTGAACATCCCATAAAAGCTTCCCTAGAGCTGCCTTGTTCCAGAGTGTCAAGTTAAACACTCCAAGGCCACCTCTGCTAGCAGGTGTACACACAGCACTCAAGGCCACAAGAGCCCTACTACTAGGATCTGCAGACCTTGTCCACAAAAATCTCTTGCACAATTGCTCTATCTTGTGGATAACAGATGCATGAATATTGAAGAATTGTACCAGTAGCTAATATTCATTGCAAACAATACAGATTTAATTAGTTGCAGTCTTCCAGCATAAGATAGAAACTTTGTAGTCCAAGATTGAATTCTGCTTGTGATCTTTTGAATGAGAGGGTCATAATATGTGGCTTGCAACCTCTTGGAAGTGAGAGGGATACCCAAGGATCTAAAAGGAAGCTCTCCTGCCTGCATCCCCAACAGATTGAGGATCTCATCTTGAACTCTCTCATCAACTCCGCCAAAGTAAACCTCAGATTTATTATTGTTTGCAGACAAACCAGAACACTCAGAAAATAGCTGAAATTGCTTGAAAAGGAGATGTACAGACTCAGTGTCTCCTCTAGAGAAAAGCAAGAGATCATCTGCAAAGATGCTATGTACAAGTTCAAATTTTTTTACATCTAGGGTGAAATTCGAACCCATGCTGATTTCTCAAATCTTTCAGGCACCTAGATAAATACTCCATAGCTAGCACAAAAAGGTAGGGAGAGATAGGATCTCCTTGCCTTAGACCTCTCTTAGCATTGAAAGGTTGCATAGGTACACCATTAAACAGCAGAGAATAACTAACAGTACAGATGCACATTTTAATCCAATTCACAAATTTAATAGGGAAGTGAAGCCCAAGAAGAACTTGTTCAAGGAAGCACCATTCCACGGAATCATACGCTTTCCTCCAATCAACCTTCAAAATGCATCTAGGAGAAAATACCCTTCCTCCCATAAAATTTAATCAACTCATGTGCAAGGATAATGTTGTCTCCAATGAATCTGTTCTTAATAAATGCAGACTGTTCCTGGCTAACCAGACTATCCAATACACTACACAACCTATTAGCCAATGCTTTAGATAATATTTTGTATGAAATGTTGCAGCATGCAATAGGACGAAAGTCACTCACCAAAAGAGGATTTTCCTTCTTAGGAACCAAAGTAACATATGCGCAATTAATAGCCTTGAGTAACTTTCCAGAGTGAAAAGTACTTTGAATAGCTTGAATTATTTCCTGACCAACAATATGCCAAGATACCTTGTAGAATTTTGCAGTGAACCCATCCGGTCTAGGTGCTTTGTCACCATCCATTCCCCCCAGAGCTTCTGATCAGAGCCCATGAGGTTTTGGAAGAACTGCTGAAATTCATGTTGAATACCCTATGAGTCAGTGAGGCGCATTCCCTGGGCATTATGTATAGAAATAATCTTATTGATAGCTCTCCTGGATTTAACACAAGCATGAAAATAGCTTGTCTTAGAGTCCCCAGTTTGCATCCAATTAATTCTTGATTTCTGTTTCAAGAAATTCTCCTCAATATTCAACAGATGCTCATATTTTTCACTCGCAATCTTCTCCTTTTTTATCAGATAAGGATCAAAGACATTACTTTGCAAAGCAACCTAAATCAGTTCCAACTGACTTCTTGCATCATTGACCCTGGCTTCCATATTGCTGCAATACAAATCAGATTTCTTCAAGTAGTTTCTAAGGTTTTTATGCTTTTGGATCACCTTATACATAAGGGACCCAGTCCCCTCAAACTGACATCCTTCCTTCACAATAGACTCAAAAGACTCATTTTGAATCCAGGCATTGAAAAATCTAAATGGTTTCTTCCCAGATTTATCATCATGCTTCAGGTGAATAATACCAGGGGAGTGGTGAGAGATAGAAGGGACCAAGAATTCAACTTCAACAGCAGGAAAAACAGAAAACCAATCACCATTCCCAAGAACACGATACAGTCTGCTATAAACCCTATCAGTCTCATTTTGTTTATTGCTCCAAGTGAATTCAGAGCCAGTGCTTCTAATATCCTCCAGTCCCATACTAGAACATAATAGTTGCAATTCATCATTCCCAGAGCATCTATTCTTTCATTCACATGCAGAGTGGAATTATAATCTCCCCCAAGAATCCAGGGAATATTAATAGAGTTCCCCAACTGAATGATATCCGGCAGCAACTCTCTCTAGCAATACTACAATTTTTTGCATACACAACAGTAACATAAAAGGTTTCACCAGATGAAAGACTCAGCTTAAAGTGAATGAATTGATCAGTTACTTTCTCAATAACAATACTTAACATAGAGGGATCCCACAAAAGCATAATTCTACCGTTACTAGCATGGTCATGGTTACAGAAGAAAGACTAGGAGATAGGTAAGTCAGCAACAACCTTACTCACTTTTGCAATTTTCACTCTGGTTTCAATTAAAGTAGCAAAAGAGATACTATGCTTGAGAATGAATTTTCTAACCTGTTTTTGCTTTTGGGGTTATTAAGTCCCTTCACATTCCAGAAGAGCATCTTCATTGGGAATAAGAAGGGTCTGAAGACCTATTCACAGGAGCCTCCTTATCCTTATGTCTTCCACTAAGTAGAGTCGCACCTACACTGCTTCCAAAGTTGATGACAGGTTCTTGTAGCACTACAAAGATGCTCTGGCTGTCACTGATCATAGGCATTGAGTCAGTGTCCTGAACTTGAAGAACAACAAAAGAATTACCCTGAAGAATTGAAGGTTGTTCCTGGTTCAATAGAGGTTGCATTGTATCCCATCTCAGTTCCTCAACTGACCTAGAGATATCAATCAGTTGGAAATGCTCTGTCTCATTACTTTTGGACATGGATTGTGATATCTTGTATGTACTTTTTATATTACGTTACACTTATAATATTAGAATTCTTTTTTGAACTTTTATTATGGAGCATAAAGGTTAAACCTAAAGTTGTGCATACGGAATTTGTTTTTTAAATATATAAAATATTTAAAGCAACGACAATTTCTTGTTGCAAAATACAATGAGCAATGTCACACACAATGCTTTTTATTGTTGCAAAAAAAAAAAACAAAAAAAAGGGTTATCTTTTGCATGTCTATCTTGTTAATGAATAAAGTCAAGTATTGCAACGACATGTGTATAGTCGTTGCAAAAAATGCATTTATTGCAACAACTGAAGTTGTTGCGTTATTCTTTTGTAACACCATGACACGCTGCGACCATGCAACGAAAAAAGTTGCTGCGAAAATATTTTTTGCAACGACTTTTAATTTTCGCAACGATATTCGTTGTTGCTAAAAATAGGTTAATTAATCTTATTTTCGATCAATGTTATTCGGTTACTCATGCCTCACACGAATAAGGACCTATATATATATATATATATATATATATATATATATATATATATATATATATATATATATATATAAGCTGAAAAGAACAAAGCCTAAGTGCACATGGGTTGCCAAAAAGTTTTGAGGACTTGCCAAAAAGCCTAAATTTCGAGGAGGACTTGCCAAAAAGTTGATCAGTTTCAATTGTGAGTGTTGCATTGGTGTAATCGGAGTCACCACTTAAATTAAAAGAAATTAATAAAACTTGTTTTGTCTTTTTCGAAGAGAAATTGCTTTAATGAAAACTACCCCCTCCAATTCCATATGGAAAAGACTTGACGCTCAAGGATGAAGGATGAGTTACGAAATAGGATTCAAAGGTAATGTTGCGACTTGCGAGAGATAAATGATTAGGAAGGGTTCACGTTTCTCATGTAGCAACTGGATTATACTAGTACTTTGACATTAAATAAATTAGATTCTTAATGATAAAAAAAAAAAAAAAAAAAAAAAAAAATTCATGCATGCAATTCATGTTAAGGTGATTCAAGCACAATTATTGAACCCAAAACGTGAGCGCTTTATTTAACATGAAAAAAATTCATGCAAATCTATGAAAACAATAATATCGCGTTCATTGAAAACCAAATTAACTAAAATGAAGGTTAATATTAGGATACATTAAGAGATCAAGCAAAATTGATGAACAAAAAAAAAAGTTTAATTTTTATGAACTAAAGACAAAAAAGAATATTCATCAGCAAATACCGCATAGCACCATCATACGATCCTCATTTGATATTGGTACCAGAATAAGCTCACAAAGCGGCCTATCAGCCACCCAAAAATCTGATTTTCAACTTGATTTTCCGTCTTTTTTAAACTATGTGCCAAGAAGAAATGAATAGCAGATTTTGAAACGAAAAGAGTATAGTACATAATATTTATTTGTATAAAAAGAGGATATATAACAACTCCTCCACTATTGCTCCTTTCTCAAAGCCACCCCGTAGACTTCAAAGTCAGTGTGCTTAAAGAGTAAAGACTACTAAATTTTTAAATCTTTTGCACCAAAAAAAAACTAAATTTTTAAATCTAATTGCACCAAAAAAAAAAAATTAATCTAATTCCAATCACCTCTCTCTCAATATCACCCTTCAAAGTCCAATCCAATGACATAGTATTCCCATCCATTTCATTGCCCACCCAACCCAAAACCCAAAAAAAAGAAAAGAAATGTCTCAATATTATTTCCTCCAAATCATCATCATCATCATCCCTCTCTCTCTCCTTCTCACCTAACCCCAACATCCCAATCACAACAACAACAACAACAACAACAACAACAACAACAACAACCACCACCCCAATTCATCTACAATGATTTCAGCAACACTGGAACCACTACCACCTTACAAAACTCAGCCAAATTTATTACTACCCATTACCATAACAAAATCATCCAACTCACAAACACCACCAACCGTGTCATGGGACACGCCTTCTACACCAACCGTGTTAAGTTCAAGCCTACAGGACCAACAAGCTCAGTCTCTTCCTTCTCCACGGCCTTCACCTTTGGCACGGTCCCAGAGTTTCAAACGAAACTCGGGGGCCATGGTATGGCCTTTGTCATCGCCCCCTCTATCGACGGTCTTACAAAGGCTCTTCCTAGTCAGTACATCGGTTTATTCAACGCAAGAGACATTGGTAACACTACCAACCATGTCTTTGCTGTCGAATTCGACACGGTCCAGGACTTTGAGTTTAGTGACATCAATGACAATCATGTAGGGATTGATCTGAATAGCCTTACCTCAAATGTATCCGTTCCTACTGCGTACTTCCTCGAGAACTCGGCACGGGTGAACGTAACGCTTAAGGATGGAAAACCATTTCAAGCATGGGTTAATTATGACTCAAAAACCAATCTTATTAATGTCACAATTTCCCCCTTTTCGACAAAGCCAAAAATTCCTTTAATCTCTTATAAGTATGATCTATCTGAGATTCTTAACGAGTATATGTATATCGGGTTCGCTGGTTCAACTGGTTTGCTTTCAAGCTCACATTATGTGCTCGGTTGGAGTTTTAACATGAGTGGACCGGCAATGTCTATATCTTCTATGCCAGCTCTACCAATATACCCGGTTCAGTTAAGTAAAAGTAAAGCTAAGTTGGTTATTGGTTTGTCAGTTTCGTTGACCACTTTCCTTATTTTGGTTCTTTTTGGGGCGGCTTATCTGGTGAAGAAAAAAAGGGATGCTGATGTCATTGAGGATTGGGAACATACTATTGGTCCACATAGGTATACTTATCAAGAGCTTAAGCAAGCTACTAAGGGGTTTAAGGAAAAGGAGTTGCTCGGTCGAGGTGGATTTGGGCGTGTTTATAAGGGGACATTGATGAAGTGTAACACCCAAATGGCGGTTAAGCGGATTAGTCATGAATCTAAACAAGGGTTGAAGGAATTTGTGGCCGAGATTGCGAGTATAGGGCGTCTCCGCCACCGGAATTTGGTTCAGTTGTTGGGATGGTGTCGTAGGAGGGAGGATTTGTTGCTTGTGTATGATTATATATATGCCTTATGGCAGTCTAGAGAAGTACTTGTTTGACCAAAGTGGTTATGATGATTTGGTGCTTAGTTGGGAACAAAGGTTTAAGATTATAAAAGGTGTTGCACATGGGTTGTTGTATTTACATGAAGGATGGGAAAAAGTTGTGATTCATAGGGATATTAAAGCAAGTAATGTGTTACTAGATGCTGATTTTGATGGGCGGCTCGGCGATTTTGGGCTGGCTCGACTGCATGACCGTGGGGCGGATATTTGAACAACTCGGGTTGTGGGTACATTGGGCTATATAGCACCGGAGTTGTCACGAACAGGTCATGTGACTACTAATTCTGATGTGTTCGCATTTGGGGCACTTTTGCTTGAGGTGGTATGTGGGAGGAGGCCCATTGAGCCCAGACTCGGGGCCTGAGGAGTTAGTACTAGTGGATTGGATTTGGGCCAAATGGAGAGAAGGAAATGTAATGGATGTGGTAGACTCTAGGCTGAAGGAAAATTTTGATAGTGAAGAGGTTTTGAGTGTGATTAAAGTGGGTTTGATGTGTTCGAGTGACGAGCCTATAGCCCGGCCTAATATGAGGCTAGTGGTGAGGTACTTAGAAAGGGAGGTGTTGTTGCCTGAGGTTCTAAGAGCACCTAGTCTTGATGACAATAGGAGGAGCAATGTCGAACACCGCCTCGAAGATTATGTTTACTCATTTGCAACATCATCATCTTCCGGCGTAAGCCTTCAATCACATAGTAATGGCAATAGTGTTAGGCATGTTGATGGTTATGCTGGTCTTCATACAACAATGGTTAGTAGTGAAGTGTGACACTAGCTAGTTCCCATGATTGGATAATGGAGTTAATTTTGAACCTAATCATAACCATTTGGTTTTCTTTTGTATGAGTGGAATGAAAAATGTAATTATTCTAAAATGTAAGAAGTCCTTGTCCACTTACCTACTCTTCTGTATGAGTTTTCTTTTGATCTCATTTAGCTTGCACATATGACATACCCCGTGTGTTATGTGTATCTTGTTAGTATAGCAATATTGCAAGCTCTGCTCACTATATTTATAAGAGCAAGTCTTGTGTTACGGAAAAATTGAAATGTAAGGTTCACTTATCACGAATCATGACCCATGTTTCATTAAAAAGTGATCATCGACTCACCAAAAGTTAGAGATATACATGTGTCTTAGGTTGGTAGCCAGTAGAATTGAAATGTGTATTAGGTTGGTAAGCCAGCAAAATTGATAATGTATCTTAGGTTGGTAGCCAGCTAAATTGATGGGCTTTTAAACCAAGGAATAAAACTATGACTACAGCAGTAGTCATTAGTCAATGGTTTTTCATTCATTTTCAAAGTTTACGGCAGAAAAAGCTCGGGGGGTCAACAAGAGATCATTAGAATAGTTCCCATCACATGAAAACCAGTTGTACAAGATGTCGTTTACTCACGCTATTGGACAGCGCCAGTATATTTTGGTGTTGGATTCTCTCGTTGGCAGGTTGCTATTTGGCCCTTAATGTAGTAGTGGAAAATGCATCATAGTTCACTCGTACAAGCTGATATATTTTATTAGGCAGAATTTGTTTTTTTGGAATTTGCAAAGCCTATTAGCTCAATTCGTAGAGCATAACCGAGGCAGGTTTGAATCCCGGCCACAAAGAAATTGCAATTTTAAGCATTGATGTGTTGATTGTATGATTGCAATGGACTTCTCAGATAGGAAATCAAATAAGGACTTAATTGTAGATTGTTCTATGATCTCATATATCGACTTAATGACGGTTTAAATCCTGCTGATGCACTAGCTGTTGGGTATTTGGGTTGTTCAGCTAATAACTACTATAGACTGATTTGGGCACCGGTGTAGCTGTAATGTACCGGGGAGAGCACAACAGATTGTATGATGTTGCTTGCTTTCCATTTCTTACTTGGGACTTTTTACTACCTAAATTGGATTAGACTTCTCACGCTATGGGCATTGGGATTTCAGTACATGCATGTAAGATAATGATCGTCTTCTAGAAGCCTGTTAGCTAAAGTGGAAGAGCAATGTGGGATTCTGTTCTGGAAATTGTTCCAATGCAATTGCTGTTAAAGACAATATAAGAAAATGGAAAATAGGTCCAGTGTTAAAAGACCCATTGTGTATTTGTGTGTGTTTTGTGGCAAGGCCGAGGAGAGTGCAGACCACCTGTTCAGGTTCTGTGAGCTGTGACATAATGGCGAGATACTACAGATGTGGAAGGTTGGGTATGAATGTATTTGCCATTTCGGACATCAATCTGGAAAATTGGATTTTGGACATTGCTAGATACCAGCATAAGGAAAGTTGCATAGTGCTCATGGTGTCTTCTTCCATAAACTGAAACAATGTTTTTCTTGTTTGGGTCATATAGCCTATATGGGATTCGAACCCACTTCTCATGTGCAATGGCACATTGCTCTACCAATTGAGCTAATAGGCTTGCAAGCAAAGAATAAAATCCGCCAACCAAAGGACAAAACAGAAAAGAGCACTAAAATCATGTCCAAACAGACCACAACCAACATCACAATTCACAAGATATACATTACAGCCCGATTCATTTGAGTTCAACCAGTAACAGTTAATCTGTTCTTAAGACATTGGCATAGAGTTGAAACATTTGCAGAAATGATCAAGAACTAGTTGAAGATTTGAACCAGCCTCTTTATTCCTGGGTGCAGTGAAACGCGGCTAGCACCCATTTGTTACAATTAACAACATAAGTTAGAAATTACTCAAGTCCTACTACTCACAGTGAGATATACAGAGTAGCACCAAAACAGTGAGATATGCAGAAGGAAAGTGGCAAAGCTAACTAAGAGAACCCAAACAAACAGTTGGAATAGCTAAACTATGTTTACTCAAGTTCTCCTCCGTCGGCGACGACATCTTAATCAGGTCTGGGTTAGCAGTGGCATCGTTCGGTGTCAAAGCAAAATATCCTTTACACTTTTCTGGCTATGTTTTCTGGGTTTAACATTTTGCTTTTTACGATCTGGGTCACAACTCACAAATTCTTGCAGTAAGGATTCAATTTTATGCAACTCATGTCAATTTCTTCCGTTCTTCTCCTTGTTGCGGGGGCAATTGATTCGATTGATCTGGTCATCAAGTTTATGTTTTGGCATTCAAACTGTTTGGATTTTAGTTCTGGGGTCAATATTTGTGATAAATTGCTAAATTCCTGTCAATTCCTGTTATTACTCCCCTTCCATCAACAAATTCTGTTTGTTAATCAGAATTTTGTTTCATTTGCAACATGTAAAACTGGAAAAATTACATCTCTAAAAATTACAAGGTCAAAACCAACAGTTAGTTTTCACCTTATACTTGAATTTTTTGAAAACCGTGACAAATACACAGACGGTGAATTGCAGCAATCAGTCTGTTTCCTTTTGGATTTTGCAAATATTTAGGCAAGTCGAACCCTTAAGTTCTTAGTCTTTAGTGTCAAGGGTTGGCCTATAATAGAAGTGATTGTAAGTTGGTGAAAGTACAATCTTGAAGAAGTCATCCATTGTAGTTTTTGACATTCTAGCAATTGAGTTGGGTTGGATATTGAAACTTGTGACTGTTGATCTCAAGATCGCAAATTGGCACCCTTAGATTATGGCAAGGGCCTTTCGTTACAATTATGCAAATTATTGTGTTGATACTTATGCCATTTGGTAGAGCATTGCTTTCTCATATACTAGCCTATTAGCTCAATTGGTAGAGCATTTGTGCAACTGCACAAAGGTTATAGGTTTGATTCCTACATAGCTTAGGCTTACAATTTATTTGGTGAGATACATAATCTTGGCTTTCTGGTGCAAAGCGGGATTTCATGATATAGGGAAGGGTTGCTGTGGTGTTCAGGCTATTGATTGGTGGGATAAATAGTGTGGAAGCCTGGGGCACAGGACACTATGAAAGTGAGAGGATGATGTTGCTAAATGGAATGACATACATGATCCCTGCAGCTCATGGAGCAACAGTTCAATTGGTGCTGCAGGCTTTGAACATCTTTGAATTTACAGGAAGGTCATAATTGACGAGTCGTCCTTTAAGATAGATACTGACAGCATATGAACTCCCCCCCCCCCCCATATTTGATTAAGATTAATGAAGGAATGGGCCTGAGAGCGGTTATCAGAAACAAAGTGTAATGTCTATTGATAGCAGCGTGTTATCAGAACACTGCGAGCCCATGGGAGGCACCTATTGCAGAAGCGAAGACTATCCTTTTGGGGCTACAACTAGCAGCTCAAGGTGTGCAGAAGCGAAGACTATCCTTTTGGGGCTACAACTAGCAGCTCAAGGTGTGCAGAAGCGAAAGACTATCCATTTGGGGCTACAACTAGCAGCTCAAGGTGTGTGGTAGACTGGTGTACACAAACCAGATCAATCAAACACCTAACCAAATATTGACGGTAAGCCTATATGGGATTCGAACCCATATCTACTTTTTTGCGATTGCGCATTGCTCTACCAATTTGAGCTAACAGGCTTTCAAGTAACCTAAACATAAAATCAGGATCAAATTCAAAGATAGTAATATCTAAAGCAAAACAAACTCTGAAATTCCCCACAAGTGAACTGCTTTTACTAAACATACCATTCATCAGATCACATTATACCATATATAGGCTGATCAATTGTAAAGAGAAGGAAAATACTCAAATAAGGCAAATCAAAAGAAACTAAACATTGATTTACTCCCCCCTAAAAAGAGAAAAAAAAAAAAAAGAACAGTAATTTACAGAGATTATACACTCAAATCAAAGAGTTGAATGTAACACTAAATTGATTAAACAAAATATCCAAACCGAAAAAAATAGAATAACAAACAAAATCTCCAGGCGTATCCAAATATGAGTTCCATTTAGTTATTTATCAAGACAGAAACACATACCCAATAAAGATCACATCAATTTACCAAGCTCATTCTTTTTTATCAGATCAACCAAAATCATCAAGAACACAATCCATTTGACTTGCGCAATAACACAATACATAGTAACATGGAAGAAATTATAGACAAAATCAAAAAAAAAAACACAATTAAAAATCAAAAAACAATTAAAGCGAATTCGATGTTGCTAATCTGACCTTAAACTGATGGTCAGATGGACTAATTTCCGGCAACAGCATCTATTTCTGGCATGGAACTGGATGCTTTTCATTGAGCGGAGGAGGCGAACGAGTGGGGCTGACAAGTGGGCAACGGAGAAGAGAGTTAAAAGATGGTTTCGTGTAGACACTCCGTGCTCGTGCCTTCATGCTTTGTAACAGTGGCGTGCCGTGGCGTGCCGTGGCGTGTTTATATTTGTTGTGCTTTGTGTTGTGCCTGCTCTTTTAAAAGGTAGGCGTAGATCGTATCCGTGATCGTGCTTGTGTCGTTTCGTGCTCGTATCGTGTCCATGTTTTTTTCAAATAATATTAAAATTTTCGTCGTGCCCTGTCATGCCTTGTCGGGAAATTAATGCTCGTGTCATATGACGTTTATTAATTTGAACCCCTTCTCCTAAATCATCTCCCTACTTTGATTATAACCAAAAAAAAAGGGGAAATTTCAATTGGCAGGCCTCAGTTTGTGGCTTTTCAAATTGGTAGACATTTTTAACTGCGAAATTCAGCTGGTAGGACTGTACTTTTGACGTCGTCTACCCCGTGACCTCTTTTTTAAATTCCCGCCAGCTTGCCCGTTAAATGTTGAAAATGTCGTTAATGCCCCCATTTAAAAAGGAACAACCACACCCATGCCATATTATTCGCTTGTAAAAGGCTATTGTAATGAAGTCAGCCATAACTGATCTTCCACCAACCCATCATCATTGGGTTTTAGAAGAGAGAATAGTCACAGATTCTAGTTTTAATTCTGGGTTGGGGAAACGAAGAAGAAAGACGAAATATAAAGGCGAAAAAAGAGGGAAAATGGAGTAAAATAAAATGGGAGGGAAAGTTGAGTTTTTATTTTAGAGGAAAAAGGGAGTAAAAGAAGGGTGTTTTGGTCAAAACATTACACATAAACAACAGTCAACGAAGAAATATGGTCAAACGCTTAAATTAACGGGCAAGCTGACGGAAAATTAAAAAGAGGTCACGTACAGGACGGTGTCAAAAGTACAGGCCTACCAGGTGGATTTCGCAGTTAAGAATATCTACCAATTGGAAAAAGCCAAAAACTGAGGCCTACCAATTGGAATTGCCCAAAAAAAAAAAAAAACTTCGTACTAAATCATTTCCTTTTCTTTTCTAGAAATTTCAAGTTCACAACCTCCAAATTCCACCACTCAGCAATGCTTGCAGACATCAATGGAGTAAGCCCACGCCACCCCACCCCACACATTCGTCGGTAACTGCCCTTCGTCGCCAGCAAAAATATCTGGTGACATGTAGAATTGGGTACCCTAATTGGAAGTGAGAAAATAGCCCGTGAATTGGACTTTTCATACTAATCTCCGAATTTGCTGATTCCGTTAATTCTCATCATGGACATGTTAAGAAAGTCAGGAGAACAAATGATATTCATAGGTGGGTTTTTTTTTTTCTTTTCTTTGGGGTTAGGTAGATTTTTTGTGGGTTTGTTTTTTTCGGGTTTGCATTAAAATGTTTTACATTGCAAGTATATATGTGTGTGCACGTTAAGAGTTTCTCTCTCAAGGCGCACGTTTTAGTGGGTTTGACTAATGTGCACCAACTGAGCTCTGATGTCGCGTAGGTCGCCGGAAGATGAAAAAGTTCGGTAATAAACCAACAAAAGATACTTCGCAGTCGGGAACACAACCACCAGGCGGTACGATGATGGTGACCCCTGAATCTGGTATTGAACAACCTAAACAACCTCTGTTGTTTGGTAGCTGGCTCTCTGGTGATACTTCGCAGTCGGGAACACAACCACCAGGCGGTACGATGATGGTGACCCCTGAATTTGGTATTGAACGACCTAAACAACCTCTGTTGTTTGGTAGCTGGCTCTCTGGTGAAATGGGTAACATGGAGGACGTCCACGTCTCTAACGACCCGTCGGAGGTGGATGAGCCGATTCCGGCGAGTGCGGCTCGAAAGCTGATTTTCTCGGACAACTCAGCTCAGCCACCCCTGAAGGTGGTGCAATGGCGGTGGAAACAACAGTAAATGGAAACCCTCATCGTGATAATCGAACGGGGACAACTGGTTTCTCTCTCTCATTTGTCCCAGCGGTGATGAAAGGTGACTCAATAGTGGTGAAACTCAATCCTGTAACCCTCAAGGAGCAAGAGGATGCCTGGAGCTCTGCACTTATTGGGTATGTCCTTGGTGATTCCCCCTTTTTTAAGGATATGTCACAATTTGTGCAAGGTGTTTGGCATTTTGTTTCTCAACCTCATGTGCATCTTCATCCTGATGGGTATTAAATGTTTAAATTTAAATCCATTGCTGATAGAGATACTATTTTAAAATTTGGACCATATTATTTCAATAATCACTTGATTAGGTTGAAAATTTGGGTACCTGATTTTAAATTTGATAAAGAATTGCTGCGTATTATTCCTCTCTGGGTCAAATTCCCTGGCCTACTTGTGCATTGCTGGGAGCCTGATAATCTCAGCAGGGTTACTGGTTTGTGGGGAAGCCTTTGCACACTGATGCCCTGGCTGCAATCCTTGAGAGGATAGCTTATGCAAGAATCCTTATTGAAGTGGATGTCTCTAGGCCTTTGCCTACTTCCATGCCAGTGGAGAAACCCGATGGAAGTATTTTTGCTCAATGGATTGAATATGATTGGAAACCTAAATTTTGCACTGATTGCATAAAGTTTGGCCACCTAGCTGGAGAATGTCACACTCAAGGTGTTAACAGCTTAGAAAATGGACATATTCAGCAGAATGTGGGGAATACAGGCAGGAGAAGGAAGACTCATAGGAGCAATAAGCAAGTTTGGCAGCCAATATCAACTACTCAGCCACCTGAGATCATTCAACCTGTTGTTCAACCTGCTGCACAGATTATGGACAAAGGTAAACAGGTTGTGATTTATCATGGCAGCTCCAGTAGCATGCAACAAAAAGAGGATGGAATTGAAACCATGGCTGAACGGTTGAACCTAATGCTTTTGAAGTGTTATAGAGACCTACCCTGATAATGTCAGGGAACTACAAGAGAATGGTAGTTACCCTCAGATTTCAAATCCTTACCCCACATGATAATTGTCAGTTGGAACATCAGAGGGCTTAATAAGCCCTACAAGCAAAAAGAATTGAAATCTTTTTTGCTTAAGAATAAAGTGTGTCTCTTTAGTTGCCTTGAAACTAGAGTTAAAGAGAAAAATGCAAAAAAAATTAGTCAGAAAATGCTAATGGTTGGAAATCTGTCTTTAATTATCCTCTTGCTTATAATGGAAGAATATGGGTTTTGTGGAAAGTTGGATATTTGGATTTGCGGGTTCTTAAGACCCATGGGCAGTTTATTCATTGTATGATAACGGACCTTTAGACTGACTTCAAGACTAAAATCTCATTTGTCTATGGCTTGAATTCTATTGCTGAGAGACAGGAACTTTGGCAACAACTACAAGGGGTGGGAGATAATAATTACCCTTGGCTCCTTGTTGGGGATTTTAATTTTCTACTCTCTGTAAATGATAGACTGAATGGAGCTCCTGTTCACAAATCTGAAACTAAAGATTTTCAGAATTTTATTGATCATAATGGGTTACAGCAGCTGAAATGTAAAGGGTGGCAATATTCTTGGAGTAACAAGCAGAAGAAGGATGACAGGGTCTACCCTCACATTGACTGGGCTCTTGGAAATAGTCAATGGATGATGAATTATGGGCATTTAGAAGCTGATTACTTGAATCCTCACATCTCTGATCACACCCCTATCTTAATCACAACTGATACACCAGTGATTAACCTTCCTAAACCCTTCAGGCTTCTCAATGTTCTGCAACCACCAAAGAATTTCAATGACATTGTCTCTCAGGTTTGGGGGGAAAATATTGAAGGTGTGCATATGTTCCAAATCTGGCAAAAACTGAGGAAAATTGCCAAATTAGCTAGTCATCTGCAAAAAAGATATGAATGGTGTTGAGAGCAAATTACTCACTTCTCAACAGGTTCTTGATTCTGCAAAAACTGCTTTGAAGCAGGATCTTCTTAACACACACCTCATTGAGCTTGAAAAAGATTGTTGCCATACTGTGGACAAATGGTCTACACTGAATGAGAGAATCCTTAGACAAAAATCCAGAGCCACCTGGATTAGAGAGGGAGACCAGAACTCAAAGTTCTTCCATGCACAGCTGAAAGCTAGGAGGGCTGTGAACAGAGTTGTTTCCATTTATGATGATCTAAACAACAAAATTACTTCTCCTAAGGGTATTCAGCAAGAGTTCACACAGTTCTTTGTAAATCTCATGGGTACTTCAGCTGAGGAAATGCCTACTATAAACATTGATATTGCTCGAGATGGCCCTACATTTACACTTGAGCATCAGTAGCAATTGATTACAGAGATTAGGGACAGTGAGATCAAGCAGGCCCTCTATAGAATCCCAGCAGACAAAGCTCCAGGTAAAGATGGTTTCCCATCTGAATTTTTCAAAGCATACTGGGATGTGATTGGTAGTGATATGTGTGCTACTATAAAGCAATTCTTTATAAATGGCAAATTACTTAAAGCTGTGAATTGTGCTACTGTGACTTTGGTCCCTAAAATCTCTAAACCCACATATGCTAAGGATTTTAGGCCCATAGCCGGCTGTACCACCATTTACAAAATTATTGCAAAAGTACTCACCAACAGCTTGAAAAAGGTGGTTGATATTTTGGTGGGTCAAGCTCAATCTTCCTTCATTGAGGGTAGGCATATTCTTGACAATGTGATTTTAAGCCATGAGCTTGTAAAAAGGCTACACTAGGAACGTAATTTCTCCTAGGTGCATGCTAAATGTGGATCTTAAGAAAGCTTATGATTCACTTGAATGGAATTTTCTTTAGATGCTCCTACTTGAATTTGGACTGCCATTCAAATTTTGTTAATTGGATTATGAGTTGTGTGACAACTGTCAGTTACTCTTTGCTACTGAATGGTGGGCTCACCCCGGTTTTTACAGCTAGAAAGGGTCTCAGACAGGGTGAACCCATGTCCCCTCTCCTCTTTGTGCTAACTATGGAGTATCTTAATAGATCTTTAAAACATCTTAGGAAAAACCCAGATTTCAACTATCACCCAAGATGTGGGAAACTGGGGATCACTCATGTCTGTTTTGCAGATGATCTACTATTATTTTGTAGAGGGGATCTTATCTCTGTGCAGCTGCTCTATCAAGCTTTTAGCCACTTCTCACATGTTTCTGGGCTAACTGCTAACACTGATAAAAGCTCAATATATGTTGCTTGTGTGTCTACTGCTGAGAGGGAAGAGATTGCAACCAGTATTGGGTTCTCTAAGGGCTCACTTTCCTTCAAATATTTGGGAGTTCCTCTATCCTCCAAGAAACTTACAATTATGCAATGCAAGCCCTTGGTAGACAAAATTGTTGCTAAGATCAATTGCTGGACATCCCTGTTTTTATCCTATGGTGGTAGACTACAGCTGATTAAAAGTGTTTTGTTTGGGGTACAAACTTACTGGTCCAAATTTTTTTGTTACCTAAGATAGTTCTTAAGCTAGTGGCTGCAGCTTGTAGATCCTTCCTATGGGCTGGGCAGGCTTCTACTTCTAAAAGATCCCTCATAACATGGGATATACTCTGTGCTACTCTCAAGGATGGTGGTTTACATATAATTAATTTTGAATTCTGGAACAAAGCCGCCCTTTGTAAATTGCTCTGGGCTATTATTCAGAAGAAAGACAAGTTATGGGGTCAGTAGGTTCACACCTACTATCTGAAGAGTAATTCAATCCTCTATGCTGAGTTGCCTACACAAGCAAGCTGGTTGCTCAGGAATATAATTGGTTGCAGAGAGGATCTTGGGGTTGGGCATGAAATTCAAAAGCAACTATCTGAATTTGCTGCACAGGGGAAATTCAGTATACGGAGAGCATATAATTTCCTGAAGCCTACTACTCCTCCTGTTCCTTCGAAACGATTGATTCTTATCCCTGAATTAATCCCAAGACAAAGATTTATACTTTGGATTGCTTTACATGGCAGGTTGAACACAACTTCCAGATGTGTAAGCTGGGGCATGCAGATTCCCATCATGTGCTCCCCGTGCAGTTTCAGGTGATGATGAAACAATGGAGGACTTGTTCTTTAATTGTTCTTTTTCCAACAGTATCTAGAAGGCTTTGCTTCACTGGCTTGGCATACAAAGACAACCCCTTAGCTGGGTAGATAAGGTTAAATGGATGCAGAACACTATCAAGAACAACAAGCCAAAGTCTTGTATTCTTACTTTTTTGTTTGCTGCATCTGTCTACTACATATGGACTGCTAGGAATAAACTGCGTTTTGCACAAGAAACACCATCTGCTGAGGTGATTATTCATTGCATAGTCAGAGAACTGCACATCAGAGGATCCAAGAATCCAAAGTGGCAGAAATTGCTGTTAAGTCTCAATAGTTATCCCAGAATGTAATATGCTTGATGCTACTAAGTGATGAGGAAACAATTTGTACCCTTCCTAGAAGGTGCCAAATTAATTTTTACTGATAGTTTTTACATCCTGCTCAAAATTGATGTATTTAGGTGCTGGATGGGAGAGTCTCACCTCCAGTTGTAATGTCATGTTTTGGTTATTAAATAAAAAAAGTTTATTTTGACCCAAAAAAAAAAAATTATATGTCAATGGCCATTCAACCATGAAAATGAGAAATAAAGTGTGAAGTGATGAAAGAGAAATGGTGGTGGTGCTGAACAGTGGTTGAGACGCTAGTTGAGCGAGAAAATTATGGGAATATGGGATGAATGGTGATGGGTGAATCATAGAGAAACGAAAGAAAAATAAAGAAAACAAAAGGAGAAAAATGGCCAATCAATTACTTCTTAATCCACAAAATTATGGTCTTAACTCTCAAACCATAAATTCTTCCCAATTACACATTTACTTTGCCACATCATGACAGTTAGCGGGGGAGTAATGATGTTAACTCCGTGGGGAAAAAAAAGTGAATAGTTGGGATTATTTTTAGGAATTTCGGTACTTGGGATTATTATTGGAGGACAAGCGAAACTTCAGATTATTTTACTTATTTGAAAGAACACATTTAAATTTAAATGTTGCTTATTGTAAATTTTTTGGTTTTAATAGGTGCTTTTCGATAATTTTTCTTTAGCCTAATGATTTATGTATTTTTAAGAGATGGATAAGGTCGTCTTTTATAATAATAATAATAATAATAATAATAAAGCTTCCAAGTAGTAGTAAAAATGTGTAATAAAACTACTTGGTACATGTTATTTAAATTTTAGTAAAAATTAATCAGTCACGTAGAATAAGAACATACTTTAAGAAGACATATATCATTACATATCCTAAAAATAATTCATTACTCATTTGACATCTACAAACCATGTTAGAAAACCACTAGTGGAAACATGCTAATAAACTGATCTAAAATATCAAAAACATACTAATTACTAATGGAAAGACTATCAAACACTTGAGGCTAGATAATTCCCCGAAAGATTTCCTTGATATCCTTGATTCTATTTTACAGCCTCTCTACGGAAAATCATATCATATCCTTGATGACTACACAAATTTGACATTATATCTGCTTTTTAAATAGTAAGATCTAAAGTACCGTACGAACGGACTGACTTTTAGATTGAATTATCGTCACAAGCTGTTAAACTAAACCGACCAACCGAGTGATTAATGCATACTTGAAGCTGAAAACCATCAATGTAGATCCAAAAGGATGGACGGTCATGTTCCACTTTCAATTCCAAACTAATTAGAGATAAATTGACACCATGAAGAGGGGAAGCGAACACTCAAAGCAGAATACACTCTATCGAACTTCATAAATCAAAAACTAACAATAAATATCTCTCCAAATAGTAAGAGATCGATAATCGTGGCAAGAAGGAATGAAATGAACCTCACAATATGAACACTACAAGAAAACATGTTTTTAACAACGACAAAAATTGTTGCGAAAAATTGAAAGTCGTTGCGAAAAATATTTTTCCCAACGACTTTTGTCGTTGCATGTCATAGCGTTACAAAAGAACGCAACGACTTCAGTCGTTGCGATAAATGAATTTTTTGCAACGACAATGATCGTTTCTATACACATGTCGTTGCAATACCTGACTTCATTCATTTACAAGATAGACAAATGTCGTTGCAAAAAATTCCCAGCAATTTTGCTCTTTGTAAATTGCAACAAAAGTGGTCGTTGCTATTTATATTTTATAAATTAAAAAAAAAAAAAATCGTATGCACAACTTTAATTCCAGCTTTAATGTTCCATAATAACATTTCAAAAAAATTCTAATATTATTAATGTAATATATAAAGTACATACAATTCCCATCAAAAAAAGTACATACAAGATATCTCAATCCATGTCTAAATAATTACATTTGAAACAATCAAGTCAAAAACTCATAAAAGTCTAGGACGTCCTTGCGCTGAAAACCTGCAACAACAATTAACCATCTGCATACAACATATTTCAGTAATTTTATATAGCTTTACTCATCATTACAGGTCAACTCGACTACACATAACATTATAAAATTTACTTATATCGAGCTTGCTTGGTTCCCAGGTGGTAATCTTGACTTTCTTTTGCATTACATCATTTCAGTAAGCAAATATAGCTTTAATCATCATTACAAGGGCATCTCATCAACATAAGCTTTAATCCCATGAACTCCCATTACTGAAATCTAAATTCAAAATGAAAATAGTTTAATAACATAAGAAACTGTACATTTTGGTGCATACAAGTCCAAGCTAATTACTGTAAATCAAAGAGCATGTTGAAAATGCATGTAAATAAACAATCAGAAACCAGCAGATACTGAAAACAGTACCTTATCCCAAGAAACTGCTTCAGATTCAGCACTCTTTAGTACTTAGACAATTCTATCATCTGTTTCAGGGAGAAATCTTTGATCTCGACGCTTAATCCTCTCATTACAGTTGCTACTTAGTCAATCAAGCCTGACCTACCAGATAAAAGCTCAAACCGACTAGCCAAAAAAAAACAAAGAACTCAAAAGTTCAGAGCAGAACACAAAGTAGTGTACAACCAAAGTAGCGAATTCAGGTCTGAACTCAAGGATCTCAAAATTGGTTTTTGAGTTCCTTTACTGCACAAGTATGCACCTAAGCTCTTTTAACCGGATTTAAGTAATCTAGAGACAACAAAAGTACAAAAAATCAGCTCACAAATATCAGGAACTTACCACCCAAAGTGCTTTAATAATACTCATCCTAGCTAGATTACTTTAAATCCCCATACAGTGCCCTGAATTTAATTGTTTGTCAACCCCTTTTTGCCTGCAAAAATCATGCTAAAACAGTTTAGAGACAGCTATGAAATTCAGCTACCTTACAACAGACTGGAAATCACCAATTTTGCCCAATAATTTCACCTTGGAACAGCCTTAGTTCACCTACCTTGGTTAGTCTACTAATCAAGCAGGAATCTTAAAGTAAAGTCATAGTTACTGCAAGGGCATGCTCTCTCACTCTAAACCTTTCAACTAGATCACAGATTCAGATTAGAACAACAAAAGAACTCGATTAAAGCTCGTAAGATTTGATATTAAGTAGTGTACATTGATTCCTCATTTTTCAACCTGATTCCCCTTTGTGTTCATCGTACTTCCAACCTTTTCGCAAGCAAAACACCTCATGATCAGATCAGAATTATGTCCTCAAAAATAGAATGTAAATTGCAGTATTCTTGTCACACATAAAGCGTATAACATATTTGCTCAATACCCAAAAAAGACCAAATGTACAGCTAGATCTTATTTTCCTTTGGGCTCACTAATACCAGAAAAGCATGCTGAAACCATAAGTGCCAACTGCCAAGAGAAATACCATGCTCTTATATATGATTGTTAGTGGCAATCAGTTCAAGAGTAATACCATGCTCTTATATATGATTGTTAGTGGCAATCAGTTAGGAAACAAATCAGCAGGAGCTACGTACAATCGACCTCAAATCACAAAACCCACAATCAGTATCACCTCATTTCATCACAAAACAAGCTCAAAACACCCAATTTCATCATTGCATCAAGCAAATTCTTACCAAATGTACTTCTCACATCTTATCAAACACATAGTCATTAAGGCAACAACTAACACACTTATACTCATTTGAACACATGAAAATCACATTGTATCATGAAACAATCTATAAAACAACCATGTCCAAGTTCCAACAAACCACTAGGAACTAAAGAAAGAACAGAAAGAGCCATATGTTATCCTGAACTTACAAAGTATACAAAGATAAAGTCATCAGTTCAATGCAGATGCCTGACATAAAGTGAACAATTCATTGCAGCTGATGTTCTCTTTGTTGCATGGAAACTGTATTTTTGAATCCAATCTATAAAAGTAAAATCAATTCCAAAAACATCTAGTTAGATATTATCAATGCAGTTGCACTTTAAATTACAAATAAAACATCTATCTTTGCAACAAAAAAAAAAATCGATCCATTTACCTCTGATCCTAGTTCCACTTTCCACTAAGCTTCATTAGCATGCAGATGTGGTATCCCTATTCATAACACCAAGTATTAGCTACAAGTATCATAATTAAGTGAAAGAGAATAGCTTACAAAAACAGCTCCAGTTCTGCAAACGTGTGTTTTATGGATGTTCTCAAGGATTTTTACACGTTAAGAACATTCCTTAGACTCATTGGGTTTCTCTTAGGTTAGTGAAGAATCAGAATTATGGCACATAACCAGCAACAGTCACAATCAAGCTAAAATCAACACAACAAACAAAAAATGAACAGTTTCAGACTTTCATTTGATTTTCACGGCAACAAATCCAACTTTTTTTGAATCCAACTATTTTTGAATCCAACAAATCTACCATCCTTACAGGAATCAGTAAAGGGGAAACATTCAACCAAGCAAAAGTAATTGCATCTAAAACATTAGGTATTTGCCAAATTTCAAAACTGGTATATGTTTTGGCATACTTTCAGTTCTTTAACTTTTCAGAACTGAAATAATTTTTGCTCCTACTTGAAGCTTGTCGGAGTGAAATGACTATATTGAAAAAGATGAGCATCAGTAGAAGCCTAGAAGGTGCTCAAATTTCTCCAACCAGCTCTCAAACCCAATAGGATTACTGTACAAAAACAACAATATTGTGACACCCCTCCACCAGAACACCAATACCCATAAAAAAAAGTTATTTACATTACAAAACTAGATTTAATAAATGCGGAGCAATTTCTGACTAAAGCACACAAATTTCTATTGTTTCTAATTCATTGAAAGCCAAATTTCAACAAAATTTCTGTAAGTAAAGCATAAATTAAGCTAAACTATTCATGAAACCACAAATTTTCTCTACTAAAATCTCAGATAATTTGCAATTACCTAAACCCTAACTATAATTTATCAGACTAGAATTCAATATTCTACTCAACTCTCAACATGATTCCAGAATTGATACTCATACTTAAAATTTAGGGGTTTTGGGGAAAAAAATACCTAATCCCAGTAATCGATTCTAGTCGTAGCCCACAACCGTGTCTATTTCGTTGTCCATGAGCAAACTCCACTGATTCGAGAGTTCAGACGCGCTTGAGGCTGGAAAGAAGTGTCACTGAATCTGAATAGAATGACTCCATTGCTTGTCTCTGTGGGTAGGCCACGAAAGAGAAAGGGAAACTTAAAGGATGAGGGTTAGATTTCCATTGGTAAAGGGTCTGAGAGAACGCATATGGGATGAGATTGAGAGAAATGGTTTTCAATTTTGATGGAGAGGTTTAGATTGTGGGTTCTGAAGAGAGAGAATAGGAAAGAGAGAGAGAGAGAGAGGCTTGAAATTAAACTGAGGCTGTGAGAAGTGCGAACTGCTAAATGCTAACAAGGTCGGGTACTGCTGTACTACTGGACTACTGGGATTAATGCGAAGAAGGTAATTTACGAAAAAAAATAATTTCTTCTATCTTTTGCAACGACAATAGTCGTTGTCATATATGGAACAACTCTTCAGCAACGACACCCATCGTTGCACTAAATACGAATTATGATTCACAACGACCTCTGTCATTGCGAAATATAGTAACTATCTATTGCAACGACAATTATTGTTACGAATAACCATTTCTAAAATTTCAATTTGGCCCGTCATAATTTTAGGGGGGAAAATAAATTCACATTAATCGCAACAATCTTTTGCAACTATAATTTTTTGTCGTTGCGATAAATATTTATTGCAACGACTTTTTAATATCGTTGCAAAAACATCGTTGCTATAAACGGATTTTCTTGTAGTGGAAGTATAAAAGTTTCACCAAATGAAACGATTAAGTCGACACAACAAAGAGAAATCCATTGACATACTAAACTAACCAAATATACAACAACAAAAATTCAAGTAGAAAGAGGGGTCTATCATCAGGCGAAGCCAGGATTTTATTATAGGGGGCGTGAAAATTTTTATGTTAAAATTACATACTATATTCAAGTTAATCAATCTCACATTAAACAAGTTGTTAAGTATTCCCTCGCTCCGTCCCAAACAAATCTTGTCATTTGCTTTTTCACGACCTTTAAGATACCACTTTGACCATAAAAAAAAAGGCTAATATATGAGTAAGAGAATTATAAAAAAGAATGATTTTTCAAACATTACTATTGAAAATAAATCTAATAAAAGTATTATAACATTCTCATCAAAAAAAAAAAGTATTATAACATTGTAAATTGAAATATTTTGTTAGGATTTAATTTCTGTGTATATTGATTTGGCAACAGTCGTGTATAAATATATACAATCAATCAACTAACAGTACCTAAAAAAAGGGTAACCATGTCAACTAGATATTCTACTAGCCTAAGAAGACTAAATAGAATAGGAAACTAAAATATACAACAACTAATATATGCAGCTAATCAAACTATTATTCCCCCTCAAGTTGGAGCATGAAAATCTTAATTGCCCAACTTTCGAAAAAGAAACTCAAATTATTGCCCGCCCATAATCTTGGTAAGTATATATATGTAAGTTGTTCAGTAGTACGAACGTGACCAGTAGCGACATTACCAGCTTGGATTTCATCACAAACAAAATGACAATCCAACTTGATATGCTTAATCCGTTCATGAAACACAGGATTAGCCCCAAAATGGATTGTAGTTTGACTATCACAATACAAGCGCGTAAGCAGCGGAAGAGACACGCCCAAGTCACGGAGAAGACCTTTCAAACACTTGCATTGAGTTCACAACAAGTAGTGGCCATCGAGCCATATTCAGTTTCAGCAAAAGAACGGGAGACAATGTGTTGTTTCTTGGTCTTCCAGGAAATAGGAGACGTACCAACATGCACAAAACACCCAGTAAGCGATCGACAAGTCATAGGACAACTAGCCCAGTCAGATTATAGAGGTGATCATCAGGCCGGGCCATCGGGTCAAAAACTCATGTACATACCCGGCCCTATCGGGCGGGCCTGCGGGCTTTTCGGACCAATTTCGCGATTTCGTTAATTTTCTATATTTAAGCATAACTTTTGATTCCGATATGCGTTTGAGGTATTTTTTTTTTTTGAATCCATACAACTTTTCAAGATCTGCGCAACCATGACATCAATTTTGCAAAATTATATTTTGAAAAAAGTTAAATTAAAATTACAGCAAGCAAATTAATAGAAAAATATGAAAAAACTAAAAATAATTAAATTTCGGGCCATTCGAGCCACGTTTGCGGGTTTGACCTTCATTCCAACCCTGGCCCAAATCCGGTCGGGTTCAGGCCAAGCCCTCAGGCCAGGTATTTTTGATCAGGTTTAAGTCAGAATCACAATAAGCAAACAACTGAGGATCACAATCCGAACGAAGAAAAATACCCGGACCCGGCTGGATCCCAATGAACAACTTGTGGATAATGCATGAATTGGGCCAGTGTTTGAACAAAATAAGACAATTCAGGGGGAGTAAGTACCAAATAAATAAGACGACTAATTAATCGTTGAAGATTAGATAACGATGATCAATAGTTTTTATGGTGAGTTTATTTTTTTTTTTTCCCCTTTCTTCTTTATAATAACATTCGTACTTTTCTTGATCTTGCATGTAGTCGACTAAATCTAGAGAACTGAACCGAAATACTAATAGTTACTTGACGAAATTTCACCAATTGCCTTGAATATGGTTGAGATTTAAGCGAATGTAAATTTAGAATTATGTAAATAATCTTTACATAATCCTAAATTTACATTCTATCAAGATTACTATCATTTAAATTTTCTCTCTCTCTAACCTTGGGGATGTGGTTCAGTGATAGAGACTCATCCACTTTTAACCAAGGTCAAGTATTCGAATTATGCTTTCAGCACGGAGCAGTCTTTAAACACTTAGCCAATTGTCCCACTTTTTAAGTTTCCTACAAGACAATGTGAGAAAATAGTCACTGTGGTAGATGATGGATATCCTTAGTGCTGTAAGCCAAAAAAATTAAATTAAAAAAATATTCCCTCCCTCTTCATTTGCTTTTCTTCTCTTACCTCCCATTTTCACTTCATAGATTCACAAAACAAAATGCCATATGATTTTTCCCACTTTAAGTACATTTTTCCCCTCGGTAATTATAATACCCACTATTTTCATAGCATTTTCTAATATATCAGTAATTATGATTTGTCGTTTTTGTTAGATATGGATGTTAGTATTATTAATGCTAATGATATTGTTATCTAGTACGTCTATGTTTGCTAGTGGATGATCATGTGTAGTTAAGAGTTTATAGTACTGTTTTTAGATAGAAATATAGCTAAATTAAAGTTACATTAGCTAGGTAGATAAATGCCAAAAGTGACTTTTTCTTACAAATGTGCATACAGGGCCAAATTAATTGAGGCCATCTAGCCTCTTTAGAAAAAAACCTAGAAAATCCAATTAGTGGCTTAAGAGGAAACCCAAGTGGGAAGCATTTATCTCACTTAATAAATACCACACTCTACATAAAAATAAGATAATAATACTCTTGTTTAGTTTTACACCCTATCCCGTCCCCTTCCTCATAGATACATCGTACAGTAACCTCTGGCTTCTAGCTCCATTATTACACAGAGTAAGTTTTTGCGTTGAACAAATCCAGACTAATCAATAAGCTACATTATTCTAACAATTAAAAAAAATTGGTTTATCATTCTTAATCATATCACAAACATAATAATACAATCAGCAACGGAAGAAAAAGATTCTAGCAGCTTTCATAGTTAGCTTTAACTCTTTAAATATATGTATTTGAAGTGGACGCAAACATCACGTAATTGGGCTGGAACTGGGCGCAAGCTTCACGTATCTGCGCCGGAAGTGGGCACAGGCTTCACGTATCTGCGCCGAAATTGGATGCATATCTCAGGTAATTGCGCCTAAACTGGGCGCAGGAAGCAGAACAAGACAATATGCTTCAATTTGCACAAACTTGTTCTTCCTCCTTCACTTTAAGGTTGTATATATCGAAAGGAGTGTACTATGTCCAAGAATACAGAAGAGTGATTCATTGAATTTAGATTATATTGTCTATTTACACTTTCTGATTTTGGTCTTTGTCAAAGAAAAATAGAGTAGCTCCAATTTACAGTGGAGCTTATCACAGTGAGCACTTTATTGATCCAATTTGCTTTGCTGCTGATAGAGGACGAAAACATTGAAAAGTTTTTATTTTTATTTTTTCCTTTGGTGGGTGATGGGGTTGGATCTTGGAAGGGGGCTTTGTGCTGTGACGGAAGATGGCAGCCGGAGGGTGTTGCACCGGGGAACATAAAAGACGGTGAACGATGATCTTATTGTTATGTTTTTATAATTAAGGTTATTTTGGTAAATACAAATAATAGGGTGCGGTATTGATTAAATTGGGGTGCCGTATTTAGCACCACCCTTCTATAAATTAGTTCCTCTTTTTTTTTTTTGGTCAAGAAAAGAAGGATTTTATTAACCAAGTAATCATGAAGCACATCTGGTTGTTTTGACTCTACCAACCAGTCTTTACAAGGACACTGTTACTCTAGTTTACAACTAATAGTAAATCAACAAGAAGGATAACTATTAAGCAAAGCTAATACATTGTTCCACTTAGGGAAATTATGACCTCTACAGTGCAGTTCACGAATAATGTCATAAATGATCTGCTTCTGCGTGGTGGTGCGCTGTTGGAATCTCTTGTTGTTCCTTGCAATCCATATATGATAAGTTGTTGCTGCAAAAAGGAAGCCAAGAACACATGTTTTTGGTCTGCAACCCCTCAGTTTGCTGATTATCCAGTCAACTTCGTGCTGCCAACTGAGCGGGTTTCTAACGATGCCAAACCACTGTAGTATACACTTCCATATGAAAGCAGAAAAAGGACACAGAAATAAAAGATGCTCTAAATTTTCATCTTAGTCCTGTGTCACACAACATACACCCTGCAGGTATGTTTAATCCCCAAGCCAGCACCCTGTCTGCAGTACCTCTTTCTTTTGTTTTCATTTCACGCATCACCATCGTCTTCAACCACCATGAACCATCACCACCACGAACCATCACCACTCATGAACACCGTCTTCACGCCAGCAGCCGAGGCGCGCCAACCACCAGGCCACCGTTAGTAACGAGCGCCACAAGATTTTTGCCTCATGTCCCAGTTTAGTCGCACAGAGTAGATTCGAGTAGCCACCAATTCCACCAAGCAATTCAATTGTCCTTGTGTTTACACTAAAAGTTGGGTATTCGACTCTAAACTTAAATTAGGATATTTTTAATTTAAAAATTCAGATTATTACATGCTAATTTCAGTAAATTGGACCTAGGTTTTGTAGATTGTGGAGTATTGGCTTATGGGCATAGCTAATTAGGAGTCAAACCGCAATTGAGGTAACTACGTCTACTACGTCAGGTTCATTTTACATTCATCTTGAGCCTAATTATGTGTATATGTGATTGAATTGGTTTTGGTTGTGAATTGGGAATCTTATTGCGTCATACTATAGTGATAAATTGCTGAAGTATAGATTAATTGGGCTATTAGGTGTGGGAAAATTGTACAATAACAGTAGTTTGTTGACTGTAGATTATGTTTTAGATAGAGAGCGTACGAATTGAATAAGCCATACATCCAAAATCTGTTATTTAGCTCTATTTGGTTATGTTATATATTACTTGCTTCATTAACTAGTTTAAAGATTATGATAGAGAGGTTAATGCTTTGGTAATTAAGTGAGGGAATTGTGATCTGAGATGCTACAGTTCACATGTCTAATTGTTCATGGACAACATGTACTTGAATCTCTCATATTATTGTTACTTGTTCAGCAATAGAGTTGGATAAACTAAACTATGCTTATTAGAGAAAACTGGGATCTTAATTAATAGCTTATTCTTGGAAGCCAAGTGAGATGTATGCTTTCTGTACATAGACTATTACCTTGAGTAAATCATGTATACAGAACCTACATGAAGTATTTTATTATGGGATGATGAACTAGGAAGATAATGTGATATGTACAAGTGTATTACATGTTTGGTTCTCTATTTGATAATAGAAAGTGTGCTCTTCTTTGATGTCAGAATCTAATGTCTTACGCTAGAAAAGGACAAAAGAATTTATTTTAAGTCAAAGAGAAAAGAAAATAAATGTTAAAGTGTTATTGAGCTATGAGCTACAAGTTTGAGTGGAACAACATGAGCAAGTACATGGATTGAACGAGACGTTCAATCATGAGAAGTTTTCATGATGCTAAAGCATAATGAGCATATACGTTTTTATATGAGCAAGAGTTGATGTGCTCTAATGTTACGACCTAGCTACGAGATACATGAGTAAGTATTTGACGTGTGCTAATGTTATAAGAAAAGAAAAGAAAGCTACTCAACTTACTAAAAACGTAAAGTGGAAGAAGGCTTTGGGTAGTGTGGAACCTATAGGTACTCCAAATGTGTTATAATGAGTTTATGGGAGACGTCCCTGAGTGTTGAACTGTGTCCCCAAGATGTGGCAATGATCAGCAGTTCCAACCCCTATATGGGAAGAGCCGCAAGGCTAGTTACAAACCCCTTTATGGGAAGAGCCCCCAAGATGTGGCTAGTTACAGATTACAGATAACACATTTGGCCTCCAAGATGTGGCTTGACCCCCAAGATGCGGTCAAAGGTTTAAACGCCCCCAAGATGTGGCTTGACCCCCGAGATGCGGTCAAGTGTTTAAACGCCTCTAAGATGTGGCTGCCCGAGGAACCTAGCTCCCAAATGCCCAGTTCAATAATGCAAGACTAATAATAAAAACTATTAAGATAACCTGAATTATATGGGTTATCTGAAGTGAAGAATGATAGTTACTTATGTTTAGAGTATGATCGAAAACGTTCTTTTTAATGTCAATGCTATAGTATATATAGAAGTAGACAAAGTAGCCTTAAGACTATATGATATCTCTTGATTGATCGAACTGAAGCATGTTTATACGTTTAGACTTGATTTGAATTTAGAATGATCTTTACGTACTAGATGTGAGTTATCAGTTTCGCTGACGTTGCAAATTCTCACATTTTTGCAGATTAAAGTTTATTTATATACAGATGTCAGTGAGGAACGCTTTCAGATAGACGTACACGAAGAACTAGTAGTTTGATCTTTTTGTTAAGCTAATTAAGGTGTAATAATTAGATCACCTAGAATATTATTAGTTTATTATTGAAAGTTAGTAGTTGAAGAGCCTTACACTCATTTGTACGAGTGAGTGTGGCGGTAGCGCCCTGAATTTGATTAGAGTCTTCCGCTGGTTGTTGGATTTTGTTTTAAAAACTCTGTTTAAGCAGGTTTTTGTAAAGTCGATAACTTGGGATGCCCATTTACAAAGGAAATTCTGCCAAAATTTTGGCCCGAGTTTTAATTAATTTTATTTATTTAATTCAGTAGTAAATTCGGGGTGTTACAGTAATTTTCTAACCTTATATTTTATGTTTCAAAGAAAAGTTTTTTTTGGTTGAGAGTACTTAGGCTCGGTTTGATTCACCTAGATAAAACTGATATGAACTGAACTGAAATGAACTGATCTGAATTGAACCGAACTGAATTGATTTTTTAAACTTAAACGTTAACCATTTAAAATTCGTCCAAACATAGTCAATATTGGACTCATTTGAAAGTATAATTTGAGATCTTTCCAATGACATAATTATCATCATGAAATTATTTCTAAATAAAAGGTTATATGAGTTATATAGTTACACATGAATTGAACTTAACGGGACTGAATTGAATTTAAGTAAAATTAAGGTGAATCAAATAGCGCCTTAGTTCATAACAATATGAAGGCGGGAAGCAGGTTGAACAAAACAAATAGTGTTGAACACGCTATCCAACATCACATGAGGGGAGTTTAGACGAAATTAAGGAATTGTTTGGTTCGAATAAGTGGAATGGGTTCGGTATGGAACTTCAAACTTTTAGGTATGGAATGGGGACTCCAGTAGTGGTTAGAGAGTGGTGGGAGCTAGGTGGTGAGCCGATCAGAGGCGATTTCGGTGGTGGTTAAAGAGTGTGTAGTTGAGGTGGTTATGTTGTGGTGGCTGGAAGGGCGACTAAGGTGACAATATGGTGGAGCTAGGGTGGGATGGGGATGGTGAGGAGAGAGAAAATATTTTTAGTTTTTATTTTCATTTTTCGTTTTTCATTTTTATTTTTATTTGTTTTTGAAATGACAAAGGGAGGTATCATTATGATTCCATTAGAAATTGGGGAGATTCTAGTGGTGTTAGTTTTGGGGGGACTTGAATCCTGAGGGGTTTGAGTTCTAAACCCAAAAGTAGCATATCAAACACACGAAATGGATTGAAGAGCAAAAAAAAAAAAAAAAAAAAACACACGAAATGGATTAAGTGACTTCATTCCATTACTTTAGGCCAACCAAACACCCCCTAAATTGTTTATCTTTGGAAACTAGGTGGCCCTTTAGGAGGGTCTTGGAAATAACTTCTAAGAGCATTTCCAACCCATGTATTTTTGTCTTGCCAAATTCAAATATGGTAAGCAAATTTTGGCAAGATCATATTGGAGAGTATTTTTTGGCTTACCAAATACAAAACAAATACAATCAATTAATTCATCCAATCGAGGTGCACGGATAAAGAAAACAGGCTTGAACTTTGGGGGAATGAGGCGTGTAAGAGAGAAAGGTCAGGACCCACAGCAAAAAAACGTTGGTCGTGAATTATGTTTAGGAAAACGTGCGTGAGTATTGGGTATGAAGTTGTTGGCAATTGTTTGTCTATGGCCCACGTTGGGCTTAGTTAATTACTGTCTATCGCCCACTAGGATTGAAGCTGGCAATTGTTTGACCATAATACTACGTAATATGTAATATTAATATCACCAAAAATTTGACACGTGTAAAGTAAATCTGTCCTGCTATGTGGATTATTTTCCAACTGCATTTTGTCAGACTAGTATTTGCTTCACTTAATTTGTAGTGTAAAAAATTTAACAAAAATGAAGCCGTGATTATTTATTAATTTATTAATTTAATCTATAAACTGCTTGGGTGTTGGCAAATTATTTTCACATATCATATCCTCTCAGCTCATCCTCCTTGAAAGTTTTTCAACTTTATCTCTTGTAAAATATATAGTTGCAACTTTGTTTAATATTATTTTTATATCACTTATGCTAAGAAATAGTAATTCTCAAAATCAAATTTTGATAATTCTTATAATTATCAAAACCAAAATCCGATTAACCCACAAATTCTTACAAACAAACAATTTTTTCTACTTACGCGGACCAAAAATTCTCTTTGCCTAACCATTCGTCAAATAATTTTTTTATTTTCACAAGAGGCACTAAGTCAATTTTCACAAAATGACTCTCAATTTGGCTTTTGGGGTTTTGATCTTAATCTCTCAAATTAACTTGACTCTCCATACCAAATGCCACAAATGAGAATATTTGGGTATGATTCCCACATTCAACAATCCATTGCCGGAGACGAATCATCCATCGAGCTAGTGACACCAACTTCCAGAAGAATAAGACAGAGATACCAAACGTGGACTCCTGATGAAGTAGCTTCGCTACTCAGCTCTTGGCTAAATGTTTCCAAATACCCTGTGGTTGGCACAAGTCAGATCTCCAACACCTTTGCGTCTTGGAGTATCATAAAGGTAGTGGTGAAGGTTTGTATAATGATAGAATTCTTGTGCAGTTGCAAAAGCATTTTGGTGGCATCTCCCAAAGTGTGTTAAAGTACGTTGGATGTCATAACCAAATACTTCAACGTCACCGTAGCGGTTCCAATGAGAATATGATAATGCTCGAAACAAAGGCACTATACAAGACATAAATAGGTAAGATATTCAAAAGTCATTATGCTTGGAGATTGCTCAAGGATGAACCCAAATGGCAGCCTTATGTATTTTTATGCCAAACATCAAGTAACAAGAGGTCAAAGATGCGAATATGGCGTCTATACCTCCGGATCTAATGCTGAAGAAGGTGAGGGGAGTGAAGTTTGAAGATTGAGTCAGATAGAACATTGGATTTGGGCACCAACCGAAGAAAACAATTCTGATTCGAGGACTCTTTGGCAAAAGACTTTTACCAATACAACATCCTATTGGCCAAAAATCGGCAAAAAGGAATGCCTTGAGATCTGAGCCGTTACTATTGCTGATAAGGTTGTGGAGGCAACCTCTTGAATGAGTGTATACAATGATATTCATTTGCAAAAAAAAAAAAAAAAATGCGATGAATGCACTTATAGAACGCTTAATAATCAAAATGTGTTAATGAACGACAAAATACGCCTAAAGAACGGGAGCTAGAAACGCAACTTCTATCAATAGACAACTCCACAATAAATCCACAAAAGTTACATGTTTTTCATAGAAGGATGGACAATCTCCTCAGCAAGATGGATTAGAAGTTACCAAAACAGTGGCGTGCTTAAAAAAAAAAAGTAAGCTTTAGTTAAATTTTAAGTACTAGTTAAATTTTAGTATTTTTGGTTTGATGCTATCTTTTAATTCTATGCTTTAAGTGTGTTGTATTTTAAAGTTTAATTTAGTACTTTTAGTTTAATTGAGTAGTTTTAATTTTTTTTAGTTTAGTTTTAGTAGTTTAGTTTACTTTAACTACCAGTTTACCACTCCAAAAAACAATTGTACTCGTATTTTTTAATGTTTAAATTAATGTTGTTTTAACTAAATTTCTATCCTAAATTAAGTTGTTATTATTTTGATATAACATGTTTAGATTAATTGCATTTTTTTAACCAATTTTTAATGTCATTTATTATAAAGGCATTCTGCCCTTTGGAGGTTGAAAAGGCATTCCGCCGTTTGGATTTGTGAAAAGGCATTCTACCCTTTAGAGGTGTGAAAAGTTGTCCTTTGGAGGCTTGAAAGATACCTACCTCTATATATTTGAAGCTCATCATATTATATTCATATCATAAATTAACACCAAACACAGACTTTGAAAACTCTCATTCTCTGCTCTCTAGGAAACCATTCGTTCCTTAAACCATTTGTGACAATGTTTAACGACTTCAATGCTCACACAAATATCATTCCACAAGAGTAAATCGCTTCTTGTATGGAAGAAGATCCTCAAGAGGAAGAAAACATATGACTGGTGAATGAATTCATACTAAGTCAAGATTTTTCCAGTGCATAAAGAAGGCGGCGAGCTTATATAAAGAAGGGTCGTGAAAGGGGTCATGCCCAACTACTCAAAGGTTATTTCGATCCCGATCCCACATTTACCGATGACATACTTCGGCGATGATTTACGATGCAAAGGTCACTCTTTCTTCGTATTGTGAGCTGCATTACTGAGCAAAATTCATGGTTTGAACACGTAAGGATGATCTCGGTAGGAGTGGACTATCTACATTACAAAAATGTACTGCAGCTTTACGTATATTAGCATACGTAAGGATGATCTTGGTAGGAGTGGACTATCTGATGGTGTTGATAAATACTTACATATTGCCAAATTCACTATGGTTGAATGTGTTCATAGTTTGTTAAAGCTGTAAACGCAAAATACCCCACTGAGTATTTGACAAATCGCAATGTCGCCAATGTTCAACAATTTATGAGATGGGGAAAGGAGCCTCGGTTCCCTAGTATGATGGGGAGTATAGATTGCATGTACTAGTAATGGAAAAATAGTACGGTTGCATGGAAAGGCTAATATGCTCGAGACAGTGGGAAGCCGACAATCATGCTTGAGGCAGTTGCTTCGAAAGACTTATATATGGATATGGCATGCATTTTTTTGCATGCCTAAGTCAAGCAATAACCTCAATGTGCTTGCCTGATCACCTGTTTTCAAAGAATTATATGCATGGCGAGCTCCTCAAATCACACTTATACGGTGAACCACACAAACAACAACTTGGGATATTATCTAGTAAATGATATTTATCCTGATTAGTGAACTTTTGTGAAAGGATGTTGTTTGCTGAACTTCAAGAAGCAACAAGGAAAGATGTTTAGCACATTTGTAGTGCTTCAAGCTCGATTTGCGGTTATTCGTGGTCCAACACGTATGTGTGATAGCCTCGCAAGTGAACGAGTTTATCGGAGTAATAAAATTATCGTGTCCCAGGGAAGCGAGGGTGTTTTGAATACCAAATATCTAAAACTGGGAAAGTTAGGAAAAATTGGGTAAACTGGATAAATGATTTAGTTTAATTAAATTTAAAGTTAAAACTAAAATAATTAACTAAGGTGAGAAAATAGAACAATCACAATTAGAGGAATCAAGAATTAAAGCTAGAGATGGAAGTTCACCCAATTAGTGATAATCTAATACAGTGGATGATAAAAGAGCATGCAATCAAAAGAGCAATTGTGTAGAGATATATACTAAGTCAATTAATGACTAAAGACCTCTCAAGGTCACCAAAGGAATACTCAATTCCATCCACCCTTCCACCTATTTTTATGGGGTCGAGTTTTATTGGGCTCATTAAGAAACACCTAGCCTTCACATCTCCAAAAGGAAATCTACCTACTTTCGTGGTTGAATCCCTTTGTTTACTCAATGGACCTCCTATAATTATCTTACCCCCTTTTGGTTTTAAGTTAATTACACAATATATATATAAGCCAAGTTCTCACTTAGTCATTTCATCAAGCACTTGGAGTTTACAAAGCAAAATACACAATAAGCTCATTCAATCACTTCACATCATCTAAGCATTAAAAACAGCATAGTCGGGCAAATCACAACTCTAATAAAGAGTGTTGGGTTCCTAGGTTTTGATGATAACAAACGTAGTGTCCTTATCTTTGTGTGAACTAACTATGATGGCAGGTTGACTTAAGGATGCAAGAAGTCGTAATGCTCAAAGCATGATTGCTCATGAAGATGTTTGGATCCAAACAAGACATGAAGACAATGTAATGTAGTTAAGTGCATTTGTCATTATTCTTTATGTACTATGCTTGACTAGTTAGCAAGAGTCTAAGATGATCATGACAAGGGAACAAGGTTGTAGGACTGAGTGCATACGTCTACGAGTATAGGGGAGCATTCTTGTGAACCCTGTTCTCTATGACTAGCACTGCATCTTGAAGGAACCAAAGGGGAACAACGAGTTGGACCCTGTTCCTTCTAAGCTGTGTATCTGGACGAGTTTGCATAATATCGTATTTATTATTTCTACAAATATTTTGTGTATTATCTTTTTAGATATTCACACAAATATTCTTCTGAAGAAATATAATCTATTTTGGAAAAAATGAATATTGCAAAATCTTGTTTTAAACAGAAAAAGTATTTTATTTTGAAAAGATATTATCTTAGAAAAAGTATTTTACTTAATGGCCAAGTTTATATTGTTAAGGTAAGTGAATTATCTTTTGGAATATTTCTAATTATCTTTTAGAGATTATATTCTGATAAATTACTTGCTAGCTGGCCAAGCCTTTGGACGGTTTTTATCACATAGGGCGGATTAAGGAAAGATCTTTGATCTTTACTTAAACTCTATCCTATCTTTTTGACAAATCTTATCTTTTATATTCTGAAGAGATTTAACCTAATTGGACTGAGCTCCTTTTTCCTGCCTATAAGACACCTGATAGGCTCAGTTGTAGGGTTAAGCTTTGCGTGTATTATTGAGATCAGAATCATTTGTGCAAAGCGTTCATTTGTCCAAACCAGATACGTCCAGTACTCACAAGAACAACCTTGCACCCTGTTCCCTGTCCTGGTCAGTTTGAGTTTTGCTTAGATTGGTTATTGCATAATAGGTTTTCTGTGGTCTTATTTTTCTTAGTATTGAAGCGTGTAATAAGACAAACAATCTAGTTATTTGTAATTGCTCTATCTTAGTGACAAGCGTAGAATTTCTCTCAGGTCAGTGTGTGACTTGGAGAGATTGGCAACGCATCAGTGACGTTGTGTGGTGGTGTTAGGGTACTGTGTTGTATCCTATATTTTGGCTCTGGTTATAAGAGAAGTAGTGTGACAAAATCCCAAGTAACTGGGTCGTGGTTTTTACTCCTGTTGAGCCTAGGAGGTTTTCCACGTGAAAAAAGCCTTGTGTTATTTACTTTCAGTTTTTACATTCTGTTTCAGTTCACTGCGTAGGAACAACGTTATGGACGTTGTTCCCTACTATGTTCTCAAGTTACAAAATGCAAGAAATTGGAGTCACTCTATTCACCCCCCCTCTAGAGTAACTTAGGCACTCTTAAGTTGGTATCAGAGCAAGGTTGCTCATTAAAAGGTTAACACCTTGAATTTTTCCGCAAAAATGAGTGCACCCAGTGACATGAGGGAAGGACAAACCATTAACCGTCCACCACTGTTTAATGGAGAGTTTTACTCTTGGTGGAAGAAAAGAATGAAAATTTTCATTAAGGCTGAAGACTATGAGTTATGGCAAATAACTCAGAAGGGAGATCTGGTTATAGAGCAAGTGGACGCAGAAGGAAACACAAGCATCAAACCTCTAGAAAAATTGGCCAATACTGACATGAAGCAGATAGAGAAAAATGCTAGAGCTGTCAAACTCCTACACTGTGGAGTTGATGCTATGGAATACAATCGCATTCAAGAATGTGACACTGCTCAAAGCATCTGGTAGACCTTGGAGACTGCGTATGAAGGCACCTCACAGGTAAAGCAATCCAAAATTGATATGTTGATTAGGCAATATGAATTGTTTAACATGGAACCAACAGATACTATCAAAGACATGTATGCTTGGTTCAACAATATCCTAAATCAACTCAAATCCCTTGACAAACCCTTTGATGAAGAAGATGTTGTTAGAAAGTTGTTAAGGAGTCTACCAGCAAACACTACATGGACACCTAAAGTGACGGCTATTCAAGAGGCAAGGGATTTGACCACCATGAAGGTTGAAGAATTAATTGGTTACTTAATGACTCATGAGTTGCAAGTTAAATCTAATGAGCCTAATAGAGAAAATGAGATTGCTTTCCAAGTGGATGAGATTCCTGAAGATGACCTAGATCTAAATGAAGATGAGATAAGCCTTGTTTCCAGGAAGTTGGCTCGCTTTTATGGTGATAAAGGAAGTTTCACACAAGCTTCGTCAAACTTAGGGAAAGGTGGAAACTTCGACAAGTCCAAGATCAGATGTCACAAGTGCTCAAGACTTGGTCACTTCAAGAACGAGTGTTCTGAGCCAAGTGAGAACATGCAGACAGAACAACGTCCATCCTCCTCCAGAAAGCCAGAAAGGTTCACCAAAAGAGAAGCAAGATACGTGAGCATGCTGGCTGGTTGGTCAGACAACGAGGACGATAATCCAGACGATGGAGTGGAGGATCTATGCACCATGGCCAAAACAGATATCTCTCCTAAAGATGAAGAAGCAGAGGTAGGTATTCTTGAAATTAAAAGTCAAATTGCTTCTTGGTCTAGAGATAAATTGCTTAAGATGGTACTTGCCATGATGGATCAGTATGAAGGGTTAAACATTGAAAAAGATAACATCTTGCATGCTTATAATGATTCAAAGGAAGATGTAAGTGAATTGTTAGAGATCAAAATCAACTACGAGAAAATGTTAAAAACCTTGAAAAAGGAAAATAAAGATCTCAAAGAAACAGTATGCAAAATGGAGAAAACAAGGTTCATCCTTGAAAGTAAATGTTTATCTCTTGAGACTGATTTATCTAAGAAAGCTATTGAGACCTTAGAACCTATATATGTTTGTGATGAGACTGGTCTAGATGAGTTAAAATCTGAATGTGAAATTCTTAGGATTAACTTGGAAAAGGAACTTGAAAAATCTAAGGACTATAAGGGCAAGTTGGATAAGGTTCAAGAAGAACTAGTTCATCTTAACAAATGGACTAGTTCATCTCAAGCCTTAAAATGGCTAAATGATCATCATAATAGGTCTAAAAATGGTTTAGGAAGAAAACCTAAGAAGGATGACTGGACTCCCAACACCAAATATGTTGGATTGAAATATAACAGACTCTGCTGGCATTGTGGACAAGGTGGTCACTACAGGTACGAATGCCAGGAGAGAACTAGGTCTGTTGCCAAGAATAAGCAACAGGTAAAACAAGTTTGGATGAGAAAAGACAGAGTTAAAAATGATTCTGCGAAAAGGGAGCCCAAGCAAGTGTGGGTTCCTAAAACTAACAAGTGACTCTCATTGCAGGCTAAAGTGAAAGAGAGCAAACCATGGTATGTGGACAGTGGCAGGTCAAGGCACATAACAGGAGAAAAATCTGTATTTCTTTCACTCACAGCCTATGAAGGTGGAAGTGTGAATTTTGGTGACGACCAAACAGGTGAAGTGGTTGGCATAGGTAAGGTTGGTAAGTCACTATCGCACTCTATAGATGAAGTCTACATGGTTGATGGTTTGAAGCATAATTTGTTGAGTGTTTCACAACTATGTGATAAAGGGAACAATGTCCTATTCACTACAAACAGTTGCATAGTTGCGAATCACAAAACAAATAATGTGGTGCTAGAGGGAAAGCGGCACAAGAATGTTTACAAAGTTGATGTAAATAAGCTTTCTAGTAACTCTCTAACATGTCTCAGTGCTATTGAAACCGATGTCTCATTGTGGCATAGACGGTTCAGACATGTAAGTCTCAATACCTTGAACAAGCTAGCATCACAAAACGTTGTCATTGGTTTACCTAAAATCAAATTTAAAAGTGATGAGTTATGTGGTGCTTGTGTTAGAGGTAAACAGGTAAAGTCTTCTTTTAAGACAAAGAACATGGTAAGTACTTCACGACCTCTTGAGCTTCCACACATGGATCTTTGTGGTCCTATGAGAGTTCAAACTCGTGGAGGAAGAAACTATGTGTTTGTTATTGTATATGACTATTCTAGATTCACATGGACCCTGTTTCTTGTTTCCAAAGATGAAACTTTTAATGTGTTTGAAATCTTTGCGAACAGAATGCAGAAACAGGTTGGAGCTGATATATTATCTTTAAGGTCTAATCATGGCACAGAGTTTGATAATGACAAATTCATAAACTACTGTGCTCAACATGGCATTGATCACAACTTCTCTGCCCCAAGGACGCCCCAACAGAACGGGGTAGTTGAAAGGAAGAACAGGACCCTGAAAGACATAGCTAGAACCCTGTTGCTAGCTAGTGATCTTCCTAGGAACATGTGGGGAGAAGCTATCATCACAGCTTGCTATATCATAAATCATGCCATGCTAAGGTCCATTTTGAGAAAGACACCCTATGAATTACTCAGAGGAAGAAAGCCAAACATTTCCCACTTTAGAGCTTTTGGTTGTAAGTGTTATGTACATAACAACGGAAAGACTAACCTGGGAAAATTTGATGCTAGGAGTGATGAGGCTGTCTTTGTAGGTTATGCTCCTCAGAGCAAAGCATACAGGGTCCTCAACAAGAGAACTCAGAAAGTTGAGGAAAGTGTCCATGTTGTGTTTGATGAATCTAATGCAAGTTTTGAGTCATTGCTGCAGGATAAAGAAGACTTCCCAATTGGCCTTGCACCAGAAAGGGAAGAAGAAGAAGAAGAAGAAGAAGAAGAAGCCTCAGGAGAAACAGGTAATGCTGTGGAGGAAGAAATAGGGTCTACACCTCCAAGAGTCCACACAATGGACTCAGGAGGAATAAATTCTCTTGATATGGGAACAACACCCATAGAGGAAGGAGCTGATCAGAATGAAAGTCCAAGTGAGGACCCTGTTCCCTCTCCACAACAAGATGATCCAGAAAGTTCTGGCTTCCAGCCACGGTCTTGGAAACATCAGAGCTCTCATCCCATGAATCAAATCATTAGTGATATAAACAAAGGGATTCAAATTAGAGCTTCTGTACAGAAATTTATGGCTTTTTTTGCTTTCTTATATTATATTGAACCACATAATATCAATGAAGCTTTGCAGGATGCTAATTGGATAACTGCAATGCAGAAGGAACTCAACCAGCTTGAAAGGAACAAGGTCTGGCACCTTGTTCCTAGACCTGATAATAGGACCATCATTGGGACTAAATGGGTGTTCAGGAACAAACTGGATGAGACATGTACTGTGGTTAGAAACAAGGCTAGATTAGTTGTTCAAGGATACAATCAGCAATAGGGGATTGACTATGATGAGACATTTGCTCCTGTTGCTAGAATTGAGGCAATACGCATGCTGATTGTGTTTGCAGCTCATATGGACTTCAAATTGCAACAAATGGATGTCAAAAGTGCCTTTCTGAATGGGTACTTGAAAGAGGAAGTCTATGTGAAGCAACCCCCTGGGTTTGAAAGCAATGAGTCCCCTGACCATGTCTATAAACTTGACAAAGCATTGTGTGGCTTGAAACAAGCTCCCAAAGCTTGGTATGAACGTATGTCAAAGTTCTTGATGGACAATGGTTATCAAAGGGGACAAGTTGATACAACCCTGTTCTTACGAGCAAAGGGAAAAAGTTTGTTAGTTGTACAAATCTATGTTGATGATATAATTTTTGGTGCAACTAATCAATCTTTGTGCAGGGAATTTTCTGAGTTGATGATGAGTGAATTTGAAATGAGTATGATGGGTGAGCTTAATTTCTTTTTAGGCTTACAAATCAAACAAACTTCAAAAGGAACAATGATTCATCAATATAAGTATGCTAGAAAGTTGATCAAGAAATATGGCATGAGAGATGCCAAGGTCTATGATACACCTGTTGCCACCAATGTCAAGCTTGACTTGGATGAAGCAGGTAAGAGTGTTGATCAAACAGTGTATAGAGGTATGATTGGTTCCTTATTGTACCTAACTGCTAGTAAACCTGATATCATGTATAGTGTTGGCTTGTGTGCAAGGTTTCAAGCAAATCCCAAAGAGTCACATCTTACACAAGTCAAACGTATCCTAAGGTACCTCAAGGGAACTGAAGACTTATGTCTTTGGTACCCTAGAGGTGCTGGCATTAATTTAATTGGCTACGCTGACGCTGATTATGCAGGATACCTTGTAGACAGGAAGAGCACATCAGGCATGGCAACTTTCCTAGGGCCTTGCTTGATCTCTTGGGCCTCCAAAAAACAAAATTCTGTGGCCATGTCTACTGCTGAAGCTGAGTATGTGGCAGCAGCTTCATGTTGTGCCCAATTGTTGTGCGTAAGACAACAATTAAAGGATTTTGGAATTGATGCAGGTTGTATGCCAATCTTGTATGACAACACAAGTGCTATAAATATTTCCAAGAATCCAGTGCCACATTCAAGAACAAAGTACATTGACATTAGACATCACTTTCTGAGAGATAATGTAGAGAAAAGATTCATTAAATTGAATTTTTGCAAGACGGAGGATCAATTGGCAAACCTCTTTACTAAACCATTGAGCAGAGAAAGGTATGAGAAACTTAGACTAGAAGTAGGCATGATCAAGATTACTTAGTTGTATGTGCACCCTGTTCCCTCGATGATTGGCTAGAGTGTGTCTACATGTTTTATGTGTGTATATATGTGATTTGTATGGCCCTTTAAAGCTTTTGTATGTCTATACCAACTCGCGTGCAGTAAAATGCATAACTGTATGACCTGAACTAAAGGACTCACTTTGGTCTATTGATATGTCCCTTATTGTCCTCAAAACTGTTGTTTTGGACTCACTTTGGTCTATTGATATATCCCTTATTGTCCTCAAAACTGTTTTTTTATGAGCCTTAAGACCAATACATGGACCCTGTTCCCTCAGTCACTCTGCCTCAAGCAAATACTGTTCCCAATGGGCAAATTCAGACGCATTTAATTGCATCTGATTTACTAATAATTAGAGGCGGTTGGAATTATTTCTCTATAAATAGGGGCTAGCCGTTGTTCTTCATCATCACAACTCAAATTATTTCCCAAATTCTCTCTTCTGCCCGTTAATGCTCTCTCACTCTCACACAAAATCTTCTCGTTATTGTCTTCTTCTCTCTAATCTCTTCATCTTCTCCACAAGATTTTTTGAATTTTCTTCCCTAAATTCAAGAAACTTCTCCCCCAGTTCTCGTTCTCTCTTTCTTTTCTCAAACCCTAATTCAGGCTATAAATAACAATGGTGACTGGAACTCCATCTACTGCATCCAAGAAATCCTCAGCTGAAAAATCACCCTCTACCACTCCCATCACTTCATCTACTCCTGTCACCACACCTGTCATGCCGGTCAAAACGTCAGCACGAAACAACAAGGGTCCTGCTGAGCCTTCATCACCATCACCACCAACATCTCCTAAACCCTCCACCACTGAAAATCAAGGGAAGGATGGTGCTGCTAAACCAGGGGCTTCGGCTTCTTCTGCCAAGAAGAAGACCAAGAAGAGCGCTACCAAAGGAGCTAGCGTTTCTGAAATCGCTGCAGAAATTGATGCTCTTCTGGATGAAGGGGATGGCATAGGGGCCAAATACATTCCAGAGAAAGGAGAGAAGGGAAAGAAAAAGAAAGAGGGTGCTGGGAAATCAAAAGGAGAGCCTGAGGGAGAGAAAAAGGAGAGCGAGGGAGGAGAGAAGCCTGAAACAAAGAACTCCACTGCTCAGGGGGAACACGGGTCAGCTGAGAAACCACCTGTTCCCACAGCTGGTTCCAAGAAAACAAAGAAGACCACTGCTGGGTCTTCAAAGAAACAGGGTCCATCCATCCAGGACCCTGTCTCAGCAACTGTTACACCATCTACTCACCCAAAGAAGAGGAAATCAGCGGCTGCACGTGTCTTGTACATCCCGTCTGAGTCACCTCAGCCAGAGACTGCTGACCCGTCTTCTAAACCAGCCAAGAAGAAGAAAACCCTGGTCTCCCCTCCCTCAACCTCTATTGCTGCTTCTAAAGGTAAGAAAAAGAAATAGGACCCAGATGCCATTGATGCCAGGACAACTCAGATCCTCTCCAGAAAATGCTTCACTGTCAAGGTATGGTGTCTTGACTGGATGAAAGACAATGGGATTGGGAAATTTGTGTCCAATGTCTTGTCTCAGAGGTGGGGTACCTACTTAACCACTAGGACTACATTTCATTATGCTGAGTTTAAGCAATTTTACCTAAATTGCTTTGTGAAGAATGGGGTGGTTAAGAGTGAGGTATCTGGGGTCCCCATCAAATTTAATGCCTCTGATCTGGGAAAAATCTTGGGGATCCCCTGTGAAGGATTTGCTGAATGGGCTAGGGGTGGTGTGTGGCCTGAGTATGAAGGTCTTGATCCCATCGCTATATTGAGGAAGTATACACGGGACATGGAGGTGGATATGGCCTCTAGGATCAAGGCTGTGGACCTTGTTTCCATGCACAAGTTGCATTTTGCACTTGTGTTTAGGACCCTGCTCCTTAGAGAGGAAGCTAGGGAGCATGCTCTGCCTACGACATAAGCCTTATGGATCTGGTAGAGAGGAGGGCAGGGTGAATCTTCCTGCTATCATGATTCATCACATTGTGTATGTCCTCAGTGCAAAGAAAATCACTCATTCTTTGCCTTATGGGTATGCCCTCACCCTGGTCTTCAAGCACTTTGATGTGCCTCTCTCTGCTGGGACGTTGCCTACAACTGTGAATGAGGTGGGCAAGCAGTAACTGAAGCAAACTGGCTTCAAGTTTAATGAGGATCAGAAGGAGGAGGAGGAAGAGGAGGAGATTGGTTCTGAGGGGGAAAAGGGCCCAGAGGCTGTTTCCATGGAAAGGGCAAGCATTAGCAGAGCTGCCATGTTTACTACACTACAACTGGTCGAGGCAAAGCTCAATTCTGTGACCTCCAAGCAAGTTGATCTAGTTCTGAGGGTTGCTAATCTCACTGATGCTGTGACAAAGGCTGATGAAGCTCATCAGAGAAGGCATGATGAGCTTGTCAAGATGCTGAGGGATGGGTTTGAGGTCGAAACTGATGAGCCTGTTGATGATGCTGATGATCCCACTGACCCATCAAACCCTGTTCCTCCCCCTGTTGTTTAAGCCTTGTTTTTTTTCTTTTCTTTCTTTTTTCTCTAGGTGTTGTTTCTACTGTAACAATACCTTCTTTTGTGACTATGCAATATATATAACTTTTGGTCTTTTTTGGCTTATATGATTTGACTATTTTCTGGATGGCCTATATTTATAGATTTTTAAGTTTGAGCTACTAATTCTTGCATTTGTTTGCATACACTTAAACCCTGGAGGTGATGGTTGTGACATACTTGCTAAAATTTGGCTTAACTTATCGCTATTTGCATGTTTAACAAATGTCCTTGACACTTTTTGATGATGCTAAAAGGGGGAAGAGTGGTGTGCTTATGATTAGGTTTGATATGATCATGTTTAGGTTTAGTCTAGTTTAATTCTCGTATCTTGTCAACCTATTCACTATGGATAGGTAGCACAAAATTTTTGATTTCTGCTCTAATGGTTCCTGATTTGAAATTGTGTTTCCTCTACCTACTTTGATTCTCTAAAGTCTTGTAGGTTGCAACTCTGATTGCAAAGTTTCTCTCTGCAAAAGTCTCAATATGGTGGATGATAATGTTAAGTTGAAGTTCTTGATTGTGAAGTTGTGGACTCTGTTCCTACTTACCCGTGGTTTTTCTGGTTGGTTCACAACAATGGTAAGTCAAGGTAAGTGCTTGAGTTAGTTTTGTACTCAATCTAATTGGTATCTAGCTCAGATAAGCACACTAGTTTGTCATCATCAAAAAGGGGGAATTTGTTGGGTTCTTAGGTTTTGATGATAACAAACATAGTGTCCTTATCTTTGTGTGAACTAACTATGATGGCAGGTTGACTTAAGGATGCAAGAAGTCGTAATGCTCAAAGCATGATTGCTCATGAGAATGCTTGGATCCAAACAAGACATGAAGACAATGTAATGTAGTTAAGTACATTTGTCATTAGTCTTTATGTACTATGCTTGACTACTTAGCAAGAGTCTAAGTTGAACATGACAAGGGAACAAGGTTGTAGGACTGAGTGCATACGTCTATGTATACATGGGAGCATTCTTGTGAACCCTGTTCTCTATGACTAGCACTGCAGCTTGAAGGAACCAAAGGGGAACAACGAGTTGGACCCTGTTCCTTCTAAGCTGTGTATCTGGACGAGTTTGCATAATATTGTATTTATTATTTCTACGAATATTTTGTGTATTACCTTTTTAGATATTCACACAAATATTCTTCTGAAGAAATATAATTTATTTTGGAAAAAATAAATATTGCAAAATCGTGTTTTAAACAGAAAAAATATTTTATTTTGAAAAGATATTATCTTGGAAAAAGTATTTTACTTAATGGCCAAGTTTATATTGTTAAGGTAAGTGAATTATCTTTTGGAATATTTCTAATTATCTTTTAGAGATTATATTCTGATAAATCACTTGCTAGCTAGCAAAGATTTTCTATTAAAGCCTTTGGACGGTTTTTATCACATAGGGCGGATTAAGGAAAGATCTTTGATCTTTACTTAAACTCTATCCTATCTTTTTCACAAATCTTATCTTTTATATTCTAAAGAGATTTAACCTAATTGGACTGAGCTCCTTGGCCTGCCTATATAAGGCTCCTGATAGGCTTAGTTGTAGGGTTAAGCTTTGCGTGTATTATTGAGATCAGAATCATTTTTGCAAAGCGTTCATTCGTCCAAACCAGATACGTCTAGTACTCACAAGAACAACCTTGAACCCTGTTCCCTGTCCTGGTCAGTTTGAGTTTTGCTTATATTGGTCATTGCATAATAGGTTTTCTGTGGTCTTATTTTGCTTAGTATTGAAGCGTGTAATAGGACAAACAATCTGGTTATTTGTAATTGCTCTAGCTTAGTGACAAGCGTAGAGTTTCTCTCAGGTCAGTGTGTGACTTAGAGAGATTGGCAACACATCAGTGACGGTGTGTGGTCGTGTTAGGGTATTGTGTTGTATCCTATGTTTTAACTCTAGTTATAAGAGAAGTAGTGTGACAAAATCCCAAGTAACTGAGTCGTGGTTTTTACTCCTATTGAGCCTAGGAGGTTTTCCACGTGAAAAAAGCCTTGTGTTATTTAGTTTCAGTCTTTACATTCTGTTTCAGTTCACTGCGTAGGAACAACGTCCATAACGTTGTTCCCTACTCTGTTCTCAAGTTACAAAACGCAAGAAATTGGAGTCACTCTATTCACTCTCCCCCCCCCCTCCCTCTAGAGTAACTTAGGCACTCTTAAAAGAGGATTTGCCACTAAACATAATAAAGTCATTAACTTTCACCAAGAAAAACAAGAGAAGAATAAAGAAAATCTTACAAAGGCCTTCAATAATCTTCCCAAAAGTAAGATTAATCACTCTAGTAATACTAAGTAAGAAGTTCTTAGATCTTGCAATAGAGACTAGACCTCTTTAGAGAGTTGAAACTCGGTTCAGAGTAAACTAACATAGGATATGATGATTTTCGCGGTCTTAAGATGGGCTATTTATAGATCCCACGAAAGTTTGGAATAGCATTTGGTCGAGCTGGGTTAATAACCTGTCGGGATGCTTGACCAAGTGAGCATGTTGTTTTAGATACTTGGTCCACTACCAAGTAACCTTCAAAGTTTGCCTTATTCAAGTTGGGCACTTGACATGTGAAGAGTGCCTAAGATACTCTAGAGGGGGGAGGGGGGTGAATCGAGTGACTCCACATTCTCGCGTTTTGCAACTTGAGAACAGGGTAGGGAACAACGTTATGGACGTTGTTCCTACGTAGGGAGCTGAAACAGAATGTAAAGACTGAAAATAAATAACACACGACTTTTTCACGTGGAAAACCTCATAGGCTTAGTAGGAGTAAAAACCACGACCCTGTTACTTGGGATTTTGTCACACTACTTCTCTTATAACTAGAGCCAAAACACAGGATACATCACAGTACCCTAACACCACCACACAGTGTCACTGATACATTGCCTATCTCTCCAAGTCACACACTGACCTGAGAGAAACTCTACGCTTGTCACTAAGCTAGAGCAATTACAAATAACCAGATTGTTTGTCCTATTACACGCTTCAATACTAAGCAAAATAAGACCACAGAAAACCTATTATGCAATGACCAATCTAAGCAAAGACTCAAACTGACCAGGACGGGGAACAGGGTTCAAGGTTGTTCTTGTGAGTACTGGACGTATCTGGTTTGGACGAATGAACGCTTTGCACAAATGTTTCTGATCTCAATAATACACGCAAAGCTTAACCCTACAACTAAGCCTATCAGACGCCTTATATAGGCAGGCCTAAAAAGCTCAGTCCAATTAGGTTAAATCTCTTTAGAATATAAAAGATAAGATCTTCAAAAGATAGGATAGAGTTTGAGTAAAGATCAAAGATCTTTCCTTAACTCGTCCTATACTCTAAAACCGTCCAAATACCTTAACAGAAAATCTTGGCCAGCTAGCAAGTGACTTATCAGAATATACTCTCTAAAACATAATTAGAAATATTCCAAAAGATAATTCACTTACCTTAAACAATAAACTTGGCCATTAAGTAAGATACTTTTTCCAAGATAATATCTTTTCAAAATAAAATACTTTTTCTGTCTAAAACACGATTTTGCAATATTCATTTTTCCAAAATAAAATATATTTCTTCAGAAGAATAATTTTTTGAATATCTAAAATGATAATGCATAAAATATTCGTAGAAATAATAAATACAATATTATGCAAACTCGTCCAGATACACAGCTTAGAAGAAACAGGGTCCAACTCGTTGTTTCCCTTTGGTTCCTTCAAGCTGCAGTGCTGGTCCTAGAGAATAGGGTTCACAAGAATGCTCCCCTGTACTCATAGACGCATGCACTCAGTCCTACAACCTTGTTCCCTTGTCATGATCAATTTAGACTCTTGCTAACTAGTCAAGCATAGTACATAAAGACTAATGACAAATGCACTTAACTACATTGTACTGTATTCATGTCTTGTTAGGATCCAAGCATCTTCATGAGCAATCATGCTTTGAGCATTGTATCTTCTTGCATCCTTAAGTCAACCTGCCATCATAGTTAGTTCACACATAGATAAGGACACTTTGTTTGTTATCATCAAAACCAGGAACCCAACAAATTCCCCCTTTTTGATGATGACAAACTAGTGTGCTTATCTAAGCTAGATACCAATTAAATTGAGTACAAAAACTAACTCAAGCGCTTACCTTGACTTCCTATTGCTGTGAACCTACCAGAAGAACCACGGGTGAGTAGGAACAGGGTTCACAACTTTACAATCAAGAACTTCAGCTTAACATTATCATCCATCACGTTGAGACTTATGCAGAGAGAAACTTTGCAACCAGAGTTGCAACTTACAAGACTTTAGAGAATCAGAGTAGGCAGAGGAAACACAATTTCAAACCAGAAACCATTAGAGTAGAAGTTAAAAAATCGTGTGTTACCCATCCATATTGAATAGGTTCACAAGGTACGAGAATTAAACTAGACTAAACCTAAACATGATCATATCAAACCTAATCATAAGCACACCACTCTTCCCCCTTTTGACATCATCAAAAAGTGTCATGGACATTTGTCAAACATGCAAAATAGTGATAAGTTAAGCCAAAACGTAGCAAGTATGTCACAACCATCACCTCCAGGCTTTAAGTGTATGCAAACAAATGCAAGAATTAGTAGCTCAAATTTAAAAATCTATTGATATAGGCCATCCAGAAAATAGTCAAATCATATAAGCGAAAAGGGACAAAATTTTATTATATATATAGCACAGTCACAAAAGAAGGCATTGTTACAGCATAAACAACACCTAGAGAGAAAAGAAAGATAAGAAAACAGCTTAGACAGAGGGAGGAACAGGGTCTGATGGGTTGGGGTTGTCATCAGCATTGGAAACAGTCTCAACTTCAAACCCATCCTTCAGCATCCTAACAAGCTCATCATGCCTCCTCTGATGAGCCTGATCAGCCTTGGTCACTGCATCAGTAAGATCAGCAACCCTTTGAGCCAAGACAGCTTGCTTGGAGGTCACACTATTGAGCTTGGCCTCAACCAGTTGCAGCGTAGTAAACATTGCAGCTCTACTGATGATCGCTTCTTCCATGGAAACAGCCTCTGGGCCCTGTTCCCCCTCAGAACCAACTTCCTCCTCATCCTCCTCTTCCTCTAGATCCCCATCAAACCTGAAGCCCATTTGCTTCAAATATTGCTTGCCCACCTCATTCACAGTTGTAGGTGATGCCCCATCAGAAAGAGGCACCCCAAAATGTTTGAAGACCAAGGTGAGAGCATACCCATAAGGTAGAGAGTGGGTTATTTTCTTGGCACTGAGGACATAGGCGATGTGGTGAATCATAAGAGCAGGAAGATTCACCTTCTTTCTCCGTTCAACCAAGTCCATAATGCTCATGTCATAGGCTGAGCAATATTCTCAAGCTTCTTCCCTAGGGACCAAGGTCCTGAACACAAGTGCAAAGTAGAGCTTGTGTATAGGAACAAGATCTACAGCCTTGACTCTCTTAGCCTCATCCTCCTCGATATTTATGGAGTATTTTCTCACAATGGCTAGGGGGTCAACTCCATCATACTCAGGCCAGACACCACCTCTAACCCACACAGCAAAACCTTCACATGGGATTCCCAAGATTTTCCCTAAATTCGAAGCGTTGAATTTTAGGGGAACCCCAGACACCTCACTCCTGACTACCCCCTTCTTCACAGTGCAGTTTAAGTAAAATTGTTTGAATTCAGCATAGTGAAAGGTAGTCCTAGTGGTCATAAAAGTGCCCCACCCCAGAGATATGACATTAGTAACAAAATCTCCAGCCCCATTATCCTTCATCCAATCCAAACACCAAACCTTACCTGGCATGCTTCATCTGGAGAGGATTTAAGCAGTCCTTGTATCGATTTCCTCCTGGCTCATCTTCCTTTTCTTTTCAGTGTTTCAAGCAGGAGCAGATGCAGAGGGCATGGAGACTAAGGCCTTCTTCCTCTTAGCAGGACGGGAAGAAGCCTCAGTTGCTTCAGGTGGAGGAGTCTCAGTAGGTGTGTCCAAGACCCGTTCAGAAACGGTCTTTCTTTTCCTGGACGGAGGTGGTGTGGGAACAGGTTCTGTGAGAGGTTCCTTGAGATGAGAACCCTATTTCTTGGAAGACCCAGCAGTGGTCTTCTTGGGTTTCTTGGGGCCAGCTGTGGGAACAGATGGTTCCTCAGCTGACTCTTGTTCCCCCTGAGCAGTAAAGCTCTCTGTTTCAGGCTTCTCTCCTCCCTCGCTCTCCTTTTTCTCTCCCTCAGACTCTCTTTTTGATTTTCCAGCACCCTCTTTCTTTTTCTTTCCCTTCTCACCCTTCTCCTTCACATACTTTGCCCCAATTGCAGCTCCTTCATCCAGAAGAGGATCAACTTCTGCAGCTAGCTCAGAGACGCTAGCACCTTTTGTGACATTTTTCTTGGCTTTCTTCTTGGAAGAAGAGATGGAGGCTCTTGTCTTCTCCTGAGTAGTGCCTTCCCCCCCCCCCAAAGGATCAGTGGGAGGCTCAGGTGAAGACGGTGGAGACGGTTGAGCTGGTTTACAAGAACCAGGTCTCTTGCTTGCTGTCGATTTGACAGGCATGGCAGGGGTTGTGGTAGAGGTAGAGGGTTTAAAGGGAGTGGTGGAAGGTGGCGTTTCAGCTGTGAGTTTCTCAGCAAGAGACTTCTTGGATGTTAATGATCTGGTTCCACTCACCATTTTATAGCAAGGATTAGGGTTTTGCGGATAAGAAAAACACCGAGAATTAAGGAATTGATTCTTGAATTAACGGGAAGAAAATTCAAAAATTGGAAGAGAGGAGAGAGAATTCTGAGAGAGAAGGAATAACGGGAAGATTTTTGTGAGTGAGAGAGAATTAACGGGAAGAATTAGAGACAGAGAGAATTTAGGGAGCTGATTTGAGTTGTGAAGATGAAGAACAATGGTCTAGCCCCTATTTATAGGGAAATAATCCCAACCTCCTCTAATAATTAGGAGATCAGACACAATAAATGCGTTTGAATTTGCCCGTTAGGAACAGTTTAGCTTGAGGCAGAGTGACTGAGGGAACAGGGTTCCATGTAATGGTCTTAAGGCTCATACAACAACAGTTTTGAGGACAATAAGGGACATATCAATAGACCAAAGTGAGTCCTTTAGTTCAGGTCATACAGTTATGCATTTTACTACACGCTAGCTGGTATAGACATACAAAAGCTTTAAAGGGCCAAACAGATCACATATATACACACATAAAACATGTAGACACACTCTAGCCAATCATCGAGGGAACAGGGTGCACATACAACTAAGTAATATTGATCATGCCTATTTCTAGTCTAAGTTTCTCATACCTTTCTCTGCTCAATGGTTTAGAAAAGAGGTCTGCCAATTGATCCTTCCTCTTGCAAAAGTTTAATTTAATGAATTCTTTCTCTGCATTGTCTCTCAGAAAGTGATGTCTAATGTCAATGTGTTTTGTTCTTGAATGTTACACTGGATTCTTGGAAATATTTATAGCACTTGTGTTGTCACACAAGATTGGCATACAACCTGCATCAATTCCAAAATCATTTTAATTATTGTCTTACCCACAACAATTGGGCACAACATGAAGCTGCTGCCACATACTCAACTTCAGCCGTAGACATGGCCACAGAATTTTGCTTTTTGGATGCCCAAGAGATGAAGCAAGGCCTTAGGAAAGTTGCAATGCCTGATGTGCTCTTCTTGTCTACAAGGTATCCTGCATAATCAGTGTCAGCATAGCCAATTAAATCAATGCTAGCTCCTCTAGAGTACCAAAGACATAAGTCTTCAGTTCCCTTGAGGTACCTTAGGATACGTTTGACTTGTGTGAGATGTGACTCTTTGGGGTTTGCTTGAAACCTTGCACACAAGCCAACACTATACATGATATCATGTCTACTAGCAGTTAGGTACAATAAGGAACCAATCATACCTCTATACACTGTTTGATCAACACTCTTTTCTGCTGCATCCAAGTCAAGCTTGGTATTTGTGGCAACAGGTGTATCATAGACCTTGGTATTTCTTATGCCATATTTCTTGATCAACTCTCTAGCATACTTTTGTTGATGAATCATTGTTCCTTCTGAAATTTGTTTGATTTGTAAGCCTAAAAAGAAATTAAGCTCACCCATCATACCCATCTCAAATTCACTCATCATCAACTCAGAGAATTCCCCACACAAAGATTGATTAGTTGCACCAAAAATTATATCATCAACATAGATTTGTACAACAAAAAAACTTTCCCCCTTTGCTCATAAGAACAGGGTTGTATCAACTCATCCCCTTTGATAACCATTGTCCATCAAGAACTTTGACAAACGTTCATACCAAGCTCTGGGAGCTTGTTTCAGACCATACAATGCTTTGTCAAGTTTATAGACATGGTCAGGGGACTCATTGCTTTCAAACCCAGTGGTTGCTTCACATAGACTTTCTCTTTCAGGTACCCATTCAGAAAGGCACTTTTGACATCCATTTGTTGCAATTTGAAGTCCATATGAGCTGCAAACGCTATCAGTATGGGTATTGCCTCATTTCTAGCAACACGGGCAAATGTCTCATCATAGTCAATCCCCTCTTGCTGATTGTATCCTTGAACAACTAATCTAGCTTTGTTTCTAACCACAGTACCTATCTCATCCAGTTTGTTCCTGAACACCCATTTAGTCCCAATGATGGTCCTATTATCAGGTCTAGGAACAAGGTGTCAGACCTTGTTCCTTTCAAACTGGTTGAGTTTCTCCTGCGTTGCATTTATCCAATCAGCATCCTGCAAAGCTTCATTGATATTATGTGGTTCAATATAAGATAAGAAAGCAGAGAAATCCATAAAGTTCTGTACACAAGCTCTCGTTTGAATCCCTTTGTTTATATCACTAATGATTTGATTCATGGGATAAGAGCTCTGATGTTTCCAATACCGTGGCTGGAAGTTAGAACTTTCTGGATGATCTTGTTGTGGAGAGGTAACAGGGTCCTCACTTGGACTTTCATTCTAATCAGCTCCTTCCTCTATGGGTGATGTTCCCATATCAGGAGTATTTGTTCCCCCTGAGTCCATTGTGTGGACTCTTGGAGGTGTGGACCCTGTTTCGTTCTCCACAACATTACCTGTTTCTACTGATGCTTCTTCTTCTTCTTCCCTTTCTGGTGCGTGGCCAATTGGAAAGTCTTCTTTATCCTGCAACAATGAGTCAAGACTAGCATTAGATTCATCAAACACAATATGGACATTTTCCTCAACTTTCTGAGTTCTCTTGTTGAGGACCCTGTATGCTTTGCTCTGAGGAGCATGACCTACAAAGACAACCTCATCACTCCTAACATCAATTTTTGCCAAGTTAGTCTTTCCGTTGTTATGTACATAGCACTTACAACCAAAAGCTCTAAAGTGGGAAATGTTTGGCTATCTTCCTCTGAGTAACTCATAGGGTGTCTTTCTCAAAATAGGCCTTAGCGTGGCATGATTTATGATATAGCAAGCTGTGATGACAGCTTCTCCCCACATGTTCCTAGAAAGATCACTAGCTAGCAACAGGGTTCTAGCTATGTCTTCCAGGGCCATGTTCTTCCTTTCAACTACCCCGTTCTGTTGGGGAGTCCTTGGGGCAGAGAAGTTGTGATCAATGCCATGTTGAGCACAGTAGTTTATGAATTTGTCATTATCAAACTCTGTGTCATGATCAGACCTTAGAGGTAATATATTAGCTCCAATCTGTTTCTGCATTCTGTTGGCAATGATTTCAAAAGATAATTAGAAATATACTCTCTAAAAGATAATTAGAAATGTTCCAAAAGATAATTCACTTACCTTAAACAATAAAATTGGCCATTAAGTAAGATACTTTTTCCAAGATAATATCTTTTCAAAATAAAATACTTTTTCTGTTTAAAACACGATTTTGCAATATTCATTTTTCCAAAATAAAATATATTTCTTCAGAAGAATATTTGTGTGAATATCTAAAAAGATAATGCACAAAATATTCGTAGAAATAATAAATACGTTATTATGCAAACTCGTCCAGATACACAGCTTAGAAGAAACAGGGTCCAACTCGTTGTTCCCCTTTGGTTCCTTCAAGCTGCAGTGCTGGTCCTAGAGAACATGGTTCACAAGAATGCTCCCCTGTACTCATAGACGCATGCACTCAGTCCTACAACCTTGTTCCCTTGTCATGATCAATTTAGACTCTTGCTAACTAGTCAAGCATAGTACATAAAGACTAGTGACAAATGCACTTAACTACATTACACTGTCTTCATGTCTTGTTAGGATCCAAGCATCTTCATGAGCAATTATGCTTTGAGTATTGTACCTTCTTGCATCTTTAAGTACCTGCCATCATAGTTAGTTCACACATAAATAAGGACACTTTGTTTGTTATCATCAAAACCAGGAACCCAACAACATGTTTATGGGTACTCTTTAGTGGTTGTATACACCATTTTGAAACTTTTTCCTGATACTTTTCGACTCTATTCTTGCTCTTGAGCGCATACTCCTCGTCGCTCAACAATTTTATACCTAAAATCTCGTCAAAGCTCACAAAACACCAAAAGGCGTAAAGAGGAACAAGAGTTGAAAAATGGAGCAAGATAACCGTGAATCGTTAGTGAAACAAGGTAAAATGGAGTATCAATCAATCACAAACAATCGTCAAAAACACATATTATTAATGTGGCAACCAGAAATACTGAAAGAGATAAAGCTTGCTTGTATTGTAATGCACAATATGATCGTAGAAGATGAAAGAGAATCTTTTCATATTATCACAGATCCTGAAAACACATATGAGCAAAGGGACAATAGCATAGGTATGACATCCTCGACAATGAACCCGCTCTTGAGGAATTTACAAGTTTTCTAGCTCAATCTATGTTTGTTCGGGGATCGAGGAGTGCACGAACAACTAAAATGTGACCTAGTTCAATATGTGTGGAACACATTTCAAGAGGCTCATTAGTTTTTAGTGTGTTGCATTTTAATTTAGTTCCAAAAAACAAAATGTAATTTGTAGGTTTAGTATGCTTTTAATTTTGTAGGTCTTATTTAATTTTTACAAGAAAAAAAACATGTAATTTTTAAATTAGTTTCGTATATTGTTTTATTTTAATTTTCCATTAAAATACTTAGGTGAATGTATGTATGTTTTTTTGACACTAATTCCTAGCTTGATCATTGAAGTTTTAAAAACAATAAAATTTAAATAGCTTTATTAAAATCAGAGTTTTTAAAACGCAAGGAAAATAATATTTTTCAAATTTTTATTAAATATGTAAGTAACTTGGTTTATATACGAGATATTAGTATTATATATTAATTACAATTAAACATTTCACAATAATGTTAGTCCAAAATAATAAAAATTGATTTAGGAGAGAAAAAATAGGTTGGGCACAAATTAGAAAGTACAAACATTGATGAAAATAGAGAGAAAGTGGAATTAGCATGTCCAATTTGACATGTGCATTGGGGTAGCTCATGCGTGCCAATTTTTCACAAGAGAGGAGAGAGGAGAGAGAAGAGAGAAAATGGTGTGTGTACAAAATACATGGCAAATTTTGGTATTGGATTAGAGATGCTCTGATACCCTTCAAATGAGGGTGGCTAGAGAGTCCAACACCCTATTTAAAGTGTTTTTCAGTAAAATTTTATTTGTAGTTAATCTATTTTCGTTCATCTTTCAAATTCTAGGAGAATTGCAAGTAGAAGAATGTGAAAGGAATTCGAGAAGTTAGAGGGACAAAAGTGGGGAGAGCAAGCAAAATAAGAGTTTTTTTTTCTTGGTTGGATAAGAATTTCAAATAGCAAGGTCAAAATGGGCAAATCAAGCTAGGGGGTAGTATGCTTTTTTCTTCTTTGTTTTTTTTTGACGGGAATTAGGGATATTTAGTCAACGGTTTTATGATATGTAGCTTATCTTTGTCAATATGTGTATAAAAGTTAAAAAGAAAAAAGGTTGTACTCCCTCCGCCGTAATTGAACTTTCCATTTGGCTTTGCGCAGTATCCAAGACAACACGTTGACCATCAATAACTCTAATTATATAGATATATATTTTTTGGTGCAAGAGAGGGGCAAGCCCCAAAATCAACTACTAGGAACAATACGTAGTCATGCCACACCTACTAAGTCCTCATACAAAAACTCTCTAAGGGGAGGGGGAGCAACATCAAAGAAAACAATAGGATCTCCTTGATCACACCCATGGTTCGCTAGCCAATCTGCACTTCTATTTGCTTCCCGGAAGCAGTGTTCAATCTTGACTTCCCAATCTTCTTCTCGAATTAATTTCCTGCATTTTCTAACCATAAAAGTTGCAGGACCATTCACCATTTCATCTCGTACAATCATATGAACCACATTCCCTAGGCATGGTTAGACCTCTGAGCAGTGCGAGGATTTCTGCACGTGTAACTGAACAATTGCTATAGTTTTCAGCAAAAGCCTGGATCATATGACCCTGACTGGTGGTCACGCAGCAGAACCCCCTTCCAGCTAACTCGGGGTTGCCACGTGAAGATCAATCGATGTTGAGGATTAACCAACCTTCACTTGGAGCAATCCTTTTAATCATAGTTTCTGAATGCTTGTGGGTTGGATCACTTCCACTCTCCTCTTGCTTTTACAAAGCACGCTTCATCTCTGCAAAACAGGTGTAGAGGAATCCTGCTGGGTTCATTGGGATATCCTCTTTCTTGTCATAGACCTTGTAGTTCCTCCATTTCCAGAGCCACCATAAGGTAATTGCAAATTTCATGGGATCCTCCGCATCATAACTAGGATCAGTCGTGCTTAGATTATGGACTACCCATTCTTGGATAGGCATGGACAAAAATCGAGAGGATAGGCTGCACGTTCCCAAATAGCTCCAGATTACCCGAGAAAGTTGACAACGCCTAAGGTTGTGGTCCATTGTTTCTTAGTCAACACCAGACCTGGGACAACGCGGGTCAATTGAGAGATGGTGCACCACACTTTGAGCATTTATTAGAAGTCGATCATGAAATAAGAGCCACAAAAACATTCGAATGCGTTGTGACACCACATCTTATTTGGGGATTTTCATCTTCTTTGCGGATCAATTTAAGGGCGGATTTTATGGAAAATTCCCCTCCTTGACTTCCACTCCAATATAGAGCATCATCTGCAGTTTCCTCTGGGATAAGCCTGTGTGAAACAATGGCCTTGAGCGCGTTTGCAGGAAGGTAATCAACAAAAACTTCCCCAAATTTAATCTCCATTCATATCCCAGTATTCTTCTACAGTCTTATCTTGATCTTCCATAGGCATAGAGCCTGTAGCTAGTAGAGATAATGGTATGTCATGAGCCCAACGATGATCCCAAAAAAAGGTTTGCTTGCCATTTTCCACTGCCATCCTTACTCCCTGGGAAACAAAAATTGCTTTTTCAACAATGCCCTACCAAGCATTGGAGGAGTTTGGCCTCGCTTCAAACATGTCCAGATCACACCTACCCTTGCAATATTTTGTGCGTAGCACTTGGGAAAATAAAGAACCAGGTTCTGCTATAACTCGCCAGCCCAGCTTCGTAAGGAATTATGCTTTTTCCTGCCTCATCGATCGTATACCCAGACCCCCCCTCCTCCTTATCTTTTTGAAGGGTTCCCAAGGCAACAAGGTGCATTTTTATTTCCTTGTTGGAATTGAACCTCCCCACAAGAATTTGCGTGACTTTCTATCAATAGTGTCCCAATCTGTTCTTCGGATTTTAGCTGTTTGCATTGAATAGTAGGCCAAAGATGAAAGAACTGATTTAGTGAGAGTAGTGCATCCTGCAAGCGAGATGCACTTTGCTTTCCACCCACTGAGTCTCTTATCCACCTTATCGATAACATGTTGAATTGTTACCCTTGCAACTCTACTATGTATTGTAGGCATACCAAGGTAAAATCCCAAGTCCTCTGTTGATTCAATCCCCAAAGCATCACGGGTTGCTTGTGCCATTTCCTCACTAACATTACCCGAGAAGAAGACCCGTGACTTTGGGTAAGAAACTAACTCTCCAGAAGCTTCACAAAAAATGTCAAGACATTTTTTAATCATAGCTGCTTGGTGTGGATTAGCCTCAGTAAAAAGTACAATATTATCCGGAAAAAAAAGATTTGTAATTTTTTGGCGACCAAGACTACAATAGATGGGTTTCCATAGATCACCATTGACAACTTGTTCAACGATATGATTGAGACGCTCCATACACATGACAAAAAGATAAGGAGAAAGCGGATCACCTTGGCGAATCCCTCGAGAAGGCACAAAGGATTCAGTTGGTTCTTCATTCCACAAAACTCTCATGGATGGTGAAGATACACAGAGCATTATAACTTCACATAGATGAATAGGGAGTCTCATTTCAGTCAGGGTTTCCCAGAATAAAATCCCATTGGAGTTGGTCATAGGCCTTGGCAAGATCAATCTTAATAGCCATAATCCATATAACCAACTTTGCCTTCCTTGCGTATCATAGTATGGAGGGCTTCTTGAACAATAGTGATATTATCAGTAGTTTTTCATCCGGGAACAAAGGCACCTTGGTAGGTGAGATCATATAAGGCATGATTGGTTTAAGCCTATTGACAATAGCTTTTGTAACTGTCTTATACAAGACATTACAAAGGTTAATTGACCTGAATTGGGACATTAGCTGGGGACAATCAACTTTTGGGATAGGTACTAGAAAGGTGTCTTGAGAGCCTAAGGAATGGCATGCCCTCGAAGGATTTAAGAACAACATCACAAAAACTTTCCTTGATGATTTCCTAATGGCGTTAAAAGAAGAGAGCTTGAAATCCATCAGGACCTGGAACCTTGTATGAACCCATTGAAAATACCACCGCCTTAATATCACTGCTAGTAAAGGATCTCGTAAGACGATCAAAATCACTAACTGGTATTAAAGGGAAGTAATATGTAGGGAGTGAACCACTGTTGGCCAAAGTCACTTGATCAGTATATAGATCCTTGAAAAATTCGACCATCATCCCTTTAATATTTTCAAAATTAGTTTCTCATTCAAACGCATTATTTTTCAGCATCTTATTACGGTTAAATTTACGCCTGATGATGGTCGACGTGTGGAAATATGTAGTATTTCTATCTCCATCACTCAAGGAATCCATTCACGACTTTTGAAACCAAACTTCTTCTTCATGGTTAAGAACTTCATTTGATTCACCCTTCAATTTCTCCTCAAGTTTGATAAGGTGTCGTTCTCCATTTGCAACCAGTCGTTTTTGAACTCCCTCAAGTCGAGCCCACAACTGTCTTTTTCTTGTGAAAATATTTTCAAAGAAAATGCGATTCCATTGTTGGAGATCATCAGCAAATTTACTTAGGAACGGGATAATAGGTGTGTCATTTCTCCACTTATGTTTCACAAATTCCCCAAAATTTTCATGCGTAAGCCATTCTGAGAGAAATCTAAAGGGTTTCTGACATCTAGGTGGAGCTATGAACCCATTCAAGTGAATTAGCAAAGGTGAATGATCAGTGTTTATGGCTGGGAGATGCCTAACAACACCTTCATCAAACCTTACGCGCTAGAGAGAATTACATAACGCCCTGTCAAGGCGAGCACCTTGACAAGTTTCAGAGTGACGTCCCATTGTCCAGGTGAATCTAGGGCTTGAATATCCCAAGTCGACCAGAGAAGTATTCTCGACCCAATTTCTGAATAGGTCACGCCTCTTCTGCATGTTATGATCCCCACCATGTCTCTCTTCCCGTGTCATGGTTTCATTGAAGTCCCCTGCTAAGAGCCAAGGCTTGTTCGTAGAAGCCGCCACCCGAGAGCTTTTCCCATAATTCTTGACTCTTTGTACTGTCCGGGCTAGCATAGATTGCAAAAAAGAACCAAGGCTCTTTACTACTATTTTGTTATATCCATATCTAATTATATAGATATAATAATTATAACAAGTTGATATTTTGGAAATATTACTTAAAATAAATCTAAGAAAAGTATTTTCGCATTCTGAATTTTTATTTTCTTTTTTCACAAATTAATCTCAAAATAATGAAGTTGGATCTTAAGAGTCAAATGACAAACTTGATTTAGAAGGGAGGGAGTATTATGAAATGGAAGGGGTAATTAGCTAATTACCACAATTATAAAGCAATTTAGTTATTTCACAGACAACGAAAAAAATCACGCCCATTTGTGCGTTTCATTCATCCGAATCGAAAAAAATGCCGGTTAGAGTTTCAGAGAGTTCTGTCCCCTCACACATTCCAGGTATATCACATTTACACGATTGGTACCCACATCATTTTTAACCTCCAATCCTCTGCAATTACAATTCTCACTCCATTTTTTCAGTCACATTTGTTTTTTTTGCTCTATAAATATCTTAACTTTTAGGATTTTATGTTTAAATATGGTTTAATTTTTGGGTTTGTTTTCTGAAGGTTCTTGTTCTGGGCAGAGTTCACCTCAGCCTTGTACCTTGCTGAGCGTTGGCCAGGTATTTGTTTTAGCTTGCTTTGGTTGTTCCCTGTCTCAAATTGTGTTTTTTTTTTTTTTTTTTTTTTGGGGTTTCATTTGATAAAATTTTGGACTTAGTCTTATTGATATTGTAATCGGGTAGTAATAAATTCTGGGTTTTGCCCACTTGGGCAGTTTTTTCCCTCATGGTGTGTTTGGTTTGAGGTAATATATTCACAGTGATGGTGATGAAGTACTGAAGTACATGTAAGAATGGAACATAGAATTATAGAAATGGATTCTCAAGTACCCAATTTGATCTAACCCTATATGCTATCATGCTCTTGTTTTTTGCTCTGATTTAATATGTATCTTATTACTGCATGCAATTGTTTAGCATGATTCTTTGGGAGCACCCGAGTGTAATTTGATTTAGGCTCCATTCTTCTGGCTTATTTTTAGTTCAGCATAGTTCACCCAATTCAATTCAATTCAGTTTAGTTCAGTTCAATTCAGTCTAGTTCAGGTAAGAACTTTATCACTTAAATTTTTTGTTTCAATATAACTTCACAATAATATATGTATCATTGGAAAGATTTGAACACATATTTTCAAACGACCCCAATATGGAAGATGTTTCGATGAGCTATAAAGAGCTAAAGGCCAGACCTAAAAAATTCAACTTTATTCAGGTCAAACAAATTCCATTTTCTTCAAATCAGTTCAGTTCAGTTGAAAGAGAACGGACCCTTAACATTCTTGCTAATTTATTCCCTTGCACTACGCAAGCCATTGTAGTCTGCAAACATCATTGGACGAACTGATAGTCCCTTATCTAGCTTCTTAATGGGCTAGGGCTTTAGGGACATTTAGAGGTTATTCTATTACTAGAGTCCAGCATAGCTGGGCTAATTTGTAATTAGTTTATCCTTGGAGGACATCTTGTCCTAAGTTATTGTATTCTTTGATACTACTTCTGTAATAATAATATCTTTCTCTTTATCTAAAAAAATGAAATTCCCACAGAAGCCAAGGGGTAAAGAGGGGTTTGAAAGCCAGATATGGAACAAGAACACACCTGGTCCTCCTGCCAATACAGCAGCTCAAGACCATACAACTTCTGAAGGGCATGGTTCTGGTTCTGTCACTTTTACTGCGCAGCAGTTTGACAATTCCTGAGCTGGCTTCCTCGCTCAAGCAAATATGTCAAACAGTAACTAGGATAGATGAATGGATGTTGCACACTTGCACTTAGGTGCTTCATATTATGTGACTGCTTCTTATGACCTTCTTTTTGAACTTAAACCTTTTTTGCATAAACCTTCCCACTGGAGCCCCAACTACTATTTCATATCATGGATTGGTGCATTTGCAATATGATCTTGCACTTAAGTTGGTCTTTAAGTTCCTTCTTTCAAGCATAATCTCCTGTCTATTCACAAACCTGTGAAAGATAATAATTGCACTGTGCTATTTTTTCCTCATATTTGCGTTATCCAAGACTGTGCAAGTTAGAGAATTAAAGGAGTTGGTTGAGCTCACAGTGGACTATAATACCTTCTCAATATGCCTCTAGGTCAGATTGATTCCAGACTTGTCTCATCCTGTGATCATTGCTGATACAGGTTCTAAGTCAATAAAAGCTCATGCATCTGCTTGTGGTGCCAGTTCTGTAAGCAGCTAATAACAGTTTAGTCAAAGATTATATGTTCAATCTTTGGTACAATAGACTGGGGCATGGTCCTGTAAGCAAGCTAAGCTTAAACGCATTTTCTGTCTTTCAGATTCTGTTAAATGCAATACTCATGTTTGCATAACTTGTTCTATGGCGAAAGTCACTAAACATCCCATTCCTTTGAGCATATCTGTGGCTTATTGTATGTCTAATATGATACACATGGACATATGTGGACCTTAAAGGGTAGAAACTACGGGTCATTACAGATTCTTTTGGCAATTTTGGATGATTTCTCTAAAGCTACTTGGGATTATTTACTGAAGGAGAAATTTGAAACCTTGAAACTTTCAGTGCGTTTGTCCCAAATCACTTCAGTAATGCGCCTAATGCCTTAGAATTCTACAGTGATCCTTGTAAGGACTATTTCAGTAAGAAAGGGATAGTTTATCAGACCTCTTGCAATGGCAGGCTTCAACAAGCTGGGCGTGTTGAAAGAAAACATAGACACTTCCTTGAGATAGCGGCTCTGAGGTTCCAAGCTAGTTTTCCCATTCTTTTAGGAGGTTCTGTACTGGCTGCAGCTCACATATTATAAACAGACTGCCCACTTCCATACTACCTAATAAAACACCCTTTCAAATGCTATTTCACTGACCATTTAAGATGTTTTGGCTACCTTGCCTTAGCTTTAAACCCTTTGAGAACCACTGATAAATTCAGCCAAGAGGTGTGCCTTGTATTTTTATCGGGTATCCTCAAACCCAAAAAGGGTATAAGCGCCTTGACCTCACCACAAAAAAAGTCTTTGTCTCTAGAGATGTGAATTTTTGTGAAAACATCTGCCCATACCATTTAATGGATCACTCACCATTTATTCAGCCTATCCCCTCACCAATTTGTTATTTCCCGTGATGAGTGTGCTCGTACTGTACCTAACCAATCTGTCACCACTATATAGTCAGTTCCTCAGAGTCCTTCTCTTTCTTCTTCTGGTCCTCTTAGAAAATCCTCTAGGACAGTCAATCCTTCTTCTTGGATATCCATAATATGGTTCTGGTAGTGCTCATGCTGCTACTCTGAATGTTGTGAACAGTTTTGATAATGCTATCCCATCCCCTTGTCACATTGCTCAAGCACAGGTACATCCCTCCTTTTCTTCTTTCCTCTCTCATCTAATCACCACAAAAGAACTTCAATCCTTTCAAGAGGCAGTCAAAGATCGAGCTTGGGTATGCCATGAATCTTGAGTTGGCAGCCCTGGAAACAATGTATTAAAAGGCGCGAGGCGCAATGAGGCGATAGAGGTCCATAGAGCCTAGGCACAAGGCGCAAGGCGAAGGCGCGCGCCTCAGTGAGGTGAGGCGCACTAGTGTATGACAGAAAAAATGCTATAAAATAAACGTTTTTTTCATCAAAATCTATCTAAGATGCGCCTCAGGTGCACCTCAAGTGCGCCTCGGTGCGCCTCAAGTGCGCCTCAGTGAAATCGCCTCGCCTCGCCTCACCCTGAAAAAGCGATGGGCTGCTGCGCCTCACGCCTCGTGCGCCTAGGCGCGCTTTTTAATACATTGGCTGGAAACCAATGATACTTGGACTATTGAAGACCTCCGTCCTGGCAGGAAAGCTATAGATTGTAAGCGGTTATGTAAAACCAAATACAACTCAGTTGGGACTGTTGAAAGATTGAAGGCAAGGTTGGTGATCATATGAAATAAGCAAAGACCTGGAATAGACTATGGAGCAACCTTTGGTCCAGTTGCCAAGATGTCTACAGTTTGAGCTCGTTTAGCTGGCTAATATGAAGAACTGGAAAATGTATCAAATGGGTGTGTCTAATGCATTCTTGTATGGAGATCTCCATGAGGATGTTTATGTGCATCTGCCTTTAGGTCTAATTATTACTTATGATGATATCTAATCTAGGTTCTTTATTACTTACATATGAGATCTGAAAATTTGAACTTCCTTGCAAGTTTTCATTGCTTGCTCCTGCCTGATTGGTTATTGTTCTATTTTCAGGCCTTTTCTGGAACTCAAAATGTTTCTAGTGTACAAAAGGATGAGGCCTGGAGAGTTAATGTCCGAATACAAGGTTGTGACCTTGAGCATGGCTATTTGTGTGGTACTATGGAAGCTCTTAATGTTCCAATGGCAGATACACCAGTAAGCTGTTTCGTTTCTTTAATTTTGAACATTTCGTTTCTTATGTATGTCTCACAAATATAGATTGCTTACTGCTGTATATGAAAATAATAAATGTTGTTGAAGAGCTTTTTCACCTTAATTCATCCAGTACAAAAGGGGTTGCGTTTCTTCCTTGGTTGGGGGAGTTGGGAGTTGGTGGCTGATTTGGGAGGGGGAATATTTAGCATATAGGAAACACAAAACGCTCTCGAACAACCTACTGCAGTCCAGAACAACTACTGCAGCCCAGCAATTAATTTCTCTAATTATCTGGCAAAAATCTCATTCTCTAGCTGAGAAGAACAAGTGTGCATTAGTCTCAGAGGCTGTCCCACAAAGTGGACGAAAATCATCATCACAGACTTTCATTCTATATTGTCTTTCCCTCGTTTGCAATCTATTCAAGGCTGCCATCTAGGGAAGGAATGAATGCTTAGGTTGATTCAGGCACCTTTGGATCTTTAGGAGCCAGCCATTTATAACCATTGCTGACCGTATAAACACCCTTACCATTACCTGTCCCCTTACCTTGAGTGTAGGCTAGTCTAAGTTAATCTCTACACTCACAAATCTTCTTCCAGGCCCAACTAGTTGATGGAGATGATTTATTATAATCCCATTAGCTCTTACCCTTTAATGTATATGTGATGCGCCCATCTGACCCATAGAGAGTCCTGCATAGAAGATAACCACCAGCCAAATTTGCCAATGGCTGCAATGTTTCCAGTGATATAATCTTCACCCCCAAGGCCACCAGCTGCCTTAGGTTTGCAAATAAAATCTCAAGCAATAGGAGGGGTCCTGGCATATATTGCCTTACGATCCCACAAAATAATTCCTGCACATCCATTTTTTTTTTTTGTTAAACATTCTTTGGTAAAATAAAGATAGAAGCGGAGATCTTTGTTCCAGGTCTCTCGAAGATCAAAAGATGGGCAGATGTGAGGGCGGCTGTACGTGCGGTGGTGGATGGGAATCTGGCGACTGATGTATGGTGCTTGAGTGGCAACGATCCACATAATTCTGGATCTGGTAGCAGTAGCAAGGTGGTGGAGGGCCATCGAGAGTGTTGTTCCGAATGCGGTAAACCTTGGCCTGAGGATGTTGGCTGTCGACGGCTAGGGTTTTCACGGAGTAAGGTGTATGCACGTGACGGCGTGAGGTGAGTGGTGCACGTGAGACGAGTGAAACGTGTGAGGCGCGTGAGGCTCGTGAAACGTGTGAGGCGCGTGGAGCACGTTAGGCGCGTGACTTCGTGCAAGGGGCGCGTGAGATGCGTCAAGAGGCAGGTGAGGGGGGTACACACTAATCTGGGCAAGGAAATACCCATTCCGATTAGTTCCTGTTTTAGTTTGAATGGTAATTACAGCTCTTTTTCAGGTTCGGCCATTACTGTGTTGGATTTGGGTCAGTTAGTGTCTCCCCTCCTTGTGAATGCTGCTGCTAAAGCATAGATTCCAGTGGAGGGGTTGAGGTTTGGGGTTACCTTAGGGAGTGACCAGCAACAAGGGGGTACCGTACCAATTGTTTCTGCTCCTACAGGCGAAGGTTCACCTGTGCTCGGGAGCATATACAACAAGGGTTTGGAGAGCACTCCTTTTATTGGTTTCTATGGTGACAATAGTGGAGAGCACCCCAATTTGCAGGAGGGAAGTTCACATGCTAATGTTGACCATGCGATTGCTCGTGATTTCTCGGGTCATTTCCCGGGAAGGGCAAAGATATTGTCTCCTCAGGGTTGTCCTCTGGGAAGGGAATTGACTATGGAGACCTTCTCATGGAGCTGCTCAAGATTTAGAGGACAGTTCGGAGGGGGATGATAGTTCTTACTTTGCAGACTATTTAAGCATAGGGGGGAAATGGTTTGTTTATTTATGATCTTATGAGGGCTTACTTACGGGAGGAGTGGGCCTCCCATGTGTTTGAGACTCCTACGGTGGAGTTGAAAGACACTGCTGCTTTTTTCGAGGAGGACAAGGCGGGTTGTTCTTCTAGCCAAGTGTTGGCCACTATGGGAAGTATAGAGATTGAGGATGTGTCTGCACAACAACAGGTGCAGCAGCCTGTACAGCTGGGTTCTTCGCAATTAGATGGAGTCAGCAGTTGTGGGGATGGCTTTCTTCCAAGTCCACCATTTCCAAGTTGCACTCTTGGCAGTGAGGAGGCAGATAGGCATGGCAATGCTCTTGTTGAGGCATTGGCAATTTAACTTGTTGATGTCATGGGAAAGGATATTCCTCTTGGGGCTCAGGTTAATTCCAGGTCATCAGGAGTTAGAGCGGTTAAAGTCTAGCATTGATTATGATGGGTGTGGCGTAAAGACAGGATTTTTTAATAAGCATTGAATTGTATAGGCTTGTTCTATTTGGATGACCTTGGTATGGTTAGGGTCCTGTTTGGAGGACAGTTTTATATTTGAATTCATTCTATATTCCTTAATAAAATACTATTTCTTATGTAAAAAAAAATTGAAGATAGAAGCCCAATAAGAGCGAGAGTAAGCAGAACAAAATACAAGACAGGTGTTTAAAACACCAAAATCTACTTTGAGCAATGATTTATCCTCAAGGACATCACAATTAGTTTTAGAAGCTTCTTGGAAGAAACTGGGACACCCAAATATTCTGAAAAGTAGGTTACCAAGCAGCAGTTATGCTCTGGATTAGAGTGTCATCCATATTACAACAGTAATTGCTTGATTACCCTCTGTAAGCAACAAGGCTTAAGGAAGCAGAAAATGTTTCAAAACCTCTCAACAGCAAAACAGTGGAACTAGCATCCCCATGACGAAACATTAGCATGTCACCAGCAAAACACATGTGAGCAATTCCCAAAGCCTTACACTTAGGTGGCGTTTACTTGGTGCTAATGTAATGTAATCAATTTTGTGAGGAGAGATAGAGGTGGGAAGGAGATGAGAGAAGAGAAAATGGTGGTTGATTACATTGCTCAATGTAATCATCTTTACATGGGAAAGTGATGAGGGAGATGAGATAGAAGGGAAAACAGTTATGATTACAAGGGAAGATGTAATCAATCTCCCATCCTTCCTTTCTACCCCACTTTTACACTTGAAAATGGGTATTACAATGTACACCATTACTCCCACGTAACAAGCCCTTAGGGTGGAATGCAAACTGCTAATTACTTAGTACCCACCAATTTCAAAATTGTAGAAAGATCTTTCATGCAGATTACAAACAATAGTGGGGACATCGGATCTCCCTGTCTAAGCCCACGCTTACTAGGGTAAACCCATGAAGAGAGCCATTTATAACCAGAGAGTAAAAGGAAGAGCAGACACATATACCATGACCCACTAGATGAGTCAGGCAGGGAACCTGAGAGTATGAAGCATCTCTTTGAGAAATGAGCACTGACCACTATCATAAGCTTTCTATAAGTCAATCTTCATCATACATAATGAAGAGGTGTTCTTCCTTTTATAATGGTTTTTAGATCATTTATGTAGTCCTCCCCGGTGTAGCATCTTATATGTGGGAGTAATTTGTTTTTCCCTTCCACCTACGTGCAAGGAATAAACCCGGTCGTGGTCATGATCACAGTAACCGTCATTGGATCTTGAGATCACATAAAGGTAGTACTATGGGTGTCCCGTAATAGGTTGCTTCGTCGGATGTGAAACTTTTATGGTCTATTTATGAACTGTATTGGCCATTTATAAGCTCTTTATCAGTCCTTGGGCCGTTTCCCATAGGGGAAGGGGACACCCCATTACTTACCAGGTTCCGCTTATGAGCAAGCTCAATACACGTAGCTCAAAATCCTTGCCTACATGTAGCCACTCTTGTTTTAGGTTCCAATTTCTACTCCAAGTCACTGGATTTGCTCGATTCTCGCTAGGCGCACCGAGTCGCAAACCAGTCTCCAGAGTTGAGGTGCGAGGTGAAGGCACACGCCTCATGCATGTGGGGCGCTGTTTGTTTGTTTCTTTCTTTTTTGCTATTTTTTTGTAAATTGTTATTAAATTATATTTTTAAGGAGAAGTTGCGGGGAAACACCTTCTATAAATATTTTTGCACAAAAACACCTAATATAAACAAAATCCAGAAGTATTACCGCCCTAAATCACTTTCCAGTCAAGTTATTTTCTTTTGAACCCGCTTTACCCTTAACTCAAATTGAATAACCGCAAAATGTAGCTCACAACCTATTAGGTTATTTTTTTAGATATGGAAATTTTTTATTAATCAAATCTGTAAAGAATACAAAAAGAGGATAAGGCATCCTCATATGCAATAACCGAAAGAAACTACAAATCCCGCCAATGGCGCTGTACAAAGGTAAGTGGAACGCCCTTAAAAGCAACCGTCGCCTTAGCCCAAAGGGAGGGCAAATAGACCACATGATCCCAGACATAGTCTATAGGCTTCCCAACATCACAGAACACCCGAGAGTTCCTCTCCAACCAAATACACCACAGGATGGCCATACACATGCACCTCCAAAACAATTTCCCCTCCCTCCCTCGCCTCATTGCTGCAAAACGAATCTGTAGAAAATCTCCCACCGTAGCAGGACACAAAACTCTCCCTCCAGCAACCTACTCCATAAAGACCTAGCAAAGTTACAAAGGACAAACAAATGCAGGCTATCTTCCCCATCATGACGACACATCACACAGAAACCCGGTAGAAGTGACCAGCCAGGCCTCCGGTGTTGCACCATATCATAGGTGTTCACCCTACGAAGCACCAGAGTCCTATATGCTATGTCGTTTTTAAGAGAGAATTTGTATGCACTTCAAAAAAATTATTGAAGGTTTCCCTCTGTTGGAGGGGTTTTTCATTACCACCTATATGGTAGGGGCGTGATCACTGATTTAGGGGATCAGAAGGTCATTTTTACCCCTCAGCTGGCTGATGGAGATGTGGGAAATAAACAAATAGTCATGAAGTAGGAATTTTGTTGTTGAATCGTGAGGGGCTTTGGAGATAAAGCCAAATTTCTATGTGTAGGACCTCAGGGAGGAATTTGCTTATAATGGTTGTTAAATGGATGATCCAAACCAGGTCAAGCAAAAATTACATGAGTCACATAGTATCTTCTATAATCTGTATTGCCTTTATTGTCGGGCTCCCCGGTAAACTAAGCTCTTCTAGGAAGTAATCCATTGATGTGCTCAAAAAAGGCAAGTTACTGTAATTGAATGTTTAAACAACATCCCAAGTTTGCTTACTAACAGTAGAAAAAGGCTAAAATTTGTAAAGACCTTCAAAGTGTTGGGTCTTTTTCACAATAAACGTAGACAAATTTATCCGCAAAGTCATTTTTGTTAACATGGTAGCCAATCTGTTGAACTGGATGACTTCCTCAAGGATGCTACGAGCAAATGAGCTACTGCTCACAAGAGACTGCATCTGGTAATGCTGTTGTCTTGGGTGACAAAGCAGCATAAAGACATGCAGGAGTAATTTAGGAGGTCGAATGACCATATAGATAGGTTACTAATGCTCCATATAGATAGGTTACTACTTTTTGACCCTTGGCATTTAGTACAGTTTGCATTTGAATACTTCCAAGACCTGGACCGAAAACATACGGAATTCCCTGAAAATTGCCGGCTGTAACCCTTGGAATATTTATGTATATTCCTTGCCATCAAGCCTGCATCAGATGTTGCTACCACTTGGCACAGTCTTGATGCCGATGGTTTAAGTGCCTTGGGCCTTTTGCTGTGAAAGATGTTGTTTGGCTCAGTTACATCTGCAAGTGTTTAATACAAGTACATGCCCAAGTGTCAGACTCGGCACTTTTCCAGTATCTGAGCTAAAACGGAGTGTCTAGTGTCCATACCTATGTCGAAGGTTTGAGTATATTGCACAGGTATTTAACATCAGAAGAAGACTCCGAGTATCATCTATTGTGATGCCTCCTTTTGATAGGTGTCCTTGTTTAGGATGTGTACCAATTTTGTAATTGATTGGCCATCAGCAATTGTTTAGGACGAAAGAATCACCAGTAGAGCTAGGGGTCAAAAACCTTAACGCAACTACATGAAAGCACTAGCATGTATACTCATGTGTATCATAGTATAACATGCCAATTAAGTCAATGATTGGCCATTTTGTCTTGTATGCACATTTGTACCCATTTTATGTTGTGGAACAGATTATTATAAGCACTCTATGACAATGCTGATGGTCTATCTGTCATTGATTTCTCCTACGAAATGTAACAGGTGGTAACTTTTTGGGAAGGGGAAATTGTTGATACCAAGAACTTTACCTTCTTCACCAGAAAGTGGGAAGCAACGTAATGTTCTGCCCTCCCCCCCCCGTCCCCTCAAACGCAAATTTTTACTGAGACCATGTAGTTTAGTTCATCTTGATGATCAAGTAAATGTGAAGAATCCCACATATTTCTATATTTAAATTCACCTTTTTGTTTAACATTTTGTCATAGGCCCGAAGACGACGTCAGACACTGGACAAAGTTTCCATCCTTTTCACCCCTTATGGTGAGTATTCCGAACATTTGGTTTGCTCGACTACACAATTTGCTATCCTCAAGGTTGACCTGTGGTATATGTACTTTTGAATTGTTGTTAGAGTCAAGTGGAGGCTGATGGGGGCAAGTCATTAGACTTGAGTAACTATCCGTATATATTTATGGTAAGCTCATGTGATGTCCTCTTGCTATCTTAAATTTACACAAGTTTCTATGCTAATTAGTTTTAACTGTTTTTTGTTCCTTTGGCTACAGAGATGGAAAGAACAATATTTTGTAAATGTTGGTACAGACTGTGGGTTAACTATAGCGGGGTTTTATTATGTTTGCTTCTCCTGTACTGATGGCTCCATCAATGGTTTCTACTATGATCCTAATAGCAGGTAAAAGTTTTTGTTTCATCATTAAATTGTGCAAATTAGATTGTATTCTCATTGAAGTTAGAGTCCTCTCAGGGCCACTGGAGGTTTTCCTGGTCGTTAACTTCAGGGCCCATGGGATTAGTTGCTTGGACACCCATGTTATCTAAAAAAGAAAATAATAATTATATTCTCCTTCAAATGGTAAAATAGAAAATGTTCATTCTAATGGTTGGTTGTCATACGGATTGACTGGCTAATGATTGCACTTCGAATCTACCTGCAGCCCCTTTCAGAAGCTCGAGTTAAAATCTACTAACGAAGGGAGGTCTGGTTTCAGCTTTTCATCGTACAAGTTGCAATGACGAATGATCTGGTGAGTGTCCTAACGTAAAACTTGATTAAGCTGGCTAGTTATTTAAGGTTTTCCTACAACATTTGAATGGTTCATCATCTGTTTATCTGGTGCGCTAATATTGGAATTAAACCATTAAGGTGTAATCGTGAGTAATGTTTGTAAATATTGAAATTTATTTACACTTGAATTTGTTATACCATATATGCAATCAGCCAATCATTTAGTATTACCTATGTTAGTGAATTATAATAGATCCGACACTGTGTAGTGTGTTCACCAAATCACCAAGGCACTCACTTCATATCTGCTTAGAGCTGATCAAACGCTGGGCTGGGTTTTGGGTTAGAGATTTCAGCCCGGCCGGGCCATGTTCTAAACGAAGCCTGGCCCGGGTTCAGCCCAAACACTTTATTTATTTTACTTTCTTTGGTCCATCAGAAATTACGCAATGTAAATTATTTTACCGATAATACTCCTAACCATTTTGTCATCTCTTTTCTACTCTCCCTCTTTTCTCTCTACCAGTCCCCATCTTTCTCTCTCCACCATGAGGCTTGATCAGTGTCAACACGATGAGACTTGATCAGTGTCAACACGATGAGACCTGGCTAATGCTAACAAACAATCCCAATTCCCATGGAATGATGGAAATTAAATACGTCAGAGTTGTGTATATAGTTGGTTGGTTCTCCAGTTCCTTCTTTTATTGTTATTTTTGAGAATGAAGTTAACAAATGTACGGAAAATTAAATAAATCAATTCAGTTTTGTATTAAATCTCTGTAAAAACATCAAAACTAATAGGAATTAGTCTGAAGTATCATTTATGTCGCACTAATTTGCATTTGCTCACCGTCGAGACCAGCTTTTTACTCATCGTCGTCGTCATCGGCAGCCCCCGTAAACCATAACCAGTGGCTTAATCTCGGTGTTTCGGGTTCGGGTTTGGGCTTGAGAGCGGAGCAGCATCCACCACAGCAGGCTAAGCAGCAAGTGAGGAGCAGGCGTGCAGATCCGACGACTACCAGCACCACATCGCCCCCTCCCGCCATCCGACGACCACCAGCCCGCCGCCCACAAAACCCGAAACCCCATCTCTCTCTCTACCACAAAACACCAACCGCCATGGTCGCCGCTCAACAACCGCAGCCCACCACCCCCAACCACCCTCCAATAAACCCTAACTTACCATCCACAAAAACCATAAACAATTAATAGTTTAAAAAAGAAACTAATCTAAATTATAATAATTACCTCAGTATCATCATTAATTTGATCAAAGATGTTGTCTTGAAGGAAAGAATCATCCATATTAATTGACTAGAGGGAATGATGAGAGAGAGGAAAAAAAAGAAGAAAATGCTCCTTTACAAATAAAAAGGGTAGTTCGGGAAGTTTTGTGTCAAAAAGGTTTACGTCAAGTAATTTCTGATTTACGTTAAGCAACTTCGCTTCAAAAATTCCCTGCCTCTCTTGAATCCGCCCCGTATCGCTCTCCCATTCTTGTTCTCCTCTTCTCTGTTACCAATGCAATTTTCAGCGTTTGTGATATCATTTCTTCGAAGGCGGCAGATGTAGGTAAGGCATGAAAGGAGATTGAAGTTGAGGCATAGAAGAGGGAGGAGGTTAGGGAAGAAGAACCGCTGATTGATGACACATAAAAAGGGAGCCAAATAGACCAAGAATAAGATGTGGAGAACCTGTTCCATGGTTCTCACCATCACTTAACTATGTGAAAGTTAATTTCGAGGAATTTGTCAAGCAACAAGGAGCTGCAGTGGGGTTCGTTATTAGTGATTCCTATGGTAAACTGTTAGGAGCAGGGATGACGAATCTCAAAACGTCCGATTTTAGTGGCAGAAGCGACAACTATGCGAAACGGTCCAAGCGACAGTTGAATCATGGTATAAGGAGGAGATGACCAGATTGTCATTCAACCAATGAGAGTTGAGATCATTATCCCTTGGATAAGGGATAATTTATAATGTTATTATAGATACCTCAAGATTTTTTAGCACAGTTTCAAACAAGTATTGTCAACCGTGTCTTTCGGGAAGGAAACAAAGCGACTGAATGGTGGGCAAACCTTGGAAAAGTTTTGGAATGAATTGATGTATGCGGAATTGGCCTGTGTCACTTTCTTTTTTAAGATCGGCTAGGAGCCACCCTTGAGTGGAGGGGCTTCTAGCGACTTTTCCTTGTCATACCAAAAAAGTAAACAAATAATTTTTTAAAAACAAAGTCTCTTGTGAGGCAACCTCATGCATGAGGTATTAACTTTTTGTTTGGAGGTATCACTTTTCATATACAGTGGTATTATTTTTTTTTCCACACATATTACGCCTCATATGAGTTGCAGAAGTCAAACTATCTTTTAGGAGCATAGAAAAGGGGACTCATGGAGGGTAACTATTCAAATAACTAAGTTTAACATTCCATCTAAGGACCTGCAACCCAGCAAGGTGCAATTTATGAATCACATGAAGAATTTGCTGTACTGTCTTCCTCTGTCAAGAGGATATGTGTTTCCAAATAGTTGCAATATGTTTCGTGTTTACCTCCTATTTCCAGGTTCTTTTTGGTCGACCTTGGAATAGTCGAGTCTTGGATGGGAACTCTGAACTGGAACAGTCTACAGTTTTTGTGGGATCTGCAAGAAAAAATAAAATAACTGCCCTGGGGGTTTTCCGGAAAAAAGCCCCTCTGACAGTCAGGTCAATGTCTTTTTCAGGTAAGAGAGAAAGTAGAGAGAAAATATTTTGGGATGTGTTAGAGACAGAAGTTACCTGAAATACATGACTGACCACAGTATTTATAGTGACGTTACTGGCAGGGTACATAATTTTCGTACTCTGTCAGACGTCAACCTTCCGTCTTACCCTTTTGGGCCTATCATTCGTGGATTTCTGAGCCTGATTGAATGGGCTGACGTGTCGCAGAATATTCCCGGAATTTTAGGGAGTCTCATTTGACCCTTTGACTGCCACGTATCGTCTTCTGACTGGTTGGTTGACTTGTTGACTTTCGTGATGACGTGGCTACGAGGGTTCTTAAAAGGAATATTTTAGGCCCCAACACCTCCAATCGTAGGGAAAAATTTGTGAGCGTCTCGTTTATTTTATAGCATAATTTATGCTATATGCAAGCAGCCGAAGATTGATTGTAAACAAAATGCAAAATTTCTAACTGAAGATGTTGGGATTAGTAATTACTTAACGACGGAGATGGTTAATACACCGATTTTTAGCAATGATCGTGGGAGTTATATCCATCTTGGTCCAAAAGTGTACTTATTTAGTGTTTTTCATCTTTAAAAATGTTGGATAACTTTTTAGGAATACATAAATTTCTCTTTTCTTTCAAGAAAAAGAAAGAAAAAAGAGTTACAAAGGTGTAGGTAAAATGATTTGTATACCTTTAGTCTCAAATGTCACAATAAATAGAGAAAATGATAAATTACTAAGAAATAGAATGAGCACAGTGTGAAAAACTCCAATAATTTCTTCATAGAAAATGTTATGCGCCTTTATTATGAAACAAAATTGAAGTAAATATTCTCTCAATATTCTCAAACAAATACATATGTATTGTTAAACTACTACAATAAACATTAGTTGGATTTATTTGTGGAGGCCGAGTCTATAAAGTGAATGCAATTACCCGGTCTACAGACTACATGTTTCTTTATCTCTATGGATAAGGGTATTTATTTTATCTCAAACGATAAGATCTTGTTTGGTTTATGTGAGTAAATTTCCTAGGAAGTTGTAAATCCATGGAGATTTAAGTTACATCGATAAGTTGAAATTCCATAAAATTCATATTGTTTGGTTGATAAAATGATCTTTCTTGGAAGAAATGCAAAATGACATACTTATCCTCATTTATTTACATAAGTTTGAGTTTTTTTATGGACAAACGCGTAATTTGGATGGGAGAAACATGGGAAGTTCCAGTTACCTAAGTCCCCCTAGGTAAGCAACTTTCCATGTCTCATGGAAAGTAAGTTACATAGGAAAGTTCCACTTTCAAGGAAGTTGATAAACCAAACAATGAAAGTTAAACAACTTACATGGAACTTACACGTCCCATATTATCTTACATCCAACTACACAAGTTCTAAGTGTCATGAAAATGTGCTCCACTCTCACAACCATGTGATTGGACCAATGAATATCTTATTAGGGATAATATAATATATATTCTTCTCTACCATTTTTTACTAGGAGAGTCTCCAACTCTTTTGAGCCCGTTGTGACGAATCACATAAGTTAAGTTAATTCAGCCCAAAATTTTCAGGTGAAAATGACGGATCGTGTATGAATGTGACCAAATAGTCAAGAAGTGGACAAGTGGACTATAATGTGACCACCTTAGAGTTAGAAAGACGATAACAAGTGGACTATAATGACCAATAAGGGTTGTGGTCTGCTGGTTCCAAGCTTATTTGAAAGTGATTTGGTAAGGCAGTAAGGTTATGGGTTCGAATCCCCATTCTCCCCATGCCTTGTGTCAGCTGGCTTTTCGGAACTATACTAGCCTCTTGTTGGTGCTACGTTGACGGGGTCAGTGATTATGCTGGTTATTCAGCTAGTTTGATATATTCGCTATTGAGCACGAGAGTCCGAACATAATTTAACAGGGGGTGTCTCGATCGCCATTCAATTACACCCTCTTTTTGACTTAAAAAAAAAAAAAGACTGTAACCAGTAAAATATATCCGTACAGTCAAACTTTGGATTTTTTTCTCCCGTTCTAAAAAAATCAACATTCTTAATTTGTCATAAATCAAGGGCATATTTGTTATTGTATGGAGCATTGAACCGAGTGAGACGACTTATGAATTTGTCTTCGCCCTTTCAAAGTCTTTCCTTTCATGGGCTAGTACTTTCTTTTTGTTCATCTTGCAATATATTTTAAATGTCCCAATTCTTACAGCAGCTAAACCATAAAGCTCAAGTCACCTAATTTAATATACAAGCCTTCCTTTATTGTAAACTAGAATGTAAAAATGTTTGAGTTTCCTCCAAACTGTGGTCACATTCTCCTTCTTGATCATCTCGATGACAGCCCTATCACAGCCAATAGAGTTCATCTATGAGGATATTTCAGCAATGCTGGGAGCAGCATATTGTTGCAAGACTCAGCAAAGCTGATTAACCACAACAAAATCATCCAGCTCACTGACACCAGCAACCGTGTCATGGGCCATGCCTTCTACGCTAACTGTGTCAACTTCAAGCCAACCAAGTCTGGCTCCGTCTCCTCCTTCTCCACTACTCTCACCTTCGGAATAGTTCCTCAGCCGGTGACAAACATCGTCTCAGGCCATGGCATTGCCTTTGTCATTGCCCCCTCGAACGACTTCAGTAAAGTCTCTCCTAGCAATTATCTCGGCTTGTTAAACAACACTAATGAAGGCAATGTCACCAACCATCTATTTGCTGTCGATAGCAGTACAACAAAATGGGTCAAAGAAGGCGACAAAAATTGCCCTCTTTGATCAAAAACTTGCCTCCTTAACCTAAGAGGGCAACTTTAATCGCCTTTCCAACCGCCCTCCTAGACCCTCCTTATTAGGCTAACGAGACGAAGGTTTGTTGTGGCGCCCTGTTTGCTTTAACTCAAGGGAGGCGAGCAAAGTCGCCTTCTTTGATAAAAATCAAAAGAGGCGAAGAAAGTCGCCTTATTTGTTTCAATCAAACAAGCAAGCCCAAATCAAAGGAGGCAAATCCGATCCCTTTGTTGCTTTAATCAAATAGGGCAGTCCAATTTTTGTCGCCTTCTTTGGTGTTTATTATATAAAAAAATATAAAAAATAAAAATAGTACCTGATATATATGCTATTCAAACATACTTTATATACTCATAAATGTTATCTAAATATCATCCTTAAAAACCTTAGTTTACATTCATGTTCACATTTTCATTCAATTGATCATAGTCTAGACTCTAGAGCCTTCGGCGACATTCTTAGAACGGATTTTGAACAGCGTGAAGCCCTCAAATTCAGAAGCAACTAAACAGCAGCCAGTAATGAGCTCAGGTCATAAACCTGAAATCGACCCATGGGAAATAAGTCTAGATTCAGCAACAAAGACAAGATATGGCATATGCAGATCAGAAAGCGATGCAACTTATCGCATATGCTGAATATCGAACGCAGATATAAACTGACATACATGAAATTCATAGCACACAACACTAATTAAGGGATATAACTCATAAATGACCAACATCAGTATATATTAAGTATATAACAAAAACAGAAAATGACCTTCCCTGAATATGGCTGCTGAAGCCAGCTCTTGATGTGCAGGATGTACCATATAGGTGGCCACAAGGTAAGCAACTGCAGACCTCAACAAAGTTAAAGCACATTTTGAAACGGCAAGCAACTAGTAAAGCAGTACGACAATGGAAAACAATAACTCTAGAAAAGGTAAACCAGCATTTGGTTTCTATAAAAACCAATTAAACCAATCTAATAAAATATGACTCCTTCAACAAGAATAAAAATAATCGAGTATATCTGTGTATGCATTCATATGCAGCTCAAAAAAAGCTCAAAACCAATTGAATCAAATACTGCTATTAAATACTCAAAATTCAGTAATGTATTACCTTGCTCAACGAGGAGGTCTTGCTTTACTGTTTGCTTTTAGACTTCCTTGCAGCAAGGAAGCATACAACTCGAAAAACTTCTAACCTGAGTGATGGTCTATCATCAGTACACCAGATGACAAAAACAAGCAGCCAACTATTTCATTCTTTACAATTTAAAGTACCAAAGTACCAAGGATTTCCATGAAGGTAGAGTAATGAAACAAATGTGTAACATCTCCTATATATTAAGATGTAGAATTTAAGTCAACCTAAAAATTATTACTACAGTGAAACTGCTTTTAGTTTTATGACTATTCACACCCAAACACCATCCATGAAAGTCTGTCTAAAGTCAATCACCAATGGTTAAAAAAATCTAGCTTTGACTGAAGCTCAGCTGGTGGAAGAACATGGATGGGTTCACACCTCACTAACCTCACCATCCATGAAGTATTTTTTTTTAAGAGCAAGGGAGGCGAGATGTATCATGTTCGCCCTCTGTCAGGTCAAAGAAGGCGATATTATACATGTTGCCTTGTTTGATTGGAATCAAAGGCGCCTTCCTTGTTCCGCCCCAAGTCGCCCCCTTTGACACGTTTTGTTGTAGTGCGAGTTCGATACCAACCATGGCTCTGAGTTCCATGACATTGACGACAACCATGTGGGCATCGATCTTAGCAGATTGATCTCCAATGTCTCTGTCCCAGCTGCGTACTTCCTTGACAATTCGACGAGGGTCAACATGACGCTTAAGGATGGGAAGACATGCCAAGCCTGGGTTGATTATGACTCCGCCACCAACATCATCAACGTCACAATCTCGCATTTCTCTAAAAAGCCTAAATTCCCATTAATCTATTACAAGTACGACCTCTCTGAAATCTTTAACGAGCATATGTACATTGGGTTTTCAAGCTCAACTGGGCTTATCTCGAGCTCGCAATATGTGCTTGGTTGGAGCTTTAATATGAGCGGGGCAGCAAGATCTCTTTCTTCCATGAGGTCTCCCCCATCGAACCCTAAAGGGTCTACAAAGACAAATAGTTCCAAGTTGACTATTAGTTTATCGGTTTCACTATCCGCTTTCATCATCTTTGTTGTTCTTGGTACGAGTTTTTTGGTGAAGAGAATAAGGGATGTGGATGTAATTGAGGACTGGGAGCTGACTATTGGGCCGCACAGGTATCCGTATCATGAGCTTAAGAAAGCAACAAAGGGTTTCAAGGAGAGCGAACTCCTTGGTCGAGGTGGATTTGGTCGTGTTTATAAAGGGACATTGCCCAAGTGCAATACTCAAATCGCGGTCAAGCAGATTATCCTTGAGTCGCGACAAGGGTTGAGGGAATTTTTGGCGGAGATCGCTAGCATTGGCCGTCTTCGCCATAGAAATTTGACTCAGTTGTTGGGGTGGTGTCGTCGAAGGGGAGACTTGTTACTTGTCTATGACTATATGCCTTATGGAAGTCTAGATAAGTACTTGTTTGACCATCGAAATATAGTACTTAGCTGGGATCAAAGGTTTAAGATTATAAAAGGTGTTGCTTATGGGGTATTATATTTACATGAAGGGTGGGAAAAAGTTGTGGTTCATAGGGATATTAAAGCAAGCAATGTGTTATTGGATGTTGACTGACTAGGCAATTTTTGGTTGGCTCGATTGCATGACCATGGGGTACCTCTTGGTACCACACGAGTTATGGGTACATTGGGCTATCTAGCCCCAGAGTTATCACAAACCGGCCATGTGATCACTAGCTCTGATGTGTTTGAATTTGGGGCCCTCTTGGTTGAGGTAGTGTGTGGGTGAAGGCCCATTGAACCTAAGGTTGCGCGCGAAGAGTTGGTACTAGTGGACTTGGTTTGGGCCAAATGGAAACAAGGGAAGGTGATGGATGTGGTAGACCATAGGTTGAAGGGCAAATTTGATATTGAAGAGGTTTTACTTTTGGTGAAGTTGGCTTTCTTGTGTTCTAATGCCGACCCTATTGGCCGACCTGGTATGAGGTTATTGATAAGGTATTTAGAAAGGGAGATATCCTTGCCTGAGGTTCTAACACCAGCCAAATTCGATAATAACACGAGGAGCATGGATGAGTCGGGCTTTGAAGGTTTTGCTTATTCCTTTGCAACAGCAACTTTAGTGGTGAGTTCGAGGTCTTGAAATAGTCGAAAGGGATTTCGGAGTTTTGTTGGTTACAGTAGTCTTAATAGATTGACTGGATGTTAAGATGTATGTCCTTGTGTATAGAATTAGCGGATACACGAAAGAGATATAACACAACTAAGTGCTTGTTTTGTTGATCGATACACAACAAATACAAGAAGTGTAACTTCTAAGGAAGTGTAACTTTCTTTGTTGTTTGGTTGACAATAAATATAGGAATTAACTTTCTCTAAAATGGAGGAAGTTACTTACCAAAACCCCCTTAGGTAAGTATTAATTAATTCCCACATCATTACTTCACATGAAATTACAATTTCTTTGTGCAACTATTGATTGAAATTTCTCAAATGAATATAATAATATTGATTGGGGGTCTCTAACCATTAGCTTCAATTTTTGATCGAATTGGTTTTAATATATGGTACCAAAGTTACAAATGACCAAAAGGCTATGAGTTTAAATCTTAGAAGCCCCCTTTCGTGTAACAGTGCATATATAAGAGTGACAAATACAGTATATAGTTTCAATTCCATATCTAAAGCGTCAATTATAATGATTTGTTCTACTTGTTTGAAGCAAACAATCCTAAAATAAACATTTTTTTGAAATTAATATCGCAACAACGATACTAAAGTTCTAGTAATTTGGAACGATCAACCTCCAGCAAAAATACAACATTGGGTGGGAAGAGCTAACCCAAAACCTACTATCTAACATTCATGATTGCACATGTATAAACTCATAAGCGACTTAATTACCTTTCCTATAAGTAAAAGACCAAACAACACTACTAAAACCAAACTTGAGATGTAAAATATCATCAAGTAAGTCAACTATACTACACTCTCGTCCACTACAATTTAAAGCATTAAATATGGTGAAACAAACAATCCTAAAGTAAACATTAGTTGAACTTATGCACCGACTTCGATTCAGAAATGAAAGCCCCAATCTAGGGACTACACGAATTTTCTGTGGACGAGGTTTATTTCTTATTTCGACCTCAAATATGATAGTGAGCGAATAGTCAAACATCGCCACCTTAGTCAGACGTAGATCTGGGAAACGGGCCTGGTCGGGTCGGCCTATTTATTAAATGGGTTGGGTTGGGTTGGGTTGAGATGGGTCAATCATGTTTGTGGGTAGGTTGGGTTAGTAATGGGCTGGGCTGGTTCATTTTCGCCCGTTTAAAATTTTAAAAAGTATTTTTTTAAATAATAAAATATTTTATGAGTTGCCCATTTGTGACCCGATTTGACCCGTATAACTTTTAAATGGGTCGACCTATTTTGACCCACCTAATTATAATTACAAATAAGCTTTGACCCGTTGGCCACAGGGCCGAATCGGTTACACGGTCCCCTCTCACTTACTCAGTCTAAACGTCTAATCACACAGCGAGTGGCGAATCTGGCGATACATATAAAAGGTAATTGAGATCTCAAACATTCACCATTCCTCTAACTTTGTTACAAAATCAAGGGCATAACTGTCGTGGCAATATACGCGGTGAGAAGACCATGGTTATTGGCAATATCAAATCTTCGCCACTGTCTTTCAAACAAAAAACACAAGTTCATTTAATTAATTAATTTATTATTTCTCGGTTCACACTAGGGTATCACCAAGGAGGCAAGATATTTAAAATTATTGCTCCATACCTAAAATACTAAGATCCAAACTCTTAACATTGATTAAGGCATGAAAAGTGAATTGAATGAGTTTATTCAATTTACAGTTAGTCTATTAGCAGGCGGACCTATGTGATAAGATTCACATCAACGGAGAAGCGCGCGTAAGCGTTTGTCTGGGCCGCCAACTAAGCACCATAAAAATATAAACAATGTTTGTTATTTATACACAAAAAGTGAGTTGCCTCATTGGTTTTTGACAATGGTCCAAAGCAGCGTACATGCCTTGGTTTTGAGTTCGAAACCGCGCGGACCAACTTCTTATCATGTTTTTCTTTTTCGTCCTTTTTCTTTCTACCTTTGTTTAGTTTTCTTTTTTTTTCTTCTTCTTTTGAGTATCATTCTTTTTGTGATGGTGCCAGATTACATGCTTTAATACTATCACTTTGTTAACTTGTGGTATCCGTTTATTTTGTTGTTGTATCAATCTGTTGCGCGGTGACGTTTGTTTATTTTGCTCTATTTTTATTTTATTGCATTATGTGATAAGTTTGTTCATTTTACTCTAGTGTTACTTTGTTCACTTGTGGTGACAATTTTTTAATCTTCAGTGTCCATTTCTCAACATTTATTCTAAATTTATTTTGGAATTTGATTAGTGTATACTTTTTTTACTTATTAAGTGGTGTTGCTTCTTTTTTTTTTTTTTTTAATGAGAAGTGCACTTCTTTAATATAGAGAATAATTATAAACCTTTTGTGGAAAAATTATGAACATTTTGACATTGGCTTAAATAAGCATACATAAACAAAGATAATAAAAAAAATTCAATTTGTTTTAGTGTTACTTTTTTGCCTTGGGGTGTTAGTTTATTTTAATGTAGTGTTATGTTATTGTCTCGTATATTGGTTTAATTTTTTTAATGCCACTTTGTTATCGATCTTCTAGTGTCAAATTATTTTGCTCTAGTGCTACTTTGTTATCTTGTGGTGTCAGTTATTTAAACTCTAGCGCCCCGTTTCTTTGTCCCAAATTCAGTTTATACATATGATATCTTCTTGATTATAAATCTTGGGAAGAAAAATTTTTTTATTGAGCAATGTTTGACCACAAAATATAGAATTTATATAAGCAATACCTAAACAATACGCCGTAGTTTATCTTGTTCTAGTGTTATTTGGTTGTCTTGTAGTGCTAGTTTATTTTTCTCTAGTGTTACTTGGTTGTCTTATTGTGCAGGTTTATTTTGCTGTAGTGTCGTTATTTTGTTCTCTTGTGGTGATAAATTTTCAAACTTCGGTGCCACTTTTTTCAATTGTGGTGTTAGTTTTTTTTTTTCTTTTCTAGATAATTATAATTAAAACTTATACATAAAAGATATCAATTCATCATAAAAAAAAGTTAATGAAAACTCCAACAAAGAAAGAAAAATAAACTATAAGGAAAATAAAAATTCTAGTGTTAGTTTTTTCAACTCTAGTGTTATATTTTTGCAATAATATATGAACTCTTTTCACCATTTCCCAAATATATTCACTAAACAATGAATAAAATAATAGAATGCAATTGTCAAAGTAGCTTAAGAGCGTATCACACATTCATGAGAAATTGAGAACTAGTAGTTGCTGGTACTTAGTTTACTAGAGTACTTAGGCCCCGTTTGGTTGAGTATAAAATAAAGGAATGGAATCACTTAATCCATTCCTTATGTTTGGTAGGCTATATTTGGGCTTGGAACTCAAATCCCTCCGAATTCAAGTCCCCCCAAAACTAACAGCACTTCAATCTCCCCATTTTCAAGTGGTATCAAAATGATACCTCCCTTATCATTATTCATTAACAAAGCAAATGAAAATAAATTTGACAAAATAAAACTAAAACCCAATCAAACTAAAATAGAAGTCCCTTTCTCTTTCCTCACAAGCCACTGCTCCCCCACAACTCAAGTCTCCGACCACTGTCCTCAGCCGGCCCCCGACCACCACAATCACCTTACCTACCCACTCTCCCTTCCCTCTCATTTCTCTCTCCTCTCCACCACAACGACCGAGATCTGACCACCATGGCACCACCAAACCTTAGATGGAGCCCTAGATGGGGGATGGGGACGAGAGAGAAAAGGGCTCGGTGGTGGTCAGGGGAGGGTGAAGGAGAGAGAAAAGGTCGATGGTGGGCATGGGGAAATGGCTCTCGGTGGTGGTGGCTCGGTGGTGGTCAGGGGAGGGTGGAGGAGAGAGAAAAGCTTGATGGTGGACATGGGGAAATGGCTTTTGGTGGTGGGCATGGGGAAATGACTCTGGGTGGATATGGGAAAGGGGAGGAGAGAGAAAATGGTTGGGTGCCTCTTTTGTTTTTTTTTTAACTGTCTATTTTTTAAGGATAATACTTTTTAATCAAAAAATAATTGAAAAAAATAATTTATTTGATTTCATACCTTCACTAAACCGAACAACTTATATGAAGTATGGAGTCCCTATTTTATACCTAGAGGTTTTAAGTTCCATACCAAATCCATTCCACTTCTTTGAACCATACGGGCCCTTAGTGCTACCCGAAGTTCTTCTTCTTGTTTTTTTCTCTTTCCCTCCCCTCACCATCACCATCTCCCACTCTCTCTCCTCCATTACATCACCACCACCACCAGAAGCTTCCTCCACTATACATTCTCCCCTTTTGAGGCATAATCTTCTCAAAGAAACAACTGAATTCTTTTGTTCAAAATATACACAGACTAATTGTGAATGCAAAATGGATAAACTGTTGCAGATCTGAAAGTTGAAAGAGGAGAAACAGAGGAAAGAGAGAGGGAAATGACTCGTGGTGGTGAGGACTCATGGTGCCGTGTTGGTGATGATTGGAGGTGGGTTGGTGGTTGTGCCGATGGTTCGCGCCAGGTGGTGGTCAAGTCTCACATGGTAGAAAGAGAGTGAGGCGCGGATAAGAGAAAAACAGTGGAACGGGGTAATGTCGCGCGTGAGTGCGTGACGGTGACGTAATTATGCCCTATGTCATAGGGCGGCCGTTTCTGAGTATTTGTGTTCAATTTATTACTTTATCGACTTTCATTTGCAAAGAACATATTTTTATTGCCCCAACTCTGATAGTGTCCTCCTATTAAGCTAAGCGAGAATGCCCAAGTCACCTAATACTGCATCCGTTTTAGAAAAACATTAACATTTACTTTTTCATGGTGTCCAATGCAACACTTTGACCTTAAATAATTTTATTTATATAAATATATAAATTATAAAAAAAAAGTTTCTTTCGAAAGTGTTATCTAAAATGAATCTAACTTAGTATTTTTATAAATTTTTTGTAAAAGTTTGTAAACTTTGACTTTCAAAAAAATAAATGTTAGGGGTTGTTTAGTTACAGAAAAAATTTCCAATTCTCAACTCCAAATTTTCAATGATTCATTGAAAACGTTTTCTTAGAAGAAAAAATAGCTAGAAAAGGTGTTCAAAAGTCAAAACTCATTTCATTCCCAGCCAAACCTATTACCACAGTATCCCAATCATTGGTCCTTCCCACTTTTACTCCTCAAGTCCTCATGGTTAGAGCTGGGTAAGTGGCCGGGGCCTTGTGGCCGACCCGCCTTATGAGCGGGTCATGAACCGTTTACCACTATAAATAGGCGGGTCGAAGTGGGCCGGCCCATTTAAAAGTTAAACAGGTCATAACGGGTCACAAATAGGCTGACACATTTAATATTTTTTTATTAAAAAAATACTTTTTAAATTTTAAACGGGCCAAAATGGGCCGGCCTGACCCGACTCGACTCGCCCCACTCACAAACATGTCCGACCCGACCCGGCTCCCTCCATTTATTAAATGGACCAACTCGCCCCGACCCGCCCAGTTTTCCAGCTCTACTTATGACCATAGCCAGTCACCAACCTCTCTCCCATCCTCCTCTATCTTTTTTCTCCCCTCTATATTCATCATATCTCATGGCACTTGTCAATGGAGGTAACTATCAATTGGGTTATGGTTGGAAAAAAAGACTCCATTACATAACAATCAAAACAAATTGGTTGAGGTATTTGCTGATTGCATATATTTATGGTGGTTTGGGTGTAAATTTCACAAATTAACTGTCACTGAAAGGAATTGGGGCAAGGAGTAAGATGAGAGAAAATGATTAGGGATTCATAAGATTTTGGCAACCAAACCATGAGTATGGTGGTCGGAGAACATGTGACTAGTGGGGATTTCGTCCTTTGCTACCGTCAAATGGTGGCCCGACAACCACCACTGGCAGTGGTTACACAGTATCAGCCATCTCAAGTGAATGTTGATGGTGGGAGGAGATGTGAGAGGGAGAGCTGACATGGTTGGTTGTTTACTTGTTTGGAAAAACATACGAAGGAAAGTTAGAGAACATTATTTTGATGTTTTCTAGTTTCCTTTGTAAATTTAGAAAATAAGGAAATTAGTTTTATTTTTCAAAATTTGGAAATTGGTTGGTTTTGAACATGTTTTCTAGTGATCCGTGTTTTGTTGGAGAAATATTTTGGAAAAATGGTGTACAGAAAAATTGAGGGAGTATACAAGATTAAGACTTAACGGTTTTAAATTAAAAAAGAAAGAAAAAAAAAAAGACTGAAAGTGCATTCATAATTTGGTTCTCCTCCCTTCTCTACCACGGTTTCTACGTTGCTACCCCACCCCTAGCTCCTACAATCACTCTTCTAATAGGGGAAAGAGCTTTTGCAAAAGTGGGGTGATATCCGTATTCTCTGAATACTTCTTGATCTTAGGCGGCAGTGATGTGGCATAAGAGTTGAATTTGTTGTAAGAAAGAGCACGTGACTTCATTAAAGAGTGGAATAGAAGAACCAAGCATGGGCCCCGGGGTGTCGTTGATGTGGCATATTGGGTTCTGTTCCATCCTTAAATATGCAACAAATTTTCAAAATTTTAAATTGTAGTAAAAGCCTAACAATATTATAGTATTAATTGACAGAGATGTGTAGTAAGCTGTTCATAAGTTTATAGAAATATAGTTAAATATTCATATATAGACCTTACGTGGGTGTCCATTCACAATATATTTGATATCTTTCCTAGGACAACGTGTATATAAAGACAAAGGATAATTAGTAGTTGTGTAGTAAACGTAAAATGAAGGTATAGTAATTGTGCATTGTGTTGTCGCTGTCAACCTTTACTTGTCACAATCAACTTTGACAAGCATGAACATGTAGCCGAACATTTTGCACAACTGCTATTGTAGACATGGTGTGGTGTTGTGATGGGAACGAAAATTTGAGCGCCAAATGACCCGTCAAAATTGGAATATTAGATATTTTGAATATTGTAATTAAATATTAAAATTTATATGTTGAATTTCATTTTAATAAGAATAAAAATTTGATGTCATGAAATTTGTAATTAAATATTTACATTTCTTGAGGTTATTTATTCGGATTATTATTAAATAATATTTCCAAATAATTATGGGTAGCATAAATTATTTTATTAATTTATAAGGGATGTAACGACCCCATTCAATAGACATCTCTCGAGCACTCCCAGAGCACAATTAAAAAGTTAATCATTGTGAATGGGTAATGAATATAAGTAATTGAATCATATTAGAGAACTTGTATCAAGCCGGATCGCAAATATCATGATCATATGCTAATGACTCTATTATTGTATGTAACGACGCTTTTAATAGACACCTCCTGACCACTCTCAGAGCACAATTAAAGACATTGTCATTCTAAATTGGCAATGAATATAACTAAATGAATGATATTTGAAGACTTGTGTGAGTCCGGATTGCCAAATTCATTAGCATACGGTAATGACTTTGCTATCATATGTAACGACCACTTTCAAAGGACACCTCTCGACCACTCCCGGAGCACAATTAAAGACATGACAATTGTAAATTGGTCATGAATATAAGTAATTGAATCATATTAGAGGACTTGTATCAAGCCGGATTGCCAATGTCTTGATCATATGCTAATGACTCTGTTATCAAATGTAATGGCGCTTTCAATAGACACCTCCCGACCTCTCTCTGAGCACAATTAAAGACATTGCCATTCTAAATGGCAATGAATATAACTAAATGAATGATATTTGAAGACTTATGTGAGTCCGGATTGCCAAATTCATTAGCATACGGTAATGACTCTGCTATCATATGTAACGACCCCTTTCAAAAGACACCTCTCGACCACTCCCGGAGCACAATTAAAGACATGACAATTGTAAATTGGTCATGAATATAAGTAATTGAATGATATTAGAGGACTTGTATCAAGCCGGATTGCCAATGTCTTGATCATATACTAATGACTCTGTTATCAAATGTAACAACGCTTTCAATAGACACCTCACGACCACTCTCGGAGCACAACTAAAGACATTGTCATTCTAAATTGGGAATGAATATAACTAAATGAATCATATTTAAAGACTTCTGTGGGGCCGGATTGCTAAATTCATTAGCATATGGTAATGACTCTATTATCATATGTAACGACCCCTTTCAAAAGACACCTCTCGACCACTCCCGCAGCACAATTAAAGACATGATCATTGTGAATTGGTCATGAATATAAGTAACTGAATCATACTAGAGGTCTTGTATCAAGCCGGATCGCCAATATCATGATAATATGCTAATGACTCTATTATCAAATGTAATGTAATGGCGCTTTCAATAGACACCTCCCGACCACTCTCGGAGCACAATTAAAGACATTGTCATTCTTAATTGGCAATAAATATAACTAAATGAATCATATTTGAAGATTTGTAGGAGCCCGGATAGCCAAATTCATTAGCATATGCTAATGAATCTATTATCATATGTAACGACCCCTTTCAAAAGACACCTCTCGACCACTCCCGGAGCACAATTAAAGACTTGATTATTGTGAATTGGTCATGAATATAAGTAATTGAATCATTTTAGAGGACTTGTATCAAGCCGGATCGCCAATATCATGATCATATGTTAATGACTCTATTATCATATGTAACAACGCTTTCAATAGACACCTCCCGACGACTCTCGGAGCACAATTAAAGACATTGTCATTCTAAATTGGCAATGAATAAAATTAAATGAATCATATTTGAAGACTACTGTGAGGCCGGATTTCCAAAGTCATTATTATATTCTAATGAATCTATTATCATATGTAACGACCCCTTTCAAAATACACCTCTCGAAGTGAGCCGGAGACGTCTAAATGAAATTCGAATTTGGTTTTAACCACTTATTATCATTATTTATACATACTTATATTAATTGTATTTCTATTCGTGTATGGTACACGCCGTGTGTCGGTTTCGATTCCGTTTTATTCCTTTTCCAATTCAGACCGATGATCATAAAGTGACGGGTCTAGTTGAAACCAATGTATAAATTCTAGAATCCCACACTATCCTATTTTAAATTTTAATGAAAATTTGGAGAACATAAATTTCGTGCCAATAGGGCGGGAAATAAATTTATCCACGTCACCAATCCGCAATCCGACATTTTACGATCCGCGTCAAACTATCTCCAAACCCACTCTCCACCGTCGATAGTTCTCTCTTAATACGTTCCCCTTCCCCTCAAAACCCATCTCTCTCTCTCTCTCTCCCCTCAATTATTGGTATCTGACCTTCTCCATCTCCTTAAGATCTCTCCCAATGCGATACAGATCTCTCGTGACCTAACTATTCCCCTTCCCTCAAAACCCATCTCTCTCTCTCTCTCTCTCCTCAATTATGCGTATCAGATCTTCTCTATTCTCGTCATTTCGATACAGAGTTGATTTTTTGGGGACAATTCGCTACAGATTTAAACACGCTGAAGCTCATAAGTTCTTGAAATCAAAGGTGGACATCTAATCTTCTACCCTTAGTTTATTTTGCAGGAGAATTAGCTTCAGGGCTCGAGGATTAAACTGAAAACGTTTGGGCACGTATACCTGTGTAAGTGTTTATATGTTCCCTTTCTTTTTTCCATTTTCGTTAGTGAAGTTATTTTGTTACTTATTTGAATTTGGATGTGAGCTTTAATATTTAGAGTTTTAAGCGCTCCATCCAGACGAAAACAATGGGTATTGAAACATTTTGTTGAATTTGAGCTTGTTGTGGTGTTGAGAGATAAATAATACTGTTGTTTTAGTATGAAATGATATATGGACTGTTGTTTATGTGGGTTTTGATTTTTTGATGAATTTGGTTGAAACCCCTATTTTGATTTTGTTCAATTTGAGCTTGTTGTAGTGTTAAGATAAGTACGACTGTTGTTTTAGTACTAAAATGGGTTGATGGGTTTAATTTGCTACTTGTAGTTTGTTAATTTTTCTTTTATTTTATTTTATTTCGGCTGAGCTATTATCGAGCTGGGTTTAGTTCCCAATTTTTGAAATGAATAGGAAATTCTGGTGCTATGGGACTTGGCTTCTGTGTGTATTTTGTTGAATTTGGGGTGTTTGTGTTTTTGATCTTTTTTTTTTTTTTTTTGGGGGGGGGGGGGGGGGCTTATGTGGATATTGTTTCTTCATTTCGTTTGCTCATGGAATGGTTCACGTTATTATCATTTGTTTGAATGAGCTGCTAGCTAATGTAATTTAGCTTTGTTATATGGCTTTCATATTCATTTAATAGAATTTCTTGGTTTATTTACAAAAGAATTGAACTACAGGATTAAATTTGATCACTTCTCTAGTAGTGAAAAGTCTAAGTTTAATCACTTTTCTTTACTATGCCAGGATCAGGGTTGTTTGAGAGTGTTGGTGCTTCAAATTGTGGCTTCGCTATGGTCGTCTTTTTGTGAATGACTTGACCTATTCAAGTTACCTGGCGTTTGAAGATATATGTCCGAGTATTTTTGCTGTTTACATTTGGTAGAAAAGGCATTGTGTTGTGTAAGAACCCTCGCCTTTCCGGCGCTAATCGTTGAAAATATTTTGGTTGGAATTAATGGTTCTTAAATAATACGTCATATGCAACATGATTAATTGTGATGGGAAAAATAATTCGCAAGCAATGAAGTCGCCACCAATTTTTAGGAAACAATTGGAAACCATCAAAAGTGCACCCAATTCCTTTTGGGACTTGACTCATACTCAAAGAGGCTAAATATTGAGTTCGGGGGTGTAGGTACGAAATAAACAAAACGAATCTCATCTAAATCGCCGAATTAACGGCCTCTACTAAGCCTATCCATGTCAAATATTTATTTAAACTATATGGTTCCACATAAATCCGATCGTCCAAGATCCTAAATTTAACTAGGTGGGTTAAAGACAACCAAATTAACTACCGTTATCACTTTGCACAATTTATATCCAATTTACATGCATATTAATTATCAAACACAAGCAAAAGATGAGAGCAATAATAAAACGCTCCAACCTACCACACTTTGCTAAACGCACCAAGCAGTGCATATGCACATCAATAAATTTGTTAGTAACTTCAATGGAAATTCAATGCAAAGATATTAACTTTATGCTAAAATAAACCTAATGAGGTTGCTACATGCATAAATAAACATAAAAAGATGCAAACTTGCATAAACTAATAAAAAGATGCAAACTTGAAATTAAATGAACATGCATAATTATTTACAAGTATCAAAACATGCATAATTATTCAAGCATAATCAAAAGATAAGTAAAACATGATCATAAGTAATGAAAGGAGAATTTAAATAAGAGATTTAGGCCATCAGGATGGTTAACCTGGACGTTCTAGTCGAACGGGACTAGTAGAATTGGAATTGCTCTTCAATCTTGGGTGCTACGTTGGGTGCAATGGCTTGCTTGATTCTTCAAAATCTGAATTCTCTATGATTTAGGATTTTTATGCTCTCAAAATTATAAATTGACCAACCTCCCTCAAAAGAGGGGAAAAGGGAGTATTTATAGAGTTAGGGGACGAAATTAGGGGCCTAGGGCTGCAGCCCCGACGCCAAACTCGGCCCAGCTAGAAAATCAGGCCCAGCTGCCAACCGGAAGCCAGCGTGATGCTAATTTTAATAGCCTCAACGTCAAAGAGCATTGCGTAGCTCTGCTTTGCGGGTACCAACGTGACGCTAATTTCTATAGCTTTAACGTCAAAAAGGGTTGCGTAGCTCAGCTTTGCGGGTGCCAACGTGACGCTAATTTTAATAGCTTCAACGTCAAAAAGCGTTGCGAGCTCTGGTTAAATATAATGCACGTGCCTTGCTGTGCTTTTAAGAAAATGATATAATGCCTGTGTCCTAAGAAGTGTCGCCTGTGCCTGCAAAAATTATAATGCCGTGCCTTTGCCTTGGTAAAAAGATGTTGTGCATGTGCCTGCAAAAAATAGATTTTGCGGTCCCCTGGGATAAGAAACCGTGTTGTGGGGGCAAAATAGTCATTTTGGGTGACGTGCCCGTATCTTTCGGGCTTCTGACGGTCGAAAAATGAAATCTCGCGTGGAATTTAAACTCATGGGCTCGCCTCGTGAGAGGCGGAAGAGAGAAGGGCCCCAGCGGCCACGCGCTGAGCCGCTGGGCGCTCGGCGGCCTTATCGGGCCTGCTCAGCTGCTCTCGCTGAGCTGCGGAGGTGCCTAGAGCAGCCGCTTGGCCTGGCGGCTTAACCGCTAAGGCCAGCGGTTGGGCCGCTGAGACTGGGCGACCCTGAACCGGGCTGCTGGGCCGGTTCAGTGGTGCGGTTTGGGGTTTAAGTGAGAGAAGGCCGATTTTTGGGTCATTTCTTCTCCAAAATTTTGAGCCACTCTCTCTCTAGCTCCATTGTTGCTCAAACTTCAATCCTTGCTCATTCTTGCTCAAATTTGGTCCTTTTTGCTTGCATTTGCATAATCTTTGCATAATTTGAAGTTTATATGTGATTTCTCACAAATTTGGGGTGAATTTGTGAGTGGGTTTTTGAAACCCTTGGAGAGAGAAAATCCGAAATTCTCCATTTTCGCTTGTTTGCTCTTGCGTGCTTGTTTATCCTTCTTCCATGGCTCCAAAATTGCGAAAGAGGACGAGTAAGAGGGCCGAGGTGCGGGAGGAGGTCGAGGAAATCGACATTTTCACCAAGGTTTTTCCACCTCATGCGAAGCCTTCAAAGAGGAAGCCAAATGTGGCTTTGCCCCAAGATCGATACACCCGGTCGGATAGGATACCTGACATTGTTTGGGATCGATCGGAATTGCTTTTCCGACCAGCGACTCATTTGAGCTCTTGGGCTTCGAAGTTCGTGATAAGTCCTCAAACTTTTGAATTCATAGTTTTATGCATTGAACTTGAGTTTATATGCTTGCCTTGAATAGAATTTGTATAGAATTTGTATGCAATTGTCAAATTTGTAGCGCATGTGATCTTGCGCGACTTGAACGAAATTAGAAACATGCTTAGGATTGAACATTTGATTGAAATGTGAACGTAAGAAAGGTGAACTTGATCATAGGAACCTGATGGGAATTTGAAGGCCCATGGAAACTATGGCTCTTCGGTTAAGCTTTTCAAAATCTTGCCCAAAAGAGGTGCAAGATGCGGTGTTGAATGCGGGGTTTGGGCCCGTTTTGAGAGCGGCGGACTCGGTGGAGCGAGTCAAGAGATGTATTGTGCGGTTGTCTTTGAAGCATTTTTGGGAAACTACCAATACGTTCCATTTCCCTAATGGGGAAATGATGATTACTCCTTCGGAGTTTTCGATGTTGACCGGGGTACCTTGCGTGGGTATGTCCATTGTTTATGACGTTTCTATTTGGAAATGTAAGACGGAGTTGGTGGAGCTCTTCGGTCCTTGGGGGAACACTTTGGGTCATCACTACTGTTCTTACAGCGAGCTTTTTACTGCTTTGAAGGACCCGAGGTATAAGAGAAATACTTCGGTGGAGCAAAAGCAAGGATGTTTATCACCTACCTCCTTGCTACCACTATTTTTAGTGATAAGGGGGAGCGCATTCATGCCATCTATCTCCCGAGTCTGCTGGACTGGGATAGAGTGAGAGAGTACAACTGGGGGTTGCTGGGCTACGCCAACCTCTTGGGATGCATGCGGTATGCCTGCCGCGTGAATGGCGAGGGGTATAAGCAGGCGAGCCTTCATGCCGTGAGCTTGTGCGGCTTTTGGATGGTTTTACAGGTGCGCTTATTTACCTTTGTATTTTCTTTGCATGATTTAAATGTGCGGTGCTTATTTTCATGTTTAAATGTAACCTTGATTTTTTGAGCATTTTCCGGAGTTGGCGCCCACGGGCTGGGCCTTGGATTTCCCGGTTTGTAGGGCATGGCGCCATAGGGGGCCAGCGCCTCTGTATACTCTCCACCAATTTAGAGAGGCTCTCCTGCGCATCGACTGACACAAGGTAGAAATATTTGCTTTGTATGGATTGCATTTCTTGGTGTGGAAATATCTTATGTTCCATGCTTGTGTAGATTGACTACTTCCCATGGGCAAAGTATCATGGTCTGCTCCGGACGCTATCCTTGCTTCTAGGGCGGTGGACCGTTAGAGGATCCTGATTGTGGGCCCGTTCTCCTTTGAGTGGTATCTAGGGGAGCGTATCTTCCGTCAGGTTTACCCTGACTTGGAGGGCCCTAGGATTCCTTTGGATCCTCCCTCGTCCACGTTTTTGGTGAGGTGCTTCTCTCGCGAGCAGGTTGCGGAGGCCATGGTCGGCTAAGATGCCATGCAGTATTTGAGAGAGCATGCGGAGGACCTTGCGGGTCACTATGAGCAGTTCCGCCGTGATTGCCTCATGCCCTCATTTGTGGGCCTCAAGGTAAGAATTTTATACTTGATTTTCTGTGCCTCTTGCCTTATTGGTACTAATTTACTTTTGCTTTGTAGGAACCATGGTTTATGACATCAAGGTGGATGTCCCCGATATGCGGTTCCGAGGCCGGGATTATGGCGAGAGGGAGTGCTGGGGAGAGATCCCTATGACGAAGGACCTTGATGAGTACATTCAGGGTCTTTCTCTTCCCGTTGGGCATCCAAGGGTAAATTCGTAATTTACCGAAGTGTGAAATGCCTTGCTTCATTATATGCTCGTACTAACTTTTCTTTGTGTAGCTTGATCGTGAGCAGATCGGGAAGGTCTTCAAGATGATGCATTCCATGAAGTCTTGGATATCCCGAGCCCTTTCGAAGGGTGCTTGTTCAAGAGTTGATTTGGACAAGGTAAACTTGTATTTGCATTTTCAAAATTGCATGCTTTGAGAAATGTGTCTTATAACATTCTGTGCGATGCAGATTGAGTATCGTCGACCCCTTCCTCGTAGGTCATGACAGGTGGTGCTGTCGGATGATAAGGGTGTGAGCTCTCCCGAGCGCAGTCCTTCACGCTAGAGGAGCCCTCAGAATGAGAGTCCAAGGAGAGAGAGGGTGCATGTACATCGGTCGGACCGCCCTGGTGGGAGTAGGATGACTCCGTATGTGGAGCCTGATCCTATGCATGTGCCGATGTATCCTCCTTATCCCGGGTATGCGGGATATCCTTCGTATGGTGGCCTTTATTATCAGCCCACGGTTCCTGCTCCTATGGTGCCTACCATGCCTCCTCAATCTTCATGTGGGTATGACTCGAGCTATGTCGGGGACGGGAATTCATATCGGGAGTCTGCACGACATTCCTCATTTGACCCTAGCCAGGTTGTGGCGGCGATTTTTGGTGATGAGGTGCGGAGGTCGGAGGACCATTTTGAGGTGCCCCGTACGGATGATGATGCGGGTGATAATTTTTATGAAAATGTATTTGTGTGAAATACATTTTGAACATTTGTATTGAATAAATATTCAGACTTTGTGCTTGTAAATATTGCTTGCTTATTTACTAGTCCCTGCACATAATTGGGCTAATGCAAATGCACACGTAGTCAAGCAAAAACGCAAGTAATAGCCACTTAGCAAAAAATGGTACAACCAAAAAGTTAAAATTGGGTGTACCCTATCCCCCGTAAAAAAAATGAAGAAAAGGAAAGGGGTGAAAAAATGAAATGGAAATAATAAGTAAAAGGGGATTAATAAAAAGATGATAAAAGGAAAAAAAAATATGATAATCAGAAAAATTAGATAAGAAAATTGAGGAGTTTCCATTAATTTTAAGAAAATAATACAAAGTGGAAATAATAGAAGAAATACAAAAAAGAGCCATATTTGAGTCCAAATCGGTTAAAGAAAGTGTCCAAAACCGGAGAAAAGGGACTTGTCTCGAGAAAAGTGTCTAGCGGCCAAAGGGAGCAGTCCAGCGGCACACGCGGAGCAGCGGGGGCGAATAAGGTTGCCGTCAGGCTCCAGCGGCTGACCGCTGGGGCCAGCGGCCAGACGCTGAGCAACCGCTGGGGCTCAGCGACATGCCGCTGAAGCTCAGCGTCTGGCCGCTGGCCCTGTACTGTACTATCGAGCGCCGCTGAGCTGCCAGCGACCGTCCCAGGGGCCGCTAGAGCTTTTTTTTGACGGGCTGCCTTATTTTTTCGTCTTTTCCGTGCGAGCCCTATATAAGCCTTGGGTTAGTCCGATTTAGGACATCACCTTCATAATTTGCCATCAATAGAGAGCTTTTTAGAGAGAGAAACCCTTTAATTGTTCTTAGATTTCAGCCATGACAAGTTTTGATGTGAAATTGGACAAGTGGTTACAATCTATGATCCCCGAAGAGAGGATGAGACTTGTGCCTTTTCACTTGAATGCTCTCTTCCACCTTAAACAAGTTCAAATCGTATGGAATCTACTTGAGGCTGCAATTGAATTTTGGGATGATAATCTTCATGTCTTCCGCTTTGGGTATAATGAACTTATGTCCTCTTCCCGAAGAATTTGCCGCTATCCTTGGGTTTCCTCATGACCAAGCTCCCGCCACTCCATGGCTTGGAGCAAACCTTGAAGGCTACTATGAGAGGTATCTTGGCCTATCCCCAACACAAGCTTCATTCGTTGCTAGGACTGATGAACTAGACCTCAATGGTGTAATTGACATCTTCTTTCCCAAGGATGAACTAGACCTCAATGGCGTAATTGACATCTTCTTCCCCAAGGTAACCTATTATAAACGTGCTTTTATTTTATGTCTCTTGCATAGGTACCTCTTTGTTGGTGGAGGTAATAAGGGTAGAACTAATATGCTTAGAATTGTTGAACAAACTAAAAACGATTTTACCCCTATGTCTCTTGTTCTTGGTGAAACCATAATTTTCTTGGACCGCAAGAAACAAGAGCCATCGGTTGGCGAATGGACGAGAAGCCCTCTTCTTCTCCAAGTAAGTGCTTGGATAGTTGCTTGAAATATTTGCTTGTTAATAAAGTTTGAATATTTGATGTATCTTTAACTTTATGTATTTCTTGTTTTTGTAGATATGGCTCCTTGATCATATGTGCTTTATTGAGAGACCCGCTAATGCACTCAAGTATCAACCAAAGCAATTTCCCTCACGCCGGAGATTGTAGTATGAATCTACCATTGATGAGTGACGTGGGTACCTTAATGCCTGCCCCTTGTTACGATGGACCGTCAAGTGGTGGGGCCTAAAATTCGCAATCGGATGCAACAAAGATTCGGGATATTACGAAATCCTTGGTCTTCATAACTCAACTTATATATTTCCTAGTTGTATTATGCGACAATATGGGAAGCGTCAAATTATCCTACAAAAGGATAGTGTTCCTCCTACCGCGCGAACCTTGACAATTAGTATGGTAAGATACTGGGAGTGTGCATGGGACCGTCGTCCTAACTGGACTATTCCTCATATCAAGGCGCCCACGGCCATATCCTCGGCCTATGAGGCTTGGATGGATTGCAAGACCACGGAGGGTCGTCGTGCTTGTAGGAAATCCGAACAAGGCGATCTAAAGGCCCAATCGGTCAAAACTAGTCTAAAACTCTCGAACCCTAATGACCCAAAGGGGAAGGGTAAGAAAAAAGGAGTTAAGCATGTGAGAGGCGTCTTTAACCCAAAGGCCAAGAAAGCTTTGGAAAAGATCACTACCAAACCGCAGGAGGAAGCCCCAATTCGGGCTAATGATCACGAGGCATCTTCAAGCACACCTCTAATGGAGATTGAAGAAGAAGAGTCTATGATCCGAGAAAGATGGGCTCCTAAGGAACAGGATGCGAAGGGCCCAAAAGCGGATGAGTCCATGGAAGATGCGGGTCCTACTATTGAAGTTTTGGAGCATGTCTAGCTTAGGATTGCCTTTTGCATTGCTTTAAATTCAATAAGGGTGATGTGCCCCTTTGGGACTTTAATTTAAATATTTGCACTTTTATTTAGAATTGCCAAGTCATTTGTAATGGACTCTTTATTATTTATGGAGACATGCTCGCAACTTTATTTATTTTATTTGTTATTTTATTTATTTTTGTAACAACTTTTGAACGCGAAAATGATGAAGGGGCCGGGCCCAATTGCAATTGGGTTATCCTACGTATGAAGGTTCGGAACTTCTTTATTTGTACGCAAATGGGCATCATTCGAATGGAATTAGGTATGTTGATCATGCTTGCCAGTTTAGCCAAGGCATCTGCGAATTGGTTATCTTCTCGTGAAAGGTATGTGAAATGAATTCGGTTGAAGTACACCACGATTTTGTCTAAGTATTCTTGGTAGAGTGCCAAAGATTCACTTTTGACTTTTCATACTTTGGAAATTTGGTTGATTATGAGGGATGAGTCACCATAGACTCGTAGTGTTTTGATGCCAAGGCTTATGGTGGATTGCAGTCCTATTATGCAAGCTTCATATTCCGCGCTATTGTTGGTGACCTCGTGATCTCACTTGATTGAAATAGGTGTATGTGCACCGTCAGGGGACACTGTTAGCACTCTTACCCCAAAGCTCTTTTGGTTAGATGCTCCATCGAAGTATCACTGCCAGGTCTCGGTGTCTAGAGTTATAACCCCTTCATCTGGGAAGTGATATTCTTCGTTGCGATCAGGTTCGTCTATAGCTTGATCGGCTAGGTATTCCGAGATAGCATGTCCTTTGATTTCTTTTTGGTGTTCAAATCTTAGGCCAAACTCGGATAGTAGGATGGTCCATCTTGTTATTCTACCATTCAGGATAAGATTTTCAAATATATATTTCAGAGGATTATGTGGATCGTGTGTTGGAGCATGTAATGTCGTAGTTTCTTGGTCGTGGCGACCAAGGCTAGGCATGTCTTTTCGAGAGGGGAATAGCGAGTTTCGTACCCTAGAAACTTCTTGCTCACATAGTAGATGGCTTTCTCTTCCTTGTTTACTTCCTGGGCTAGCATGGCCCCTATTGATGTTTTTGTGACAGTAAGGTAGAGAATTAAAGGCATGCCTGAAGTGGGCGGTACCAGTACCGGTGGTTCAGATAGATAGGCCTAAATTTTGTCAAAGGCTTTTTGGCATTGTTCGTCTCATTCTGTTTTTACCTCTTTCTTGAGCTTTTTGAATATAGGCTCGCATGTGATAGTCAATTTGGAAATGAATCGACTAATGTATTGGATTCTTCCCAGGAAGCCCTTGATTTCTTTCTCTGCTTTTGGAGGAAGCATGTCTATTATGGCCTTGATCTTGGATGGATCAATCTCGATCCCCCTGGTGCTTATGAAAAATCCTAAAAGCTTGCCGGATGTGACTCCGATTGCGTATTTTTTGGGATTAAGTATCATGTTGTACTTCCTAAGCCTATCGAAAAACTTTTGAAGTGAGGGTATATGCCCTTCTCTTTCCTTAGACTTTATGATCATGTCGTCCACATATACTTCTGCCTCTTTGTGCATCATATCATGGAGAAGGGTGGTCGCGGTTCTTTGATATGTGGCCCCTGCATTCTTAAGCCCGAATGGCATTACGGTGTAGCTAAAAGTGCCCCATTGTGTGATGAAAGTGGTTTTCTCCTCATCCTCTTTGGCCATTAGGACTTGGTTATACCCTGCGTACCCGTTCATGAATGATAGGAGGGCGTGTCATGTTGTATTGTTTACCAGAACATCTATGTGGGGTAGTGGAAAGTCGTCTTTGGGGCTCGCTTTGTTTAAATCCCTGAAATCCACGCACATTGTACCCGTCCATCTTTTTTTGGGACTGGAACGATGTTGGCTACCCAATCGGGGTAATTGGCCACTCTTATGAAGCCTGCATCAAGTTGTTTTTGGACCTCTTCTTTGATCTTAAGAGCTCATTCTGGTTTCATTCTTCTTAGCTTTTGCTTGACTTGTTTGCAATCGGGTTTTAGCGGGATGGTATGTTGGGCAATGTTGCGGTCTACACCGAGCATGTCCTTGTAGGGCCAGGCGAAAATATCAGTATAGTTCTTTAGGAGTGTTACGATTTGTTCACGTTCATTAGAAGTTAAAGACAAGCCAATTTGCACTTGGCGTGGCTCATCATTAGTTGCAATATTTATTGTCTCTGTTTCTTCGACTATTGAAGTCTTTTGTTCATGTTCAGTTAGTGCTTTAATGACTTCTTTTGGCAATTCTGTTATGTCTTCTGAATTATTAGCAACAAGGCAATCCGAGTAAGTGGAATCAGTACTCATAACATTAATAGAAGCGGACAATATATCAATGAGGTCATCACTAACAACCTTAGTAGCAACAAGAATAGACTGGGGTGGACTACCCGACACTTCTAGGATAACAGACTCAGAATCAGACTCGGACTCGATATCAGACTCAGAATCAGAATTGGGCCTTTCTGAAGGACCATTGCGGATCGTGAACTTGTACTTGACTCCCTCGACTGGAGCCCACATCGTCTCCTGCTTCCAGGTGGCACGGTCGGGCCCGATTAGGGCAATCAGCTTGGATGGGTCGAAACCTTCGTTGAAAAGCACATTAAGGGGAAACTTGCCCATTGCCTCATTGTATTGGCAACGTTCTTCACCAAATAGTAGCTCGAAGTCGTTGGGTGTCATGTCATTATCCCAATCTTTAGTGGATTGGTCCTCCTTGAGAGGTGATGGCGCCTCTTCACTCATGGTGAAACAATCTAGGAATGCCTCAAAGCCTGGAACTAAAATTACATTGATCGCATAAGGTTCAGGGAATCCATATTAAGGATATGGATCGCCTTCTTGAAGGAATTACCCATTGAGAGTATAAGGATAAGGATCTAAGCTATGTGGGATGGGGTTGTTGGCCGCGCCGACTTTCTTTCTAGCCACTTCCTTAGATATGTAGGCTCGAAGCTCTTTCTTGGTGGGTTTGTAGCCTAACCCGAATTGATCATTTTTGATCTTAGTATTCCAGCAAGATTGTGTTACCTTGGGGTGAGGGCCCAAAGTCGTGCCTGTAAAGTAACCTTGCTTTCTCAGTAGGGTGTTCACATCGAGCATGGGCTATATCGTCTCTATGAAGCCTATCTTCTCGAAGTCCCATAATTCCTCATCTTGCTCATTATGCTCTATCTTTAGGACTGGAGCTTTTTCTATCCACGCTACCATATTGGCGCAGACTTCCAGAGTGGACCCTACTAGAGATAGCTTTACCTTTTGGTGAAGGGTTGAGGCTACAGTATTAAGCCCATGCAACCAAGACCTACCTAAAAGTAGATTAAAGGTGGCCGGAATATTTATAACATGAAATTGGACCATTTTCTCGATGGGCCCAATGTTAATGTTCATGGAAAATGTGCCTATGACTTTTCTTTTGGAATTGTCGTAAGCTCTTAACTCTTGTACGGAATGTGCGAGGTCGTTGCAGTCTATTTTGAGGTGTTCAGCAGTCCTCAAGGGGCACACATTTACAGCAGAGCCATTGTCAATTAAAGTCATGCGGACTTGTCTTTGTTGACAAATTATAGTCAAGAAGAGTGCTTTGTTGTGATGAATGCCTTCAGGTGGAAGATCTTTGTCAGAAAAGGTAACGGGTGTGGATGACTTTCCTTGGACCAGGAGGTTAACCACACCTTCGGGAAGTAGCATTTGGAGAGATGGTGGTTGTATTCAAGGCTTCTAGCACGGCCCTTCTATGAGTGATAGAAGTGATCAACAATTGTTAAATGGATATATCAGCTTTTGTCCTTTGTGATTGCCTAAGGATATTGGTTCCATCGTCTTCCTTAGTTGGCTCTCTTTGGGTTGATTCCCTATTGGGGATTGACATGGACTCCATAGGTTGGATTTGAGGTGGATCCATGTAGATGTTCTCGAGCCTGAACTGGCGGCCTGACCATGTGAGGTAGTTCAAAGCCTTGTCATCTTCATCTTTCTCTTCATCAGAGATGTTATACCATGCTTTGCCATTGGCTATGTCATGGACTTGAGGAGTTAGCACATCTTCGGAATCAGTATAATGTCCATTATCCTCTTCATCACTATGCCAAAGGCCACAAATGTCTAGCGTGGGCCTTGCGCTTGGGTAATGTGGTATTGCTTGCCCAATAGGAGTGATTAGGTAGGATGGATCTAATCCTTCCTCTATGTCAATAGCGAAAGAGTTTCCGAGGGGATTATTATTGTTGTTAGGAGGTGGTGCGTCCTTAGGAAATGGGATGGTGCCATTGTCGAACAGATCCTGAATTTTCTCTTTGAGAGTGTAACATTTCTTAGTGTCGTGCCTACGACCTCTCTGGTATTTGCAGAAGGCGGACTCATTCCAATAATATGGCGATCTTTTCTCTATGGGAGGATCAGGAGGAGGCCCTATAGGGTGTAAGTAGTCTCCTTTGACTAACTTGTCTAGAGCTTTGACATAAGCCATCCGAAGGGGAGTAAATCTTCTCGGGCGCCTATCAGTAATGGCATTCACCTCATTTCCTCTACTGGTGGAGGTATGATTGGTGTTGGTGTATTTCTTATCCTTGTAGCCACTTGTGTTGTTGTTGTTGTAAGTGACCTTGTTCTTCCCTCTTTGGAGTTGGTCATCCTCAAGGGCCATGCCTACTTCAGTCAGTTGGGCATAAGTAATTATGGGCTGAAACTTAATGTGTTCACGATATCCGGGTGCCAAGTTGTGGACAAGCATTCTAATTTGATCCCTTTCAGATGTGCGATCAATCATTTCAGCAACTTTGGTCCTCTATCTTCTTACGAAGTTGGTGAAGTCTTTCTTGTCACCTTGTTTGGTGATATCCAATTCTCTCAATGTCATGGGAGGCAAGACATTGTCAGCATATCTCTCTAAGAAAAGAGAAGACAAATCCTCCCACTTTTATAGCTTTTGAGTGGGTAGCTTGAAAAACCAAGCCCTAACAACAGGGTCTAAGGTTTGGGGAAAGAGGTGAACATACAGCTCTTGTTCAAGGCCTCTAAGGCCCAATGCAGTGGTAAAAGCTCTAATGTGATCTTGTGGATCGTCGGTCCCTTTGAAGGTGGGAACTTCAGGCATGGAAAACATAGAGGGAAATTTTCCCTTGATGTGGAGAGCATAGCCTTCGGAATTGATGATCATGTCATTAAAGACACGACTCTTGCCTAGGACGAACTCAAGTCATAATTATTTACAAGGATTAAAACATGCATAATTATTCAACCATTATCAACAGGTAAGTAAAACATGATCATAAATAATGAAAGGAGAATTTAAATAAGAGATTTAGGCCCTCAGGATGGTTAACCTGGACGTTCTATTCGAACAGGACTAGTAGAATTGGATTTGCTCTTCAATCTTGGGTGCTAGGTTTGGTACAATGGCTTGCTTGATTCTTCAAAATCTGAATTCTCTATGGATTATGGTTTTTGTGTTCTCAAATTGCTCTCAAAATTATAAACTGACCAACCTCCCTAACAAGAGGGTGAAAGGGAGTATTTAAAGAGTTAGGGGACGAAATTAGGGGCCTAGGGCTGCTGCCCCGGCGCCAAACTCGGCCCAGCTAGAAAATGAGGCCCAGCGGCCAACCGGAAGGCAGCTTGGGGCCAACGGCAGGCCGCTGAGGCTAAGCGGCGTGCCGCTGGGCCCAGCAACTGGCCTAAGGGCCCTCGCTGTCACGCGTGTGCCGCTGAATGGACCCAAAGGCGCGCGCGCGACTAGGGATTTTTAACTTTTTGTGCTTATTAAATTACGAAAATGCCCTTGGGCTGATCCAGGGGGTCGGGATCGAGCGATTTTGACCCTAATCTTCAAGACGCCATATCTCTTGATCCGGGAGCCTGGTTGAGGCAAGGTCAAAGGTGTTGGAATCCTTATAACAAGGGCTATCCAAAGACTGGGGTTTCAAGGAATTTGGTCTAGATTTCCGAGCAATGTCCTTTTCTACTTACGTCCATGTTAATCCATTACCATCATCATCGGACTTTGCGGTGGTAGCGGATGAGAACCGATTAGGGTGTCTACATGTTGTCTTGCTCAAAAGCTATTTTTATATTTTTGTTGTTTGCTGTTAATGTGGTCAAAAGTTTACTTATTTTGCCTTCATTAGGAAATATATTTAGAAGCTTGGTGTCTAATTGGCCTGTAAAATAATTTGTTGCCATTTTACTACAGTTGGACTTTGTTTAAGCTTCTAGACATTTTGAGCTACATAGAAGAGTCAGATGATGAAAAAATTTGATATCAATTTTGCAGGTCACATACATGGGGATGGAGAAGTTATTATTTTGACATGTTAATACTCAAAAGACACTTGAGTTGATGATGAAGAAGTTCGAGATTAGTGGGCTTACATAGCTAATCATAATAAATACTAGATGAAAAGTAGATGAATATGAACTGCTTGGTCCTGCTGTTCTTCTGACCTGAAACAAGCAGTTTGCTAATTTTTTTTTTGTTTTTGTTTTTCTAAGACTAAGCAGTTTACTAATATTGTTTAATATTCAAAAGAAATGGTAAATATACTTCCATTTCATGGCTTTTTGAAATTGGTTTTGTTGAATGAGTAATTGATCTGATTAGCAGAATTCATTTAACAAAATGACTATTACACTTTGGTTTGTATCTTTAAGGAACACTTCTTTATTCGCTTCATTGTGCAGGCAATTACTTGGTAAATATACCACTGCCACAATATGACGACATCAATAATCGATCTTTTTCTGTTTACTCCTTTTAAACCAATTGATCACACACATTGATTTGGAAGTATTACAACAACTTATTTATCACTAAATGGCTTATTGCTCGAATTTGATACTAATTACACAAACAGTTCAAAGCTGAGTACTATTGTACTAGAAACTAGAAAATGAGACTTTTTTACTACAATTTACTACTATGATTGCTACAACTATCCTCCTTTTTACTACAACTTACTACTATTTTTAATACAACATACCACTATTTTTACTACAATTTGATACGATTCATATGAACATACGTGATGAAGAACATATCTTTTCTTCTTTTTTAAACTAGTTGATTATCACACATTTTGATTTAGGCCCCGTTTGATTCACCTGGATAAAACTGCTCTGAACTGAACTGAACTGAATTGATTTTTTATACTTGACCGTTAACCATTTAAAATCCGTCAAACATAGTCAATTTTGGACTCATTTGAAAGTATGCTTTGAGATATTTCCGATAACATAATTATCATCATGAAATTATTTCGGAATAAAAAGTTATATGAGTTATAAGTTACACATGATTTGAACTGAACTGGACTGAACTGAACTGAACTTAAGTAAAATTAAGGTGAATCAAACTGAGCCTTAGAAGTATTATGACAATTTTGTTTATTATTATTTACTTTGGTGGAAGTATTATTACAACTTATTTATCACTAAATGACTTATTATTCTAAATTGATACTAGTTACACAAAACAATATGGAATGAAGTACTATTGTATTAGAAAGTGAGTGCTTTTTTACTACTATATTTACTATTGTTTACTACAAATTTCATATTTTATTACTATAACCTTCTACTACTTTTACTACAATTTCCACATTTTATTACTACAATCTTCTAATATTTTTACTACAAATTCACAATTTACTTTACTTTCCACTTTGAAGATAATATCAATTGCTATGCAAATATTGAAAAGATGAAAGAGAACATCTCTTTTTGGTATACAATACAGTAGAGAACTTCATAACTATAACCAACAGGTCCAAAAGCATTCATACAAGTTATAACCTAAGGAGAAAACCCTCTATTGTAGTGTACTCTAAATATAAATGAGAACTTGTAATCTGTACCGTCCAATTCAAAATGAACGACTGAGATGGACTCTATCACTTAAAACCCTTGGAAGGGTTTGTTTTAACTTAAACAAATTAAAGTTTAAAAAAAAAAGCAAATTAATAATCACGTAACTCACGTTTGTTCGACGTTCGTAGGCTTCCATCTGCAACAAATTCGCTTCAAATATATATATATATATATATATATATATATATATATATATATATATATATATATATATATATATATATATATATATATATATATATATATATATATATTTGAGGCTGATATATATATTATAGAATTAGGATCATATGAGAACTCCCGTTTTTATGAGAACTGTGAGAACTTTCTTTTTATTTATACGCGGGTTAACTTTTTATACATAATGGGGTTAACTTTCATAAATGTAAGGGTTAACTTTTATAAATGACATAGTTAACTTTTACACATGATATGGTTAACTTTTATACATGACAAGGTTAACTTATATACTTGACAGGGCTAACTTTTATTTTTGACAGGGCTAACTTTTATTTTTGACAGAGCTAACTTTTATACTTGGTACGGCTAACTTTTATACATGGCATGGGTTAAGCTTTTATACGTTGTGGTACCCTCTTGTTCCCAACTTTTTATATCTGTTCGAATGAAAGTTAGACTTTCAACTTTTATATTCTAATTAGCGAAAGACACATTAATGGACAAGTGGAACGGATCAAACCGGTTAAAGATATAATCACCCGTTTAACACATGACTAAAATTTTCAAGGATATGACGAATCAAATAAAGTGACAACCAGGGTCACATTTAAAGTGACAATTTGTTAGGTTATATATATGTGAGGTACAACGTAGAATGACAGGTTAGGTGATTAGTAATTAATAGATATTATTATTTTATTTTTTTGGGAGATATAGATATTTGGGAGATAATCTAACTAATTATGACACGTATAACATTTTGATCTGTCACCATTTTCATTCAATATATATTTGTGTTATTTAAAAAATTACAAAAAAATTATTTAAGCATATTAAAAATATAGTAATAAAATAATAGTCTGTGCGTAGCACGGGTAACCTCCTAGTAACAATTAAATGTAAGAAATAATTATGTGATATTGTGATGTATGTTTTGTCTATCTCAAGCAAACGTCATCTGAATTCCACCATGGAGGAACATGAACACTTGTGGTACAAATTGGCCAATTCCTCTAAAATACATTTTGTTTCATTTATTCCAAAAACATGGGTGATACTTTAATAGTGGCTGCAATAAGCATCAATAGCCCCTGGTATGAGCAAACCCGTCAGATGAATTGCTCGATTCACAGCAAAAATCCAATGAAAACGGAACAGAAAAGTGATGAAGAGAAAACAAAAACACGGATCACATATAACAAATCTAAAAATGACTTAAAAACTACAGAGAAAGCATTTAGATTTGCATAAAATTAATTTGTTGATCAGTCCTTTCTAAAAAAAAAATCTGATCAAAATGAAATTGAAACTCACTTGAAATTGGTGCTGATTCGAATTGAAAGAGCGAAACGAAAGGAGGGGGAAGAACAAGGGTGTAAGGATTTTTGTCAACATCAATTTGGGGAAGGAGAGGATGTGGATTTTGTCTCAGGCCTATTTGGGGAAGAAGAAGAAATAAGGGTTTCGTGAAGCTCAATTTGGGGAAAAAATTCACTCTCTTTTTATTCTGAAATCAATTAAGCTTTTATATCTCCCCCATTGTTAACTCACGTGAACATTCTTACTACAAAGTCAAATAATCCTACATGACACTGCCACATAGGACAAGAATACTTCTAAGGGAGTATTCTGAGAATACAGAAATCATTAGGCTCGGCAAAATGTACATATTTATGTGCAAGCCTTACACTTTTCCTTCTATTGTTTAGAATAACTTACACTACAAGGATTGGAAGTAAACTGAGTTAAGAACTTACTTTTGAGAATAACTACACTTCCTTTCTAACTCATCAAAAGGAACAGAAAAAAAGAAGCATAAGGGGGCGAATAGGATGTGATACAACTTGCCTATCAGCTATTGCTATACATGTATGTTATGATCGTGAGCTCACTCCTGATGATAGAGTCGCATATGAGTAAACAAAATCATCGAGGCCCGGTTTGCCAATACTCCGATCATAATCAAGATTGGATGTTGCTAGAATTTCAGGCAACAACGTCTCCCTTTCTAAGTACCTCACCACTAACCTCATACTCGGTCGGACACTAGGCTCATCATGAGAACACATCAAAGCTACTTTCACAACAACCAAAACCTCTTCAGTATCAATTTTGCCCATCAATCTAGAGTCTACTAAATCCATTACCTTTCCTTCATTATCTCCACTTAGCCCGAACCAAGTCCACTAGTACCAATTTCTCGGGTGCACCCTTGTGCTCAACGGGCCTCCTCCCACACACCACCTCAAGTAGAAGGGTCCCAAATGCAAATACATTAGAGCTAGTTGTCACATGGCCAGTCTGATACAATTCTGAGGCTAGATAGCCTAATGTGCCCATAACTCGAGTTGTACCAAGAGGCACCCCATATTCGTGCAACCTGGCCAGCCCAAAATCGCTTAAATAGCTATGGAAGTCAGTGTCTAATAACACATTGCTTACTTTAATATCCCTATGAATCACAACCTTTTCCCATCCTTCATGTAAATAGAATAACCCATACGCAACACCCTTTATAATCTTGAACCTCTACTCCTAGCTAAGTACTAAATTGGAGTTACCATCCTTGTTAAACAAGTATTTATCCAAACTTCCATAAGGCATATAATCATAGACAAGCAACAAGTCTGCCTTCCGGCGACACCACCCCAGTAGCTGAACCAAATTCCGGTGGCGAAGTTGACCAATACTATCAATCTCCGCCACAAACTCCCTTAACCCGAGTATTGCGATTCCCCATTGTCCCTTTATAAACCCGGCCAAATCCACCTCGACCAAGAAACTCCTTATCCCTGAACCCCTTTGTAACTTGATTAGGCTCGTGGTACAGATATCTATGAGGCCCAACATTCAGCTCCAAATCCTCAATAACATCTGCATCCCTTATAGTTATTCTCCTCATCACCTCATAAACCAAGACTAAGAGAGCAGACACCGAAATCGACAAACCAATAGCCAAATTGACCATATTCTTTCTTTTTCTGTCCAAAAACATGGCCTCGGGCGAATCAGGGCTCAATGGTACGGATGGCCTGGAAGAATAAGAAGACAGATAAGGGTTCAATGGGAGAGATGGCATGGAAGAAACCGACAACCTTGTCGGTCCGCTCATATTAAGTGCCAATTTGGCCTAGCTCCTAGAATGTCAACTTCTCCTCTCATATTTGTGCTTACTCACACCATTTTCATCCATCCCCTCCTCCACCTTCAATTTCTAGAAGTTGAAATAAAGCTAGGAGTTGAAGGAGAAGGAGAAGTTATAATTTGTGCCCGTTTGGCCTAACTTATAGAATTTCAACTTCTACTCCCATATTTGTGCTTACTCACACCATTTTCATCCATTCCCTCCTCCACCTTCAACTTCTAGAAGTTGAAATAAAGCTAGAAGTTGAAGGAGAAGGAGAAGTTATAATTTGTACCTTCTCCTTCTAGTCCAATTATAGGCTTATTTTAACTTCTTAGAAGTTTAAGATGGAGAGGAGAGAATGAAAAGGGGATATGCAAGAACAAAAATGAGAGGAGAATGAGAAGTTGGAAGAAGGTAAGCAAAACGGGCACAAAAGCTCCAACTCATCAAATAATGAGAGCTCGAGATCAGCCCTAGCCTGTTGAAGCAGAGAACCCAATGTGCATATACTCGTTAAGGATCTCAGAAAGGTCATACTTGTAAGAGATTAATGAAAATTTTGGTTGTTTAGAGTAGGGTGAGATAGAGATGTCGATGAGGTTGGTTGTAGAGTCGTAATCCATCCAGACCAATGTCCACCCGTATTGGAGCGATATGTTTTTGAAAGACTACTGGTCTTCATCGTAGGTACACGCAGCAGGGACCGAGACATTATGGATCTCATACTATTGAGATTGATCCCGACATGGTTGTCATTGATGTCACCGAACTCAAAGTCATGGACAGTGTCGAACTCCACAACGAAGATGTGATTTGTGGCATTGTCCATGTCTTTAGTGTTAAACAGACTCAGCTACTGGCTGGGGAGGGCCTTGCTGAAGTCATTAGAGGGAGAGATGACAAAAGCCATGTCGTGACAACTAAACCTGGTCTCGTTCTCGAACTCAGGGTCAGGGACCATGGCGAAGGTGAAAGCAGTGGAGAAGGAAGAGACGGGGCTTGATGGGTCGGTGGGTTTGAACTTGACCCGGGAGGTGTAGAAGGCGTGACCCATGACCTAGGAGGTGGTGTTGGTGACCTTCAAGATCTTGCTGTTGTAAGTTAACTTTGCTGAGTCTTTTAAGGAGACGGAGTTATCAGTGTTGCTAAAATCATTGAACATGAATTTTGTTTGCTGTGATTGTGATGTTGTTGATGTAAGGAAAATGAGAGTGATGATAATTTGAAGGAAACTAGTATGTGCCACGTGCGATGCACGGGTTAACGTCAATAATAGTTGACCGGTTTTAAAAGTAATGGTGGTCTTATTAAATTATTTTTACTTTATTCAAATGCAACTTATTTTAAAATGTGTTATCTACAAGTTGTCAAAGACGGTTTGAGTTTAATTAAGTGGTTAGTGCTCCTAAGTAGGAACCTTTTTTTGTTTTTTTATTTTTTGGCATAAGGAAAGTTATTTACATAAATTGTACAAAACGCACACCTTTAGCCGCTTTCTTGGCAAATGTATGCGCAACCTGGTTAACAGCTCTAGGAGTAAAATCAAAATGACAACAAGTAAACTGCATAATTAAAGATCTAATAAAAGCAACTAACTCAACTAACTTATAAGTAGGTTCAGTAGCTCCTTTGATAGCCTGAATGACGTTCTTTGCATCCGACCTTAGCTTGACACGAGTAAAACTTCTGTCAGCCATACCTGTAACCGCATGAACAATAGCCAGAGCCTCACAAATTTCTGCGAACCCAACCTTGCATTGGTCCGCTCCTTTGCCTATGAGACTCCCATTTTCTGCATAAGCAACGCATCCAATAGAACCATGAACAGATCCCTTATTCCAAGCACCATCTGTGTTGATAATGATGTGCTCATTAGAAGTAGCCCAGCCACAACTCATAAGAGACGCAAAATCCAGATCAGTTTCTTGCACTTTGTCATTCGAATTCTTTTCCAAAAGATTCCTGGATTGCTGAAGTCGTTCTTTAAGAAGCTGATCAGCACTAATATTCTCCATATATAGATCTTCAGTCTTCTTCAGAATAACTTGGGGGAGGTATCACATTCCCTCTGAAAACCAAATTATTCTTAGCAATCCAAATAGACCAGAGTGTTCCCACAAAATAAACAAGTGGTCTGAATCCATCATCCTCCTTCTTAGCTAAGAAAGAGAACCATGTTGGCCCCAAGCTCACTGAAATTGAGGAGTTTGTGGACTGCCTTGATGCTACTGGCCTCTCTGATTTGCCTGCTACAAGTATCCAATTCACATGGTCTAGTAAATAGTCTACTGGTACTAGAGTGTACTGTAAGCTAGATCGTGTCATGTGCAACCCCACCTGGCTACAGATGAATGTGAATGCTACTGTTGATTTTTTGCTAGCTGGTGTCTCTGACCATGCCCCTACTTTGCTCAAAATTGGCTCCCAGAAGTTCACTAAAAGAGCCTTCAAGTTCTTGGAGAGTTGGACTCTTGATGAGCAGTTTCTTCCTCTTGTCTATAAGGTATGGCAGATACCTATACAGGGATGCCTTATGTACAAATTTGTAACTAAGCTCAAGATTCTGAAGAAGGAGCTAAAGCTACTTCATGCTCAGAAATACAGCCACATTGAGCAAAGAATACATGACTGTTTTGTGAAACACAGTGAAGTACAAATGCAACTGCAGCACTTACCATTTGATGATACCTTGATCCAAAAAGAGAAAGAGTTTACTCAGCTATACACCATGCTCAGGAAAGCTGAAATAATTTCTACTGCACAGAAAGCTAAGATAACAGATATAAAGCTTACTAATGAGTCTACACACTATTTTCATGCCATGATGCGTGAGAGGAAGGCTTGTGCTAGGATTGGTTCTATTAAGGATATGAATAGGGTGATGCAGTATTATGACTCTGATGTCTCTCAAGCTTTTATTGACTTCTACCAGCAACTTTTGGGCGTAGACTCCCCTGTGCAGGCCTTTGATACCTCTGTGCTGGAGACTGATACAACCTTGACAACAGAATTTTACCCGGATCTGACCAGGCCTGTTAGTTCTGAGGAAGTGAAGAATGCAATCTTTTCTATCCCTAACCTGAAAGCTCCTGGACCAGATGGATATTCTGCTAGTTTCTTTAAGGCAGCTTGGGGTGGGGTGTTATTGGGAGTGATGTTTGTGCAGCTGTGTGTGATTTTTTCTCATCTGGTAAAATGCTCAAACAACTTAATGCTACTCCGATATCTCTCATTCCTAAGTGTGATGTCCCTGAGTCTGTCAGTGATTTTAGGCCTATTTCCTGTTGCAACTTACTTTATAAGGCCATCATCAAGATTATAACTGAAAGAATGAAACCTGCTCTTGCTTGCTTGATTGGTCCTGAACGGAATGCGTTTGTGAAATGTAGAAGCATTCATAATAACATTTTCATGGCTTATGAATTGGTTCAGCAATATGACAGAAAGGGAATTTCTCCCCGTGCTATGGTAAAAGTAGATAATAGGAAAGCCTATGACAGTGTGAGCTAGCAGTTCCTTGAGAATGCTTTGTTATACTTTGGCTTCCCTCATGTGTTCATTAAATGGATCTTTGTCTGTGTAAGTTCTCCCAGCTTCTCTATCTGCATGCAAGGTGAATCTGTGGGGGTTTTTTCCTGGAAGGGGGAGGGGGGTGCGCCAAGGTGATCCTATGTCCCCTAGCTTGTTTCTTCTATGTATGGAAGTTTACTCCAGAATGCTTAGGAAAGTTGTGCACTTGGCTGACTATAGTTCCATCCTAAATGTATAAGGATGAGATTGAACCACTTGATCTTTGCTGACGATCTCCTCATTTTTTCTCGAAGGGATGTTCCCTCTATTGAGGTTGTGGTTAAGACTCTCCAGAGATTTGCTGATATCTAATATACTTTGAGGGGTTAGTGAGGTGGTGAAGCAGGAGGTGCTGGATAGGACAAACTTTGTTGAAGGTTTGTTTCCTTTTTGCTACTTAGGTGTTCCCTTAACTACTAGAAGTCTCTCAGTTGCTGTGTGTCAACCCCTCCTTGACAAAATCTCTTCAAAACTCAAGCACTGGGCTAATAGGTTTTTGAGCTATGTTGGGAAGGCACAACTGTTAAACTCTGTTATTTTTGGGTTGGACTCTTATTGGTGCAGTGCTTTTCTCCTCCCTAAAACTGTTCTTGATCATATTGAACAGCTGTGTAGGCAATTCTACTGGGGGCATAAGGGAGGGGGAGGTGTGTTCATGAGTTGGCAGAAAGTTTGTAGACCTCACAAAGAGGGGGGCATGGGTATAAAGGAACTTCTCTCTTGGAATAAAGCCCTGCAGATAAAATGGATGAGTCATCTTGTGAATAATGACTCTTCCTTATGGAAGACATGGGTTTCTAGTTATCATTTGAAGATTGACAGTTTCTGGATGACTAAGGACAAACAAGGTGATAGCTGGTTGTGGAGAAAGCTCTTGACCCTGCGTGATGAGTTCATTAGTAAGTGTGGCTCTGTTCAATGTGCTACTAACCTGCTGATGTATGATTGGAATAAAGGGAAGTTTAAATTGGGTGCTGCCTATGACTTCTTCAGGACCCAAGGGAGGATTAGTAAAGGGCATAAGACTATATGGGAGAGTATGTCTATGCCACGCCACTGTGTCATTACCCAGATGGCTGCAAGTAATTGTCTTGCTACTGTGGACAACTTGTGCTGGAGAGGATGGGCTTTGGTAAACAGCTGTATACTGTGCAGGATAGACGCTGAGAGTTTAAATCACCTCATGTTTGCTTGCACCTATTCCCAACAGGTTTGGAGTGCAATCGTTTCTTAGATTGGTATCAACAGGAGACCATTAAGTCTTAAGCATGAGATCAAGTGGTTTACAAAATATGTCAGGGGCAAACAGTTACATAAGAGAATGAAACGTGCAGCTCTTGTGGCTACTGTCTACTTTCTCTGGTCAGAGAGGAATCAGAGAATATTCAGGGGCTATAACCTGCCTTCTACTACCATCATTAGCAAGATAAAATTTTGTGTATATGTGAGATACTCTGCCTACTGTGAGTTGCCACTGTAGATATTGATATATGAGTTTATTAGTCTAGGACTGGTATTCTTGATACCTTGATGACCTCCTCTTGGTGTTGTAATTGGGGTGTCATCCTGGTACAACCCAAAATCTGCATATTGTATTTTTGATCTTACGAGGGAACCAAATTAGTATACCTTGGATGATGGAATGAAATTTCTTACCATTTTCCAAAAAATAAAAAACAAAATAAAAATTCTTTAAATCCCAAATTAGCTATAGAAACTAATTTGTTCAAACTAATATTTATGATTGTCAACATAACTTTCTGTTTGTAAGGGGAAAAAAAAAAAGATTAAAAAAAAATGTCTCTCCTTTTGCGCTTCCATGTTTCCTAGTTTTATGAGAAATACTGTTTCTGCATTTCCCATTTCCACGTTTCCCTGCAACATTGTAAATTTGAGGTCACAATTTGGTGGCTAAGGTTACGATAATGGCATTGGCAACAGGAACAATGTCATGTCAAGGCAAGCTGTGTCAGCCGAGAGCCTGTGAAGACAAGAAACGATTGGGTGTGGTAAGTGATAAGGAGATGAGAAGGAGATTGTTATCCTCCAACATCTTATTGGCGTCGGTGATGGAGATGGGGAAACTACGGAGGTATAGTCATGAAGTCGGGCTTTCGTCTTCGAATAATTAGGGTTTTGGAGATAAAACCGAACGTTCTATGTGTTGGACCTCGGGAGGAAGCATGTGTATGATGGGTGTTGAATGGATGATCGGAGCCAGGTAAACAGGTCAAGCAGAACATGCGAGTCAGATAGTATCATACTAATCTGTAGTCTATATTCCTCTTGTTCTGATCAGGGCTCACAGATAAACTACCCGACCATTAGTGGTTGCTAATAAGTTGCCATTAAGGGCATGCTTGGAATGAGGGTAATGGTTAAGGGAGTAATAGGTAGAATTATAGGCTAAAATGGAGGATGTGGGAGATGGTGGGTGTTAGATTTTGTGAAGAGGAGTTACCCACCCTCCCCCTAGAGTAATGCATTACCCCTCTTTCGCCTTTTATTTCCTCCATAACCCCCTTAATCATTACCCCATCACCACCTCCACCTTCCTATTTTAGCCTATAATTTGTTCCATTACCCCCATAATAATTACCCCCAATCCAAGCATGCCCTAAGAGTTTATTCTTTGATGTTCTGAAGAAAGAATAAAATTAGCATGGATTCTAAATGAATGTCTAAACAATTTCCAAATGGCTTACTAAACTGGAGAAACAATTAATGAAATAAACAAGAAGTTACTAAGGTACCATAGAATTTTTAACTAATGTACTAAAGTCATTGATAGAACTGTAATAGGAATTCTTTCTTTTTTCACTTAATTTGGTAATTCATGAAGCTTGGGGGCATGCTCGTTATGTTTGACATGCTGCCTTGTCATATAATGAATTATCATAATTAGGGAACGTAAGTGTCATTGCATTGACAAGTAGAGGTATGGACCTAAGAAAGTGATTGTCACACGTAAAACTAGATCTAAGAAATCAATGACTTAGTGGAGGATACTAGAAGCAAATGACCTAATTCTCACCTGAAACATCATCTGTAGTGCTGTTGTCTTGGGTGGAATAGGAGTAAAACACCATGCAGGAGTAACTTTGGAGATGTAAAATTCTCTCTCTAAGTTTTGTTAGTAACCATATGAATAGATTACCCATGCTATCTTGAAGCCAAACAGCTTGAATTTAAACCTTGGCATTGAAATACAGTTTGCATGTGAATTCTTCAGGACTTGGACCAGCAGATGGAACTCCATGGAAATACCTCGCTGTCACCCTTGGAATTTCTGATCCTTGCCATCAAGCCTGAGTAAGGTGGAGTGGTGGACCATATGTCGTTACCACAAGGAACAAAGTCTTGCTGCCTATTGGAGTTACTATCTCTTTTTCCTTTGTGTCTTTTGGTTGTAATCTATGTTACATGGACTTGGTTGCAACTGCAAGTGTCGGACACAGGTAGCATGTCCTAGTGTTAGAGTCTGCATTTCTCCAAATTTATTTCATTTTTTTTGGCCTCGTTCGATTTGTACCAAAGTGATTTTTGATTGGTCTTCAGTGATTGTTGATTTGGTGCTTGCATAAGCCATGAGAATCTATGGCATACTATATTTGGTTAACTCAATTGATGTGCTTTATATGATTATGTTTCAAGTTTCAACTATACAGCCTGATCATAAGTATATAGTTGTCTCTAAATCCTAATTGTACATGTATACTAAAATTCTATTATTTCGTTTTTGTGGCAAAGTAATATTGTACTGATTCTAATCTCTATTACTCCCAGAAACAGCAGAAAACTCTAAAACATATAAACTGTAATCACACTAGCATGTGACATAGCTGTCAAACTGCCATTGTAGGCAGTCTTCTCCCACACTTCTAGGAAGGGCGAAAACAGACACTTCCACCATTGCGTGCAACGTCAATGACAAAAGAACTGCCTGTAGAGAAGTAGTAACGTCTAAGCTGATTTGTTTAGCCTAACCTGCAACTAAGCTATACATTGGCCATTTAGCAACGTATACTAGTTCATTCCCATTTTATGTTGTAAATAAGATGATTAAAAGCTTTCTACAGCCATGCTGATGGTCTATTGGTCATTGGAATTCTCCGTCAGTTATATATATCAGGTGGTTTTAACTTTCTGGGAAGGGGAAATTGTTGATACGAAGAACTATACCTTCTTCACAGGAAAGTAAGAAGCAACGTACGGTCTTCTTTTCCTTTCTTTTTCTGTTGAGTGACAAACTTCTTTTGGGACCATGTAGTTTACTTCCTCATGTTTATCAACTATACATGAGGTCTCCCCTGTACTTCAAATATTGGATTCACGTTTTGATTTGGATATTTGCTATAGGTCGGAAGATGATGTTAGACATTGGCCAGAATTTCCATCCTTTCAGTTTTCACGCCTTATGATGAGTATTACAAATCTTTGATTTACTGAAGTAAACAAAATGCTGTTTTGATTCTTGTTAGAGTCAACTGGAGGCTGATGGGGCAAGTCATTGGACTTGACACTTGAGTAACTATCCGTATATATTTATGGTAAGCTCATGATATGTTCTCTTGCTGTATTCAAAATAACAACCTTCTTTATGCTAATGATAATTTGAACTGTTTTCGTGTGCATCTGGCTGCAGAGATGGAAAGAACAGTATTTTGTAAATGTTCGTACAGACTGCGGGTTAACTAAAGCCGACTTTTATTATGTTTGCTTCTCCTGTACTGATGGCTCTATCAATGGCTCCCTGTTATGATTCTAATAGCAGGTAAGATCTATGTGTTTCAATATTAGGTCAGCGCAACACAATACATATTATATTATCCAACTGGTGAAAAAATGGAAAATAAACGGATGTTAGCGATTGATCGATCTTGATAAACTTTGACTGGCTAATGAATGTTCACATCTACCTGCGGCCCTTTTCAGAAGCTTGAGCTAAAATCTACTAACGAAGGGAGGGCGGGTTTCAGCTTTTCATCAAGTTACAATGACGACTGATCTGATAAGTGTCCTGAATGAGGTAAAAGTTGATCAAGCTGGCTAATTTTTTGCTACCGGACCTACTCAGTTACAATCTTGCAAAATTTGAGGGGTTCCGGTCCCATAATTTAATGTGCGAAACCGCGTGGAAACCATGTTTAAGGTTAGGTGCTTGTTAGCGTTATATCCATGTTGTAAGTGCCCCTTTTCTGCTGTTTCAAATATGATTTATCATCCAAATGCTGAACTTTCTACTGTAGCCTCTGCCAATGTTTTTTTAGTCTTATTGAAATTTATTTGATGGGTCTCTGTTTTAAATCTCATGTTCTTCAGGAGATGGATTATACGTCTATGATTCTTTTGCTCCTAGTGGAGGAACAAGATAAGTAGCTCTAATTCCTTTTCTTTCTCTTTTTTTATACACAATAACTTGTTTAAGACGGTTTTTTTTTTTTTTCTTTTATAAAAAAGAAGAAGCAGCAGCTTTTCTTAAAAATAATACAAAGGGCTTGGGTGATGAAGGTGAACATTTTTGCTAGTTTTGTCATCGGACTTATTATGTAGAATGTGCTTTTGGAAGATAAATGGTTGATATCTATATTTGAATTGAACTTATATATTTGAAATACATCAGGAGTGTAAATGGGTGATATCTATATATCAACTTATATATTTGAAATACATTAGGAGTGTGTCACTATTTTGAAGTTCAAATTTTCATGAAATAATTTTCTTGAGAACAAACTTATTAGGATTTGATTTTTTATTTGCCTCATACTTTTACTAGTTCACGTTAACCAAAACGGTTAAATTTGCAAATTTTGTTAACTTTTTCTTTGGGTTTCCTCCTCATTTAATGTTATTTCTTTATAACAAATATGTGATGAACTAATACGCTATTATAGTAGTACTTAGTAATACTTTTTAAGAGATTGTTGTTTTTTTGAGTTTAAAATTTCTATCTAAAACAATAATGGGATTTTAGGTAAGTTGGTGGATATATATCCATCGGTTGATGGATATCCACATGAGGCGGGGGTGATTTTGGATATGTCTGTGTGTGGTGGGGATGAGGTGGTGATGAGGTGGTGATGAGTGGAGCATATTCTTACCCAAAATTTTGGGCATTCTTGGTGGATGTGCCCCATTTCCATTCCTAGTTGTGACCGAATCAGTCCACATTTTTTATTTACTAAATTGAAAGTATCTTCGTAAAGACTCCTAGCCCAAGACAGTAATGGGCAACTTCTACTTTTGAAATTTTATTTTATTTTATTTTTTTATAGTCTTGTGATTGATCATCCACCATTAACCAAGGCCAATGATTCGAATATCGTTTGGGCATGGAGAAGTCTTAAATTCTTTGACCAATTATCCCACTCTTTAAAGTGACTACAAGTAAGGGCGGAAAATAAGCACTATGGTTGAGCCCAAAAAAATTTGATAAACCAAGGGCATATTTGTATGGAACATGAAATATGATAACGGGGGAAGTCTCAAGTCTTTGCCAGTCTCTATCAAAGTATTTCCCTTCATTGACCGTTGTTTGTAGAAGGTGACAAGGGCCATCTCTTGTTAGGCTAGCATTGCGTTTGGTGTTGAATATCAGCACTACTACTTTCTGGTTCATTTTGTTTATATTTTCAGTGCACCAAGTCTTACTCTTCACTTTCTTCCTTTGCAGCTAACCCAGAAAATGCAAGTCACTGAACTTTTACTTCTGTAGTTCTGTTCTACCACCAGTTCTAAAAGGAACATGTCGAAAATCCTCCAAATTGCTGTCACGTTTTCTGATCTCCTTCTCAGCTCAAGGGCAGCACAAATGCACAATCACAGCCAACAGAATTCATATACGAGGATTTTAGCAACACTGGGACAAACATATTCTTGCAAGACAAAGTTGATTAACCACGGCGAAACCATCCAGCTCACCAACAGAACCACCCGTGTCACGGGCCATGCCTTTTATGCCTCACGGATCAAGTTCCAGCCCACTGGCCCAACTGGTCCCATCTCCTCCTTCTCCACCGCATTCACCTTCGGCATAGTCCCCATGTTGGAGGCAGAGCCGAGGTTAAGCGGCCATGGTTTGACTTTCGTCATCTCGCCCTCCACTGACCTCAGCAAGGCCCTCAGCAGCCGATATCTCGGTCTATTTAAAAATAGAAACGTTGGCAACACTACTAACCACATCTTTGCTGTGGAATTCGACACTGTCCAAGATGTTGAGTTCGGTGACATCGACGAAAACCATGTCGGGATTGATCTCAACAGCCCCATCTCAAACATCTCCATGCCAGCAGTATACTTCCTTGACAACTCAATGAGGGAGAACGTCACGCTGAGGGACGGCAAGACTTTACAAGCGTGGGTTGATTATGACTCAGCTACTAAAATCATTAACATTGCTATCTCGCATTTCTCCGCAAAGCCTAAGGCCTCGTTTATTTGCTTGCAATTAAATGTAATGCAACGCAATTATTTTGTAAAGTAAATATGGGATGAAAAGTGAAGGAGTGGGAGAAGAGAGATGGGAAAAGTGGGGTTGATTACATCATTCAAAGTAATCATCATTTAATGAAATCACAATTGTTCAACTTTTCCCATGTAATGTAGATTACTTTGAATGATGTAATCAACCTCACTTTTTCCATCTCCTTTCTCCCCCTCCTTCATTTTCCACCTCACATCTACCCTATAAAATTATTGCATTGCAAGTTTTTGATTGCAAGCAAGTAAACACCACCTATGTTTCCATTAATTTCTTTCAAGTACGATCTCTCTGAAATCCTTAATGAGTATATGTACATTGGGTTTACAAGCTCAACCGGGATGGTGACGGGTTCACACTATTTGCTCGGTTGGAGCTTTACTATGAGTGGGCCGGCAAGATCTCTTTCTTCTATGAGGCCTCTCCCAACGAACCCTTATGCTTCTACAAAGACTACTAGTCCTAAAGTGGCTATTAGTTTATCGGTTTCATTATCGGCTTTCATCATCTTTGTTGTTCTGGGTGCAGTTTATTTGGTAAAGAAAATAAGGGATGCGGATGTAGTTGAAGATTGGGAGCTGACTATTGGGCCTCATCGGTACCCGTATTAGGAACTTAAGCAAGCTACGAGGGGCTTCGTAGAGAAGCAACTCCTTGGTCGAGGTGGATTTGGCCGGGTCTATAAAGGGACATTGCCAAATTGTAACACGCAGATCGCAGTAAAGCAAATTAGCCATGAGTCAAAGCAGGGGCTGAAGGAATTTTTGGCAGAGATCGCCAGCATTGGTCGTCTTCGCCATCGAAATTTGGTTCAATTGTTAGGGTGGTGTCATCGGAAGGGGAACTTGTTGCTTGTGTATAACTATATGACTAATGGAAGTCTAGATAAGTACTTATTTTACCCCCAGAATTCGGTACTTATTTGGGAGCAAAGATTCAAGAATATGAAGGGTGTTGCACATGGGTTATTCTATTTACATGAAGGGTGGGAAAAAGTTAGTGATTCATAGGGATATTAAAGCAAGCAATGTGTTGCTAGATGATGACTTTAACGGCCGACTAGGTGATTTTCGGCTAGCTAAGTTACACGATCATGGGGAACCTCTTGGTACCACTCGAGTTATGGGTACATTGGGCTATCTAGCCCCGGAGGTGTCACGAACCGGCCATGTGACCACTAGCTCTGATGTCTTCGCATCTGGTGTGTGGGAGGAGGCCCATTGAACCCAAGGCGGCGCAAGAAGAGTTGGTTTTAGTGGACATTGTTTGGTCCAAACGGAAACAAGGGAAGGTGATGGATGTGGTAGACTCTAGGTTGAAGGGAAATTTTGATATGGAAGAGATTTTCGTTGTGGTGAAGATGGCTTTGATGTGTTCTGATGTCGAGCCTAGAGCCCGTCCTAGTATGAGGTTATTGGTGAGGTATTTAGAAAGGGACATGGCGATGCCTGAGCTTCTGACACAACCCAATCTCGATAATGGCACGAGCAAGATCTACGAGTCACAACATGAAGATTTTGTTTACTCATTTATTTGCAGCAACAACATCAGTGTTGAGCTCACGGTTTTGAAGTAGGGGAGATAGATTAGGTGTTTTGGTAGTTGTGTTGGTCTTAATAGAATGACTAGACGTACAAGTATGAGACTCGTGCGATGTGTCACGGTCCGCCTTTGCAAGTCACGGAACGTGCGGCGCGCTCTTGTCTCCTAGCAGCAAGAGTGTCAGCCGTACACAAGGAACGTCTTTGGGGTGTCCGTGGACATAAGAGAATGAGGGAGGGACGGAGTTTGAGAGAGGGATTGGATGATGCACGCAATCAACACAGTTTAACAACAACAAGCATAGACATCAATACATCGATATGGAGGACTGCTTCCCCCATAAAGAGTCTCAAAATGTTTATTCATTCTGACAGGAGTATACATCAAGAGTGCATAACTTTCATACTCGACATCTACTCCTAAAAGTAAAAGACTAGAAAGCTTAAAGACATGTCCAAGGGTCAACACGCAGGAAGCGCCTTAGAGACATGTTACTAGACAACTAAAAGTGTAAAGACATGTCCAAAGGTCAACACGCAGAAAGTAGCTTAGAGACATGTTACATTGCAAGGAAAGTAAAGCAAAAGCTGTAAATTACAAGGTGTGAAGGGCGGAACCTAACATTCTCCCCCACTAAAGTTGTCGACGTCCTCGGCGACGTGATTTAGTCATCAAGTGTCGGGGACGTCTTGGTGCGGGTGTTGGCCCGAGTAGACTTGTTGCGGGTAGAGTCTTCTGGATCTGGATGATACGGCTTCAAACGACTCACATAAAAGACAGGGTGTACTTTCATCCAAGTCGGGGGTTCCACTTTGTAAGCCGTACTTCCCACCTTTTTGGTGATAAGGATGGGGCCTTCATATTTGCGGACCAACCGCTTGTCGCTTCCTCTCAGGAATCTCATCTGCTCTGGGAGGATCTACACCATCACTGGGTCTCCCACTTCAAACTCCAGTGGCCTCCTCTTCTGATCGGCCCATTTCTTCATGTGCTTCGAATCCTTTTCTAAGTAACTCTGAGCAATGTCGGTATTTTGCTTCCATTCTCTAGTGAGCTCATAAGCCTTCTTGTTTCGGCCCTTGTAATGATCATCCACATTGTGTGGTAAGAGAGGTTGTTGTCCCGTGACAACTTCGACGGGACTCATGTTGGATGAGGAGCTCTTCTGAGAATTGAAGCAGAGCAGGGATACATCTAGTAGTCTCACCCACTCTCTCTGGTTGACGCTCACAAAGTGTCGAAGGTATTCTTCAAGGAGCCCGTTGAATCTTTCTGTCTGTCCGTCTGTCTGGGGATGGTATGCTGAAGACATGCTCACCTCTGACCCAAGAAGCTTGAAGAGTTCACCCCAAAAGATACCTGTGAACCGAGGATCTCGGTTACTCACAATGCTCCTAGGCAGCGCCCAGTACTTGACAATGTATTTAAAGAAGAGGACGGCTGTCTCTTCTGCTCCGGTAGCTTTCGGCATAGGGATGAAAGTGGCATACTTCGAGAATCGATCCACTATCACCATAATAGCGGACAAAAGTCCAACCTTCGGTAACCCGTTGATGAAGTCCACGGAGACACTCTCCCATGGTCTAGTCGGCACTGCGAGCGGGTTTAGTAAGCCGCCCTGCTTGAAACGATCCGGCTTGTCTTGCTGACACACGAGACACGTCCGAGTGTAGCTCATTACGTCGTCCTTCATCTGGGGCCAGAAGTACCATTGTTTTAGCAAGCTCAAGGTTCTCTGCCACCCCAGATGTCCTGCCCAAAGGGTGTCATGACATTCGCTCAGCAATTTTCTCCGAAACCCTCAGCCCTGGGAACATACAACCTATGTCCCTTTGTGAAGATAAGGCCATCTTCTATCCAGAACCGTCTCGTTTTTCCTTCTTCAATGAGCTGTTTGATGGTCTTCGCCATCGTATCTTGACCTAGATGTTGCTTGATCTGGTCGCGGATCGTAGTGGCCACAAGACTTGCTGATAAGTGAGTCATTTGCTTCAAGGCAGCAAAGTCAGCCCGGCGACTGAGAGCATCTGCGACCTTGTTGTTGACCCCAGGTCTGTATGTAAACTCCACATCAAATTCCGCCAGAGATTCTTGTCACCGAGCTTGTCGACCAGTGAGTCTGGGTTGGGTTAAGAAGTGGCTTGCCGTAGTGTTGTCTGTGCGAACAAGGAACTTCGAACCCAGAAGGTAGTGTCTCCAGACCCTTAAGTAATGTACGATTTCCAGTAACTCCTTCTCTTGAGCGGCATACCGCCTCTCAGGCCCATTCAGCTTGCGGCTCTCGAAAGCAACCGGATGCGCTTCTTGAAGTAGTACTCCCCCGAGGGCGAAGTCTGAGGCATCAGTCTCGACCTCAAAGGGTTTTGTGACATCGGGGAGAGCCAACACCGGTTCCCTGGTTACCATCTTCTTCAACTTTTCAAACGCTTCATTCTGTAATTCGGCCCAATCCCAACCTTTACACTACTTGACAAGTCTGTAAGGGGAGCCACAATACCAGAATATCCTGCAATGAAACGCCGGTAGTAATTAGCAAGGCCAAGGAAGGGACGGAGCTCAGAGACATTCTTAGGAGGCTGCCACACCTTGATGGCAGAGACTTTCTTAGGGTCCATGCGCATCTTCCCCTTTCCTACAAAGTGACCAAGGAAACTAATTTCCTCTTGTGCAAACGAACACTTTTCTGGCTTTACGAAGAGGTGGTGCTCACGTAACTTCTCGAACACAAGTCTTAAGTGTTCCAAGTGTTCGCTAATGGTCTTGCTATAGATCACAATATCATCGAGGTATACTGCCACGAACTTACCCAAGTACCCGTGGAAGACATGGTTCATCAAGGTGCAGAATATTGCAGAAGCATTCGTTAGCCCAAAGGGCATCACTAACCACTCAAAACTCCCATATCTCGTCACACAAGATGTCTTCGGCTCGTCCCCTTCTGATATACGAACTTGATGGTACCCCGACCTCAAATCAAGCATCGTGAAGTACACAGCATCGCCGAATTGGTCGAACAAGTCAGCAATCAACAGAATAGGATAGTGATTCATCACCGTCAACTTGTTGAGTGCCCGATAGTTAATACACAGCCGGAGAGTCCCATCTTGCTTTTTCTGAAACAGCACTGGAGCTCCATAGGGCGCTTTGGACGGTCGGATGAGTCCTCCCTTCAAGAGTCCATGCAACTGTTTTCTCAGTTCGGCCAGCTCAGGAGGTGCCATCCTGTAAGGACTACGAGCGGGTGGCACGACTACCGGGATCAACTCGATCTGATGATCGACGGATCGACGAGGAGGGAGGACTTGGGGTAGGTCATCGGGCAAGATGTCCTTGAATCCCTCAAGCAGTCTCACTACTTCCGGAGGAGTATTCTTATCCCTACAATCTTCCTTCATCGACAAAGTAGCCAGGCACGACGGTTCACATCTTCGAAGTCCCTTCTCAAATTGCATTGACGAGAGCATCTGTCCCCGTTTACTCTCAACCTTCACATTCGATGCTTTCACAAGACATGGGATGTCACCCATCAATAACAAGGAACTCAAATGTGGCATGGGCGCCGCTTTAGACGTGCGGAGGAAATCCATACCTAGTACCATCTTGAAATCATCTAGTGGAGTCACCGTAAGGTACAATCGACCACTCCACTCCCCTATCCGAGTGAGGACTCCCTTGGAAATCCCATGGATAGGTCTTGCCACCGAGTTCACGGCCTTCATATTGCCGCCTGTGCGGTCCAACTTTAGTCCCAATCTCTCTGCTTCGGTGTCGGCCACAAAGTTATGGGTGGCACCGGTGTCAACCATTGCTCGAGTGTGCTACATCCATTGATCACTACGTCGACGTACATGAGCTCAGTCGACTTGGGTTTTAGGGAGGTCTCATCACCCCTCAGGGAACCCAGTAAATGAACAGCTCCCATGTGTGGTATCTCATCCTCATCCATTTCATTGTTCCTACTTGTCTCTCCTTCGTTGGTACCATCAGACTCTACAGACATCTTAGAAAGATTCTGCTGGAGGGCACTCAAGTCTCGATGAGGGCACTCGGTGTGTTTGTGCGGCCCTTTACAGTTGTAGCAACTCAACTTCGACCGCCATCTTTCCGCGGATGACTCTGTCCGATTGAACGATGAGGTTGCCTGGGGGCCGGTAAGGTACCGGTCTAGGAGATCCATTTCCAACGTTCCCATATCTACTATTGCCACCGTTGTAGCTTCGAGAGTTGTTCGAGCTTGTCTGAGAGCCAGTTGACCCTGCTCGGTTCACAATCGAACTTGGCCCTGTTGGCGCTTTCCTTGGCGGGATCTCTTTCCCTAGCTGGTTGTCGAAGAGTCGTTCGGCCACGCTTATAGCAGCCGATAAGGTATCTAGTTTTTGTCTGTTCAACTCACGTTGAGCCCACTCTTTCAGCCCATCGATGAAGTTGAACATACGGTCCTTGGCGCTCATGTCCCTGATCTCAAGCATGCACGCCGAGTACTCCTTCACATAGTCTCGGATGGTCCCCGTGTGCTTGATTCCCTTTAACTTCCTTCCGGCGATGAACTCAGTGTTCTCCGTGTAGAACTGGTCGTTGAGTTCCTTCTTAAACTCTTCCCATGTGTCTATTTTCAGAGTTTTGGCTTCGATCTCGGCATACTTCGAACGCCACCACAACTTCGCGTCATCCACTAGGTACATGACCACGGTGTCGACCTTTTGGTCCTCTTCCACTCCACTGACTCGGAAGTATTGTTCTAGGTTGAAGACAAAGTTGTCTACTTCCTTGGAGTCTCTTGCTCCACTGTATGTCCGGGGTTGAGGGGGCTTCACCCGTTTCGATCCTGATCCACCATTACCGCTAGCAACGACCTTGGTGATCGGAGTACACTGATCCCACAGTGATTGAATTTCATTGTACATGTGGTCAAGCTCCTCCCGTAAGCTTGCGGAGGACATCTCATTCATTTGGGCCTCCAATGCATCTATCCGGGCATCCGACCCGATCACAATTTTCTAGCTCTTCCATGGTCACCATGGTTTAGGATTCGAGTCTAGTAACCTTTCACTGAGCGTGCTTCTCTAGCTGCGCTCTGATACCAACTGTCACGGTCCGCCTTTGCAAGTCGCGGAATGTGCGACGCGCTCTTGTCTCCTAGCGGCAAGAGTGCCAGCCGTACACAAGGAACGTCTTTGGGGTGTCCGTGGACACAAGAAAATGAGGGAGGGACGGAGTTTGAGAGAGGGGTTGGATGATGCACGCAATCAACACAGTTTAACAACAACAAGCATTGACATCAATACATCGATATGGAGGACTGCTTCCCCCATAAAGAGTCTTAAAAGGTTTATTCATTCTGACAGGAGAATACATCAAGAGTGCATAACTTTCATACTTGACATCTACTCCTAAAAGTAAAAGACTAGAAAGGTTAAAGACATGTCCAAGAGTCAACACGCAGGAAGCGCTTTAGAGACATGTTACTAGACATCTATAAGCGTAAAGACATGTCCAAGGGTCAACACGCAGGAAGCGCCTTAGAGACACGTTACATTGCAAGGAAAGTAAAGAAAAGCTGTAAATTACAAGGTGTGAAGGGCGGAACCTAACACGATGCATAGGTTCCAATTTTTTTTTTCTTTTTTTTGTGTGTGTTGGGAGAGCTATTTATACAAGGTTATAAGATATTAGAAAATAAATATAGCTGATCGAATATTAGCAATAGCCTAATCTGTATCTTTTAGTCCTTAGAAAGGTTACAAAGGTAGCTCTACACTATTTTTTCTCGATCTCAAACGGCATAATGATCTCGTAACTAATCACAATGACTTGTATTTTAAAAACATCTTCGAGATCACATCGATTTTATTATATCACTAGGAGTATTTATGTTTTTGCGACATTGTTTAGTTTTAGGCATAAAGTGACAAATCAAAGAATCGCCTTGGATAGAGAAATTCCTAGCAAGCGTGAGTCATCAGCTCGCGTTGTTGACTACGTCCCTACCCTTTGTACATACCGCCTGTCACTCCTACTGATTGAATGGTTCGGTGAAATGTTTGGATCCCGGCGACGTTGCGAGAAGTCCATTGAACCTTATCATTTAGAGGAAGGAAAAGTCGTAACAAGGTTTTCGTAGGTCAACGTATGGACGAAACCTGCCTAGAAGAATGATTCGTGAACATGTTTATCACCCCGGGAGGAGCGCTGAAGACCCTTGGGCTAACAACCCCTTCTTGAGTTGGGGGGCGCTCCTTGTGGGTGCCTCCTGGCGCAACAACAAGCCCCGATGTTGACCAATTGAGTTTTGAAGATGAAAAACTTATTTATTATGAAGTGATGCTACTTAACTTGTGTGTTAATATTTCAGGAATTTATTTATGCAAGAGTTTGCTAGATAAAGATCAAGAAGAAGACACAAGTTCACATGTTCTCTAGGTTATTTATTTTATTTCTTAGAGCTCATGTTAAAGCTATGCAGTTATATAAATGTGGAATTTATATCTATAAGGCAACTAAATAATAAACGTTAAAAGAGTTTGTGGTCGGGAACGATCCTTGAAACTTTAGTATTCAATGGAACGTTTCTGTAAGACATATATCAACACGTTCTTCACTGAGATAACTTTAAATTAAGTATCTTAAATTTATTCTCTTAATATTTTATTTTGCCAAAGAGATTTCCTTAAAATCTATTTATTCTCTTTATTTTGGCTATATGGTTTTAACTAAGAAGAAACTATTATCCTTAAAGATATTTTATTTTATTTTCTTCATTAAAACTGATTTTGATATATATGCTTTATCTGATAAAGATATTTATTCTCCTTTGTGAAAATCTTATTATGCAAGTAAAGAAAATGATTTTCTATTCCTAAGTAGGGTTAGGGTTAGGGTTACTAATCATTTTCAATCATATTTCCTCTCACGTATATAAGGAGTTCAACAATCAGTTTTTACTCACGCCTCTCTCTGATCAATTGAACGTAACATATTCTTAAGAGAGTCAAACTGATAAACGTTGCCTCACAACAAAGAACATTGCCTAATAGATCTATTCTCCACACGTTATTACTGCATTAGCTATAAGATCTCAATTGTACCTTATTCACTTATTGAAGTTCATCAAGGTAAACAATCATCTGTTATCTATTACAACTAGAGCTAGTTGTTAAGCTTAGGTGAGTGCCTAAGTGCGTTTGGCTTGAACGAGTGTTCGAGTGCGAGATTGAGTTAGAGTAAACTTGATCTATTTGTACTATTCTCTTAATAAAAGAAGTAGTCTTTAAAGTCCTTCGGGCCGTGGTTTTTCATCCTTTGTGAGTTACAAAGGGTTTTCCACCTAAATCGTGAGTACTTTAATTCTACTTCTTTTTACTTGTTTTAATTCCGCAAATTTGGGGTAACACAATTCACTCTCCCCCCCCCCCTCCTCTTGTGTACCTTGTGCTACTAACACCCGACGGAAAAAAGAAAAAAAAAAAAAGAAAAACTTGGATCCTGATATTTGGAATTTGAAAGTCCAGGCTTCAAGGTGAACCTATTTAATAGGATCAATTTTTGAGGCTCTGTTCTTTTCCTCATCTTCATGTTGTGTTTCATTTCATTATATTCCGCGATGCATTCCATACAATACTTAATTTGTCTCACATGTAGTTCCATTATTCACGTTATTCCGTTCTCTTCCGCGTCGTTCTGTTACGTTTCGTTTCTCAGCGTCTTGTACCATTCCTCTGAAAATAACAGGGCCTAAGGCTAATGTAAACATGATTGGACATGCTCTCAAGCACTATCAAACAAAGGGCTTGGGTGATGAAGCTGAATTGTTTTGCTTTCGGAAGATAAATGGGTGATATCTGATATTCGAACTTATATCAGCAGTGTTTCACTGCTATGTTGAACTTCGATTATTCAGGAAATAATTTTCTTGAGAACAAACTCATTTGTCCTCCCAATCTAAGTTTCCACTAGTCAAAATTTTACTTGGTCAAACAAGAAAACAAAATGTCTTAATGGCAGAAAGACTTGAAAGTGCTTCATTATGAACTTGATCACTATTTACCTTGATAAACATTTCATAAATCTCTATCAATTTCCCTCTATCCTATTCTGTTGGGACAGAGACTCTTACCCACTATGGATGAGAAAACCCTTCAGGTTTGAATCTAAGTGCCTTTCGGAAAAGTAAGCGCCAACGATTACACGCTCTAATTAACCCGGTTACCGTTTCATATTGAAATGTGAAGTTGATAATATTTATTGAGCAAGTCTTGTGTGAAATCAATCACAAAAAAAAAATGAGGTCACCATTCAAAAATGTAGGGGTTACTTATTATGAGCAGTAACGCTTATTCTACTAAGGGCATGCTTGGAATGAGGATAATGATTAAGAGGGTAATAGGTAGAATTATAGGCTAAAATGGAGGATGTGGGAGATGGTAGGTGTTAGATTTTGTGTAGAGGAGGGTAATCTTTCCCCCCATTTGGGGGATAAAAGTTACCCACCCTCCCCCTAAGGTAATGCATTACCCCCCTTTCTCCCTTTATTTCCTCCATAACCCCCTTAATCATTACCCCATCACCACCTCCACCTTCCTATTTTAGCCTATAATTTGTTTTATTACCCCCTTAATAATTACCCCCAATCCAAGCATGCCCTAAAAAGTGACCATCGTCTTACCAAAAGTTACAATAAAACCATCTTAAACAAATTTTGTGCTATTTTTTTCCCTTCATAAAAACATGATTAATTAACTCAGAAGCACTCTAGTCCTCAGGGTGACTATCATGCACGACCAAGTCTTTTTCATGTAATTACTATAAATAATACATATAAAGTATGTAACAATTGGTACTTAATTGTCAATCATTTAGTAAACTGTATTTAATGCACTTGTATACTTTTTTTCTTCATAATTTGTTGACAATTATAGTACTCCCTCCGTCCCATGATTACGTTGTCAATTACTTTATCGTGGTCTCCAATGCAAAACTTTGACCATAAATAACTATAAATCTATGAATATAAAAATTATAAAAATATGATGTTTCAAAAGTACTATTAAAAACGAATCTAACAATAAAAATTTTATATTGTCAATCTTTATATTTTTATATAGATTAATGATCAAAGTTTGTAAAGTTTGACCTCCAAAAAGCAATTGACAACGTAATAACGGGACTGATGGAGTATTTCTTTTGTCCTCTTCTTCATTCATTGTTTGTACTTCTAGCAGCATTTCCCTTACTAATGTGCTTACCCTTCCACTTTCTTTCTACACCATACACAACACATAAGATGTCTAATTTCCTCCAAATTGTTATCAGTTTCTGTTTTCTTCTCCACCTCAACAACAGTAGTAGCATTATCATATCCAACAGAGTTCCTCTACAATGACTTCACTAAGGCTGAAAAAACCATTGTCTTACAACACTCAGCAAAGCTGATCAACCACAACAAGTTCATCCAACTCACTAACACTACCGACCGTGTCACGGGTCACGCCTTCTACGCCACTAGGATCAAGTTTAAACCCGCCCCAAACGGCTCCGTCTCCTTCTTCTCCACCGCTTTCACTTTCGGGATCGTCCCCCTAACCCAATCAAATATAGGCGGCCATGGCATGGCTTTCGTCATCTCCCCCTCTAATGATCTTAACAAGGCCAACCTATCCAATACCTTGGCTTATTGAACCCTACTAATGTTGGCAACATCACAAACCATGTCTTTGCTGTTGAGTTCGACACTGTCCAGGACTTTGGGTTCGATGACATTAACGACAATAATCATGTTGGCATTGATCTCAATAGCTTGGTTTCCAACGTCTCTGTTCCAGCTGCATACGTCCTTGATGACTTGACGACGGAGAATGTTACACTCAAGGATGGGAAGACTTACCAGGCTTGGATTGATTATGACTCCGTTACCAACCTCATCAACGTCAGCATCTCACATCTCTCTATAAAACCCAAATTCCCATTAATCTCTTACAAGTATGATCTCACTCAAATCCTTAATGAATATATGTACATTGGGTCACTGGCTCAACTGGGTTGCAACTAACAAGCTCACAGTATGTGCTAGGTTGGAGCTTTAACATGAGTGGACCTGCAAGGTCTCTCTCTTCCATGCCGGCTCTCCAACAAACCCAAACTCGTCGTCTACTAAGATTAATACGAAGTTGGCAATCGGGTTGTCAGTTTCGTTATCGGCTATCATCATCTTTGGTGTTCTTGGTGCAGTTTATTTGGTCAAGAGAATGAGGATGCAGATGTTATTGAGGATTGGGAGCTAACTGTTGGACCGCATCGGTACCCATATCAGGAGCTTAAGCAAGCTACAAGGGGGTTCAGGGACAAGGAGCTGAGTTGCTCGGACAAGGTGGGTTTGGCCGTGTTTATAAAGGGACCTTGCCTAAGTGCAATAGCCAAATCGCAGTTAAGCGGATCAGCCACGAGTCGGGACAAGGGTTGAGGGAATTTGTGGCGGAGATCGCTAGCAGTTGTCATCTTCGCCACCGGAATTTGGTTCATATGCTGGGCTGGTGTCGTCGGAGGGGAGACTTGTTGCTTGTCTATGACTATATGCCTTTTGGAAGTCTAGATAAGTACTTGTTTGACCACCAAAATGTTGCACTTACATGGGACCAAAGGTTCAAGATTATAAAGGGTGTTGCGTATGGGTTATTTTATTTACATGAAGGATGGGAGAAAGTTGTGATCCATAGGGATATTAATAAAGCAAGCAATGTGTTACTTGATGAAGATTTTAATGCCCGACTAGGCGATTTTGGGCTAGCTCGGTTGCGCGACCATGGGGCGCCCCTTGGTACGACTTGAGTTATCGGTACATTGGGCTATCTAGCCCCTGAACTGTATGGGACTCAGGGGCGGAGCTAGGGGGATTAGGGGAGGATGTGGTCCCCTCCCCCCATGACACAGAAAGCCAATAAATATATTTTGTGTACTGCAGTTTCATGTTACAAACTTGGCTCAGTTGGCTGCCATTTATTTGGTAATGCTAGTATTGCTTGTGTGCACTCGTGATCAAGTCCCAACAATCTTCTTTTTCCGGGTTTCGCTCTATAATTTTTTCTACCCTTGTTCGTAAAGTTCTTGGACTTCTTTCTACTACCTCACCTTTTTCACTTCTTTTTGTCCCAACGTTCATAAATCATGATGATAGCCATTGATAGGAGTTTTTATCTTTTTCTTTTTTTTTTCCACACTTATCTATTCATATTTTTTCCCTTTACCTTAGCATGTAGTTTGTGTTTATTTCTTTTTAAATCTTACTTTCTTTACTAAATTTCAAATTTTCTGTTGGATTTACATTGATAGTTTGTATTATTTATTTATTTATTTTTGTAACTCTTGTATTTACAAACACTTTTTAATTCAACTATCTTATATTATAACTAGTTGAAATTCCATAAAGTTTGTATGATTCAATTTGACCAATGGATCTTGACGCAAAATATCATTTTTAAGCTATGATTATGTTTGCATTAATATAGTAAAAGATGAATTTTTTGACCAAATATTCATTTGAAATCTGGTCCCCCTCGATAAAAAATTTCTGGCCAAATATTCATTTGAAATCTGGTCCCCTCGATAAAAATTTTCTGGCTTCGTCACTGATTCGGACTGGCCATGTGACAACTACATCTGATGTGTTTGCATTTGGGGCCCTTATGCTTGAAGTGGTGTATGGAAGGAGGCCCATTGATCCCGTGCAGGGCCGTCGTCTCTGGGCGTAGACCGTAGGTACGACCGCTCAGGGCTCAACGTTCGTGGGGGGTCCAAAATAAAAACAAAATTCCATATATATATTAAAAGCTTCAATTAGTGAACATAAGATTTACCATGCTTCAACGGCATATTGTGAAGTTTGCTGAGAGCTCTCCCTTGCGTTTCCTTGGCCCAGGTTTGAATCCAGCAGGCCTCAGGCCCCTTTGTAATTTTTATTTTCCTTATCATCTTTTCGTAATTTTTATTTTTCTTATCCTTATTACTAACTTGTTTAGAAAATTACAACAATGAGATTACTAGCTCAAAAAAAAAAAAAAAAAAAGGACAACTTGGGTACATTTATGATACAGAATTTTCTTTCACGGTAATAATTTTTTGGGGAGGGATATTTTCGATATTAACTAGTATTTGAAAAAAATATTTTAAATGCAAACTAGGGTCGAATATAAGCAAATGATACTATTTTTACTTTCCGAACTTTATTTCGAGTATTTGTTTTTTAATCGTTAGGAAATCTTCACTTTTGATGGATTTGAGATTTGAATCGACATATTTATTGAGACAAATAGACTATGCATTACCACGATATTTACTATATTTCAAATAAAGAGGTTATTGATATCCTACATATAGGCCTGTGAAACAGATCGAACCAACGGTCTTTGGGCCTGTTCATTTCTGAGTTAATTTTTGGGTCAAAGTCGGCCACTTTTTAGTTCACTTCTCGGATTTCAAACGGGTTCGTGTTTAGAAAATTGTGTCATGACCTAAAAAAAAATGGGTTGGGATGAATTTCGAGTCTTGTCAACATTTATAAACTCTATCTAGGGGCCCTCATTTTTTGTTCGCCCTAGGGCCTCTAAAATGTTAGGTACGGTGTTGATGTGCTTGGTACTTAGGGGTCACAAGCATCCGTGAGGGGCAGTCCTATAGCCCTTAAAGGTCCTTAATAAGGTCGAGAACTATCTTAGAGCAGGTCGTTCCCTATTCGAACCTACTCCTCCATCCCCAACTCCGAGTTGATGGTGGACATGGTCAACAGTGATAGTCGGTTTCTAGTGACTTAATAGAATTCCACAACTATATGCACAATTCGACCAATTATTCGACATTTTCGGGGAGTTGGTAGTGCTTTTCGATGCGTGGTACAAGTTGACTATCACGTTGACAACCTTGCTATTCGACAAGGTTTTGTGGCGTTGTGTTGGGATCGCGGATACCTTTACTGTAACGAGTAGGGTGCGAGGGGAGTGTGAATACTAGTAATTCAGAAAAGAAGACATTCATTCAATTGATGTAGACAAAGTACAAACGGGAGGATTTAATGGAGTATGATACACTAAATTACGTTTAATCTACTCCTAAAACTACTACTACACTAGAGACGACATTACTCTACTCCTAACTAAGGAAACGCATCTTTGCGGTGAATTCAATCTCCAAACGAGCGAACGGTGGGACTCATTCCCCAAACTAACCGCCTCTTGGCGGTGGGACCCTGTCCAATCTTCTTCCTTGCTCCATCGATTCTATTTATAGAAAAATAGGAGAGTCTTTGGTCCTCTAGTAACCACCCATTATTCAATCATGGGTGGAGTGTAGTCAACCACTATTCCATATCCTTCTTTGAATGGTTAACACATTCACTTCATGGGTAGTGCTTAATTAGGTAGTTTTTGTAGGAAATAACTACCATAACTAGTATATTAGTGGGTAGTGGTAGGAGATAATGGAAGTTGTCCATTTCAACCACTAGTAATATATTTTATTCGAGTTGTCAGTTTATTCGAATGTCCCGATAATTTATTTCGAGTGTAACAACTGCCCCCCTAGCACATATAGATCAATTTTAATGAGATTCATATGTGTTATACTTCAAGCATTTAATAAAAAGTATTTTACTTATCGAATCAAGTAAAGCACTTCGATATTGCTTAGGAATTTTGTTCGAATCTACGAATATTATAACATAAAGTTTTAGTACTTCGAGTCCAATATTTTTGTTTGAGCAAAACGATGGTAATAGCTAAGAAAATATTGTCCTTGTTTAATTATTGTTTCTTTTCGTAAAGAAAAATAAGGATTAAAGTGGTTAAACTACCTCATTACGACACTAGCTAGGCTTCGAATGCACTAGTGTACTGTTACAATACTTGCAAAAGTACGTGGGTCAAAGGCTTGTAATATGCATGTAGTCCGTAAAGTTCATTCGAGAACTCACGCCATTTAAAAAACAAAATAGCGCAATTTGGTTAAAACCACCTAACATGTTTCAAAATGTGTCCAGTACCCCCTGAAACGTTACTATTTGGCGAGTACCACCTTAAATGTTTATTCCGCCCTGGAAGTCACACCTTAATTGATTTTCCGGGCAAATCCAATTTTTTTTGACCATTTTACCCCCCACGTGTGAGTCACGTGACAACTTACATGAATTTTTTTTTTTTTTTTTATTTTACTATTTGTGCTTTGTTTAAATGAAGAATTATTTTTTATTTAATTCACACACTCTCTCTCTCTCTCTCTCTCTCTCTCTCTCTCTCTCTCGCTCTCTCTCGCTCACTGTTGTTCCCACATATAAAAAATTAATTCACTCTCTTTCTCTCTCTCGCTCACTCCATCTTCTTCCTCTGCACTTTGTATCTCCATCTTTGCCATCTCTCTCTCGTAATCTCTCTCTGTTTCTCCTGTCATCTCTCTCTCTCTCGTCAACAACAACAACAACAACAACAACAACAACAACAACAACAGTCTCTCGCTCTCTCTCTCTCTCTCTCTCTCTCTCTCTCTCTCTCTCTCTCTCTCTCTCTCTCTCTTCCCCTATTTTCGTGGCGAAACAGAACACAACAACAGTCCATTAAATCCCCGTTGAACAACAACAACAACAACAACAACAACAACAACAACAACAGTCTCTCTCTCTCTCTCTCTTCCCCTGTTTTCGTGGTGAAACAGAACAACAACAATCCGTTAAATTCTGAAATAATCAAACCGAAAATTAAGACAAAAACGAGAAATTCTGAAACAAAACCGAAAATTAAGACAAAAAGGGAAAAAATTAAAAAGAAAGAAGGAGAAGCTTAGCTTGGAATCGGCAGATCGGAGCTTCTAAAGCTCATGCATGGCCATTGAAGCTCGCTCGAGATTAATCAAAAATGTCGCCGACCATGGTTCATGGCCGGAAACCACAAATCTGTGGCTTGAGAGCTCGATATGTGGTTGCCGGACAAAAATGGTGGTCGACAACCTTTAACTTCATCGCGGCCATGGCTTTGCTGAGTTCTTGTCGCCATTAATGACGATCTTCAGAGCTTGAGAGAGAGAGAGAGCGTTGAGAGAGAGAGAGAGAAATGGAGATGATGGTCGAGCTTGAGAGAGAGAGAGATGGTCGAGCTTGAGAGAGAGAGATAATGGTCGAGCTTGAGAGAGAGAGAGAGAGAGAGAGAGAGAGAGAGAGATGATGGTCGAGCTTGAGAGAGAGAGAGATGGAGATGGAGATGGAGAGAGAGATGGTCGAGCTTGAGAGAGATGGAGATGGAGATGGAGAGAGAGAGAGATGTGGTTTTAGTTTTAGTTTTAGTTTTAGTTTTAGTTTAGGTTTAGTTATTTATATTTATATTTTTTATTTTTTATTTTTTATTTTTTATTTATTTAATTATTTAGTTTACTTAAAAGTCACGTGACTCACATGTGGGGGTTAAAATGGTCAGAAAATCAATTAAGGTGTGACTTCCAGGGCGGAATAAACATTTAAGGTGGTACTCGCCAAATAGTAACGTTTCAGGGGGTACTGGACAAATTTTGAAACATGTTAAGTGGTTTTAACCAAATTGCGCAAGAAAATATAAACTAATCGACATTATTTCCTTCATTCAAAAAGTGGAGCTAATACTAACTTCTAGAGATTTCCACCAAACTTAACCCATTAATAATTTTATATCCTTTTTTTTCGAGCGGTTGAGCCACGTTGCTCCCCAATAGCCAATTATTTCGTAATTGACTAAGGGCCTTCTTCTTAGTCTCCCCCATGATTACCTAGAGACTTGTAGTACTTCATGACTGGGACAAAACACCAAATACTCAAATGATGGTAATAAAATTGTGAATAGAGATACCTTTGTTCCCTTTTTTTTATGACTTAATTCGTTTGTATCATTTGAGTATTGTGCATCTCTTAAATCATTATAAGAAGTGCAACATTGCCCCCCTATCTTTCTATAATTGAGAGTAGCGGTATCATTTTCAGAATTTGATTCCCCCAAAATAATGTGTTGATCAACATTTTCTTTTTCGAAACATTCAACTATAACTTCTAATTCGTTAACAGCCACACTTTCTGGGTATTCAGACTTGATTCCCCCGATTTCACTAAAATATTTTTCATCCTCATCATGTATACTTTCTGCATCATATAAGAAATTTCCAACGCCATCGACTAAAATAATTTCTTCATCGAGATACAAGAATTTTTCGTCTTTTCGAATAGGTGATGTCTTGAATAAATCATTTTCATCCTTATCTGGTATACTCTCTTCGACATATAAGGAATTTCCGTTGCTATCGACTATTTTAATTTCTTCATCGAGATAGAATGCTTTTTCATCTCCTTGAATAGATGATGGCTCTTCTACATATAAAGTATTTCGAATAATAGTTTGACTATCCCTTCGTAAACTATTTGAGTTCGTTCTCGAGTTGATTTATTTGTTCAGATAACTCTTACCATAAATCATTTATAATTTCAAGTTCTTGTAGACTTGAAATATTCCGCTTAAATCGAGTGATTTTAAGATATTTCTTTTGTCTTCATATACCATCGAAAGGGATCTGGATTCGAGCAATTTGGTCATTTATATGACCTTCATAATTGATCTTTTTAAGGAAATCCACATGTCATGTAGGAGATCATTGATTCATCCCTTAGTTGGATTGTATTATGTAAGGTTGCTGTCACAAGAAACTAGTCTTGTGGAACAATGTCGAACAAATTTTAACAGACATTTATGACAGTACTCATATATCACATAATGTCCATTCATGCATAAAAAGAACACATCATGATCAGTTTAAGCATATATGAAGTTAATAACTGTAACCATAATATTCGACATCAAGATTTAACCCTCCTCGTAATTTATGTATTCGAAGTATTCAATTTGATCCCCAATAACATAAAAAGGTGTATTCGTGGAGTGTGTTTCGTTACTCCCACTGTGGTCACCAAATTTGTTGATATGCTTGGTACTTAGTGGTCACAAGCAATCGTGAGGGGCAGCCCTACGACCCTTAAAAAGGTCCTAAATAAAGTCAAGGGCTATCTTAGAGCAGGTCGTTCCCTCTTCGAACCTACCCTTCCACCCCCAACTCCGAGTTGACGGTGGACTCGGTCAACACTGATAGTCAGTTTCTAGTGACTTAATAGAATTCCACACCTATATGCACAATTGGACCAACTGTTCGACTTTTTCGGGGAGTTGGTAGTGCTTTTCGATGCGTGGTACAAGTTGACTATCACATTGACAACCTTGCTATTCGACAAGGTTTAGTGGCGTTGTGTTGGGATCGCGGATACTTTTACTGTAACGAGGAGGGTGCGAGGGGAGTGTGAATACTAGTAATTCAGAAAAGAAGACATTCATTCGATTGATGTAGACAAAGTACAAACGGAAGGATTTAATGGAGTATGATACACTAAATTACGTTTAGTCTACTCCTAAAACTACTACTACACTAGAGACGACATTACTCTACTCCTAACTAAGGAAACGCATCTTTGCAGTGAGATTCAATCTCCAAACGAACGAACGGTGGGACTCATTCCCCAAACTAACCGCCTCTTGGCGGTGGGACCCTGTCCAATCTTCTTCCTTGCTCCGTTGATCCTATTTATAGGAAAATAAGAGAGTCTTTGGTCCTCTAGTAACCACCCATTATTCAATCATGGGTGGACTGTAGTCAATCACTATCCCATATCCTTCTTTGAATGGTTAACACATTCACTTTATGGGTAGTGCTTAATTGGGTAGTTTTTGTAGGAAATAACTACCATGGCTAGTATATTAGTGGATAGTGGTAGGAGATAATGGAAGTTGTCCATTTCAACCACTAATAATATATTTTCGTAATATATTTTTATTCGAGTTGTCGATTTATTCGAATGTCCAGATAATTTATTTCAAGTGTAACAGACGGCCCTGATCCCATGGCTACGCCAGATGAGTTAATAGTATTAGTGGACTTGGTTTGGTCCTAATGGATAGAAGGAAAGGTGAAAGATGTGGTAGACTCTAGGTTAGGAGGAGCATTCGATATGGAAGAGGTTTTGGCTGTCATGACGGTGGGTCTGATGTGTTCAAGTGACCAGCCTCGAGCCAGGCCTAGTATGAGCGTAGTGGTGAGGTACTTAGAGAAGGAGATATTGTTGCCCGAGGTTATAAGAGCACCCAATCTCAATGGTGATGGCATTGTTTCTGAGTTAAGCCTGGAAGATTTTGATTACTCATTTGGAACAATGTCATCTGCGGTGAGTTCGCGATCATAGAACTGGAGATGGATTACTTCAGGTGGTGTTGGTAGTTTTTGGTTCCTGGTCTCAGGACATTATCTTTTCAATTGGAAATTGTTGGAATCCAATAAATCCATAAAGTTCAAACAAATTCTAACAAAAATTCCAACAGGTTCCATGAAACTTCAATACTTTCCTACAAATATCATCATATTTTCCAACGATTAGAGCTATGTATAAGTTTCTTTGAGTTCAAATAAATTTCACAACCCAACAAAAAGTTGTAACAAGTTATAACTCCAACACCAAACATATTCGTTCCTTCTTCTGGTTCCTTGTCATTCAAAAAAGTTGAGTGTAGTTCTTCTCGAATTTAAGAATCTCTTATGCACTTCCATAATCCATACCAATATGTGTAGTTCTTCTCGAATGTACCCTCTTTTATATTCGCATCTTAATCTTATTATTTACTTAGTTTGTGGTACTTTGTTTACTTAAAGGAAATGTCCCCGAATCAATCTCTATCAATGTCTAACTCTCAAATTCATTGTCCACCCTGATTTTTTATTGTCATCTTTACATTTCCAACCCACTACTAATCCACACTCTCGCTCATGTTAAAATAAGTGCAAATAAGGATTTTTTTGTTTTTAAAATTAACTCTTATTAAACTCTGTATCAAAGAGAAGTGGGTAGCAGATTTTGAAATAGATGGAGTAATGTTTTGAGTGTCTAAAGACTCATCTATCATTAATTTTTCTTCTCATTCCAACACTATTTCAATACTATTTCTCTCATGTTAAAGCAACGGGAAATATAATTAGCGGAAAAAAAAAAAAGCAAAGGCAATTATGGGCTTTTTGTTCCAAAATCAACTCGTTAAACTTTGTGCCAAAGAGAAGTAGCTAGCCGATTTTGAAACGGAAGGAGTAACTACCGAATTCCTCTCCATTTACTAAAAGAAATAGAGGGTGAGATTTTCTTTTAACAAAATTTTAAATTAAATAATTTTACAACAGCAAGTCTTGTGTGAGACCAACTTATAGAAAAATGGGTCACTATTTAGAATTGTAAGGGTCACTTATGGTGAGCAGTGACCCTTGTTTCATTAAAAGTGTCGAATGTATCACCAAAAGTTACGAAAAGACCGTCTTATAAAAGTTTTTGTGATTTTAAAAAGGCCAAAATAAAGGAAAATGTTTCATTTACCCACTGGGTTGCCAACCCATTAGTTTATTGTTCCTATCTCTCTCCTACTTTAATTGCTATTTTTTAAAAATAGAGGAGAAAGATTGTAAGATAATATTAGTAAATTGATAACTTAGTGGGTGGATGTATCATTCTCTCAAAATAAAATAAAAAGACGTCTAACCCTCCGTTTTTTAAAAGGAGATACTTAAAAGAAATGGGAAGGATAAAGAACCTAACAAAACTACACAGAGAGCTTTACAGATAGTAAAGAAAACCATAAATCCAACATAACAAAAACGAAAAATGAAATGGCGTGGCACCATATTATCCAATGCATAACCATCAAATGGACAAATATTTGTGGACAAGCCGAGAGGTCTAAGAACCAAAACAGTGGACTTTTGCCTCAATTCTCAATTTTAGTATTAGCAACCCCAGAAAATTTAATCATGGCTGCTATTCCGTCCTCTGCATTTCTCCATGCCAGATCTACGTTCATTTCCCACAAACAACACCTTTCTTCATTTCAAAGAGCTCCAGCAAGACGCCTTCCTTTAAGAGTTCATGCTGCTAAGCTCCCAGCTGGAGTATGTTATCTTTTATCACTTTTTTATTTTATTTTTGGTGACGAGTAGGGGATATGCCGGTGTGCTATCCACCCAAAGCTCTTTTGCTATTCTTCAATATTTTCATTTTACTGGTTTAGTGAAAAAAAATTAGACCATATCATATGAGCAAAAAGTATTGGGTGGTAATTTAATTTGATTGGATAATGTTGTGATGTGTGGTGTCAGGTTGAGATGCCAAAAGTAGAGCCCAAGTTCAAGCCAGCGTTTCTTGGGTTCACAAATACTGCTGAAATATGGAACTCTAGAGCTTGCATGATTGGTCTTATTGGCACCTTCATTGTTGAACTCGTATGTCAAGTTTTGTTTGGTCCTTGCTTTTCCTCTTTAACTATGTATCATGCCATGGTACACCCAAATCAATCACATTACGTATATCGATCCGTGATTGGTTTAGGTGTACAAGTGACGAAATAAGATCCTCTCCGATCACTCCCTCCAATAATCCCGTCCAATACCTCATAACGATCAAAATAAAAAAGAATATTTTTGCCCATCTCAGAGTATATATCAGAATTAATATTTTTCTGAATTATACATATTTGTGTGTTGGTTTATTCTCAATTTATTTGTGTATGGGTGTTTTGGCAGATATTGAACAAGGGAATACTCCAACTTATTGGTGTGGAGATTGGCAAAGGGCTTGATCTGCCACTCTGAAAACTGGGTTTTTATTGGTCATGTAGGTGTCTGTAAAGCTTTGTAATTGCAATTCTTCTCTTTATAGGAAAGTGATAAGGTAAATCTATTTGTAATTGCAAGAACTTCATCAAATAGCATTGGAAAGGGAAATCCCTGAAAGAGAAATTTTGATGGTTACAAGTATTTGATGAAACATTAAGACTTCTATAAGAAATTCTTACTGTGAGACATGGTGACTTTCTCGAATTTGTGTTAAATCTTTTTACAAATGTAAAGCTAGCTGCTAGGGTGCAACCTCTTTCTAATAATTTTTTTTTTTATTTTAGATAATATGGGTGTCGACTAATCCCATAGGCCCTGAAGTTAACCACCAAGAAAACCTCCAGTGGCCCTAAAGGACCCAACTTTTTTCTACTATTAACAATAACAGATCGAGTGCGTTATGGTGGGCTAACTAGGGTGCCTTAGATACTGCTTCAATGAGACCGTCTCACATGAGACCATCGGCACCACTTAATCATTCCAAAGAAAAGCAACAGTTGAAGGGAAATTAACAATATAGATAGAGATTAGAGAAGATAGTTGGTTGAAGGTCCTGGAGATAAATATCTGAAAATTTATGAGGAGCCTTTTGTATTCTTTTGGGATTCAGATCGTAAACACTAAATCGTTCCCATGCTTATCCGCTAAATCCTAAATGTCCTCACCTACTTCCAAACAGGGGTTTGACAGTCGAGCACAACCCCATGTGAAGGTACATTAATCCAGACAACATCAGTAACTACAATGTCTTGACTATTTGTACATCTCAAGATATGTATAAATCTAGAATTACAGACCATAAACTCGGGTTTTACAGGGCCCTGTATATTCGAGCATCAACAACTGGGACTTTGCAAGAAGACTCCGAGATTTCCAATGCTTCAGTCAGTGATAGTCGACGGTTTCTCCATGCAACCTCTGCCCAGTTTTTCATTCTTACTCCTTCCACTCTGTTTTGTTGGACGCCAAGTGCTTCAGCATACCCTCCTGCATTACCAGCCAATAAGTCTCGAGAGAAATGTCCATGGAAACAAAATATCGTACTCTCATCATTGTTTGTGAAAATTGACACTATATCTTGTTTGTAAAGGTAGATCCAAATCATACAACAAAGGCATCCAATTAAACTGAGTCACGGAAGTGAAGTTCAAAGAGCACAAGTTACATGAGTGTATTTGACTGAATCAGAAGCTACTTTCATTTACAATGTTCGACACTATGACAAGAAACACTCCACTTCATATTTGACTCAATCACACCAGTAATACTAGACCACAATCATGTGTACAATAATTCAATAATTCAATCTGGAAAAACATATTTAAAAGACAGCATACCTCTTGCAAGGGCAACTATGTCCCTTCTCTCCACATCTTGTGTGAGTTTCTCTATATTCCCATTTTCATCTAATACAATCAGGAGAGGGCAACTGTTATTGCATTCATTCACAGATGAGAAGATGAGAAAAGAATCAGGTTAACTGTGCCATACCACCTGTCTCCAGTGCAGGAGCCTTCAGCAAATCTATAGCCTTTCTGTAAAGCCCCTGCAGATAACAAATGACAAACAGAAGCCACTTAGTATAAACTCAGTCAATCACAACTCCTAATATTTGACGGGAACGCCATTACACTTGCAAAAAGACACTATGATCGAGCTTCAATTAACGATCATATGCTCTTACGCAAAAGAAATGACTCAAGTTAAGTTGCAACCACCTATTTTTGCATCCTAATTGTACTTGGGAGGTCTGGGCCAAGTGGTGAAGAATATAGGAATTCTGAATATATAGTCCAGCTGCCTCAAAAGGAAAGCCGAGTGTTTGGTGTGCAGCAGATCAGTATATTCCAAAAATGTGTGGATTTGTGTACTTTTGGTGAATGTATGGTCAATGTGTATTTTGGAAGGAGAGAAATGAAGAAAGTACCGACTCAGATGAAGTGTTTAACATGGTTCTACTAAGGCTTGGTTGGTGGGTTAAGAGTTGAAGTAGTAAGTTTCCATACTCATCAGAGAAGTTAATGAGCAACCAGATCTGTTTGAGATGGACTGACGAAAATCCAAAAATGGTGGTCTAGAAGATGGGAATAACAACTTGGGAAACTGGAATGTAGATGCATCAGTTGCAGGAGGGGATAAGAGTGCAGCTATTGGGGACTAATCCGGGACTGGTTGAAACTTATAGAAGTATTTTTGTATCCTAATGAGCTGTATGAAGATCTATCTGACAGAGGTATCACAACTTAAAACGCCCTGGAACTCTTACTATGCTGTGAATGGGTGATGCTATCATGCTACCTCAATTCATATATGAATCTCGACTTGAAGAACGTTTTACAGTGGTGCAACACTAATAAGGGAGGACCCTGGACATTCTTTTCAAAAATAAATTCGGACAATCAAAAGAGATAATTACAGAGGGTGAGAGTCCAACCAGGAAGCTGATATTTGGCATGGGAAGGCAATGGAAGACGATAGATATTTATAGCTTGAAGTAGAAGTGTTTTGATTGTGTACACTACAGCAGTTCTGCTGAGTTGTATTACCATGATCTGTCAGTTTGATTGTGTTGCGCCTCTTTTCTTTTAGCTAGTACATAAGTTATAAATATAGGGGAGTATAGGCAAACATTTGAATTTTGTGCGCTCATGGAGTCTAAATGCCTGGCCTCGGCAAGTAATTGTATGAGTTATCCAAACCCTTCGTAGAAAGGGGTGTAGGGTGGGGCGATTTCCCATAATAATGCCTTGTGAGTTGTGACACTGGCATTTGAATTTGGTGGTTTCGTAAGGGGGCCCTTTGCGTTGTTATCATGTTTGGCACCATAAAAATTTGATTTCTAGATTATCAAAGAATTAAATAGACAAATAATCTAAAGTTGCAACCACATCAAAAATCTTTGCCGTAACCATACACACCTAACTGCTTTCAAGTTGACCACTTATCCTCCACAAACTTAAGCATTGCTTTCTCTGAAGGTTTTTGTTTATCTCTCATGCATCTTCACAGGTTAGTCTAAAGCTACATTAACTTTTGGCTTCTGAGCTTGCCTGTGGTAGGATCAAAGCTACATGGTTGGTGTTGTTTGCCGTTTCTTATGGGAAAGACTCGCAGTAAATCCACGGTACACAAATAGAAACATATATTTTGGTCGTAGATAGCCAAAATGTCATCATCAGGGAAGCACTCAGCTGAGGCTGGGAAATAAGAACCAAACTGAAGAATAAACTAGTTATCAAGTTATCTACACTGATTGACAGCTCACCTCTTGAATTATTAGAGAACTTGAGTGTTCTGCAGTAGCTTTCTGCCGATACATGAGAGCAATGCAAGTTAAAACAGTTCCAACTTTTGGATGCTGTGTACCTGCACCAGATAAGAAGAAAACATTGTATTTGTATCCATTCAAAAGATGAACTAACACATTTCCAGATGAAACCAAAAGAAGTACCAAAATGTTTTTCTGCTTTCTTTAACGCCCTAGTGAGTATCTCCTCTGCATCTGCAAAATTCCTAGAAACATAGAACGTATAAAAACTTGTGGTGAGTGGTGACATAATAAAGAAAGGAGAAAAAAAGAGGAAGAAGCCGTAAGAGATACTCCATAGAGCTCTCTGATTACCCCAAATGTGACTCTAGCTGCCCCAAAGCACAGGTTGCAGCCAAAAGGACTTCTTCAGATGCCATGTTACATGCCCCCAAGGCATACGGATCACTAAAATCCTTTTTCTCAGATGATTCACTAATCGCCTTCTGATATAACTCCATTGCTGCACTGAAGTCACGCTTGGCATGCAAGAACTCTCCATATGATAGAGCCGCGTTGCCTACACAATATGGAAAACTCATTAGAGCAAGGGATAACCATCATAATCAGCAATGTTTCCCAAAAGAATGAAACCTCACCAGTGCAGCCTTCTTTTTCACATCCTTCAAAACAGACCTTGGCTGCACCAAGAACCTAATGTCAGCGAATAAGTCATACAAAAGAACAAGCAGATAAACTAATCAATCAATCAATCCTCTATTCACCTGATTCCATATCACCATGGACTAGCTCAACCAAACCTTTGATAGCTTTAGTTCGTGCACCAAAAACTTGGTAGGCATATTCATCACCAGCCTGTGGGCCTTCCTTCTCCAATAGGTTCAAGCAATTATCTGCGAGCACTGATGAGGTATCATCCTATATAAGGGAGGAAGATCTCATCTTAAAAAATAGCAAATGTACAAAACATATCTTCTCTAATAAATGCACAATCCATACAGAAAACGACACATTTGGTATAAATTGCTGAACGACTGGATTAACCATACAAATCCACTCCAAGAAAGATATGCCGCACAAACAGCTCAGGAATATGCATCCCCTTATGAGTTCTGGATGCCGAAGATTGACAGTAGGAAATGCAAATAGCTAAATGAAATGACTATTTGCCATTATATCCAACATATAGATACTTACCAACCCAAGCTCTAAATGAAGGCCGACAAGTGCTTCCATTGCAGCAACTATACAACAATAAAGGACGTACAAAGCAGCACGTCAAAAATAGTTCATTGCAACAACGTCAAAATCGTATAAATTTTGATAACTAAGTTTACCTCTGACACCAACTGAAGAGTTGGTTAAATCCTGTATCCTCAGTAACGCTTGAATTGCCTCATCGGTATTTCCTCTAGAGAGAAGTCAATTTAACTAAATTTATTAGCTCACACATTGATGACAAAAGTAATATTGGACATCAAAACACTAGTTCTGCTAACCTGTCGGACAATAAACTAGAAATGGCAAGAAAAACCATCCCCTTAGAATTCTCAATTGTGGCATCTGTCTCTTCTTGTGATTGAGAAGACAAACCCTGTTCTAGTACCAGCAAAGCTTGGGCATATGATTCATCTGCTAAACCCCAAATTCCATATATTAAATATCAATCTGCAAGAATTCAAACGGAAAAGCTACCGAATTTCTGTTGCATAAAACAGGTAAAAATTACGATGTTTCCTGGAAAATACACTACATTTCATGCTATATAACACATTAACTGGACCAATTCTTTACCTAGCTTATGGAAATTCACCAGAGATGATATACATATACAGTATACTGCTCCCAGTACCAAACAATTACCCTTAATTTGGGCAGAAGTGAAAAAAGGAACTCAATTGTTGCAAAATGGTAAACATAAACATAATAAAGCATCTCAATTTCAGCCATACTTCCACACAAACATTGGAACCCCAAATGGTAAACATAAACATAATAAAGCAACTGAATTAGATCCATACTCCCACAAACATTGGAGCGTCAAATGGTACACATAAACTGAATTGCTACAAAATGCTCATCATCAATTTAAGACAAAATCAGCAAAAACCAAACTCAAAAAAACTCAAAATTGGCAAACAAAATCAATTCCTAACCAAAGAACAGGTGAGAGGGAGAAACCAGCTGGCTAACACAAACATTGGAGTGACAAATGGCAACCACAAACTTAATCATTACAAAATGCTAATCACCAAATTAAGCAAAATCAGCAAAAACACAACTCAGCAAAACCTTAAAACTAACAAACAAAACCATTTCTAACCAAGAACAAGTGAAAGAAAGAGAGAGAAGAGAGAGAGAAACCAGTTTTCTGGGACCTAGCAAGGCCAAGAGCATAATTGATCATCTGAAGGGCAACAGGGTTGGCATTTGCGATGGGCTTAGCACAGTACAATCTGAGAGCTGAAGATGGTGAGCAACGTTGAGGAGTACGGTGAAGAATGCCATTAATGGCGGTTGTGGTGGTTCCGATGAGTTTTGGTCGGAGCTTGGTAAGAGCTGGACGAAACATGTCTTCTTCTCTTTAGTTCTTTTCTTTTTTTCTGGGCGGTTCTATTTGTCCCTACAGAGATTCCCAAAAGTAAAAACCCATTAAAACTGCACACATAATATGGGACAGTACTACAGCAGAGAAGGGTTTTAGGGTGAGAGAGGAAAATTGAGCTTTCTTATTTCTTTTTCATTTTATGTTCTCTATGTTTGGGAATAAAATGAGAGGAATATGACATGAGATCATTACATTGGGCGAGAGATGGACGTGTCTGATGTTGGAGAGGTAGAGGGCACAAATGGTAACCAAATGAGCATCATGTACTTTTTTTTTTAGGCAAGAAAATCACGATAAATGATAAGATTATTTTGGGAAAATTTTATTGGTGTCTCTGTGTTTATGACATTTCTAGTAGGTGCCTAACATTATTTTAAAATCCAGCTGATGTCCTTGTATTGTTTTGCAACGTTGATCGGTGACTATTTTTGCAATCTGCCATCATGTTGCCGTTAATTAATTACATTATTCTATTTTTTCCTTTTCTTTTCTGGTTGAGCCCTCACTTTTTTCTCAATCTTTCTCCTTACTTTCTTTTCTTCCTCACCCAGCCGCCTCTGCTACAAGAACAAGAAAGCTTTTCTTCCTTACCCTTAATTAGCATTTAACAAATTTGTAGTACTGACAACTCAGTTCATCAAATCCCTCAACGGTCTGTGATGAACCCTCACTCTGAGTGTACAAGAGATTAAAATTAATCGCATCATTCTTGAGCATATAACCATGTTGCCCCTACATTGTAGCTAACGAATATCACAAGCTCAAACACATCCATCTTCTCTTGAGAATGGACTAAAACATGATCTTCATTGACCCTCCTCTTGGTGTATATAATGGGTTATGGATAGGCCTGGCAATGGGTGGGATTTGGGTCGGGTGTAGCATCACCCGCATCCACCCATTTAATTTTTAAGTTTCACCTGTCCACCCATCACCCACGAAATACTCCACCCGCATCCAATCCACCCATCACCCACGGGTGAACGGGTGGATACGGGTGGTAAACGGGTGAATAAAGAGCTAAACTATATTAAGGAATTTCGACAAAAAAATCAACTTAACAAATCAAGTTTCATAAAATTAAACCAACATATTTGAGTGAAAAAGTGCAAGAGCCCATAACAAAGTCTCATATTACAAAGAAATCCTATTATTACTAAGATACATAACCCCAAATATCTTATTTTAATTTTTTTTTATGGTCTTTTTGTTTTAGTGTATAATAAAATATTAAACGGGTGATGAGTGGATTCGTGGGTCGGGTTCGCGGGTGGAAAAATCATCACCCGAATCCCACCCGACCCACCACTTGATCCACCCACCAACCACCCATTCACTCGTTTATTCGGGTTTTCACCCATTTATTTGGAGCGGGTGAAACGGATTCGTGGATACCCACGACCCATTGCCAAGCCTAGTTATGGATCATCTACTATTTGCAAAATAGACCGCCTTAATATCACCAAGATCACACCATAAGAGAAAATTTGTTGGGTTCCTATATTTTCATGTTAACAAACAAATGTACTTAAGACATGAAAACTATGTATGTATTTTTACTTGGGTGTTTTTATTTTAATCTTTACACACTATGCTTGATAAGTTTCACTTAGAGTTTTATTGACGTTGACAAAAGAAATTGTTTAGTTAAGGTTTAAGTGCAAGAGCTTAAAGGAACAGGGAAAACAAGTGTACAACCGTATTCCTTCTTAAATGCACATAAGGTTGAGGGAACACAAAGGGAATAACATAGTGACTTTGCTCCTTCTAGCTGGACACGGATTTGTAAAACATTGCATTTAGTGTATTTAGTATTTCGTAAATTATTTCATGCATTATTTTCTTAGGGTTTTGTGTAAATATTTTACCAGTGAAATACAAAGTGTTTTGTATTATGAAATATATTATATGTGTATGTACAATATATTGTGGAGATACTGTACATAGATACTTATCATACATTGTACTAGGGTTCTTGCTTTCCAAGCAAAACTCTAACATTTCTTGTACTAATACTATATATATCTCTTATGTGAATAATACAGACACCTCTTGCTCCTTTTTACTCTCTATTTTTTTATCTCTAATTATTTCACAAAACATTATCAGCACCAGTCTCTAACCCTAGCTAATTATTAATTTTGTAGATTTAACTTTTGAAGTACAGCTTGCACTAAAACTGGGTATTCGATTATTTATCAAACTCAGGCAACTACCGTTGATCTAGACCTGCTCCACTATATCACCGCGGTACCAGATTACCAGTAACCTTTTGCTATTGGTATGTTTACCATCTTATTTTATTGTAGTATTAATTGCATGACCTATATTTATTATACCTTATTGCATCCTATGTTTGCCATATTATACAACAAAATTGTAGGCTTACTTTATTATTCTTATGCCTCCAATTGATCTAAGTAAGATGCCAGATTTCTTATGACAATGGGTATGGTTTTCTTAAAGAAACCTCATTATTAACTTTTACTTTATAGTACACAGTTTCTTCATGGGATAGTATTGGTTTTTAATAGGTTGTTCTAGTTAAATAATCGTACGATGCTGATGAAGAAGGAATTGGGTTTGTTTACCGATCAACTTATTTGATGAATTCATTGTTTCCAAGTTATATAGAGGATCGCATGTATGCCCGGCCCCCACGTGTTCTCTTTCAGTATTGATTCATTTTTTGGTTATGGCATATTTGGATATTGCTATTTGATTTCAAATTTTCCAATTGGCCCAAATCAGGTGTTTGACTACCCTAAATATTTGACATTTGTATTTGGGTCAAATCCATAGTAATTTAAAATGGCCTTTTAACCTTATGTTTCAAATTCACACTCAAAACTATCACATTGAAATTCAGCCCACTCTCTTTCTCTCTCCTGAAACAACGACTCTCTCTCATCTCTCTATCCCTCCTCCTCCACGACTCTCTCTCCTCTCTCTATCCCTCCTCCACGATTCTCTCTCTTTCTCCCTCTCTCCTCCTTCCCCCCCCCCCCTTCAAACACCTGCATTGTTTTTGCTCATCTTCAAACACCAGCATTTTGTTGCTGATCTTCAAACACCAACAGTAAAAAAATCACAATTCGAAGCCTAAATGAAAGAGAAAATCAAAGCCACAAGATCGAAGCCACAAAATTGAAGCCCAAATTGAAGCCAAAATCGAAGCTAAAATCGTTTGGAGATCCAACATCAGAGTGAAATTCTAACTATTGAGAGTGATCGAGCTTCAAAGAGAGAGTTTTCAGGATTTTTTTAGAGGCGATTTTGAAAGTGAAAGTTAAGGTTAACAATCCGAAAATTGAGATGATCTTCCAAAAATTGAGATGAACGTATGATGATCTTTGTTGTTGAATTACTTGCTACGAAAAGAGAAGTTGAAAGTGAAGGTCTTAAAGAGAACAATATTAATGGGGAAACTCACCTTTGTGATTCCATTGCCGTTTCATTTCTCCAGTTTCTTAGTTTGAGGAGAGAGAAAGGGTTTGTAATTTGTAAATGTTTTCTGTGATTTGCTTTTGGCTGCATTAGATTCTTTTTCTTTTTTTAATTGTAAAAAATGAAAGAGTAAGAGGGATTATTAATTATTGAAATGCAAATGATAACTGGAATTCAAATTCTTACGTTTCCCAAACAAGAAATTTAGATTTTCAATTCTTTGAATTGAAATTTGTTGTTTTCCCAAACAAAAAAATTAAATCTAAATTGTGAAATTTCAAATATTAGAATTGAATTCATGATATTCAAATCAAATAAAGATATCCAAACACATGACTCGTAATATCCTTTGTAATATCGAAACTACTAATTGTTTGTGGGGCTTTATGGTATAACTTATTCCTTGTTAATTTATGGCAAGCAAGCCCTATTTATTTTCCTAGCATCATTAACTAACAAATAGTCTCCTATGAGGCCGGCTCAAGGTGAAACATTCTCTATAGCCAAGCATGACATAAGCATGACGTCGTGCTTGTTAGAGGGGCCTCACCTTGAAGCCGCCTCATACGAGTTTTTGTGATTAACTATATAGTTCAATTCTTGTTTTTACTTTTTGAAGGAAAGAGAATTCATTCATTCATAAAAATCCATCTGACATGTACAATGATAAATATCTCTAAACAAATATAAATCTAACATAACCAAGTATAAATCTAATATAACAAGATGAATATGACTCCCCCCATCACTGCTTGAAATCGGTGTCTTGATTAGCTTTGTCGATAAGTGACAACCAATCCAAACATCACTGCTAGAAATCGGCGTCTTGATCAGCTTCGTCGATAATTGACAATGTCCTAATGTAGCAAAAAAATATGCTACACAGTAAAAGAGAGGCCACCGCCTTTTCCCTACGATCGGATAAGCACGAAACATGCTGCAACTATTTAGAAGAACAAATAGTTCAATCCTTGTTGGTATGAGATTTATTGTTAATATTAAGCACGAGATCTACTAGTTAAAAAGATGAGATATTTACATATTCAGCTTATTGTAAAGAGTCACCCATTGTCTATGTATGGATGAAAACTATTGTTAGTCTCTAAATTATGACATGGGAGAGTTACACGACATAGAGCATAGTTTTATTTTGGAGGTAAGTTTTCTCTATGTTTTAAATATTCTCAAGCTCTATGGTGGTTGTAAGTTTTTCTTAGAGAAATTAATCTTTATCAATGTATTGAATTTTTGTATATATGAATACATGATGAAATTTAGATGAATAGTCCTGCAACTAATATATTGATTATTTTCCAATATACTTTTCCTAAAGATAAGTTTATATAAAGCCTGAAGGCTCGTCAATTGGGACGGTGAAGAAAGAATTATAAGCTAGTATAAATCATGGTCTATAAGACTTGTTTATGATTTCAAACCCCATGTATAAAGGATATTGTTAATTGTGAAAGGGGTATCTCCATTGAGGCAGAAATTGAATTATGACACATAATCATGATCAGAAGCTCATGATTATATTGATATTATATTGAATACATGAACTAGAAGTTCATGAAATTTTGGGCCAGAAGTCCCGTAAAGAAAATGTGTCAAAGTTTCATAAATATTTACAAGGACGAAACAATCCTTTTGCCTGAAGTCCAAAGTTGATTTGGAAAAAATATGTTCATGGATATTTATATGAACAAATAAATTATTGATAGTGATCCCAAATATTAGAAAAGGGGTATCTTTGATCACACAAACAAGGATGAGAAAGTGGTGGATCTAAGCTGGGCGATTTCAATATAATGAAATGCCCATTTATAACTGTCCATGAGAGATAGTTTTTTCAGCTGAGGTTGAGAATAATAGAGGAAAGCTGAAAAAAACAATGATATACATTAAGTATGTATAATGTTGATCCTCGTCTAACCAATAAGTTCAGTTAATGATATAAATTTGAGGTTCATATATATGTCATATTTACCAGCTTTATTTCAAACCTCTATATATTCAAGCATTAAACTCTATGACTTGATTATCGCGCAATTATAACTCTTTGGGAAGCATATCGAGGCACAAATTGGTCATAAAGATACATGCTGTGAGAATTGAGATATCTTGCCATAATAGATACACATGAAGTGTACTACATATATTGAGTTTACTTTCATTCAAATTAATTGGAGATCGGTTCCTAATTAAAGTCTATTATACAAACATGGCAAGATCATGTAGTTTGGTTGATACTCTTGAAGAGTTATGTTCATATAAACAAGCTTTATAGTTTATATATAAATACCCTTGAAGAGGTATGGATATCTGAATCACAAATAGATGCCTACATGGAAGAGGAAAAGGTACCTCCAAAGAAAATATTCAGAAAGCATTTATTAGTACTGATGGATAAATAAAGTTGATTATGAGATTCAACGATTAATATTTTCATATCGGTAAATGATTATGATGGAACCGATATGCATATGCAAGATTAGACCTGGCAGTACTGACCCGGACCCGATAACCCGACCCGTGACCCGATTCAACCCGAATAGCAAGACCCGAAATTGAATCGAAAATCTGAAACAACCCAATCCAAACCGAACCGACCCGAAATTAGCAGACCCGATATGATCCGTACCCGAATCTGATCCAAACCAAAACCGACCCAATCTGAATAACCCAAAAGGACCCGTACCGAACACAACCCAAAATTTGTGACCCAAATCAACCCAAACCCGAACTCGAACCCAAACCGAAATTGATAATATATTATTTTTATTTATTTATTTATTTATTTGTTAGTGTTTTAAAAATAGTAAAATTAAAATCTTTTAAAACATTGTGATTACACTCACCTATTAAAATATCTATTTATATAATCAATTTATATATTTGTAGCGCTATAATAGTTACTCTTACAAGAAAAGTTTGGAACGCAATTGTCTACATCTCTTTAACTCTGTTACATTTACTCCTATAAAAATTGTAGGCACTCCAAAATATTACTCCCTCTGTCCCAATTTAATTGTCCACTTTTAAATATGTGACTCACAACATTGTGATGAGATATTGACTGAAAACGACGTGCAATCATTATGATGTTGACCTGACTTGTAACCGAACTCAAAACTAAGTAATGCAATCGGGGAAAACTGTACTAAAACTGAACTTGGAATAAAATTGTGACTGAAATCTGTCCGACCCATATCTGACCCGAAACAACATGACCCGAATCGACCCGAACCCAAATATACCCGGACCGAACTGACCCGAACCCGAACCGAGTACAGTCCGTGATAACCCAATTCAACCCGAACCGATATGGCCCGAATCGGATTGACCCGACCCGACCCGCAACCGACCCGAAAACAACATGAACTGAATCAACCCGAGCCTAAATATACCCGACCCTACCCGAACCCGAACCGAAATTAGAGATAACCCGAATCAGACCGAACCGAAATGACCCAACCCGAACCCGACCCAAATGACCCGTTTGCCAGGTCTATGCAAGATGGGATGGACATATGAATGAAGATCATATATGTAAAGTCCATCTAAATGTCGACAAACTATTGACTACAATTTAAAATGAGCTCATGGGCATGCAGTACAATTGATTTATGGATTTCTAAAACCGTACAGTTTACATTATCGAGTAATACATTGTGTGCATATAAATTATAAGTCATACATCATACATATCACTATATTTTATATCTTATATCTATTTATTTAACATTTATTCATCTATTAATTTCACCATCTCTCATACTGCATGCACACATTAAAATGTAGTTTTATAGGTTACTACATATTTTATAGGCGGAAACCTATAAAAGGATATGCTTAGTCCTATGGTATGTCAATCCCAAAAGGGTTAAAAATATAGTCTGTTGGGTTCCTGATTTTGATGATAACAAAACATAGTGTCCTTATCTTTGTGTGAACTAACTATGATGGCAGGTTTACTTAAGGATGTAAGAAGTTGTAATGCTCAAAGCATGATTGCTCATGAAGATGCTTGGATCCTCACAAGACATGTAGACTATGTAATGTAGTTAAGTGCATTTATCATTAGTCTTTATGTACTATGCTTGACTAGTTAGCAAGAGTCTAAGTTGATCATGACAAGGGAACAAGGTTGTAGGAATGAGTGCATGCGTCTATGAGTACAGGGAAACATTCTTGTGAACCTTGTTCTCTATGACCAGCACTGAAGCTTGAAGGAACCAAAGGGAAACAACGAGTTGGACCATGTTCCTTCTAGCTGTGTATTTGGACGAGTTTGCATAATATCGTATTTATTATTTCTATGAATATTTGTGTATTATCTTTCTAGATCTTCACACAAATATTCTTCTGAAGAAATATAAATTATTTTGGAAAAATGAATATTGCGAAATCGTGTTTTAAACAGAAAAGTATTTTATTTTGAAAATATATTATCTTTGAAAAGTATTTTACTTAATGGCCAAATTTATATTATTTAGGTAAGTGAATTATCTTTTGGAATATTTCTAATTATCTTTTAGAGATTATATTCTAATAAATCACTTGCTAGCTGGCCAAGATTTTCTGTTAAAGTATTTGGACAGTTTTATCACATAGGTTGAGTTAAGGAAATATCTTTGATCTTTACTTAAACTCTATCCTATCTTTATGGTAAATCTTATCTTTTATATTCTGAAGAGAATTTAACCTAGATGGATTGAGCTTCTAGGCCTACCTATATAAGATGCCTGATAGGCTCAGTTGCAGGTTAAGCTTTGCGTGCATTATTGAGATCAGAATCATTTGTGCAAAGTATTAAATCGTCCAACCAGATACGTCCTGTGCTCACAAGAACAACCTTGAACCCTGTTCCCTGTCCTAGTCAGTTTGAGTCTTGCTTAAATTGGTTTTGCATAATAAGTTTTTCTGTGGTCTTATTTTGCTTAGTATTGAAGCGGTTATAGGACAAACAATCCGAAAATCTGTAATAGCTCTAGTTTAGTAACAAGCGTAGAGTTTCCCTCAGGTCAGTGTGTGACTTCGAGGGATTGGCAACACATCACTAACGGTGTGTGGTGTTATTTAGGGTACTGTACAGTATCCTGTTTTGGCTCTGGTTATAAGAGAAGTAGTGTGACAAAATCCCAAATAACTGGGTCGTGGTTTTTACTCCTATTGAGCCTAGGAGGGTTTCCACGTGAATAAAGCCTTGTGTTATTTACATTCAGTCTTTTACTTTGTGTTCAGTTTACTGCATAGGAACAACGTCCATAATGTTGTTCTTTACATTGTTCTCAAAGTCATAAAACTCGAGAAATTGAGTCACTCTATTCACCCCCTCCCCCCTCTAGAGTAACTTAGGCACTCTTCAGTTGGTATCAGAGCAAGGTTGCTCATTAAGAGGTTAACACCTTGAGTTTTCCCGCAAAAATGAGTGCACCTAGTGAGATGAGGGAAGGACAAACCATTAATCGTCCACCACTATTCAATGGAGATTATTAATCCTTGTAGAAGAAAAGAATGGAGATTTTTATCAAGGCTGAAGACTATGAGTTATGGCAAATAACTCAGAAGGGAGATCTGGTTGCAGAGTAAGTAGATGCAGAAGGTAAGACAAGCATCAAGCCTCCAGACAAATGGACAAACACTGATGTCAGGCTTATGGAGAAGAATGCTAAAGCTATCAAGCTCCTACACTGTGGAGTTGATGCAAAGGAATACAATCGTATTCAAGGATGTGAAACTGCTCAAAGCATCTGGAAAACTTTGGACACTTCTTATGAAGGTACCTCACAGGTAAAGCAATCTAAAATAGATATGTTGATTAGATAATATGAATTGTTTAACATGGAACCAACCGAGACTATCAAAGACATGTATGCTCGGTTCAACAATATCTTAAATCAACTCAAATCCCTTGGCAAACCTTTTGATGAAGAGGATGTTGTACCAGTAGACATTACATGGACAACTAAAGTTACAGCTATCCAAGAAGCAGGGGATTTGACCATCATGAAGGTTGAAGAATTAATTGGTAACTTAATGACTCATGAGTGGCAAATTAAGTCTAATGAGACCAAGAAAGAAAAGGGGATTACTTTCCAAGTAGAGGAATTTTCTGAAGATGACTTGAACTTAAATGAAGATGAGATAAGCTTAGTTGCCAGAAAGTTTGCACGCTTCTATGGCAATAGAGGAAGCTTCACTCAGGCTGCTTCAAATTCAGGGAAAGGTGAAAACTTTGACAAGTCCAACGTCAGATGTCACAAGTGCTCAAGACTTGGTCACTTCAAGAGCGAGTGCCCTGAGCCAGCTGAGAACAGGCAGACAAAACAACATCCATCCTCTTCTAGGAAATCATAAAGCTTCACAAAGAGAGAAGCAAGATACGTGAACATGCAAGCTTGCTGGTCAGACCACGAGGAGGATAATCCAGAGAATGAAGTGGAAGATCTATGCACTATGGCCATAATCGACATCTCTTCTAAAGCTGAAGAAGCAGAGGTAGGTATTCTTGAAATTAAAAGTCAAATGGCTTCTTGGTCTAGAGATAAATTTCTTAAGATGGTACTTTCTGTGATGGATCAGTATGAAGAGCTAAACAGTGAAAATGATAACATTTTGCATGCTTATAATGAATCAAAAGAGGATGTAAGTGAAACTGTTAGAGATCAAAATAAATTACGAGAAAATATTAAAAACCTTGAAAAAGGAAAATAAAGATCTGAAAGAAATAGTGTGCAAAATGAAGGGAACAATGTCCACTCTTGAAAGTACATGTTTATCTCTTGAGACTGATCTATCTAAGAAAACCACTGAGGCATTAGAACCTATATATGTGTGTGATGAAACTGGTCTAGATGAGTTAAAATCTGAATGTGAAAGTCTTAGGATTAATTTGGAAAAGGAACTTGAAAAAACTAAGGACTATAAAGACAAGCTGGATAAGGTTCAAGAAGAACTAGCTAGTTCGTCTTAACAAATGGACTAGTTCATCTCAAGCCTTAAAATGGCTAAATGATCACCACAATAGGTTTAAAAATGGTCTAGGGAAGAAAGCTAAGAAGGATGATTGGACTCCCAACACCAAATATGTTGGATTAAAGTATAACAGACTCTGCTGGCATTGTAGACAAGGTGGTCATTACAGGTACGAATACTAGGAGAGAACTAGGTCTGTTGCCAAGAATAAGAAACATGTGAAACAAGTTTGGATGAGAAAACACGTAGTTAAAAATGATTCTGAGAAAAGGGAGCCCAAGCAAATGTGGGTTCCTAAAACTAACAAGTGACTCTCATTGCAGGCTAAGGTGAAAGAGAGCAAGCCATGGTATGTGGACAGTGGCTGCTCAAGGCACATGACAGATGAAAAATTAGTATTTCTTTCACTGACAACCTATGAAGGTGGAAGTGTGACCTTTGGTGATGACCAAACAAGTGAAGTGGTTGGTATAGGTAAGGTAGGTAAGTCACTGTCACATTCCATAGATGAAGTTTACTTGGTTAATGGTTTGAAGCATAATTTGTTGAGTGTCTTGCAACTATGTGATAAAGGGAACAATGTCATATTCACTGCTAGTAGCTGCACAGTATAGACGCCACAAAAGGGTCTTTAGATTTCTCCGCAAAAGCCCGATGATGAAAGGAGTAATTGATAAACTTGAATGCTATTTTTGCTTTAATAGGTAAAATAAGGTCTCAGGTTTTTCCTCGATCACTCCTTCATTCCAGTCCCATTCAAAATCCCTGTTCAAGAGCTTTCCAACGACAACTCTCATGACCTTTTCTGACTCCCGGTCGCCAAGTTGCAAATCGAGGGTAAAACCATCTTTTACCGCAGAAGGGTAAAACGGTCTTTTCATATTTTTCGGAATACTAAATTCCTCCGAAAAATTAAAATAGAATGGATGTCGTCTTTATGACGACATCCAGCTGGCAGCTGACAGCCGTTAGTCGTCGTTGTGCTGCCCAATTTTACAATCGAATGCATGTCTAAACAAGGGTTAAAAATAAATGTTGTGATGCTTGTGGTGAACCAATTAATAGTCTAAGTCTAGGTTGCTAATCCGGTTTGTGTGGGAATCATTATTAAAAAAACTTGAGTTAGTAGAGGCCGTCATAAAACGGGCGAGTTGGGTGCCTAACACCTTCCCACCTCATACCTTCGCCCCCGAACCTTTTATTCTTGGGTACTCATATGTTCTATATGAGCGGGAGTCTTTCTAAAAACATGATCAGTTCACTTATCGCGCTATAGGGTTGTCCCTTCGGCTTGTCCCTTCGGTTTGTCCCTTCGATAAAACGCCGATAGCAGATTTGTGACCTCTTTTATGGTTTTTATTCAATTCTAGTCTTTACAAAAGCTTTTCTAACTCGATGGTCCCTTGAACTTATCTAAATCCCCAACTTACAAGTTTTCTATAAGGACGTACTCCGTGGAACACCTAGATGGAGGAAAATACCGGGTCCTTACAGTGGCGACTTCACTGGGGATTTATTTAAGAGAGTGAGACTCGGAAGTCAAGTTTGCTTAATTGTTTAATAACATGTTCCATATTTTGCATCATTTGCATGTGCCTCGTCACAATCTTTTGACCCTTATCGACCCTCGAGGAAGTTTGTGTCGTAACTCGTAGACAACCCGTATATCTAAAGGAATATACAGTTGTCCTATTGTGCAAACCGACGCTTCCTCACCCACGACTCATCGACTCTTGTTGGTGAAAAAGAATTACAATTGATGTGTCGACCATCCGCCGAACGGAAATTGTAATTTGTTGTGGTGCCCTCACAGGAGCCAAAAAGCCTCCAAACCTACATTTGTGCATTCGCTTGCTTGTTGTGCATGTGTTGTTGTGATGCCCATCTGATCACATGTTTGCCTGTAACTGCGTCATTGTAATTCTTATCTGAATGCATGAATATCGTGATTATGTGCCAACATGTACTTACGTGCTAGGAGTCCTTTCTTTTATTTTTAGCTACTTCCTAATGCCCAAAGATGGTGCGAGAATTCCATTCAATGAACACTCATCATTTTCCCAATGATATATTCTATCAAAGTCATGAGCAATTTCATAGGATCTTTTAGTAAAAAAAAAGAGAGTCAGTCACTCCAATTTCCCCTCTCCCATTTTTCTATTTCTTTTTTTTTTTTTGATGTAATCCAGATTCGGTCAAAAAAAAATAAAAGCAAAAAAACACAAAAAATGGCGTAAAACAAAAAAAAAAAAAAAACGCGGAAAAAAAAAATTGCGGAAAAAATAATAAAAAAAAGATGACCGAAATTCCATTATTTTATTTTATCCCATTTTCCATTTTCTTTGAGTCTAGAAAAATAAATAAAAAAATAGGATAGTCCGTCTTTTTTTTTTTTTTTTTTTTTTTTTTTTTCGTTCATTGACTTCATTTTCTTTTGACATTAGGGGAAATATTTTGGCATTTAGGCTTAAGGATCTTTTTTTTAGGACAATGTGTTTTCTATGTGTGGGTCGTCCTTTTTCTTAGGTGAGAGTCTCATGGTCTTTTCTCGTTGCTAAGTGCTCCGTGCTTCCTATTCAGGATAGGGGACCAAAGAAGAAAGACTTGACAGAGGTTCACTTTGACTTTCTACAACACATTGATCCAGTTCACCTTAACTGCACCATGATCAGAACAGTTCAAGAGTACCTTGTCGAAATGACAGACCGAGTTGATAGGTTGGAAGCTAACATTACCAACATTAAGTCAAGACAGTTAAGGGATACGCCAATGTTTGTCCTCTCATCTGAAAATCGGAAATCCATAACTCTGGGAAAGCTTAGTCCGATTTTTCAAGAGCTAGAAAAGAAACGCAAGAGTGGCTGAGTCTTCCTCCAATGTTTCGCCAAAAGAGCTTCTCACACCCCTAAACAAGCCCAGGAGGGAGTTGACCCCATTAGGAATAACTCTCAGTACGGCTTTTGAGAGGCTGATAGACAAAGACATGCTGCAACCTGTTGGTCCTACCCCAGAACAACCCATCAAGGGCCGTAACTGGAAGGAAAACGAGTACTGCAAATATCACCAATGCAAAGGGCATGACACAAACAATTGTTGGGCTCTTAAACATGCCATCCAAGACAAAATAAACAATGGCACTCTACCATTGCCTAAAACTGAAGAGGCTGAAAGCACGGATAACCTCCTCGGTGCTGTCAACTATATTACAACTGAACATCTCAAGGATTACTCTCAGCTCATTTACGATGAGGAGATTGCTTTGATCTCGCAAAGATCTTATGAAGAGGAGTCCGATCTGGGAAAAGACAAGATGGAGGATGATAGGAATCAGATACAGGAAAGTCTGGGTCGCAGTCAAGGGAATTCAAGAAATAAAGGAAAAGGTCGACATCCTAGAAGAACGCACCTCCAAGCGCAGGAACACGGTCATTTTGGCTAAGGAAGAAACTTGGTGGCGTCAAGACCTCCTCTACCATAAAATGTCTAAGTATGGATACGTCCATCCAAGGACTCCCACGTCAAGGATCCTCCCGAAAGACGGAAATCCATTTCTAAGCTGCACCTACTGCGCAACTGAAGGACACCACATCAATCAGTGCAGGCGCTTTAAGGGACTAGTCTTGCGCTTCATCGACCAAGGAACAATGTGGCTGCCATATACTTGGACCGTTAGCTGGTGTCGTCATAGTCAGGAATGGTACACCCCTCTCTTTGCACCAATGGAAGCTGTCATGAACGCCTTGGTATGGAGAGGTGACATTCAACCTTGCATCCCTCTGGAGGATGCCAAAGCCTCACAAGAAGAAAATCATCCCTATTGTAAGTATCACCGAGTATTCGGACATCATACAGACGACTGTCTTTGCCTAAAGGACGACATCCAGGAGGTCATTGACAGAGGAGAAGTTCCACCACCTCTGAGGGATGGTGACGTCGACGATGGAGCCTGGAACTAGTTGGCTACTTGCAAGAGATAGAGGAATCGAGTCCGAGTCCCCAAGTTTTTTCGAGTTAGGATTTTAGCTAAATCTGTAGGTTGAGTCCTGAACGGGGAATGTTCCTCTTTTTGCTTCTTTTCTAAGTCTAGTTTCTTTTTGACGGGAATTAGAGACCCTCTTCTCTAAAGTCATGTGTCCTTATCTTTTTGCAAATCAATAAAAATTCCTCGTGCTCATTTCTTCCTTTGTTTAGCTATTGACAAATCCGATGAACTCAAAGTTGCATAAATCATTAACTAATCAATTTAAGCAATGTAAGTAAACTTAGCAAAGCAAGAATGCAAATTATCTCTTTTACAGGAATTTGAGCAGCTGAATTTCCTCAACAATGCCACTCCACATACAAAGAAGAACGAGCCCACTTTCTGCAACAACCTCGACACAAGTCCAACCCTGGCTCCAATTAAAGAAGATCCCTGGTATCAAGATGTATTCAACCACATCACCAAAGGCACCTATATATCCTCTTGGCGGCGCAATACATAGAATACAAGGGGGTTCTATACAAGAAGACCCACAATGGAATAAACCTCAGATGTGTGAACGCCGAAGAAGCCGCAGAAATCATGGACGAGGTACACAACAGGGTATGCGGACCGCACATGAATAGTCGAATGCTCTCTAAAAAGGTACTACGTCTGGGGTACTATTGGACCACCAAGGAAAGAGACTGTTACGACTATGTCAAGAAATGCAAGAAGTGTCAGATATATGCCAACCTACAGCATATCCCACCCTCAATGCTCCATAATTTCACATCCCCTTGGCCATTTTCTACATGGGGAATAGATATCATTGGTAAGATCACCCTGAAGGTCAGGAGGACATGAATACATCCTAGTAGCCATAGACTGTTTTACCAAATGGGTTAAAGCACAGTCCTATGCCATCCTCACATCCAAAAAAGCGTCCAAATTCATAAAGAACAACATCATCTGCCGATACGACGTTCTGGCAAGAAATTATTAGTGACCATGGATCCCATTTCAAAGCCGAAACAGCCACCCTTCTAAAAAGCTACAAAATCCAGCACCACAAATCATCCTCTTACCGTTCCCAGACGAACGACGCAGTACAAGCCGCCAACAAAAACCTCGAAACTATCATTGAAAAGATGATAGAAAACTACAAAGATTGGCCCATAAAACTCCCATTTTCCCTTTGGGGATATAGGACGTCCATAAGATCATCCACAGGAGCGACACCTTATTCCCTAGTCTGTGGAATGGAAGCAGTCCTACCCATAGAAGTCCAATTACCCTCAATGCACATAGCCTTGTAGGGTGAAATTCCCGAAACCCAATGGTTGCAAGCCCGCTACGAGGAACTCATGTTCACAGATGAAAGACGCCCACGGGCTTTAGACCATTCCCACGTACCAGAAACGCATGTGTAATACCCCAAGATTTCATGGTTGAGTACAGCTTAAATGGTTTGATAGTACTACTCATATCACCAAGATGAATCTCCTTTTTAGGGAGCTCAAACCTAAGAAACTCCATGTTTAAGCGTGCTTGGATGGGAATAGTACTAGTATGGGTGACCTTCTGGGAAGTTTTCTCAGGGGCATGCGAGTGAGGGCAAACCATGCTGGAAAGGCTTGTGGTGGTTTGTGGGGTTAGTTGTCAACCATGAAAGCAGTTCCTGGTGGCACAAGCGGCCCAGTGGGGCCGGGGTATTACAAATGGTATCAGAGCAACCCTGCAACCGTGTGCTCCGCCTGTGGACAAGATAGCCCAGGGCAGCCACCTAACAGGGGAGGATTCTAAGGCTAGCAGAGTACCCTGTGCGCAACGAGGACGTTGCGTTCTTTGAGTGGGGGTGAGTGTAATACCCCAAGATTTCATGGTTGAGTACAGCTTAAATGGTTTGATAGTACTACTCATATCACCAAGATGCATCTCCTTTTCAGGGAGCTCAAACCTAAGAAACTCCATAGTTAAGCGTGCTTGGCTGGGAATATACTAGGATGGGTGACCTCCTGGGAAGTTTTCTCAGGGGCATGCGAGTGAGGACAAAGCATGCTGGAAAGGCTTGTGGTGGTTTGTGGGGTTAGTTCTCAGCCATGGAAGCAGTTCCTGGTGGCACCAGCGGCCCAGTGGGGCTGGGGTGTTACAACATGGCAAGAGCATTCAACAAAAAGGTTCGACCTCGAAATCTGAAAGAAGGGGACTTAGTTTTGAAAGAATTACGTGCCCCAGTTACTAACCCCAGAGGCAAATTTCGACCGAACTGGTCCGGTCCTTTCATCATCAAAGACTTCTTATCAGGAGGCGCAGTCCGACTCATGGACATTGATGGCATTGAGGTCAGTCAGCTCACCAACATGGATCAACTAAAAAAGTGCTATGTTTAAATAAATAATAAATAAATAAATCCGAAAATTAAAAAAAAAGAGACGTACACAAATTGAACGAACTACGCTGGCCTGATTCCACACTGGATACGTAGGTAACCTTTTAAGGGGACCGACCAAAATCAATCCAAAATTCCATTCAACTAATTCAAAAAGGATAATCTTTATTCAAACTGAACGAATAAGCTTATATTGAAAAAATCAAAATTCCTAAGGTTACAAAAAAAAAAAAAAAGAAGAAGTGCAACTACGAGGGTTTAAGCTAAACAAAATCCTATTACTTTTTTTTAACTAGACTTTAATCCTTCTTCCCTTTAGAAGGCTTCGTTGAGGAGTTCTTCTTTAAAAGACCTTGGCTTGAGGACGACTTATGATCGCTTCCTTGAGATGGGGGCTTGCTTTTTTTTCATTCCTTCCTTCATTTTCTTGCTTTCTGTTCCTGAGTCATACTTAGGCTTGAGTTGGTCCCACTCCTCATGACGAAGGGCTCGTCTCGTTTCTCCATCGCTGCAGGAAAGCCAATTCAAATAAGTCTCAGAAACATGAGTTGGGGCAATCACCCGAGGTACAGTCCAGCGATCCCTGCCACGCCAATATTTTCCCCTGTCGTGAGCAAATTTGGTGGTCAGATCCAAGGTAGGTTATCTCGTAGTCTCCTGACGAGGGATAACCTGCTTCAACCCATATTGCCGCATGACCCTAAAAGGAAAGAAGAAAGTACTCCTGTACAGACCCACTATGGTGGTGTAAGGGATAAATTTGCAGCAAGCAACCAAAGAGGTCAAGCTCTACCAGGTCACATGCCAACGGATACCAGGTCCTGCATGGAAAAAGGCATGCCATTCAGCAAGGGTCTTCTCATCATATAGCCTTTTTGTAATCAAGAAGCTAGCGGCGGTATAAGTTTTCTTTTTCCAGGCTTGAGGGGTACGAGCTATCATCTTCTTTGGAGATTCTATCAACCTTAGATGCTCGCATAACCAAATTTGAAGCAGCAGGGGGCTGCCAGAAAAGGCTTCATAAGGCGAAATTTTTAACCTGTAAAGCCCTATAATAGTTTCTCCTATCACCAGATGGAAAGGAGAATGTCCTTCAACCATTTCAATCACCACTCGCAACAACGAGGCTCTACCCAGGTTGGAGGACTCCGCATGAGCAAACAATAGGCGATTCAACAGGCAAAGTACAAAAGCCTGTCGGCGGAAACGCCTAAAAATCGCATCCTGTTCAGGAGAAATAGCAAACTTTTCACAGAGTTGAACTAAGTCCACATCGACATCAAGAATCACGCTTTTAGCTTCTGCAGATGTCAAGCCTAGAGATTTCCTGTACTGATTACTAAAACCATCCCTCAAATAAGGCACAGCTGGGGGAAGAACATCAGACATATTAGTAATTGCAGCAAATTTCAGCTACAGGGCATAATTCAGAGTTACCAAAACGGAAGACGTGCAAGTTTGGGTCTCAATAATTCAGAGGAGATCGAAGAAGGGGCCACAAAATTTTGGTTGGTCTTAGAGTCAATAAGGTTGAGATATGGTACGGAGCCAGTTCAAGTTTATCTTCTATGGTCAAATTTTTACACAACGCGTCGAACATGTTTTCAAAGGATTTCACCATGGTAGAAGCTTTGGGAAATTTGAGAGAGCTAAAGTCTCAAAAGAGATACGACATTAGACATCCCGAAAATCCTATTTATAGGCAAAGAATCGGGTCAAAAGAAGTCAGAAATAAAAAAAAGGCTCAAAGCTAGAGCCGCCAGTGGCTCTGGCCAGCGCCGCTAGCGGCTGTGATCAGCGCCGCTAGTGGCCTTCACCTTCACCCCAGCGACGCTAGTGGCCCCGACCTCGGCCCAGTCACTTTTTATCTTTTGTTCCGGCCCACCCACTTGGTCTATTCCGCTCGGTTTAAGCCCAATCTTTTCAAATGCACAACGGAGTTACAAGGCCCGAGACTCTCTTAGTCTTATTCTTTTCCTTTTTTTTTATTATTTTATTCTTTTTTTTAGGGGGTATAATATGTGTGATTTTTGCTTTTTCTTGCAATTTTTACCCTTTTCCTTTATTTTATTCCCTAAATTGTGGCCTACTCTTTACTGCATAACACTTTGCATACTTAGAGATCAGACGGGCATAATCGAGTCATATAGCATTCATATCATATATATGCATAAAACAGGAATTCAAAGTTTCAAGGCCAATGTTTACAAAACAAACCTACATTGTTCAATTGGAGTCATCATCATCATTGCTATCGTCCTCATCCTCAACAGAAGGCCCCTGACCATAGTTCCTAGCCGAATAGTTGAAAGAGCCCTGGGTACTGAACGAGCTGTAAATATGCCTGCTGTTGTTGGGCCTCATATCCCGTCCATCATACGCTGGTGCATGCATAGAGGTACATGTCGGAAACCCCGCCCTAAAGAAGCTATCCGTGGCTTAACTAGCAAAGTCCATAGCCACATCCTGACATGAAAGCCCAGCTTGAGGCACACCCCACCCAGGGGCGTTCGCCCAACCTCCAGCCATAGGGGACACAATAGGCCTACTATCGAAAGAAGGCTGAAAACCCGCTGGAGAAAACATCTCATGCACGGGAATGTGCGGCATAGAAGGTCGAATCGGGCGACTCATCAACAGGAGGCATGGTCACAACTACATGAGGTGAACGAGGAACAGACGGCCGGCTCGCCGAAGAAGCCCTCGTAGCAGAAGAATATCGAGGCCCCACCGAAGACGAAGACTGTGACATCCGCAAAAAATCAAGGCTAAAATGTTAAGTTAAGCACCTCACTTAGCTAAACAAAAGACAAAAGTCTACTTACATCAACGATCCTGGATCGAGAACTCTTCCCTTTACCCATCACCCGACCATTGCCTTTGTTCAACAGGTGGATGAGCTTGAAGACTTGAGAAGTCTGCTCCCGGTTCAGCTACAAGAAGAGACAGAAGATATAGTCAACATTCAAAAGCAAACACAAAACACAAGAAGGAATGGAAACTTACCCCCGTACAACCATCAGGCAAGGGCAAGCCCTCCACGGTCTCTCCATCAGCAGTATGTAGAGGGAACTCCTCTACTATATGTCCCCCACTTTCACCAATGTACCTCACCTCATTGCTCGACAAGGTCACGCTTGGGGGCTGGCCACGAGGAACTCTCGAATGGGACCTCCTGGGACCCTGAGGAACTAAACGATCCACCTACAAAGCACAAAAATCATTATATCACACATATAGCTTAAAAGGAACAAATAAAGAGCTTACCTCAGAAGTAAGGTCTGTCATCAAACGACCCAAGCAATAGGTCAGATATACAACTGTACGGTCCAAACCAGCAATCTCCGACTCAACGAACTCCGTGGACGCCATTCCACGAGTTACGACCCTCAAATCTTCTACGCTCAGGCTACGCAGGTAGAACATGGTCATAGGAGGGTCCTCCGAAACCAAATGACCACTCAAGGCAGGGTAGACCAGCCGAGTCAAACGATCCCCCAAGTACCACACAAAGCCAAATGACCCCTCAAAGACCACCCGCAAGGCGGATATCCTAAAGGACTCGGTGGTAATATGGGGCGGAACCCCGGGAATACCGTCAAAGGCAGTCCATGACACCTGCAGATTATAAGATCAAAGTTCCTTCACATCAAATGGACCAAAAAATAAAACACACATATACAAGCAAGTCGAAGGCAACATACCTCAGACGCATAATGACTCTCAAAGGTAGCCCGAAAATGCTCCAAAGAGGTAAATGGGTGGTTATCTCTACCAACCCACCGTGAACCTAGTGGGAACATCCTCAAAACAGGACGGTGAGGACCAAAAGCGGGAAAGTACTCAAAGAACCACAGCTTCCATACAAGCAAGAACAGTCAGATACAAGCTCTCCTACAAAGCAGGCACATGCAAAGAAAAGGGAAACATATATGCCTACCTCCGATATCCTCCACGGGCCCGAGATAGACACTCTCCGACTCGGTGGCTTAGGCCTGCAAGCCTGGCGACACCACCTCACTAAAGAAGCATACGCGGGAGCACCAAAGTTGTACTCATGGACTTTGGACAAGTCGTCCAAACATGTCAAGAAGCCAACTTGACACACGCTCTTCTTCTGGGCAAAAATGGTCGCCCCCAACAGGTAAGCCAAGAAAATACGAGCCCTGTGCTCCTCAGTAAGTCCCTGCTCCGCCAAGGCTGCCCATAACCTCGGCAAGGAAACTCGGTCCTCTCTAAAATGGGCAGACACATGCCCATATAGCTCAAGTAGCCTATCACTCTGCCGATAATAACTCGCATCGTACTGGATGCGACGCCCTCTAAAGGACAAGCCCGTCAGTACAGCAAACTGATAGAGGGTAGGAAACATCTCCCCCACAGGTGTATGAAAAGTATTCGTGGTATCCCAGAACCTCTCCAGTAACCCCCCGAGTGATTATCCTAGTGTCCCCAGAGTGACAAGCCGGGATAACCGACAAAAAGTGCTCAAGACCCGAACCCTGAGCTATCTCCCTAGCTCTCACAGAAAATGTGTCTGACATCATAGCCCAATGAGAAGTGGACGCATGAGCCTGCAGTAGAGCACCAATACCCTAGCCAGCAAACAAAGTTTTCTCAACACCCCATATGCTACAAATACAGCCGAAACAATTCTACACAAATTATATACAACTGACCACTAATCCAGTACAAATCCCAATTTGTTCGTGTGCCGAAGCACTAATAGTTCAAATTGTCAGTTCAAAAAAATATATATATATTGAACGGAACCAAAAAAGAAGAAGAGAGAGTCAGAAGCATACCAACTGAAGGTTGGACAGATGACTCTGCCTGTCCAGTAGCAAAATACTACGGTCCCAAACCCCAGTCGGGCGCCAGTCCATACGCATAAACGAATCCCGGTACAAATTTGCCCCATCTGCATGTCGAGCAAGGGGCGTACTAGAAGAAGGAAGCCCAGTACGAAAGAGGTCCTGGTTCTCCTCCTCCTCACCCATGGGACGTTTCCCTTTATCCTTGGGAGCCATAGAAGAAGGATGAAGTTTTCTCTCTCTATAAGTGAAAACTTCAAGTTTCAGATTCGGAAGAAAAAAGTACCCATTCAACAATGCAACCCAAAATTCATCAACTAGGCGGAAAAATAAGCAAGTTCAAGACAAAAATCAAAGAATTTGGTCAAGCATTGACTTACCTTGAAGAAGTTGAAGCACTCAACAATGGAAGCTACTCTCGACAATGGCTCTCGATGAAGAAGAAGAACAATGCAGCAAAATGCGAAAAAATTCGCGACAAAACGTTTTAGCTTGCTCAAGTCGGGCGCCGATAGCGTCTGTCACCAAGAGCCCAGAGCCGCTAGCGGCACTGGCCTGGGCCGCTAGAGGCCCTGCCCGGCCTGCACATGCGGGCCCCTCCTGCTGTCCCACGACTTTATTCCGGCCCAGAAACCATTATTTCAGTTCGTTTGCGGCAAAGATCAGTACCAAGCGCGCGGGAGCAAGTCCATTTGGCCCACCAAGTCAAAATTCAACAGTTGGCCCATCTTGCTGTACCAATTATTTTTATTTTTGTTTGAGAAGTAATAAGATGATAGCATTACTTGAAAAACAATTTACAAACAGACAAAGGGCATACCCTCTAGATTACAACCTTAACCATTTTACGAAGCTTTGTACCAACAGCTTCTCACGTCAGCCTTATCTGCTACAATTACACTATCAGGTTTATAGTTTTTCAAGCCAAGCTCTATCCTGACTAACAGTTTTTTGGTTTAAAAAACCAACAGCTCTTCCTTTTACATCAAATTTAATTTTACCAAAAACAGAGGGGATAGTTGGAACTGTCAGCTCCCAATATGCAGTATTCCTCGCTCTCCATATATGGTAAACACACGCAGCAAGTCCAGCAAAAAGAACTTGTCTCCTGAATTTTGAACCCTTAAATCTTCGTGTAATCCATCCCAAGCATTCTGCAGATCAGATAATCTACATGGAAGACCACCACATTGTTTAAACAAATCAAAACATTTAGAACTAAACACACAATCGAAGAATAGGTGTTCACGGGTTTCAGTAGCAGTGCCACATAAAGTACAAAGATCATCAAGGCATATCTTAAAAGAGTAGAGCCTGTCTTTTGTCTGCAACCTTCGAAGCATAGAAAGCCAGCAAACAAATGCATGTTTAGGAACAGATAATTTGTTCCAAACCCAGTGATGCCAGTTAACCTTTTCATGGACTCCTTTACACCATTTATAGCCACTAGAAACAGTATAACAACCTTTTGGGTGATGTAACCATTTGCTATTAACATAGCCAGCACTGAACTTTTCTTTTATACTGCATATTTTCCTCCATGACCAGCTGGAGTCATTTGGAGGGTGGTACTACCACCAGTCAGCCTGTCGAAGTTACAAGTGATGTACCCATTTAACCCATAGGGTGTCCGCTTTACTAGCAACTGACCAGACATATTTCCCCATAGAGGCGTTGTTCCATGTGAAGCAGTCTCTTATGCCTAACCCTCCAGCACTTTTTGTTCGACAGATAAAGTCCCTTGCCACAGGAGGACTTCTGCTACTAACTGCCTTCCCACCCCACAGAAAATTCCTACAGACTTCAGTAATTTTCTTGAGAATAGTCTTCGGGAGAATAAACACAGAGGCCCAATAAGTGTGTAAGCTAAGACGAACTGAATTAACAAGTTGCCCTCTACCTGCATGGGAGAGATGTTTAGATCCCCATTGCTTGATCCTCATAGCAGTTTTATCCACCAATTGTTCACAATCTGCTACTGACAGCTTCTTAGAGGAGATCGAAACTCCCAAATATCTAAAGGGAATTTTGCCAATAGAAAAACCAGTAGCTAAGGTAATATTATTTACCACTGCAGATTCAATGTTATAGCAGTACATGGAAGACTTTGCATTATTAGCCTTCAATCTAGAAGCCTCTGAAAATGTAGCAAACCCTCTGAGAAGGAGCATCAAAGAAGGGTAATCACCTTTGCAGAACAATAATAAGTCATCGGCAAAGCATAAATGAGACAATTTGAGATCATTGCACTTAGGATGAAACGAAAATCCCTCCATAGAACACACCTTACCAAGAATTCTCGACAGATATTCCATGCATAGAATAAATAACAGTGGTGACAAAGGATCCCCCTGCTGCAAACCCCTTCTCCCCGGGAAAAAACCATGAGAGGACCCATTAATCAATAAGGAGTAGTAACACAAGGGAGCAACCAGTTTAAGAATTTACTAGGAAACTGCAAAGCCGAGAGCATCTCCTTCAAAAAATTCCACTCAACATTATCATATGCTTTTCTGAGATCAATTTTTATAATGCATCGAGGGGAGATGTTCTTCCTAGAATAACCCCTGACAATATCTTGACATAAGAATGTTCTGGAAAATTGTCCTCCCTTCCACAAAAGCACCTTGAGCATCATTAATAAGGGTAGGCAGCACATATTTCAGCCTATTACATAGCATTTCGGAAATGCATTTGTAGATAGTGGAACAACAAGCTATAGGCCTATAGTCGGTGACAGAAGTGGGATGGGAATTTTTTGGGACAAGAGTGATTGCAGTAGTGTTTATTTGTTTAAGAAGCTTACCATGCTTGAAATAATCCAACACTGCTTCAGTAAAATCAGCACCCACAATATCCCAGTAGTCCCTTAAGAATTGACTACCAAAGCCATCTGGGCCTGGAGCTTTATTCCCCTCAATAGAAAAAAGAGCATTCTTTACTTCAGCTGCTGTAAAATCCTTGCAAAGAATTTCAGATTGTACAGAAGTAACCAGAGGGCCTAATTTAACAATACTAGCATTTACTGGAATTCTAGTGGAAGAAGAGCCCAATAAACCCTTGTAGTATTTAATAAAGGCTTCAGTCACATCATCAGGGTTGGTCTTCAAAAGACCTGCTTCATCAGTAATAGAATAGATAGTATTTTGATGTCTCCGTATTCTCAAGCTTGTATGGAAAAAACTAGAGTTTAAATCACCTTCCTTAAGCCAGTGGAGCTTACTTTTCTGTTTTAAGTAGCTATTTCTAGCTTTCTGCAACATTCTAACTTTTCCTGCTATAATGACTTCTTCACTAGCAAGCTCTTGGTTTTGAGGAGTCTTTTTTAGGGATTCCTGACAGGATAACAAGGAGGCTTGGGCAACAGCAACCTCTTTTTCAATGTCTGAATAACCTCCCTTGTCAATCAATTTCAAAGCACCTTTGAGTAGTTTGAGTTTTCTCACCAGCTTGAACATCGGAACACCTGAGATACTAGCATTCCAACACTGCAGTACACTATTTCTGAAACCTGGAAGTAGGTTCCACATATTATAATATCTGAAAGGCTTCATCCCTTTAGCAATATGTTCATCAAATCTGACCACAGCAGGACAATGATCGTAGGTGCCTTCATGTAGAAAAAGAGCTTCTGAATGAGGAGCAGCAATCAACCAATCATCATTTGCAAGAACACGATCTATTTTACTAAACACTCTAGAGGAGCCAGGCTGCTTGTTAGTCCAAGTAAAGAAGGATCCCGAGTATCTAATATCACCAAGCCCACAATGAGCTAAACAATTCTTGAAGTTACTTACTTCAGCTGCAGAGATTGAGCTACCCATTCTTTCATAAAAATTCAAAACATTGTTAAAATCCCCGCACACAAGCCAAGGTAGCTTCATGTGGTCTATAATGTTTTGGAGGCATTGCCAGAGAGGAATTCTGTCCTCATCCTTGTTGAAAGCATAAACAAAAGTGCAAGCAAATTGAAACTTTGTTCCTCTATGGCTAATAACACAATGAATATGTTGGGCGCTCATAGAGAGAATATCAATATCAAACAAATTAGGTTTCCACAGTAACCAAATTCTAGAATTGGAATGATACGAAACGTTAGTAGTAAAACTCCAATCAGTACATAAACTAAGAGCAACAACGCCCTGATTTATTACCTTTGCCCAAGTTTTCAAGAGGCCAGCTACCCCCACATGTTGAGTATGCAGGAACCAATTTATCTCAGCTTGCTTAGAGGGGTCATTCAGACCTCTTATATTCCAGGAACAGATATTATCCATTCTGAGATGATGGGGGACCCATCTCAGCTTGATTACTGGATTCACCACACGAAATTTCACGCACAAGTATGGGTTCCTTGTGAATAGTATTATCATTTGCATCAACAAGGGTATGTGGTGAGGGCGCCTGAATAGCAGCATCAGCTTCATTCTCATCTGGTTCTAAAACAGTATAAGTATTCCCTACAACTGTTTTGCTTTTATCCAACACTTGATAAACTTGCTTAGCTACTTTCTTTGGCCTTTGGAAACCCTCTTTGTCAACCCCCTGTTGTTGATTCTGTATGATTTGCCTACGCACAAGCTGTGGAGGAGCTTCTCTTTGAACTACTGGCTGCTTCTTTCTGCAAATTTTCAACACTATGGCCATACCCATTGCAATGAGAGCAAAGAACAGGTTTCCACTCATATATCACTTTCTGCTTAATAACTTGTCCCCAATCATTCTCATACTCGACATATTCAGGATAAGCTTGTCCAATTTGGACCTCAACCAGTAATCTAGCAAAAGTTAATTTATCCCTATTAGCTGTAGCTTCATCCAACCTAAAAGGTTTACCAATCAAATTTGCAAGACGAAATAAGTGTGCCCAATATTTCACATTTAGTTCGGGAAATTTAATCCAGATAGGTACAGCTTTGATAGTCTCAGCTCTAAGATGAAGATCAAAGGCCCAAGGCTTCATAATAACTGGTTTACTATCAAATAACTGAAGCCCTTTTGCCAAGACCTTATTTCTATTTTCGTAGGATTTAAATCTCACCATGAAAACCCCCTTAGGAAGCAACGAGATCTTTTCAATACCAAATTCACCCCAGATTCTTCTAAAAAAACCATTCATAACAGCAATTGGAGGGTTTGCCCCCAAAACAAAACAAACAATTGCATTTTTCCAATAGACACATTCCTCACGAATATCATCCATAGTGAATTTAACCCTAGTAGTAGGTTGAAAATTACCTGTAGGAGACATCCAAGGTGGAGTAGGGTTGCCACCCAAATTAGCTTGCGGCTCCTCCATCCGTGCAGTACAAGATTGCTGAATACCCGACGAAGGCGTTCCATTCAACCATTGAACAATTGGTTGAGAGCTGGGAGTGGCTCTCACTGACCCAATTGGCGATAAACCCGCAGCATCAGCAGAAAGTTGTGAACTATCATCCAAATCCAAAGGAGCAATCCCTTGTACTTGTGCTACAGGCCGAAATTGATGGGCATCTTTCGACTGGGAAATACCAGGCACCCTAGAAGAGCTTGCCCCAATTTGGGAATTTTGAGCAATATTTGGAGTTTCTGTGGCAGTAGTCGCCAATTTATTGCCTGACTTGTTACCAGATTTCTTTGTGTTACTATTGGATTGCATTTTGCCACCTTTCTTCTTCTTCGGAGGTCTCCCGCGCCCTACCATGGGTTCCAAAGAGCTATCGCCCTTGGAGCTTGAGAGCCACTAGAGAGAGAAAGTACTATTTTTAACCATTGAGTAAAACTAACCCAATTACCAATTATTATTAGGTAAAACTAACCCAATTACTTTGCAGGTCCCAAGTACACAAGCCTCGATACATCCCGATGATATTTATCAACCGGAGTGTGAAATTATCTTAAGCCCAGTGAATCTGCTGGCCTCATCCAAGTTTCATAGGACGGTCAATTTCCAAAACTACAAGTCAGTCAACGACCGCTTAAGCTATTACGGTTAAATTGTCCTTTTCTACAAAGTCCCAAAGTCGGGTCAGTCAATGACCGCTTAAGCTATTGCGGTAAAACTGTCCTTTTCTACGAAGTCCCAAAGTCGGGTCTGTGATACCCCAATATTTTCTATAATTATAATATCGATTTATAATTCATTTATAAATAGTTTCGGAGATTTAAATCATATATTTATTTAACGATTCGATTTACTCAAATTAAGCCATAATAATATTAATTATTATTATGGGAATTTCGGGATTTATAATTATCAAATTGAGGGATTTATTAAAATGGTTTGGTATATGAAGAAGGCTTATTCATATTGTTTTAATTCGTTTTAATTAGCATTTAATTAGTTTTAATTAGCAATTAAATCAGACAATAATCCTAATTCTAGTAGGGTTTGACTTTCTTTGACCAAACACCTATATAAGCTAAGAGATGGGCCAGTTGATCAAGTGCAAAAACTGAGCAAAAAAACCCCAGTTCTCTATCTCTCCTCCCTCACGGTTTCTCTCTCTCTCCACCGCACACCTTCTCTCTCTCTCTCTCTCTCTCTCTCCCTGCTGTCGCCGGCCACCTGGCAAGCCACCGGCCTCCTCTTCCCGCCGGTAATCCCCCTCCGTCTCTCTCTCTTTCTCTCTCTCTTTCTTTCTCTCTCTTTCATGCTCTGTTTTTCCCCCTCCCCTGTTTTTGTCGAGTCGCGGCTGTCGCGCCGCCGCCGCGCCACCAGGCCGCGCCTGGGTGGTCGCCGGCGAGTGGCCGACGCGGCTGGGCCCTGCCCGTCGCTCTCTCTCTCTCGCAATTCCTCTCTCCCTCTCGCGATCTCTCGCACTCTCTCTCTCTCCTCCGTCGTCGGTGCTCCGGCGAGCCACCGCCGACCATGGTGGTCGGTGGGTGGTGGTCTTGGTGATGGGCTAGGTCGTGGATCCCCATGCTTGGTGTATAACGGCCTAGATTCGAAAAACCGATTAGGGTTTTGTTTAATAATTTCGTTTTAATTAATTTTGTTTAATAGCCAAGTTATCTACTGCTTAGTGAGCGTTTGTTAGGTAAGCAATTGTGCCTACCTCTTTCCAAAGCCCCATCAAAACTATTTTGATGTGTTATGTGCTAATTGATTATTATTGTGAATTTAATATGCGAAGCATGATTAAATTATATCATCGTTAATTATGAGAATTTGAAATATATTCTTCGCTGTAAATATGATTTATATTGAGTATGATAAGTTTATAAAGTTTCGCTAATTAATTAGTTCATATGCTAATTAATGTTTAATTATTGCGATGTTGAATTTCTAATATTATTATGATATAATAATATGTGCTATTTGGAATGGGATATTATTGAGCGCTAATGAGCACCTACTATTATATTTGTTGGTTGTTAATTGTGAAAGTGTAATTTTTGGATATCATGATTTACTGCCGACATATATGAAGCATGATTATTGTTAATATGCATTTATGTCGTAATCGTCGTTATTATTATTCATTATCATGAGCATGAAATGAAGTAGTATGTCGTAGTCTCGTTGTACCACTAGGTCAATCAATGCAAGTATGTGAATTGAATTAAATGAGGATAAGACTCCTAATGGATCCCTAGGAGTAGCCGAGCTATCGAGACTTATCTAATTGATATAGTCTAGGGATGCGTGATTCCCAAGTTACTTTTATGGACACCTCGTAGTGTGTTCAGGACGGATCATTCTGCATTGTTTATTTCTCTACATATCGATAATTATGTTAGAGGTAGTGTGAGGATACACTAGCGTAAGTCCATGGCATGTCTATATCTATCTATGAACAGTATGGGTAATCGCTATTCTATTCGCTCTCTTATCTCTCTAATCAAGATGGTTTATCTATTTATGTTCGAATGATCACTAAAGCAAGAATTACATGTAATTGAATATCGAGTATGCATGTGCTTGTTTGTATGACTACTTGTGCATGCAAATGAATTTCAATGATTCTTCTAAAACCCACGTAAGGTTTGCGAAAGTGTTTTTACTGGGTATGGACGACGTTTATTCAGTTTATCTGATTTTTGTTTTCTTTTTTTTCTTCTCTTTTTCTTCTCTACCTTGTTTCCCTCACGGAAACCAAAGTGCAGGTGTAGCTGAGTGAGGAAGGTTTGCTAGAAGGTTGAATGTGGGTCGTTTCTTTAGAACTATTGGTTATTGGTTACCTTGGATTATTTGGGATTTTGGTTTGTGTCCTTGAAGGCAAAGTTGTAATAAAACTATAATGGACTTAAGACCGCTGGACAGACAACTCTGATATTTATGTTTAATTTTTCTAGATGCTTCCTTTGATACCTAGTTTCCCTTTCTGCTTAGCATTTACTCCTCAGCGATAAATGTTGCAGTAGCACTCCCCTGGGTCCGTGACGGTTCGGCGGTGTCGAGTCGTGGACAGCGACGTCGATAGTTCCCTGGAAATCGTTGCGAATTCGGGGGTGTTACAAATGGTATCAGAGCCCTAGGTTTCAAAAGGTTGCATAGGTGTAATAAATGAATTAATAAAGATTAGTTTCATTTTGGGGAAAATAAAATGTAATTAAAGCCGTTGAGCATAGTAGTCCAACAAGCTAGGAGTTACTTGAAATCACCTTAATTGTGATTTAAATGTTCTTATTGTTTGATTTCCCTTTTGTAGATGGAAATTACTTGATTTACCGCGATGAAATCGACTAGAGGTAGAAAACCGCGAGCGATGATCGCTTCACGCGAGAACGAGGTGGAATACATAGACATTTTTGATAGTGAGCCAACGCATGACGAGGTCGTACCCGAGCCCGAGGCGCATGGCAATGGCGCGCACGAGCTCGAGGTGGACCAACCCGCGCCTGATGCTCATGACGATGACGTTCCAATAGAGCCTAATCACGACTTGGATGCTAACGAGGATCTTGATCCTGAAGAGGAACCTACCGAGTCCGAACCTGAGGCTGACGATGCTCCTGTTGACGAGCCAAGCGTTGAGCCTAACTCTATAGATCTAGAGATGCGATTCGAGTATGGAGCTAGTGTCCCTGATTCACCTAGCATGCCAGACTTAGAGGATATTGGTGATGCAAGCGGCAATAACTCTGTCCCTCCTTCGCCTACTGCTGATGTGTCTCCTCCCATGGAGCCTTTCTTTGCCACTGATGCCGAGCTAGATGACATCCGTGCCTACATTGATCGCGCATTCACTACGATCGAGCGTTACGAATATGAGAACCGTATGAGGATACACCAAGGTTTCTGGGTAGAACTCTTACTAGCTGGCTTACCCAACCTACATCCTTTGAGAGGTCTCAAGGAGAAGTATGATGATGTGGTACTGAGGAGTGGCTACATCAACGATGGAAAGTATGGCAAAGGCAATCGTTGGGCGCTGACTTTTCAAGGTGTTGGCAATGAGTTATGTTTGTCTGAGTTCGAGTGGAAGGTAAATCACGTTCTAGTGCCTGCTCCAAAGGACATCTGTGAAAGCTGTTGTTCTAAGAAGCGCAAACTCGTGGATAACTTTAGAAGGCGCTTCATGCCTCAAAAGTTTAGAGGTGACGAGCATCCTTACACTCCATGTAGGGAAGTGAAGCCAAGGAGGGATGACGATGATGATACGCCTCCCGGATCGAAGCAAAACCCAGTTGCTGTTTAGTTATTTTATTGGCTAGAGTTAGTCGTTTTGATTAGAAACATTATTCCACTTTTGTGATGGCCCTGCGTGGTCAAGTTTGATGATGGTGTGTGGTTGCCTAAGCAACAAATATTTTTGACTCTTAATTATTTTGCAATTTATCTTATTGCAAAACTATTTCATTTGATTATATGAAAGTCGTTATATCATTGTGTGTAACATATTCGCATGATTGACCAAAAGCATGAATGCTATCTCTTATCGTCATGACATGATGGGAAATCCATGTCGAAATTATGGCAAAATTTTTGTTGAGCATTATCAACTCTCTTGTGAGCCAAGTGCTAAAGCATATCAATATGATTAAGTGTGATTATCTATTGCCCTACTAAAATAGTATGGAGCCTCTTTATGTGCATTATGAACATCTTTGTCTATTCATGTAAAACCTACATGTCTAAAGTGTTTTATATGCCTATCGAACTATTACGCATGAGAAATGAGAACAATAAAGCAAGTATGTTGCTTAGATCTATGCTGTTAGGTCGATCATCGAAACTTATATGCTATATGCTAAATGTCCAGAGAAAGGTTTCAATTACAACCTACTTCACTCAATTAGACCTTAATGGGTTGAGATGTGCAAATTGTGTGAATGGTGTTCATACCATTACTTTTATATTCTGAGATTCGAGAAAATGTCAACCAACGCCGATAAAATCTCTAGACTCGAGGATGGTCTGACCGATGTGGTCGAGATCATGGCACGACAAATGGCACGCCAAGAAGAGATGGAAACCGCACAAGCCTCTGCAGCGCGTAGTTTCCGAGATTTTGACGCTCTTAAACCTCCTACGTTCGAAGGTGGTGACGATCCAACAAAGATGGAAACTTGGATCATCGAGTTCGAGAAGTTGTTTCTGGCTACAAATCGGCCTAACAACATGAAAGTTAGCTCTGCGACGTACTATCTGAAGGGCGAAGCTAACAAGTGGTGGAACGATGTGCGAACTGATTTACTTGCAACGCCGAACTTTAGATGGGATCGTTTTAAGGTAGCCATTCGTGCTAGATTTTATCCTAGTTCTCTACGACGCCTGAAGCAGGGGGGAGTTTGAAGGGTTAAGCCAAGACAAGCTGTCTGTGGCCGAGTATGCTGCCAAGTTCAACGAGCTTGCTATTTTTGCTCCCAATCTGCTGACAACTGAAGCTGAGCGAATCGAAAGGTTCGAGGACATACTGAAATGGGATATTCAACGTTTTGTCGCTGGACAATATATCACTTTTCAGGAATCCTATGACAAGGTCCTGAATCAGGAGAGGATTGTTGGACGTCGTGACGCGCATTTGGGAAAGAACAAGCGCGATGAAGGCAATCCATCGCAATCGAATAACGGCGACAAGAGGCCAAGACCGAATGGCAACAACAGCTACCAAGGTGGTCAGAACCATGATGCAAATAGGAATCGTGACTCGAATAGTCATCGAGCTATGATAATGGCCAGAAGGAATACGCCTTGTACTCGCTGTAACAAGACGCATGCCGGTAAGAACTGTCGAGGTGACGTGTTGCAATGTTATGAGTGCAACAAACCAGGTCACAAAGCTTCTGAATGTTGGAGCCGAGGTAGGAATGGTAATGGGCAGAACCGCGATAACAACTACAATCGTGGTGGGAATAACAATGGCTATCGTGGTAATGGTGGTAACTACCGTGTAAATGGGGGTTACAACAACAACAACAACAACAACCGCAACAATGCTGCTCCCGCTGTGAACAACCAAGTTCAAGCTCCTGATACTGCTAATCCCGCGCCGAACAACAACAACAACAACAACAACAACAACAATAGAGGGGTTAATGGTAGAATCTTTGTGATGAATCGCAATGAAGCAGAAGCAAACCCGAACGTGATCGCTGGTACTTTTCTTGTTCATTCTTTTACAGCTTTTGTTTTGTTTGATAGTGGTGCGACGCATTCTGTGCTTTCTAAGTGCTTTGCATCTAAGATAGGATTAGAACCTAGTTCTGTGTATAATGCAAATATGAGGATGCCAGATGGATCGATCGCTAAGTGTAAAGCGTTGTATGTAAAGTGTCCGATTAGGATAGCTGGTTCCGATTTACCCGCGGATTTGATTCAGATGGATTGGAAGGACTTTGATGTGATATTGGGAATGGATTGGTTAGCCAAGTATAGGGCTATGTTAGAGTGCTATGAACAACACGTTTCTTTGCGAGGACCTAAAGGTAAGAGGATCACTTATCGAGGAGTTGTGGTCAAGCCTAAGCTGAACGTGATGGCTACTATGAAGGTTAAAGAGTGCGTGACTAAAGGTGAAGAGATTTAACTTTGTCATGTGGTGGATACGAGTCGCGAGACTGAAGCTCCGCAGCCTATTCCTATAGCTTCCGAGTATGCTAACATTTTTCCCGAAGAGATTCCCGGAATGCCTCCGCAACGCATTATCGACTTTACGATCGAGCTTGCTCCAGGTTCTGCACCAATTTCAAAAGAACTGTATCGTATGGCACCTGCTGAGATGAAGGAACTGAAAATACAACTTGAGGATTGGTTGAAAAAGGGATACATACGTCCGAGTGTATCGCCTTGGGGTGCTCCTGTTTTGTTTGTCCGGAAGAAGGATGGTAGTATGAGACTGTGCATCGACTACCGCGAGTTAAACAAGATTACTATCAAGAATAGATACCCACTTCCCCGAATTGACGATCTGTTTGACCAACTATGTGGTGCATCAATTTTCTCAAAGATAGGCCTGCGATCAGGATACCATCAGTTGAGGATCTCTGAGCCTGATACTGCAAAGACAACGTTTAGGACGAGGTATGGGCACTACGAGTTTACTGTGATGCCTTTTGGGTTGACAAATGCACCTGCAAAGTTTATGGACTTGATGAACCATACGTTCCAGCCTTACCTAGACCAGTTTGTTGTAGTCTTTATCGATGATATTTTGGTTTACTCGAAGAACGCCGAGGAGCATGAGCAACATCTACGTACTGTTTTGGAGATTCTGCGAAGACATCAACTTTACGCCAAGTTGTCTAAGTGTGAATTTTGGTTAGACACGGTATCTTTCTTAGGACACGTGGTGTCTAAGGATGGAGTGGTCGTAGATCCAGAGAAGATTTGAGCTGTTACAGATTGGCCAACACCAATGACCGTGACCAAAGTTTTCTTGGACTTGCTGGATATTATAGACGATTTGTGGAAGGTTTCTCAAAGATTGCGCAGCCAATCACGAATTTGATGAAGAAAACGACAAAGTTTGTATTGTCCGACAAGTGTGAGACTGCTTTCCAAGAGTTGAAGAAACGTCTTACAAGTGCACCTATTTTGACATTGCCGCAGGAATGGAAGGATATGAGGTCTACAGTGACGCGCCTAAGAATGGATTAGGGTGTGTTTTGATGCAACATGGAAAGGTCATGGCTTACGCCTCACGACAACTGAAGAAGCATGAAGACAACTATCCTAGGCACGATCTAGAACTTGCTGCTGTCGTATTTGCATTGAAGATTTGGCGACATTACCTGTATGGTTCCGCAGTCAAGATGTTTACTGATCACAAGAGTCTCAAGTATATCTTTACGCAGAAAGAGTTGAACATGCGCCAAAGGAGATGGCTAGAACTTCTGATGGAGTACGACATTGATATCCAATACCATGAGGGTAAAGCAAACGTAGTCGCTGATGCTTTGAGTAAGAAGACTCGACATTCGTTAAATACTGCTTTAGTGCTTCCTAAGGAGATCATACGTGACTTGCAAAGTCTCGAGGTGGAGATTGTGTTTCAAGGTGACGTTCAATGTACCTTAGCACATATGACTATTCGACCAACACTGCTTGAAGAGATCAAAGATAAACAAAGTGGTGATGAGGATCTTCAGCGGATTCTAAACCACAAAGACGAGGGTAGGTCCGAGGACTTCACTTTGGGCCAAGATGGAATTATGAGATTTCGAGAATGTGTTTGCGTACCCAATGACCCAGATATCAAAAGTCAGATTCTGGGTGAAGCTCATAATACACTGTATTCTGTACATCCTGGTGGAGATAAGCTTTACAAAGATCTTTGCCAAGTCTTCTGGTGGAAAGGCATGAAACAAGATGTCGCTGAGTTCGTAGCGAAGTGTTTGACATGTCAGAAAGTCAAGATTGAGCACAAGAGACCGGGTGGAATGGTACAATCACTGGAAGTTCCGACTTGGAAATGAAATTCGATTTCTATGGATTTTGTCATGGGTTTACCTTTGACACAAAAGAAGAACAACGCCATTTGGGTGGTTGTAGATCGTTTGACAAAGGTCAAACGATTCATTCCTATGCACGACACGTGGGAAATGGAGAAACTGGCTGACGCGTACGTCAAAGAGGTCATGAGACTTGATGGTGTACCTGAAGATATTGTTTCTGATACAGACTCGAGATTTCTCTCTAACTTTTGGCAGGAATTACAAGAAGCTTTCGGAAGCAAATTGAAGTTTAGTATCGCTTTTCATCTTGCAACAGATGGCCAGACGGAAAGGACAATCCAGACTCTAGAGGATATGCTTCGATCGTGTGCCCTCGAATACCAAGGTTCATGGGATAAACACATTCCATTGATCGAATTTTCTTACAATAATAGCTATTACTCAAGCATTGATCGAGTGCCATATGAAGCTTTGTATGGTAGGAAGTGTAGATCGCCTGTATGTTGGAACGACATTAGCGAGACTGCAGTTTTGGGTCCTGATATGATCCAGTAGACTGTCGACATTGTGAAGGTGATTCAGACAAAGATGCGAAGTGCACAAGATCGCCAGAAATCATATGCAGATAGAGGTCGTAGACCTGAAGAATTTGAGGTGGGAAGCAATGTACTTTTGCGAGTATCTCCTACCAAGGGTGTTATACATTTTGGTCGTAAGGGAAAGTTAAGTCCTCGTTACATTAGATTACGAGATCCTAGAGAGGATTGGTGAAGTTGCTCATCGTCTAGCTTTACCTATGGAACTTGAGAAAGTCCACAATGTCTTTCACGTCTCCCAACTGATGCGATACGTACACGATCCAACTCATGTCGTTCAACCTAAAACGATCGAACTTGACGAGAGTTTGACGTATGAAGAACGTCCGATCGAGATCACCGACCGCAAAGAGCGCTCGACTCGTACGAAGACCGTTCCGATTGTGAAAGCTGATCGAGATGGGCCAGTTGATCAGTTGCAAAAACTGAGCAAAAAAACCCCAATTCTCTCTCTCTCCTCCCTCACGGTTTCTCTCTCTCTCCACCACACACCTTCTCTCTCTCTCTCCCCCTGCTGTCGCTGGCCACCACGCAAGCCACCGGCCTCCTCTTCCCGCCGGTAATCCTCCTCCCTCTCTCTCTCTCTCTTTCTCTCTCTTTCTTTCTCTCTCTTTCATGCTCTGTTTTTCCCCCTCCCCTATTTTTGTCGAGTCGCGGCTGTCGCGCCGCTGCCGCTCCACCAGGCTGGGCCTGGGTGGTCGCCGGCGAGTGGCCGACGCGACTGGGCCCTGCCCGTCGCTCCTCCCCCTCTTAGTCGCTCTCTCTCTCTCGCAATTCCTCTCTCCCTCTCGCGATCTCCCGCGCTCTCTCTCTCTCTCTCTCCTCCGTCGCCGGTGCTCCGGCGAGCCACCGCCTACCATGGTGGTCAGTGGGTGGTAGTCTTGGTGATGGGCTAGATCGTGGATCCCCATGCTTGGTGTATCACGGCCTAGACTCAAAAAACCGATTAGGGTTTTGTTTAATAATTTCGTTTTAATTAATTTTGTATTTTCAGTATTTTTCAATAACTGTATTTATTTTTCTGTAATCTTTCGGAGTCCTAATTCGGATTTTCAAAAGGCTAGATTGGTTGGAATAAATCAAGAAATATAATAAAAATATTAGTTTACAGTTTCAGTACTGTTTGGATTTTCGTATTTATTAATTATGTCTCGGTAATTGTTTTTAATTAGGACCAAACGGACAAGCGTGATCGGGTTGTGATTAGCCAAGTTATCTACTGCTTAGTGAGCGTTTGTTAGGTAAGCGATTGTGCCTACCTCTTTCCAAAGACCCATCAAAACTATTTTGATGTGTTATGTGCTAATTGATTATTATTGTGAATTTAATATGCGAAGCATGATAAAATTATATCGTCGTTAACTATGAGAATTTGAAATATATTCCTCGCTGTAAATATGATTTATATTGAGTATGATAAGTTTATAAAGTATCGTTAATTAATTAGTTCATATGCTAATTAATGTTTAATTATGACGATGTTGAATTTCTAATATTATTATGATATAATAATATGTGCTATTTGGAATGGGATATTATTGAGTGCTAATGTGCACCTACTATTATATTTGTTGGTTGTTAATTGTGAAAGTGTAATTTTTGGATATCATGATTTACTGCCGAAGTGCCTGCCGAAATTTCGTTAGACATATATGAAGCATGATTATTGTTAATATGCATTGATGTGCTCAGAATAAAGCATTTATACTATTCACTCTCACAAAGTGTTACTTCCCATTTACAGCCGTTATTTTTAATCGCGCTGTCTCGTTGGCTTTTTCATTTCTCGTACAGGGACGGAATCTCGACACCCGCCGAGCGGTGCTTAGTCACTGTTTGTCGAAGCACTCTACATTGATCATTCTCAAAGTATTACTAACCTTTTAGTTCACTCTGAATACAGGTCCCCAGCAGACGTTTAGACCATCTACGAGCGGTGTTCTATCCTGCTAACCATAACCTTTATTTTCTCTTGTGTTCACAGAGATGAAATCATAGCACGCTACGAGCATGTCCCAACTCAAGTTTATCTTCATATGCATACATACTGTACACTCTCACACACCATGTGCACATCAGCATCCTGCATGTCGCCTTCGGAATACTTTGATCTTCACTTTTACTCAAGCTCAATCAAAGTGGGGGCTTCTGCAGACGCCACAAAAGCGTCTTCAGATTTCTCCGCAAAAGCCCGATGATGAAAGGAGTAATTTATAATCTTGAATTCTATTTTTGCTTTAATAGGTAAAATAAGGTCTCAGGTTTTTCCTCGATCATTCCTTCATTCAAGTCCCATTCAAAAGCCCCGTTCAAGAGCTTTCCAACGATACCTCTTATGACTTTTTTCGACTCCCTGTCGCCAAGTTGCGAATCGGGGGTAGAACCGTCTTTTACCGCAGAAGGGTAAAACGGTCTTTTCATATTTTTTGGAACACTAAATTCCTCTGGAAGAATAAAATAGACTAAATTCCTCCGGAACACTAAATGCCTCTAGCGGCGCTCGCTAAAACTCCAGGCCCGACTATTTTTCAGCCCAAAATCCAATTTTCGGCTCCTCTTCACCCATCCAGCCCTACTTCCCGCGCCTATAAATACAACCCTCCACCCTCAGTTCAAAACACACAGTCTACAGTTGACAACCTCTATTCTCTGTTAAGTACTCCCGAGCTTCTCCCTCTTTCTTCCAAATTTATTCTTGAGATCTTGTCTTTACTATTCTTGTCAAACATAGCCTACAGTTCAGGTACTAACTCCTGAGGGCTCAAATTAAATTAATTGCCTAATTGTTTATTTCCTAGTAGTCATAATGTTGAATCATGCTAGTAAACATCTTTTATTGCTTACTAAATATTGTCCTTCCAAGCATGTCTAATCATTGTAATGCTCAATTTGCCAATCGAATGCATGTCTAAATAAGAGTCATTGTCATTAATAAATGTTGTGATGCTTGTGATGAACCAATTAATAGTCTAAGTCTAGGTTGTTAATCCGGTTTTCTACGGGAATTGTGTCTTTAAATTATTAAGCAAACTTGAGTTAGTAGAGGCCCTCATAATACGGGCGAGTTGGGTGCCTAACACCTTCCCACCTCGTACATTCGCCCCCGAACCTATTCTTCTTGGGTACTCATATGTTCTATATGAGCGGATTTCTTTCTGAAAACATGATCAGTTCACTTATCGCGCTATTGGGTTATCCCTTCGGTTTTCTCTCTTCGGTATGTCCCTTCGATAAAACGTCGATAGCAGATTTGTGACCTCTTTCATGGTTTTTATTCAATTCAAGTCTTTACAAAAGGTTTTCTAACTCGATGGTCCCTTGAACTTATCTAAACCCCCAACTTACAAATTTTCTATAAGTACGTACTCCGTGGAACACATAGATGGAGGAAAATTCTGGGTCCTTACACACAGTTGCGAGTCATAAGACAAATAATGTTGTGCTAGAGGGAAAACGGCACAAAAATCTTTATAAAGTGGATATAAATAAGCTTTCCAGTAACTCTCTAACATGTCTCAGTGCAATTGAAACTGATGCCTCACTGTGGCATAGAAGTTTTGGGCATGTAAGCCTCAATACCTTAAACAAGCTAGCACCACAGAACCTTGTCATTGGATTACCTAAGATCAAATACAAAAGTGATGAGCTATGTGGTGCTTGTGCTGGAGGTAAACAGGTAAAGTCTTCTTTTAAGACAAAGAACATGGTACCTCACGACCACTTGAACTTCTACATATGGATCTTTGTGGTCCTATGAGAGTTCAAACTCGTGGAGGTAAAAATTATGTTTTTGTTATTGTAGATGACTACTCAAGATTCACATGGACCCTGTTGCTTGTTTCTAAAGATGAAACCTTTGATGTGTTTGAAATATTTGGTAACAGAATGCAGAAACAGGTTGGAGCGGATATCTCTAAGGTCTGATCATGGCACAGAGTTTGAAAATGACAAATTCATAAACTACTGTGCGGAACATGGCATTGATCACAACTTCTCTACCCAAAGGACTCCTCAACAGAACGAGTAGTTGAATGGAAGAACAGGACCTTGGAAGACATAGCTAGAACCCTGCTGCTAACTAGTGATCTTCCTAGGAACATGTGGGGAGAAGCTGTCATCACAGCTTGCTATATCATAAATCATGTCATGCTAAGGCCCATTCTAAGAAATACACCCTATGAATTACTCAGAGGAAGAAAGCCTAACATTTCCCACTTTAGAGCTTTTGGTTGTAAGTGCTATGTACATAACAATGGAAAGACTAAACTGGAAAATTTGATGCTAGGAGTGATGAGGCTGTTTTAGTAGGATATGCTTCACAAAGCAAAGCTTACAGGGTCCTCAACAAGAGAACTTAGAAAGTTGAGGAAAGTGTTCATGTTGTGTTTGATGAATCTAATGCAAGTTTTGAGTCAATACTGCAGGATAAAGAAGACTTCCCAATTGGCCTAGAACCAAAAAGGGAAGAAGAAGAAGAAGAAGAAGAAGAAGAAGAAGAAGAAGAAGAAGCCTCACAAGAGACAGGTAATGTCGTGGAGGAAGAAATAGGGTCTACATCTCCAAGAGTCCATGCAATGGACTCAGGGGGAACAAATACTCCTGATGTAGGAACAACACCTACAGAGGAAAGAGCTGATCAAAAAGAAAATTCAAATGAGGACCCTGTTCCCTCTCCACAAAGAGATGATCCAGAAACATCTGGCTTCAAGCCACGTTCTTGGAAACATTAAATCTCTCATCCCATGAATCAAATCATAAGTGATATAAACAAGAATATACAAACGAGAGCTTCTGTGCAAAACTTTATGGCTTTTTCTGCTTTTCTATCCTATATTGAACCACATAATATTAACGAAGCTTTACATGATGCTGATTGGATAACTGCAAGGCCTGATAATAGGACCATCATTGAATAAAATGGGTGTTCAGGAACAAACTGGATGAGACAGGTATTGTGGTTAGAAACAAGGCTAGATTGGTTGTTCAAGGATACAACCAGCATGAGGGGATTGATTATGATGAGACATTTGCCCATGTTGCTAGAATTGAGGAAATACGCATGCTGATAGCGTTTGTAGCTCATATGGACTTCAAATTGCAACAGATGGATGTCAAAAGTGCATTTCTGAATGGGTACTTGAAAGAGGAAATCTATGTGAAGCAACCCCCTGGTTTTGAAAGAAACGAGTCCCCTGACCATGTCTACAAACTTGACAAAGCATTGTATGGCTTGAAACAAGCTCCTAGAGCTTGGTATGAACGTCTGTCAATAAGTTCCTAATGGACAATGGTTATCAAGGGGACAAGTTGATACAACTCTGTTCTTACGGGCTAAGGGGGAAAGTTTGTTAGTTTTACAAATCTATGTTGATGATATAATTTTTGGTGCAACTAATCAATCTTTGTGCAGAGAATTTTCTGAGTTGATAATGAGTGAATTTGAAATGAGCATGATGGGTGAGCTTCATTTTTTTTTAGGCTCACAAATCAAACAAACTTCTGAAGGAACAATGATTCATCAACAGAAGTATGCTAGAGAGTTGATCAAGAAATACGGCATGAGAGATGCCAAGGTCTATGACACACCTGTTGCCACCAATGTCAAGCTTGACTTGGATGAAGCAGGTAAGAGTGATGATCAAACAGTGTATAGAGGTATGATTGGTTCTCTAGTTTACATAACTACTAGTAGACCTAATATAATGTATAGTGTTGGCTTGTGTGCAAGGTTTCAAGCAAACTCTAAAGAGTCACATCTTACACAAGTCAAACGTATCCTGAGGTACCTCAAAGGAAATGAAGACCTGAGGTACCTCAAGGGAAATGAAGAACTATGTCTTTGGTACCCAAGAGGTGCTGGTATTGATTTAATTGGCTATGCTGACGCTGATTATGCAGGATACCTTGTAGATAGGAAGAGCACATCAGGCATGGCAACCTTCTTAGGGCCTTGCTTGATCTCTTAGGCCTCCAAAAAGCAAAATTCTTTGGCCATGTCTACTTTTGAAGCTGAGTATGTGGCAGCAGCTTCATGTTGTGCACAATTGTTGTGGGTAAGACAACAATTAAAGGATTTTGGGATTGTTGCAGGTTGTATGCCAATCTTGTGTGACAACACAAGTGCTATAAATATCTCCAAATATCCAGTGCAACATTCAAGAACAAAGCACATTGACATTAGACATCACTTTATGAGAGACAATCCAGATCTCTTTATTAAACCATTGACTAGAAATAGGCACGATCAAGATTACTTAGTTGTATGTGCACCATGTTCCCTCGATGATTGGCGAGAGTTTGTCTACATGTTTTATGTGTGTATATGTGATTTGTGTGGTCTTTTTAAGTTTTGTATGTCTATGCCAGCTCGCGTACTGTAAAAGCATACATGTATGACATGAACTAAAGGATTCACTTTGGTCTATTGATATATCCCTTATTTTCCTCAAAAATGTTGTTGTATGGACCATGAGACCAATACATAGACCCTGTTCCCTCACTCACTCTGCCTCAATGTAAGGACCAGGGATTTTCCTCCATCCTATCTTAGATGTTTCCACGGAGTACGTCCTTATAGAAAATTTGTAAGTTGCGGGTTTAGATAAGTTCAAGGGACCATCGAGTTGGAAAAGCTTTTGTAAAGACTTGAATCGAATAAAAACCATGAAAAAGGTCACAAATCTGCTATCGGCGTTTTATCGAAGGGACAAACCGAAGGGACAATCCAATAGCGCGATAAGTGAACTGATCATGTTTATAAAAAGACTCCCGCTCATATAGAACATATGAGTACCCAAGAATAAAGGGTTCGGGGGCGAAGGTACGAGGTGGGAAGGTGTTAGGCACCCAACTCGCCCGTATTATGACGGCCTCTACTAACTCAAGTTTGCTTAATAATTTAAAGATATAATTCCCATGCAAAACCAGATTAACAACCTAGACTTAGACTATTAATTGGTTCATCACAAGCATCACAACATTTATTAATGACCCTTATTTAGACATGCATTCGATTGGTAAGTTGAGCATTATAACGACTAGACATGCTTGGAAGGACAATATTTAGGAAGCAATAAAAGACGTTATTCTAGCATGATATCTACATTATGACTACTAGAAAATAAACAATTAAGCAAGTAATTTAATTTGAGCCTTCAAGAGTTAGTACCTGAACTGTAGGCTATATTTGACAAGAATAGTAAAATACAAGATCTCAAGAATAAAATTGGAAGAAAGAGGGAGAAGCTCAGTGTTAATACTCCTGAGAATAGAGGTTGTCAACTATAGACCGTGTATTTTGAACTGAGGGAGGAGGGTCGTATTTATAGGCGTGGGAAGTAGGGCTGGACGGCTGAAAAGAGCCGAAAATCGGATTTGGGCTGAAAAAATAGTCAGGCTTGAAGCTGAGTCAGGGCCGCTGATGGCTGTTAGTTGCCAGCTGGACATGACGACATCCAGTCTATTTTAATTTTTCGGAGAATTTTAGTGTTCCGAAAAAAATGAAAAGACTGTTTTACCCCTGGACAGTAAAAGACGGTTCTACCCCCGGTTCTCAACTTGGCGATCGGGAGTCGGAAAGACTCATGAGAGGTGTCGTTGGAAAGCTCTTGAACGGGGCTTTTGAATGGGATCAGAATAAAGGAGTGTTTAGAGGAAAAACCTGAGACCTTATCTTAACTATTAAACCAAAAATAGAGTTCAAGCTTATAAATTACTCCTTTCATCATCGGGCTTTTGCGGAGAAATCTGAAGGCGCTTTTTTGGCGTCTACAGAAGCCCCACTTTGATCGAGCTTGAGTAAAAGCGAAGATCAAAGTATTCCGAAGGCGACATGCAGGATGCTGATGTGCACACGGTGTGTGAGAGTGTACAGTATGTATGCGTATGAAGACAAACCTGAGTTGGGAAATGCTCGTAGCATGCTAAGATTTCATCTCAGTGAACACAAGATAAATAAAAGGTTATGGTTAGCAGGATAGATCACCGCTCGTAGATGGTCTAAACGTCTGCTGGTGACCTGTATTCAGAGTGAATAACAAAAGATAGTAATACTTTGAGAATGATCAACGTAGAGTGCTTCGACATTTAGTGACTAAACACTACTCGGCGGGTGTCGAGATTCCGTCCTTGTACGAGAAACGAAAAAGCCAACGAGAGAGCGCGATTAAATATAACGGCTGTAAATGGGAAGTAACACTGGTGAGAGTGAATAGTATAAATGCTTTATTCTGAGCGAACAGTGACTAAGCACCACTCGGCGGATGCCGAGATTCCGTCCCTGCACAAGGAACGAAAAGGTCGACCAGACAGCGTAATCAAAATGACGGCTGTAAAATGCTTAAAGCATATAAACAGTTTAAATGAAATAGCTTAAGCAATCATTGACTGAAACATATAAGAAATAATGGACAGTATATGACACATAATAAGTAACCTCGTAGAAGGACAGTTTAACCGCAATTGCTTAAGCGATCATTGACTGACCCCAAATTTGTGACCTCGCAGAAGGATAGTTTAACCGCAATAACTTAAGCGATCATTGACTGACCCAAAATTTGTGACATTGGGACATCGGGACATTTGAGACATTGGGACATCGGGACTTTTTGGGATATTGGGATATTGAGACATTGGGATGTTGAGACGTTGGGACACTGGGATATTTGTGACTTCGGGACGTTGGGTCATTGGAATTTTTTTGGGATATTGGGGCATCGGGATTTTTTTGGATATTGGGACATTGAGATTTTTTTTGGATACTGGGGAGGCCGACAGATTTACCTGGCTTAAAACAACTTTGACACTCCGGGCGGTAATTGTCGTTGCAGTATGTATCCGAGCTCAAGTATTTGGGACCTGCAAAAATAATTGGGTTAGTTTACCTGAAAATAGTTGGTACCGTAAGATGGGCCAACTGTCGAATTTGAATTTGTGGACAAAGAGACTCGTTCCCGCGCGCCTGGCACTGATACTTGCCGCGAACGAACTGGAGTAACAAATTCTGGACTGGAAAAAGGTCATGGGACAGCGAGTGGGGGCCAGCGCGTGCAGGCCCTGCAGGGCCGCTAGCGGCCCAGGCCAGCACCGCTCGCGCTGGGCTGCTGGTGAGGGCCGCTAGCGGCGCTCAACTTGAGTAGCCCAAAAGCTTTAGGCGACTTTCTTCTTCGCGTTTTGCTCCAACTTGTTTGAGGTAAGTCAATTCTTGACCAAACTCTTCGACTTTTGTCTTGAACTTGTTTTTTTTTCCGCCCAGTTGCTGAATTTTGGGTTGCATTGTTGAAAGGGTGTTTGTTTCTCGCAAATTTTAAACTTCTAATTTTCCATCTTGTAGAGAGAGAAAGCTTCATTGTACTTACATGGCTCCCACAGACAAAGGAAAACGTCCCATGGGTGAAAAGGAGGAGAACCGGAACCTTTTTCGTAATGCGGTTCCTTCTACTATTACGCCTTCGGCTCGGCATGCATATGGAGCGTGTTTGTACCAGGACTCGTTCATGCGGCTGGATTGGCGCCCGGCTGGGGTTTGGGACCGTAGTATCTTGCTACTGGACAGGCAGAGTCATCTGTCTAACCCTGAGTTGGTATGTTTTCTGACTCTCTTTTTTTCTTCTGTTATATATATATATATATATATATATATATATATATATATATATATATATATATATATATATATTAACTGAAAAATCGAACTGTTAGTGCTTCGGCACACAAACAAATTGGGACTTGTACTGGATTGGTGGTCAGCTGTATATAATTTGTGTGGAATTATTTGGCTGTATTTGTAGTATATGGGGTGTTGAGAATTTCTTTTTTTTTGGCTAGGGTATTGGTGTTTTGTTGCAGGCTCATGGGTCTACTTCCCATTGGGCTATGATGTTGGAGACATTTTCGGTGGGAGCTAGGGATATGGTATTGGGCTCGGGTTTTGAACATTTCTTGACTGTTGTCCCAGCCTGACACTCTGGGGATACTAGGATTATTGCTCGGGGGTTATTGGAGAGGTTTTGGGATACTACAAACACTTTCCATACGCCCATAGAGGAGATGTTCCCCACCCCTTATCAGTTTGTTGTGCTGACTGGTTTATCCTTTAGAGGGCGTCGTATTCAGTACAACGTGGATTACCATCGACAGAGTGACAGGTTGCTCGAGCTTTATGGGCCTATGTCTACCCATTTTGGTAGGGATCGGGTTTCCTTTCCGCGGTTATGGGTGGCTTTGGTGGAGCAGGGGCTTACCGAGGAGCAAAGAGCCCGTATTTTCCTAGTCTGCTTGATTGGGTCGACCATTTTCGCTCAAAAGAAGAGCGTATGTCAGGTTGGCCTCTTGACATGTTTGGAGGACTTGACCAAGGTCCATGAGTACAACTTTGGTGCTCCTGCCTATGCTACATTTGTGAGATGGTGTCGTCGGGCTTGGAGGCCTAAGCCGACGAGAGCGAGGGCGTCTATCTCAGGCCCATGGAAGATACTGGAGGTATGCACATATGTTTCTTTTTTTCTTCTTTGCACATGCGCGCTTGTGAATTTGAAGCTTATCATTTTCTTTTCTTTTTTTTGCTTAAATGGCAGCTGTGGTTCTTTGTGTATTTTCCGCTTTTGGTCCTCACCGTCCTGGTTTAAGGATGTTCCCACTAGGTTCACAGTGGATTGGTAGAGATAACCATCCATTTACCTCTTTGGAGCATTTTTGGGCTACCTTCGAGAGTCATGCCGCATCTATGGTCTGTTGCCGTTGACTTGTGCATTTTTTTTTCTGGTCCATTTGGTGTGAATGAACTTTTGATTTGGTAATTTGCAGGTGTCATGGTCCGCTTTCGACGGTATTCCTGGGGTTCCGCCTCACATTACCATAGAGTCCTTTAGGGTATCCTCTTTGCGGGTGGTCTTTGAGGGGCCCTTCGGCTTTGTGTGGTACCTGGGGGATCGCTTGACTCGACTGGTCTATCCATCCTTGGGTAGTCATTTGGTTCCGGAGGACCCTCCGATGACCATATTCTACCTACGCAGCCTGAGCGTGCGGGATCTGGGGGTCGTGGCTCGTGGTATGGCGGCCACGGAGTTTCTGGAGCCGGAGATTACTGGCTTTGACAGCACGGCTGTGTACCTGGGCTATTGCTTGGGTCGTCTGATGCCGGACCTCACTTCTGAGGTAAGAAGTTTATCTGTGTCTTTTCAGTTATATGCGTGATATACTAACTTTTTGTCTCGTAGGCAGATCGTTTGGCTCCCCAAGGTCCCACGAGGTCCCATTCTAGAGTTCCTCGGGGTTAGCCCCCAAGCGTGACCTTGCCGACTAATGAGGTGAGGTATATTGGGGAGAGCAGTGGACGTATAGTAGAGAAGTTCCCTGTAAATACTGCTAATGGAGAGACCATGGAGGGCTTGCCCTTGCCTGACGGTTGTACGGGGGTGAGTGCCTTTTTATCCGTTCTTGTGTTTTGTTTGTGTTTGGTTTTGAATGTTGACTCTATCTCTTGTTGTTTTCTTTTGTACCTGAACCGGGAGCAGACTTCTCAAGTCTTCAAGCTTATTCACCTGTTGAAGAAAGGCTATGGTCGAGTGATGGGCAAGGGGAAGACTTCTCGGTCTAGGACTTTCACCCTTTGTTTAGCTAAGTGATGCGCTTAACTTAACATCTCGATTCTTGATTGTCTGTAGATGTCCCAGTCTTCGTCTTCGGTGGGACCTCGACATTCTTCTGCTGACAGGGCCTCTTCGGCGAGTAGACCGTCTATTGCTCATTCACCTCCCGTAGCTATGACCAGGCCTCCTGTTGATGAGGCGCCCGGACCTTCTGTGCCGCATATTCCTGTGCCTGAGATGTTTTCTCCCGCGGGTTTTCAGCCTTCTCTTGATAGTAGGCCCATTATTACCCCTATGGTTGGAGGTTGGGCGAACGCCCCTGGATGGGATGTGCCTCATACTGGGCCTTCGTATCAGGACGTGGCTATGGACTTTGCTAGTCACGCCACGGAGAGCTTCTTTGCAGCGGGGTTTTCGGCAAGTACCCCCATGCATGCACCAGCATATGACAGGCGGGATATGAGGCCTAACAACAGCAGCCCATTTATAGCTCGTTTAGTACTCAGGGCTCCTTCCATGATTCGACTGGGAATTATGGCCAGGGACCGTCTGTTGATGATGGGGCTGACAGCAATGGCGATGACGACTCCGATTGAGCGGTGTCGGATTGCTTTATAAACATTGGCCTCGAGACTTTGAACTCCTGTTTTTATGCATTTTATATGATATGTATGCTATGATGACTCGATTATGCCTGCCTGATCTCTAAGTATGCAATGTGTTACACAGTACAGAATAGGCCATATTTTAGGGAATAAAAAAAAGGTAAAAATTGCAAGAAAAAAAAAATTTACACATATTATACCCCCTGAAAAATGAAAATAAATAAAAAAAAAGAAAATAGAAAAGATAAAACTAAGAGAGTCTCGGGCTTTGTATTTCCGTTGTACGTAAAGTGGGCTTAAACCGAGCTGAATAGACCAAGTGGGCCGGTCGGAACAACAAGAGAAAAAATTTCTGGGCCAGGGTTTGGGCCGCTAGCAGCGCTGGACTGAAGATGAGGGCCGATCACAACCGCTAGCGGCTCTGGTTTGGGCTTTTTTGCGGATTTCTGACTTCTTTCGACCCGATTTTTTGCCTATAAATAGGATTTACGGATGCTTGATGTTGTATCACTTTTCGGACTTTAGCTCTCTCAAATTTCCCAAAGCTTCCACCATGGTGAAATCCTTTGAAAACCTGTTCGATGCTTGGTGCAAAAATCTGTCCATAGAAGATGAGCTTGAACTGGCTCCGTTCCATGTCTCCACCTTGCTGGCTTTAAGACCAACCAAAATATTGTGGCCCCTTCTTCGATCTACTCTGAATCATTGGGACCCCGATTTGCACGTTTTCCGTTTTGGTAATTCTGAGTTATGCCCTCTAGTTGAAGAATTTGCTGCAATTGCCAACATGTCTGATATTCTTCCCCCAACTGTGCCTTATTTGAGGGATGGTGTTAGTGATCAGTACAGGAAATCCTTAGGCTTGTCATCTGCAGAAGCCAAAAGCATGATTGTTGGTGTCGATGTGGACTTAGTTCAAATTTGTGAAAAGTTTGCTATTTCTTCTGAAAAAGATGCAATATTTAGGCGTTGCCGCCGACAGGCTTTTATACTTTGCCTGTTGAACCGCCTACTGTTTGCTAATGCAGAGTCTTCCAACTTGGGTAGAGCCTCATTGTTGCGAGTGGTAAATCAAATGGCTGAAGGGCACTCTCCTTTGCATCTGGTTGTAGGGGAAAATTTTATAGGGCTTGACAGGTTGAAAATCTCGTCTCACGAAGCTTTTTCTGGCAGCCCCCTGCTGCTTCAAATCTGGTTATTTGAGCATCTAAGGTTGATAGAGTCGCCAGAGAAGATGATAGCTCATGCCCCTCGAGCCCGGTCAAAGAAAACTTATACCGCCGCTAGCTTCTTGGTCAGGAAAAGTTTATAATCTGAAAAGACCCTTGTTGAATGGGATGCCTTTTTCCGTGCAGGACCTGTTATCCGTTGGCATGTGACCTGGTTGAGCTTGACTTCTTTAGTGGCTTGCGACAATTTTGTCCCTTATACTACCATATTAGGTTTTTACAGGAGTACTTTCTTCTTCCCTTCTAGGGTCATGAGGCAATATGGATTGAAAAAGGTTATCCCTCGCTAGGAGACTGCGAGACCGCATATCTTGGCTTTAACCACTAAATTTGTTACGGATTGGGGAAAGTAATGGCGTAGCCGGGACCTCTGGACTGTACCTCGGGTAATTGCCCCAACTCAAGTTTTTGAGACCTACTTGAACTGGCTTTCCTGCAGTGATGAATAAGTGAGACGACCCCTTCGTCATGAGGAGTGGGACCAACTAAAGCCTAAGTATGACTCAAGAACATGAAGCAAGAAAAGAAAGGAGTGGCCTTATGAGAAAGGCTACCATGTACTGAAAAGAGGTAAGCCCCCAGCTCAAGGAAGCGATCACAGGTCATCCTCAAGTCAGGGTCCTTCAAAGAAGAACTCTTCAACGAAGCCTTCTAAAGGGAAGAAGGAGTAAAGTTTTTTTCTTAGAAAGCAAGTCTAGTTTAAAAAAAGTAGTAAGAATTTGTTTAGCTTAAACCCTCGTAGTTGCACTTCTTCTTTTTTTTTAGTGAGTTTTAATTTTTTGCAATGTAAGCTTATTCGTTTAGTTTGAATAAAGATTATCCCTTTTTTGAATGAGTTGAATGGAATTTTGGATTGATTTTGGCCGGCCCTTAAAAGGGTTACCTATGTATCCAGAGTGGAATCAGGCCAGCGTAGTTCGTTCAACTTGTGTACGCCTTATTTTCGGAGGTTTTTTTTTTTTAGACGTAGCACTTCTTCAGTTGGTCCATATTGGTGAGATGACTGAACTCGATGCCGTCAATGTCCATGCGTCTGACCGCGCCTCCTGATAGGATGTCTTTGATGATGAACGGACCGGACCAGTTTGGTCGAAATTTGCCTCTGGGGTCAGTAACTGGGGCACGTAGTTCTTTCCAAACTAAGTCCCCTTCCTTTAAATTCCGAGGTTGAACCTTTTTATTGAATGCTCTTGCCATGCGTTGCTGGTACATGTGGGAGTGGTCTAGGGCCCGTAGGCGTCTTTCATCCGTGAACATGAGTTCCTCGTAGTGGGATTGTAACCATTGGGTTTCGGGAATTTCTCCCTCTAAGGCTATGCGCATGGAGGGTCGTTTGACTTCTATGGGTAGCACTGCTTCCATTCCGTAGACTAGGGAATAAGGTGTTGCTCCCGTAGAGGATCTTATGGATGTCCTATATCCCCAAAGGGCAAATGGGAATTTTATGGGCCAATCTTTGTAGTTTTCTACCATCTTTTCAATGATAGTCTTGAGGTTTTTGTTGGCGGCTTCCACTGCTCCGTTGGTTTGGGGACGGTAAGGGGATGATTTGTGGTGCTGGATTTTGTAGTTTTTGAGGAGGGTGGTTGTTTCGGCTTTGAAATGGGATCCATGGTCACTGATGATTTCATGCGGAACGCTGTATCGGCAAATGATGTTGTTCCTTATGAATTTGGACACTTGTTTGGAGGTAAGGATGGCATAGGATTGGGCTTCAACCCATTTGGTAAAATAGTCTATGGCTACTAGGATGTACTCGTGTCCTCCCGGGCCTTTTGGGGTGATTTTACCAATGATATCTATTCCCCATGCGGAAAATGGCCAAGGGGATGTGAAGTTGTGGAGCATTGAGGGTCGCATATGCTGCAGGTTGGCATATATCTGACACTTCTTGCACTTCTTGACATAGTCATAACAATCCCTTTCCATAGTGGTCTAATAGTATCCCAGTCTTAGGACCTTTCTAGAGAGCATTTGACCATTCATGTGTGGTCCGCACACACCATTGTGTACCTTGTCCATAATCTCTGCGGCTTCTTCGAAGTTTACGCATCTGAGGTTGACCCCGTTGTGGGACTTTTTGTATAGAACTCCCTTGTATTCTATGTATTGCGCCGCTAAGAGACGGATGGCCCGTTGAGCTCTGATTGGTGCATCTTGAGGGTATATTCCTTTGGTGATGTAGTTGAAGACGTCTTGGTACCAAGGATCTTCTTCGATCGGAGTCAGGGTCATATCTGTGTCGACGCTGTTGCAAAAGGCTGGCTCGCTTCTTCTTGTGGAGTGGCATTGTTGAGAGAGTTCACCTACTCAAATTCATGTGAAAGAGATAATTTGCATTGCTTAAATTGATTAGTTAATGATTTGTGCAACTTTGAGTTCAATGGATTTATCAATAGCCAAACAAAGAAAGAAATGAGCAAGAGGAATTTTTATTGATTTGCAAAAAAATAAGCACACATGACTTTAGAGAAATGGGTCTTTAATTCCCGTTAAAAAGAAACTAGACTTAGAAAGAAAAGTAAAAGGGGAACACACGCTGTTCCAGACTCAACCTAAAGATTTAGCTAAGATCCTAACTCGACAAAACCTGGGGACTCAGACTCGATTCCTCTAGCTCCTGCAGATGACCGACTAATTCCAGGCTCCATTGGCATCCTCTTCTACCTTTAGAGGTGGTGGAATTTCCCTGCTATCTATGACTTTCTGTATATCATCTTTCAGGCCGATGCAGTCGTCCGTGTAGTGCCCAAAGGCTTGGTGATAGCGGCAGTAGGAGTCCTCGTCTTCATTTATCTCCTGGAGGTTGTCAGTGGGAAACATGGGTTTAAGGTCTCCTCTCCATATGTGGGTATTCATAACATTTCCAATGGGGACATGCAGCTGTGTATACTGTTTTTGGTTGAAGCGGCGCCATCCTTTTATAGCCCAGGAACTAGGAGACCGCATGGTTCCTTGATCAATGAAAGTGGTGATTACCCTTTTTTGGGCGCCTGCACTGGTTGGCATGATGCCCATTGGCCTCACAATATTTGCACCGGAGATAGGGATTTCCGTCCCGAGGGATCATTTGAGGGTTAGGCCTTCTTGGGTGAGCATACTCGTACTTGACCATCTTGTTGAACATTTCGTCCTACTAGAAACAAGCTTCCCCTTTAGCCAGAATAATGTTGTATTCTGTGGGTTTTTCCAACGAGGCAATTTTCTCTTCCATTCGCTGAATTGCATTGTGCTGGTGTGCCACATAGATAGACATTCCCTCGATGGTTTCTTTTATTTCTTCGAACTCATCGGGCTCTCCTACTTCTTCAGGAGGATAGGTCTCGAAATCTTCAAAACCAGTTAAGTTGTAAGATTTGGTGTCTTCTTCTATGAGTGCTACCTTTTCGGGAGAAAATCCCCAAAGGTCAATATCCACACTATCATGTTCTATCTTCAAGACAGGAGCCTTGTCAATGGTTGCCTTGATTGGGTTGGCTTCGATTTCCACGATTTCTCCTTCTAGCATCATCTTGACTTTCTGGTGGAGGGTAGAGGCTACAGCATTTAGACCATGAAGCCAAGGTCGTCCCAATAGTAAGTTGAAGGTGGACGGAATTCCATGACATAAAACTGGATCATTTTCTCTATAGCTCCCGAGGTGATATTCATGGTTATGGTGCCAAGGACCTTTCGGCTGGAGTTGTCATAGGCATGTAAGCCTTGTACCGAGTGAGCCAGATTCTTGGTATCAATGGCCAATTTTGCTGCAGTTCTCAACGCGCATACATTCACAGCGGATCCATTGTCCACTAGGGTCATAGGCACATACTTTCCCATAGCAAACACAGTCAAGTATAAAGCATTGTTTTGTGAGGACCCTTGGGGAGGTAGCTCGTTGTTGGAGAAGGTAATAGTCGGTTGAGGTTTATCCCCTACTAAGAAGCTGACCAGCTGGTCAGGCCTCATATCCTGTGATACTGAAACTTTTGACAAGGCTTCCAAAATGTCTTGTCGGTGTTCGTAGGACGAGGCTAAGAGTTGCCAAATGGAGATATCGGCTTTGATTATTTTGAGTTGTCCTGTGATGGGAGACTCTTTGTGTTTGGCAGGAATTTCTTCAACTTCTTCCTCAGTTGGAGGTTGGACCCTATCACTATAGATGTTTGGTGGCCTATACTGACGACTAGAGCGTGTCAAATGGGCCACGCCTATGGGAGATTTGGTTTGGACTTCCCATAGGTCTTCTTCGTCGCTGTCTCATATTCCGACGATCTCGAGCCCCAAGGCATCTTCAACACTAATATGCAAGATGACACCTAAAGGGTTGCTGGAATTGTTGGGTGCTTGTCCAGGTTTTGGTAAGGGTATGTTGTCATTTTCAATTCTATCTTGGATAGCGTGTTTAAAAGCCCAATAGTTGCCGGTTTCATGCCCTTTTCCTTGATGGTACTTGCATATTCGCCCTCTTTGCAGTTGCGGCCCTTAATAGATGGTTCTGGAGTAGGACCAATAGGTTACAGTAGATTATTTTTTATCATTCTTTCAAGAGCATGTGACAAGGTCATACCGAGAGGGGTGAATTCTCTTGGTGGCTTTCTTTCAGCAAAGGTATTCACAGCAGCTACCTCGTTAACCTGAGCGCCAGAATAGGTTCCAGCAGTTGTCCTCTTGTTTCTCCCATAAGTTAAGGGCTTAGGGGTGACTTGGTCTTTGTTTTTGTTGAGATCATCTTCAATGAGGATGTCGACGTCATAAAGACGTTGGTATGAGTCAATGGCTTGATAATGAAGATGGTTTTTGTAGGTTGGTTGCAGGTTGTTAATGAAATGCCTAATTTGTTCAGATTCAAAAGGTCTTTCCACCATTTCGGCTATCTTAGACTTCCATCGACAGAGGAACTTAGTGAATCCCTCATTCTTCTCTTGAGTGGTGATTTCGAGCTATCTCAAAGTGATGGGGAGCGTAGCATTATCTTTGTTTTGAGCCAAGAAGACTGTGGTAAAATCGGACCAGGTTGGGTAACTTTCTAAATCCAAGGTGTAAAACCATCGTCGGGCATGTGTATCAAGGGTTTTGGGAAACAGATGGGCATAGAGTTTCTTGTTGATTCCCTTTAGAGCCATAGCAGTAGTGAAAGATTTGAGGTGATTCTGCGGACTGTCGACTTCAGTGAAGTTGGGTACTTCAGGCATAGAGAATTTGGCCGGGAGTTTGCCTTTGATTTTAGTGTCAAACTTTCCCACATTGGCACTGTAGTTGGATAATTAGGCCGCTACTCTTGAGCACAGAGGTGATCTTAGCCAGCATGGCATTTTGGCCCTTCTTCCTCAGAGTCAGAATCGGAAGGGATCCTTACTTCATCTTCTCTTTTCCTTTCTATATCTTCAACCTTAAGTCGTACCCTTTCTAGCTCACTCATGAGCTCATCCAGTCTTTCATCAGTGGTCTTAGGCATTGTGAAATTGGGAGGGGTGGTAGGTGTGGAGAAAAAGGTATGTAGTGATGGCGAATTTATTGACAGTGAGGCTGTTTGTGGCGGAGGTAAACGGGAACTTGGCGGTATAGACGGTTGCAGACGAACTAGTCTTGCTGAAGGTCGAGCCCAGCTTTTCTCAAGGTTTCCTTTCCTCTTCGGACCCCCTATCCTGAATAGGAAGCACAGAGCACTTGGTAACATGAAAAAGACCATGAGACTCTCACCTAAGAAAAATGTTGACCCACACATAGAAGAAAACACATTGTCATAAAGAAAAGATCCTAAACCTAAATGCTCAAATATTTCCCTAATATTAAAGGAAAATAAAGTCAATGAAAGAAAATAAGAAAAATAGAAAAAGACGGACCATCCTATTTTTTTATTTTTCTAGACTCAAAGAAAATGGAAAATGGGATAAATAAATAATAAAAAAATAAAATAAAATTTCGGTCATGCTTTTTTTTTTTAATTTTTTTGCAAAAAAAATTTTCGACGGCATTTTTATTTTCCCGATTTATTTGTTTTTTTTTTTTTTGACCGATTCTGGATTACATCAAAAGAAAAAGAAAATAAAGAGATAGAAAACGGGAGAGGGGAAATTGGAAGACTAACTCTTTTTTTTTGCCAAAAAGATCCTAGAAAATTGTTCATGACTTTTTTAGAATATATCATCGGGAAAATGATGGGTGTTCATTGAATTTAATTCTCGCACCGTTTTCGGGCATTAGGAACTAGCTAAAAATAAAATAAAAGACTCCTAGCACGTAAGTACATGTTGGCACATAGTCACGACATTCATGCATTCAAGCAAGCATTATAACGACGAAGTTTACAGGCAAACATGTGATCAGACGGGCATTACAACGACACATGCACAACAAGCAAGCGAATGCACGAATGTGGGCTAGAGGCTTTTGGCTCCTGTGAGGTTACCACGACAAATTACAATTTTCGTTCGGCGGATGGTCGACACATCAATTGTAATTCTTTTTCACCAACAAGAGTCGATGAGTCATGGGTGAGGAAGCGTCGATTTGCACGATAGGACAACTTTATATTCCTTTAGATATACGAGTTGTCTATGAGTTGTGACACAAACTTCCTCGAGGGTCGATAAAGGTCAAAAGGTTGTGCCAAGGCACATGCAAATGATGCAAAAATATGGAACATGTTATTAAACAATTAAGCAAACTTGACTTTCGAGTCTCACCCTCTTAAATAACTCCCCAGTGAAGTCGCCATTGTAAGGACCCGGGATTTTCCTCCATCCTATCTTAGATGTTTCCACGGAGTACGTCCTTATAGAAAATTTGTAAGTTGGGGGTTTGGATAAGTTCAAGGGACCATCGAGTTGGAAAATCTTTTGTAAAGACTTGAATTGAATAGAAACCATGAAAGAGGTCACAAATCTGCTATCGACATTTTATTGAAGGGACAAACAGAAGGGACAACCCAATAGCGCGATAAGTGAACTGATCATGTTTTTAGAAAGACTCCCGCTCATATAGAACATATGAGTACCCAAGAACAAAGGGTTTAGGGGTAAAGGTACGAGGTGGGGAGGTGTTAGGCACCCAACTCGCCCGTATTATGACGGCCTCTACTAACTCAAGTTTGCTTAATAATTCAAAGACATAATTCCCATGCAAAATCAGATTAACAACCTAGACTTAGACTATTAATTGGTTCATCACAAGCATCACAACATTTATTAATGACCCTTATTTAGACATGCATTCGATTGGTAAGTTGAGCATTATAACGACTAGACATGCTTGGAAGGACAATATTTAGGAAGCAATAAAAGACGTTATTCTAGCATGATATCTATATTATGACTACTAGAAAATAAACAATTAAGCAAGTAATTTAATTTGAACCCTCAGGAGTTAGTACCTGAACTGTAGGCTATATTTGACAAGAATAGTAAAAGACAAGATCTCAAGAATAAATTTGGAAGAAAGAGGGAAAAGCTCAGTGTTAATACTCCTGAGAATAGAGGTTGTCAACTGTAGACTGTGTGCTTTGAACTGAGGCAGGAGGGTCGTATTTATAGGCGTGGGAAGTAGGGCTGGACGGCTGAAAAGAGCTGAAAATTGAATTTGGGCTGAAAAAATAGTCGAGCTTGAAGCTGAGTCAGGTTTACCAGCGGCTCTGGTGAGGGACGTTGGCGGCCCTGGGTTTTAATCCAGGGCCGCTGACGGCTGTTAGCTGCCAGTTGGATGTCGTCATGATGACGACATCAAGACTATTTTAATTTTCCGGAGAATTTTAGTGTTCCGAAAAATATGAAAAGATCGTTTTACCCCTGGACGGTTCAAGACGGTTCTACCCCCGGTTCGCAACTTGGCGACCGGGAGTCGAAAAGAGTCATGAGAGGTGTCGTTGGAAAGCTCTTAAACGGGGCTTTTGAATGGGATCGGGAAAAATGAGTGTTTAGAGGAAAAACCCGAGACCTTATCTTAACTATTAAAGCAAAAATAGCGTTCAAGTTTATAAATTACTCCTTTCATCATCGGGCTTTTGCGGAGAAATCTGTAGGCGCTTTTTTGGCGTCTACACTCAAGCACAACTGTTCCTAACGGGCAAATCAGGCATAATTAATTTTTGTCCATTTTCCAAATTATTTGAGGCGGTTGAGCTCTATCTCCTATAAATAGGGGCTACACAGTTGTTCTTCACCATCACACTTCAAATCAGCTCCCAAATTCTCTCTTCTTCCCATTAATTCTCTCTCTCTCACAAAAAATCTTCCCGTTATCTCTTTCTCTCTCAGATTTCTTTCTCTTCTCCTCGAGATTTTTGAAATTTCTTCCCGTTAATTCAAAAATCTAACCCCACTACAAAAAAAATGACTTTTGCCAATAGGACAATAACTGTTGGCAAAAGCCTTTTTTCTGTTGGTAAAGGGTTTTGCCAACAAAAAATTATCTGTCACTAAACTGTTGGCAATAACTCTATTGGCAAAAGTTTACCAACAGATATGACGCTTCTGTTGGAAAAACTAATGCCAACAAAAATAGGCTGTTGGTAATAGAAATACCAACTGTTGATAATACTCTTTTTACCAACAAAAATGTTTGTGGATAATAATAGCAACAAATATTCAGCTATTGGTAATACTCCTTACCAACAAAATTATCTGTTGGTATTACGGATACTAACTCATAAAAAAAAATAAAAAGAATATACAAGATTATTAACCATGCTTTGAAAAAACAACGCAATATGGCCGTAAAATAGTAATTTCCATATATGTAATCAATGTCATACATATTTTGATTCTTACAGCCCACTATGAGAAACAGTAACAATAAAAACCTATGTGACAACACACAGCAGAAACTATTTCCTTCGTGAGGTAATACAGTGGCTACACCAACACCAAAACCCGCACACCTTGGCACCTTGCTTCCCCTATTCTGGGTTACTAACCAATCAAACAAACAAAATCCTCATAGTCTCATAGAAACCAATATTCAATCAAAAAGCAAATTACACAATAGAGACAACTCCCTTTATGCGTACTCCAGTAACGATTTGCTCAATCCCTTCTAATTCCTGGAACATCACACGATATATTCAAGAAAGAGAACAATGACATAAAAGAAAACGCAACTACACCAACAAGGAAACAACAATATCACTTTCATCTGAATGACCCTATCAAGGAGCAGAGCATGGGTTGAGACAATTTTTACTTGAATTACTGATATGTTTACTCTAGGAGCAGAATATGGCACCTGAACCACTGATATTTTTACTCAAGGAAACGACAATATCACTCTACCTGAATTACTGATAATTTTTGCTCAAGTCTTCAGCTCTCTGATGTATCTAGTAACAAATATAAACATAAGTTGCTTCTTACATCTTGCTAATTTTCAAACAACAAGTCAACGAGAGAGAATTGGCTCACTATAATAGTAATCCATAGCTAGATTAGATAGAAGACAGAGGACTTTGAATCAAAGATAACTATATCTCAGCTTGGTCTCTTGTTCCAGAATTACACAACACGAGATTAGGAGGAATTTCATTTCAAAACCCTAATGTTTACGGATTCAAGCCAAACACATCCACCAAATCAAAAAGAAGCAACAAAACAAAAAATAAAACAAAGGAAATTTACTAGAACAAGAAAATTCATAATAAACCCTAAAACTGATAAATCGAAAAAGGGGAAGGGCAAAAGTTCAAAATAAAAGAAACGAAATTTACTAGACAAGGGAACAAAAATAAAATAAAATTGAGTTCCAATTCGTATACCAGTAACAATCAACGAAGCTCCGGCGCTGATGGTCGTCAGTTGGGCAAAACTCGTGGAAAAGATAGCTAGTCGGCTGGCGCAAATTAGGGTTGTCAAAAATTTGTTAAGCAAAGGGCTTACCACGGTGTTGCAGAGATGCGTCGGGGCTAATGGTGATGAAGATTTCTTGAGCGGTGAGCCGGTGACCACGGTGAGGGAGGAGGTAGAGAATAAGAAGTTGAGAGGACGGTCGACTCAGAACTGTGTTAGGAATTTAGGATTAGGTTTTGTTCTAATTTTTTTTTCCTACAATTAAATGTGAGTGTTTGATTGTAGAATTGTAGTCATTAGCGGGAGGCAAAAACATTAGCGGGTTAGTGAAATTTTCGATTTTGAAATGTATTATCCCTTTACCCACAAATATATATGTTGCTAATACTTCAGTCGCCATTGGATAAGTAATACCAACAGACTAATCTCTTGGTAAAAGATTTGTTGGCAATTAAGACCTACTACCAACAGATAAAAGTAATTTGTTGTACATTTTGGGCCGCTTCGAACAATACTAACAAATCGAAATATCTGTTGCAAATAAGTCACTTATTCCAACAACTATATAATCTGTTACTAGATATATGTTGGTATAAGCCATTTTTTTGTAGTGCCCCTAAATTTTCGTTTCTTTCCCTTTTCTTCTAAACCCTAACTCAGGCTATAAACATGGTGACTGGAACTCGATCCACTGCATCAAAGAAGTCCCTAGCTGAAAAATTGGTAGCTGAAAAATCACCTTCCACCAGTCCCGTCAAATCCTCTAACCCTATCACAACACCTGAAATGTCTGTCAAATCGACAGCAAGCAAGAGACATGGTTCTTCTAAACCAGCTCCACCATCTCCACCTTCTTCACCAGAACTTCCCACTATTGATCCTTTGGCGGAAGAGGGTGCTACTCAAGAAAAGGCAGGGGATGCTGTTTCTTCTGCCAAGAAGAAGTCAAAGAAAGGGACTTCCAAGCGAGCTAGCGTTTCTGAGCTAGCTCACGAATTTGATGCAATTATGGAAGAAGGAGCTGAAATTGGGGCCAAATATGTGAAGGAGAAGGGCAAGAAAAAGAAAGAGGGAGTTGGGAAATCAAAAGGAGACTCTGAGGGAGAGAAAAAGGAGAGTGAGGGAGGAGAGAAGCCAAAAACAGAGAGCGCTGCTGCTCAGGGTGAACAAGGACCTGCTGTGGAATCACCTGTTCCCACAGCTGGTCCCAAGAAATCAAAGAAGGTCACTGTTGGGTCTTCAAAGAAACAGGGTCTACCCTCAAAGGACCCTGTCACAACATCTGTCTCCACCACTCCTATCACCAAAAAGAGAAAGGCAGTAGCTGAAAAGGTCTTGGACACACCCTCTGAGACACCCTTGCCAGAGGTCGCTGAGGCTTCTTCCCGTCCTGCAAAAAGGAAGAAGTCCTTAGTATCTATGCCCTCTGCCTCTACCTCTGCTGGCACCACTGGCAAGAAGAAGAAAATGAGTCAGGATGAGATTGACGCCAGGACTGCTTAAATCCTCTCCAGACGGTGCACGCTAGGTAAAATTTGGTGTCTAGACTGGATGAAGGAAAATGGGATTAGGGAGTTTGTTACAAATGTTTTGTCTCAGGGGTGGGGTACTTATTTAACAACTAGGACCACTTTCCATTATGCTGAATTTAAGCGGTTTTACTTAAACTACTCTGTGAAGAATGGGGTGGTCAGAAGTGAGGTGTCTGGGTTCCCTTCAAATTCAATGCCTCTGACTTAGGAAAATTTGGGGATCCCTTGTGAAGGTTTTGATGAATGGGCTAGAGGTGGTGTCTGGCCTGAGTATGATGGGCTTAACCCCATAGCTATTGTGAGGAAGTATACCAGGGATATGCAGGTGGATGAGGCCAAGAGGGTCAAGGCTGTAGACCTTGTTCCTATGCACAAGTTGCACTTTGCACTTGTGTTCAGGACCCTGGTCGAGGAAGCCAGGGAGTTTTGCTCCGCTTATGATATGAGCCTTATGAACCTGGTTGAGAGGAGAGACAAGGTGAATCTCCCTGCTGTTATGATTCACCCTATTGCCTATGTCCTCAGCGCAAAGAAAATCACTCATTCTCTGCCATATGGGTATGCTCTCACTTTGGTCTTCAAGCACTTTGGGGTGCCCCTCTCTGCTGGGACATCACCTACGTCTGTGAATGAGGTGGGTAAGCTTTATTTGAAGCAAACTGGGTTCAAGTTTGATGAGGATAAGGAAGAGGAGAAGGAAGAAGAGGAGGTTGATTCTGAGGGGGAACACGGCCCAGAGGCCGTTTCTATGGAAGGGGCTAGCATTAGTACAGCTACAATGTTCACTACTTTGCAACTTGTTGAGGCCAGGCTCAATGTTGTGACCTCTAAGCAAGCCTCTCTGGCTCAAAGGGTCGCTGATCTCACTGATGTTGCGACCAAGGCTGATCAGGATCATCAGAGAAGGCATAATGAGCTTGTCAAGATGCTGAGAGATGGGTTTGAGGTTGAGACTAAAGACACACCTGCTGACAACCCCAACCCATTAGAACTTGTTCCTCCCCCTGTTCTTAAAGCATGTTTCCTTTTCTTTTCTTTCTTTTCTCTCTAGATGTTGTTTAATCTTTAAAAATGTCTTCTTTTGGCTGTGTTATATAAAATTGGTCCTTTTGGTTTATATAATTTGATTATTTTCTGGATGGCCTATATATATTAATAGATTGTTAAGTTTGAGCTACTAATTCTTGCATTTGTTTGCATACACTTAAACCCTGGAGGTGATGGTTGTGACATACTTGCTAAATTCTGGCTTAACTTATCTCTACTTGCATGTTTAACAAATGTCCATAACACTTTTTGATGATGCCAAAAGGGGGAAGAGTGGTGTGCTTATGATTAAGTCTGATATGATCATGTTTAGGTTTAGTCTATTTTGATTCTCGTACCTTGTCAACCTATTCACTATGGATGGGTAGCACAAATTTTTTGATTTCTGCTAATGGTTTCTGGTTTGAAATTGTTTTTCTTCTGCCTACTTTGATTCTCTAAAGTCATGAAGTTGCAACTCTGATTGCAAAATTTCTCTCTGCGAACGTCTCAATGTGATGGATGATAATGTTAAGCTGACCTTTTTGGATATGAAGTTGTGGACCCTGTTCCTACTTACTTTGGTTCTTCTGGTTGGTTCACAACAATGGTAAGTTAAGGTAAGCGCTTGAGTTAACTTGGATTTATTGTGATTGGTATGTAGCTCAGATAAGCACACTAGTTTGTCATCGTCAAAAAGGGAAAATTTGTTGGGTTCCTGGTTTTTATGATAACAAAACATAGTGTCCTTATCTTTGTCTGAACTAACTATGATTGCAGGTTTACTTAAGGATGCAAGAAGTTGTAATGCTCAAAGCATGATTGCTCATGAAGATGCTTGGATCCTCACAAGATATGAAGACTATGTAATGTAGTTAAGTGCATTTGTCATTAGTCTTTATGTACTATGCTTGACTAGTTAGCAAGAGACTAAGTTGATCATGACAAGGGAACAAGGTTGTAGGACTGAGTGCATGCGTCTATGAGTAAAGGGGAACATTCTTGTGAACCATGTTCTCTATGACCAGCACTGAAGCTTGAAGGAACCAAAGGGGAACAACGAGTTGGACCATGTTCCTTCTAGCTGTGTATCTAGATGAGTTTGCATAATATCGTATTTATTATTTCTATGAATATTTGTGTATTATCTTTCTAGATCTTCACACAAATATTCTTCTATAGAAATATAAATTATTTTGGAAAAATGAATATTGCAAAATTATGTTTTAAACAGAAAAGTATTTTATTTTGAAAACATATTATCTTTGAAAAGTATTTTACTTAATGGCCAAGTTTATATTGTTTAGGTAAGTGAATTATCTTTTGGAATATTTCTAATTATCTTTTAGAGATTATATTCTAATAAATCACTTGCTAGCTGGCCAAGATTTTCTGTTAAAGTATTTGGACAGTTTTATCACAAAAGTTGAGTTTAGGAAAGGTCTTTGATTTGTGCAAAGTATTAAATCGTCCAACCAGATACGTCCTGTGCTCACAAGAACAACCTTGAACCTTGTTCCTTGTCCTGGTCAGTTTGAGTCTTGCTTAGATTGGTAGGTTTTTCGGTGGTCTTATTTTGCTTAGTATTGAAGCGTGTTATAGGACAAACAATCTGGAAATCTGTAATAGTTCTAGCTTAGTAACAAGCATAGAGTTTCCCTCAGGTCAGTGTGTGACTTGGAGGGATTGGCAACACATCAGTAACGTTGTGTGGTGTTGTTTAGGATACTGTACTGTATCCTATTTTGGCTCTGGTTATAAGAGAAGTAGTGTGACAAAATCCCAGGTAACTAGGTCGTGGTTTTTACTCCTATTGAGCCTAGGAGGTTTTCCACGTGAAAAAAGCCTTGTGTTATTTACATTCAGTCTTTTACTTTGTGTTCAGTTTACTGCGTAGGAACAACGTCCATAATGTTGTTCTTTACATTGTTCTCAAAGTCATAAAACGCGAGAAATTGGAGTCACTTTATTCACCACCCTCTAGAGTAACTTAGGCACTCTTCATAGTCCCTGAAGGACTATATTTGCATTGTTGGATATGTATAATGGCGTACCTAGACCTTTGAATAAATAAAAAGCTGATGAAGAGCTTATATTGAAATTATATGAACCTCTGTTATTCAAAGTACAAAGGTTTATGAATCGATGACATACAAATATTATTTGTCTCAAGTAACATAAATGTGAATGAGACAAAATATATTGTTGGAAAGCATTCACGATTGGATATGGCGTGATGCAAGATACAAAATCTCTTTAAGAGACTTTTGAATGTATTGATTATTGTCTCAACCAGAAGTTTGAGCATATGAGATTATCGATCACAAAACAAGTACTTTCTCAAAGGTTGAGAGTTGATATATATGATGACCTATTGGTGATATTTAATATTGAGATTGCATGGTCTTGAAATAGATGATTATTATGGTCCTGAAGTACCATAGAATATTCTCTCTCATTCCCAAATTTACAAATATTTCATGATGATATGAAAAAATATGAGCAGTGAGAGATAATCTAAATTGAATATCATTATGTTCAATATTGACCTTGTAGAAGTTTAATATTTTTGTTTTACTAAACACCTTCCCAAGAAGGTGTATAATAAATGATTGGGAATTATAGAAATTGCTCATATTTTTTGAAGTTCTAGTAAAGGATGAGACTATATCCATTTCACATTTTCCCCTTATTGCTTAGGTTTTTCCCATTGAGTTTTCCTAGCAAAGGTTTTGGTGACGTAGTGGTTGTAATTTTTTTCCCTTCGTTGAGGTTTTTAACCCATTTGGTTTTACCTAACAAGGTTTTAACAAGACAACATGACAAGGATATAATGGAATTTAGTGAATTTCATTTTAATGTCTCACTTTATTTGTTGGATAAACAATTGTTTAGAATGATATTGATAATGATGAAAGGTATGTATTGTGTACACCATATTAAGGGGAAATATGAAATTTGTTGGAAACATGTTTTCTAAACTGTTAGAATACACTAGCCTAAATACAAGAAGGGGGTGGAATTGTGTTGGTAATTTTAGCCTAATTTTCGCTTAATAAACAGATGGACCAACCTATGGAACTGAGGTCCTTAGGTTGTTCCTTCTAACAGATATTAAGTGCGGAAGCTAGATAATTAAGCAATAAATAACACAAGGCGTTTTATACGTGGAAAACCACCTAAGACTCCTTTGGGTGTAAAAACCACGACCTACTCTCTCTAATAGGATTTCACAACTACTTGTTGTATTTCCGAGCCAAATCATTGTACAAGCCCATTCCTAACTTGCTACAATCACAGCTTTAAACCTCAACTTCCAAGTCCACCTAACTCTATCAAACAAGCAGCTAGGCACAACTTCACTCAAGTTGTCAAGAACACAACTTCCCTACAAGTTGCCAAGACTCACAAGCCAACACTCGGCCTTGAGCAAATACACAAGCTATCACTAGATCACAAGATTTGTCAAAGCATTTGAGTAACACAACCTTTTTGGTGCTTTTAAGATAAGCAAGTAAGGTTACAATAATTTCCTAAGTGTGAAGACTTAATGAGAGTGGAACTGACTGAGAAACAGTTTCTGGGCTTTGTTCCTTTGGATATGTATGAAGGCAATTTATGAGCAAAGTGAAGAAGAGGTTTTTGTATAAAAACGGTTTTGATAAAAACTGAATATCCTCTCTTAACTCTTGCAATAGCTCAGCTCAACTCTTATATAGAGAGAGCTTGAAGCCCTTTGCTTAGTGGTTAAGGGTTTCGAAAATATCTCAAGTCAAGAGGCTCCAATATGTCAAATCAATTCACATGTTTTCTTTTGCAATTGAAAACCTTAAAATTGAGTCAAAGAGGTACAAGGAGCCTCCTTGTTGTCTCAAAAAATATGACAGCCGAATCTCAAGGGAAGGCTTGCTTGTTTGAAAATTTGGTGCACAAAGCTCTAAAAAGCAAATTCCCTTTTTGAGCAAAACATGCTTAGGTAAATCAGAAAGCTCTTTTGTTTCATACCAGGTTTAGAAGGTTCTTTAGCACAACAAAAGATCTCTTGGATAATAGTAGTGTATTAAGAAAGGTTGAAGATAATTTATTTTCGAAATTCATTTTATAAATTCTGGACTGAATGTAGGACTTGACCGTGGGATCTGGGTACCAGCTCAGGTTCCTAATTCAGTTTTGCCTTCAATTAATTTCGCCCACTAGTTTCTTTTAGTTCCAATTCTATTAAATTAATTCTCAACTTAATACATGAATCTAAAATAGAATATACCAATCTTCTATCTTTATCTTCATGTACCAAATGTGATCATCTTCTTAAGCTTTCCTTCTCGTTGTAGCGACTAATATCACATTTAGAATTAAGGCATTAGTAAATTAATTAGCATAAGTATATTTAGTTTTAATCATCATCAAAACATCATAGGGTTCAACATAAACATACAGGAATTTATTAAGATTTTGATATGTTACACTGAAGTTTCTTATCCTTACAAAGACATTTCCTACTGAAGATCACAATTGCATCAACTTGAAGACCTAGACGGATATTGTCACGAGGGGGAGAAAATACGTGCTGTATTCTTTTTCCCTTAGCCATGGTTTTATCCCATTGGGTTTTCCAGGCAAGGTTTTTAATAAGGCAGCATCTCACGCATATTGAGAATAATGTACTCTTTTTCCTGCACTAGGTTTTATCCCACTGGGTTTTCCTAGTAAGGTTTTAACGAGGCATATTCATTAGTGATGTACATCCAAGGGAAGTGTTATGAAATATATTATATGTGGATGTACAATATATTATAGAGATACTGTACGTAAATACTTACCATACATTGTACTAGGGTTCTTGCTCTCCAAACAAAATCCTAACCCACCTTGTACTATATATATCTTTCATGTGAATAATACAGATAATTATTACTCCCTTTTACCCTCTACTCTTTATCTCTTTTCACACCATTTTGGAGGATTTTAATTGCTGCACAATCTCTTTATGTTAATTTCATTCAATTTCTTATGTATGGTCAACCAAACAATATCTATTAAGGTATCTCAATCTTGTCCTTACATTATGGGCTCTCATTCCAGAATTGGATTCCTTAAAAGATACGCAGTCTCATAAACTTGTTCGTTGGTCATTAGACTTGGGCATAGGGGTGCACACCGGTCCAAACCCGGACCGAACCGAGAACCGAAAATATTGGATGAGTGGACCGGAGACCGGACCGAGTAACTCCGGTCAATTGACCGGACCGGACCGTCCGGACCGGTCTGAACCTGGACCCGACCGGTTAGGACCGGTCTAGGCTCCTTTTTGTTTTTCTCTCTTTTTTTTCCAGGATTTTTTGTTGAAAACTACCTTTTTATTTGGACTTTTTGTGGGAAACTACCTTACTTTCTTGAAGTTGTGGGAAACTACCTTTAGTTTAATTTTTTTTTTTATCAAACACTACCAAATGACAGAATTCCCACTAACAGAGTTAACTTTAATAGTAAAAGACATTAAAACCCCTCACTTAAATACTTAAATATATTGACTGAGTTGAAGATTATTTCCCTTCCTTTGACCGTATTGTCTCAGTTTACTTTCTCTCTACTCTCTTCCTCTATGCTCCGTCATCTCTTCCTCATCTTCTCTGTTGCTCTCACCTCTTCTTTGTGGTTGAATAACCCAGTAAAAGAACTTCTCCAATAATTGTCCCAAGCAAACAATGATTTTCTCCTTCCAAGACAAGAGTAGTTTCTTCGTCCCGTTTATATTATTTTTCTCTCTCCAATTATTTTTCTGTTTTTTTTTCCTACTCTCTCCCTTGCCCTTTTTCTAGAGGGTTTCGAAATCACCAGAAGAACCCAATTTCATTGCTAGTGAAATTGATCATCGAATCGCCGGCAAAAGGCGACGATGACTTTTGTCGGCATGGTGGCAATCATTCCACCTAAACATCCAGCCATAACAACATAATCAAACCTCATTAAAACTAAAAGGCAAAAAACGAATCAACTGAATTTTAGACCTTAAGAGTGAGAGGTTGAATGCAAGTTTTGCAGTGAAGTCCTTTGTCCCAATTTCGATCTGCTACACATGTTGCTTGGAGCTTTTGTGATAATTTTAAAATGGAAGAAGATTACTAGATTAAGTAGAAATTTAATAATATTAATATGACCCTCCAAATTATTATTATTTTGATTTTGATTATCACAATCGTCGATCAAGCAAACGAACATCTTCTAGGTCGGCGGAATTATTATCATCATCATCATCATCGTTGCCAAGAGAAAACATCGGTTTTCGACAAGGTGATGTTAGTTGGAGGTCATTGAAGCTTGGTGGTGCCACTGATGGAAAACACCGAGCAAAACGCAAACGAGAAGAATTTAGGAGAGAGAGAAAAAAAGAACGGGCAAAGCTTTGGGGATTTGATTTAGGGTTTTATATGAATAAAGTGGGTGAACAAACAATGAAGGTTTTTTTTGTTTCCAACAAAGGGAAAGTTGCTGGTGAGAGGCGTTGGAGAGGCAGGTAAGAGAGGAGAGAGAGAGAGATCACCTCCATTGTTGTTGATAAGTAAGGCACGTGAGAGGCACAAGTAAGGGGCAAACTCATCAAATCAAATTATTAATGAGCAAAGTTAACCCGTTAGAGAATATTCTGTCATTTGGTAATTTTTGACAAAAAAAATTTGAACTAAGATAATTTCCCACAACTTAAAATTTTTAAGGTAATTGCTCACAAAAGGCGAACAAAGTAAGGTAATTTTTAAAAAAAAAAAAAAAACCTTTTTTTTATAGATAATATGTACCTTGATCTCTTTATTCTTCCAGTCCCTGTTTCCTTGTTTACTCCGTCAATTCAAACCCTTCTCGTCTCTTAAATGGCCTCCTATTCTCTCTCCTCAAAACCCCCCTCCAATTCTCTCTCCTCTCTCACTACCACCATAAAATCATGGAGGGCTACCTTACCTTACTCATCAGGCGACTCCTTTTGAAAACCCAACCCAAACCCCACCAACAACCACAACCCCAAACCACCTGAAAAGAACGAGAGCGAAGAACTCTTCGGCATAGATTACTAGATAGTAAAAGTAATAGAAGAGCAGCAAGATCTCCATCTCCAGTGAAGAAGTCTTCTTATTGAGAAGGATGATGATGTCGATAATGATGTTGATGATGTCGATGATAACGATGGTGAGGATGAGAATGGTGAAAATGTTGATGAAGATGAGGTATTTTGATTGATTTAATTAATTGAAGGGTTTAGGCTTGTTTGAATCGATTTTTAGGGGAAATTGGTTGGCTGTAGGATTTATGAAGAATTTGGGGGAATTGAGATTGGAGAGAGAGAGAATAGAAAAGAAGGTGAGTACTGAAATGCTCTTTGGCTGGGTATTCGAGATGCAAAGTAACTTAAGTCAGTATTGAAAAACCCTAAATTTTCTATTTTTTAAATTTTAAAAAAATTATACATGCATACCGGTCCGGTCCGGGTCAAACCCGGAGACCGCCGGGTTTTGGACCGGTCTGGACCGAGACCCGGACTTAGCTAAATAGCGAACCGGGGACCGGACCGAATACCTCCGGTCCGGTCTTACCCGGTCCGGGTCGGTTAAAAACCGGCCTGGACCGTTTTATGTGCAATCTTACTTGGGCAAGTGAGAGGGGACCCTATAGCCGACCCGATCTGACCCACTGCCAAGCAGATCATAGCGTTTACAATTATAAATGGATGGATCAAAATGAACAGGCCCATTTAAAAGTTAAACGGATCACTGGGTCGCAAGTGAGCCAACCCACTAAATATTTTATTTTTTATTAAAAAAAAATACTTTTTGAATTTTAAATAGACTAAAATGGGTGGAGCCGAACCATGACTGTCCCGGCCTACCCAACAAACATGTTTGAACAACCCGATCCGCCCCACTTAATAAATGGACCGACCTGGCCCGTTGCCCAGGCCTACGAGTCATACAAGATGTTACATATATACTGTATACAGACCAATATGGTCTTCATCCCAACAATAAATAAATAAAAGTATATGGTCTTCAAAGATGGATACCTCTTGCTACTTTTCCCTACCTTGTTGCACAACTGAGCAAGATACTGAAGATGATTTGGTTGTGACTTGTGAGTCCTTTTAGAGCCTTAACATGAGAGACCCTACAGACTCCAGAGTGTAAAAGCAGCCATTTATATATATTCAAACTTATTCTACTCTTAAGAGGTTTGTACTTTTTAACTGTTTAAACTACATAAAAGCGGTTGAATAAAACTTTGGCATATAGCTTTCCATCATCAGGTATGGTCCGGTTGAACTCATAGACTACCTCGGCAAGAAAATCTAAAGGTATTAGGCATGAATCTTATAACTGGAATAAGAAGCAACCATGAACAACTTTGCACCAGTCTTTTTGCAACTAGGCATTTGGCATCCAAAATAAATACTCAATATAAGTGCTACCAGCAAAGAGCTGAGTTATCATAATTTCCTTTACTGGCCATGATAATCAAGCATAAGAAACACAAATCTCTTTTTCTTTTTTTCCTTTTCAATTTCTTTGCTGAGTGGATAGCCAATAGAAGTATCTGTAAACCTGCTCTGCAAGCAATGGATATATTCCCCTTTTGCTAAGAGTTGAAACTGCAAAAGAAAAAAAAAAAAGGGAAAAAGATAAGATAAACTAAGTTCACAAAGGATAAGCCTATGTGCCTTATTTACTCTATATAAAGCTTGTCTTACTCAACATGTGAGTCCAAAAATCAGGCAGACTAAATCCAATTCTAAATCATGCAATATTTATTTCTGTTTTCCTGTTTTCTCCACCTATTGGTTTCCACCTCTGTTACAGGTATTTGTTTTGCAATATGTAAGCCTTTTTCTCCTTTCTTGTTCATTAACCTGAAACCATGTTTTCACTTGCAGGTGCAGTCCAACTGATAATTGTTAACAACTGCAACATCGAATTGTGGCCCGGAATCCTAGGAAACCCAGGCCAGCAAAACCCCAAAGATGGCGGCTTTCACCTGAGCAGCGGTGAAGAAACCGTTCTAGACCTGCCTGAGAAGTGGGCTGGCAGAATATGGGGAAGGCAAGGTTGCAGGTTTGACAAAGATGGGAACGGTCAATGTGACACAGGTGACTGTTTTGGGCAGCTCCACTGCCAGGGCAGGAGTGGAGCCCCGCCTGCCACAGTAGTCGAGGCGACCTTTGGAACGTCCTCCTCGCCTCTCCACTACTATGACGTGAGCCTGGTGGACGGTTTCAACCTGCCCGTTTCCATGAAGCCTGTAGGAGGAGGAATCGGGTGTGGCGTGGCTAAATGTGATGCTGATCTGAACATCTGCTGTCCTTCAGCATTGGAAGTGAAGAAGGGGAATACAGTGGTTGGGTGTAAGAGTGCTTGTCTGGCAATGCCGTCTGCAAAGTTCTGCTGTACTGGGAAGTTCTCTGATCCAAAAACCTGCAAGCCAACTGTGTTTGCTAATCTGTTTAAGGCCATTTGCCCCAAGGCTTATACTTATGCCTATGATGATTCTTCTAGTCTGAACAGATGTAGAGCTCCAAGATATGTCATGACATTCTGCCCTCCTAACTAGTTCAGGCTGCCCAGAATGATATCAAAACAACTGGTTCTCTGTTCATCAGCTCAATACAAATTTTGCTAAAATTGCTAAATTCTACTAGATCTTACTCCCCAGTCCCTAGATGATCTGATCTGTTAATTTAAATGAAATGAAACGTGTGAACAGATTATATGTTGGCCCTCGAGATTCCTTCACCTGGAAACTTAATTAGTATTACACTTTACAAGAATGAATCAGAATAGCATTTATCGACAACCCACCAGAAAAGGAGGGGTCAAAATAAATCAACAGAAGAAAGCGCCATGAATAACTGTCCGGAGTAGCAATCTAGAGGAGTCTGACACTCATTTCAATGCCATATCCAATCAAATAACTCTTCATGATTTGTCTACAGCATCACTAGATTTTGTTGATAAATGGAGAATAAAGACTTTAATCCCTTGAGGAGCCTAAAGTTGCACCCAGCAAACATGGGTAACTGTCTAGCAATCTCAAAGCTTGTCTTCCCTTGGTATGTATGATCCCCTAGAACACAAGATCAAGGCCCGATAGAGCCTAGTACAAAAGCATCCAAATATTACTTGACGGCGATTAGTTGCCTAAGAGGAAAATTACAAAGTTAGCTTGGTGGAACCATTTCCCCTCAAATGAGAAAACTTCAAAGCTACAAGTTCGGGAAAGTCATTTTTGTGTCCCACCATATCTTACATATATAATTCTCGCCGAATATTCAAAAAAGTAGAAAATTTTAGGAAAGCATAGTATAACAAAACAGAACAATGAACTCCAAGCCTTTGATTGCCATCATTTCCGATTTCTGGTCCATCAGGTCTCAAGAAGTAAATAGATTACAAAATAGAAACCGAGGACTAAAAATGATTCAGATTTCTTACTTTCACATTAGACGTAGAGTATAAAACCCAGAAACAATTAAAGTGTTCAACCCAGAGACAAAGCAATAAAGAAGAGCCTAAAAGTGTATATATATGAATGACAAGACTTACGACTATTCATTTCTAGGCCTCTCATCCTCACCAACACTTCTGTAGCATCAACTCTGATTATCAGCAGCGTCAGCTGTAGGACCAGGCCCTATTAGTAAAGGAGCTGCTTTCTTTTCAGGCTCAGAAGGCTCTCCAGATTCACGTTTTGGTGCTGAGGCCCGAAGAGGAGGCTCAAAATGTTTGCTAGCCACATCGGGTGGAGGCGAATCTTCCCCTGGAAGAACAAGAAGACCCTTGTCTCTGAGCGAAGATGGCTCATTATAGCAGGCATTCCACAATGAGTCAACAAGCTGTCTCTCTTCCTTAACTGCCTCGAGCTCTTCCGGTGACATCATGCTGATACCTTTGATACGTTCTTCAAGTAGCTGCTTCATGTTCCCGTCTTCCTCCATAAAGCTTCCTGGGGTTTCACCAGGCTTTTCACGTGACAGCTCAAGTAGACCCTGGAGGGCAGCTTCTCGAACAGCTGCATCATCACCAGAAGCAAGATGCATCATCATGCGCGGAAAACCAAGTTCAGTGGCCACACTACAATCGGAATGGTTTTCCCGCAAAAGATAGTGAAGCAAATTCAATGCTTTCCTGCAAAATCATTGTTTATTTAGGAAATTGTTCACGGAAATCCCAATGGAGAGCAAAATAAACATAAATGTTCTTCACATTTTGCAGCTTAAACGTAATGCACTCGCTGCTACTAAGGAAACAGATCATGCAGAAAGAATCATCACCTTTGAAATCTCACATTTTCCGAGCTCAATGCATCTCTTAATGCAGCATAACCATTTGCAAGGCGAAATGCCGCAATCCCAGGCTTATTATGACGAATTAAAGCTGCATGCCACACATAGGAACCCACATTACTTTTGCAAGCCAGAAACACTACCAATAGTTTGGCATTATCAATTAATGCACAGTTAACCAAAGATTTTAAACGAAGATGCAGAATACTCACAGGATATAGCACCCAGGGCCTGTGTGCGTACTTTGATATCAGGATCTGATGTAAAGTTTGTAAGAAGTGGTTCCAAATCATTTGCTTCCATCACCAGCTGTTGGCTCCTAGGATTGTTTTGAACAATTGTCGTCACAACGTCAGCAGCCTTTGCTCGGACATTAGCATGCTTATTCTTTAGATAGCCAAGGAGAGGGCCCAGGCCCCCAATTGTATGAAGATCTGTTGTACAGAAGTTAAAATTATTTCCATTAGCGTACAAAAGATGAACATGTGTACAAGATATCACATACTCGGAAACTCCTAATAAGAGATGCTTATCTAGGTTCAACTCGGCAACTCCTAACAAAAGAGACTATCAAGCTAACATTGATGCTTATCTAGCTTCAACTCACTCTCCAATGAAAAATTTACAATATACGACGAGCTAAATGGACCTAAACTGTTCATTTTTGGACTCCAATTCAAGGCGCATGAGCAACATGAAAGATAAATACTCGACATTCCATACCAATATCATACACTTCTATCTAGGCTGAAAGTATTGAACGAACCAACAATATGTCAATCGAATGCAACTTAGAGAGGTGAATGTCAACTATATACTAAAGGGGCATTTGGTATATGCATTAGTTGGTGTCTTTGGCTGGAGAGGAATGCCCGAGTTTTCAATGGAGTGGCCATTTCTATTACGCCAGTGACGAAATATTTCGGGCTGATTTTCTGTGGGGGTAGGGTCAATAATCTAGCTTCATTATGTGCTAGATCTGTAGTAAGAGTCACTCTATTGTACCATCCAGCGTAACTAGCCTAATCTATATCTTTTAGCCTTAGAGGACATTTTGTCCTCCTTGTACTTTTTACATTTCATTAATATATACATATCTTTATCTGAAAAAATTGTAGGGGTTTCAATAGTCCCTCCAAAAAGGGTAACGTAATCAAGTAAGGGCTGGTAATCAAATAAGTCTGTGTGGTATCAATAAAACAAAATGGAGTCACCCATCCTGATTTGATGATCTCTTCCCCCCCCCCTCCCTCTCGGCCTCTCCCTCCGTCCTTTAACCACATCTCTCTTGTCAACACGATAACCATCCTCTTTCCCCTCTGCCCTTCACTAACATTGCTGAGAGATGTGGCCATGCTGACATCATTGCTGATGCACGAGAGAGTGAGGGAAAGAAGTTATGCAAAACATTTCTGAGATCTAAGTATCGGGGAGTGAGCCCTGGCAAAGGCAATGGTGTTGTATCCGAATCCAACAGGTAACAGATTTTGTTACCTTCGGTGGGAGAAGGGTTTCATTTCGGTGGAGTTGGATAAGGGTAATAATCTTACTGGGCGTCTAGTTTCAGGGAACCAAACGCCCCCTAAAAACATAGTCAGTAAATCATTGTCAAACAGAAATGTATCAAGCAGCTTAGAGATTGTAGTTGCAATGAATCAAGCATCCAATTTCATGGTCAGTATAACCTTGTAACTAGAAATATTGGGATCAGGGCAATCTAAAAGGAAGAGCTCACATAAACTTCCAAATGAGATAGTTAAAAGAAAATAAACTGCATAGTACTTAGAGCAAGTCTTGTGTGAGACCAACTCACAATAAAATGGAGTTACTTTTTAGAAATAGAGGGGTCACTTATTATGAACCGTGACGCTTGTTTCACTAATAAGTGACTCTTGTCTCACCAAAAGTTAAAAAAAAACCGCCTTATACAAGTTTTTGTGTAGTACTTAATACTTCTTACACAAAGGAAGAGTTCTGTTGCATGCAAGTAACCTTAAATCTTTCATGCTCAATGAGGTGATTAATGATAGAAAGTTCGCCCAAGAAATCAAATTTCTGGCCTCCATTTCAGCTGCTGGTTGATTATGTAATAAAAACACTAAGAAGGGCTGGAGGAGATTAGTATGCAACAACTTTGCAAGTCTACGCATGTTTTCATTCTATATGTGCTGTGGCAAGAAGAATTGCTGACCTACATATGTTCATCAGAGGTAGTTAGACTACTCTACCATTTGTAATTTATATGAGAGCATAAATCATTTGCCCTTCAATGCCTAAATTATACACTCATGTGCATAATGCTTCATGTACCCTTCTCTCTCCCTTCATCCATTCTCTCTCTCCCCTCACCTTCTCTCTCCACCACCAGCCTCACCGTCACTAGTAACACCACCGCCTCACCCCCCACCGCCCAGGCCACTATCAAAGGTTCCCCCTAAGGACACTGTTGTGCTCCGCGCCGGCCGGACACCACGACGGTGGCCCCCACCAGCCCAGCCCACCTCTCCCCTTCTCTCTCCTTCCCTCACCCCCCAAACCCGAAACCCTAACCCTAACCCATATTTTCTCTCTCCTTCACCCTCGCCCCACCGCCGCCCCTCTACCCCCGCCCCATCGCCACGGCGGAGGTTGACTCCGGCCATGGACCTCACCCGTGGCCTCCCCCAGCCACCACTTCCCCCTCCCCCTTCCCCATGGAAAATTAATCAAACCCCTAAACAATTCGAAAACCCCCAAAAAAAAAACTCAAAATTCCCAAGAAATGAAAACCCTAGGTCCGGATTGGTTCAATTTAGGGCTTGGTGAACCCTAGAAGGGCTTGATTCGACCTGAAATCGAAAGAAAATTTGCAAATTTTTTTTTATTGGGGGCGCTCGATCCACACGCCCTTCGTAGTACACGGCGCTCTGTGCACATGAGTTACATACAAAAATTTGCCTCTGTCCAAATTGTTAAAAGGGGCAGTAAGAACACAAAATGGTGCAAGACTGGTATTCAGAATGTCAATGGGTTATAGCAAATTTGTGCAACTACATCTTGGAAAGGCTGCATATGTGCATATTAAGAGCAATCAGTAAATGTGCGGAGAAGAACAGAAGGTTACTTCACGAACAAAAGCTGCCGCTTAGGAGAACAAAGAAACTTATATAGTTACTACTTTGAGCAGAACACAGCATTGAGAAATAGATCGGTAAGCATGTGCAAGCTTTAGTTTTTACCCCCAGATGGACTGGCTAAAAGGAATAAGTAGATTCTATCTCGTAAATTGGTTTAGAATGTACAGTTAACTTTGTCATGTATTTTGTGGTTTCACTTTGAAGTTAAAATTGACTTTTTATATCTTGGTCTTGTACTCCTTCCCATTGCATAAGATTTTCGGAGGCCTGGAAGCCCTTCCTAGAAGAGGTATGCATTGCCTTATAATGTCGTATAGCCTGTGAGCATTCTTTGGAGAAGAAAGGCAAGTTATGGTGTAATTTCTTTTGCTCGTCGAACAAAGGGTGCAAGTGAATGGCGACCGAGGCACCCCCTACTACATCATGTTCGGACTCCCGTGTTCAATAGCGAACATATCAGACTAACTGAACAACCAGCGCAACCACTGGCCCCGTCAACGTAGCACCAATAAGGGGCTAGTATAGTTCCTAGAAGCCAGCAGACACAAGGCATGGGGGGAATGGGGATTCAAACCCATGACCTTGCCTTACCAAACCACTTGGGAGTAAGCTTGGAACCACTAGACCACCACCCTTGTTGGTAAGTTATGGTGTAATTAAGTTCAAAGCTAGTGGTTGAATCACCCTTGTTGGTATGTTATGGTGTAATTAAGTTCAAAGCTAGTGGTTGAATAGCTATCAATCCTGTCATTAGGTTGTGCATATTGTTATACGGTATTAAATAAAATTAGTAATCAGGAAAAACTATGTAGGTTGCTTGATCCAAAACTTTGAGCTTTTGACTTATGAGCTAACCTGGCAGCTCATGGGAACTCAATCCAAGTACCACCATGGCACAAACTAAAGCTTGACCCATATTTCAGCAGTTTAACCTTAAATAGTCTCAGCTAATATATGACCGAGCACAACTGCAGGGCATTATAGATTTGGAGATACTCACAAAACGTAACTTCATCTTGCAATCAGTTTCAATTTAAAAACTGGGCAGTTGCACAAAGGCCACAAACAGCTAATAACATCACCACTATGACTTTAACCAGGCTTTTACAGAAGTGTATTATAACCCACACCATGAACAAGTCAAGTATTCAAAATATTCTAAAAGGCAGATGCTAAATAAGGCACCACAAAGATTGCAACAAACATTAATTACAGCCAGCAAAACAGCATTAGTTTCATCAAATTTTTACTGGACAGAACATAACTAAAGAGGTCATTTACAATTGTAGGTTTAACAAGCTGAGCACAACTCATGTCACACAAGCAAGGAAAGTTTGGTTAGCAAGGATAGGACATGAGTCATATTTCAATATCTTAATAGCATGAAGAACCAGTTCACACTAAATTCAAGTAGAAAAGCAATAGCTGAATACATCTTTAAGCTGTTGCTGTATACTTACAACTAGGCCAGAAATACTGGACACAATGAAGTAAACATCAAAATATACATTGTACAAAACAAGACCTGAGGAAAGGACAATTAGAGACAACTACAACAAAAGAAAGCAAGAATATTCAACTTGTTACAAGCTTACCATTGGCCATATCAATTGACTCCACATGCTCTTGCAGCTCATCTAACATGTCTGCAAAAGAACAGAACTACCGTGTATAAGAGAAAATTCTAAAACCGGAAGATAGAGGTCAATCTACTGATGCAACATCCACTGTTGTATCACCTTCAATATCAGCAGGAGTAACTCCCTGAGATTCCAAAACTTGTTCAGGTGTTTGCATAACTTGAGTGATCTCCTTCATCCGCTTGACAACATCGATAGTCTGTGCTTGCATGGCTTCCATAAACCATTTACGGTCCTCCTCGCTGGTCATCAAAGATTCAATTCCAGAAGATTAAAGATAATTATCACAAAAGGGTAAAACAACGAAAAATAAGAGAAACGGGCTGAACAAATATACAATATGAATACATAGTTTTGGTCACTCAACAATGTCAACATGCTAAGTCTCAAACTGAGGTTAGCCAATTTATGTCCACAAGCTAATTTCTTTGGCCACAAGTGCAATGTGGCCTGTTAATGAAGGTCCATAGTGTTAGAGGTACTATTTAAGCAGCATGATTCGACCTTGCAAATCCAACCCATTATCCCCTCATAAAAATCATGTTAAGGTTATTTGGGGTTCTTTAACAGAGACAACGTAACATAAAAAAACACACAAACAAGAGCTGTTAAGGGTATGTAGGGTTTAACAAAGTTTGTTAAGAAACCCATCAAGCCAGAATCACCTCTTCACTTATATTAAAGTTTACTCTTCTCTTAAATTCATAAGTTATGATTAACAACAGGGTTTTCCATATAAAGGTTTTTACTTGTCCTCATTCTCTTCTCTCCCATCCTTGCTTCTATTCAGCTTGCACCCAGATCAAATTTAGAATCATAGGTTACCATAACATGATGAATAACTCCAAAAAGCATAAGGGACTTGTAAACCACTACAGGAAAATAAATCCCAAGTCTCAATCATCCAATTACAAAGAATCATAAATTACCCATCACCTGAAAACTGGTATAAAGCAATCATAGCACCCATAGTTACAACAAAACCACAATGAAACCACAAAAACATGGATTAACATTGAAAAATCTAGGTGGGTTTGTAGCAAATTGCAGAAAAATTACTCCAATAATGGACTTTAAACCACTACAGCAAAATAACTCCAAATCTCAATCATCCAATTACAAAGAATTATAAATTAACCATCACCTAAAAACTGGTATAAAGCATCATAGCACCCATAGTTACAACAAAACCACAATGAAAGCACAAAATCATGGATTAACATACAAAAATCGAGATGGGTTTGCAGCAATTTGCATAAAAATTCAAACTTGAACCCAACAACAACATTTATGAAAGAGACAGAAAAGGAGGGTTACCTGAGTTGGCGTTGAGGGCGAGTACCATCGGAGTGAGAGAGACTCCATTTAAGGAGACCATCCCAATCGGGTTTGTCTTGAGTCATTGTAGAATTAGAAGAAAGCAAAAGTTTGAGGAAATTGTGAACTTGTTTTGTTTGTTTGTTTGGGTGATTTTCACTTGAGAAATTCAATGTTTTGTAAGGTTTTGTTTAATGGGTTTGTAACGGCGCTATATTATGGGAGGAAGATGGTTCTGGAATTTGCTAGAATGAGATTTTTGGGGAGGGAAGAGAGACAGCGGTAAAGATGGCTTCCTGCACTGCTCGGGCCGTGCTCGTGTCGTGCCTTCGTACTTTGAAACAATGTCGTGTTGTGCCGTGCTTATAGTTATCGTGCTTCGTGTCGTACCATACCGTGCCCGCTTTTCCAAAAGATAGGCCCAGGTCGTACCCGTGCTCGTGCTTTTGTCGTGCCGTGCTCGTATCGTGCGTGCCGTGCCCATGCTTTTTTCAAATAATATTAAAATTTTCGTCGTGCCATGTCGTGTCGTGCCTGACCGTGCCCCACCGTGCTTTCTTTTCAAAATTCAAGCCCGGGCCCAGCCCAGGCCTAGTCATTCATGCCCGTGCTCGTGCCCGTGCTTTCTCCGTGCCCGTGTCGTGCCGTGCTAAAAGCGTGCTCGGTCGTACCGTGCCTCGTGCTAATCGTGCCCAGTGCCATCTCTAGACACCGGAAGCCAGTAGAAACTAAAGGGACGTACACATCAGTACTTCATTGTATAATGGTTAAATCATAATCTTAAAAGTTTGAACTTCCCTACTCTTTTTCTCCTTCTTTTTCCTTTCTCTCTCCTTCCTCACCACTCTCTCTCCTTCCCCCTCCCCCACTTGCACACCTTTTTTTTTGAAGGAAAGAGAATTCATTCATTCATAAAAAGTCATCCGACATCTACAATCATGAATATCTCTAAACAAATATAAATCTAACATAATCAAGTATAAATCTAATATAACAAGATGAATATGACTCCCACCATCACTGCTTGAAATCGGTGTCTCGATCAGCATCGTCGATAAGTGACCACCAATCCAAACATCGTTGCTTGAAATCGGTGTCTCGATCAGGCGTCGTCGATAAGTGACCACCAATCCAAACATCATTGCTTGAAATCGGTGTGGTGACTACCAATCCGAACATCACTGCTACAAATCGGTGTCTTGATCGGCTTCGTCGATAAATGACAAATGCCCTGTTATAGCAAAATATATGCTATACAGTAAACGGGAGGTCACCGCCTTGACCCTACGATCGGAGGTAAGCACGAAACGTGCTACAACTAGTTGGAAAAACAAATCCCATTGGCATAATAGATTGAACTTGTTTTCTTGATTCATCAAACTGAACCCAAAAACATTAATTCTACGACCCTCAGACGAACGCGGAGAACTCCACAATCTCTCACCAAAGGAGAGTTTATTACTCACCATAAAGAAACAGACTAAAAAACTAGATCAAAAATAAATAAATAACAATGGAGGGGCTAACCACCGGCAAAAATTGCCGGTGATAACCCCAAGATGAGTCAAAGAGAAAGGAGGCTAGGGTTTTTGAGAGAAAAAAGAGAGAGCACCTCCGTTATTGGCTCCTTGAATTGAGTCCCCCCCCCCCCACTTGCACACTTAATATCACCCCATGATGAGATTAGGGTCCTTCCTATTCATGAGATTAGGCAAGAATTTATGGTCACTGTAGGGGTCAGCGGAGAAGAGTAGGTGTTTGACCCGCTTGTTTGGTAACTAGGTGGATGCCCAAATTAACATAGGTTGGTCTACTGGTTTGAACTTTGGTTTCCTTACCCACCACCAAGGTTTAAATCCCACTAGGGCATTTGGGATCCCTTTCCCCTCATTCCCCTTCCCCCCAAATGCATGCCCACTCTTGGGCATAAACCCGAGATGGGTCAGGCAGGGGTTTTCATGGTAGGTTAACCGAACCGAAAGGTTCACTCGGTTCGGTTAGCCGATATTTCGGTTCGCCAATTTCGTGAACCGTAACCGTAACAGAAAATACAGGTTAACCGACTTTCGGTTAACCGATTTTTTCGGTTCAGTTATAAGGTTAACTAAAAATCTTACTTATTTGATTTTTATAGTATAATTATCTACTTTTAAACATATTTAAAAACAATAGAAGCTAAATTTACAATTTAGATTCGATAAGACATAGTCAAATTAATAAAGAGATATAAAATTCTTGAATTCTTAGTTATTAAACATTACATACCAACTTTATATTTAAAGTTTGTATAAAAATATAATAAAATATTAATAAAAAAAAGTTCAAAAAGTAATTTTCGATTTTTCGGTTAACCGAAATCTCCAAAATCGTGAACTTAAATCGAATCGAAAAACCGAAAAAATATTGGGTTCGGTTAACGGAACCGCTTTGAATAAAAAAATATGTTCGGTTAACCGATTTTACGGTTCGGTTTTTCGGTTATGGTTTTTTTGGACACCCCTTGGCCAGGCTGGGAGCAGGCCTCCTTACCTTACAAAAAAAAAAAAAAAGGTGGATGCCCGTGCGTTGCACGGACTGTGATTATATAATAAAGTTAATTTAACGAGATTATTAGTCTCATCAAAAAATTAAAGTATAATTGTCACTTTTGAAAAACAAAACAGTAATATATGGATAAATATTAATATAATGAATGCATAATAAGTTATTATGACTTTATAGGGCATCTTATCTAATTTAAACTCTTATCACCAATTCAATTAATTTTTAATTTACTCACCCTAAATGTTACATGATCCAAGAGGTAATAGTTTGAAAGTCTTTCTATGCTTGATGTTGGTACGTCAATGCTCTTATGTCGATAAAAGTGTACAACTAATTAACCTTCCAAATGTGTGTTCCTTCTTTTATGCTAAAATCAGTTTAAATGTGTAATGTATACATAATTACTTTTCTAAAAATAAAGAAGTTTAAGACGTAAACCTTAGAATAACAAAACATACTTAATGATTGCTTGACTATTTTTTCAAACTTGTATACATTAATAATTATAAAGTTGAAGGGAACATAAATTGGAGCCCTAAAATATAACATGGGGGATCAGTCTATTACGTAGAGTTATAAAATTATACGTGATAATATTCAAGTTTCCTATTAAAGATTGAACCTAGAATCATTTTAGATTCATCGTTTATTTCTTTATTCTACACATACTCTTTTTATTATATTTTACCTTGAGATTTCTTTTTAAATTTCTATAACTAATATACGTATCGTTTCTCTTATTTGACATTGCAAATCTTTAGTTGTGTCAAACTAATTACCTTTTTAGGTAGACGCATCTTATGTTGTAAAAATTATGCATCTTTTATCTGCTCATACTTTATTTTTTTAATTAATAAAATATACTCCCTACGTTTCTCTTTAAACTTCCTACTTGCTTTTTTGCGATCTCCAATGTGGTACTTTGACCATCAATATCTATAAAAATATACATGGAAAGTTTGTAAAAATTTGATATTTTGAAAATACATTTTAAATGGAATCTAATGCATATACTTTAAAATCATAATTCAGAGAGATCTCTTACATATTTAAGGTCAAAGTTTGGCCTCAAAAAAGCAAATAGTAAGTTTAAAGAAAAACGAAGGGAGTACTACAAATGAGTCTTATTTTAAAGGATATTTCGTACTCTTTCCGATGGTGTAAGAAATTTAATTTTTTAAGCGGTAGAGTAAAGTTATATGCTTGTTAAAATCTAATAGTTTACTCTTTAATGATTTAGGAAAATACAACTTTAGTATATATTCTATACAAAAACCTCTAATAGTCTACTCTTTCACGATTTAGGAAAGTATAATTTTAATAAATATTCTATACCAAAACATATATTTCTATTTTATTTTTAAATTAAATTTTATTACAATGTCTCACTTAGGTGGACGCCTCCAATGCTGTCAGAAAATGCCTCTAATATATAGCTATTATGATTTGGTTGACCGTGGGAGTCAAATTCCTATGAAAAATATTCAGAGCAATACATATGTGTTCTGAGAAGACGCTTCTATCTATCTTCTAGTTCTTATTAGGCAAATGTTAATTCATGGGAAATAGAAACTATATCAAGTGTTTTTTTTTTTATTTATAAAGGTAGGAAAAGCGATTAGGAAAGGAGTTCATCGCATTTGAAAATATAATATATCTAAACTCTGAATTAGGAAAGTTGTTCCAATACCACCCTCCATTTTTTGTGAACCATATTTTTCCCTTCAGTCAGCTGCTCAGTTAGCCTCACAAAATTGGTGTCGAATTGCTTTCAGAACAAGTTGGTTATCTCTTTCAATAAAAATGTTAGAAAATCCTAATTGTATGGCTTTATGAAACCCATTTCTTAGTGAGGTAGCTTCTGCTATAAGGAATGGAGCATTACCCAAGTGTTGGCAACCTACTTGACAAGTTTTCCCAAACTGGTTACATAAAACATAATCAAAACCAGATCCATAACTGTTTTTGCCCCATCGAAATTAAGTTTGACATAATGTTCAGGCGGTGCTTCCTACCGAATATTAACATACTCGACTGGCTTAGTTTGACAAATTTATCTATCAGGATTTATCGATCTATGATCGCTATAAGTTCAAAATTGTTAATCTAACCTCGTTCTATGTTCCCATTCTTGTCATGAAGCTTGTGCCCTCACAATTGTAGCTAACATATTGAAGGGCGTATTACTAATAAATTGCTGCATGTGTTCCTAGATTTTCATAAACTCCAAGTCAAATGAATATACTTTTAAGTAAATGATCAATTTGACGATTTTTGTTTCAATTCGACCACCATTCTATTATATGGTTCGTATCAGGCTTAAGACTTATCCATTGTAATTGATGAGCTTTGTGTCAGACTTGCTTAGCAAATTGGCAATTAGAAAATAAACGGAATACATCTTCACAATGTGCATGACAAAGAGGGCAAAACTATTTGCTAAACGCGCCAACCTACCACACTTTGCTAAACGCGCCAACCTACCACACTTTGTTAAATGTGCCAAGTATTGCATATGCACATCAATAAATTTGTTAGTAACTTCAATTGAAGTACAATGCAAAAGATATCAACTTTATGCTAAAATAAACCTAAAAAGGTTGCTACATGCATGAATAAACATTAAAAAGATGCAAACTTGCATAAACTAATAAAAAGATGCAAACTTTAAATTAAACTAACATGCTCAATTATTTACAAAGATCAAAACATGCATAATTATTCAACGATAATCAAAAGCTAAGTAAACACATGATTGTAAGTATTGAAAGAAGAATTTAATAAAGAGATTTAGGCCCTCGGGATGGTTAACTTGGACGTTCTATTCGAACGGGACTAGTAGAATTAGAATTGCTCTTCAATCTTGGGTGCTAGGTTGGGTGCAATGGCTTGCTTGAGTCTTCAAATTCTGAATTCTCTATGATTTAGGGTTTTTGTGCTCTCAAATTGCTCTCTAAATTATAAACTGACCAACCTCCCATAAAAGAGGGTGAAAGGGAGTATTTATAGAGTTAGGGACGAAATTAGGAGCCTAGGGCTGCAGCCCTTGCGCCAAACTCGGCCCAGCCAAAAAATCAGGCCCAGCGGCCATCCGGAAGGCAGCTGGGGGCCAGCGGTTGCCGCTTCCACGCGTGTGCCGCTGGGTCGTTAGCGTCAGCCGCTCCACCCAGAGGCATGCGCGCGACTAGGGATTTTTGACTTTTTGTGCTCGGTAAATTACAAAAATGCCCTTGGGCAGACCAAGGGGGTCGGGATTGAGCGGTCTTGACCCAAATCTTCAAGACGCGATATCTCTTGATCCGGGAGCCAGATTGAGGCAAGGTCAAAGGCGTTGGAATCCTTATAACTAGGGCTATCTAAAGACTGAGGTTTCAAGGAATTTGGTCTAGATTTGCGAGCAATGTCCTTTTCTACTTACAATCCATTACCATCATCATTGGCTTTGCGGTGTCAGGGGATGAGAACCGATTATGGTATCTACAGAAGCCCCCACTTTGGCCGAGCTTGTGAAAGCGAAGGTCAAAGTATTTGCCAAAAATGCCTGCAGTGTTTTTTCAAAAATGCTTATGTTTGAGAAAGATAAAAAGTAGATCCTCACAGCCTGTGGTCATGGTTACCTGCTTTGCGGGTGCCAACGTGATGCTAATTTTAATAGCTTCAACGTCAAAGAGCATTGCGTAGCTGTACTTTGCGTGTGCCAACGTGACGCTAAATTTAATAGCCTCAACGTCAAAGAGCGTAGTGTAACTCTGTCAAAATAATGCATATGCCTTGCCAATGCAGACGTAAGACTAAATTAATAGTCTCCCGTCGAAGAGCCTTTGTCGCTCCCGATGATGCCTTGCTGTGCTTTTAGAAAATGATATTGTAGACGCCAAAAAAGCGCCTTCAGATTTCTCCGCAAAAGCTCGATGATGAAAGTAGTAATTTATAAACTTGAATGCTATTTTTTCTTTAATAGGTAAAATAAGGTCTCAGGTTTTTCCTTGATCACTCCTTCATTCTGATCCCATTCAAAAGCTCCGTTCAAGAGCTTTCCAACGACACCCCTCGTGTCTTTTTTCGACTCCCGGTCGCCAAGTTGCAAACCGGGGGTAAAACCTTCTTTTACCGCAGAAGGGTAAAACACTCTTTTCACATTTTCGGAATACTGAAATTCCTCCAAAAATCAAAGTTGACTGGATGACATCCAGGTGGCAAGCTGACAGCCGTCAGCGGCCCTGGGTTAACAGCCAGAGCCGCTAGCGGCTATGGCGCCCGCTAGCGGTTCTGGATGAAAATCCAAGGCCGCTAGCGGCGCTCAGTGGGTCTCCACGCCCGACTTTTTTTAAGCCCAAATTTCGAAATTCGGCCTCCCTTCACCCGTCCAACCCTACTTCCTGCGTCTATAAATACGACCCTCCTCCCTCAAATCAAATCACACAGTCTACAGTTGACAACCTCTATTCTCAGGAGTATTAACACTGAACTTCCCCCTCTTTCTTCCAAATTTGAGATCTTATCTTTACTGTTTTTGCTAAATAGCGTACAATTCAGGTACTAACTCCTGAGGGCTCAGATTAAATTGGTTGCCTAATTGTTTATTTTTCTAGTAGTCATAATGTAGATATCATGCTAGATAACGTCTTTTATTGTTTACTAAATATTGTCTTTCAAAGCATGTCTAGTCGTTGTAATTCTCAACTTGCCAATCGAATGCATGTCTAAACAAGGGTTAAAAATAAATGTTGTGATGCTTGTGATGAACCAATTAATAGTCTAAGTCTAGGTTGTTAATCCGGTTTTGCATGAGAATTATGTCTTTAAATTATTAAGCAAACTTGAGTTGGTAGAGGCCATCATAATATGGACAAGTTGGGTGCCTAACACCTTCCCACCTCGTACCTTCGCCCCCGAACCTTTTATTCTTGGGTACTCATATGTTCTATATGAGCGGGAGTCTTTCTAAAAACATGATCAGTTCATTTATCGCGCTATTGGGTTGTCCCTTCGGTTTTGTCTCTTCGATTTGTCCCTTCGATAAAATGCCCATAGCAGATTTGTGATATCTTTCATGGTTTTTATTCAATTCAAGTCTTTACAAAATATTTTCTAACTCGATGGTCCCTTGAACTTATCTAAAGCCCACAGCTTATAAAATTTCTATAAGGACGCACTCTGTGGAGCAATGAAAAATCCCGGGTCCTTACAATGGCGACTTCACTGAGGATTTATTTAAGAGGGTGAGAGTCGAAAGTCAAGTTTGCTTAATTCTTTAATAACATGTTTCATATTTTGCATCATTTGCATGTGCTTTGGCACAATATTTTGACCCTCATCGACCCTCGAGGAAGTTTGTGTCGTAACTCGTAAACAATCCGTATATCTAAAGGAATATACAGTTGCCCTATCGTGCAAACCGACGCTTCCTCATCCACGACTCATCGACTCTTGTTGGTGAAAAAGAATTACAATTGATGTGTCGACCATCCGCCGAACGGAAATTGTAATTTGTCGTGGTAAACTCACAGGAGCCAAAAGCCTCTAGCCCACTTTCGTGCATTCGCTTGCTTGTTGTGCATGTGTCGTTGTAATTCCCGTCTGATCACATGTTTGCCTGTAAACTATGTTGTTGTAATGCTTGCCTGAATGCATGAATGCCGTGACTATGTGCCAACATGTACTTACGTGCTAGGAGTCCTTTGTTTTATTTTTAGCTAGTTCCTAATGCCCAAAGATGGTGCGAGAATTTCATTCAATGAACACTCATCATTTTCCCAATGATATATTCTGTCAAAGTATGAACAATTTCCTAGGATCTTTTTAGCAAAAAAAAAAAAGAGTCTGTCACTCCAATTCCCCCTCTCCCATTTTCTAATTTTTTTTTTTATGTAATTCAGATTCGGTCGAAAAAAAAAGAGAAAAGCAAAAAAAAAAAAAAATGGCGTTTTAAAAAAAAAACACACGCCCAAAAAAAAAATCGCGGAAAAAATAAAAAAAAAGTAGCCGAAATTCTTTTATTTTATTTTATCCCATTTTCTATTTTCCTTGAGTCAAGAAAAAGAAAATAGGATAGTCCGTCCTTTTCTATTTTTCTTATTTTCGTTCATTGACTTTATTTTTTCTTTGATATTAGGGAAATATTTGGGCATTTAGGCTTAAGGATATGTTTTTAGGACAATGTGTTTTCTATGTGTGGGTCGTCATTTTTCTTAGGTCAGAGTCTTATGGTGGTTTCTTGTTACTAAGTGCTGCGTGCTTCCTATTCAAGATAGGGGGTCCGAAGAAGAAAGAAAACCTTGAGAAAAGCTGGGCCCGGCCTTCGGCAAGGCTTGTTCGCCTGCAATCGTCTACACCGCCAAGTTCCCGATTACCTCCACCACAAACAGCCTCACCGTCAATAAATTCACCCTCACTACATACCTTCTTCTCCACGCCTATCACTTCTCCTAATTTCACAATGCCCAAAACTACTAACGAGAGACTGGATGAGCTCATGAGTGAGCTAGAAAGGGTACGACTCAAGACCGAGGACATAGAAAGGAAAAGAGCAGATGAAGCAAGAATCCCCTCTCATTATGACTCTGAGGAAGAAGGGCCGAATGCCATGCTGGCTAAGATCAACTCTGTGTTCAAGAGTAGCGGCCTGATCTCCAACTACAGTGCCAATGTGGGAATGTTTGACACTAAAATCAAAGGTAAATTTCTGGCCAAATTCTCTATGCCTGAAGTGCCCATTTTCACCGGAGTTGACAGCCCACAAGATCATCTAAAATCCTTCACCACTGCTATGGCTCGGAAAGGAATCAACAAGAAACTCTACGCCCATTTATTCCCCAGACCCTTGATACTCATGCCCGGCGATGGTTCTACACTTTGGATCTGGAAAATTACCCAACTTGGTCTGATTTTACCACAGTCTTCTTGGCTCGGTACAAAGATAATGCTACGCTCCCCATCACTTTGAGAGAGCTTGAAATAACCACTCTAGAGAAGAACGAGGGATTCACTAAATTTCTCCGTCGATGGAAGTTTAAAATAGCTGAAATGGTGGAAAGACCTTCTGAAGCTGAACAAATTAGGCATTTCATTAAGAACCTACAACCAGCCTATAAAAACCATCTTCAATATCAAGCCATTGACTCTTACCAGCGTCTTTATGATGTTGGCATCCTCATTGAAGATGCAGATCTCAACAAAAATAAGGATTAGGCCACCCCTAAGCCCTTCACTTATGGGAGAGATAAGAGGACAACTGCTGAGACCTCTTCTGGCACTCAGGTTAACGAGGTAGCTGCTGTCAATACCTTTGCTGACAGAAAGCAACCGAGAGAATTCACTCCTCTCGGTATGACCTTGTCACATGCTCTCGAAAGAATGATCAAAAATAATCTGCTGCAACCTATCGGTCCCACTCCAGAACCAACTATTAAGAGTCGTAACTGGATAGAAGACGAGTACTGCAAGTACCACCAAGGAAAGGGGCATGACACAAACAACTGCTGGGCTCTCAAGCATGCCATCCAAGATAAAATCGAGAATGACACCATACCCTTACCCAAACCAGGACAAGCACCTAGCAACTCCAGCAACTCTTTGGGCGCCATCTTGCATATAAGTGTCGAAGATGCTCTGGGACTTGAGATTGCCGGAATATGGGACAGTGACAAAGAAGATGTATATGAAGTCCAAACCAGATCTCACGTAGGTGTGGCCCATTTGACACGTTCTGGTCGTCATTATAGGCCACCTAACATCTATAATGACAGGGTTCAGCCTCCAACTGAAGAAGGAGCTCAAGAAACTCCAGCCAAAGACAAAGAGTCTCCCATTACAGGACAACTCAAAAGGATAAAAGCCGACATCTTCATTTGGCAACTCTTAGCCTCGTCCTACGAACACCGACAAGCCATTTTGGAGGCCTTGTCAAAAGTTTCGGTGTCACAGGATATGAAGCCTGACGAGCTAGTTAGCTTCTTAGTGGGGGATAAACCACAACCGATCATTAATTTTTCTGACAGTGAACTGCCTCCCGAGGGATCCTCACACAACAATGCCTTATACTTGACTATATTCGCTATGGCCAAGTATGTGCCTATGACCCTTGTGGATAATGGATCCGCCGTGAACGTATGCTCACTAAGAACTGCAACAAAATTGGGCATAGGTATCAAGAATCTGGCTGGATAATGGATCCGCCGTGAACGTATGCCCACTAAGAACTGCAGCAAAATTGGGCATAGGTATCAAGAATCTGGCTCACTCAGCATAAGGCTTACGTGCTTATGGCAACTCCAGCCGAAAAGTCTTTGGAACCATAACCATGAATGTCACCTCAGAAGCCGTAGAGAAAATGGTCCAGTTTTATGTCATGGATATCCCGGCCACTTTCAACTTGCTGCTAGGACGACCTGGGATCCATGGCCTAAATGTTGTAGCCTCTACCCTCCACCAGAAAGTCATGATGATGCTAGAAGGAGAAATTGTGGAAATCGAAGCCAATCCTGGCAAAGCAACCATTGACAAGGCTCTTGTCTTGAAGATAGAACATGATAGTGAGGATATTGACCTTTGGGGATTCTCTCCCGAAGAAGTAGCCCTCATAGAAGAAGAGACCAAATCTTACACCTTCACTGGTTCTGAAGAACTCGAAACATACCCTCCTGAAGAAATAGGAGAACCCGATGAGTTCGAAAACATAAATGAAACCATTGAAGGGATGTCTATCTATGTGGCACAACACCACAATGCAATTCGGCAAATGAAGGAGAAAATCGCCTCGCTAGACAAACCCACAGAGTGCAACATTGTTCTGGCTAAAGGGGAAGCTTGTTTCCAGCAGGATGAGATGTTTAACAAGATGGTCAAGTAAGGATATGCTCAGCTGAGAAGGCCTACCCCTCAAATGCTACATACCAAGGGATGGAAATTCCTATCTTCGGTACAAATATTATGAAGCCAGTGGGCATCATACCAACCAGTGCAAACGCCTGAAAAGGGTAATCACCTCCTTCATTGATCAAGGAACCATGTGGTCTCCTAGCACCTGGGCTATAAAAAAGGTGGCGTCGCTTTGACCAAAAGCAGTACACTCAACTGCACTTCCCCATTGGGAACGTTATGATAGCCCTCATATGGAGAGGAGACCTTAAGCCCGTGATTCCCACTGACAACCTCTAGGAGATAAATAAGGATAAGGATTTTTACTGACGCTATCACCAAGTCTTCGGTCACCACACGGATGATTGCATTCGCCTGAAAGATGATATACTGAAAATCATAGACAGTTGAGAGATTCCCCCGCCTCTGAAAGAAGAAGAGAACGCCTATGAAGCCTGGAACTAGTTGTGATACCCCAATATTTTCTGTAATTATAATATCGATTTATAATTTATTTATAAATAGTTTCGGAGATTTAAATCGTATATTTATTTAACTATTCGATTTACTCAAATTAAGCCATAATAATATTAATTATTATTATGGGAATTTCGGGATTTATAATTATCAAATTGAGGGATTTAGTTTAAATGATTTTGTATATGAATAAGGCTTATTCATATTGTTTTAATTGGTTTTAATTGGCATTTAATTAGTTTTAATTGTTTTTAAATAGCAATTAAATAAGAAAATAATCCTAATTCTAGTAGGGTTTGACTTTCTTTGACCAAACACCTATATAAGCTAAGAGGTGGGCCAGTTGATCAGTTGCAAAAACTGAGCCAAAAACCCCAATTCTCTCTCTCTCTCCTCCCTCACGGTTTCTCTCTCTCTCCACTACACACCTTCTCTCTCTCTCTCTCTCTCTCTCTCTCTCTCTCTCTCTCTCTCTCTCTCCCTGCTATCGCCGGCCACCAGGCCAGCCACCGGCCTCCTCTTCCCGCCGGTAATCCCCCTCCTTCTCTCTCTCTCTCTTTCTCTCTCTTTCTTTCTCTCTCTTTGATGCTCTGTTTTTTCCCCATCCCCTGTTTTGCTGAGCCGCGGCTGTCGCGCCGCCGCCGCGCCTGGGTGGTTGCCGGCAAGTGGCCGACGCGACTGGGCCCTGCCCGTCGCTCCTCCCCCTCTCAGTCGCTCTCTGTCTCTCGCAATTCCTCTCTCCCTCTCGCGATCTCTCGCGCTCTCTCTCCTCCGTCGCCGGTGCTCCGGCGAGCCATCGCCGACCATGGTGGTCGGTGGGTGGTGGTCTTGGTGATGGGCTAGGTCGTGGGTCCCCATGCTTGGTGTATCATGGCCTAGACTCGAAAAACCGATTAAGATTTTGTTTAATAATTTTGTTTTAATTAATTTTGTATTTTCAGTATTTTTCAATAATTATTTTTATTTTTTTGTACTCGTTCGGAGTCCGAATCCAGATTTTAAAAAGCCTAGATTAGTTGGAATAAATCAAGGAATTTAATAAAAATATTAGTTTAAAGTTTCAGTACTGTTTGGATTCTCGTATTTATTAATTATATTTGGGTAATCGTTTTTAATTAGGACCAAACGGACAAGCGTGATCGGGTTGTGATTAGCCAAGTTACCTACTGCTTAGTGAGTGTTTTTTAGGTAAGTGATTGTGCCTACCTCTTTCCAAAGCCCCATCAAAACTATTTTGATGTGTTATGTGCTAAATGATTATTATTATGAATTTAATATGCGAAGCATGATTAAATTATATCGTCGTTAATTATGAGAATTTGAAATATATTCTTCGTTGTAAATATGATTTACATTGAGTATGATAAGATTATAAAGTTTCGTTAATTAATTAGTTCATATGCTAATTAATGTTTAATTATGACGATGTTGAATTTCTAATATTATTATGATATAATAATATGTGCTATTTGGAATGGGATATTATTGAGTGCTAATGAGCACCTACTATTATATTTGTTGGTTGTTAATTGTGAAAGTGTAATTTTTGGATATCATGATTTACTGCCGAGGTGCTGCCGAAATTTCGTTAGACATATCATGATTAAGTGTGATTATCCATTGCCCTACTAAAATAGTATGGAGCCTCTTTATGTGCATTATGAACATCTTTGTCTATTCATGTGAAACCTACATGTCTAAAGTGTATTGTATGCCTATCGAACTATTACGCATGAGAACTGAGAACAATAAAGCAAGTATGTTGCTTATACCTACGATGTAAGGTCGATCTTTGAAACTTATATGCTATATGCGAAATGTCAAGAGAAAGGTTTCAATTACAACCTATTTCTCTCAATTAGACCTAAAAGGGTCGAGATGTGTAAATTGTGTGAATGGTGTTCATACCATTACTTTTATATTCTCAGATTCGCGAAAATGTCAACCAACTCCAATAGAATCGCTAGACTCGAGGATGGTCTGACCGCTGTGGTCGAGATCATGGCACGACAAATGGCACGCCAAGAAGAGATGGAAACCGCACAAGCCTCTGCAGGGCGTAGTTTCCGAGATTTTGACGTTCTTAAACCTCTTACGTTGAAGGTGGTGCCGATCCAACAAAGCTGGAAACTTGGATCATCGAGTTCGGGAAGTTGTTTCTGGCTACAAATCGGCCTAACAACATGAAAGTTGTCTCTGCGACGTACTATCTGAAGGGCGAAGCTAACAAGTGGTGGAACGATGTGCGAACTGATTTGCTTGCAACGCCAAACTTTAATTGGGATTGTTTTAAGGTAGCCATTCCTGCTAGATTTTATCCTAGTGCTCTACGACACCTGAAGCAGCGTGAGTTTGAAGGGTTAAGCCAAGACAAGCTGTCTGTGGCCGAGTATGCTGCCAAGTTCAATGAGCTTGCTATTTTTGCTCCTAATCTGCTGACAACTGAAGCTGAGCGAATCGAAAGGTTCGAGGACGGACTGAAATGGGACATTAAACGTTTTGTCGCTGGACAATCTATCACTTTTCAGGAATCCTATGACAAGGCCCTGAACCAGGAGAGGATTGTTGGACGTCGTGACACGCATTTGGGAAAGAACAAGCGCGACGAAGGCAATCCATTGCATATTAATAACAACGACAAGAGACCAAGACCGAATGGCAATAACAACTACCAAGGTGGTCAGAACCACAATGCGAATAGAAATCGTGACTCGAATAGTCATCGAGCTACGATAATGGCCAGAAGGAATACGCCTTGTACCCGCTGTAACAAGACGCATGCTGGTAAGAACTGCCGAGGTGACGTGTTGCAATGCTATGAATGCAACAAACCGGGTCACAAAGCTTCTAAATGTTGGAGCTGAGGTAGGAATTGTAATGGGCAGAACCGCGATAACAACTACAATCGTGGTGGGAATAACAATGGCTATCGTGGTAATGGTGGTAACTACCGTGGAAACGGGGGTTACAATAACAACAACAACCGCAACAATGCTGCTCCTGCTATGAACAACCAAGTTCAAGCTCCTGCTACTGCTAATCCCGCGTCGAACAACAACAACAACAACAATAGAGGGGTTAATGGTAGAATCTTTGTGATGAATCGCAATGAAGCAGAAGCAAACCCGAACGTGATCGCTGGTACTTTTCTTGTTCATTCTTTTCCCGCTTTTGTTTTTTTTTGATAGTGGTGCAACGCATCTGTACTTTCTAAGTGCTTTGCATCTAAGATAGGATTAGAACCTAGTTCTGTGTATAGTGCAAATATGAGGATGCCAGATGGATCGATCGCTAAGTGTAAACCGTTGTATGAAAAGTGTCCGATTAGGATAGCTGGTTCCGATTTACCCGCGGAATTGATTCAGATGGATTTGAAGGACTTTGATGTGATATTGGAAATGGATTGGTTAGTCAGGTATAGGGCTAAGTTAGAGTGCTTTGAACAACGCGTTTCTCTGCGAGGACCTAAAGGTAAGAGAATCACTTACCGAGGAGTTGTGGTCAAGCCTAAGTTGAAGGTGATGGCTACGATGAAGGTTAAAAAGTGCGTGACTAAGGGTGAAGCGATTTACCTTTGTCATGTGGTGGATACGAGTCGCGAGACGGAAGCTCCGCAGCCTATTCCTGTAGTTTCCGAGTACGCTGACGTTTTTCCCGAGGAGATTCCCGGAATGCCTCCGCAACGCATTATCGACTTTACGATCGAGCTTGCTCCAGGTTCTGCACCAATTTCAAAAGCACCGTATCGTATGGCACCTGCTGAGATGAAGGAACTGAAAACACAACTTGAGGATTTGTTACAAAAGGGATACATACGTCCGAGTGTATCGCCTTGGGGTGCTCCTGTTTTGTTTGTACGGAAGAAGGATGGTAGTATGAGACTGTGCATCGACTACCGCGAGTTAGACAAGATTACGATCAAGAATAGATACCCACTTCCTCGAATTGACGATCTTTTGACCAACTGCGTGGTGCGTCAATTTTCTCAAAGATTGACCTGCGATCAGGATACTATCAGTTGAGGATCTCTGAGCCTGATATTGCGAAGACAACGTTTAGAATGAGGTATGGACACTACGAGTTCACTGTGATGCCTTTTGGGTTGACAAATGCGCCTGCAAAGTTTATGGACTTGATGAACCGTACGTTCCAGCCTTATCTAGACCAGTTTGTTGTAGTCTTTATCGATGATATTCTGGTTTACTCGAAGAACGCCAAGGAGCATGAGCAACATCTATGTACTGTTTTGGAGATTCTGCGAAGACATCAACTTTACGCCAAGTTGTCTAAGTGTGAGTTTTGGTTAGACACGGTATCTTTCTTAGGACACGTGGTGTCTAAGGATGGAGTGGCCGTAGATCTAGAGAAGATTCGAGCTGTTACAAATTGGCCAAGACCAACAACCGTGACCGAAGTTCAAAGTTTTCTTGGACTTGCTGGATATTATAGATGATTTGTAGAAGGTTTCTCAAAGATTGCGCAGCCAATCACGAATTTGATGAAGAAAATGACAAAGTTTGTATGGTCCGACAAGTGTGAGACTGCTTTCCAAGAGTTGAAGAAACGTCTTACAAGTGCACCTATTTTGACATTGCCGTCAGGAACGGAAGGATATTAGGTCTACAGTGACGCGTATAAGCATGGCTTAGGGTGTGTTTTGATGGAACATGGAAAGGTCGTGGCTTACGCCTCACGACAACTGAAGAAGCATGAAGACAACTATCCTACGCACGATCTAGAACTTACTGCTGTCGTATTTGCATTGAAGATTTGGCGACACTACCTGTATGGTTCCGCAGTCAAGATGTTTACTGATCACAAGAGTTTCAAGTATATGTTTACACAGAAAGAGTTGAACATGCGCCAAAGGAGATGGCTAGAACTTCTGATGGAGTACGACATTGATATCCAGTACCATGAGGGTAAAATGAACGTAGTCGCTGATGCTTTGAGTAGGAAGACTCGACATTCGTTAAACACTGCTTTAGTGCTTCCTTAGGAGATCATACGTGACTTGCAAATTCTCGAGGTGGAGATTGTGTTTCAAGGTGACGTTCAATGTACCTTAGCACATATGACTGTTCGACCAACACTACTTGAAGAGATCAAAGATAAACAAAGTGGTGATGAGGATCTTCAGCGGATTCTAAACCACAAAGACGTGGGTAGGTCCGAGGACTTCACTTTGGGCCAAGTTGGAATTATGAGATTTTGAGAACGTGTTTGCGTACCGAATGACCCAGATATTAAAAGTCAGATTTTGGATGAAGCTCATAATACACCGTATTCTGTATATCTTGGTGGAGATAAGCTTTACAAAGATCTTCGCCAAGTGTTCTTGTGGAAAGGCATGAAACAAGATGTCAGTGAGTTCGTAGCGAAGTGTTTGACATGTCAGAAAGTCAAGTTCGAGCATAAAAGACCAGGTGGAATGGTAAAATCACTGGAAGTTCCGACTTAGAAATGGAATTCGATTTCTATGGATTTTGTCATGGGTTTACCTTTGACACAAAAGAAGAACAACGCCATTTGGGTCGTTGTAGATCTTCTTACAAAAGTTGCGAGATTCATCCCAATGCACGACACGTGGGAAATGGAGAAACTAGCTGATGCGTACGTTAAGAAGGTCATGAGACTTCATGGTGTACCTGAAGATATTATTTCTGATAGAGACTCGAGATTTCTATCTAACTTTTGGCAGAAATTACAAGAAGCTTTCGGAAGCAAATATAAGGTTTGTACCGCTTTTCATCCTGCAACAGATGGCCAGACGGAAAGGACAATCCAGACTCTAGAGGATATGCTTCGAGCGTGTGCCCTCGAATACCAAGGTTCGTGGGATAAACACATTCCGCTGATCGAATTTTCTTACAATAATAGCTATCATTCAAGCATTGATCGAGCACCATATGAAACCTTGTATGGTAGGAAGTGTGGATCGCCTGTATGTTGGAACGACATTAGCGAGACTACAGTTTTGGGTCCTGATATGATCCAACAGACTGTCGACATTGTGAAGGTGATTTAGACGAAGATGCGAAGTGCACAAGATCGCCAGAAATCATATGCGGATAGAGGTCGTAGACCTGATGAATTTGAGGTGGGAAGCAAGGTACTTTTGCGAGTATCTCCTACCAAGGGTATTATGCGTTTTGGTCGTAAGGGAAAGTTAAGTCCTCGTTACATTGGACCTTACGAAATCCTAGAGAGGATTGGTGAAGTTGCTTATCGTCTAGCTTTACCTGTGGAACTTGAGAAAGTCCACAATGTCTTTCACGTCTCTCAACTGAAGTGATATGTACAAGATCCAACTCATGTCATTCAACCTGAAACGATCGAACTTGATGAGAGTTTGACGTATGAAGAACGTCCAATCAAGATCACCGACCGCAAAGAGCGCTTGACTCGTACGAAGATCGTTCCGAAAAGTTATTTGCTCCCGTCGTGGTCAAGAAGAGGCAATATGGGAAGCTGAATCCATGATGCGCGAGAAGTACTAATTCCATTCGAGTTTCGGGACGAAACCCTTTTTAAGGAGGGTAGAATGTCACACCTAGTAATTTCGTGTTTGGTTTACCGCTTTGCACGAGTTGCATGTTCTAGCATTGCATGCTGCACTGCTAATCGACCTAGATCACAACCGTAGTACACGCATTGCATTGTCGTTATCCCAAAAACGAATTTATACCTTCGTATGGGTAAACTCGTTTCGTCATTGAGAAGTGATTACTTCATGTTTCAAGTTTCGGGATGGAACTTCTTTTATGGAGGGTAGAATGTGATACCCCAATATTTTCTATAATTATAATATCGATTTATAATTAGTTTCGGATATTTAAATCGTATATTTATTTAACGATTCGATTTACTCAAATTAAGCCATAATAATATTAATTATTATTATAGAAATTTCGGGATTTATAATTATCAAATTGAGGGATTTAGTTAAAATGGTTTTGTATATGAATAAGACTTATTCATATTGTTTTAATTGGTTTTAAATAGCATTTAATTAGTTTTAATTGTTTTTAATTAGCAATTAAATAAGAAAATAATCCTAATTCTAGTAGGGTTTGACTTTCTTTGACTAAACACCTATATAAGCTAAGAGATGAGCCAGTTGATCAGTTGCAAAAACTGAGCCAAAAACCCCAATTCTCTCTCTCTCTCTCTCTCTCCTCCCTCACGGTTTCTCTCTCTCTTCACCGCACACCTTCTCTCTCTCTCTCTCTCCCTGCTATCGCCGGCCAGCAGGCCACCCACTGGCCTCCTCTTTCCGCCGGTAATCCCCTTCCCTCTCTCTCTCTCTTTCTCTCTCTTTCTTTCTCTCTCTTTCATGCTCTGTTTTTTTCCCTCCCCTGTTTTGCTGAGCCGCGACAATCGCGCCACTGCCGCGCCACCAGGCCTCGCCTTGGTGGTCGCCGGCGAGTGGCCGACGCGACTGGGCCCTTCCCATCGCTCCTCCCACTCTCAGTCGCTCTCTCTCTCTCTCTCGCAATTCCTCTCTCCCTCTCGCGATCTCTCCCGCTCTCTCTCTTCTCCGTCGCTGGTGCTCTGGCAAGCCACCGCCGACCATGGTGGTCGGTGGGTGGTGGTCTTGGTGATGGGCTAGGTCGTGGGTCCCCATGCTTGGTGTATCACGGCCTAGACTCGAAAAACCGATTAGGGTTTTGTTTAATAATTTCGTTTTAATTAATTTCTTATTTTCAGTCTTTTTCAATAATTGTTTTTATTTTTTTGTACTCGTACGGAGTCCGAATCCGGATTTTCAAAAGCCTAGATTGGTTGGAATAAATCAAGGCATTTAATACAAGTATTAGTTTACAGTTTCAGTAATGTTTGGATTTTCGTATTTATTAATTATGTCTCGGTAATTATTTTTAATTAGGACCAAACGGACATGCGTGATCGGGTTGTGATTAGCCTAGTTACCTACTGCTTAGTGAGCGTTTTTTAGGTAAGCGATTGTTCGTACCTCTTTCCAAAGCCTCATCAAAACTATTTTGATGTGTTATGTGCTAAATGATTATTATTGTGAATTTAATATGCGGAGCATGATTAAATTATATCGTCGTTAATTATGAGAATTTGAAATATATTCTTCGTTGTAAATATGATCTATATTGAGTATGATAAGTTTATAAAGTTTCGTTAATTAATTAGTTCATATGCTAATTAATGTTTAATTATGGCGATGTTGAATTTCTAATATTATTATGATATAATAATATGTGCTATTTGGAATGAGATATTATTGAGTGCTAATGAGCACCTACTATTATATTTATTGGTTGTTAATTGTGAAAGTGTAATTTTTGGATATCATGATTTACTGCCGAAGTGCTGCCGAAATTTCGTTAGACATATATGAAGCATGACTATTGTTAATAAGCCCTTAGGTCGTAATCGTCGTTATTATTATTCATTATCATGAGCATGAAATGAAGTAGTATGTCGTGGTCTCGTTGTACCACTAGGTCAATCAATGCAAGTATGTGAATTGAATTAAATGAGAATAAGACTCCTAATGGATCCCTAGGAGTAGCCGAGCTATCGAGACTTATCTAATTGATATAGTCTAGAGATGCGTGATTCCCAAGTTACTTTTATGGACACCTCGTAGTGTGTTCGGGACGGATTATTCCCCATTGTTTATTTCTCTACATATCGATTATTATGTTAGAGGTAGTGTGAGTATACACTAGCATAAGTCCATGGCATGTCTATATCTATCTATGAACAGTATGGGTAATCGCTGTTCTATTCGCTCTCTTGTCTCTCTAATCACGATGGTTTATCTATTTGTGTTCGAATGATCACTAAAGCAAGAATTGCATGTAATTGAATATCGAGTATGCGTGTGCTTGAATGTATGACTACTTGTGCATGCAAATGAATTTCAATGATTCTTCTAAAACCCAGGTAAGGTTTGCGAAAGTGTTTTTACTGGGTATGGACGACGTTTATTCAGTTTATCTGATTTTTGTTTTCTTTTGTTTCTTCTCTTTTTCTTCTGTACCTTGTTTCCGTCACGGAAACCAAAGTGCAGGTGTAGCTGAGTGAGGACGGTTTGCTAGAAGGTTGAATGTGGACTGTTTGTTTAGAACTATGGAGTTATTGGTTACCTTGGATTATTTGGGATTTTGGTTTGTGTCCTTGAAGGCAAAGTTGTAATAAAACTATAATGGACTTAAGACCGCTGGATAGACAACTGATATTTATGTTTAATTTGTTTAGATGCTTCCTTTGATACCCGAGTTTCGTTTCTGCTTAGCATTTACTCCTTAGCGATAAATGTTGCAGTAGCACTCCCCTGGGTTCGTGACGATTCGGCGGTGTCGAGTCGTGGACAGCGACGTCGATAGTTCCCTGGAAATCGTTGCGAATTCGGGGGTGTTACACTAGTTGGCTACAAGTAAGAGTGAGAGGAATCAAGTCTGAGTCCCCAAGCTTTGTCGAGCTAGGATCATAGCTAAATCTTTAGGTTGAGTCTTGAACGGGGAGTGTTCCCCTTTTTGTTTATTTTCTAAGTCTAGTTTCCTTTTGACGGGAATTAGAGACCCTCTTCTCTAAAGTCATGTGTGCTTATCTTTTTGCAAATCAATAAAAATTCCTCTTACTCATTTCTTCCTTTGTTTAGCTATTGATAAATCCAATGAACTCAAAAGTTGCACAAATCATTAACTGATCAATTTAAGCAATGTAAGTAAACTTCGCATAGCAAGAATGCAAATTATCTCTTTTACAGGAATTTGAGCAACTGAACTCCCTCAACAATGCCACTCCACATACAAAGAAGAAGTGAGCCAGCCTTCTGCAACAACCTCGACACAAGTCTAGTCTTAGCTCCAATTGAAGAAGATCCTTGGTATCAAGATGTATTCAACTACATCACCAAAGATACCTACCCTCCAGACGCACAAATAAGAGCTCAATGGGTCATCCGTCTCTTAGCGACGCAATACATAGAATACAAAGGGGTTCTATACAAGAAGTCCCTCAATGGAGTCAACCTCAGATGTGTGAACGCCGAAGAAGCCGCAAAAATCATGGATGAGGTACACAATGGGGTGTGCGGACCACACATGAATGGTCGAATGCTCTCTAGAAAGGTCCTACGACTGGGATACTATTGGACCACCATGGAAAGAGACTGTTATGACTATGTCAAGAAATGCAAGAAGTGTCAGATATATGCCAACCTGCAGCATATGCCACCCTCAATGCTCCATAACTTCACATCTCCTTGGCCATTTTCCCCATGGGGAATAGATATCATTGGTAAAATCACCCCGAAGGGCTTAGGAGCACATGAATACATCCTAATAGCCATAGACTATTTTACCAAATGGGTCGAAGCACAGTCCTACGCCATCCTCACATCCAAACAAGTGTCCAAATTCATAAGGAACAACATCATCTGCCGATACGGTGTTCCGCATGAAATTATTAGTGACCATGGATCCCATTTCAAAGCCGAAACAACAACCTTACTAAAAAGCTACAAAATCCAGCACCATAAATCATCCCCTTACCGACCCCAAACCAATGTCGCAATGGAAGCCGCCAACAAAAACCTCAAAACCATCATCTAAAAGATGATAGAAAACTATAAAGATTGGCCCATAAAACCCCCATTTTCCCTTTGGGGATATCGAACGTCTATAAGATCATCCACATGAGCAACACCTTATTCCCCAGTCTACGGGATGGAAGTGGTACTACCCATAGAAGTCCAACTACCCTCCATGCACATAGCCCTAGAGGGTGAAATCCCAGAAACTCGATGGATGCAAGCCCGTTATGAGGAACTCATGTTCACAGATGAAAGACGCCTATGGGCTCTAAACCATTCACACATGTACCAACAATACATGGCAAGAGCGTTCAACAAAAAGGTCCGACCTCGAAACCTGGAAGAAGGAGATTTAGTTTGGAAGGAGTTACGTGCACCAGTTACTGACCCAAGAGGTAAATTTCAACTAAATTGGTCCGGTCCGTTCATCATCAAAGACATCTTATCAGGAGGCGCAGTCCGGCTTATGGACATTGATTGCATCGAGTTCAGCGAGCTCACCAACATGAACAAACCGAAGAAGTGCTACGTCTAAAAAAAACAAAAAATAAAAAAAATCCGAATTTTAAAAAAAAAAAAAAAAAAAACGTACACAAATTGAACGAACTACGCTGGCCTGATTCCACACTGGATACATAGGTTCCCGGCCAAAATCAATCCAAAATTCCATTTCAACTCATTCAAAAAAGGACAATCTTTATTCAAACTGAACGAATAAGCTTACATTGCAAAACTTAAATTCCTAAGGTTATATAAAAAAAGTGCAACTACCAGGGTTTAAGCTAAACAAATTCCTATTATTTTTTTTGCAAACCGAGACTTACTTTCTGAAGAAAACGACTTTAATCCTTCTTCCCCTTAGAAGGCTTCGTTGAAGAGTTCTTCTATGAAGAACCTTGGCTTGAGGACGACTTATGATCGCTTTCTTGAGGTGGGGGCTTGCCTCTTTTCCTTACGTGATAGTCTTCCTCTTAAGGCCCTTCCTTCCTTTTCTTGCTTCCTATTCCTGAGTCATACCTAGGTACTAGTTGGTCCCACTCCTCATGACGAAGGGCTCATCTCGCTTCTCCATCACTGTAGGAAAGCCAATTCAAATTGGTCTCAGAAACGTAGGTTGGGACAATCATCCGAGGTACTGTGCAGCGATTTCTGCCACGCCAATATTTTTCCCAGTCCTTAGCAAATTCAGTGGTCAAAGCCAAGGTAGGTTGTCTCGTAGTCCCCTAACGAGGGATAACCTGTTTTAACCCATATTGCTTCATGACCCTAGAGGAAAAGAAGTAAGTACTCGTGTACAGGCCCACTATAGTAGTGTGAGGGATTAATTTGCAGCAAGCAACCAAAGAGGTTAAATTCCACCAAGTCACATGCCAACGAATAGCAGGTCCGGCATGGAAAAAGGCGTCCCATTCAGCAAGAGTTTTCTCTGCATATAGCCTTTTTCTAACCAAGAAGCTAGCGGCAGTATAAGTCTTCTTTTTCCAGGCTTGAGAGGTACGAGCTATCATCTTCTCAGGCGGTTCTATCAGCCTCAGATGCTCGCACAACCAAATTTGAAGCAGCAGGGGGCTGCCAGAAAAGGCTTCGTGAGGCAAAATTTTCAACCTGTCAAGCCCTAAAATAGTTTCTCATATCACCAGATGCAAAGGAGAATGCCCTTCAGCCATTTGATTCACCACTCGCAACAACGAGGCTCTACCCAGGTTGGAGGACTCTGCATTAGCAAACAATAGGCGATTCAACATGCAAACTACAAAAGCCTGTCGGCGGCAACGCTTAAATATCGCATCCTTTTCAGAAGAAGGAGAAAACTTTTCACAGATTTGAACTAAGTCCATATCGACACCGAGATTCATGCTTTTGGCTTCTGCAGAAGTCAAGCCTAGATATTTCCTGTATTGATTACTAAAACCATCCCTCAAATAAGGCACAACTGGGGGAAGAACATCAGACATGTTATTTATGGCAGCGAATTCTTCAAGTAGAGGGCATAATTCAGAGTTACCGAAACGGAAGACGTGCAAGTCTGGGTCCCAATAGTTCAAAGCAGACAGGAGGAGGGCCACAAGATTTTAGTTGGTCTTAAAGCCAATAAGGTTGAGATATAGTACGAAGCCAATTCTAGTTTATCTTCTATGGTTAGATTTTTACACCAGGCATCAAACAAATTTTCAAATGATTTCACCATGGTAGAAGCTTTGAGAAATTTGAGAGAGATAAAATCTGAATAAGAGATACACATTAGACATCCCGTAAATCCTATTTATAGGCAAAGAATCGAGTCAGAAGGAGCTAGAAATCCACGAAAAAGGCCCAAAGCCAGAGCCGCCAGCGACTCTAGTCAGCGCTGCTAGCGGCCCTCACCATTGGCCCAGCGCCGCTAGCGGCCCCGACCTCAGCCCAGTCGAGATTTCTCTTTTGTTCTTGCCCGCCCGCTTGGTCCGTTCCGCTCGATTTAAGCCCAGTTTTCAAATGTACAACGGGGTTACAAGGCCCTAGACTCTCTTAGTCTTATTCGTTTCCATTTTCTTTTTTTCTTTTTTTTTAGGGGGTATAATATGTGTAATTTTTGCTTTTTTCTTGCAATATTTACCTTTTCTTTACTTTGTTCCCTAAACTATGTCCTACTCTTTACTGCATAACACATTGCATACTTAGAGATTAGACGGGCATAATCGAGTCATAATAGCATTCATATCAAACATATGCATAAAAACAAAGTTTGAAGACCAATGTTTACAAATCAAGCCTCTACTGCTCAGCTGGGATCATAATCACCATTGCTATCGGCCTCATCCTCAATAGAAGGCATCCTAAATGCTGTTGTTGGGCCTCATGTCCCATCCCTCATGTACTGGTGCATGCATAGGGGTACATGCCGAAAACCCCGGCCCAAAGAGGCTCTCCGTGGCTTGACTAGCAAAGTCCATAGCCACATTCTGATATGAAGGCTCAGCTTGAGGCACATCCCACCCAAGGGCGTTCGCCCAACCTCCAGCCATAGGGGTCACAACGGGCCTATTACTCAAAGAAGGCTGAAAACCCGCTGGAGAAAAAATCTTAGGCATAGGAACGTGCGCCATAGAAGGTCCGGGCGCCTCATCAACGGGAAGCCTGGTCGCAGCTACAGTAGGTGAACGAGCAACAAACGGCCTGCTCGCCGAAGAGGTCCTCGCAACAAATGAATGCCGGGGTCCCACAGAAGATGAAGACTGCGACATCTGCAAACAATCAAGACCAAAATGTTAAAGTAAGCACTTCACTTAGGTAAACAAAAGACAAAAGTCTACTTACATCAGCGGTCCTGGATCGAGAACTCTTCCCTCTACCCATCACCCGGCTATAGCCTTTCTTCAACAGGTGGATGAGCTTGAAGACTTGAGAAGTCTGCTCCCGGTTTAGCTATAAGAAGGAACAAAAGATAGAGTCAGCTTCCGAAAGTAACACAAAAAAGAAGAAGCAAGAAGGGATAAAAACATACCCCCGTACAACCATCAGGCAAGGGTAATCCATCCACAGCCTCTCCATCAACAATGTGTAGAGGGAGCTCCTCTACTATACGTCCCTCACTCTCACCAATGTACATCACCTCATTACTCGGCAATGTCACACTTGGGGCCGACCGCGAGGAACTCTGGAATGGGACCTCCTGGGACCTTGAGGAGCCAAACGATCCGCCTACAAGACACAAAGGTCAGTATATTACACATATAGCTGAAAAGGCACAAATAAAGATCTTACCTCAGAAGTAAGGTGCGGCATCAGACGACCCAAGCAATAGGCCAGATACACAGCTGTACGGTCCAAGCCAACAACCTCCGGCTCAACAAATTGCATGGCCGCCATCAGGGCCGTCCCTGAGATATTGGAGGCCCTGTGCTAAAATAAAAAAATCAGACATAAACCTCGATCGTGATGTTTTAAAGGCCCTGTGGCGGGATAAAAGCCAGTTGCCCTAAGCAATTAATAAATTGTTTCGCCGGCAAATGAAAAAAATAAGAAAAGATAACAATGTTATATGTCCAACTCTCTTTACTTCTAAAAGAATTTTTCTAAAATAAATAGTTTGACAGCAAGGAGATTTGATCTTGGGTCCCCTACGCATCATATTCCTCACTTAATCACTAAACCAAGAAGTAAACTATGTATTTTAATCATACCATTTAGTATATATACTAAAACTTTCTTCTGTTTTGGGCCCCCTGATATGTTGGGCCCTGTGCGATCGCACATGCACCCTCAGGGACGGCCCTGGCCGCCATTCGCCGAGTCACGACCCCAAATCTTCTACACTCAGGCTGCGCTGGTAGAACATGGTCATAGGAGGGTTCTCCGGAATCAAATGACCACCTAAGGCAGGATAAACCAGCCGAGTCAAGCGGTCCCCCAAGTACCACACAAAGCCAAATGACCCCTCAAAGACCACCAGCAAGGTGGATAGCCTGAAGGACTCGGTGGTAATATGGGCCGAAACCCCAGGAATACCGTCAAAGGCAGTCCATGACACCTGCAGATTACAAGATCAAAAGATCATTCACATCAAATGAACCAAAAAAAAAAAAAACATATATACATAAGCAAGTCGAAGGCAACACACCTCGGACGCGGCAAAGGTAGTTCGAAAATGCTCCAAAGAGGTAAACGGGTGGTTATCCCTACCGACCCACCGTGAACCTAGTAAGAACATCCTCAAACCAGGACAATAAGGACCAAAAGCGGGAAAATACTCAAAAAACCACAGCTGCGATACAAGCAAGACCTGTAACACCCCGAATTTCCGTCTAATTTAAAACCATTTAAAATTACGAGTTGCAGCGGAAAAACCCTAGAAATTCGAAGCGTCTAATGTTCAAATTAAATACAAGGCTAGAAAGAAACCAAATGTTTATATCCCAAACATACATACTAGATAATTAAATAATAACTATCTTTTCCAACTAGACTTAAAACAAATAATCCATATGAAATAAAAATAATAAACTATTAATTCTCATGCAAGAAAATTAATCTCGTTACAATAATAAAAATCCCAAATAAGTAACAGTTCCAATCTAAACAATAAAGTAAACTGTTTTTAGAAGATATACAATCTTCTTCCATCGTCTTTCCTAGCTCACACCACGAGTGACAAATCCTGTCACCCTACTCCCCCATATAGACGAATTCTATATAGGTTCATCATAGGTCCACCATTGAAGAGAAATGGACAACAAACACAAGTAAAAAGAAAAACAACCAATCAGCTACGCTGAGTAATTCATAAGCACACAATCCATTTTTAAATCTCCACCTAAGCCATCGTGCTCAATAAACATGCTTGAATAAATAAAAGACAACATGCTTTAATTTAAACAACCAAACAATCCAAATAATAAATCCACTATTTATTATTATCCATTAGCCAAGTTCGTTAGAGAGAAGAGAATCACATGAATGTCAGAACCAACCGCAGAAGGCTCAATAGGATCAAAAGTCCTGTGCATAATAGCAAAGAGGGATCAACCGTCTCGGAGTATAGATGACTCCTGAAGTACTTCTAGATGTTCCTAAGTATGCATATCCTCTCTCAACCCTTAGGTTTACAAGAAGAAGAGTTTCATCCACAAAACATTACTTGCCCAATTGCTCTTTGTATGGATACAAGCTTTAACCAAATACGTTGGGGCCATAACCAATGAAACCCACTCAACGTACCAATTGACATTCCCATTCGCTCCCTTTGGTGGATCCATTACCAAAGAAATCTTAACTCTCAATTTATCAATTCAAAGGTGATCACATAGTCAAGTAAATCACATAATCTTGGCAATTCTCAAGTAACACAATATGGTTACAATTTCCGATGACAAATTTTACATAAATGGCATCTAGGCCTCAATTCAAAACCACCTAGTTCAATACCTTTAAGTAGGTTCAAATAGTCAAAGCTCATTTCAACTTATTGAAGTAACATGCTTACTAACATGAATCCACATGCTTACCAACATGATACAAAAATAGCAATACAAGCTATATTCCAATTGAACAATTATTAACATAAATTTCGTTCAACAACCATAATAAATCTTGCATCTCCTCACATGAATATTAACAAGTAGACATTGCTACACGAACTGAATTTCCAACATAATACATGCATTCACTAACATATAATTCTATACGAATTATCACAAGGAAATAAATAACAATTATCCCTTCCACAAACCAGCACGAATAAACATTCCAATTCGATACTTAGACAATGAACCTTCATAATTCATCTAGACATGAATTACCTTTGGAAATAAGGCAATCACGACAATTTAACGTAGGCTCCTTACGTTCACGCGCGGTTAACGGGCCCTAACAAATCCACAATACCCAATAGTCAATACCTTGACTTCTAAACCACTTTATTAAACTTTAAAGATAATTTAGTACCCATAATTAAATAAGTTAAGTTGCTGGAATTTTAGTTAATCATGCATGCTCAAAGTTTCCAAAAACAATTTACACAACTAAATTAGGAAACTTTCCAAAACCCTAAAAACAAGTCAACAAGTCAAAACAAATCAACCACCATCACCAACACCAAACACCACCGCTGACCACCGTCCAGCGGTGGCGGTGGCCGTGACAGCCGCCCAGCGGCTGCGCACGGTCCAGCCGTGCGCTGTACACGGCCTGACCGTGCTCGGCCAACCGAAATCTTTTTTTTTTTTTTTTTTTTGTTAAAAAATTTTAACAAACCCAAATCTAATTAAATTCACACAATAATAAATTTCCAGATTTAATTAAATCACAAGATCCAACCTTTTAAACTCAAACTTTGATTCAATTCAATAAAACAACAAACCCAACTCTAATCATGATCCTATCATGCAAAAACAATAGAATATAGTAAACCCAAGGCAAAATATAAATTAGGGTTTACTCATACAAAACTAGGGTTCATTTAAAACTCATGTTTGAATAAATTTAAAGCTTTAAAAATCAAAAACAAGTTTAGAACACTTACTTGGAAATCAAAAGAATTAAAATTGAGCAATAGGATGAATTGTGAAAGAGTGTTGAATTTTCTCTTTCTTTTCTCCTTGGTCGGCGTGCATGAGAGTGAGGGAGAGAGAAGCGTTGTTTTTTTTTTTTTTTGATTTTGTAAAGAGTCAGTTGAAAATCTGGAAGCTGAGTGTATTTAGGAACTAAATACACTCTTTCCTTTCCTCAACTTATTCTTTCCTAAAATCTCTCCTAAAGTCACTCCACTAACCAACAATTTAGGAAACAAATTTTAAAACAAATTTTCAGAATTTCCTTCACCCAATTTTCGGCTAGGGTGGCCGAAAATAAGGCCCTACCTGGCCTTATATTTTTTGGCCACTTCCGAAAATTATAGAGTCCAAATATTTTTATTTGTTTTGGCCCAATTACATTTTAATCAAGTCCCAAACCAAAACCCAATATTAATTAGGCACTTTAAACATTTATGAGCCCAATTAATTATTTAAATCCGAAATTGCATTTTATTTTTAAGTAATTATTATTCTAAAATGAATAATAATACGGGGTATTACATCCTTACCCCTTAAAAGAAGTTTCGTCCTCGAAACTTAGGATCACCACCAAGTGAAGCTAGTTCCATAAGGCGAAGTTTTTCATCACACTTTCAAAGTTCAATACACAACAATGTAACTCGAAAGTTTAAAATTTTTCACAACTTTTCCAAATAACAAAAATGAGCATGATGCAATGCAATGCAATGAGTTTTCCAGTCTTTAATTCTTTTCTTTTGTGGATTGTTACACCCTTCTCCCCTTAAAAAGGTTTCGACTTCGAAACTAAGGTTAAGTACCTTGTTCGAACAGTTGAGGATAACGCTTGCGCATATCAGCCTCAGTCTCCCAACTCGCTTCTTCGACTTTGTGGATAGCCCACAACACTTTCACAAAGATTGATCGTAGACGCACGAGTTTTTTTCGTTTTCTCGTCTTGGATCCTCACAGGTTTAGTTCGCTCCTCAAGGACTCGAACTGGTTGCTCTTCATAGGTAAGTGTATCATCTAACACCACCTTTTCAGGATTCAGCACATGACTTGGATCATGGTGATACGTCTTGAGTTGTAACACGTGAACACATCGTGCACTTGCTCCAAATCCATAGGCATAGCAAGCCTATAAGCGACCCCTCCAATTCTTTCAAGAATCTCGTAGGGTCCAATATACTTTGGGCTAAGCTTTCCTTTACGCCCAAATCTCATTAGTCCACGAGTAGGTGATACTTTGAGAAGTACCTCCTCACTAACTTGGAATTCTTCCATTCGTCGATGTTGACCTGCATAGGCTTTCTTTCTATCTTGTGCAGCTTTCATCTGCTCTTGGACAAGTTTCACTTGATCCACAGTCTCTTGGATAAAATTTGGACCCAAAACAAAGGTCTCACTTATGTCGTTCCAACACGTAGGAGATCGACACTTCCTCCCATACAGTGCCTCGTAAGGTGCTCTACCAATACTCGCATGGTAGCTATTGTTGTAGGAGAACTCAATTAAAGGAAAACTCTTCTCCCAAGAGTCCTTCATCTCTAGAGCACAAGCTCGCAGCATGTCCTCCAGTGTCTGAATAGTACACTCCGTTTGACCATCTGTCGTAGGATGAAATATCGTACTAAACTTCAACTTTGTACCAAAAGCATTCTGCAATTTATCCCAAAAGTTGGAAAAGAATCTCGTATCCCTGTCTGACACAATGTCTTTAGGTACTCCATGTAACCTTAAGACCTCTTTCACATAAGCTTCAGCGAGTTGGTCCATTGACCAAGTCTTTTTCATTGCAATGAATCTCGCCGTTTTCTTCAGTCGGTCAACAATAACCCAAATAGTGTCGTTGCCAGACCTCGTCTTTGGTAATCCAGTCATGAAATCCATCGAGATTGAATCCCATTTCCATCAAGGAATTTCGAGCGATTGAACAAGACCTCCAGGCCTTCTGTGTTCGATCTTCACCTTTTGACAAGTAAGACACCTTGCCACATACTCAGTACACTCTCGCTTCATGTTTGTCCACCAAAACTGAAGTTTCAGGTCTTTGTACAGCTTATCACCACCTGGGTGAACAGAATACACAGTTCCATGCGCCTCATCAAGAATCGTTCGCTTCAGCTCGGCGTTGTTTGGTACACACCAACGCCCCTTCATTTTGATCGTACCATCATGAACGATCTCATAATAAGGATGCTTTCCTTCCTTGATCTTGACACGTAACTCCTATAGAAACGGGTCATGAACTTTCAGCTATTGGATCTCATCATAGATCGACGGTCGCACTACAAGTGCATTCAGCAACACTGCAGTCTCACTTTGTTGGACAACTTCTAAGTCCAACTTCCTGAATTCCTCACAAGTCATAAGATAACTTCATCATGTTATTCACAGTGTGTGAAGTCTTCCTACTCAAGCCATCAGCCACTACATTGGCCTTTCCCTTGTGATACTGAATATCCAGATCGTACTTAGATATCAACTCGAGCCATCTCCGTTGCCTCATATTCAACTCCTTTTGAGTGAAGATATACTTAAAACTCTTGTGATCTATAAAGATCTTGCAATGAGCTCCATACAAGTAATGCCTCCAGATTTTCAAGGCAAAAATTACAGCCGCTAACTCCATGTCATGAGTAGGGTAGTTCTTCTCATGCACTTTCAACTGGCGAGAGGCATAAGCAACCACCTTGCCATTTTGCATAAGCACACACCCCAACCCATTCTTAGATGCATCACTGTACACCTCAAACCCTTCCATTCCAGACGGTAAAGTCAAAACTGGTGCCCTTGTCAACCTCTTCTTAAGCTCTTGGAAAGCTTCTTCACATTGTTCAATCCACTTGTATTTCATCTCCTTTTTCATCAAATTTGTGATAGGTCTCGCTATCTTGGAGAAGTCTTGCACAAATATCCTATAATAGCCAGCCAATCTGAGGAAACTTCTTACCTCAGTCACACTTTTCGGAGCAGGACAATCCATGACAGCTCGAATCTTAGAAGGATCAACAAAGACTCCTTCTTTAGAGATAATGTGCCCAAGAAAAGTAACAATCTCTAGCCAAAACTCACACTTTGAGAGTTTAGCGTACAACTTCTCATTTCGCAACACCTCCAAGACAGTCCTCAAGTGTCTTGCGTGTTCCTCCTTGTCTTTTGAATACACCAAAATATCATCGATAAACACGGCCACAAAACTATTCAGATATGGTCGAAAGGTGTTATTCATCATCTCCATAAACTTGGCAGGTGCATTAGTTAACCCAAATGGCATAACAGTAAAATCATAATGCCCATACCTTGTCCTAAAGGCTGTGTTTGCAATGTCGACCTCATCAATCCTCAGCTAATGATAACCAGACCGCAAATCCACATTCGAAAATACTCCATCCCCTTCAAGTTGATCGAACAGGTCTTCAATCCTAGGTAGAGGATACCTATTCTTGACAATGACCTTGTTTAACTCACGATAGTCAATGCAGAGATGCAGACTACCATCCTTCTTACGCACAAATAGAACTGGTGCGCCCCACGATGACACACTAGGTCTAATGTACCCCTTCTCTAACAACTCCTCCAATTGATCCTTTTGCTCTTTCATCTCTAAAGGTGCCTTTCTATATGGTGCCCTCGAAATCGGACCTGTTCCAGGAACTAGGTCAATCTGAAACACAGTATCCCTCACTGGTGGCATACCAGGAATCTCCTTTGGAAATACATCGGGAAACTCATTGACCACATCAATCTTTGAGATTTCCTCGTCTATTCCCTTTACATTGTGAATGTGACACAAAAATCCGTCACATCCCTTCTCTAAGTGCTTCTTCGCCACTAATATTGAAATAATCCCAATTCCTTCCTTAGTGACAATTCCTTTATAAGAGATTCTATTACCTCTAGGCCCTTTCAGCGATATCTTTTGTTCAGTAAAATCGATTCTCGCTTTATACTTGTTAAGCCAATTCATCCCCAAAATAACATCAAAATCTCCCAATTGAAACGCAATCAGGTCTGCAGGCAATTCAGACCCTGCAATGTTCACACGAATATTGGGATGCACTACTTTACACAATACCACCCCTCCAGTAGGAGTGGCAATACTAGTCTCTAAAGACTCAACTACTCCCATCCCATGTTTCTTAACAAAGTTTTCAGATATGAACGAATGTGATGCTCCAGAATCAAATAATACACAGGTAGAAAAATAATTTACAAGAAATGTACCAGTCACCACATTGTTTGCGGCATCAACCTGTACTTGATTCATCACAAACAAACGACCTCCATTTCAGTTCTGGTTGCCATTGTTGTTTTGAACATTTTCAGCCTGTCCATTCATCCCATTCTACCGATTACCACCCTGGTTGTTCCCATTTTGACCCTGAACTGCAGGAGCTTGAACATTGTTGTTGCCCCCACCATTGTTAACGATCTTGCCCTTCCGAGGACAATCATAAGAACGATGCCCCATCTCTTGACAAGTGTAGCATCTCACCTTATTTCCAGCACAATCAACCCCTGAGTGATTCTTATTGCACCTCTTGCAAATGTAGGGTTTGCCTTTCCAACCCCCATTATTCCGATGGCCATATCCATTGCCATTCTTGCCATTTCCATTCTTGGAATTCCCACCCTCATTGTTGTTGTTGTTGTTTTGTTGTTGTTGTTGTTGTTGTTGTTGTTGTTCTTGTTGTTGTTGTTGTTGCCATTTTGGTTATTCCCTCCCCAGAACTTCTTCTTCATCTCACCACCACTACCCTGATGGTCATCAAACTTCCTCTTTTTCCCAGCCACCTCCTCTTCGTGCTTAAAAATCGCATCTTGATTCACAGTACGATTGTAAACCTCTTTCACGGTCTGACACTTATAACCCCCAAAAGACTCACGAATAGTCTAGTACAACCCATTCTGGAATCTACAGGCCCTATATTATTCCGTAGGGACTAATCCTCCCGCAAAATAAGCTAGGTCGTCAAACTTTTCAGCATACTCCTGAACAGTCATCCTTCCTTGGACAAGGTTCAAGAACTCGTTATACTTCTGGTCCTGGAGATACTCTGGGTAGAACTCCTCTCTAAGGATCGTTTTGAACATCTCCCAATTAAAACCCGGTTGATCTCTAATTGATGTACCATTGGTTGTCCACCAACCATCTGCCTTCTTCTGGAACAGATAGACATCACTGTCTACCTTAAGTGCCTCCGGAAACCCAATTATCGCGAAGATTTTCTCCAAATCTCGCGTCCAATCGTTGAGAAGTACGGGATCCTCGCGCCCTTCAAACACAGGTGGATTATGCCCTTTAATCTTCTTAGATATGGAAGCAAAATCGTCACCTCCAGTCACCCTTGTATCTTCCCTCTGCATCATCTGCGCGATGAATGCATTAGACAGCGCCAATGCTTGTTGCGACTGTGCAAGTTGCGCTAACAAAGCTTGTGCCAATTGCTCTCCATTACCCACGTTATTGTTATCTCCCATCGAACTGCTATAACCCTCAACTCTTTGTCTATTTCTTCTAGGTGGCATCTAGCAACCTAAAGGATCATCAAAAGCAAAAGAGAAGGGTATTAGCTACCCATATCACACTCATGTGCGATAATCACATCTAACATATACACTTGACTCATATATATGTTTAATAGACAACTAGGGCTCTAGGCTCTTATTGCATTCAAGCATGGCCTTATCACACTCTTGCGTACAATCAAGCTCAAGTTTCAATTGACTTTGTTCTTTCTCAAAAAATACACAAATAACAATCATAATGAAACATCCATGCCTTTTTCATAGGCGCTTTCACAATACTCATGCTCCAAATAGCAAGTAAATAACACAACTTCTTGCAAAAATTCCATCTCATAAATCAAATAGTCAAGTATTTGTCCAAAAATGAGTGCTTGCTAAACTACGCCTCAATAGCATGAAGTAAAGAAAAATTTAACATTCTAAACAAAATGTCAAAAACAAATGACTCGCAGGCCCAAATAATGTCTCAAATAGTTTACTCCAAATAAAACTAATCAAACTAAGAATCACGCTTTCTTCGCGATCTTGCGCTTCGTTGCGCGCTTTGCTTGGAGCGTGTCTTGGTATATTTCCTTGAGACTCTGATCAAGCTCATTGAACAACTCCTTTTCCAGCTCCTTGGCCTCATCGACCACTTCCTCCTTGTCGTCCTTCGTAGGATATGGGGGAAATCGAAACTTACGTTGTATTTCAACTAACGCAAGTTCCCTCACCTCGTTAATTTTGTCAATGATGTCCGGGTGTTTCGTGAAATACTCCTGCGGCCAGCGCATCGTGCGTCTAAAGAGAGAGTCGAAGCTCTCCTTGAACGGCTTTTCCGCATCGTAGGATTGCTCCCACTCGTCATGAAGCTTGTCTTTGAAAGCCTCCCAGATCCGGTTATGTCCAAAAGCTTTATACATATATAACATACGCCTGCATGTGTTGTGGCCTCCAGGTAGACTTGTTTCCATGGTAGTCATTGTACTTCTTGAAGGTCGCACGCGCCTCGTCCTCAAACTCATATAGGCGCTTGTCCCCCTTCCATTGCAGAGTTCGTGGGTCTCTAGGTGAACGAATCATCTGCAAACGGGAAATAACACGTTAGTACTTCACTCGAGTACTTTAGATAATACCAAAACAAGTAAAAGAAACAATCAATTCATTTCGGCTTACAAATCTTTTATTCACATAACTTAAGTCTATTTAAGTTTTCAACTATGAGTACATCTTAATGATATACTTTTCCCACTATGCCATTCATACTAATAGGTTGAAAATCCTAGCATATGCTTCCTAACATACTCTCTGATACCAACTTGTAGCACCCCGAATTTCCATCTAATTTAAAACCATTTAAAATTACGAGTTGCAGCGGAAAAACCCTAGAAATTCGAAGCGTCACCGCCGTATTTAATGTTCAAATTAAATACAAGGCTAGAAAGAAACCAAATGTTTATATCCCAAACATACATACTAGATAATTAAATAATAACTATCTTTTCCAACTAGACTTAAAACAAAGAATCCAAATGAAATAAAAATAATAAACTATTAATTCTCATGCAAGAGAATTAATCTCGTTACAATAATAAAAATCCCAAATAAGTAAGAGTTCCAATCTAAATAATAAATTAAATTATTTTTAGAAGATATACAATCTTCTTCCGTCGCCTTTCTAGCTCACACCACGAGGTAAAAATCCTATTAGTCTACTCCCCCATATAGACGAATTCCATATAGGTTTATCATAGGTCCACCATTGAAGAGAAATGGACAACAAACACAATTAAAAAGAAAAATAACCAATCAGCTACGCTGAGTAATTCATAACCACACAATCCATTTTTAAATCTCCACCTAAGCCATCGTGCTTAATAAACATGCTTGAATAAATAAAAGACGACATGCTTTAATTTGAACAACCAAAAAATCCAAATAATAAATCCAATATTTATTATTATCCATTAGCCAAGTTCATTAGAGAGAAGAGAATCGCATGAATGTCAGAACCAACTGTAGAAGGCTCAATAGGATCAAAAATCCTGTGCATAATAGCAAAGAGGGATCAACCGTCCCGGAGTATAGATGACTCCCGAAGTACTTCTAGATCTTCCTAAGTATGCATACCCTCTCTCAACCCACAGGTTTAAAAGAAGAACAGTTTCATCCACAAAACTTCACTTGCCCAATTGCTCTTTGTATGGATACAAGCTTTAATCAAATACGTTGGGGTCATAATCAATGAAACCCACTCAACGTACCAATTGACATTCCCATTCGCTCCCGTTGGTGGATCCATTACCAAAGAAATCTTAACTCTCAATTTATCAATTCAATGGTGATCACATAGTCAAGTAAATCACATAATCTTGGCAATTCTCAAGTAACACAATATCGTTACGATTTCCGATGGCAAATTTTACATCAATGGCATCTAGGCCTCAATTCAAAACCACCTAGTTCAATACCTTTAAGTAGGTTCCAATACTCAAAGCTCATTTTAACTTATTGAAGTAACATGCTTACTAACATGAATCCACATGCTTACCAACATGATACAAAAATAGCAATACATGCTATATTCCAATTGAACAATTATTAACATAATTTTCGTTTAACAACCATAATAAATCACGCATCTCCTCACATGAATATTAACAAGTAGACATTGCTACACAAAGTGAATTTCCAACATAATACATGCATTCACTAAGATATAATTCTATACGAATTATCACAAGGATATAAATAACAATTATCCCTTCCACAAACCAGCACGAATAAACATTCCAATTCGATACTTAGACAATGAACATTCATAATTCATCTACACATGAATTACCCTTGGAAATAAGGCAATCACGACAATTTAACGTAGGCTCCTTACATTCACGCGCGGTCAACGGACCCTAACAAATCCACAATACCCAATAGTCAATACCTTGACTTCTAAGCCACTTTATTAAACTTTAAAGATGATTTAGTACCCCTAATTAAATAAGTTAAGTTGCTGGAATTTTAGTTAATCATGCATGCTCAAAGTTTCCAAAAACAATTTACACAACTAAATAGGAAACTTTCCGAAACCTTAAAAACAAGTCAACAAGTCAAAAACAAGTCAACCACCATCACCAACACCAAACATAACCGCACCACCGTCGCTGACCACCATCCAGCGACGGCGGTGGCCGTGACAGTCACCGCTGGAGGTCGTGACAGCCGCCCAGCGGCTGCGCACGGTCCAGCCGTGCGCTGTACACAGCCTGGCCGTGCTTGGCCAGCCGGAAACCTTTTTTTTGTTAAACAATGTTAAAATCGACTCAATTAATAAATTTTTCAGATTTAATTAAATCACAAGATACAACCTTTTAAACTCAAACTTTGATTCAATTCATTAAAACAACAAACCCAACCCTAATCATGATCCTATCATGCAAAAACAATAGAATATAGTAAACCCTAAGAAAAATATAAATTAGGGTTTACTCATACAAAACTAGGGTTCATTTAAAACTCATACTTGAATTAATTTAAAGCTTTAAGAATCAAAAACAAGTTTAGAACACTTACTTGGAAATCAAAAGTATTAAAATTGAGCAATAGGATGAATTGTGAAAGAGTGTTGAATTTTCTCTTTCTTTTCTCCTTGGTCGCCGTGCATGAGACTGAGGGAGAGAGAAGCGTTGTTTTCTTTTTTTTTGATTTGGTAAAGAGTCAGTTGAATTTGGAAGCTAAAATCTCTCCTAAAATCACTCCACTAACCAATAATTTAGGAAAAAAATTTTAAAACAAATTTTCAGAATTTCCTTCACCCAATTTTCGGCTAGGGTGGCCGAAAATTTTAAGACCTTGGTCCTTATAATTTTCGGCCACTTCCGAAAATTATAGAGTCCAATTATTTTTATTTATTTTGGCCCAATTACATTTTAATTAAGTCCAAAACCAAAACCCAATATTAATTAGGCACTTCAAACATTTATGAGCCCAATTAATTATTTAAATCCGAAATTGCATTTTCTTTTTAAGTAATTATTATTCTAAAATCAATAATAATACGGGGTATTACAAGAATAGTTAGATGCAACTCTCCTACAAACTATGCGTATGCAAAGAAAAAAAAAAAAAAGTGCCTACCTCCAGTATCCTCCACGGGCCCGAGATAGACACCCTCCGACTCGTCGACTTAGGCTGGAAGCCTGACGACACCACCTCACCAAAGAAGCATACGCAGGAGCACCAAAGTTGTACTCATGTACTTCAGATAGGTCGTCTAAACATGTCAATAAGCCAACCTGACACACACTCTTCTTCTGGGCAAAGATGGTCGCCCCCAACAGGTAAGCTAAGAAAATACGAGCCCTCTGCTCCTCGGTAATTCCCTGTTCCGCCAAGGCTACCCATAACCTCGTCAAGGAAACTCAGTCCTCCCTAAAATAAATAGATACAGACCCATATAGCTCAAGCAACCTATCAGCCTGCCGGTGATAAGTCGCGTCATACTGTATACGACGCCCTCTGAAGGATAAGCCTGTCAGTACAACGAACTAGTAGGGAGTAGGAAACATCTCCCGCATAGGTGTGTGAAAAGTGTTCGTGGTATCCCAGAACCTCTCCAATAACCACCCGGATAACCGACAAAAAGTGCTCCAAACCCGAAGCCTGCACTATCTCCCCAGCCCCTACAGTAAATGTGTCGAACATCATGGCCCAATGAGAAGTGGACGCATGAGCCTGCAGCAGGACACCAACACCTTAGCCAACAAATAAAATTTTCTCAACACCGCATATACTACAAATACAGCCCAAAATAATTCCACACAAATTATATACAGCTGACCACCAATCCAGTATAAATCCCAATTTGTTCGTGTACAAAAAAAATATATAACGAATAGAACCAAAAAAGAGAGAGCCGGGAACATACCAACTGAGGGTTAGACAGATGACTCTGCCTATCCAGTAGCAAAACACTACGATTCCAAACCTCATTCGGGCGCCAGTCCACACGCATAAACGAGTCCTGATACAAATTCGTCCCATCTGCATGCAGAGGGAGGGGTGTCCTATAAGATGGAAGCCCAATGCAAAAGAGGTCCCGATTTTCCTCCTCCTCACCCATGGGTCACTTCCCTTTGTCTTTGGGAGCCATAGAAGAAGAATGTAAGTTTTCTCTCTCTACAAGTGAGAATTTCAAGTTTCAGATTCGGAAGAAACAAGTACCCATTCAAAAATGCAACCCGAAATTCAGCAACTAGGCGGAAAAATAAGCAAGTTCAATACAAAAATCAAGGAATTTGGTTAAGAATCGACTTACGTTGAAGAAGTTGAAGCACTAGTGAAGCTTTCGACAATGGTGGCTAGCTCGACAATGCTCTCAGCCGAGAAGACAAACAATGAAGCAAAAACGCGAAAAAATTCGCGACAAAACAATTTTTCCAGCTCAAAGTGAGGGCCGCTAGTGGCTCTCGCTAAGAGGCCCATCACCGCTAGCGTCCCTGAGTGGCCTGCACGCGCTGGCCCCCCTGCTGTCGCACGACTTCGTTTCCAGCCCAAAAACTGTTACTTTAGTTCGTTCGCGGCAAAGACCAGTACCGAGCGCGCGGGAGCAAATCTTCTTTGGCCCACCAATTCAAAATTCAACGATTGGTCCATCTTACTGTGCCGCTTATTATCAGGTAAGACTAACTCAATTGTTTTGGAGGTCCCAAATACACAAGCCCAGGTTTGCCCCAACAATATTAATCACCCGGAGTGGTCAAATTATTTTAAGAAAAGCCCAGTGGATCCTCTGGCACCATCCCAGTTTCCAAAATTGTGATAAGACAACTAGTTTCCAAAATTGTGATAGGACAGCCAGTTTCCAAAATTATGATAGGACAGCCAGTTTCAAAAATTATGTCAGTCAATGATCGCTTAAGCTAGTGCGGTTAAACTGACATTTTCATTCAAGGTCACTCATTTGTGTCAGTTCATGATCGCTTAAGCTGGTGCGGTTAAACTGTCCTTTTCATTCAAGGTCACTCATTTGTGTCAGTCAATGATCGCTTAAGCTAGTCCGGTTAAACTGTCCTTTTATTCATGGCTAATTCTTTTGTGTCAGTCAATGATCGCTTAAGCTAGTGCGGTTAAACTGTCCTTTTTATACGAGGATACTCATTTTGTGTCAAAAAATGATTGCTTAAACTATTGCGGTTATACTGTCCTTTGTTTCTATATGTTTCAGTCAATGATTGCTTAAGCTGTTGCATTTAAACTGTTCATATGTTTTAACCATTTTACAACCGTCATTTTGATCGCGATGTCTCATCGACGTTTTCGTTTCTCATGCAGGGACGGAATCTCGGCATCCGCCGAGTAGTGCTTAGTCACTGTTTGCTAAGAATGAAGCATTTATACTATTCACTCTCACGAGTGTTATTTCCCATTTATAGCCGTTATTTTTAATTGCGCTGTCTCGTCGACTTTTTCGTTTCTCGTACAGAGACGGAATCTCGACACCCACCGAGCGATGTTTAGTTAATGTTTGTTTAAGCACTGTACGTTGATCATTCTCAAAGTATTACTAACTTTTTCATTCAATGTGAATACAGGTCCCCTGAATACGTTTCAAGCATCTACGAGCGGTATTTTCCCTGCTAAACATAACCTTTATTTTTCTTGTGTTCACAGAGATGAAATCTTAGCACGCTACGAGCATGTCCCAACTCAGGTTTGCCTTCATATGCATACATACTGGACACTCTCACACACCATGTGCACATCAGCATCCTGCATGTTGCCTTCGAAATACTTTTATCTTCGCTTTTACTCAAGCTCGATCAAAGTGGGGGCTTCTGTAGACGTCAATAAAGCGCCTTCAGATTTCTCCGCAAAAGCCCGATGATGAAAGGAGTAATTTATAAACTTGAATGATATTTTTGCTTTAATAGGTAAAATAAGGTCTCGGGTTTTTCCTTGATCACTCCTTCATTCGGATCCCACTCAAGAGCTCCGTTCAAGAGCTTTCGAACGACACCCCTCGTGTCTTTTTCTGACTCACGGTGGCCAAGTTGCGAACCGGGGGTAAAACCGTCTTTTCACATTTTCGAAATACTGAAATTTCTCCGAAAATCAAAATTGACTGGATATCGTCATATGACGACATCCAGCTGGCAAGCTGGCTGCTAGCGGCAGTGGCCAACGCCGGAGCTCACCAGCGCCGCTAGCGGCGCTCGCCAGGTCTCCAGGCCTGACTTTTTTTAAGCCCAAATTCTGAAATTAGGCCTTCCTTCACCCGTCCACTTCCTGCGCCTATAAATACGACCCTCCTCCCTCAATTCAAATCACACAGTCTACAGTTGACAACCTCTATTCTCAGGAGTATTACACTGAGCTTCCCCCTCTTTCTTCCAAATTTGAGATCTTGTGTTTACTATTTTTGCTAAATAGCCTTTAGTTCTGGTACTAACTCCTTAGGGCTCAAAATAAATTGCTTGCCTAATTGTTTATTTTTCTAATAGTCATAATGTAGATATCATGCTAGATAATGTCTTTTATTGCTTACTAAATATTGTCTTTCAAAGCATGTCTAGTCGTTGTAATGCTCAACTTGCCAATCGAATGCATGTCTAAACAAGGGTTAAAAATAAATGTTGTGATGCTTGTGATGAACCAATTAATAGTCTAAGTCTAGGTTGTTAATCCGGTTTTGCATGGGAATTATGTCTTTAAATTATTAAGCAAACTTGAGTTAGTAGAGGCCGTCATAATATGGGTGAGTTGCATGCCTAACACCTTCCCACCTTGTACCTTCGCCCACGAACCTTTTATTCTTGGGTACTCATATGTTCTATATGAGTGGGAGTCTTTCTAAAAACATGATCACTTCACTTATCGTGCTATTGGGTTGTCCCTTCGGTTTGTCCCTTTGATAAAACGTCGATAGCAGATTTGTGACCTCTTTCATGGTTTTTATTCAATTCAAGTCTTTACAAAATCTTTTCTAAGTTGATGGTCCCTTGAACTTATCTAAAGCCGCCACCTTACAAATTTTCTATAAGGACGCACTCCGTGGAGCAATGAAAAATCCTGGGTCCTTACAAATATAATGTCTGTGTCTTGAGAAAATCGTGCATGTGGCTGCAAAAATTAGTTTTTGTGCCTGTGCCCACAAATATTGGATTTTGTGCCGGGTTCCTAGGATAGAAAACTGTGTTGCGGGGGCAAAATGGTCATTTTGGGTGACGTGCCTGTATCTGCCGGGCTTCTAACGATCGAAAAATGAAATCCCGTGCGGAATTTGAACCCTTGGGCCCACCCCGTGAGAGGCGGAAGAGAAAAGAGCTCCGGCGGCCACCCGCTGAGCTGCTGGACGCTCAGCGGCCTTATCGGGCCCGCTCAGTGGCTCACGATGAGTCGCGGAGGCGCCTAGAGCAGCCGCCAGGGCTAGTTACTGGGCTGCTGAGTCGGTTCAGTGCTGTGGTTTGGGGATTTAAGTGAGAGAAGGTCAATTTTGGGTTATTTCTTCCCAAAATTTCGAGCCTCTCTCTCTCTAACTCCATTGTTGCTCAATCTTCATTCCTTGCTCATTCTTGCTCAAATTTGCTCCTTTTTGCTTGCATTTGCTTGCTTTTGTATAATCTTTGTATAATTCGAAGTTTATTTGTGATTTCTCCCAAATTTGGGGTGAATTTGTGAGTGGGTTTTTGAAACCCTTGGAGAGAGAAAATCCGTTGATCCTCCATTTTTGCTAGTTTGTTCTTGCTTGCTTGTTCATCCTTCTTCCATGGCTCCAAAATTAGGAAAGAGGAGGAGTAAAAGAGTCGAGGTGCGGGAGGAGGTCGAGGAGATCGACATATTCACCAAGGCTTTTCCACCTCATGTGAAGCCTTCAAAGAGGAAGCCTAATGTGGATTTTTGTCAAGATCGAGACACCCAGTCGGATAGGATGCCCGGCATTGTTTGGGATCGATCGGAATTGCTTTTTCGCCGGCGACTCATTTGAGCTCTCGGGCTTCCAAGTTCGTGGTAAGTCTTCAAACGTTTGAATTCATAGTTTTATGCATTGAATTTGAGTTTATATGCTTGCCTTGGATAAAATTTGTATGCAATTGTCAAGCTTGTAGCGCATGTGATCTTGCGCGGCTTGAACGAACTTAGAAACATGCTTAGGATTGAACATTTGTTTGAAATGTGAACCTAAGAAAGGTGAACTTGATCATAGAAACCCGATGGGAACTTGAAGGCCCATGGAAACAATGGCTCTTCGGTTAAGCTTTTCAAAACCTTGCACAAAGAGGTACAAGACGCGGTGTTGAATGCGGGGTTTGGGCCCCTTTTGAGAGCGGCGAACTCGGTGGAGCGAGTTAAGAGATGTATTGTACGGTTGTCTTTGGAGCGTTTTTGGGACTGATAGAATACACCGGGTTAGACACAAGAAGGGCGGTTGAATTGGGTCTACTATTTTTTGCTATTTTTCGTCTCTGTTGGCTAAGGACCAGAGGAAGGACCAGTGTTCCTTCTTGTGCTCGTATTGAGACAGAGTTAATGCGGAAACGTGTAAAGTAAAGAGCATTGTAGATACAGTATTTACCGTGGAAAACCACCCGAGGCTCCATTCGGGTGTAAAAACCATGACCTGCCACTCCAACAGGATTTAACAACTTTCGTTGTATTATACGAGCCGATGTGTCACACAAGTTTACAAACTCTGGAGCAACAACACTTATGGATGATTTAGCTGAAACCACCAAAGAAGCGACCGGTTAACTCAAACCATCAAAGAGGCACTAGGCTACCTCTAGTCCTATGCCACACATAGACATTAGAACTACCTCTAACCTATGCTTAACGCCTAGCCACGCTTGCCAACAACTTCCCCAAGGGATACAATCTTTAAGTACTTCTTTATAAGCAGATGAAAGGTTACAAATAAGAACTATGACTTGACTTTAGTGAGACAGGGAACAAAGCTTGGAACAAGGAAGTAGGGTTGTTTTACTTCACCATGTATGAAGGATACGAGTGAAGGAAGAAGGGTTTTTCTTTTGAAAGATAAATCATTTGAAAGCTAAACACCTTGCTTGCCTTAGCTAAAGATCAGACCACCTCTTATATAGAGGGAGATAACTTAGCCAAGTCATTTTGCAAAAACCCAAAGGAATATGAAAGTACAACTTTAAGGAATCTTTTGCCAAAGTCAATGGGACATTTCAAATCTGATTTGTTTAGTCCTAGGAAACAACCTAGTACCCAAAGTAATCAGATTCTCCATGATCCAAAACATTGATTTGGCTTGTGTAAGAGAACCTTGCACAAGGCTCCATAAAGTAGAAGATTCCCTTGCTCTTTGGCCTTTGTTTTTTCAACTCTAAAATCATGTGTTTTATGCTTCTGAAATCTGAAGATAAATATCTTCCCGTAAGGCCAAAAACACTTTGGACGAAAGTCCACTTTAAAATCCAGTTGTAAAAACATTTTGGAAATCCTTCGAAACTCGTGCTGGCTGGGCACTGACATGCAAGGGGTCTGGTCCATCATATGGTCCATTGTTTCCAGCAACCTTCAATCTTAATGTTGGCCATAAGTTAAGATGTTCCAAGCCTTACCAAGTCTATGACATAAGTCAAATCACGTTACATGAATCCTAATCTAAAAGACACTCATATATCTTCCTTCTTAGTCTTCACGTATCATCTCCATGAGGGCTAATTGGAAAGACACCCATATATCTTCCTTCTTAGTCTTCATGGTTCGTCACCAAGCAAGCTATCCATCCATGAGGTTAATTCAAGGTTACATAATATCACACTTAACAAACTCATTAGTTATAACAAGGTGCATAATCATAGTTTGTTAATCATGAAAACTCAAGGGACTCAACAGGGACACTACCAATACATTCCACTTCCCTAATCGGGAAATGATGATTACTCCTTTGGAGTTTTTGATGTTGACCGGGGTACCTTGCGTGGGTATGCCCATTGTTTATGACGTTTCCATTTGGAAACATAAGACAGAGTTGGTGGAGCTTTTTGGCCCTTGGCGGAACACTTGGGGTCACCACTACCGTTCTTATAGCGACCTTTTTAAGGCTCTGCAGGACCCGAGGTATAGGAGAAATATCTTGCTGGAGCAAAAGGCGAGGATGTTTATCGCGTACCTTCTTTCTACCACTATCTTTAGTGATAAGGGGGAGCGCATTCATGCCATCTACCTCCCGAGTCTACTGGACTAGGATAGAGTGAGAGAGTACAACTGGAGGTTGCCGGGCTACGCCAACCTCTTGAGATGCATGCGGTACGCCTGCCGCGTGAATGACGAGGAGTACAAGTAGGCGAACCTTCATGTCCTGAGCTTGTGCGGCTTTTGGAAGATTTTACAGATACGTTTCCTTACCTTTGTATTTTCTTTGCATGATTTAAAGTGAGCGGTGCTTAACTTCATGTTTGAATGTAGCCTTGGTTTTTTGAGCATTTTTCGGAGTTAGCACCTACGGGCTGGGCCTTGGATTTCTCGGTTTATAGAGCATGGCGCCATAGGGGTCCAGCTCCTCTGCATACTCCCCAGCAGTTTAGAGAGGCTCTCCTGCGCCTCGACTATCACAACGTAAAAATGTTTGCTTTTGTTGTATGAATTGCATTTCTTGGTGTGAAAATATCTTATGTTGCATGCTTGTGTAGATTGACTACTTCCCATGGGCGAAGTATCATGGGTCGGCTCCGGACGCCATTTTTTTTTCTAGGGTGGTGGACCGTCAAAGGGTCCTGATTGCGGGCCGGTTCTCCTTTGAGTGGTATCTAGGGGAGCGGATTTTCGGTCAGGTTTATCTTGACTTGGAGGGCCCTAGGATTCCTTTGGATCCTCCCTTGTCCATGTTTTTGGTGAGGTGCTTGTTTTGCAATAAGGTTGCGGAGGCCATGGTCGGACGCCATGCGGTCTTTGAGGGAGCCCTCAGAGGACCTTGCGGGTCACTATGAGCAGTTCCGCCGCGATCACCTCATGCCCTCCTTTGTGGGCCTGAAGGTAGGAATTTTATACTTGATTTTCTATGCCTTTTGCCTTATTTATACTAACCCACTTTGCTTTGTAGGAACCTCAGATTGATGACATCGAGGTGGAAGTCCCGGATATGCGAGTTCGAGGCCGGGATTATGGTGAGAAAGAGTGCTGGGGAGAGATCCCTATGATAGAGGATCTTGATGAGGATATTCAGGGCCTTCCTCTTCCCGTTGGGCATCCAGGGGTAAATTCATAATTTATCAAAGTGTGAAATGCCTTGATTCATTATATGCTTGTAAGAACTTTTCTTTGTGTAGCTTGATCGTGAGAAGACCTGAAAGGTCTTCAAGATGATGCATGCCATGAAGTCTTGGATATCCCGAGCCCTTTCAAAGGGTACTTGTTCAAGGCCTGATTTGGACAAGGTAATCTTCTATTTGCATTTTCAAAGCTGCATGCTTTGAGAAATGTGTCTTATAACTTTCTGTGGGATGCAGGTTGAATACCGTCGACCCCTTCCTCGTAGGTCACGACAGGTGGTGCAGTCGGATGATGAGGGTGTGAGCTCTCCCGAGCATAGTCCTTCACGCGAGAGGAGCCCTTGGAGGGAGAGTCCTAGGAGAGAGAGGGTGCCTTTGCATCAGTCGGACCACCCTGGTGGGAGTAGGATGACTCCGTATGTGGACCCTGCTCCTATGCATGTGCCGATGCATCCTCCTTATCCCAGGTATGCGGGATATCCTTTGTATGGTAGCCTTTACTATCAGCCCCCGGTTCCTGCTCCTATGGTGCCTACCATGCCTCCTCGTTCTTCATGGGGGTATAACTCGAGCTATGCTGGGGAAGGGAGTTCATATCGGGAGCCAGCCCGACATTTCTCATTTGACCCTAGCCAGCTTGCGGCGTCGATATTTGGTGATGAGGGGCGGAGATCATAGGATCACATTGAGGTGCCCCGTACGAATGATGGTTTTTATGATAATGTATTTGTGTGAAACACATCTTGAACATTTCTATTGAACAAAATATTCAGACTTTTGTACTTGTAAATATTGCTTGCTTATTTATTGGTCCCTGCACATAATTAGGCTAATGAAAATGCACAACTAGTCAAGCAAAAAGCGCAAGTAATAGCCACTTAGCAAAAAATGGTACAACCAAAAAGTTGAAATTGGGTGTACCCTATCCCGCCTAAAAAATGTAAAAAGGAAAGGGATGAAAATGAAATGAAAATAATAAGTAAAAGGGGATTAATAAAAAAAAAGATGATAAAAAAAAAAAGATGATAATCAACAAAAAAGAAATAAGGAAATTGTGGAGTTTCCATTAATTTTAAGGAAATAATACAAAGTGGAAAGAATAGAAGAAATAGGAAAAAGAGCCATATTTGAGTCCAAATCAGTTAAGGAAAGTGTCCAAAATCGGAGAAAAAGGAGTTGTCTTGAGAAAAGTGTCTGGCGGCAGACGAGAGCAGTCCAGCGGCACACGGGGAGCAGTGGCGGCGAAAAGAGGTGCTGCCAGGCTCCAGCGGCTGACCGCTGAGCCACTGGGCCTGTGCTACACTATCGAGTGCCGCTGAGCTGCCAGCGGCTGTTCCAAGGGCCGCTGGAGCTCCTTTTTGACGGGTTGCCTTATTTTTTCATCTTTTTCGTGCGAGCCCTATAAAAGCCTTGGGTTAGTCCGATTTGGGACATTACCTTCATAATTTGCCATCAATAGGGAGCTTCTTAGAGAGAGAAACCCCTTAATTATTCTTAGATTTCAGCCATGACAAGCTTTGATATGAAATTTGGAAAGTGGTTACAATCCATGACCCCCGAAGAGAGGATGAGGCTTGTGCCCTTTCACTTGAATGCCCTCTTTCACCTTAAGCAAGTTCAAATCGTATGAAATCTCCTTGAGGTCGCAATTGAATTTTGGGATGATAATCTTCATGTCTTCCGATTTGGGTATAACGAATTATGTCCTCTTCCGGAAGAATTTGCCGCTATCCTTGGGTTTTTTCATGACCAAGCTCCCGCTACTCCATGGCTTGGAGCAAACCTTGAATGCTACTAGACCTCACCAACAAAAGCTTCCTCCGTTGTTAGGAGTGTTGAACTAGACCTCAATGGTGTAATTGACATCTTCTTTCTCAAGGTAAGGGGTGATGAGGACGAGATGAGTGAGACCTATTATAAACGTGCTTTTATTTTATGTCTCTTGCATAGGTACCTCTTTGTTGGTGGAGGTAATAAGGGTAAAACTAATATGCTTAGAATTGTTGAACAAATTCAAAATGATTTTACCCCTATGTCTCTTGTTCTTACTGAAACTATAATTTGCTTGGACCGCAAGAAACAAGAGCCATCGCTTGGTGGATGGACGGGAAGCCCTCTTCTTCTCCAAGTAAGTGCTTGGATAGTTGCTGTAAAATTATTTGCTTGTCAATAAAGCTTGAATCTTTGATGGATTTTTAACTTTATATATTTCTTGCTCTTGTAGATATGGCTTCTTGAGCACATGTGCTTCATTGAGAGACCCGCTAATGTGCTCAAGTACCAACTAAAGCATTTTCCCGCACGCCTGAGATTGTATTATGAATCTACTATTGATGAATGGCGTGGGTACCTTAAAGCATGTCCCTTGCTACGATGGACCGTCAAGTGGTGGGGCCTAAAATTCGGAATCGGATGCAACAAAGATTCGGGATACTATCAAATCCGTGGTCTCCTTAACCCAACTTATATATTTCCTAGTCGTATTTTGCGACAATATGGGAAACGTCAAATTATCCCACAAAAGGATAGTGTTCCTTCTACCGCGCGAACCTTGACGATTAGTATGGTAAGATCTTGGGAGTGTGCATGGGACCGTCGCCCTAAGTGGACTATTCCTCATATCAAGGCGCCCACGACCATATCTTCGGCTTTTGAGGATTGGATGTATTGTAAGACCGCGGAGGGTTGTCGTGCATGTAGGAAATCCGAACAAGGCGACCATAAGGCCCAGTCGGTCAAAGCTAGCTTAAGACTCTCAAACACTAATGACCCGAAGGGGAAGGGGAAGAAAAAAGGAGTTAGGCATGTGAAAGGCATCCTTAATACGAAGGCCAAGAAAGCTTTGAAAAAGATCACTACTAAACCGCAGGAGGAAGCCCCAATTCGGGCCAATGATCACGAGGCGTCTTCAAGCACACCTCTAAAGGAGATTGAAGAAGAAGAGCCTATTTTTCGAGAGAGATGGGCTCCCAAGGACCGGGATGCAGAGGGCCTAAAAGCGGATGAGCCCATGAAAGACGCGGGCCCTACTACCGAAGGTACGGAGTAGTCTACTAGTATTAATACTCTTTTTGGCGCATGTCTAGCTTAGGATTGCCTTTTGTGTTTCTTTAAATTCAATAAGGGTGATGTGCCCTTTAGGAAATAGATTTATAGGTTTTCACTTTTTTTTTTTTTTTTTTTTTTAAGAATTGCCAAGTCATTTGTAATGGACTCTTTATTATTTATGGAGACATGCTCGATTTTATTCAACATTGCAACTTTATTTATTTTATTGTTATTTTATTTTAAACAACTTTTGAACGAAAAAATGATGAAGGGGTCGGGCCCAATTGCAGTTGGGTTATCCTACGTATCCTTTTAGGGGAATCAGGCCACTCGTAGTTCTTATCCATGCGTATTTTAACATTAAATCCTATTTTTTTTTTTTCCGGAGTTGCTTAGCCTTGTGTGGGCCTCTCGATAGTGCTATATTAAATGCCTTGCCTTGGCATAGAATCTTTTTAGTTGATTCATGTTGATCCATTGACTAAATTCAATCCCGTCTAAGTCTGCCAACCTTGCTGCTCCACCGGTTAGGATTTTTGTAATGAGAAAAGGACCGGACCAATTGGGCCTAAACTTGCCTCGAGGGTCAGTGATATTGGCCCTTACTTCTCTAAGTACCAAATCTCCAACTTTGAGATCTCTTATTTTAAGCTTTTGGTTGAAGTGCTTTGCTAATCTTTTTTTGATAGATTCTCACATTGTGCAAAGCATGCAACCTTTTCTCATCTAGTAAGACTAATTGGTCGTATCGGGCTTGGACCCGATCCACTTCTGGAATTTGGCTTTCTAGGACGATCCTCAGAGATGGGATCTCTAGCTCGATTGGTAATACGTCTTCCATTCCATAAACTAGAGAGTATGGTGTTGCTCCCGTTGATGCGCGGACGGAAGTCCTATATCCTCAAAGTGCGAATTGCAACTTGTTGGGCCAGCCGTAGTAATTTTCGGACATCCTCTTGATGATTTTCTTAATGTTCTTGTTAGCTGCTTCTACAGCGCCGCTTGTTTGCGGCCTGTAGGGAGAAGACTTTCGATGTTGGATCTTGAACTGAGCTAGGAGTTCAATCAGTTCTTCATAAAATGCGACCCATTATTGCTAATGATTTCTTGGGGAACCCCATATCTACCTATTATATTATTCTTGATGAACTTGACCACATGCTTTTCTTCGAGCTTTGCGTAGGATTGCGCTTCGACCCATTTAGTGAAGTAGTCAATAGCAACTAGAATGTATTCATGGCCCCCTTTACCCGTTGGGGTTATCTTGCCAATGATATCTATCCCCCAAGCCGAGAAAGGCCAAGGCGAGGTGAAAGTATATAGTGGGCTTGGCGGCAGGTGTTGTAGATTTGTGTGTGTCTAGCATTGTACACATTTTTTGACGAATTCACAACAGTTTTTCTCCATTGTGGTCCAATAATAGCCAAGCCTACTTATCTTCCTAGATAACATCATATAGTTCATGTGCGGTGCTGTAGACGCCAAAAAAGCGCCTTCAGATTTCTCCGCAAAAGCCCGATGATGAAAGGAGTAATTTATAAACTTGACCGTTATTTTTGCTTTAATAGTTAAGATAAGGTCTCAGGTTTTCCTCTAAACACTCCTTTATTCCAATCCCATTCAAAAGCCCCGTTCAAGAGCTTTCCAACGACGCCTCTCATGCCCCTTTCCGACTCCCGGTCGCCAAGTTGCGATTTAGGTGTAGAACCGTCTTTTACCATCCAAGGGTAAAACGGTCTTTTCATATTTTTCGAAATACTAAAATTCCTCCGAAAAATAAAAATAGACTGGATGTCGTCATAATGACGACATCCAGCTGGCAGCTGAAAGCGCCGTCAGCGGCCCTGGGATAAAACCCAGGGCCTCTAGCGGCGCTGACACAGCCTCTGGTCCGACCCCTTTTTCAAGCCCAATTCAATTGTTGGCTCCTTTTCAGCCGTCCAGCCCAACTTTCCCACGCCTATAAATTCGACCTTCCTCCCTCAGTTCAAAACACACAGTCTACAGTTGACAACCTCTATTCTCAGTAGTATTGACTATGAGCTTCTTCTCTTTCTTCCAAATTTATTCTTGAGATCTTGTCTTTTACTATTCTTGTTAAATATAGCCTATAGTTCAGGTACTAACTCCCGAGGGCTCAAATCAAATTAATTGCCTAATTATTTATTTTCTAGTAGTCATAATGTAGATATCATGCTAAGTAACGTCTTTTATTGCTTTCTAAATATTGTCTGTCCAAATATGTCTAGTCGTCGTAATGCTCAATTTGCCAATCGAATGCATGTCTAAACAAGGGTTCAAAATAAATGTTGTGATGCTTGTGATGAACCAATTAATAGTCTAAGTCTAGGTTGTTAATCCGGTTTGTGTGGGAATCATGTCCTTAAATTATTAAGCAAACTTGAGTTAGTAGAGGCAGTCATAAACGGGCGAGTTGGATGCCTAACACCTTCCCACCTCGTACTTTTGCCCCCGAACCCTTTATTCTTGGGTACTTACATGTTCTATATGAGCGGGAGTCTTTCTAAAAACATGATTAGTTCACTTATCGCGCTATTGGGTTGTCCCTTCGGATTGTCCCTTCGGTTTGTCCCTTCGATAAAACGCCGATAGCAGATTTGTGACCTCTTTCATGGTTTTTATTCAATTCAAGTCTTTACAAAATCTTTTCTAACTCGACGGTTCCTTGAACTTATCTAAAGCCCCCAGCTTACAAATTTTCTATAAGGACGCACTCCGTTGAGCAGGTAGAAATCCCGGGTCCTTACAGTGGCGACTTCACTGGGGATTTATTTAAGAGGGTGAGACTCGAAAGTCAAGTTTGCTTAATTGTTTAATAACATGTTCCATATTTTTTCATCATTTGCATCATTTGCATGTGCTTTGGCACAGCCTTTTAACCCTTATCAACCCTCGAGGAATTTTGTGTCGCAACTCGTAGATAACCCATATATCTAAAGGAATATACAGTTGTCCTATCGTGCAAATCGACGCTTCCTTACCCATGACTCATCAATCCTTATTGATGAAAAGAATTACAATTGATGTGTCGACCATCAGCCGAACGGAAACTATAATTTGTTGTGGTAACCTCACAGGAGCCAAAAGCCTCTAGCCTACATTCGTGCATCTGCTTGCTTGTTGTGCATGTGTCGTTGTAATTGTCCGTCTGAACACATGTTTGCCTGTAATTATGTCGTTGTAATGCTTGCCTGAATGCATGAATATCGTGATTATGTGCCTACATGTACTTACGTGCTAGGAGTCTTTTCTTTTATTTTTAGCTAGTTCCTAATGCCCGAAGATGGTGCGAGAATTCAATTCAATGAACACCCGTCATTTTCCCGATGATACATTCTAAAAAGTCATGAACAATTTTCTAGGATCTTTCAAGCAAAAAAAAGAGCCAGTCTCCCAATTTCCCCTCTCCCGTTTTTCTATTTCATTATTTTCTTTTTCTTTTGATGTAATTCAAATTCGGTCAAAAAAAAAGAAAATCGAAAACCAAAAAAAAACCAACCCGCAAAAATAAAAAAAAAAGCCGCCAAAAATCAAAATAAAAAAAATAAAAAAAAAGGGACCGAAATCCTTTTATTTTTATTTTTATTTTTATCCCATTTTCTATTTCCTTTGAGTCTAGAAAAATATAAAAAAAAATAAAAATAGGATAGTCAGTCTTTTTCTATTTTTCTTATTTTCTTTCATTGACTTCATTTTTCTTTGATATTAGGGAAATATCTGGGCATTTAGGCTTAAGGATCTTTTTTCTAGGACAATGTGTTTTTCTATGTGTGGGTCAGCATTTTTTTTAGGTGAGAGTCTCATGGTTATTTCTCGTTACTAAGTGCTCCGTGCTTCCTGTTCAGGATAGGGGGCCCGAAGAAGAAAGGAAACCTTGAGAAAAGTTGGGCTCGGCCTTCGGCAAGGCTGGTTCGTCTGCAACCGTCTACACCACCAGGTTCTCGTTTACCTCCACCACAAACAATCTCACCATCCATAAATTCGCCATTACTACATACCTTTTTCTCCACACCTATCACCCCTCCAAACTTCACGATGCCTAAGACCACTGATGAAAGACTGGATGAGCTCATGAGTGAGCTAGAAAGGGTACGACTCAAGGTTGAAGATATAGAAAGGAAAAGAGAAGAAGAAACAAGAGTTCCCTATGATTCCGACTTTGAGGAAGAAGGGCCAAATCCATGCTGGCTAAGATCACCTCTGTGCTCAAGAGTAGCGGCGTGATTTCCAACTATAGTGCCAATGCAGGACAGTTTGACACTAAGATCAAGGGCAAACTTCCGGCCAAATTCTCTATGCCAAAAGTACCCACCTTCACTGGAGTCGACAATCCGCAGGATCACCTGAAATCCTTCACTACCGCTATGGCTCTAAGGGGAGTCAACAAGAAACTCTATGCCCATTTGTTTCCCCAGACCCTTGATACACATGCTCGACGGTGGTTCTACACCCTGGATCTGGAAAGCTACCCAACCTGGTCGGATTTTACCACAGTCTTCCTGGCTCGATACAAGGTCAACGCTACGCTCCCCATCACCTTGAGAGAACTTGTAATCACCACTCAAGAGATGAACGAGGGATTCACTAAATTCCTCCGTCGATGGAAATCCAAGATAGCTGAAATGGTGGAAAGACCCTCTGAAACTGAACAAATTAGGCATTTCATTAAGAACCTGCAACCAGCCTATAGGAACCACCTTCAATATCAGGCCATTGACTCATACCAGCGGCTTTATGACGTTGGCATCCTCATTGAAGATGATCTCAACAAAAACAAAGACCAAATCACCCCTAAGCCCTTCACTTATAGGAGAGACAAGAGGACAACTGCTGGAGCCTCTTCTGGCACTTAGGTTAGTGAGGTAGCCGCTGTGAATACCTTTGCTGAAAGAAAGCCACCAAGAGACTTTACCCCTTTCGGTATGACCTTGTCACATGCTCTTGAAAGAATGATCAAAAATAATCTGCTGTAGCCTATCGGACCTACTCCAGAACCATCTGTTAAGGGCCGCAACTGAAAAGAGGGGGAATACTGCAAGTACCATCAAGGAAAAGGGCATGACACCAACAACTGTTGGGCTCTTAAACATGATATCCAAGATAGGATTGAGAACGGTACCATACCCTTACCAAACCTGGTCAAGCACCCAGTAACTCAAACAACCCTTTAGGAGCAATCCTGCATATTAGTATCGAAGATGCCTTGGGACTCGAGATTGCCGGAATATGGGACAGTGACGAGGAAGACGTATGGGATGTCTAAACCAGATCTCCCGTAGGCGTGGCCCATTTGACACGCTCTGGTCGTTATTATAGGCCACCAAACACCTATAGTGACAGGGTCCAACCTCCAGCTGAAGAAGAAATCAAAGAAGTTCCTGCAAAGGATAAAGAATCTCCTATCACAGGATAGCTCAAAAGGATCAAAGCCGATATCTCCATTTGGCAGCTCTTAGCCTCGACCTACGAACATCGACAGGCCATTTTGGAAGCCTTGTCAAAAGTTTCAGTATCACAGGATATGAGACCTGACGTGCTGGTCAATTTCTTAGTAGGGGATAAATCTCAACCGACCATTACCTTTTCCGACAGCGAGTTACCTCCCGGAGGTTCCTCACACAATAATGCCTTGTACCTGACTGTATTCGCCATGGGCAAGTATGTGCCTATGACCTTAGTGGACAACGGATCCGCCGTGAATAATGTCCATTGAGAACCGCAACAAAATTGGGCATTGATATCAAGATTTTGGCTCACTCCGCACAAGGTATTCGTGCTTATGACAACTCCAGTCGAAAGGTCCTTGGCACCATAACCATGAACGTCACCTCTGGAGCTATTGATAAAATGGTCTAGTTTTATGTCATAGATATTCCGGCCACTTTCAACTTGTTATTGGGACGACCTTGGCTCCATGGTTTAAATGCTGTAGCCTTTACCCTCCACCAGAAAGTCAAGATGATGCTAGAAGGAGAAATTGTGGAAATCGAGGCCAACCCCATCAAAGCCACCATTGATAAAGCTACTGTCTTGAAGATAGAACATGATAGTGAGGATATTGACCTTTGGGGATTTTCTCCCGAAGAGGTAGCCCTCATAGAGGAAGACACCAAATCTTACAACTCGAATGGTTCTGGAGAATTCGAGACCTATCCTCCTTAGGAAATAGGAGAGCCTGATGAGTTCGAAAAAATGAAAGAAACCATCGGGGGAATGTCTATCTACGTTGCACACCACCGCAACGCAATTCAGCAAATGAAAGAGAAAATCGTCTCGTTGGAAAAACCCACAGAATACGACATTGTTCTGGCAAAAAGGGGAAGCTTGTTTCCAACAAGATGAAATGTTTAGCAAGATGGTCAAGTACGGATATGCTCACCCAAGAAGGCCTACCCCTCGAATGCTTCCCAGGGACGGAAATCCCTATCTTCGGTGCAAGTAATGTGAAACCAATGGGCATCATACCAACCAGTGCAAGCGTCTAAAAAGGGTAATCACCACCTTCATCGATCAGGGAACAATGTGGTCACCTAGCGCCTGGGCTATAAAAGGATGGCGCCGCTTCGACCAGAAACAGTATACACATCTGAACATCCCCATCGGCAACGTCATGAATACCCTCATATGGAGAGGAGATCTTAAGCCCATGATTCCCGCTGACAACCTCCAGAAAATAAACAAAGACGAGGACTCCTACTTCCGCTATCACCAAACCTTTGGCCACTACACAGCTGATTGCATCTGCCTAAAGGATGATATAAAGAAAATCATAGACAGTGGAGAGATCTTGCCACCCCTAAAGGAAGAAGAAGAGGCCTGGAATTAGTTGATTTGCCGCAGGAGCTAGAGGAACCGAGTCTGAGTCCCCAAGTTTTGTTGAGTTAGGATCCTAGCTAAATCTTTAGGTTGAGTCTGGAACAGGGGGTGTTCCCGTTTTACTTTTCTTTCAAACTCTAATTTATTTTTGACGGGAATTAGAGAACCTCTTCTCTAAAGTCATGTGTGCTTATCTCTTTTTGCAAATCAATAAAAGTTTCTCATCCTCATATCTTTCTTTGTTTGGCTATTGATAAATCAAATGAACACAAAAGTTGCACAAATCATTAATCAATTTAAGCAATGTAAGTAAACTTCGCAAAGCAAGAATACAGATTATCTCTTTTTACAGGAATTTGAGTAGCTGAACTCCCTCAACAATGGCACTCCACAAGAAGAAGCGAGCCAGCCTTTTTGCAACAACCTCGACACAGAAATGACCCTGGCTCCAATCGAAGAGGATCCTTGGTATCAAGACGTCTTCAACTACATCACCAAAGGAATATACCCTCAGGACTCACCACTAAGAGCTCAACGGGTCATCCGTCTCTTAGCTGTGCAATACATAGAATACAAGGGGGTTCTGTACAAAAAGTCCACAATGGGGTCAACCTCAGATGCGTGAACTCCGAAGAAGCTGCAGAGATCATGGGCGAAGTACACAATGGTGTGTGCGGACCACACATGAATGGCAGAATGCTCTCTAGAAAGGTCCTACGACTCGGATACTATCGGACCACTATGGAAAGGGATTGTTACGACTATGTCAAGAAGTGCAAGAAATGTCAGATATTTGCCAACCTGTGGCATATGCCACCCTCAATGCTCCACCACTTCACATCCCCTTGGCCGTTTTCCGCATGGGGAATAGATATCATTTGTAAGATCACCCCAAAAGGTTCGGGAGGACATGAGTACTTCCTAGTAGCCATAGACTATTTTACCAAATGGGTTGAAGCCCAATCCTATGCCGTCCTTACCTCCAAACAAGTGTCCAAATTCATAAGGAACAACATCATTTGCTGATACGGCGTTCCGCATGAAATTATCAGTGACCATGGATCCCATTTCAAAGCCGAGACAAACACCCTCCTCAAAAACTACAAAATCCAGCACCACAAATCATCCCCTTACCGTCCCCAAACCAATGGCGCAGTAGAAGCCGCCAACAAAAACCTCAAAACTATCATTGAAAAGATGATAGAAAACTACAAAGATTGGCCCGTAAAACTCCCATTTGTCCTTTGGGGGTATAGGACCTCCATAAGATCCTCTACGGGAGCAACATCTTATTCCTTAGTCTACGGAATGGAAGAGGTTCTACCCATAGAAGTCCAACTACCCTCCGTGCGCATACCCTTAGAGGGTGAAATTCCTGAAACCCAATGGTTACAAGCCCGCTACGAAGAACTCATGTTCACGGATAAAAGACGCCTACGAGCCCTAGACCATTCCCACATGTACCAGCAACGCATTGCAAGAGAATTCAACAAAAAGGTCCGACCTCAGAATTTAAAGGAAGGGGACTTAGTTTGGAAAGAATTATGTGCCCCAGTTACCGACCCTAGAGGCAAATTTCGACCAAACTGGTCCGGTCCGTTCATCAACAAAGACATACTATCAGGAGGTGCGGTCATACTCATGGACATTGACGGCATCAAGTTCAGTCAACTCACCAATATGGACCAACTGAGGAAGTGCTACGTCTAAATAAAAAATAAATAATCCGAAAGACGTGCACAAATTGAACGAACTCCGCTGGCCTGATTCCACACTAGATACGTAGGTAACCCTTTTAAGGGGCCCGGCCAAAATCAATCCAAAATTCCATTCAACTCATTCAAAAAGGGATAATCTTTATTCAAACTGAACGAACAAGCTTACATTGCAAAAGAAATTAAAGTGTAAGGACCCGAGATTTCTACCTGCTCCATAGAGTGCGTCCTTATAGAAAATTTGTAAGTTGGGGGTTTTAGATAAGTTTAAGGTACCGTCGAGTTAGAAAAGATTTTGTAAAGACTTGAATTGAATAAAAACCATGAAAGAGGTCACAAATCTGCTATCGGCGTTTTATCGAAGGGACAAACCGAAGGGACAATCCGAAGGGACAACCCGATAGCACGATAAGTGAACTGATCATATTTTTAGAAAGAATCCCGCTCATATAGAACATATGAGTACCCAAGAATAAAGGGTTCGGGGGCGAAGGTACGAGGTGGGAAGGTGTTAGGCACCCAACTCGCCCGTATTATGACGGCCTCTACTAACTCAAGTTTGCTTAATAATTTAAGAACATAATTCCCATGCAAAACCAGATTAACAACCTAGACTTAGGCTTTTAATTGGTTCATCACAAGCATCACAACATTTATTTTTAACCCTTGTTTAGACATGCATTTGATTGACAAGTTGAGCATTACAACGGCTAGACATGCTTGGAAGGACAATATTTAGTAAGCTATAAAAACGTTATTCTAGCATGATATCTACATTATGACTACTAGTAAATAAAAAATTAGGCAAGCAATTTAATTTGAGCCCTCAGGAGTTAGTACCTAAAATGTAGGCTATATTTGACAAGAATAGTAAAAGACAAGATCTCAAGTTTGGAAGAAAGAGGGAGAAGCTCAGAGTCAATACTACTGAGAATAGAGGTTGTCAACTGTAGACTGTGTGTTTTGAACTGAGGGAGGAGGGTCATATTTATAGGCGTGGGGAAGTAGGGATGGATGGCTGAAGAGTAGCCGAAAATTGAATTGGGCTTGAAAAAAGAGTCAGGTCAGAGGCTGTGTCAGCGCCGCTTGCGGCCCTGGTCAGGGCCGCTGACGGCGCTTTCAGCTGCCACCTGGATGTCGTCATAATGACGACATACAGTCTATTTTTATTTTCCGGAGGAGTTTTAGTTTTCGAAAAAATATGAAAAAACCGTTTTACCATTGGACGGTAAAAGACGGTTCTACCCCTAAATCGCAACTTGGCGACCGGGAGTCGGAAAGGGGCATGAGAGGTGTCGTTGGAAAGCTATTGAACGGGGCATTTTAATGGAAATGGAATAAAGGAGTGTTTTGAGGAAAACCTGAGACTTTATCTTAACTATTAAAGCAAAAATAGCGTTCAAGGGTTTATAAATTACACCTTTCATCATCGGGCTTTAGCGGAGAAATCTGAATGCGCTTTTTTGGCGTCTACAGAAGCCCCCACTTTGATCGAGCTTGAGTAAAAGCGAAGATCAAAGTATTCCAAAGGCGACATGCAGGATGCTGATATGCACACGGTGTGTGAAAATGTACAGTATGTATGCATATGAAGACAAACCTTTGTTGGGACATGCTCGCAGCGTGCTAAGATTTCATCTCTGTGAACAAAAGAGAAATAAAGGTTATGGTTAGCAGGATAGAACACCGCTCGTAGATGGTCTAAACGTCTGCTGGGGACCTGTATTGTGAGTGAGTGAAAAGGTTAGTAATACTTTGAGAATGATCATCAACGTGGAGTGCTTCGACAAACGGTGACTAAACACCGCTTGGCGGGTGTCGAGATTCCGTCCCTGTATGAGAAACGAAAAAGTCAATGAGACAATGCGATTAAAAATAACGGTTGTAAAATGGGGAGTAACACTGGTGAGAGTGAATAGTATAAATGCTTTATCGAGCAAACAATGACTAAACACCACTCGGCGGATGCCGAGATTCCGTCTCTACAAACGAAACGAAAAGGCCGACAAGACAGCGTGATCAAAATGACGGATGTAAAATGGTTAAAACATACGAACAGTTTAAATGCAATAGCTTAAGCAATCATTGACTGAAACATATAAAAAACAAATGGGCAGTATAACTGTAACAGCTTAAGTAATCATTGACTGACACATAATAAGTAACCTCGCAGAAGGACAGTTTAACCGCAATAGCTTAAGCGATCATTGACTGACCCAAAATTTGTGACCTCGCAATAGGGAAGTTTAACCGCAATAGCTTAAGCGATCATTGACTGACCCAAAAATTTGTGACATTGGGACATTTTGGGACATCGGGACATTTGGGATATTGGGACATTTGTGACTTTGGGACATCGAGACATTTGGGATATTGGGACATTTGTGACTTTGGGACTTCGGGACATTTGGGAAGTTTGTGACTTTGGGACTTCGGGGCATTGGGACATTTGAGAAGTTTATGACTTTGGGACTTCGAGACATTGGAACATTTGAGAAGTTTGTGGGCCAAAGAGTCTCGCTCCCGGACGCTTGGTATTGATATTTGCCGCAAACGAACTGAATAACGAACTTTGGACTCGAAAAAGGGTCATGGGACAGCAAGTGGGCCTGTGTGTGCAGGGCCTGTAGGGCCGCTAGCGGTCGAGGCCAGCGCCTCTGGGCCTCAGATGAGCGCCGCTAGCGGCGTTCAGCATGAGCCAAATAAGCGCTTTAGCGTGTTTTCTTTTTTTTTTTTTTTTTTTTTTTTTTTCGCTCGCTACTTCTTCTTCTTCTTCGCCGAGAGCAATTGTCGAATACCCACCATTGTTGAGTGCTCCAACTTGCTTGAGGTAAGTCAATTCTTGACCAAACTCTTCGGTTTTTGTCTTGAACTTGCTTATTTTTCCGCCTAGTTGCTGAATTTTGGGTTGCATTGTTGAATGGGTGCTTGTTCCTTGCAAATCTGAAACATTTAATTTTCCACTTGTAGAGAGGGAAAGCTTCATTGTACTCCCATGGCTCCTGCAAACAAAGGAAAATGTCCCATGGGTGAGGGGAAGGATGATCGGAATCTTTTCCGTACTGGGCTTCCCACCACTAGTACACTTCCGACCCATCGTTCGGATGGAGCTCGACTGTATCAGGACTCATTTATGCGACTGGACTGGCGCCCGGCTGGGGTTTGTGACCGTAGTACTTTACTACCGGAGAGGCAGAGTCATCTGTCTAACCTTGAGTTAGTATGTTTTCTGACTCTCTTTTTTTTCCAGTCCAGTGTATATTTTTCTGAAAATTTGAACTGTTAGTGCTTCGGCACACGAACAAATTGGGACTTGTACTGGATTGGTGGTCAGCTGTATACAATTTGTGTGGAATTATTTTGGCTGTATTTATAGTATATGGGGTGTTGAGAATTTTTTTTTTGTTGCCTAGGGTGTTGGCGTTTTGTTGCAGGCTCATGGGTCCACCTCCCATTGCGCTATGATGTTGGAGACTTTTTTCATTTGGAGCTAGGAATTTGGTATTGGGCTCGTGTTTTGATCATATCCTGACTGTTATCCCTGCTTGTCACTCTGGGGATTCTAGGAGTAACACTGGTGAGAGTGAATAGTATAAATGCTTTATCGAGCAAACAATGACTAAACACCACTCGGCGGATGCCGAGATTACGACTCTACACACGAAACGAAAAGGTCGACGAGACAGCGCGATCAAAATGACGGCTGTAAAATGGTTGAAACATACGAACAGCTTAAATGCAATAGCTTAAGCAATCATTGACTGAAACATATAAAAAATAAATGGACAGTATAACTGCAACAGTTTAAGCAATCATTGACTGACACATAATAAGTAACCTCGCAGAAGGAGAGTTTAACTGCAATAGCTTAAGCGATCATTGACTGACCCAAAATTTGTGATCTCGTAGGAGGACAGTTTAACCGCAATAGCTTAAGCGATCATTGACTGACCCCAAAATTTGTGACATTGGGACATTTTGGGACATCGGGACATTTGGGATATTGAGACATTTGTGACTTTGGGACATCGAGACATTTGGGATATTGGGACATTTGTGACTTTGGGACTTCGGGACATTTGGGATGTTGGGACATTTGTGACTTTGGGACTTCGGGACATTTGGGAAATTTGTGACTTTGGGACTTCGGGGCATTGGGACATTTGAGAAGTTTGTGACTTTGGGAAGTTTGTGACTTTAAGACTTCGAGGCATTGGGACATTTGAGACATGGGGACTTTTGAGATACTGGGGCATTCGGGATGTTTGGTATTTTTTGGACATTGGGTATGTCCGATAGACCTTCCGGGCTTGAAAAATAATTTTGACACTCCGGGCGGTAAAAGTTGTCGCAGTATATATCCGGACTTCAGTATTTGGGACCTACAAAAATAATCGGGTTAGTTTTACCTGAAAATAGTTGGTATCGTAAAATGGGCCAACTGTCGAATTTGAATTTGTGGGCCAAAGAGTCTCGCTCCTGCGCGCTTGGTACTAATATTTGCCGCAAACGAACTGGAATAACGAACTTTGGTCTGGAAAAAGGGTCGTGGGACAGCAAGTGGGCCCATGTGTGCAGGGCCTGCAGGGCCTATAGCGTCCCAGGCCTTACCAGCGGTGCTGGGCCTCGGGTGAGGGCCGCTACCGGCTGTAGCGAGCGCCGCTAGCGGTGCTAAGCCTGAGCCAAATAAGAGCGCTTCAGTGTGGGTTTTTTTTCGCGTGCTACTTCTTCTTCTTCTTTGCCGAGAGCAATTGTCGAATACCCACCATTGTTGAGTGTTCCAACTTGCTTGAGGTAAGTCAATTCTTGACCAAACTCTTCGGTTTTTGTCTTGAACTTGCTTATTTTTCCGCCTAGTTGCTGAATTTTGGGTTGCATTGTTGAATGGGAGCTTGTTTCTTGCGAATATGAAACTTTTATTTTTCCACTTGTAGAGAGGGAAAGCTTCATTGTACCCCCATGGCTCACGCAGACAAAGAAAAACGTCCCATGGGTAAGGGGGAGGATGACCGGGATCTTTTCCGTACTAGGCTTCCCTCCACTAGTACACCTCCGACCCATCGTTCGGATGGAGCTCAACTGTATCAGGACTCATTTATGCGACTGGACTGGCGCTCGGCTGGGGTTTGGGACCGTAGTATTTTACTACCGGAGAGGCAGAGTCATCTGTCTAACCCTGAGTTGGTATGTTTTCTGACTCTCTTTTTTTTCAGTTTTGTATATATTTTTCTGAAAATTTGAACTGTTAGTGCTTCGGCACACGAACAAATTGGGACTTGTACTGGATTGGTGGTCAGCTGTATATAATTTGTGTGGAATTATTTTGGCTGTATTTGTAGTATATGGGGTGTTGAGAATTTTTTTTTTATTGGCTAGGGAGTTGGCGTTTTGTTGCAGGCTCATGGGTCTACCTCCCATAAGACTATGATGTTGGAGACTTTTTCAGTTGGAACTAGGAATTTGGTATTGGGCTCGGGTTTTGACCATTTCCTGACTGTTATCCCTGCTTGTCACTCTGGGGATTCTAGGATTACCACTAGGGGGCTATTGGAGAGGTTCTGGGATTCCACGAACACTTTTCATACGTTTATAGGAGAGATGTTCCCCACCCCTTATTAGTTCGCTGTGTTGATGGGTCTATCCTTTAGAGGGCGTCGTACTCGATACGACACGAGTTACTGGCAACAAAGTGACAGGTTTCTCGAGCTTTATGGGCTTGTGTCTGCCATTTTTGACAAGGATCGGGTTTCCTTGTTGCGCTTATGGCGGCTTTGGCTGAGCAGGGGCTTACCGAGGAGCAGAGAGCCCGCATTTTCCTGACTTGCTTGTTGGGGTCGACCATTTTTGCTCAGAAGAAGAGCGTATGTCAAGTCGGTTTCTTGACATGTTTAGAGGATTTGACGAAGGTTCATGAGTACAAATTTGGTGCTTCTGCTTATGCTTCCTTGGTCAGATGGTGTCGTCGGGCTTGCAGGCCTAAGCCGACGAGTGAGAGGGCGTCCATCTCGGGCGTGTGGAAGATACAGCAGGTAGGCCCATATATTCTTTTTTTTTCTTTGCATATGGTTTTGAATGTGAAGCTCATTCTTTCCCTTTTTGCTTGTATGGCAGTTGTGGTTCTTCGAGTATTTTCTGGCCTTTGGTCCTCACCGTCCTGGTTTGAGGATGTTCCCACTAGGTTCACGGTGGATTGGTAGAGATAACCACTCATTTACCTCTTTGGAGCATTTTCGGGCTACCTTTGAGAGTCATGCCGCGTCTATGGTATGTTGTTGTTGACTTGTGCATATATTCTTTTTGGTCCATTTGGTGTGAATGAACTTTTGAACTAGTAACTTGCAGGTGTCATGGTCCGCTTTTGATGGTATTCCTGAGGTTCCGCCCATATTACTATGGAGTCCTATAGAGTATCCTCCTTGAGGGTGGTCTTCGAGGGGCCATTTGGCTTTGTATGGTACTTAGGGGACCGTTTGAGCCTACTGATTCATCCCACCTTGGGTGGTCATCTGGTTCTGGAGGACCCTCCCCTTACCATGTTCTATCTACGCGGTTTGAGCGTGCGGGATTTGGGGGTCGTGGGTCGTGGCATGGCGGCCACGCAGTTTCTGGAGCCGGAGATTGTTGGCTTGGACCACACGGTTGTGTACCTGGCCTATTGCTTAGGTCGTCTGATGTCGAACCTCACTTCTGAGGTAAGAAATTTATCTACATCTTTTTAGCTATATGCATGATATACTGACTTTTTGTGTTTTTCCAGGCGGAGCGTCTGGCTCCTCAGGATCCAAGGAGGTCCCATTCTAGAGTTCCTCAGGGCAAGACCCCAAGCGTGACCTTACCGACTAATGAGGTGAGTTATATGGGGAGAGCGGGGGACGCACAGTAGAGGAGTTCCCTCTACATATGGCTGACGGAGAGGCTGTGGAGGGCTTGCCCTTGCCTGATGGTTGTTCAGGGGTAAGTTCCTTTTTATCCCTTCTTGTATTTTGTGTTTGCTTTTTAAGTGTTGACTCTATCTCTTGTGTTTGTGTTTTTTTTTTCTTTTTTGTAGTTGAACCGGGAGCAGACCTCTCTGATCTTCAAGCTCATTCACCTGCTGAAGAAAGGCTATGGCCGAGTGATGGGCAAAGGGAAGAGTTCTCGGTCTAAGAACGTTGATGTAAGTAGACTTTCATCTTTTGTTTTAGCTAAGTGAAGTGCTTAACTTAACATCTCGATCTTGATTGTTTAAAGATGTCTCAGTCTTCGTCCTCGGTGGGACCTCGACATTCTTCTGCTGCGAGGGCCTCTTCGGCGAGCAGACCGTCCGTTGCTCATTCACCTCCCGTAGCTGTGATCAGGCCTTCTATTGATGAGGCGCCCGGACCTTCTGTGCCGTACATTCCTGAGATGTTCTCCCCTGCGGGTTTCCAGGCTTCTCTTGACAGCAGGCCTATTGTTACCCCCACGGCTGGAGGTTAGGTGAACGCCCTTGGATGGGATGTGCCTCATACTAGGCCTTCGTATCAGGATGTGACTATGGACTTTGCTAGTCAGGCCACAGAGAGCTTCTTCGCAGCGGGGTTTTCGGCAGGTACCCCCATGCTCGCACCAACATATGATAGGCGCGACATGAGGCCCAACAACAGCAGGCCCATTTATAGCTCTTCTCTCCATCATTCGACTGGGAACTACGGTCAGGGGCCGTCCGTTGATGATGAGGCTGACAGCAATGGCGATGACGACTCTGGTTGAGCGGTGTTGGATTTCTTTGTAGACATTGACCTTGAGATTTTGATCTCCTGTTTTTATGCATATCTATGATATGTATGATATTATGACTCGATTATGTCCGTCTGATCTCTAAGTATGCAATGTGTTATGCAGTAAAGAGTAGGCCACAATTTAGGGAATAAAATAAGGAAAAAGGTAAAAATTGGAAGAAAAAGCAAAAATTACACATATTATACACCCTAAAAAAATGAAAATAAATAAAAAAATAGAAAATAGAAAAGATAAAAGATAAAAGATAAAAGCTAAGAGAGTCTCGTGCTTTGTAATGCCGTCGTGCGTAAACTGGGATTAAACCGAGCTGAATAGACCAAATGAGCAGGCTGGAAAAAGAGGAAAAGCTGACTGGGACAGGGTTAGGGCCGCTAGCGGCGCTAGGCTGCAGATCAGGGCCGCTAGTGGCGCTGGCCGGGGCCGCTAGAGCCGCTGACGGCTCTGGTTTGGGCTTTTTCGTGGATTTTTGACTTCTTTTGGCCCGCGGTTTTGCCTATAAATAGGATTTTTGGGATGGTGGATGTTGTATCACTTTTCAGACTTTACCTCTCTCAAATTTCCCAAAGCTTCTGCCATGGTGAAATCCTTTGAAAACCTGTTTGATGCTTGGTGTAAAAAATTTGACCATAGAAGACAAACTTGAACTAGCTTCGTTCCATGTTTCTACCTTACTGACTTTAAGACCAACCAAAATATTGTGGTCCCTTCTTCGATCTGCTCTAAATTATTGGGACCCTGATTTGCACGTTTTTCGTTTCGGTAACTTTGAATTATGCCATTTAGTTGAAGAATTCGCTGCAATCACTAACATGTCTGATGTTCTTCCCCCAGTGTTGCCTTATTTGAGAGATGGTTTTAGTGGTCAATACAGGAAATCCTTAGGCTTGTCATCTGCAGAGGCCAAAAGCATGATTCTTGGTGTCGATGTGGACTTGGTTCAACTCTGTGAAAAATTTGCTATTTCCTCTGACAAAAGTGCAATATTTAGGCGTTGCCGCCGGCAGGCTTTTGTACTTTGCCTGTTGAACCGCCTATTGTTTGTTAATGCAGAGTCGCCTAACTTGGGTAGAGCCTCGTTGTTGCGAGTGGTAAATCAAATGGCTGAAGGGCACTCTCCCTTGCATCTAGTTGTAGGGGAAACTATTATAGGGCTTGACATGTTGAATATCTCTCCTCACGAAACTTTTTCTGGCAGCCCCCTGCTGCTTCAAATTTGGTTATGTGAGCATCTGAGGCTAATAGAGCCAGCAGAGAATATGATAGCTCGTGTCCCTCGAGCCTGATCAAAGAAAACTTATACTATGGCTAGCTTTTTGGTTAGGAAAAGGTTATATGAAGAAAAGACCATTGCTAAATGGGATGCCTTTTTTCATGCATGACCTGTCATCCGTTGGCGTGTGACTTGGTGGAGCTTAACTTCCTTAGTGGCTTGTGACAATTTGGTTCCTCATACTACCATACTTGGTCTGTACAGGAGTACTTTCTTCTTTCCTTCTAGGGTCATGAGACAGTATGAGTTGAAGCAGGTTATCCCTTATAAGGAAACCACGAAACCACCTATCAGAGCATTGACAACTAAATTTGCTGTGGATTGGGGAAAATACTGGCGTAGCCGGGACCACTGGACTGTACCTCGGGTGATTGCCCCAACTCAAGTTTCGGAGTCTTACTTGAACTGGCTTTCCTGCAGTGATGGAGAAGCGAGACGAGCCCTTTGTCATGAGGAGTGGGACCAACTAAAGCCTAAGTATGACTCAAGAACAGGAAGCAAGAAAAGAAAGGAAGGGCCTCAGGTGGGAGGCTATCATGTACTGAAAAGAGTAAAGCCCCCGGCTCAAGGAAGCGATCACAAGTCGTCCTCAAACCAGGGTCCTGCAAAGAAGAACTCTTCGACGAAACCTTGTTAAAGGGAAGAAGAATTAAAGTAGTTTTCTTAGAAAGCAAGTCTAGTTTAAAAAAAAAAAGTAATAAGAGTTTGTTTAGCTTAAACCCTCGTAGTTGCATTTTTTTTTTTTTTGTAACCTTAATGTAGACGCCAAAAACGCGCCTTCAGATTTCTCCGCAAAAGCCCGATGATGAAAGGAGTAATTTATAAACTTGAACGCTGTTTTTGCTTTAATAATTAAGATAAGGTCTCAGGTTTTCTTCTAAACACTCCTTTATTCCAATCCCATTCAAAAGCCCCATTCATGAGCTTTCCAACGACACCCCTCCGGAAAATAAAAATACACAGCCTCTGGCCCAACTCTTTTTTCAAGCCCAATTCAATTTTTGGCTCCTTTTCAGCCATCCAGCCCTACTTCCCCACGCCTATAAATACGACCCTCCTCTCTCAGTTCAAATCACACAGTCTACAGTTGACAACCTCTATTCTCAGTAGTATTGACTCTGAGCTTCTCCCTCTTTCTTTCAAATTTATTCTTGAGATCTTGTCTTTTACTATTCTTGTCAAATATAGCCTACAGTTCAGGTACTAACTCTTGAGGGGTCAAATCAAATTAATTGCCTAAATGTTTATTTTCTAGTAGTCATAATGTAGATATCATGCTAAGTAACGTCTTTTATTGCTTCCTAAATATTGTCTGTCCAAATATGTCTAGTCGTCGTAATGCTCAATTTGCCAATCGAATGCATGTCTAAACAAGGGTTAAAAATAAATGTTGTGATGCTTGTGATGAACCAATTAATAGTCTATGTCTAGGTTGTTAATCCGGTTTGTGTGGGAATCATGTCCTTAAATTATTAAGCAAACTTGATTTAGTAGAGGCCGTCATAAACGAGCGAGTTGGGTGCCTAACACCTTCCCACCTCGTACCTTTGCCCCCGAACTCTTTATTCTTTGGTATTCATATGTTCTATATGAGCGGGAGTCTTTCTAAAAACATGATTAGTTCACTTATCGCGCTATCGGTTTATCCCTTCAATTTGTCCCTTCGATTAAACGCCGATAGCAGATTTGTGACCTCTTTCATGGTTTTTATTCAATTCAACTCTTTACAAAATATTTTCTAACTCGACGGTTCCTTGAATTTATCTAAAGCCCCCAGCTTACAAATTTTCTATAAGGACGCACTTCGTGGAGCAGGTAGAAATCCCGGGTCCTTAAAGGTGCGCAGACTCTTCTTGTACCGTCTCATAAGACTTTATGGGCCATTCGGTGCCTAAGCACAAGAGTCTAATCCCGTTTGGGGTTTTCTTGTATATTTGACCTTGCACCTCCATAAATAGGGTTGCGAGCCTTCTAAGTGCCTTTTGGGCTTTAAAGCTAGAATCAGGAGGGTAAATTTGATGTACGAGTAGGTTCCTTATGTCAGTGTACCATTCATCTTCTTCATTATGGAATACCTCCAAATATCGCAGTATGAAGGTTCGGACCTTCTTTGCACGCAAATGGGCATCATTCGAATGGAATCTGGTATGTTGATCATGCTTGCCAGTTTAGCCAAGGCATCTGCGAATTGGTTATCTTCCCGTGGAAGGTATGTGAAATGTATCCGGTTGAAGTACACCACGATTTTGTCTATGTATTCTTGGTAGAGTGCCAAAGATTCACTTTTGACTTTTCATACTGTGGAAGTTTGGTTAATTATGAGGGATGAGTCACCATAGACTCGTAGTGTTTTGATACCAAGGCTTATGGCGGATTGCAGTCCTATTATGCAATCTTCACATCCCGCGCCATTGTTGATGACCTCGTGATCCAAATTGACTGAAATAGGTGTATGTGCACCGTTAGGAGATATTATTAGTGCTCCTACCCCTAATCGCTTTTGGTTAGATGCTTCATCGAAATATAGTTGCCAGGTCTTGGTGTCTGGAGTCATAACCCCTTCGTCTTGGAAGTGATATTCTTCCTTGCAATCTGGTTCGTCTCTAGCTTGATTAGCTAGGTATTCGGATATAGCATGTTCTTTACTTGCTTTTTGGTGTTTGAATCTTAGGTCAAACTCAGATAGGAGGACGGTCCGTCTTGCTATTCTACCATTTAGGATGAGCTTTTCAAATATATATTTCAGAGGATTTTCTCTCGATCTTATGTGAATCGTGTGTTGGAGCATGTAATATCGTAGTTTCTTGGTCGTGGCGACCAAGGCTAGGCATGTCTTTTCTAGAGGTGAATAGCGGGTTTCGTACTCTAGAAACTTCTTTCTCACATAGTATATGGCCTTCTTTTCTTTGTTTATTTTCTGGGCTAGCATGGCCCCCATTGACGATTCCGTAACAGAAAGGTAGAGAATTAAAGGCATGCCTGGAGTGGGCGGTAGCAGTACGGGTGGTTCAGATAGATAGGCCTTAGTTTTGTCAAAGGCTTTTTGGCATTGTTCATCCCATTCTATTTTTACCTCTTTCTTGTGCTTTTTGAATATGGGATCGCATGTGATAGTCAATTTGGAAATGACTCGACTAATGTATTGGATTCTTCCCAGGAAGCCCTTGATTTCTTTCTCTGTTTTTTAAGGACATGTCTATTATGGCTTTGATCTTGGATGGATCAATCTCAATACCTCTGGTGCTTATGACGAATCCTAAAAGCTTGCCGCATGTGTCTCCGAATGCGCACTTTTTGGGATTAAGCCTCATGTTATACTTCTAAGCCTATCGAAAATCTTTTGAAGTGAGGGTACATGCCCTTCTCTTTCCTTAGACTTTATGATCATGTCGTCCACGTATACTTCTGCCTCTTTGTGCATCGTATCGTGAAGAAGGGTGGTTGCGGCTCTTTGATATTTAGCCCCTGCATTCTTAACCCCGAATGACATTACGGTGTAGCAATAAGTGCCCCATTGTGTGATGAAAGTGGTTTTCTCCTGATCCACTTTGGCCATTAGAACTTGGTTACAACCTGCGTACCCGTCTAAGAATGATAGGAGGGCGTGTCCGGCTGTATTGTCTACCAGAACATCTATGTGGGGTAGTGAAAAGTCGTCTTTGGGGCTTGCTTTGTTTAAGTCCCTAAAATCCACGCACATTCGTACCCATCCATCCTTTTTTGGGACTGGAACGATGTTGGCTACCCAATCGGGGTAATTGGCCACTCTTATGAAGCCTGCGTCGAGTTATTTTTGGACATCTTCTTTGATCTTAAGAGCCCATTCCGATTTCATTCTTCTAAGCTTTTGTTTGACTGGTTTGCAGCCAGGTTTTAGCGGGATGGTATGTTGGGCAATATTGCGGTCTATACTGGGCATGTCCTTGTAGGACCAGGCAAAAACATCCGTATAATTCTTTAGGAGTGTTACAAATTGTTCGCGTTCATTAGAAGTTAAGGACAAGCCAATTTGCACATGGCGTGGCTCATCATTAGTTGCAATATTTATTGTCTCTGTTTCTTCGACTATTGAAGTCTTTTGTTCATGTTCAATTAGTGCTTTAATGACTTATTTTGGCAATTCTGTTATGCCTTCTAAATTATTGGCAACAAGGCAATCCGATTAAGAAAAATCAGCACTCATAACATTAATAGAAGCGAACAAACATCAATGAGGTCATCACTAACGACCTTAATAGCAACAGAAATAGACTGGGGTCGACTACCCGACACTTCTAGGATAACAGACTCAGAATCAGAATTGGGCCCTTCTGAAGGACCATTGCTGATCATAAACTTGTACTTGACTCCCTCGACTGGAGCCCACTTCTTCTCGTGCTTCCAGATGGGGCGGTCGGGCCCCATTGGGGCAATAAGCTTGGACGGGTCAAAACCTTCGTTAAAAACCACAATAAGGGGAAGTTTGCCCATTTCCTCATTGTATTGGCGGCGTTCTTCACCGAATAGTAGCCCGAAGTCGTTGGGTGCCATGTCATTAGCCCAATCATTAGTGGATTGGTCCTCCTTGAAAGGTGATGGTGCCTCTTCACTCACAGTGAAACAATCTTGAAATGCCGCAAAGCCTGAAACTAAAATTGCATTGATCGCATAAGGTTCAGGAAATCCATAGTAGGGGTGCGGATCGCCTTCTTGAAGAAATTGCTATTGAGAGTTAGGGGATAAGGATCCATGTTATGTGGGATGGGCTTGTTGGCCACGCGGGCTTTCTTTCTAGCCACTTTCTTACATATGTAGGCTCGAAGCTCTTGCTTGGTGGGTTTGTAGCCTAACCCGGATAGATCATTTTTTATCTTAGTGTTCAAGTAAGGTTGGGTTACCTTGGGATGAGGGCCCAAAGTGGTGCCTGGAAAGTAATATTTCTTTCTGAGCAGGGTGTTCACATCGAGCATGGGCTCTATTGTCTCTATGAAGGCTATTTTTTCAAAGCCCCATAATTCGTCATCTTGCTCATTATGCTCTATCTTTAAGACTGGAGCTTTTTCTATCTGGGCTACCATGGTATCAGCGTAGACTTCCAGAGTGGATCCTGCTAGAGATAGCTTCACTTTTTGGTGAAGGGTTGAGGCTACAGCATTAAGCCCATGCAACCAAGGCCTTCCTAGAAGTAGATTAAAGGAGGCCGGAATATTTATAATGTGAAATTGGACCATTTTCTCAATGGACCCAATGTTAATGTTCATGGAGAATGTACCTATGTCATTTCTTTTGGAATCGTCGTAAGCTTTTAGCCCTTGTGCGGAATGCGCGAGGTTGTTGCAATATATTTTGAGGTGTTCAGCAGTCCTCAAGGGGCACACATTTACAGCAGAGCCATTGTCAACCAAAGTCATGGGGACTTGTCTTTGTTGACAAATTACAGTCAGAAAGAGAGCTTTGTTGTGATGAATTCCTTCGGGTGGAAGATCCTTGTTAGAAAAAGTGACGAGCGTAGATGACTTTCCTTTGACCAGGAGGTTAACCACATCCTCGGGAGTAGCATTTGGAGAGATGGTGGTTGCATTTAAGGCTTCTAGCACGTCTCTTCTATGAGTGATAAAAGTAGTCAACAATTGCCAAATGGATATGTCCGCTTTTGTTCTTTGCAATTGCCTAAGGATATTAGTCGAGCCAAATGGGGCCCACGAACTGTGCTTGCGGTGAAGGTTCGAATGACAGCTTGCGGATTAATCTCTTGTTGGACTCGTCCCTCTCCCACTTTCTAGGACCGTGATCTTTATTCCTACCAATTCTGGAGATAAAAGGCCCTTTTAAGAAAATAAGAAATAAATTGAAGACTCCACGAAAAGAAAGCTAGATTTTATTTTTTAAAACAAATGTGGGAAAAGAATCTAGCATTAATCCTCAACATAGCGATTTTTAGGAGAGACGCAATTTTATGTAAATTGTATATTTCATTCAATGATCTTTCGACTCCATTAAATTAGAAATTGTACTCTTGTCTTGCTTTATGGAAATAAATAGGACTCTACTCTTGACTCAGATTTGGAATAGAATTTCCGAACTCAGGAAAAGGAAAATATATTATTGACTTGCTTTATGGAAATAAATAAGACTCTTTTTTTTTTATTTTGTGAAAGATCATTAACGGGAATGTATTATTTGCACACAATCTAATTTCGTATGGAAAAGAACGTCTCTCTAATATGGTCACTAGCATCGTTGGAATCATACATGGATTCTATTTCCTGAAAGAGAAAAGATCCTAGACTCTATTTGTAAACCAGACAAAACGCACAAGCACACAAAAGGGAATCCTTCCCAAAATTGGACTCAAGAAAATCCTAAGGGGGGATCTAGTCCTAATATTTTATGGAAACTAATCACATAGCAAAGAAGCAATCAATAAAAATATGGCAAGTAAATCAATTAGCACCTTGATATGCACTATGGGACTAAATGCAATAGCTTCACATAATCTATGGTTGGATAAGGTAACCCACGAGGCCACGAACGGATGCGGTTCATCATCTATGGGGTGCATAGTAAAACTAAACGTACCGCTTTACATATCTCGAATGGAAACATGTAAATGCCATGGGGTGAAACACGACTATGTGCAACGCAATTTAGACCTAGTGGGTCACTAACCAAGTCATACACAATGCTCCAAAGGGTAGATCCTATTAAGGTGTGGTGATGTCTTTCGACATCTTACGATGATAACACATTCAAGTTAATGATATGGATGCAAAGCAATGATTGTAAACACATACGGTAATTGAACCAAATAGCAAAAATAAATTATTGACATGGATAAGTTTTCGAATTACACCCTCTTACAAACGTCCCCAGTGAAGTCGCCATTGTAAGAACCCTCGCCTTTCCGGCGCTTTTAATTGATGGAACATTTGAGATTGGAATTAATGGTTCTTAAATAATACGTCATAAGCGATTTAATTCAATTGTGATGGGGAAACATAATTCGCAAGCAATGAAGTTGCCACCAATTTTTAAGGAAACAATTGGAAACCATCAAAAAGTGCACCCAATTCCTATTGGGAATTGACTCATACCCAAAGGGGCTAACCATTGAGTTCGAGGGTGTAGGTACGAAATAAACAAAACGAATCTCATCTAAATCGCCCGAATGAACGACCTCTACTAAGCCTATCCATGTCAAATATTTATTTAAACTATATGGTTCCACATAAATCCGGCCGTCCAAGATCCTAAATTTAACTAGGCGGGTTAAAGACAACCAAATTATCTACCGTTATCGCTTTGCACAATTTATATCCAATTTACATGCATATTAATTATCAAGCACAAGTAAAAGACAAGAGCAATAATAAAACGCTCTAACCTACCACATTCTGCTAAACGCGCCAAGCATTGCATATGCACATAGATAAATTTGTTAGTAACTTCAATGGAAGCACAATGCAAAAGATATCAATTTTATGCTAAAATAAACCTAAAGAGGTTGCTACATGCATGAATAAACATTAAAAAGATGCAAACTTGCATAATCTAATAAAAAGATGCAAACTTTAAATTAAACTAACATGCACATTTATCACTACAAGAAAAACCATTTATTGCAACGAAGGTTTTGCCACGACACAAAAATATCGTTGCGATACATATTTATGACAATGATAATGATATGTCGTTGCAAAACGTTGTTGCCATTAATTGAAATTTCAGCTCCCACCACGCGACTATTTTGGCGGACCAAATTGAATTGATCTTTTGCAACGAGAAGAGTCGTTGCTATACATACAGGTGATATTTTGCAACGACTATTTTCGTTGCTGGTCATCATACATATATATTGCAATGGAAGACGTTGTTGCTGAATAGTGGTAGTATATGGCAACGAGATGGGTCGTTGCGAATCAGAAGCGAATAAAAAAAAAATAACAGAAAACAAAAATGAAGCGAGACCCCAGATTATTTCCCCAACAAGCCCATACCCTAGTATTTCCCCACTCACAGTCGCAGACTCACACTCAGATCTCTCTTCGCTCTCCTCTCTGAGTCTCCACCTCCCCTTTCTGTCTTTCTCCCTTCTCGATTCCGGCGACATGTGGTGGAACTAGTTGGGCTTTGGGCTGGGTATGCGCCACAAATCGAGCTGCAAGCATTTGTCTTGAGATTTGAGGTATGTTTCACTTTACTTTCGTTTTAGGGTTTTAGATTTTTTAAATCTTCAATTTGAAATTTGTCTCTGTCATATTAAGCGAGAGATTTGGGTGTGGGATGGATATAAGTTGCTATGAACTGGTTTGGTTTCTGAGGTTGTGAATTTACTTCTCTTGATCTGAATTTGTGTTGTGGTCATGTGTTCGTTGTTGAGTTAATTTGGGTTTGGATTGCCCAGCGTTATTGTAATTTTGATCTGCCTATTACCATCTGACGACTTTTGAGTTTAGAGTCAGGTTTTTTTTTTTTTTTGATGTTTAAAGACGTAGGAGTAATTTCTTGAATCTCTGCTTGTTTGGTTATCCTGTACTTAGTCTCTCTCCAGGTGCTTTCTACCTCTTTATTCCTCACCCTTTTTGTCTATGAAGTGTTTTTTTTATTTCCTACAAAACTGAGAAGCAATTGAGCTGAATTAGGGAAAACGTTTAGGAATTAAGAAAAGAGAAAGAAGAGAAGTGGAATTCATAACAGTATTGCTTGTAGAAGATTAGTTTAGGCCCTTTTGGTACCATGTTTTAGCAAATGTGAATTAGCAAATGTGTAAGTATTCTTCAAAATTAGCAATCCTCTTTTCAGTGTAATAACAAAGTGACCTAAGTCTAGGTCAATTTCATAAGTACTAAGCCAATTTTGCTTTGTTTAGAGGGGTGTAATTAACACTACTTTGGAATGTTCTTATTCTAATTAGGCATATATTCTTTGTTGGATCATTAATTCTTTTTTTTTTTTTTTTTTTTTTTTTTTTTTTTTTTTTTTTTTTTTTACTTCTGAGACATGCTTTATCAATTGTCTATATGCACCTGCTTCTGCTAATTTCTCACTCATAGCCATTTAGAAGAGAAGTTTCATAAATCGCCTTGCTTGATTATGTGAGTCAATGATCATTTGGATGTGAGGCTCATAGCATAGCACTTTCAGATTGTAGTTTGAGATACCTTTGATTGTGCAATGGTTTTAAACTAAAACGAATTCGTAATTGTGTTAATGTTTGTGACCAACTACTACTGTATTGGGTCCACTTTGTTTGTGTTTCCAACATGTTTTTCGCAACCTTGAATAGTTAATTATGATAGACTACTCCCACCGAACAATGACTCAATCGTCTAACTTTTTCATTCAGTTTTTTTCCTCCCTTTTAATTACCTTATACAAAGCTTTGATGTTTTATAGAATATAATGTATTTGTTTTGTCAATACAAGGTGCATGACTATATGTTAAAATGGACAGGTCTTTTGTAGTTTTGTGAATTACAATTATTGGATGACCAGTGCCAAGTTGGGAGGCATTTGAAATTTTCTACTAGTGCATTTCTACTACAAATCAGGTACATTTGTCATTGACCTTTTCATTTGATCTAAGCATTGCCCTAATAACAAGTCACGCTGCAACTATATATTATATATGTATCTATTTGTGAAAAATTGAATTGGAACTTATGCCAAAGCATGAAGTGAATTGTGGCTGATAGCCTTTCAATTTTAAAATATGCCTAGGCCAAAATTAGACTTTGTATTTGGATGTACAAACCTGGAATAACATCAAAGTTTACATTCACTTTTTAGTTTCGTTTTTATCGTTTAACCTTGTAGCACTTGAATAAAAATCATATTTGTTGAGTCCGAAGTACTTGAAGTCGTTATCTATCATCTGATGCTCTCCTATTCCTTAGCTAAAAGTTCAGAACATGTTCAATACTTACAACTCCACTTAGTGAATTCTCTCTGCGTTATTGTTGTATTTTTGGGCTCTAACCTGCTGGTGGCATGTGCTTATTGGGTTAGGTAAATGAAAAAATAGTAGATTATCACTCTAAGTAGCATGCTTGAAATCGTCTAAGAAAAACAAGAAATACTGAACCTGAATGTTCTTTTTTTTTTTTTTTTTTTTTTTAATGTTTCTCTGGATCGCTTGTGCATATGTTCTGATGGCTAATATTCTAATATGATGTCTGCCATGTTTTTTTCTTGGCAAAGAGGCTGATTACTCAAATAATCGGATATTCTGTTATGATTTCGAATTATCTATGTGCTTAAGGTGACGAAACAATGTGTTTGCCTACTGTTTTGGTAGCTGCTGGTTTATTCATTTTCTTGTTCCTCTATTTTTAGCAAGTTGTTGAGGTAATGAGTTCAAAAGGTAAGGAAATCAAGCTACATATTTGATATTTTATGGGCATTGAACATTAACTGTTTTAGGTGGCATGTATGAGAAGAATATATAATTTACTTTCTGTTTTTAAGGATTGAATTCTGACATGTTAAGAGGTGTTCGACCTTGGTTTTTAACATTTTGGTTCCTCGAATCTAGTTCATATGTTCAAGCTTCGAATCCTTTTCCGATTTTCAGATAAGAACTAGGAATGTTTTTTTGCTGAAGTAATCAAGGTAATCAATGAAGATGAACTAGAATCAACTTTAGATGTTTGAAGTGAAAAACTGATCACTTGTGTTCTGTTTTTAAGGTCTGAGTTCAGACATCATGCTGTTTGAGCAGGGTTTCTTTGAATTACAAGGAAAAGCAAGCATACCAAGAGGGCATTGAGTGAGATGAGATAAAACAAGTCTTTATGGCCTTTTGTTGGTAAAGTTGACACGTTTGTCACATGTTCTTCTGAGTTCAATTTATGAGACGATTTTTACACTTTCTGACCTTCTATGTTGAATTTATGTTGTATGCTAAGAACCTAAAGAACAAATCAGTGTATAAGTCGGGGTTTAAAGGAGATTAGCTTATATTGATGTTTCTGTGCTTAACGAATGATCTTCACGTACTGTGATATGATCTGAACTGAATTTTTCACCTGATTTTAAACCATGATTTTTGCATGTTGTAAGACATGGAGAAGTTAGGTTGGGAAGCGGTAGGATACAAGGACAAGCCAGGTTGCACTTGCATGGTTAAGCTTATCATAAGTTGTGTGTAAAGGTAAGAGTACCTAGTGCTTGTTGCTTTGCCTTTGCCTTTCCATCTCCTAGTCACATTGGTGCTGCCTCTCTTTTTCTATTTAATTGATCCCACATGATTACATTGTATTTCTTGGCTCTAAACAGGTGGTAACTGTCAATAATATCGTGGAGATCTCATTCTTAAGGCAAGAGGAACCTTTATTTATAAGCACCAAGACGATCTAGAAGCCACCAAGCAAGGAAAATGAAGTTCTGCTCGACTTTACGTGTTTTTGCTTGGTTGCTTGATCTCAATGTAATTTTTCGAACCTGGACAGTGATATGTACAATATTTATTACTTTGTATGTTACCTTAATTATTGAATAAAATTGGAGGTTTGGTTGTGGATCATATAGCTTGGGCATTTAATTTTTTTTTTTATATATGTATTTATTGCAACGACATTTGTCGTTGTAGGAAAAAATATGTATCTTTTGCAACGATAATAGTCGTTGTGATATATCTCGATCCAACATACAAGTACTAGCATTTATGGCAACGACATCTTTGTAGCAATGAGGAATGTCGTTGCAGAAAATGTATTTATTGCAACGACAGAAGTCGTTGCGTCATTTTTTTGTAACGGCCTGACACGCAACGACCTTGCAACGACAAAAGTCGTTGCAAAAAATATTTTTCGCAACGACATTGTATTTTTTGCAACGACTTTTCTTGTAGTGAATTTATTTACAAAGATCAAAACATGCATAATTATTCAACCATAATCAAAAGCTAAGTAAAACATGATTGTAAGTATTGAAAGAATAATTTAATAAAGAGATTTAGGCCCTCAGGATGGTTAACTTGGACGTTCTATTCGAACGAGACTAGTAGAAATGGAATTGCTCTTCAATCTTGGGTGCTAGGTTGGGTGCAATAGCTTGCTTGAGTATTCAAATTCTGAATTCTCTATGATTTAGGGGTTTTGTGCTCTCAAATTGCTCTCTAAATTATAAACTGACCAACCTCCCACAAAAGAGGGTGAAAGGGAGTATTTATAGAGTTACGAGACAAAATCAGGGGCCTAGGGCTGCAGCCCCGGCGCCAAACTCGGCCCAGCAAAAAAATCAGCCCAAGCGGCCATCTGGAAGGCAGCTAGGGCTAGCAGCTGGCCTAAAGGTTGTCGCTTCCACGCGTGCGCCTCTGGGTCGTAGCGTTAGCCGCTCAATCCGGAGGCGCGCACGCGACTAGGGACTTTTGACTTTTTGTGCTTAGTAAATTACGAAAATGCCGTTGGGTGGGTCGGGATCGAGCGGTTTGACCTAAATATTCAAGACGCGATATCTCTTGATACAGGAGCCTGATTGAGGCAAGGTCAAAGGCGTTCGAATCCTTATTACAAGGGATATCCAAAGACTGAGGTTTTAAGGAATTTGGTCTAGATTTTCGAACAATGTCCTTTTCTACTTGCGTCCATGTTGATCCATTATCATCATCATCGGGCTTTGCGGTGCCAGGGGATGAGAACCGATTAGGGTGTCTACATTAACGTAATTTTTTTTCCAAGAATACCCCTGACCATTCTTGACCCATTTTCTTTCTCCCTCTTTTCTCTCTACAGTCCCCCTAATTGAGTCGTGGGTACGGGTTGCAGCAGGGTTGAGCGGGTCGCCAGAGGGGTCGTGGGGTGGGGCTCCGGCAGAGGCATGGGGTGGCTGGGCTCGTGGGTACGACAAGGGCGTGGGATTCGCTGGAGGGGCCGGGTCGTGGACGGTTGGGGTGGTGGCGGGTGGTCGCTAGGGTCTGGGGAGGCGGAGGGTGGTGAGGGAGGAGTGGTCGGGCTGTGGATCTGAGAGGTTTCAGTTTTTTTTTTGTTTTTTTTTTTTTGTTTTTTTTTTTTTTTTTTTTTTTTTGTTTGGAAGTAACTAGTTTACTTTTTAAGTATTTTTGTTTAAAATATTTAATTTAACTTTTTATCCCTTTCTCCATTGTGTTCTTTGCTTCTTTCAATTTCCTTTTCTTTTTGTTACCTTTTCAACTTTTTGTAAATATTTATTTTTATATTCTTATTTTTAATATTTCATTTTTATTATATAAAACAAAAATAAATTTTATTTGTTTTTATGAATAGGTGAACGAACTACATAAAAAATAAACTTTTATAATTTTATAATTAATTTGAAATAAATTATAGTGGTAATTAATTTTTAATTTTTTTTAAAATATATTTGAAATTATTAAGCGACTAAACAATTTTATTAGGTAGATTAATAATAAAAAACAAATTTATTCTTAATTGAAATTTATGAACTATGTTACAAGACCAAATTGTGCATCACAATTTTTAGAAAGAACAAAGTTCCAATGAACTATAATTTTTTTTATGCAAACATGGGTAGGATTATTTAGTTAACTAAATGAAACAAAATTATGTTATAAATTTATTTTTGAATAATTAAACTGAAATTGTAAAATAAATATAAATAATCACCAAACTAATCATTAGAGTGCTGAAAAAGTATGTAAATAATCAGTATGCGTAACAAATGAAAAGAAGACACAAAAATCTTAACTTACTATCGCATGAGTCGCTAGCGGACACATAAAAAGCAAAAACAAGCTAACAAACAATTAAACTAGGAGATAATAATATATGTAAGCCTAGAATCACTCGAGCTCTATGTGTTCAACAGGTATCAGAGGTGGCCTGAGCTCGATCCATCTTCGTAATCTCGCGGTAAATTGATGTTGTCAATCAACTACGCTGGGATCCGAAAAACAAAACTATTGGCTAATAATTATTGGCATCGGAGAATCTTTAGCCATAAACGCCTATAAAAAATGTAGAGAAATTCCACATGGTATCCCTGTATTCTTGACTTTTCCACTTGGTACCCAAAATATTTCTCGAAATCCAGATGGTACCCTTGTAATTGTAAAATAAGTTGCTTTGTGCCTGTTTGCGTTACTTTTCCCGTTATGTTATGACGTGGCAATCGATTTTTATGGTTTTCCGTTTGTTGTTGTATATCAGCTAAAATATTTGGACCAAATACCTTTTTTCACCACCCTCTCTCTCCTCAAATCACAAAGCACCCCCACCAAAACCCTATTCTCCTTCTCTCTCCTCAACAGTCAGCAGTTACTACCATTATTTAAGCTCCATTCTCCTTCTCTTTCCTCAAAACAATTGGGCAAAATTTAATAATATCAAATTTGATAAATTTTCGGGGGTTGGGGTTGTTGGAACATTGTTAGAGTAAGATAGTTATATCTCTCATGACTTTAATGTGGCATTAGTTATTATGTGGATATGTTTATGTGAGAAACATTTGTCTCTAGTAACCACCAATAACAACCGATAGCAATCTATTATATAGGGCATATAGGGTGAGAGAGATAAAGATAAGGAGAATGGATTTTCTCCTTGGGCAAGAAGAGAAGGTTTTCTTGGTTGGTTAGTCATGATACATGAATGAGATATGATATCTTACATGATGGCATACCATGGACATTAAAGATGATGATTTATCATCTTATTTAGGACAAATTTCAACAACACAAGCACATTAGTGGAGTATTATTGTTGGGCGAACAATGTACTCTGTGACTTCTTTGTATCTCGAAAGTTGTTTCGTGTAACCCGGTCGCTTCCTAGAGAGTCGAAACTAAACTTTCAGAAAAGTGTAATTGTACATGCCTAGAAGCCATACCCAAGTTTCTCTTGTTTTTTTATATCCAATAATTTTATACTAACAATCTGAAAGTTTATTTTTTCGAGTTTTGGATATGATTGCTAACTTTTCGTTTGAAGAAGGCTAAAAGAAGTCGGTTATAATATTTACACAATATAAAGTGTGTTGTTGTGCTCGATCGTTGGTCTAAATCATTTGAAGAAATTTTCGTGAATTGCCGATGCTAAGGTTAGTTTCATGAAATGATCCACTAAGGGATTTGCCAAGTTTTATTCTCATCAAAAGAGATAAGTATTTTGTTTTCTCTACTAAATTGATCTATTAGTTTGGCAAGTGAATTTGTCCGCACATGATTCATATACTTCTGATGGTTTTTGGCGGTTATATGATTTTAGTTGTTGACGGATGTGCATAAGCTTATAAATTTACTTGTCAAACTAAACTGTGCCATAATCTTTTGGTACTAACAGTTGTCGGCGTATAAAGGATTAGTTTTTGATCGCCAAGAACATACGTCACATGTAAATGTACTTGTGTATTTCAATTTTCGAATGCCAAATTCAGTAGTAAGTACATGACTGGGCAAGCAAGATCATATGATGTTATATTTCCCAGTTGTAAATTCGATAGTAATTCACCAAGGAGTATTATCGTTAGCAACTTTTAGACAAGCGTGTTATATCACAGTTATATGCGTCTTGAATCTCCTGGTAAAACATAAGATTATTTGTCATTACTAACAATGTGACGTGTGTGCTGATCAGTTATGTACTTTTGCTATATGTAAATGATATTGATAATACTTATAAATGATGTGATCATGGGGCATAGTCCTTCATTATATGGCGATGTTATGTTATTTGTCTGACACTAATATATATAAGTGTGGAAATACTTAAATACCTGATAGGATATTAGTTTGGATGAGATATTATACTCTCGGGTTCCAATATAAATGCTTTTCAAGTTCATGTAATTGAACTTGAATATTTATTTGAGTATGGAAATTGTGATGATAAGTCCATGAATATTTGGATTTTTCACAATTATACATAACCATATTTATGTTAATTCACTAGTGAAATGATCGATTATTTGTATGAATTGTTATGACACATCACTATAGAAATTCATGGCCATGGTGACGAAATAGTGATGTTGGCACTTATAACATTAATATGTTTTGGATCGATCGTAAATTATAGTAGGGTGTACTACTATGAATTAAATATTACAAAATCTAGACGGTTTGGTATAGGATACTTGTGTGCACAACATTGTTGAATGGTGGTAAACTAAGAGGGATGTGTAAGTCCATTTAATTAAAATCACGAATGAGGGAACCTCAAGTCATTGCTTGGTAAAACGTCAAGTCTTGAGTTCAATGAGTAGAAGTACCTTATAAGAGTGATTTGCAAGCACTCAATAATTTTTATTGATATCCCAAGGAATGAAGGGAGTGCTTGGAAATTGTAGTGTAAAGGAGGTTGAAATGTTATTTCTTAATAGATCTTTGAAAATGTGTTTAAGTTACAAAACACGATGTAAATGTCTACCTATGTAAGTGTTAAGTGAGGCCGCTTCAAAAGCCTTGGGCTTGTCTTTATATATACACTTATGAAAGTATAAGGACGAATGGCAGGGGGTCGGGATATCGAGCGGTTTTGACCCAAATCTTCGAGACGCGATTTCTTTTGATCCGGGAACCTGATTGAGGCAAGGTTAAAGGCGTTGGAATCCTTATAACAAGGGCTACCAAAGACTGAGTTTTCAAGGAATTTGGTCTAGATTTCCGAGCAATGTCCTTTTCTACTTACGTCTATATTAATCCATTATCATCACCATCGGGCTTTGCGATGCCAGGGGATGAGAACCGATTAGGGTGTCTACACTTCTTCAATTGTCTTGAGTCGTAAGCCACGACCTTGCCGTGTTGAATCAAAACACAACCTAATCCATGCTTAGATGCGTCACTGTAGACTTCATATGCATCTGTTCCAGAAGGTAGACTCAAAATTGGCGCAGTTGTAAGACACTTATTCAACTCTTGGAAAGAGTCTCGCACTTGTCAGACCATTGAAACTTTGTGGTTTTCTTTATCAAATTTGTGATAGGTTGCACAATCTTCAAAAAACCTTCTACAAACCTTCTATAGTAGCCAGCGAGTCCAAGAAAACTCTGAACTTTGGTCACGTTGGTCGATCTAGGCCAATCTGTAACAGCTCGAATCTTCTCTAGATCTACGGCCACACCATCCTTAGACACCACGTGTCCAAGAAAAGATACAGTATCTAGCCAAAACTCACACTTCGACAACTTGGCGTGAAGTTGATGTCTTTGCAAGATCTCCGAAAAGTCCGTAAGTGTTGCTCATGCTCCTCAGCGTTCTTTGATTAAACCAGAATATCATGAATAAAGACTACAACAAACTGGACTAGGTAAGGCTGGAACTTACGGTTCATCAAGTCCATAAATTTCGCAGGTGCGTCCGTCAACTCAAAAGGCATCCCAGTGAACTCGTAGTGCCCATACTTCGTCCTAAACGCGGTCTTCGCAATGTCAGGCTCGGAAATCCTCAACTGATGGTATCCTGATTGTAGGTCTATCTTTGAGAAAACGGACCCTCCACACAGTTGGTCAAAGAGATCGTCAATTTTGGGAAGTGGATATCGATTCTTGATCGTGATCTTGTTCAACTCGCGGTAGTCGATACACAGTCTCATACTACCATCCTTCTTTCGTACGAACAAAATAGGAGCACCCCAAGGCGATAAACTCGGACGTATGTATCCCTTCTCCAACACGTCCTCAAGTCGTGTTTTCAGTTTCTTCATCTCAGCAGGAGCCATGTGATACGTTGATTTTGAAATTGGTGCAGAACCTGGAGCTAGGTCGATCGCGAAGTCGATAATGTGTTGTGGAGGCATTCCGGGAATCTCTTGAAGAAATACGTCAGCGTACTCCGAAACAACAAGAATAGTTTGCAGAGCTTCCATCTCGCGACTTGTATCCATCAAATGACAAAGGTAAATCACTTCACCCTTAGTCACGCACTCTTTGACTTTCATGGTCGCCCTCACCTTCAGCTTGGGTTTGACCACAACTCCTCGGCAAATGATCTTCTTACCTCCAAGTCCTCACAAAGAAACACGTTGTTCGAAGCACTCTATCTTAGCCCTATACTTGGCTATCTAGTCCATTCAAAAAATAAAGTCAAATTCCTTCTACTCAAACTGAATCAAGTTTGCAGGTAGCCCGGAACCAGCTATACTAATCGGACACTTCTCATACAACGAATTACAACTAACATTCGACCCATTAGGCATCGTAATGTTCGCCCTATACACAGAACTAGGTTCTAGGTCTATTTTCATAGAAAAAATCTTAGAAAGAAAAGAATGCGATGAACCACTATCAAACAAAACAAAAGCGGGATAAGAATTAACAAGAAAAGTACCAGCGATCACGTTCGGGTTTGCTTCTGCCTCATTGCGAATCATCACATAGATTCTTCCATTAACCCCTCTATTGTTGTTGTTGTTGTTCGGCGCAGGGTTGGCGGGTGCAAGAACTTGCGGTTGATTGTTCACAGCAGGAGCAGCGTTGTTGCGGTTGTTGTTGTTATTGTAACCTCCGTTTCCACGGTAGTTACCACCATTACCACGATAACCATTTCCTTTCCCACCACGATTGTAGTTGTTATTGCGGTTCTTCCCGTTGCCATTTCTTCCGCAGCTCAAACACTAGAAAGCTTTGTGACCAGGCTTGTTACATTCGTAGCACTGCAGCACGTCACCACGACAATTCTTACCAGGATGCGTCTTGTTACAGCGAGTACAAGGCGTATTCTTTCTAGCCATTATCGTAGCTCGATGACTATTCGGGTCATGATTACTAATCACACCGTGGTTTTGACCACCACCTTGGTAATTGTTGTTTTTTCCACTTGGTCTTGGCCTTTTTTCGCCATTGTTCGAATACGAGGAGTTGCCTTCGTCGCTCTTATTCTTTCCCAGATGCGAATCACGACATCCCACAATCCTCTCCTGATTCAGGGCCTTGTAATAAGACTCTTGAAAAGTCACAGATTGTCCAGCGATAAAATGTTGAATGTCCCATTTCAGTCCATCCTCGAATCTTTCGATTCGCTCAGCTTCAATTGTCAGCAAATTGGGAGCAAAAATAGCAAGCTTGTTGAACTTGGCAGCATAATCGGCCACAGACAGGTTGTCTTGGCTCAACCCTTCAAACTCGTGCTGTTTCAGGCGTCGAAGGGAACTAGGATAAAATATAGCACGAATGGATTCATTAAAACGATCCCAATTGTAGTTCGGCACTGCAAGTAAGTCCGTTCGTACATAGCTCCACCATTTATTAGCGTCACCCTTCATGGAATAAGTCGCAGAGCTAATCTTCAGGTTGTTAAACCGACTCGTAGCCAGGAACAACTTTTCGAACTCAATAATCCAATTATCCAGTTTAGTCGGATCAGCACCACCTTCGAACGTAGGAGATTTAAGAGCGTCAAAGTCTCGGAAACTGCGCGTTTCAAATGCTTGTGCGGTCTCCATTTGTTCTTGGCGTTCTAACTGTCATGCGATGATCTCGACCACATCGGTCAGACCATCCGCGAGTCTAGCAATCCTATTGGCGTTGGTTGTTATTCCGCGATCTGAGAATATAAAGGTAATGGTATGAACACCATTCAAACATTTTGCACATCTCGACCCATTAAGGTCTAATTGAGAGATACAGGTTGTGATTGAAACCTTTCTCTTGACATTTAGCAAATAGCATATAAGTTTCGATGATCGACCTTACATTATAGGTCTAAGCAACATACTTGCTTTATTGTTCTCAGTTCTCATGCATAATAGTTCGATAGCCATGTAATACACTTTAGACACATTGGTCTCACATGAATAGACAATGACATTCATAATACACATATTGAGGCTCCATGCTAGTTTAGTAAGGCAATAAACAATCACACGTAATCATATAGAAATGCTTTAGCTCTTGGTTCACAATTGATTTGATAATGCTCAATGAAAATTTGGCCATAATTTCGACATGGATTTTTCATCATGTCACGACGATATAAGATAGCATTCAAAACTTTCAGTCAACCATGCATCTATTTGATACCGACAATCATGTAAATAAATCTCAACCACATTCATATAATCAAATGAAATAGTTTTGCAATAAGATAGATTGCAAAATAGATAACAATCATAAGTATTTGTTGCTTATTAGGCAACTACATCACACCACACCAATCTTGACCACGCAGGGTGATCACAATAATGAAATAATATTTCTAAACAAAACGAATAACCCTAGTCAATTAAACTGCTAAACATCGACGGGTTTTGCTTCGATCCAGGAGGCGTATCATGATCATCCTTCCTCCTTGGCTTCATTTCCCTACATGGCGTGTAGGGTTGCTCGTAGTCTCTAAACTTTTAAGGCATAAAGCGCCTTCTAAAGTTATCCACAAGCTTGCGCTTTTTCGACCAGCAACTCTCACAGATGTCCTTCAGAGCAGGCACTAAGACGTGGTTAACCTTCCACTCAAACTTAGACAAGCAAAACTCATTGCCGACACCCTTGAAACATAGCGCCCATCGCTCGCCTTTTCCTTACTTCTCGTCGTTGATGTAGCCACTCTTCAGTACCACGTAGTTGTACTTCTCCTTGGGACCTCTCCAAGGATGAATGTTGGGTAAGCCAGCAAGTAGGAGTTCTATACAAAAACCTTGGTGTATCCTCGTACGGTTCTCATATTTGTAACGTTGGATCACATTGTATGCACGGATGTCATCTAGCTTAGCATCAGTGGCAAAGAATGGCTCCACATGAGGAGACACATCAGCAGGAGGTGAAAGAGGTACGGAGCTGTTGTGACTTTCATCACAAATATCCTCTAATTCTGGCATGCTAGGTGAATCAGGGACTACAGCACCATACTTGAATCGCATCTCGAGTTCGACAAGGTTAGGCTCAAAGTTTGGCTCGTCAGAAGGACCATCGTCAGCCTCAGGTTCGGACTGAGAAGGTTTCTCCTCGTACTCAGGATCTTCATTTGCTTCCAAGTCATGGTCGATGTCGATTGGCACGTCGCCACCGTGATCACCATCCGCGGCTTGATTCACTTTGTGCGCGTCATGGCCGTGTGCTACGGGCATGGTTGCGGCCTCGTCGTGCTCATCGTGAATTGGCTCGCTGTCCGAGGAATGCACATATTCCACCTCGTGCTCGGGTGCAACAATCATAGCTCGCGGTTTCCTACCTTTAGCCGACTTCATCGCGGTCAAACGAGTAATTTTCATCTACAAAAGGACAATCAAACAATAAGAACATTTATATCACAAACAATCTGATTCCAAGTAATTCCTAACTTCTAGGTCTACTACGCTCAACGACTTTAATTACAATTTATTTTCCCCAAAATGAAATTAATGTTTATTAATTCATTTGTTAAACTTATGCAACCTTTTAAATCTAGGGCTTTGATACCATTTGTAACGCCCCCAAATTTACAACGATTTTATGGGAACTATCGACATCGTTGTGCACAACTCGACACCACTGAACCGTCCCAAACCCAGGGGATGCTACTGTAACATTTATCGCTAAGGAATAAATGCTAAGCAGAATGAAAAAGCTAGGTATCAAAAGGGAGCAAACTAAACAAACTAAAACAGATTAAAACATTAATATCAGAGTTGTCTATAGAGTGAACTTAAGTTCATTAAAAAGTTACTACAACTTTGCCTTTAAGGGCACAAACCAAAATCCCACAAACTTATTGAAATAAACAGTCTAGAGAACAAGCCCACATCTAATATCCAAGACTACACATCCTCACTCAGCAACACCTGCACTTCGGTTTCCATGACGGAAACAAGGTACAGAAGAAAAGAGAAGATACAAAAGAAAATAAAAATCAGATAAACTGAATAAAAGTCGTCCATACCCAGTAAAAACACTTTCGCAAACCTTACATGGGTTTTAAAAGAATCAGTGAAATTCATTTGCATGCACAAGTAATTATACATTCAAGCACACGCATACTCGATACCCAATTAAATGCAATTCTTGCTTAGTGATCAGTTGAACATAAATAGACAATCCCTCTTGATTAGAGTAATAAGAGTGCGAATAGAACAGCGATTACCCATACTGTTCATCGATCGATATTGACATCAATGGACTTTCTCTAGTGTATATTCACAGTATCTCTAACATAATAATCGATACATAGAGAATTAACTAATGGGGAATGATCCATCCCGAACACGCTACGAGGTGCCCATAAGTAACTTGGGAATCATGCATCCCTAGAGTACTACATCAATTAGATATAGTCTCGATTGCTCGACTACTCCTAGGGATCCATTAGGAGTCTTATTCTCATTTACAATTCAATTCACATAATTTGCATTGGTTGACTTAGTGGTACAACGAGACCACGACTCACTACTTCATTTCATGCTTATGACAATGAATATTAATAACGACGATAATGACATTTATGCATACAACGAGTAATCATGTTTGATATATGTCTAATGAAATTTCGGCAGCATTATGCTAGTAAAACATGATATCCAAAATTTCACATTCAATAAATACATCCAACAAAGTATAATAGGTGCTCATTAGCACTCAATAATAATCTATTCCACTTAGCACATATAATATGACATAATAATACTAATAATCTCCATTATATGACTTATTTGATAATTAGCATATGAACTAATTAATTAACGAAACTTCATAAACTCATCACAATTCACAATTACAGCGAAAAATATAATTCTAAATCTCATAATAATCAAAGTTATACTTTAATCCTGCTTCCCATATTAAATATCACAACAAATAGGCATTTAGCACATAACAAGTCAAAACCTTTTTATGGGTTTTGGAAGGAGGTAGGCACAATCGCTTACCTAACAAACGCTCACTTAACAGAATGTAAGCTTTTAAATCACGAGCCGATCATGCTTGTCCTGTAACGCTCCGGTTTGGATAACTCTAATTAAACATGCTTATAAGCCTGTAATCCAACTGAGACATTACTACCGTACTTGCGACACGAAAAGCACAATACAAAGATCGATATGGAGAGTAAACAAACATACTTAATTATATTATATATATAAGAGTAGGGGTTACATGATTATTTTCTTTAAACTAAAGAGGCTATATCATTAACTAGATACTAAATCATATGGGGTTTTCCTCCAACTGCGGAAGCCTTGGAACTACGATACAACATAAGCAAGCACTAATCAAGTACAAAAGAGTTCTTTCCATTCTGCTCACTCCCTTGCCCAAAATCTGTTTAAAAATCATCCAATATCCATGCATGTAGACATGACACAAAAACAAAAGAAAATTAGTGAAAGTTAAGCAATACTCACCCCACTTTGTAAAATACATTTTCTTTATACTTAAAATACATTTAGCATCAACAAACAAGTGATAATATAATAATACTCATAATAATATCAATCATCATTCTTAAAGAGATTATCTTGTACCTATAATCATGCTTTGTTCGTTGCTCTTCTATGTACGTAACCATATATATATATATATATATATATATATATATATATATATATATATATATATATATATATATATATATATATATATAAAGAATATCAAGCCATTAACATTATATAAAGAATATCATGCCATTAACATTACAAACGGATTTATTATTACTCAGAAAATGACCTTTGAGGTCTATTAATCTATTAAACTTATTATTATACAATCACAATATGCTAAGACTAGATTCCTAGGTTAGGTAGTGTGAAAGAGCAATGCACAACTCAGAATCTAAGAGTCCTACACTTGGGTTTGATAACCTTACAAATTATAATTCATCCATTTGGCCTTTTCGGCATAGTCATATCATCTCGGGTTTATACCCTACATATCACCATAAACTTCAGATTAAACCATGATTAAGCGAGATAGTCAGGATTAGTTAATCCCTATAGCTTAGTCACAATGGGTTTTATCCTACATCATTTTATTAAAGTGTGCACACTAGGCATGCTCTTCAATATCCCAAGAGTACCAAGTTTGGGAGCACACTACAATTAAGTTAGTAGACATGCTCATACTTTCTTGGTCTAAATTGGTCATATTCATCTCAATAAGCTTAATCATATATTGTCATTATTTCGTCATTTGTCCATTCGGTTTTCATACATTATATATCTCCAAAACTTATTTCTTTTCACAATAATCTCTTAATCATATACTTATCATTCGATCATTATCAAACCAACACTTAACATATATTCACACACACACACACACACACACACACACACACACACACACACACACACACACACACACACACACACACACACACACACACACACACACACACACACACACACACACACACACACACACACACACACACACACACACACACACACACACACACACACACACACACACACACACACACACACACACACACACACACACACACACACACACACACACACACACACACACACACACACACACACACACACACACACACACACACACACACACACACACACACACACACACACACACACACACACACACACACACACACACACAGAGAGAGATATACACAAACACACACACACAGATATATATATATATATATATATATATATATATATATATATATATATATATATATATATATATATATATATATATATATATATATATACTCATAAAACTCTATTAAATCATAATCATAACTTGATATCAATTTAGTCACTAAGTCTACATGCATAACTGATCATCATACACACACAAACATAGCTATAATTTCACATGCAAATATCAATTAGGTATTATCAATCAATCTTAAACCCATTCGATCATCATATATGTACTCATAATTGTAATGCTTTAATAATTAAATAAATCACTATATAAACATCATGAAAATCTCAACAACTAAATTATAATATATATATATATATATATATATATATATATATATATATATATATATATATAATTGTAATAAAATTCATGGTTATCTTCTTTAATTCATTAAATCAAATAGGGGGTTTAAGTGGACATGAGTACACCTTTCCTTGAGCTCCAAAAACACACACCTTCCTTCTTCTAGCCTTCTCTTCACTCACTACTAGTACAAGCTCCTAATTATATAATAACACATTCAAGTATTAATAATTACTTCACTTTATTTCCTTTCTTCTTTTTCTTTTCGACCTTAGGCCTTTTTATACTCGAAAATTATTCTTTTAATTTCCAAATCTTTATCACTATCTCAACGGATAACTCCTCTTTTAATTTATCATTTTAGTTTTCGAAATTGCTATGTTCAGAATTAGAGAAAATTAGAAATAATTAATGAATATGTAATTTTGGTCATAAATAGTCATTTTAGTTTACGTAAGGCCTTTAAATGGACATGCAATAACATAAATTCGATTTTCTACCCAAGATTGTCTAGATCTTGATTTCTTAAGCCTTTTTCTTTATAATTTTGATTATAACTACTTATACTTGTTTATGGTTTTATTTTGCTTAAACGTGACTTTGGTGTTAAATAGTAATTCAATCTTTAGATAAACAAAAGTGTATGAAGGTTAGGCCTTGTAGGTGGTACGATGTGGCTCTTGATGGTCCGGGAGCAGTACGATCGGACGACGGTGGAGCTACAGTGGTGGAGACGATGGTGAGAGGAAAAAGAAAATAATTAGAGTTAGAAAATGATAAAACAATTATGAAATGATAATAGAGATGTATGAATGATTATTGCATGAGTTTTCTTAAGCTTTCTTACCAAAGTTTCTTCTCTTTTCCTTCTCTCTTGCTCTCGGTTTCTTCTTCTCTATTTCTACTTCATTGTGTTCTTTGCTTACTTAGAATAGTTATGGCTTTAGATGTAGGATGATGATGTTGTATAAAGAGAGATTGTAAGAGAATGTTGTTTGCTTTTGAAAAGTATAGTGTATTCGATTTTGGGAAGAAGAAAAGCAAGCTTTTGTAAGCTTTTGTAAGCTTTTGGGTTGCTTGCAATCCTAGTGTTAATATTTGGCAAGAAGAAAGTGAGATATGGCTTTTTATTCAATTGGTTTCTTTTTTTCTTTCTGCTTGATTTTAAAAAGGTGTAAACCTTTCTCTTCTTCTCCCTTTCTCTCCTACCCGTACTCCCTCCTTCTCTCCATGCACATTTTTCATTTTTTTTTTCTTTCTTTCCTTAGCTAGCTAATTTGCATTTTGGTGAATAGTAAATGAACATGGCATGTTCCCTTAATATGCTTAGTTGGCATTAGTTTCCATGGTGTTGCATGGTTTAGAGGACAGGTGTCTTTTGGGTGCATAAAATGGTGACAAATAGGCAATTGGTGGCAAGGATGAATAGTAGGCTAATTAGGGAAAAATGGAAGTTTTGCTAATTTCGACTAACCATGTCCTAATTCGGTCATTAGCTTAAATAATAGTTTAATTAGTTTAAACAAAACCGTAACCACGAGTTTAGTAGGTTAATTAAGTAATTAGTTTAGTCAATCGAATCAGTTTGAGATTAATATATTGTGTTCATGTAATTTTACGTAAATGCATGCATTAGCTACGTTAATCACACCTAGCATGTTAAGAGAAAATTTTTATGCTAATTAATTACTATTTTAGTTTAATAATAGAGTTTAAATTTTCGGGTTACTACAATCTATCCCACTTAAAGAAATTTCGTCCCGAAATTTAAAGCAACGACTAATCATTTTAAAAAAGGTAGGGGTATTGGTTCTCATGTTAGCCTCGGATTCCCAGGTAGCTTGTTCTATGGTCTGACTGCGCCAAAGTACTTTTACTAACGGTGTAACCTTGTTTCGAAGTACCCTATCCTTACGGTTTAGAATAGCTACTGACTTCTCTTCAAAATTTAGGTTTTCATCTAAGCTGATTGGCTCGGGTCTGATCACGTGGGTCTCATCTGGAAGATATTTCCGGAATTGGGATACATGAAATACGTTATGGATTTTGGAAAGTTCAGGTGGTAAAGCTAATTGATAAGCAACTTCTCCTATTCGATCTATAATCTCATAAGGTCTGATATACTTAGGGCTTAATTTTCCTTTCCTTCTAAATCTCCTAATCCCTTTCATCGGTTAAATCTTCAACAACACCTTGTCACCAATCTGAAATTCAAGTGGTCTCCATCACCGGTCACTATAACTCTTCTGTCGGTCCTAAGCAGCTTTCAGCTTATCCCTAATCACTCAAATCTGATCCGTAGTCTCCTGAATCATCTTTGGTCCTAATATCACAATCTCACTAATATCATTCTATAGTCATCAAAAAAGCGCCTTCGAATTTCCACGCAAAAGCCCGATGATGAAAGGTGTAATTTATAAATTTGAATGCTATTTTTGCTTTAATTGGTAAAATAAGGTCTCAGGTTTTTCCTCGATCACTCCTTCACATTCAAAAGCCCCGTTCAAGAGCTTTTCACCGACACCTCTCGTGTCTTTTTTCGACACCCGGTGGCCAAGTTGCAAACCGGGGGTAAAACCATCTTTTACCGAAGAAGGGTAAACGGTCTTTTCCTATTTTTGGAATACTATAATTCCTCTGAAAATTAAAAATTTACTGGATGTCGTCATTATGACGACATCCAGCTGGCAAGCTGACAGCCGCCAGCGCCGCTAGCGACGCTGGGTGTAATCCCAGGGTTGCTAGCAGCGCTTACTGGGTCTCCAGGCCCGTCTTTTTTTAAAGCCCAAAATCTGTTTTTCGGTCATCCCTCCACCCGTCCAACCCTATTTCCTTCCCTATAAATATAACCCTCGACCCTCAGTTCAAAACACACAGTCTACAGTTGACACCCTCTATTCTCAGTTGAGTATTCCTGAGCTTCTCCCTCTTTCTTCCATAAATATTTCTATTCTTGGTTGAATACTCCTGAGCTTCCCCCTCTTTCTTTACTTGAGATATTGTCTTTACTTATCATTTGCTAAATAGCCTAAAGTTCAGGTACTAACTCCTGAGTGCTCAAATTAAATTAATTGCCTAATTGTTTATTTTCTAGTAGTCAATGTAGACATCATGCACATCATATCTTTTGTTGCTCACTGTAGACACCAAAAATTGTGTCTATAATAATTCCCCTTAAAAACCCAATGATGAAAGGATTGGATTTTGCTCGAACTTGGGTCGCAAGAATAATTGCTCTGATGATTAGCCAAGTTTATTTGAATTAACCAGTGGAAGCCTTTTGCGCAAGTGATCCAAACCAGTTGGACTCAATTCAATTGGAGTTCAAAACTGAGAGATAGGTCTCTTTGAACCTAAAAGCCCGAAACGGAACCCAAATGCATGAGTCAACCCTTGGTCAAACCAGGGAACTCAGTCAATCCCGCGTGGACCCCCTCGGAAAAGCCTCCCTCGCGTGAAAGACATGCCAGGCGCCTATACAGGCACACTGCTCCAGGTCCAAGCAGTGGCCGCTTGCCTTGCGGCTAAGCCACTTGCCAAGCGGCTTGACCATTTGTCCTGCCGGTTTGGCCGCTCGGCCTAGCTGTATGGCCACCTGGACCTTTTCTCGCGGACGGAGAATTTGAGGCCCATTCGATTTCCGTGCCAAAACATGGCAGCTCCCCCTCTTCTATATAAACAAACCTTAGGGTTCAGTTGAAGAGGTTGGACATTCTCTTTGAAGGGTTGGGAATTTTAGAGGTTGGTCTGAAGGTTGGACATTTCTCTCTCTCTCATATTAAACAAGAAATTCTGATTCTACTCCTTCTTTAGGGTTAGCCCTAGCACCACAAAATAAGCCTTCACACTTCATCAAGAGCATGAATTCAAGCAATATAACCCAATAAGTTCATTGTGAGCATCCAGGTAATCCAACCTGAGGGTTTTCAATAATATTTATATTGCTTGTTATTACTAACAATTTTGGTTTATGTAATATGTACATGCATGGCGCGTTTTGAGCAAAAGGGCTTGTATTAAGCCTAATTAATGGATGAATGAATGTTTTTATTTTGTTATTTATTGCTTTTCTTATGAATGAATCATGCTTTGTTTGTGGATTGGTGGATAAATTATGTGTTTGTCCTCTAACTTGCAGGTTTTAGCATATTTATCGTTTTCAGTCCCATGTCCATGCTAGATTTTCATAATCATGTCATATAGCGTTGTTGTGTTGTTTGCCCATATGTGAACGCAATCTTTGCGTAGTCTTTTTGGTCGTCATAGAATATTAGGTTAGACCCCAATTAGGATCTTTTCCCTTTTTGAGTCTAGATTTTGTCTTAAGATTGAGTCTAGAATCTTTATTTTTAGGAAATAATATCCCTGAATGTTCAATATGATGCTCGTTATCTTAGGAAAGATTTGATTGCTTTATTCTTTCCTCCTATTTAGGTAGTGAGTAAAGGTCAAAAGATCTCAATAATATCTCTCTCCTTCACCTTTTAGTCAAGAGTATAATATCTTTTGCTTTATCCCATATTGAGTCGAGATAATATCTCTCCCCTCTCCTTTTAGTGAAGAGTATAATATCTTTTGCTTTATCCCATATTGAGTAGAGATAATATCTCTCCCCTCTCCTTTTAGTCAAGAGTATAACATCTTTTGCTTTATCCCATATTGAGTCGAGATAATATCTCTCCCCTTTCCTTTTAGTCAAGAGTATAATATCTTTTGTCTTTCTTTTCCCGTGTCGAGATCTTTTGACCTAAACCCATTACTTAGTCCCCAAGGGTAACTATGTTGATAGAATACTCTAGATAGAAATTTCCCATCTTTGTTTTAAAACTTCTCTTTTGTGGAACTTGTTAGTCTTTCCTTTTCTAAGCCTTATACGCTATCAAGGATTGGGAAGAAAACAGACGGTCCGAAAAGTTGGGAACGCGATCATAGTAATCAACGTCTAGTTAGGAAGCTCATCTTGGAATCTCCCTCTTTGAGCAAAGCTAGGTGTGACGCAGTATTTGTTACTCCCCCTCCGTATCGACCATATTGTTCTAAGTCGACCGAAATGGCCGAAGATGATGTGCCACCTCCACAACATAAGACTACTAATGAAATGTTGACTGAAATGATGAAAATGTTGGAAACTATGGGAAACCGTGTGACATGGATGGAAAGCAAGGTCAAGGATGCTGACCCTCTTAACCAGGATGATCCTCCATCTCGAGATGACAAAGTAGAAGAGCTAAGCGCTCAAATTAAGAACCTTGAGTTAGCTTTAACTTAAAACAAGATCATAAGTGACTACATGATCAATGCTGAAGGATACTCATCTCACATCAAGGGGAAACACCCACAAAAGTTCTCTATGCCTGAAGTCCCCACCTTCAAAGGGACCGATGATCCAAAAGATCACATAAGGGCCTTCACCACCATAATGGGCCTAAGAGGAGTAGATCCTGACCTCTATATTCATCTTTTCTTACAAACCTTGGACCCCACTTTTAGGGCATAGTTCTTCAAGCTTGAGCCCAATCAAATTCAAGAATGGAACAAAGTGTCCAGCTTATTCCTCACTAGGTATGCCGACAATGTCATCCAACCAACTACCATGAGAGAGTTGGAAGCGATAAAGCAAGGTGAAAATGAAAGCTTCACTGACTTTGTTAAGAAATGAAGAAATAAGCCAGTTTGGTCATCCAAAGCCGGAAATAATCTTTTTGGGTTAGGATATAAACCTACCAAACAGGAGTTATGGTAATACATCGCTAAGGAAAAGGTCAAAAGAAGGGCCATTAAAGAAAACAAAGTCTATGACATCCCCATGGCACCATACCCACACACATTGAACGGGCAATTCGTACAATCTGGAGATCCATTCCATTACTATAGCTTTCCCGAAACCTATGTTCTCCCTGTTTATGGAATCCAAGTTCCCGGATTCGAGGTCTTCCAAGACCGCTACGTGCTGGAAGAAATTCCCTTGCCTGTAAGGAGGCTGAACTTTGATTGGGTAGAGAACACACCCAACAACGCTTTGGGTCTATTATTTGGACAAGAGCATCGCCATCCAAAAGATGAAGAACTCCACAACGTCAATAATGCAATTCAAGATGCAAACTTTTACCCAACTAAGTTGATCACTCCAAACGAGGGTCAACTCACAAAGCAGAAACGCACCATAAGCTGGACATGAGACAACGGAAAGAAGATCAAGATCACGATCTCCGAATAATCCAAGCCTGACACCGACACCGATTCCGACCGGACTGAGTCTGATTCTGAGGACGAGTCTAATATAGTAGAGTCGAGTGGTCCATCGAAATCTATGTTTAATTCTGTTTGCAAGTCTAATGATGTTAAAGCCAATAGTAATGGCTCAGTTGATGTTCTAATTTCCTCTATCTATGAAATAGTTACTGATTCTGCTTATTTCTTGGATTACTTAGTAGATAATAATTCAAAAGATGAACAAGAATTGCCCAAAGAAGTAACTAAAGCACTATTAGAGCATGAACAAAAGACTTCAATTGTGGAAGAAACAGAATTAATCAATCTTACAAACGATCAAGAGCCGCGCTAGGTGTGCATTGGCTTATCGTTAACTCCCAAAGAGCGAGAAAGCTTTATAAATCTCTTAAAAGAATACATAGATGTTTTTGCTTGGTCCTACAAAGATTTGCCGGGAATAATTCGTGAGATAGCATAGCATACAATACCGCTCAATCCGGATTCAAAACCAGTGAAACAAAAACTTCGGAGAATGAAACCTGAGTGGACACTGAAAATCAAAGAAGAGGTGCAGAAACAGCTCACCGCAGATTTTATTAGGGTTGCTCAATATCCAGAATGGGTTGCTAACATAGTGTCCGTTCCAAAAAAGGATGGCAAAGTAAGGATGTGCGTTGTTTTTAGAGATCTAAACAAGGCAAGTCCAAAGGACGACTTTTTCTTGCCACATATAGACGTACTGGTGGATAATACCGCAGGACATGCCCACCTATCATTCATGGATGGCTATGCAGGGTATAACCAAATACAAATGGCCGAGGAAGATATGGAGAAACCACTTTCATAACCCAATGGGGGACATATTGCTATACAGTCATGCCTTTCGGGTTGAAGAATGCGGGAGCAACATACCAAAGAACCGCAACTTCCCTTCTACATGACATGATGCACAAGGAAGCCAAGGTGTACGTGGACGATATGATCATCAAATCCAAGGAGAGAGAAGAGCATATACCCTCTCCAAAGAAATTCTTTGACAGGCTTCGGAACTACAATATGAGATTGAATCCTCAGAAGTGCGCGTTTGGAGTAACTTTGGGCAAGCTCTTTGGATTTGTCATAAGCACAAGAGGCATTGAAATTGATCTTACCAAAATCAAAGCTATTAGAGACATGCCATCTCCCAAAAATGAAAATGAGATAAGAGGATTCCTAGGACGGCTCCAATATATAGGTCGATTTATATCCAAATTGACCATTACATGCGAGCCCATCTTCAAAAAGCTTAGGAAGGACACTAAATATGCCAGGGATGATCAATGCCAGCAAGCCTTTGACAAGATTAAGGAATACTTAGCTAATCCAACCGTATTGGTTCCGCCAATTCCTGGAAAACCACTTATGCTATACCTAACAGTCACAGAAACCGCCATGGGTGCTATGTTGTCCCAAAAGGTGGAGAATGATGAAAAGGCAATATACTACCTTAGCAAGAAATTCCTAGAATATGAAACGCGCTACTCTATACTAGAGAAAACGTATCTCGCATTGGTCACTGCAACAAAGAAGCTTCGACACTACATGCTATAATACTCCATCCATATAAAGTCAAGGATGAATCCATTAAAGTACTTGTTCGAAAAATCCATCCTTAGTGGAAGAATAGCAAGATGGACTATCATGCTTTCAGAATTCGATCTAACTTTTGAACACCAAAAGGCGATCAAAGGACTTGCCGTTTCGGAACATCTCGCTGAAAACCCAGTTACTAGCGAAGATGCAACCCATGTCTTTCCCGACGAAGGAATAATGAGTGTCGAGAAACCACTTGGCAGTTATACTTTAACGGAGCATCAAAGCAAAAAGGTTATCGCGTAGCAGTATTATTAGTCAGGCCAGAAGGCGCACATACTCCCATAGCCGTCAAATTAGGCTATGAGGTAACCAACAACGGCGCTGAATATGAAGCATGCATCATTGGTTTAGAAGCGGCAATAGAACTACAAATTAAGGATCTAAAGGTATACGGAGATTCAACTCTCATCATAAACCAAGTCTCCAAAAAGTGAAAAGTGAAAAGCGAATCCCTGGCACCTTACCAGGAATATCTTGAAAAGATAGCCAAATATTTCACTCATGTCCGTTTCACATACCTTCCTAGAGATGACAACCAATTCGCGGACGCCTTAGAAAAAATGGCTTCCATGATAAATATTCCAGATGATGTAATCTCCATGCCCATTCACATTTGAAGGCGCACTGAGCCCGCCTTTTGTAATGCACTGGAAGTACGCGCCAATGAGGAAGAACAGGAGGCATGGTTTACCGACATTCTTAATGTACTCGCCACAGGTGATTACCCTCCACAATCCACACCTAGAGCACAAAGAGCTTTAAGAAGACTAGCCGCACAATACATACATGTGCCAGGCAAACTTTATAAAAAGACACCACAAGGGTTAAGTCTTCTGTGCTTAAAGGAACGTGCGGTCATCAAAGTCATGAACGATATACATAATGGCGTATGTGGTCCCCATATGAATGGACTCATCTTGGTCAAGAAGATCCTAAGGCAAGGATACTATTAGACTACAATGGAAAATGATTGCATCAAATACGGATAAAGTCCATTACATGCTCTAATAAAAAAAGGAGTGCAAAAATAATAAACAAATAAAAGGGCAATTCTAAACTACATCTACTTGGGCATGCAAACCCGTTATTTGAATTATACTACTAAGCAAAAAGGACAAGACTTGCTAGACAACTAGAGGTGGACTACTCCTCCTTGTCTTTGACTTCGGGCTCTTGGACGGGTTCGCTAGGCTCATCAAGTTCCATTCGTTCTTTTGGAGCCCATCTTTCCCTACCATAGCTAGAAGAGGCCTCGTGATCATTGGGCCTATTTGGAGCTACTTGTTTGGCCGAGTGGGCCGGATTCTTCCTTTTCTTAGATTGGGCATTTGCCTTGCCTTTTCCCTTACCCTTAGTTTGGGGCTTGGAAGGTTTAGTGGGCCTATCAATTGGAGTTATCCTTACACCGCTTGGCTCATCATATTTGCGGGCCTTGAACAACTCATTTTCCTCCTCTAGAAGCCTTTGGTTGACTTGATGGTCACCGCCCCAAATCCACTCCTCGTGAAAGCTAGACAACCCGTTTGAATGCGGGTATACCAGCTTAGTCCACACTTGGTGACGGTTCCAATGCCGTTCCCAATTAGACACCAAGGAGGATGTTAAGGGCCTTTGGAAAGGAGGTTCGCAGCATACGTTCGGGATCCTTTGCCTTAAGCCATATTGGCGGAGGAGGCGGTTCGGCTGGAAGAACGCCAAAGTATACAAACCAATGATCCTTGTAAAGGGCACATTCTCACTATACCCTACGATCTTGGTAGTACGCCGTCACGGGGCAAACTAAGCCGGTTGGATGTTGGTGTAGAAGTATGCTATCCGCTCCTCCCGAGAGGATTCGGAGAACTTTCGACGCCTCGCCAGAAAATGTTTTGGGAGGAACATCCTAGTGTCTATTGAGGCCTCAAGCAAGTGGAGCCTCTCTTGAAGCCATATCTGCACAAAAACAACAAAAGAAAAATTCAAGTCGATACAAGATGAGAATTTCACTAAATAAAGTTAAATCCACAAAGATTAAGGCTTTATCACAATACTTACTTGAAGGAGTAAAGGGCTCCCGATGAAGGACTCTTGAGGATAGCTCTTGAGCCTATCTAAAGCAAGGATTGTCTCTCCCACGACCAAGTGCATAGGAGAGCTATCCCACTGTATTTGCTCGGTCACCCTAAGAAGACAAGCTTTGCCCCTATTGATGTTAAGCTTCTTTTCGGATGGAATAAGAGCATCTTCATTACCATCAACAAACAAATAACGATGGAGGAGGCAAAATACATAATCACGTTTCTTGTACCTCATATCCCTCGCACCCTGGGCCGTGGAGGTGAAGAAAGTCACAAGCTTGGCAAGATCAACATCCTCACCATGAAGCACTTGACCCGCTTGGCGGGGAGACAACCCAAGGTACCTTTGAAAATTCCCTAAAAAAGCATTCCCCAAGTAAGGAGCGGCGGGAGGGCTTTCGGTTGGAAAGCCAATTATATATCGGAGAACTCCTCCACCAAAGGGCATATCTCATGAGCACGAAATGCAAGACATGGAATTTTGGGTCCCAAAACTCAATGGAAGCATGAAGGAAATCCCACAAAATCTTGACTTGCTTAAGGTGAAAGAAGGCATTGAGGTGGAAGGGAATAAGCTCTAACCTCTCCTCTACAGTCATAGAAGCCAGCCAAGCATCAAAAACATCATCAAAGTTCACCACTGTTAAGATTAAGGATTCTCTCTCAAGGAATTCTCTCTCTAAGGGCTCAAAGCAAGTGGTAAGAAGAGAAGAGAAAGAAACCTAACTATATAGAGCCTACGGTTTGATTCTCGTCGAAAAATTAAGGAAATTCAGACAACCGACGAAAAAGAGGCCAGGCGGCCTTAAAGCTGGTCCAAACGGCTAGCCGCTAGGACAGGCGGCTTAGCCGCTCCGGCAAGCGGCTTGACCGCTAGGACAAGCGGCCAAACTGCAAGCCCAAGCGGCAACCTCTAGAGCTCTAGCACAGCCGCTAGGAGCTCTAGCGGTCACCCTGTATAGGCGCCTGGTCTGCTCTTTCGCGAGAGACCTTGGTCCACCGGACCCTACGTTTGACAGGGCTCTACCTTCCTAATTCCCACTTGGACAGATTTTGGAAGCCTTCCCTTATATTTTTCTTACCTTAAATTTTGGCTCTTGCCACTTTTCTATTTATTCCCTTTTATTTTCTTTCCTTCTTTTTATCTTGATTATCAAGGTCCACTTTTATTCCTTTTATTTTCTGATTTCCTTTATTAATATTTTCCCCTTTAATTATCTTTTTCTATTTTGCTTTTCTTTACCTTTTTTTTTTTATTTTAGGGGAAGGGGTACCCCAAATGTGTTAAATTCTCGGGAATCCTAAATTCTCGAATATCATGATTTGTGATTTCCCACTCGGAAATTAGTTGATTAAGTTCACATGTAGGCATTTGCATGATATTTTTGTGGGTGAATAAAATGCAATACTTATAACAGGTTTAATACAAGCCCGAAAGTTCAAAATGCACTACAACAAATATCACTGGCCATCTTCGCGAGTACTCGGACCCGCCTGACGCGACTCTCCGGGTCCACTCGATGATGGAGCACCTGAAGGACTGGGCTGAGACATCGCCCAAGCTCTAGGGTCAAAGGAAAATAATGAACCCGTCAAGTAAGCGGGATCCAGTGAGTGACGAGGTGGCTCCGATGTGCCGTCATAGTCGCCATACCTCGTACTCTCCTGACTCCAAGAACCCCTTGGAGGGATGGGACGATACATGGGCATATGATAGCCCGGATACCACATGTAGGGAGGCGGTGCAGGCCACTGCGGAAGAGAAGGCACTTGGGGCAAGCTCCCCGTATCCAATCTAGCTCGAGGCGTCCCCTGACGCACCTCCGTATTCTCCTACCTAGGAGGAGGACGCTGTGGCGTACGCACAGATTCTAGAGTACGAACAACTGGAGGCCTAGGATGCCTCACCACGGGAACAGGCTGTGAAATAGGCTCAAGGTCAGAAAATTACCAAAAATTCATATCAAGCACTATTACTTGAAATGAACATACCTCTCCAACGTCAGACCGACAACTCATGCATACACTTCGAGACGCGAACCTGGAAAACCAATTCTTAAGGGCAAGCATGCCTCTATAGATCTTCCGTGTCTCCGCAGCATCCAACTGTGCACATAAAGAAAAGAGTCTACATAAATACAAAGAAAACATTGCAAATTACAATGACTTCTCACTTACCCCCCTACAACTAGCTAGTAGAGGCAATCCCTCAACCTTCTCGTCGGGACCACGAAACTCAGGAGTCAAGAGAACCTGAGGTGATCCATCCGTTCCTGTATAACTCACCGACATAGAAGGGAGAGTAGAGCGCGGAAAGGAAGCGGTCGCATGAGACGACGAAGAACTCGCAACACTCTGCAAAAATTTTAAACGAAATCAAGAAACAAAAAGTACATTACTTACCGGGTCGATAGAGAAGTTGGGGCACAACCGAGCCTCCACGAAATCAGTATATGCCACAATAAGATCCACCTCAGGATCGGCTGGAAGCAAATACTCAAGGGAGTTCACCCCAACAGTAGCCGCCCTTACCTGCTCCACGGTAAGATGACGAACATAAAGCATAGAATCCGGAGGATCCGAAGGAATCCTCGGAGCCGGAAGGTCGGAGAAAGTCTGCCTAATCAGTCTCTCTCCCAAGAACCACTCAAAACCGAAAGGACCCTCAATAAGGATCCTCCTCTGGTCATACTCCCGAGCACCCAAAAATCTATCCGAGAGACCCGGGAGGTAATCCGTCGAGGGAAACCAGTTAACCTGCAAAAGCAAGAATGAGCAAACAAAAGGATAAAAGGACAAAAGAAGCACAAAGGAAAGTTTCTTACATCCTGAGCGGTCAAGGGATATATTGCCTCCTTAAGGGCGTGCAGCATAGTAAATGCTCATAAAACCAAATCTAAGACATGCAAAGTACATGGATTAGGCATAAATTATCAATAAAGAGCCGAAAAAAGTACAAGAAGGGTAAAAGGAAATTACCTCCATAAACTACCAATAACCGACTAAGGAGACGCGAGACGCGCCCTCCTGTCCACTGAGGCGGCTGGACAGCGAACATGTTACCTACTAGCTTTATCCGAAATGACGAAACAAGCTAGAACATAGGCCAAGAATAGGTGAGCGTGCTGCTCCGCCGTGACCTTATTCAACTTCCTCGGGTTGGTTAAGAACTGGACTATGACGTCAGTCCGACCATACTCCCTAACATCCCAGTTGGTCCCAAAAAAACCAAACATCTCCACCATGACCTCCCTGCTCACATCTCCATAAGTGACAGGAGTACCGGTGCAAGGGAGCCCGGAAATGAGACCAAACTCGAAAGGGGTGATCACGATCTCACCCATAGGAAAATGAAAGGTACTGGTAGTATCCCAGTACCGCTCCGCAAGACCCCTAACCAGCTAGCGGTCGGAGCGCTCAGCAGAAGCAATGGACGCTAGAAAGTGACCGAAGCCAAAACGCTCCACAATAGTGTCAACCGAAGGAGTCACGTACCTACGGGCTTTCTCGATACCCGAAAGGCTACCGTAACCCCTCATGGCGGTGTCGACGTCCTAAACAACACAATAATTGCAAGACAATTAGCTAGGTGATCCTAGTAACAACTACCAGTCTCCGGTTTAGTCCTAAATTTTTATAATTCGTAAAATTTAGCATTTTAGCTAAACCAATATGACAAGAGTAAATTTTGAAGAGAGCAAATTTCACACAAGTTTATTCTCCACAAATATATTAAAGAAACCATTTACCGCCACAACAAAAATAAACTTCACTCAAGCTTATTTTCACAGGATATATATGATTGCAACAGGAATAAACTTCACACAAATTTATTTTCCACCACTAAAGATGAATTTCACGCAAATTCGTTCTTCACATGCAAAAAAACATATATAATACAAGAGTCCTACGGGAATTCGCAAATTAACCAGAAAAACAATGTCATGCAAATTGGTTTTTCCTCATTTAGCTACGCTATAGTTCTCAACCTAGGGATTCTATGTTTGCCTACACATGATTTTGTAAGTGTAAAAGATCAAAAACAAAAAAAATGACATGCCCGACATTTGGTACCAACGGTAACCAAATGCTCATTCTTCTTGAAAACAAGATCACTGGGCTCCCAACGATCGGTAGGATGAAAATCACTACGAGTGAACTCATCCTGGACTAACCGGCTCTCAGCCACCCGGTGATGGGGTATACCGGAAACAAAAACCCGAGTGAAAACATTCGGGGCCTCATGAAAAACAATTTCTTGCCCCTTCCTTTTCCTACCTCCTCTAAGTTTAGGAGCCATGGATGAAGAGCGAAAATGGAGTTTTTGGAAATTTGAGTGAAACTCACAAAACTCAAAAATTCACACAATATTGAGTTTTGACACTCAAAAACATAAGGACAACTAACAAAATCGAGTTCTACTAAGAATTTGAGCAAGAAAACCTCAAGATTTGGAGCTAGGGGCTTTGATGGAGGTTGAAAATTTGAGCAAAAATGGAGGAGAGAGATGAGAAAAGGCACGAAATGGGGAAGATGACCCATTTCGGCCTCCCCTCTTCCTTTTTATGTACAACCCGTTGAAGTCCTAAATGGCCGGTCAAACCGCCCACGTGGTCGGTCAGATCGCCTAGCTGGCGGTCAGACTGCAAGCCACCTGACATGGCCGCTACACCCAACGGCTTGACCGTTTGCCCAAGAGGCATAACCGCTCCACCAAGCGGCATAGCCGCTCCACGTAGCGGTTCAACAGGTTGACGTGGCGGCTTGACCGCCTGGCCCACTCTCTCACCTTTGACGTTTTATGGGCCATTGGTTCAAAATCAGTGGGCCCGACACGAGGTCCATAACAGTTATTTGCGCGCCAAAGTCCGTTTATGAAAACAGGATTACTTTCAACCACAGGTTTGTACATTTAAACTCGGCCAAATGGCATGGGCTCAAACCCGACCTAAGGTCTGAGCAACATTTTATTACCCTTTACTACTTATCTTATTTCTAACGAAATATTTTTATTGTGTAACCTATAGAATAAGGTTCCCATTCGACTGAAAATCGAAGGACGTTTATTGTTTGACTTACAGCATAGGGTCACCTTTCGGCTGAAAATCGAAGGATTTTTATCTATTATCTTATTTCTAACAAAATATTTTTATTGTGTAACCTACAGCATAGGGTTCCCCTTCGACTGAAAATCGAAGGACGTTTATTGTTTGACCTACAACATAGGGTCACCTTTCGACTGAAAATCGAAGGATGTTTATCTTTTATCTTATTTCTAACGAAATATTTTTATTGTGTAACCTACAGCATAGGGTTCCCCTTCGACTGAAAGTCAAAGGACGTTTATTATTTGACCTACAGCATAGGGTCACCGTTCGACTGAAAATCGAAGGATGTTTATCTTTTATCTTTTCTCTAACGAAATATTTTTATTGTGCAGCCTACAGCATAGGGTCCCCTTCGACTGATAATTAAAGGACGTTTATTGTGTAACCTACAGCATAGGGTCCCCTTCGACTGAAAATCGGAGGACGTTTATTGTCTGACCTACAGCATAGGGTCAAACTCTCGGTCAAATAAACCGGGAAATTTATTACTCTAAAAATGATTGTGTATCTTTAACTGATTGTCACCTCACTCAGTTTGCCTGTTTTATTGCAGGTATTGGCACAGGAATACTTTGACCTTCGCTCTATTCGAGCTCGGCCAAAGTAGGGGCTTCTGTAGACACCAAAAATTGTGTCTATAATAAGTCCCCATAAAAACCCGATGATGAAATGATTGGATTTTGCTCGAACTTGGGTCGCGAGAATAATTGTTCTGATGATTAGCCCAGTTAATTTGAATTAACCAGTGGAAGCCTTTTGTACAGGTGATCCAAACCAGTTGGATTCAATTCAATTGGAGTCCAAAATTGAGAGATAGGCCTCTTTGAACCTAAGGGCCCGAAAGGGAACCCAAACCCATGAGTCAACCCTTGGTCAAACCAGGAAACTCAGTAAATCCCGCGTGGACCCCCTCGGAAAAGCCTCCCCTGCGTGAAAGAGATGCCATGCACCTATACAGATATGCCACTCCAGGTCCAAGCGGCCACGCTTGAGTTCAAGTGGTGGCCGCTAGGACAAGAGGCTGTGCCGCTAGGCTAAGCGGCTTGACCGCTTGTTCTGCCGGTTTGGCCGCACGGCCTAGCTGTATGGCCGCCTGAACCTTTTCTCGCGGACGGCAAATTCGAGGCTCATTCGATTTCCGTGCCAAACCCTGGAAGCTTCCCCTCTTCTATATAAACAAACCTTAGGGTTCAATTGAAAAGGTTTGACATTCTCTCTGACGGGTTGGGAGTTTTAGAGGTTGGTCTGAAGGTTGGACATTCTCTCTCTCTCTCATATTAAACCAGAAATTCTGATTCTACTCCTTCTTTAGGGTTCGCCCTAGCACCACAAAATAAGCCTTCACACTTCATCAAGAGCATGAATTCAATCAATATAACCCAATAAGTTCATTGTGAGCATCCAGGTAATCCAACCTGAGGGTTTTCAATAATATTTATATTTCTTGTTATTACTAACAATTTCGGGTTATGTGATATTTACATGCATGGCGCGTTTTGAGCAAAAGGGCTGGTATTAAGCCTAATTAATGGATGAATGAATATTTTTATTTTGTTATTTATTGCTTTTCTTATGAATGAATCATGCTTTGTTTGTGGATTGGTGGATAAATTATGTGTTTGTCCTCTAACTTGCAGGTTTCAGCATATTTATCGTTTTTTAGCAATAAAAGCATGTAATTTGATAAATTGTTAAAAGTGGTCACAATAATAATCTTTGTTCAACCCATTAGTTAAAACTAGGAATTTGGACAAATTGAAACTTGTTTGGGATCGTAGCATTAATAATTATATTGAATCGACTAGTAAGGGTCGTTGTTGTCAACGGGCGAGTTGGGTGCCTAACACCTTCTTAGCTCGTACCTACGTCCCCGAACTCACTTATGAAGTCAATTTCCCCAATAGGGATTGGGGTGCACAGGAGTTGAGTTGACGTCTTTCTAGACTATCGACTTGACCTCCAAGGTTTCCAAATTACCTTAAAATTTGGTGGCGACTTCTGACAATCTTAATCATGTCCTTGGTACACAAATCTCTACGTGCATTCACACTTAAAGATTCACAAAATTCGAACACCATCGCGCACTCTCAGGCTGTCCAGAAACCCTAGCCCCGAAAGAGGGTCGAGGGAAGACGCGCGGAAAGAGGGGAGAAAAATACGGCAGCCTACACTTACTAAATATTGTCTTTCAATTCTAAGCATATCTAGTCGTTGTAATGTTCAACTTGCCAATCGAATGCATGTCTAAATAAGGGTCAATAATAAATGTTGTGATGCTTGTGATGAACCAATTAATAGTCTAAGTCTAGGTTGTTAATCCAGTGTGTGTGGGGAATCATGTCTTTAAATTATTAAGCAAACTTGAGTTAGTAGAGGCCGTCATAAAACGGGCGAGTTGGGTGCCTAACACCTTCCCACCTCGTACCTTCACCCTCGAACCTTTTATTCTTGGGTACTCATATGTTCTATATGAGAGGGAGTCTTTCTAAAAACATGATTAGTTCACTTATCTCACTATAGGGTTGTCCCTTCGGGTTGTCCCTTCGGCTTGTCCGTTCGATAAAACGCAGATAGCAGATTTGTGACCTCTTTCATGGTTTTTATTCAATTCAAGTCTTTTCAAATGCTTTTGTAACTCGATGGTCCCTTGAACTTATCTAAACCCCTAGCTTACAAATTTTCTATAAGGACACACTCCGTGGCGAGAAATCCCGGGTCCTTACAGTGGCGACTTCACTAGAGATTTATTTAAGAGGGCGAGACTCGAAAATCAAGTTTGCTTATTTGTTTAATAACATGTTCCACATTTTGCATCATTTGCATCATTATCATCTTTTGCATGTGCTTTGGCACAACCTTTTGATCCTTATCGACCCTCGAGGAATTTTGTGTCATAACTTGTACACAACCCGTATATCTAAAGGAATATACAGTTGTCTTGTCGAGGAAACCGATGCTTCCTCACCCATGACTCATCGACTCTTGTTGGTGAAAAAGAATTACAATTGATGTGTCGACCATCCTCCTAATGGAAATCGTAGTTTGTCGTGGTAACCTCACAGGAGCCAAAAAGCCTCTAACCCTCATTCGTTCATTCGCTTGCTTGTTGTGCATGTGTCGTTGTAATGCCCGTCTGATCATGTGTTTTCCTGTAACTGCGTCGTTGTAATGCTTGCCTGAATGCATAACTGCCGTGACTATGTGCCAACATGTACTTACATGCTAGGAGTCTTTTTCTTTTATGTTAGGTAGTTTCTAATGCCCAAATATGGTGCGAGAATTCTATTCAATGAACACTCATTTCCTCAATGATATATTCTATCAAAGTCATGAACAATTTTCTAGGATCTTTTTTTTAGCGAATCCCATTTTCTATTTCTATTTATTTATTTTTTTACGTAATTCAGATTCGGCCGAAAAAAAAGAAAAGCAAAAAAAAAAAACCAAAAGATGGCGTAAACAAAAACGCCGACAAATAAATCTTCTGAAAAATAAAGAAAAGCGGGGCCGAAATTCTTTTTATTTATTTATCGCATTTTCCTTTTTCTTTGAGTCTAGAAAAATAAAAAAAATAGGATAGTCCGTCTTTTTCCATTTTTCTCATTTTCGTTCATCGACTTCATTTTTTCTTTGATATTAGAGGAAATATTTGGGCATTTAGGCTTAAGGATCTTTTTTCTAGGACAATGTGTTTTTCTATGTGTGGGTCATCATTTTTCTTAGGTGAGAGTCTCATGGTCTTTCTTGTTACTAAGTGTTCCGTGCTTCCTATTCAGGATAGGGGATCCGAAGAAGAAGGGAAACCTTGAAAAAAGTTGAGCTTGGCCTTCGGCAAGGCTAGTTCGTCTGCAACCGTCTACACCACCAAGTTCGCGATTGCCTCCACCACAAAAAGCCTCACCATCAACAAAAAGACTATCACCCCATAATCCATCACCACGACAAAGCTCAACTTACCAGTCACACCCCAAGCCTCACAATGACCAAAACCACTGACAAAAAGCTTGATGAGATCATGGGCGATTTGGAAAAGATGCGAGTCAAGGTAGAGAATTTGGAAAGGAAGAAAGAAGATGAAGCAAGAATCCTCTCTGATTTTGACTCTGAGGAAGAAGGACCCAACACCCTACGGTCTAAGACTGACTCTGTGCTCAAAAACAGCGGCCTGATTGCCAACTACAATGCTAATATTGGTGAAGTCAATCCCAAAGTAAAGGGAAAACTTCCAGCCAAGTACTCCATGCCCGAGGTTTCGACATTCACTAGAACTGATGATCCACAAGATCACCTCAAGGCCTTTATTACCGCCATGGGTTTGAGAGGAATTGACAAGAGTACCTACATCCACTTGTTTCCACAGACTCTTGATGCCCCGACTCGTCGTTGGTTCTATACCTTGAGTTTGGAGAACTACCATACTTGGTCAGATTTTACTACAATCTTCCTTGCACGCTACAAGGAAAATGTTGCTCTAGCTATGACCCTTCGAGAGTTACAGACCACCAAGCAAGAAGAAGGCGAGGGATTCCTTGCGTTCCTTCAACGATGGAGGCTAAAGATAGCCAAACTAGTTGAGAAACCTTCGCAAAGTGATCAAATCCGCCAATTGAGCAAGAGTCTACAACCTCTTTACAAGGAACGCCTCATGTATCAAGCAATTGACTCCTACAACCGACTCTATGATGTGGGTATCCTAATTGACGATAATCTTTACTGTCAATATCACCGGGTGTTTGGCCGCCGCACGGATGACTTCATCCGCCCGAAAGATGGTATACAATAAATCATGGACAAGAAGGAACAAGATGATACCTATGAGGCCTGGAACTAGTTGGCCAAAAGCAAGAGCTAGAGGAGTCGAGTCTCAGTCCCCGAGTTTTGTTGAGTTAAAATCATAGCTAAATCTTTACGTTGAGTCATGAACAGGGGGTGTTCCCTTATTACTTTTTCTAAGTCTAGTTTCTATTCGACGACAATTAGAGACCCTCTTCTCTAAAGTCATGTGTGCTTATTTTCTTGCAAACCAATAAAAATTCCTCTTGCACCATTTCTTCCTTTGTTTAGATAAACCCGATGAACTCAAAGTTCCACAAATCATTAACTAATCAATTTAAGCAATGTAAGTGAACTTCGCAAAGAAAGAATACAAATTTTTCTTTTTAACAGGAAATTGCGCAGCTAAACTCTATCAACGATGCCGCCCCGCACGCAAAGAAGAAGTGAGCCCGCCTTCTGCAACAACCTCGACACGTGTCTAATCCTATCTCCAATTAAGTTTAAACACATCACCAAAGGCACCTACCATCCTGACGCACCAATAAGAGCTCAACGGCCATCCGTCTCTTAGCAGCGCAATACATAGAATACAAGGGGGTTCTATATAAAAAGTCCCACAATGGAGTCAACCTCACTTGTGTAAACGCCGAAGAAGCCGTAGAAATCATGGATGAGGTACACAATGGGGTGTGTAGACCACACATTAATGGTTGAATGCACTCTAAAAAGGTCCTACGTCTGGGATACTACTGGACCACCATGGGAAGAGACTGTTACGACTATGTCAAGAAATGCAAAAAGTGTCAGATTTATGCCAACGTGCAGCATATGCCACCCTTAATGCTTCATAACTTCACATCCCCTTGGCCATTTTCTGCATGGGGAATAGATATCATTGGAAAGATCGCCCCCAAGGGCTCTGGAGGACATGAATACATCCTAGTAGCCATAGACTATTTCACCAAATGGGTTGAAGCACAGTCTTATGCCATCCTCACATCCAAACAAGTGTCCAAATTCATAAGGAACAACATCATCTGTCGATACGATTTTTCGCATGAAATTATTAGTGACCACAGATCCCACTTCAATGCCGAAACATCCACCCTACTTAAAAAGCTACAAAATCCAGCACCACAAGTCATCCCTTACCGACCCCAAACCAATGGCGCAATGGAAGCAGCCAACAAAATTCTCAAAACCATCATCGAAAAGATGATAGAAAACTACAAAGATTGGCCAGTGAAACTCCTATTTGCACTTTGGGGGTATAGAACATCCATAAGATCATCCAATGGAGCTACACCTTACTCCTTCATGCGCATAGCCTTAGAAGGTGAACTTTTAGAAACCCAATGGATGCAAGCCCATTATGATGAACTCATGTTCACGGATGAAAGATGCCTTCAAGCTCTAGACCACTCACACATGTACCAACAACGTATGGCAAGAGCGTTCAACTAAAAAAGGTTGTACCTCGAAACTTGAAAGAAGGAGACTTAGTTTGGAAAGAGTTACGTGCACCAGTTACTGACCCCAGAGGCAAGTTCCAACCAAACTGGTCCGGTTCGTTCATCATCAAAGACATCTTATCAAGAGGCGCGGTCCGGCTTATGGACATTGATGGCATCGAGTTCAGCCAGCTCACAAACATGGATCAACTGAAGAAGTGCTACGTCTAAAATAATAATAAAAAAAAAAGAAATGTACACAATTTGAACGAACTACGATGGCCTGATTCCACACTGGATACGTAGGTAACCCTTCTAAGGGGCCCGGCCAAAATCAATCCAAAATTCCATTTAACTCATTCAAAAAGGGATAATTTTTATTCAAATTGAACGAATAAGCTTACATTGCACAAATTAAAATTCCTAAGGTTACAAAAAAAAAAAGAAATGCAACTACGAGGGTTTAAGCTAAACAAAATCTTACTAGTTTTTTTAAACTAGACTCGCTTTCTAAAGAAAAACTACTTTAATCCTTCTTCCCTTTACAAGGCTTCGTTGAAGAGTTCTTCTTTGAAGGACCTTGGCTTGAGGGCGACTCGTGATCGCTTCCTTGAACTGGGGGCTTGCCTCTTTTCATTACGTGATAGCCTTCCTCATAAGGCCCTTCCTTCCTTTTTCTGTTTCCTGTTCCTGAGTCATATCTAGGTTCTAGTTGGTTCGACTCCTCATGCCGAAGGGCTCGCCTCGCTTCTCCATCACTGCAAGAAAGCCAGTTTAGGTAGGTCTTAGACACTTGAGTTAGGGTGATTGTGATACCCCAATATTTTCTGTAATTATAATATCGATTTATAATTCATTTATAAATAGTTTTGGAGATTTAAATCCTAAATTTATATAACGATTCGATTTATTCAATTAAAGCCATAAGAATATTAGTTATTATTATGGAGGTTTCGGAATTTATTATTGTCAAATTATTTGATAGTTTTATTTAAATGATTTTGACGATCGAGAGAATTCATATTTCCTTTATTATTGATTCGGGGAGAATTTATTCAATTAAGTTTAATGGGAATATTTCTTTTATTCCTAGCTTGACTTTTGTTGACTCAAACCCTTATGGGTGGCTATAAAAGAAAGAAAAAGGATGGAGACTTTCATCAGTTTGCAAAATTGAACCAACCCTAACCCTACACACTCTCTCTCTCCTCTCCCCTTGCTGTCACCGGCGAGCTGCCACCCGCCATCACCGCCGCCTTCATCACGGTGAGTTTCTCTCTCCTTTTCTTTCTCTTCTTCTCTTTCTCTTTTTTTCGTTCTTTCTGTATCCCTCACCGTCTCTTTCTAGCTCTTGCTGTCAACAGCCACCAGGGGGTCGCCTTGCTCCAGTCACCGTCTACTCCTCTCTCCAGTGAGTGACCGTGATGGTGGGCCCATCCCCGTCATTCTCTCTCTCTCTCTCTCTCTCTCTCTCTCTCTCCTTCGTTGTTACGTTGCGTGCGTGAGACACCACAGTGGACCACCACCACCACCGGCATTGCTGGGTGGTCGGGGGTCACTAGTGGTTCCATGGCCACCATGGGTAGTGGTCGTGATGTTTGCTTATGGGCCACGCAAGTGGTTTTCCATTTTCGCAATTTTCGCAATTTTCGTGCAGGGTTTTGGTATTTTCTTTAGTTTTTAATTTCTTGTTTTAATTTTTCTGTACTCGTTTTGAACTCGAGTTTGGATTTTCAAAAGCCTATATTTATTGAAATAAATCAAGGAATTTAATAAAAATATCATTTTTCAGTTTTAGTACTGTTTAGATTTTCGTATTGAATAAACTCAATTTTGGTAATTGTTTTTAATTAGGGCTTAACGAGTAAGCATGATCATCACCATACGTGGAGCTTACGTACTAATTAGTGAGCGTTTTCTAGGCAAGAGATTGTGCCTACCTCTTTCCAAAACCCATAAAAAGGTTTTGACTTGATATGTGCTAATTGCCTAATTGTTGTGAATTTAATATGCGAAGCATGATTAAATTATATCATCGTTAATTATGAGAATTAGAAATATATTCTTTGTTTCAATTATGAAATATATTGAGTATGATGAGTTTATGAAGTTTCGTTAATTAAGTAGTTCATATGCTAATTATTGAGCATCTATGGCAATATTGAATTTCTAGTATTATTATGATATAATATATGTGCTGTTTGGAATGGGTTATTATGGAGTGCTAATGAGCACCTATTATACTTTGATGGATTATTTGTAAAAGTGTAAGTTTTACTGTCGAAGTGCTGCCGAAATTTTATTAGACATATGTGAAGCATGATTATTCTTAATATGCATTAGTGTCACTATCGTCGTTATTATTAGTCATTGTCATGAGCATGAAATGAAGTAGCTAGTCATGGTCTTGTTGTACCACTAAGTCGACCAATGCAATTATGTGAATTGATCGAATTGTAAATGAGAATAAGACTCTTAATAGATCATTAGGAGTAGTCGAGCAATCGAGACATATCTAATTGATGTAGTCTAGGGATGCGTGATTCCCAAGTTACTTATGGACACCTCGTAGAGTGTTTGGGACGGAACATTCCCCATTGTTTAATTCTCTACGTATCGATTTATTATGTTAGAGATAGTGTTAGTATACACTAGAGTAAGTCCATGGCATGTCAATATCAATCTATGAATAGTATGGGTAATCGATGTTCTATTCGCTCTCTTATTACTCTAATCAAGATGGTTTGTCTGTTGTGTTCGAATGATCACTAAAGCAAGAATGGCATGTAATTGGATAATGAGTATGCGTGTGCTTGATTGTAAGACTACTTGTGCATGCAAATGAATTTCAATGATTCTTCTAAAATGCAGGTAAGGTTTGCGAAGGTGTTTTTACTGGGTATGGACGACGTTTATTCGGTTTATCTGATTTTTTTTTTCTTTTGTTTGTTCTCTTTTCTTCTGTACCTTGTTTCCGTCACGGAAACCAAAGTGCAAGTGTTGCTGAGTGAGGACGTATAGCTTTGGAGTTTAATTTTGGCCTTGTTCTCTAGACTTGTTATTTATTTCGGATTATGGGATTTTGGTTTGTGCCCTTGAAGGCAAAGTTGTAATAATAACTTAATGGACTTAAGTTCACTTGATATACAACTCTGATATTAATAATGTTTAGTTTGTTTAGATGCTTCCTTTGATACCTAGCTTTTATTTCTGCTTAGCATTTATTCCTTAGCGATAAATGTTGCAGTAGCATCCCTCGGGTTTGGGACGGTTCAGTGATGTCGAGTCGTGCACAACGACGTCGATAGCTCCTAGGAAATCGTTGTAAATTCGGGGGTGTTACAAATGGTATCAGATCCCTAGGTTTAAAAGGTTGCATAGGTTTAATAAATGAATTAATAAAGATTAGTTCATTTTGGGGAAAATAAAATTTAATTAAACTCGTTGAGCGTAGTAGTCCTAGAGTTTCGGAACTACTTGAAATCCCCTTAATTGTGATTTAAATGTTCTTATTGTTTATTTGCCCTTTTGTAGATGGAAATTACTCGTTTGACCGTGATGAAATCGACTAAAGGTAAGAAACATCGAGCGATGATCATTGCACCCGATCATGAGGTGGAATACGTGCATATCTCTGATAGTGAGTCAACGCACGACGAGCTTGACGAGGGTGCAGCTGCACTTGTGGTGCACGACATTGGCGCACACGAGCTGGACCAACCCACGCATGGTGATCGTGATGATGATGTGCCAATCGATCTTAACCATTACTTGGAAGCTAACGAGGATCCTGATTCTGAAGAGGAACCTACGGAGTCCGAACCTGAGGCTGACGATGCCCCTGCTGACGAGCCAAGTGTTGAGCCTAACTCTGTTGATCTCGAGATGCGATTTGAGTATGGAGCTGGAGTCCCTGATTCACCTAGCATGCCGGACTCAGAGGATATTGGTGATGCAAGCGGCAACAACTCTGTACCTCCTTCGCCTCCCGCTGATGTTTCTGCTCCTATGGAGCCTTTCTTGGCCACTAATGCTGAGCTAGATGACATCCGTGCCTATATCCATCATGCGTACACTGTGATCGAGCGATACAAATGTGAGAACCGCACGAGGATACACCATGGTTTTTGGGTAGAACACTTACTAGCTAGCTTACCCAACATGCAACCCTGGAGAGGTCTCAAGGAGAAGTATGACGATGTGGTACTGAAGAGTGGCTACATCAACGATGAGAAGTATGGCAAAAGTGACCGATGGGTGTTGAGTTTCCAGGGTGTTGGCAACAAGCTATGCTTGTCCGAATTCGAGTTGAAGGTTAATCACGTCATAGTGCCTGCTCCGAACGACATTGCGAGAGTTGCTGGTCAAAGAAGCGCAAGCTTGTGGATAACTTTAGAAGGCGCTTCATGCCTCAAAAGTCCAGAGGTGACGAGCATCCTTACACGCCATGTAGGGAAGTGAAGCCCAGTAGGAAGGATGATGATGATACACCTTCTGGATCGAAGCAAAACCTCGTCGATGTTTAACTATTTTATTGACTAGGGTTAGACGTTTTGTTTAGAAACATTATTTCATTTCTGTGATGACCCTGCGTGGTCAAGATTAGTGTGGTGTGATATAGTTGCCTAAGCAACAAATATTTATGACTCTTATTTATTTTGCAATCTATCTTATTGCAAAACTATTTCATTTGATTATATGAATGTCATTGTGATGTTGTTTCGTATGAATTTGGACACTTGTTTGGAGGTGAGGATGGCATAGGATTGGGCTTCAAACCATTTGGTAAAATAGTCTATGGCCATTAGGATGAATTCATTTCCTCCCGAGCCTTTCAGGGTAATTTTACCAATGATATCTATTCCCCATGCGGAAAATGGCCACGGGGATGTGAAGTTGTGGAGCATCGAGGGCGACATATGTTGTAGGTTGACATATCTCTGGCACTTCTTGCATTTCTTGACATAGTCGTAACAATCCCTTTCCACAGTGGTCCAATAGTATCCCAGTCGTAGGACCATTTTAGAGAACATTCGGCCATTCATGTGTGGTCCGCACATACCATTGTGTACCTCGCCCATTCGACCACGCATCTGAGGTTGACCCCATTGTGGGGTTTTTTGTACAAAACCCCCTTGTATTCTATGTATTGCACCGCTAAGAGATGGATGGCCCGTTGAGCTCTTAGTGGTGCGTCCTGAGGGTTTATTCCTTTGGTGATGTAGTTGAAGACGTCCTGATACCAAGGATACTCTTCGATTGGAGCTAGGGTCATATCAGTGTCGATGTTGCTGCAAAAGGCTGGTTCGCTTCTTCTTGTGGAGTGGCATTATTGAGGGAGTTCAGCTACTCAAATTCCTGTAAAAAGAGATAATCTGTATTATTGCTTTGCGAAGTTTACTTACATTGCTTAAATTGATTAATGATTTGTGCAACTTTTGTATTCATTGGATTTATCAATAGCCAAACAAACAACGAAATGAGCAAGCAGAATTTTTATTGATTTGCAAAAAGAGATAAGCACACATGACTTTAGAGAAGAGGGTCTCTAATTCCCGTCAAAAATAAAATAGACTTCGAAAGAAAAGTAAAAAGGCGAACACCCACTGTTCCAGACTCAACCTAAAGATTTAGCTAGGATCCTAACTCGACAAAACTTGGGGACTCAGACTCGATTCCTCTAGCTCCTGCGGGTAATCAACTAATTCCAAGCCTGATCGTCGACGTCACCATCCTTCAAGGGTGGTGGAATTTCTCCTCTATCAATGACACCCTGGATGTCATCCTTTAGGTGCAGGCAGTCGTTCGTATGGTGCCCGAACACTCGATGATACTTGCAGTAGGGTCGTTTTCTCCTGGTGCTGATTTGGGATCTTCCAAAGGGATGCAGGGTTGAATGTCTCCTCTCCATACCAGTGCGTTCATAACAGCTTCCATTGGTGCAAAGAAAGTGGTGTACTTTTCTTGGCCATGACGACACCAGCTGACTGTCCAAGTGTACGGTGGCCACATTGTCCCTTGATCAATGAAATGCAAGACTAGCCCCTTCAAGCGTCTGCACTGATTGATGTGGTGTCCCTAAGCCGCGCAGTAGGTACAACTTAGAAACGGATTTCCGGAAGGAGCCTTGACGTGGGTGTCCTCGGACGAACATACCCATACTTGGACATTTTGTGATAGAGGAGGTCTTGGCGCCACCAAGTTTCTTCTTTGGTCAAGATGACCGCATTCCTGCTCTTAGAGGTGCGCTCTTCTAGGATGTCAACCTTTTCTCTTATCTCTTGAATCCCTTTGATTATACGACCCAGACTTTCTTGTATCTGATTTTTATCGTCTTCCTCTTCGTCGCTTCTCAAGTCTGGTCCTTCTTCATAAGATTTCTGGGAAATCAAGGTGAACTTCTCACCATAAAGGAGGTGAGAGTAATCTTTGGGCTCCTCAGTTGTAATATGGTTGATAGCACCCAGGAGGTTATCAGCGCCTTCGGTTTCTTCAGCTTTAGGCAATGGTAGAGTGCCATTGTCTCTTTTGTCTTGGATGATATGTTTAAGGGCCCAACAATTGTTTGTATCATGCCTTTTCCCTTGATGGTATTTGCAGTATTCTCCTTCTTTCCAGTTACGACCCTTGATAATTGGTTCTGGAGTGGGACGTAATGGTCGAAGCATGCCCTTGTCCATTAACCTCTCAAAAGCTGTACTGAGAGTTATCCCTAATAGAGCGAATTCCCTCTTTGGCTTACTTCGGGGTATGAGGTATTCCCTTGGTGAGACATTGGAGGAAGACTCGCCGCTCTTACGTTTCCTTTCTAGCTCTTGGGGAATGGGATCAGGCTTTCCCGAAGTTATGGATTTCCGATTTTCAGATGAAGCGACGAACATTGGTGTATCCCATAACTGTCTTGACTTAATGTTGGTGATGTCAGCTTCCAACCTGTCCACTCGGTCAGTCATCTCAACAAGATATTCCTGAACTATTCTTATCATGATGTAATTGAGGTGGTCTGAATCAAATGTGTTGTAGAAAGCTGAATTGAACCTCAGTCAAGTCTTTCTTTTTTGGATCCTATCCTGAATAGGAAGCACGAAGCACTTAGTAACAAGAAAGAAGACCATGAGACTCTCATCTAAGAAAAAACTGTTGACCCACATATAGAAAAACACATTGTCCTAGAAAACTAAATGCCCAGATATTTCCCTAATATCGAAGGAAAATAAAGTCAATGAACGAAAATAAGAAAATAGAAAAAGAAGGACTATCCTATTTTTATTTTTTTTTTCTAGACTCAAAGGAAATAGAAATTGGGATAAAAACAAAAATAAAAGAATTTCGGTCTTTTTATTTATTTTGATTTTTTTTATTTTGATTTTCTGAGGCTTTTTTTTTATTTTTGCCTTTTTTTTGTTTTCGATTTTCTTTTTTCTTTTTTGACCGAATCTGAATTACATCAAAAGAAAAAGAAAATAATGAAATAGAAAAAAAGGGAGAGGGAAAATTGGGAGACTGACTCTTTTTTTTTTTTGCTAAAAAGATCCTAGAAAATTATTCATGACTTTTTAGAATATATCATCGGAAAAATGAAAGGTGTTTATTGAATTGAATTCTCGCACCATCTTCGGGCATTAGGAACTAGCTAAAAATAAAAGAAAAGACTTCTAGCACGTAAGTACATGTTGGCACATAATCACGATATTCATGCATTTAGGCAAGCAATACAACGCCATAATTACAGGCAAACATGTGATCAGACGGACATTATAACGACACATGCACAACAAGCAAGCGGATGCACGAATGTAGGCTAGAGGCTTTTGGCTTCTGTGAGGTTACCACAACAAATTACAATTTTCGTTTGGCGGATGGTAGACACATTAATTGTAATTCCTTTCATCAACAAGGATAGATGAGTCATGGGTGAGGAAGCGTCGATTTGCACGATAGGACAACTGTATATTCCTTTAGATATACAGGTTGTCTACGAGTCACGACACAAACTTCCTCAAGGGTCGATAAGGGTCAAAAGGTTGTGCTAAAGCACATGCAAATGATGCAAATGATACAAAAATATGGAACATGTTATTAAACAATTAAGCAAACTTGACTTTCGAGTCTCAACCTCTTAAATAAATCCCCAGTGAAGTCGCCAATGTAAGGACTCGGGATTTCTACCTGCTCCACGGAGTGCGTCCTTATAGAAAATTTGTAAGTTGGGGGCTTTAGATAAATTTAAGGGACCATCGAGTTAGAAAAGATTTTGTAAAGACTTGAATTGAATAAAAACCATGAAAAAGGTCGCAAATCTGCTATCAGCGTTTTATCGAAGGGACAATCCGAAGGGACAACCCAATAGCGCGATAAGTGAACTGATCATGTTTTTAGAAAAACTCCCGCTCATATAGAACATATGAGTACCCAAGAATAAAGGGTTCGGGGGAGATGGTACAAGGTGGGAAGGTGTTAGGCACCCAACTCGCCCGTATTATGACGGCCTCCACTAACTCAAGTTTGCTTAATAATTTAAGAGCATAATTCCCATGCAAAACCGGATTAACAACCTAGACTTAGACTATTAATTGGTTCATCACAAGCATCACCACAATTATTTATAACCCTTGTTTAGACATGCATTTGATTGACAAGTTGAGCATTACAACGGCTAGACATGCTTGGAAGAACAATATTTAGTAATCAATAAAAGACGTTATTCTAGCATGATATCTACATTATGACTATTTGAAAATAAACAATTAGGCAAGAAATTTGTTTTGAGCCTTCAGGAGTTAGTACTTGAACTGTAGGCTATATTTTACAAGAATAGTAAAAGACAAGATCTCAAGTTTGGAAGAAAGAGGGAGAAGCTCAGAGTCAATACTACTAAGAATAGAAGTTGTCAACTGTAGACTGTGTGATTTGAACTGAGGGAGGAGGGTCGTATTTATAGGCGTGGGGAAGTAGGGCTGGACGGCTGAAACAAAGCCGAAAATTGAATTGGGCTTGAAAAAAGAGTCGGGCCAGAGGCTGTGTCAGCACCGCTAGCGGCCCTGGGTTTTATCCCAGCGCCGCTGACGGCGCTGTCAGCTGCCAGCTGGATGTCGTTATAATGACGACAACCAGTCTATTTTTATTTTTTGGAAGAATTTTTGTATTCCAAAAAATATGAAAAGACGGTTTTACCCTTGGACGGTAAAAGACGGTTCTACCCCTAAATCGCAACTTGGCGACTGAGAGTCGAAAAGGGGGATGAGAGGTGTCGTTGGAAAGCTTTTGAACGGGTCTTTTGAACAGGATTGGAATAAAGGAGTGTTTAGAGGAAAACCTGAGACCTTATCTCAACTATTAAAGCAAAAATAGCGTTCAAGTTTATAAATTACTCATTTTATCATCGGACTTTTGCGGAGAAATCTGAAGGCGCTTTTTTGGCGTCTACAGGTACTCATATGTTCTATATGAGCGGGAGTCTTTTTGAAAACATGATTAGTTCACTTATCGCGCTATTGGGTTGTCCGTTCGGTTTGTCCCTTCGATAAAACACCGATAGCAGATTTGTGACCTCTTTCATGGTTTTTATTTAATTCAAGTCTTGTCAAATGTTTTTCTAACTCGATGGTTCCTTGAACTTATCTAAACCCTAGCTTACAAATTTTCTATAAGGACACACTCCTTGGCGAGAAATCCCGAGTCCTTACAGTGGCGACTTCACTGGGGATTTATTTCAGAGGGTGAGACTCGAAAGTCAAGTTTGCTTAATTGTTTAATAACATGTTCCATATGTTGCATCATTTGCATGTGCCTTGGCACAACCTTTTGACCCTTATCAACCCTCGATGAAGTTTGGGTCGTAACTCGTAGACAACCCGTATATTTAAAGGAATATACAGTTGTCCTATCGTGCAAATCGGCGCTTCCTCACACACGACTCATCGACTCTTGTCGGTGAAAAGAATTACAATTGATCTGTCGACCATCCGCCGGATGAAAATTGGAATTTGTTGTGGTGACCTCACAGGACCCAAAAGCCTCTAGCCCACATTCGTGCATTTGCTTGCTTGTTGTCTATGTGTCGTTGTAATGCTCGTCTGATCACATGTTTGCCTGAAACTGCATCGTTGTAATGCTTGCCTGAATGCATGAATGTCGTGACTATGTGCCAAGATGTACTTATTGCCAGGAGTCTTTTTCTCTTATTTTTAGGTAGTTCCTAATGCCCAAAAATAGTGCGAGAATTCTATTCAATGAGCACTCGTTTCCCTGATGATATATTTTCAAAAAGCGTCGAAGTCATGAGCCATTTTCTAGGAACTTTTAGCAAAAAAAAGTCGGTCTCTCCAACTTCCCCTCTCCCATTTGTTTTTTATTTTCTTTTTTTTCTCCCTCTTCTCAATGTAATTTAATTCGGGAAAAAAAAAAAAGAAACGCAAAAACAAAATGAAAATGGCGTTAAAAAAAAAAATGGTGCCGAAAAAGATAAAAAGAAAAGGAAAAAAAATGCCGAATTTCTTTTTTTATTTATCCCATTTTCCTTTGAGTCTAGAAAAATCAAAAACAAATATAGGATAGTCCGTCTTTTTACTATTTTTCTCTTTTTCGTTCATCGACTTTATTTTTCCATTGGTATGTGGGGAAATAATCGGGCATTTAGGCTTAGGTTTTCATTTTCTTTTTTTCCATTTCTTTGCATTGCATTGCAATATACATATTAGGCGCTCCATGCTATGATTCATAATTAGTCGTCATACTTGCATTGTCGTCATTTTGCATCTGCATTAGTACAGAAGTCCAATCTTGCTTTCATCAATGTCTCCTTCATTTGTTCACTATGACTCATACACTAGAAGTCTAGACGAGTCGACCATAAGTCTTCTAGGGTCATTTTGCGTCCATTCATGTCATACATGGTCGGTCCATCATGCATCTTGCATAATGTGGTCGTGACTCTGTTGTCACATTGTCATCATCATGCATTTGAGTTCATATAGACGTCCTTAGGTTTATTCACCGTAGGGACTATCAAGGGTCTTCTAATAATCATGAGTCTTTCTCTTCAAGTACTTTCTTTGGCGTCCTTCTAAGTTGAGACTAGTGTTCAGGATTGGGGGCTCGAGGAAGAATTACGGTGACAAAGGTTGGGCTAGATCGTCCAGCAGATTGGTTCGTGTACAAGCTACATCCAAGGCACCACCACATTCCAAAAGGCCATCACCCCATAATCCTTCACCACCACAAAGCGTACCATCACTACATGCATTCTTCACCTCACATATCACCCCTCCTGATTTCACAATGACCCAAACCACTGACAAAAAGTTTGATGAGATCATGGGCGAGTTAGGAAGACTGCGACTCGAGTTCAAAGATTCTAAGAGAAAGAAAGAGGAGGAAGCAAAAATCCTCTTTGACTCCGACTCAGAGGAGGATGGACCCAACACCCGGCTGTCTAAGATTGACTCTGTGCTCAAAAACAATGGCCTATTTTCCAACTACATTTCTAATGTTGGTAAAGTCAATCCCAAAGTCAAGGACAAGCTTCCAGCCAAGTTATCCATGCATGAGGTTTCGACATTCACTGGAACTGATAATCTACAAGACCACCTGAAGGCCTTCACTACTGCGACGGGTTTAAGAGGACTTGACAAAAGTATCTACATTCACTTATTCCCACAGACTCTTGATGCCCCCACTCGTCGCTTGTTCTACACCTTGAATTAGGAGAACTACCACACTTGGTCAGATTTCACTACAGTCTTTCTTGCACGCTACAAGGAAAATGTTGCTCTACCTATGACACTTCGAGAGTTACAGATCACCAAGCAAGAATAATATGAGGGATTCACTACCTTCCTTCAGCGTTGGAGGCTAAAGATAGCTGAACTGGTCGAGCGACCTTCGCAAACTGATCAAATCTGCCAATTCATCAAGAATCTGCAACGTGCTTACAAGGAACACCTCATGTGACAAGCAATTGACTCCTGAGTCGGCTCTACAATGTGGGTATCCTAATTGAAGATGATCTTTGATTCTTAAGAATTCCACTTAAGTTGTAAAGAATGTGAGTATCTACAGGAGGTTGTCCTTCATATCCCTGTCAAAAAGCCCGTTGTAGGCTACCAGATTTTTCTCCCCTTTTCGCCCCCTCGTCCTTCGGGTTTCCGGGCAGCCTGGGAGAGCGAGATCGTTTGGGTTTTCGTGAACCTTTGAGTGTGAATGCACGTGAAGATTTTCCTTTTGCACTAAGGACATGATTAAGATTGTTGAAAGTCGCCACCAAATTTAAGGTAATTTGGAAACCTTGGAATCAAGTCGATAGTCTAGAAAGAGGTCAACTCAATTCCTGTGCACCCCAATCCCTATTGGGGAAATTGACTTCATAAATGACTTCGGGGGCGGGAGTACGAGCTAGGAAGGTGTTAGGCACCCAACTCGCCCGTTGACAACAACAACCTTTACTAATCGATTCAATATAGTTATTAATGCTACGGTTCCAAACAAGGTTCAATTTGTCCAAATTCCTAGTTTTAGCTAATGGGTTGAACAAACATTATTATTGTGACCACTTTTAACAATTTATCAAATTACATACTTTTATTGCTAAAAACGGTAAATATGCTAAAACCTGCAAATTAGAAGACAAACCAATAATTCATCCACCAATCCACAAACAAAGCACAATTTAATCATAAGAAACAATAAATAACAAAATTAAAACATTCATTCATCCATTAATTAGGCTTAATACAAGCCCTTTTGCTCAAAACGCGCCATGCATGTACATATCACATAAACCAAAATCGTTAGTAATAACAAGCAATATAAAAATTTATTGAAAACCCTCAGGTTGGATTACCTGGATGCTCACAATGAACTTATTGGGTTATAATGCTTGAATTCATGCTCTTGATGAAGTATGAAGGTTTATTTTGTGGTGCTAGGGCTAACCTAAAGAAGGAGTAGAATCAGAATTTATGGTTTAATTTTGAGAGAGAGAGAGAACCTCTAGAATTCCCAACCCGAGAGAGAAACTGCCAACCTAAAGATCAACCTCTTCAACTGAACCCTAAGGTTTGTTTATATAGAAGAGGGGGAGCTGCCAGGGTTTGGCACGAAATCGAGATGAGCCTCGAATTCGTCTTCCGCGAGAAAAGGTCCAGGCGACCATAAAGATAGGCCAAGCGGCTGAGCTAGCAGGGCAAGCGGTCAAGTCGCTTGGCAAGCGGCTTAGCCGCAAGGCAAGCGGTCAAGCCGCTTGGCGTAGCGGCATAGCCGCTTGTCCTAGCGGCCACCGCTTGAGATCAAGGGAGGCCTCTTGGACTTGGAGCAGCATGCCTGTATAGGCGCCTAACGTGCTTTTCACGCGGGGCAGGCTTTTCCGAGGGGGTCCACGTGGGATTCACTGAGTTCCCTTGTTTGATCAAGGGTTGACTCATGGGTTTGGGTTCCCTTTCGGGCCCTTAGGTTCAAAGAGGCCTATTTCTCAGCTTTGGACTCCAATTGAAATGAACCCAACTGGTTTGGGTCAGCTGTACAAGAGGCTTCCACTGGTTAATTCAAATGAAGTTGGCTAATCATCAGAGCAATTATTCTCGCAACCCAAGTTCGAGCAAAATCCAATCCTTTCATCACCGGGTTTTTACGGGGACATATTATAGACACAATTTTTGGTGTCCACAGAAGCCCCTACTTTGGCCGAGCTCGAATAGAGCGAAGATCATAGTATACATGTGCCAATACCTGCAATAAAATAGACAAACTGAGTGAGGTGACAATCAGTTAAAGATAAACAATCATTTTAGAGTAATAAATTTCCTGGTTTATTTGACCGAGAGTTTGACCCTATGCTGTACGTCACACAAAAAAAAATATTTCGATTATCAGTCGAACGGAGAGATCCTGTGCTGTAGGTTACACAATAAAAATATTTAAGATAGGTAATAAATGATAAAAAAAAATCTTTCGATTTTCAGTCGAAGGAGACCTTATGCTGTAGGTCACACAATAAATGTCCTTCGATTTTTAGTCGAAGGGGAACCCTATGTTGTAGGTTACACAATAAATGTCCTTCGATTTTCAGTCGAAGGGGAACCCTATGCTGTAGGTTACACAATAAAAATATTTCGTTAGAAATAAGATTGAAGGATAAAAATCCTTTGATTTTTAGTCGAAGGGTGACCCTCTGCTATAGGTCAAACATTAAATGTCCTTCGACTTTCAGTCGAAGGGGAACCCTGTGCTGTAGGTTACACAATAAAAATATTTCGTTAGAAATAAAGTGAGTAGTAAATGTTATGGTAAAAGGTAATAAAATGTTGCTCAGACCTTAGGTCGGGTGCAAGCCCATGCCATTTGGCCGAGTTTAAATTTACAAACCTGTGGGTTTAAAGTAGTCCTGCTTTCATAAACGGACATTGGCGCGCAAATAACTGCTATGGACCTCACGTGGGGCTTACTGATTTTGAACCAATGGCCCAAAAAAAGGACAAAGGTGAGAGAGTGGGCCAGGCGGTCAAGCCGCCACGTCAAGCGGCCGAACCGCTAGGTGGAGCGGCTAAACCGCTGGCTGGAGCGGCTATGCCTCTTGGTGGAGCGGTTGGACCGCTCACCCAAACGGTCAAGCCGTTGGGACTAGCCGCTTGCCTTGCGGCCTGTCCGCCAGCTGGGTGGTCTAACCGTCCACCTAGGGGGTTTGACCGGCCATTAGGTTTCTTCACGGGTATGCATAAAAAGGAAAGGGGGAGGCCGAAAAATGGGTCATCTTCCCCATTTCTCTCTTCTCCATTTTTCTTCAAAGCTTTCAACCTCCATCAAAGCCCCTAGCTCCAAATCTTGAGGTTTTCTTGCTCAAATTGTTAATAGAACTTGATTTTGTTAGTTGTTCTTTTGTTTTTGAGTGTCAAAACTCAAAACTGTGTGAATTTATGGGTTTTGTGAGTTTTGCTCAAATTTCCAAAAACTCTATTTTTGCTCTTCATCCATGGCTCCTAAACTTAGAGGAGGTAGAAAAAGGAAGGGGCAAAAGATTGTTGTTCATGAGGCCCCGAATGTTTTCACTTGGGTTTTTGTTTCCGGTATACCCCATCACCGGGTGGGTGAGAACCGGATAGTCCAGGACGAGTTCACTCATAGTGATTTTCATCCTACCGATCGTTGGGAGCCCCGCGATCTTGTTTTCAAGAAGAAGGAGCATTTGGTTACCGTTGGTACCAAATGTCGGGTATGCCGTCTTTTTTTCTTTGCTCTTTTACACTTAGAAAATCATGTGTAGGCAAACATAGAACTTTTAGGTTGAGAACTGTAGTGTAGCTAAATGTGGAAAAACTAATTTGCGTGAAATTGTTTTTATTGCTAATTTGTGAATTCCCCTAGGTTTCTTATATTATATCTATTTTGCTTGTGAAGAATGAATTTGCGTGAAATTCATCTTTAATGGTGGAAAATAAATCTGTAAGAAATTTATTCTCGTTGCAATTATATATATATTCTGTGAAAATAAACTTGAGTAAAGTTTATTTTTATTGTGGTGGTTGATGGTTTTTCGAGTATATTTGTGGATAATAAACTTGTGTGAAATTCGTTCTCTTTAAAATTCACTCTTGTCATATCGATTTAGCTAAAATGCTAAATTTTACGAGTTGTAAAAATTTAGGACTAAACCGGAGACTGGTAGTTGTTACTACGATCACCTAGCTAATTGTCTTGCAATTATTGTGTTGTATAGGATGTCGACACTACCATGCGGGGTTATGGTAGCCTTTCGGGTATCGAGAAAGCCCGTAGGTATGTGACTCCTTCGGTCGACGCTATTGTGGAGCGTTGTGGCTTCGGTCACTTTTTAGCGTCCATCGCTTCTGCGGAGCGCTCCGACCGCTTTCTTGTTAGAGGTCTTGCGGAACGGTAGTGGGACACTACCAGTACTTTTCATTTTCCTATGGGTGAGATCATGATCACCCTTTCGAGTTTGGTCTCATTTACGGGCTCCCTTGCACCGGTACTCCTATCACTTATGGAGATGTGAGTAGGGAAGTTATGGTGGAGTTGTTTGGCCTTTTTGGGGCCAACTGGTATGGTAAGGAGTATGGCCGGACTGACGTTATGGTCAAGTTCTTGACTAACCCGAGGAAGTTGAAGAAGGTCACGGTGGAGCTGCACGCCCGCCTTTTCTTGGCCTATGTTCTAGCTTGTTCCGTCTTTTCGGATAAAGCTAGTAGGTACCATGTTCGCTATTTCCTGTGCTTGCGAGATTTGGATAGAGTTGCGGAGTACAATTGGGGTCTTCCCGCATACTCTTGTCTTCTACGGTGTTTGAGGCAGTCCACCCGCCTCAGTGGAGACGAGGGCGCGTCTCGCATCTCCTTAGTCCGTTATTGGAAGGTTATCGAGGTAATTTCCTTCTACCCTTCTTATACTTTGTGTTTTTGGCTTTTTACTAATAGCTTGTGTATAATCCATGTGCTTTGTATGTCTTAGATTTGGTTTTATGAGCATTTCTCCGACCTTGCCCCTCTTCTCGAGATAGGGGCTTTGTCCTTTCCAGCGATGCAGACCTAGAAGGGACAGACATCTTGCCCATTTAGTACGCTGCACGCCCTTAAGGAGGCGATATATCCCTTGACCGCTCAGGATTTAAGCCATTAACCTTTGTGCTTTTTTCGTCCTTTTATCCTTTTGCATGCTCATTCTTGCTTTTGTAGGTTGACTGGTTCCCCTGGACGGATTACCTCCCGGGTCTCTCGGGTAGATTTTTGGGTTCTCGGGAATATGACTAGAGGAGGACCCTTATTGAGGGTCCTTTCGATTTCGAGTGGTTCTTGGGAGAGAGACTGATTAGGCAGACTTTATCCCACCTTCCGGCTCCGAAGATTCCTATGGATCCTCCGAATTCCATACTTTACGTTCGTCGCCTTACCATGGAGCAGGTAAGGGCGGCTACTGCCGGGGCGAATGCCCTCGAGTATCTGCTTCCAGCTGATCCAGAGGTGGATCTTATGGTGGCATATACTGATTTTGTTGAGGCTCAGTTGTGCCCCCACTTCTCTACTGACCCGATAAGTAATGTACTTTTGTTTCTCAATTTTGTTTGGAATTTTAGAAATGTGTCTAATATTTTTGGGTCTTTGCAGAGTGTTGCGAGTTCTTCGTCATCTCATGCAACTGCTTCCTCTCCGCGCCCTACTCTTCCTTCTATGTCGGTGAGTTATACAGGAGCGAATGGATCACCTCAGGTTCTCTTGATTCCCGAGTTTCGTGGTCCCGATGAGGAGGTTGATAGATTGCCTCTACCAGGTGGTTGTAGGGGGGTAAGTGAGAATCCATTGTAATTTGCAATGTTTCCTTTGTATTTATACTGACTCTTTTTCCTTTACGTGCACAGTTGGATGTTGCGGAGACGCGGAAGATCTATAGGGGCATGTAGGCCTTTAAGAATTGGTTTTCCAGGTTCGCGTCTCGGAGTGTATGCATGAATCGTCGGTCCGACGTTCGAGAGGTATTTTCATTTCATGTAATAGTGCTTGATTTGAATTTTTGTAATTTTCTGACCTTGAACTTATTTCGAAGCATGTTCCTGTGGCGAGACCTCATAGGCCTCAAGTTATTCGTACTCCGGAGTCGGTGTCATCACCGCAACGTCCTTCTCCTAGGCGAGAGAGTACAGGGGTGCGTCAAGGGACGCCTCGGGCTAGAGTGGATACGGGGAACCCGCCCCAAGTGCCTTATCTTCCGCAGTGGCCTGCACTGCATCCCTATATGGGGTATCCGGGCTATCATATGCCCATGTATCCTCCAGTCCCTCCAAGGGGTTCTTGGAGTCAGGAGAGTACGGGGTATGGCAGCTATCCCGGCATGTTAAAGCCACCGCGTCATTCACTGCATCCCGCTTACTTGACGGGTTCCTTGTTTGCTTTTGACCCTTGAGCTTAGGCGATGTCTCAGCCCGGTCCTTCAGGTGCTCCATCATCGAGTGAACCCGGAGAGTCGTCTTAGGCGGGTTCGAATACTGGCGAAGATGGCCAGTGATATTTGTTGTAGTGCATTTCGAACAGTCGGACTTGTATTAAACCTGCTATACATTATTGTATTTTATTCACGTACAAACATATATCACGCAAATGCCCATATGTGAACTTAATAAACTAATTTCCAAGTGGGAAATCACAAATCATGATATTCGAGAATTTAGAATTCCCGGGATTTTAGCACATTTGGGGTACCCCTTCCCCGAAAATTAAAAAAAAAAAAAGGTAAAGAAACACAAAATAGAAAAAGATAATTAAGTGGGGAAATATTAATAAAGAAAATAAAGAATCAGAAAATAAAAAGCATAAAAGTGGAACTTGATAATCAAAATAAAAAGAAGGAAAGAAAATGAAAAGGGAATAAATAGAAAAGTGACAAGAGCCAAAATTAAGGTAAGAACAAAAATAAGGGAAGGCTTCCAAAATCTGTCCAAGTAGGCATTAGGAAAGTAGAGCCAGGACAAACGGTGGGGTCGGGTGGACCGAGGCCTCTTGGGAAATAGCACACCAGGCGCCTATAGAGGGTGACCTCTAGCGCTCTTAGCGGCTGTGCTAGAGCTCTAGCGGTTGCCGCTTGGGCTTGCGGTTTGGCCGCTTGTCCTAGCGGTCAAGCGCTTGTTGGAGCGGCTTAGCCGCTCGTCCTAGCGACTAAGCCGTCTGGAGTAGCTATGAGGCAGCCTAGCCCCTTTTTCGTCGGTTGTCTGAATTACCTTAATTTTTCGACGAGAATCCAACCGTGGCCTCTATATAGTTGGGTTTCTTTCTCTTCTCTTCTTACCACTTGCTTTGAGCCCCTAGAGAGAGAAAATTCCTTGAGATAAAATCCTTATTCTCAACAATGGTGAACTTTGATGATGTCTTTGATGCTTGGTTGGCTTCAATGACTGTAGAGGAGAGGTTAGAGCTTACTCCCTTCCACCTTAATGCCTTCTTTCACCTCAAACAAGTTAAGATTTTGTGGGACTTTCTTCATGCTTCCATTGAGTTTTGGGACCCTAAGTTCCATGTCTTCCGTTTTGGTGCTCATGAGATGTGCCCTTTGGTGTAGGAGTTCTCCGATATAATTGGCTTTCCAACTGAAAGCCCTCCTGTCGTTTCTTACTTGGGGAATGCTTTTGTGGGTGATTTCAAAGGTACCTCGGGTTGTCTCCCCGTCATGCGGGTCAAGTGCTTCATGGTGAGGATGATGATCTTGCCAAGCTTGTGACTTTCTTCACCTCTAGGGCCCGGGATGCGATGGATATGAGGTACAAGAAACGTGCCTTTGTATTTTGCCTCCTCCATCGTTATTTGTTCGTTGGTAATAATGAAGACGCTCTTATTCCCTCCGAAAAGAAGTTGACCATCAATAGGGGCAAAGCTTGCCTTCTTAGGGTAACCGAGCAAATTCAATGGGATAGCTCCAAGCACTTAGTCGTGGGAGAGACAATCCTTGCTTTAGATAGGCTCAAGAGCAATCCTCAAGAGTCCTTCACCGGGAGCCCTTTACTCCTTCAAGTAAGTTTTGTGATAAAGCCTTAATCTTTGTGGATTTAACTTCATTTAGTGAAATTCTCATCTTGTATTGACTTGAATTTTTCTTTTGTTGTTTTTGTGTAGATATGACTTCAAGAGAGGCTCCACTTTCTTGAGGCCCCAATAGACACTAGGAAGTTCCTCCCTAAGCATTTTTCGGTGAGGCGCCGAAAGTTCTCCGAATCTTCTCCGGAAGAGTGGATAGCATACTTCTACACCGACATCCAACCGGCTTGGTTTGTCCCATGGTGGAGTACCACCAAGATTGTAGGGTGTAGTGAGAATGTGCCCTTTACAAGGATCATTGGTTTGTATACTTTGACATTCTTCTTACCGAACCGCCTCCTCCGCCAATACGGCTTAAGGCAAAGGATCCCGAATGTAAGTTGTGAACCTCCTTGCCAAAGGCCCTTAACATCCTCCTTGGTGTCTAATTGGGAATGGCACTGGAACCATCGCCAAGTGTGGACTAAGTCGGTATGCCCGCACTCAAGCGGGTTGTCTAGCTTTTATGAGGAGTGTATTTGGAGTGGTGATCATCAAGTCAACCAAAGGCTCCTAGTAGAGGAAAATGAGTTGTTCAAAACCCGCAAATATGATGAGCCAAGCAGTGTAAGGATAACTCCCATTGATTGGCCCGCTAAGCCTTCCAAGCCCCAAACTAAGGGTAAGGGAAAAGGTAAGGCAAAGGCCCAATCTAAGAAGAGAAAGAATCTGGCCCACTCGGCCAAGCAAGTAGCTCCAATTAGGGCCAATGATCACGAGGCCTCTTCTAGCTATGGTAGGAAAGATGGGCTCCAAAAGAACGAATGGAACTTGATGAGCCTAGGGAACCCTTCCAAGAGCCCGAGTTAAAGACAAGGAGGAGTAGTCCACCTCTAGTTGTCTAGCAAGTCTTGTTCTTTTTGCTTAGTAGTATAATTCAAATAACGGGTTTGCATGCCCAAGTAGATGTAGCTTAGAATTCCCCTTTTATTTATTTATTACTTTTCTCGCACTTTCTTTTATTATTAGAGCATGTAATGGACTTTAGCCATATTAATGAAAGACTTGCTTATTTTGCATTAATCGAATGGATTAAAACTCTCTTAGAGATTTATTTTATTAAAGTGGCCAGGCCCAGGTGATATGAGTTACCTACATATCCATGCGGAATCAGGCCATTGTAGTTCGTAAAACCAAATCTCGTGTTTTTTTTTTTTAGGTCGTGGGCCCCGAGTGGACGGGTTTGGCCGATTTTGACTTGGACATGGTGCCTTAGTGGGCTCTCTCAAAGATTTAACATTTATGCATAGAATCGCTTATGTTGGTCCATGTTTTTAAGTTGAGTGAACTCGTTGCCGTCTAAATCCATTAACTTTACCGCTCCACCGGATAGTATTGTCTTGATGATGTATGGGTCGGCCCAATTAGGCTTGAACTTTCCCCGAGGGTCGACTACAATTGGTCTTACCTCTTTTAGGACAAAGTCTCCTTCTTTTAGTCCTCTAGCCTTGAATCGTTGATCAAAATGTCTTGAAATCCTTGCTTGGTAGACATGACCATAATGTAGGGCATTTAGTCGTCTTTCATCTAGCAAAACCAATTGGTCATACCGGGCCTAGACCCAATCCACTTCGGGTAATTCACTTTCCAAAGTTATCCTTAAGGAAGGGATTTTTACCTCGACTGGGAGTACCGCCTCCATTCCGTATACTACAGAATAAGGCGTTGCTCCTGTTGAGGATCGAATAGTAGTTCTATATCCCTATAAGGAAAATTCTAGCTTGTCGGGCCAATCTTCGTAGTTTTCCGTCATCCTAGCTATCATTTGCTTAACGTTCTTGTTTACAGATTCTACGGCTCCATTCATTTGTGGCCTATAAGGTGAAGACTGTCGATGTTGAGTTTTAAACTTAGTGAAGAGTTCGGCAACATCCTTTTTGAATTGGGTCCCGTGATCACTTATGATCTCGTGGGGTACTCCATATCTGGTAATGATGTTTTCATGTATGAACTTTGCCACGTGTTTCGACGCTATTCTTGCATACGAACGAGCTTCAACCCATTTGGTGAAAAAATCTATTGCGACTAGTATATATTCATGGCCTCCTTTTCCTGTAGGGGAGATTTTTCCAATGATGTCAATGCCCCATGCAGAGAACGGCCATGGTGAAGTGAACGTGTGTAGAGGAGTAGGAGGTCTATGTTGTAAATTGGCGTGGAATTGGCAGCGTGTGCACTTTCTCACGTATTCGATGCAGTCATTTTCCATTGTGGTCCAATAGTATCCTTGGCTTAGGATTTTCTTAACCAAGGTAAGTCCATTCATGTGAGGACCACATACGCCGTTATGTATGTCGCTCATGACTTTGCTTGCTTCACGTTCTTTTGAACATAGAAGACTTAGCCCTTGTGGTGTCTTTTTATAAAGTTTGCCTTGCCCATGTATGTATTGTGTGGCTAGTCTTCTTAAAGCTCTTTGTGCCCTTGGTGTTGATTATGGAGGGTAATCACCTTTGGCGAGTAGATTGAGGATGTTGGTAAACCATTCCTCTTCTTCTTCGTCATTGGCGCATACTTCTAGTGCATTACAAAAGGCGGGCTCAGTGCGCCTTTGAATGTGAATGGGCATGGAGATTACATAATCTGGAATATTTATCACGGAGGTCATTTTTGCTAAGGCATCCGCGAACTGGTTGTCATCTCTAGGAAGGTATGTAAAACGGACGTGAGTGAAATATTTGGCTATCTTTTTAAGATATTCCTGGTAAGGTGCCAGTGATTCGCTTTTCACTTTCCACTTTTTGGAGACTTGGTTTATGATGAGAGTTGAATCTCCATATACCTTTAGATCTTTAATTTGTAGTTCTATTGCCGCTTCTAAACCAATGATGCATGCTTCATACTCGGCGCCGTTGTTGGTTACCTCATGGTCTAGTTTGACGGCTATGGGAGTATGTGCGCCTTCTGGGCTGACTAATAATACTCCTACGCCATAACCTTTTTGGTTTGATGCTCCGTCAAAGTACAACGGCCAAGTGGTTTCTTCGACACTCATTATTCCCTAATCAGGAAAGTCATGTGTAATATCTTCGCTAGTAACTGGGTTTTCAACGAGATGTTCAGAAATGGCATGTCCTTTGATCGCCTTTTGGTGTTCAAAAGTTGGATCGATTTCTGAAAGCATGACGATCCACCTTGCTATTCTTCCACTAAGAATGGGTTTTTCGAACAAGTACTTTAGTGGATTCATCATTGACTTTATATGGATAGAATGTTGTAGCATGTAATGTCGAAGCTTCTTTGTTGCAGTGACCAATATGGATAGATTGACTCTAGTGTGGAGTAGCGTGTTTCGTATTCTAGGAATTTCTTGCTAAGGTAGTATATTGCCCTTTCGTCATTCTCCACCTTTTAGGCCAACATAGCACCCATGGTGGTTTCTGTGACTGTTAGGTATAGCATACGTGGTTTTCCCGGAATTAGCAGAACCAATACGGGTGGATTAGCTAAGTATTTCTTGATCTTGTCGAAAGCTTGTTTGCATTGATCATCCCATGTAGATTTAGTGTCCTTTTTGAGCTTTTTGAAGATAGGCTCGCATGTAATAGTCAATTTGGATATGAATCGACTTATATATTGGAGTCGTCCTAAGAATCCTCTTATCTCCTTTTCATTTTTGGGAGAGGGCATATCTCTTATGGTTTGATTTTGGTAGGATCAATTTTAATGCCTCTTGTGCTTATGACAAACCCTAAGAGCTTGCCAGAAGTTACTCCAAATGCGCACTTTTGAGGATTCAATCTCATGTTGTAATTCCGAAGCCTATCAAAGAATTTCGTTCGAGAGGGTATATGCCCTTCTCTCTCCTTGGATTTGATGATCATATCGTCTACATACACCTCGGCTTCCTTGTGCATCATGTCATGTAGAAGGGAAGTTGTGGTTCTTTGGTATGTTGCTCCCGCATTCTTGAACCCGAAAGGCATGACGGTATAGCAATATGTTCCTCATTGGGTTATGAAGGTGGTTTTCTCCATGTCTTCTTCGGCCATTTGTATTTGGTTATACCCTGCATAGCCATCCATGAATGATAAGAGGGCATGTCCTGTGGTATTATCCACTAGTAAATCTATATTTGGCAAGGGAAGTCGTCCTTTGGACTTGCCTTATTTAGATCAAATCGACGCACATCCTTACTTTGCCATCCTTTTTTGGAATGGGCACTATGTTAGCAACCCATTCTGGATACTGAGCAACCCTAATAAAACCTACTGCGAGCTGTTTCTGCACCTCTTCTTTGATTTTCAATGTCCACTCAGGTTTCATTCTCCGAAGTTTTTGCTTCACCTGCTTTGAATCAGGATTGAGCGGTATTGTATGTTGTGCTAACTCACGACTTAAGAGACTTATAAAGCTTTCTCGCTCTTTGGGTGTTAACGATAAGCCAATGCGCACTTGGCGCGGCTCTTGATCACTTGCAAGATTGATTAATTCTGTTTCTTCCACATTTGAAGTCTTTTGTTCATGCTCTAATAGTGCTTTAGTTACTTCTTTGGGCAATTCTTGTTCATCTTTTGAATTATTAGCCACTAAGTAATCCAAGAAGTAAGTAGAATCAGTAATCATTTCATTGATAGAGGAAACTGGAACATCAACTGAGCCATTACTATTGGCTTTAACATCATTAGACTTGCAAACAGAATTAAACATAGATTTGGGTGACCACTCGACTCTACTATATTAGACTCGTCTTCAGACTCAGTCCGGTAGAAGTCAGTGTCGGTGCCAGGCTTGGATTCTTCGGAGATCGTGATCTTGATCTTCTTTCAGTTGGCTCCTGTCCAACTTATGGTGCGTTTCTGCTTTGTGAGTTGACCCTCGTTTTGAGTGATCAACTTAGTTGGGTCAAAGTTCGCATCTTGACTTGCGTTATTGACATTGTGGAGCTCCTCATCTTTTGGACGGCAATGCTCTTGTCCAAATAGTAGACCCAAAGCATTGTTGGGTGTGTCCTCTACCCAATCAAAGTTTAGCCTCCTTCTTACAGGCAAAGGAGGGATGAAGGTGATCCTTCCTTTGTTAAGGGTGTCGGATAAGGTCTCATATCATGCAGATGACCCCCTTATCGATGAGGTCTTGTATTTTACGTTTCAGGTGTGCACACTCGTCCGTATGATGTCCTCTTCCTCGATGATAGATGCAAAAAGAGGTATTGTTTCAGTTCTTATTCTTACTTCCTGGATCTGGATCAGGTGTTGGCCCGATGGGATCTAGAATACCTTTCCAACAAAGATCTTGAAAGATTTGAGTTGGGGTTGAAAGGAGGGAGGTATATACCCTTTTTGGCATTCGGTTTTGGTATTCCGTCTCGGGATTGCCAGTATTTTTGTGGCTACATGATTGAACTTCTATAAGATCTTGGATCCTGTGTTCCAATGCCCAACATTCTTCAGTGTCGTGGCCTCTTCCCCTGTTGTAATTGCAAAACTTACGTGGGTGCCAGGAAATCCCTGGAGAGACAGGATTAGGAGTAAGTCCCAGTGGTCGTATGATCCCAATACTTATGAGTATTTCGAGAGTGTAGCGGAGAGGTAATGGGGAAAAGTCCATTTTGGTCATATCCCTCGTGGATGGGGCGTGACTAAGTGGGAGATTTATGCTTTGAAGGAGGATAGATGCGGACTGCGCTTCTGCGTCCTCTCTTTCTTTTCTCTTCATCTCGATGTTAGTTACCTCTTCGTCTATTTGTTTTAGACCAACGGTGATTTTCATGAGCAATTCTTCCAATTATTTCTTAGAGGCACTTTTTATTGTTTAAAGGTCATCTTCTTCATCACTATCCCAAATTTCGGCTACCTCTAGGTGGAGGGAGTCAAGCTTAAATGGTGGGATAGAATGTCCAATTGGCACAATCAAGCGAGAGGGATCCTTTTCTTCCTCTTCATTTGTAATGACGAAAACCGCACCTAGAGGATTGGTGTTGTTGTTTCGAGTGGGAACATTCTTTGGCATGAGAATAGTCCCATTGTCAAAAAGATCCTGGATTTTATTCTTGATTGTCCAACACTTCTCGGTGTCATGTCCTTTTTCTCTATGGAATTTGCAATAAAGATTAGGGTTCCATGATGGGCTCCTCTTTTCGATGTCAGGATCTAGAGTGGGACCCATGACATTGAGATAGTCATTCTTGACAAGCTTTTCCAAAGCTTTGGCATAGGTCATGCCCAATGGGGTGTATTGTCTTTGCGGTTTGTCGTAGACAGCATTGACTTCATTAACCTTGTTGGAAGAGCTTCCCGAGTTGGGATTCTTCTTGTAGTTCGACTTATAAGTGCCCTTGTTGAAGAAGTCCTTGCTTTTCTCCTTTTTAAGTGCTTGATCGTCCTCCATGAGCAATCCACACTATTGAGTTGTGTGTATGAAGTAATTGCTTGGTATTTGAGAGGATTCAAGTAAGGAGGTTGTAAGTTCTTGATGAGTTTTTGAATTTGCTCTTCCTTGGATGGACGGTCAAGCATTTTGGCCACTTTAGTTCTCCATTTCTTAACAAAGTCAGTGAAGCTTTCATTTTCACCTTGCTTTATTGCTTCCAACTCTCTCATGGTAGTTGGTTGGATGACGTTGTCGGCGCATCTAGTGAGGAATCAACTAGACACTTTGTTCCATTCTTGAATCTGATTGGGCTCAAGCTTGAAGAACCATGTCCTAACAGTGGGGTCCAAGGTTTCTGAGAAACAATAAATATAGAGGTCAGGATCCACTCCTCTTAGGCCCATCGCAGTGGTGTAGGCCCTTATGTAATCTTTTGGATCGTCGGTCCCTTTGAAGGTGGGGACATTAGGCATAGAGAACTTTTATGGGAGCTTCCCCTTGATGTGAGAGGAATATCCTTCAGAATTGATCATGTAGTCACTTATGATCTTGATTTGAGTTAGAGCTAACTCAAGATTCTTAATTTTAGCACTTAGCTCTTCTACTTTGTCATCTCGAGGTGGAGGATCATCTTGGTTGAAAGGGTCAGCTTCCTTAACCTTGCTTTCTATCCATGTCACACGGTTTCCCATGGTTTCCAACATTTTCATCATTTCAGCCAATATCTCATCAGTAGTTTTAGATGGTGGAGGTGGAGTATCATCTTCGGCCATTTTGATCAACTTAGAACAAGATGGTCGATATGGAGGGGGAGTAACAAATACTGCGTCAGACCTAGCTATGCTCGGAGGGGGAGATTCCAATACGAGCTTCCTAACCAGACGTTGATTACTATGATCGCGCTCCCAACTTTTTGGACCGACTGTTTTCTTCCCAATCCTGGACAGCGGATAAGACTTAGAAAAGGAAAGACTAACAAGTTCCACAAAAGAAAGTTTTAAAACAAAAGTGGGAAGTCTCTATCTAGAATATTCTATCAACATAGTTACCCTTGGGGACTAAGTAATGGGTTTAGTCAAAAGATCTTGACACGGGAAAAGAAAGATGAAAGATATTATACTCTTGACTAAAAGGAGATGGCAAAGATATTATCTCGACTCGATATGGGATAAAGCAAAAGATATTATACTCTTGACTAAAAGGAGAGGGGATAGAGATTATCTCGACTCAATATGGGATAAAGCAAAAGATATTATACTCTTGACTAAAAGGAGAGGGGAGAGATACTATCTCGACTCAATATGGGATAAAGAAAAAGATATTATACTCTTGACTAAAAGGAGAGGGGAGAGATATTATCTTGTCTCAATATGGGATAAAGCAAAAGATATTATACTCTTGACAAAAAGGAGAGGGGAGAGATACTATCTCGACTCAATATGGGATAAAGCAAAAGATATTATACTCTTGACTAAAAGGAGAGGGGATAGATATTATCTCGACTCAATATGGGATAAAGAAAAAGATATTATACTCTTGAGTAAAGGAGAAGCGAGAGATATTATCTCGACTCAATATGGGATAAAGCAAAAGATATTATATTCTTGACTAAAAGGAGAGGGGAGAGATATTATCGAGATCTTTTGGCCTAGACTCACTACCTAAATAAAAGGAAAGAATAAAGCATCCAAATCTTTCCTAAGGTGACGAGCATCATATAGAACATTCAGGGATATTGTTTCCTAAAAATAAAGATTCTAGACCCAATCGTAAGACAAAATCTAGACTCAAAAAAGGAAAAGATCCTAATTGGGGTCTAACCTAATATTCTATGACGACCAAAAAGACTACGCAAAGATTGCGTTCACATGCGGGCAAACAGCACAACAACGCAAATGACATGATTATGAAAATCTAGCATGGACATGGGACTGAGTTTCAACCTAAAACATTGGTTCTAGTTCATGCAATGGGGTAGGCTTAAGGGTTTTTGGTCAAAAGGTACTCATGATCAAGAATGTACTACAATCCGCGGGATACGCGACAATGTGAGGCATTCTAGTTATCACACTCGTCGAATGGACGAATGCGTAGGAAGGTACATGAGGTGGGGGGATCCATGTTTCATAGCAAAGAAGAATCGAGTGGAATCTCACCAAGGCACTTCACCACACTCCATTGGCTAAAAACTAGTTTGAACTTGTAAAAAACAAGCTCGGAAGTCGCGCAAGCGCATGCACATGAATGCAATGAATGCAAATTAACAGATGAATGACAAGTCACAAAATAGTAATAAGAACACTCAAGGTAGTGAACCAAGAAAAAATAATGATAATGAATCGATTTTCAAGTTACACCCTCTTAATCATGTCCCCAGTGAAGTCGCTACTGTAGGCTACCAGATTTTTCTCCCCTTTTCGCCCCCTCTTCCTTCGAGTTTCCGGGCAGCTTGGGGGAGCGTGGTCGTTCGGGTTTTCGTGAACCTTTGAGTGTGAATGCACGTGAAGATTTTCCTTTTGCAATAAGGACATGATTAAGATTGTCGGAAGTGGACACCATATTTAAGGTAATTTGAAAACCTTGGAATCAAGTCGATAGTCTAGAAAGACGTCAACTAAATTCCTGTGCACCCCAATCCCTATTGGGGAAATGGACTTCATAAATGAGTTCGGGGGCGTGAGTACAAGCTAGGAAGGTGTTAGGCACCCAAGTCACCCGTTGACAACAACAGCCTTTACTAATCGATTCAATATAATTATTAATGCTACGGTTCCAAACAAGGTTCAATTTGTCCAAATTCCTAGTTTTAACTAATGGGTTGAACAAGCATCATTATTGTGACCACTTTTAACAATTTATCAAATTACATGCTTTTATAGCTAAAAACGATAAATATGCTAAACCCTGCAAGTTAGAAGACAAACCAATAATTCATCCAGCAATCCACAAAGCAAGCACAATTTAATCATAATAAGCAATAAATAACAAAATTAAAACATTCATTCATCCATTAATTAGGCTTAATACAAGCCTTTTTGCTTAAAACGCGTCATGCATGTACATATCACATAAACCAAAATCGTTAGTAATAACAACCAATATAAAAATTTATTGAAAACCCTCAGCTTGGATTACCTGGATGCTCACAATGAACTTATTGGGTTATAATGCTTGAATTCATGCTCTTGATGAAGTATGAAGGTTTATTTTGTGGTGCTAGGGCTAACCTAAAGAAGGAGTAGAATCAGAATTTATGGTTTAATTTTGAGAGAGAGAGAGAGAGAGAGTGAGAGAACCTCTAGAATTTCCAACCTGAGAGAGAAACTGCCAACCTCAAGACCAACCTCTTCAACTGAACCCTAAGGTTTGTTTATATAGAAGAGGGGGAGCTTCCAGGGTTTGGTACGAAAATCGAGATGGGCCTCGAATTCGCCGTCCGCGAGAAAAGGTCCAGGAGGCCATACAGCTAGGCCAAGTGGCTGAGCTGGCAGCACAAGCGGTCAAGCCGCATGGCAAGCGGCTTAGCCGCAAGGCAAGCGATCAAGCCGCATGGTAAGCGGCTTAGCCGCAAGGCAAGCGGTCAAGCCGCATGGCAAGCGGCTTAGCCGCAAGGCAAGCGGTCAAGCCGCTTGGCCTAGCAGCATAGCCGCTTGTCCTAGCGGCCACCGCTTGAGATCAAGCGTAGCCGCTTGGACCTGGAACGGCATGCCTGTATAGGCACCTGACGTGCTTTTCACGCGGGGGAGGCTTTTCCGAGGGGGTCCACGTGGGATTGACTGAGTTTCCTTGTTTGACTAAGGGTTGACTCATGGGTTTGGGTTCCCTTTCGGGCCCTTAGGTTCAAAGAGGCCTATCTCTCAACTTTGGACTCCAATTGAATTGAGCCCAACTGGCTTGGATCACCTGTACAAGAGGCTTCCACTGGTTAAAGCAAATGAAATTGGCTAATCATCTGAGCAATTATTCTCGCAATCCAATTTCGAGTAAAATCCAATCCTTTCGACATGGGGTTTTTACGGGGACTTATATAGACACAATTTTTGGTGTCTACACCCGTGCTCGAGAAGTTGAAGAGAGTCGAAGTCTTCTAGTGTGCAAGTCTAGTCGAGTCCAATAAAGTCTAATGATGTTTATTCTGTCTTTTCAATTCGTCCATAGAATCTGGCTTACTTCTGCCGTAATGCTTTTCTTCGATTCAATAAAGCTTGCATTTTGATTTCTATCATTGTTCTTTGTTTAATCCTATGACGAACTTAAATTTCCTACGACGGAATAAATAAAAAATAATAATAATAATAATCCTTCATTGTGGATAACACCAAACAGGAACTCCCTAATGATCATCCCCATAGAGGGCAGAAAGTTGAACCGTCCGTGCCGAGGACAGGTGGCATTCATTTGGCACCTCACATCAATATCCTTTACTACCCTATATATCGTTACCGCTTGCAACCCTTTGAGCCTTAAACACATAACCTTTCATTTCTTAACCGCATCATCCTTACCCGGGGAATGGGTGTGTGCGACATGGGAATAGAAGCAACCTTCTAGGCAAGGTGGACCGACCTACAAAAAGAGCCACCAAGTGAAATGCAAAAAAAAAAAAAAAAAAAAAAAAAAAAAAGAGAGAGAGAGAGAACTCGAAAGTTCAAGAGCAAAAAAAAATACAAAAGAGAAAAAAATTCGAGAGCGATCTAAGATCCAAAAGAGTGCAAACACTTCAAGCACAACCAAACGGTGGCCTTACCTAAATAATGGTCCCTAAGCCACCTTGCCAAAACCACAAAATGCTTTTCCATTTAGCATACTTTGGGGAGGGGAATTACATTGGGTTTATTTGATCCTTTATCCTTTCTTTGACACCTTAACCCAACCTGACTTTACAACCCGGAAGCCCTCCAAGAGGCACGAACATTCAATTTTATAGTCCTGAACTACGTTGCCCTGAATCCACACACTGATCACATAGGAAACCTCGAAGAGGTCCGGCCATGACAACAACTTTGTTGCATGATCCCAAGGAGTTCTCCTGTTCCACCATTCTTCACCTAAGGCTAGGTAGGTTGAAATCCCGAAAGGGCGGCCTAGGCAAAAGTTAGGGCAATAAAAAAATGATGAACAAAATCAACATCTTGAGGCAACATAAATTTCTGAGGATTTAGAGCGTTGTTTCTCATGTAAGCACTCTTTGGTCAGTCGCCTAGAGTCATACTCATCACCTTTCTCGTAGGCTTGCACACAGACTTCACAACCAGGGGCTTTTTCATAATGAGTCGGTTCCTTGTCTACTACATTCAAAGTTGTCCATTTTCCTCCTCATACCTTAAGTTAGGATATTTTGTACCACTACATTAACATCCATAGCTCCTCGAGTAGGTCATAATCATCAAGAACCACACATCAAACTGTGGGCTGGTTCTCCCTTCACTGCACCTAGTCTTGTCCACTTGTCTCATACTCTGTCAAGATCACCACAAGAATGAAATCCTTGATCACAAAAATTCTTCAATATGAACACCCCCTTCAGACCCTGTAGGAATGTCGTGCATACTAGGTTATATAGGTTGCATGGAGACGTGAGTCTGCATACATCATATTTACATAAGTACTGGATTCGCCTTCAAAAGTATGCATGTGTACATGATTTCTCAATGTCTTGAATCTCTGCGTGTTTACATGTCAATTCCCTTTTGCCCCATGCATATTACTATGTCGTTTTCTTTTACATCTTGTGATGCTGAGTTGGGCATGTCTATTGCATCTTTCCCCTATCTGCATGTCTCCACTGCAAGTTTGAGTGTACCCGCTCTCCATTGAAACCTTCAAGCCCGGAACTCAGTATTCAATACACAATCAAGCTCGAAAGCAACCTCCCGACAACAATCAAGAACGGGAGCAAACATCTAATAGTAATGAAGAGTGGAAGCGACCTTCCTACAACCAAGAATTTTTAGTTGTTATTGCTGCATTGTTCTCAAATACTTGAGTTGACCATTAACCTCTCTCCTTTGCATCTGCTCCTCATGATCTAACAACCCCTCATGCATCGCCTGTGCAGATAAGCTCTCCATCGCACCTTGTAGCTGATGGATTTGGTATTGAATTTGCCCTTGGGACACACTGAAATCTTGCTTGAACATACTTTTCCTGCTTTCAGTTTTTCTTTAGCTCTAAAAGCAGCCCAACCTGTCACAGGGACATTATTCCATACTTCTTCAACCTTCTTCATAGCTCCTAGCTTCGAAAGCCAATTGTTAAAAAACCTAAACGATTTCGGCCCCCAGTCTTGTTGTACTCTTCCTAGAATAAGAGGAAGATGATCAAACATAAACCATCCACCTCCTTTAAGACAAACCTGAGGCCACGCATCAAAAAGACTCCATGAGAGGAAGCCCCTATCAAGCCTACTAAACTTTGTTCCTGCATCATCCATTCCAATAAACTGGTAACAAACTAAACCTACCTCAATCAGATCGACGTTATTCACAAAATCATTAAAAATAGACTTGGACTGATCAATCCTAACACAACCTCTTCTATCCTCTTAACTTTTTGTACTGTTAAAATCTCCAATGACCACCTTCAAGTCAACAATACTCTGCAACAAAAATTGTAGTAAACGATCAAAGAATCCTTGCTTCTCAGTAGTAATACATGGTTCATATACAACAACCACCAGAATCTCCTTGTCCTGCTCAACCCATCTGCCCTACACACTTAAAAAATTAGGATCAACCACCATATGAGTTTTTGCAAAAGCCCTAGGGTCCCAAATAGCCAACAAACCACCTGACATGCCCTAAGAAGCTTGAAAAGTCCAATCAAAATCACATCCACCCCACACCTTTCTCAGAAAAAACTGATTAAGTACCTCCAACTTAGTCTCCTGAATACACTTGAAAGAAATACCAAACTTCCTATGCAAACTCTGACAAACCCCCCACTTAGACCCATCTTCAAAACCCCTAGGGTTCTAAGATAAGAGTCTAAGTTCCATGAACAACCATATCACCCCCAAAACCTGCAACATTACGACCCTCCCTCTTCGTCAATGATAACCTTCAATTTTGCATTAATGTCCGACTGTTGTACACCGTCACATAACCCCAAATGTTTTCCCATCCACCAAGTAGAGGCAGCTTGTGAAAGTAACAAATTATTCTTGTGAACAATTCCACTATATGTGGACCTAGTATCACCACTAGTAGGTGTCAACCCTGAAGGTTGCACTTTCTCAGCACTGGAAGCAACACATCGGCAATCAACAACCAAGGGATACCCCAAGTCATGCATCCTTCTCCAATACCCTTCTTATTCAAATGCAAAGTATCAGCATCTTGTGCAATATGGGTTACTATTAGAGCATCAGCAAGAGAAGGAAACTTAGTCTGACTCACAATGTTTTGATCCCCTAACTCATGCCTAGAATTAACATCATCAGAAATATCATCACCCTTCTGTTCAATATTCTCACCACCGCCTGAAATCTCATCATCACCACCTGATGCTTCCTCATCATCCTTTCTCATCTGAGGGTCCTCAGTTCCACCTTGATGAAGAAACCCTCCAGAACTGCACTTTTAACTTGAACAGGATCTTCCAACCACTCACCATTAAAACAATTCCCCACCATATGATTTCGTGCATACTTTCCTTTAAGAATTCTTTGAAAATACCCTGAGTTAACATCCCCCTCTCTAACCCAAGTTAATCGTGCCTTTTGTTTAAGTTGTTGCTGCTGCATTGCTCTCAAATGCTTGAGTTGAGCATTAACATATCTCCTTTGCATCTGCTCCTGATATAATAAACTCTCATCCATCGCCTGTGAAGATAAGCTCTCTATCTCACCTTGCAGCTGATGTATTTAGTGTTGAATTTTCCCTTGGGACACACTGAAATCTTACTTGAACATACTTTTTCCTGCTTTCAGTTTTTCTTTAGCTCTAAAAGCAACCCAACCTGTCACAGGGACATCATTCCATACTTCTTCAACCTTCTTCATAGCTCCTAGCTTCGAAAGCCAATTGTTAAAAAACCTAAATGGTTTCGGCCCCCAGTCGTGTTGTACTCTTCTAAGAATAAGAGGAAGATGATCTAACATAAACCACCCACCTCCTTTAAGCCAAACCTGAGCCCACGCTTCAAAAAGACTCCCTGAGAGGAAGGCCCTATCAAGCCTACTAAACTTTGTTCCTCCAGCGTCCATTCTAGTAAACTAGTAACAAACTAAACCTACCTCAATCAGATCGACATTATTCACAAAATCGATAAAAATACACCTGGGCTGATCAATCAAAACACAACCTCTTCTATCCTCATCCCTTCTTATACTGTTAAAATCTCCAATAACCACCTTCAAGTCAACAGTACTCTGCAACAAAAATTGTAGTAAACGATCAAAGAATCCCTGCTTCTTAGTACTAATACATGGTCCATATACAACAACCATCAGAATGTCCTTGTCCTGCTCAACCCATCTGCCCTACACACCTAAAAAAATAGGATCAGTCACCACATGAGTTTTTTCAAAAGCCCTAAGGTCCCAAATAGCCAACAAAACACCTGGCATGCCCTGAGATGCTTGAAAAGTCCAATCAAAATCACATCCACCCTACACCTTTCTCAGAAAAAACTTATTAAGTACCTCCAACTTAGTCTCCTGAATACACCGGAAAGAAATACCAAACTTCCTATGCAAACACAGACAAACCCCCCACTTAGACCTATCCCCAAAACCCTTAGAGTTCCAAGATAACAGTCTAAGTTCCATGAACAACCAGATCACCCCCAAAACCTGCAACATCACCCCCCTCTTCATCAATAATAACCTTCAATTTTGCATTAATGTCCGATTGTTGTACACTGTCACATAACCCCAACTGTTTTCCCACCCACCAAGTAGAGGCAGCTTGTGAAAGTAACAAATTACTCCTGAGAACAGTTCCACTCTTTGTGGCCCTAGTATCACTACTAGTAGGAGTCAACCCTGTAGGTTGCACTTTCTCAGCACTGGAAGCAACACAACGGCGGTCAACGACCAAGGGATACCCCAACTCATGCATCCTTCTCTAATACCCTTCTTATTCAAATGCAAAGCATCAGCAGCTTATGCAATAGGGGTTACTATTAGAGCATCAGCAAGAGAAGAAAACTCAGTCTGACTCACAATGTTTTGATCCCCTAACTCATGCCTAGAATTAACATCATCAGAAATATCATCACCCTTCTGTTCAATATTCTCACCACCGCCTGAAACCTCATCATCACCACCTGATGCTTCCTCATCATCCTTGCTCATCTGAGGGTCCTCAGTTCCACCTTGATGAAGAAACCCTCCAGAACTATCCAAACTCTCGGGTTTCGCAGGTTTCTTAATTTTTTGCTTCCACAAATAATTTATATAATCTTCCTTGGGCCTCAATATCAACAAACCGCTTGATACCCAGAAATAACAATTTTAATCCATGCTTCATCAAAACTAATGGAATACAAAGTCTATATCCACCCCGACCAAGTCGCCCATTTTCCTCCGATCAATCTTAAATATCTATATTCTATACATGCACAGGCAACCCTTTTATAGCAAGCCACTTGGTCTTCTTTATAGATCCCAAATCAGGTGACCATTCTTCGAAAAACTCAAATAAGGAACGCAGTTTAGCAAAACTTGCCATTCTTGAAACACAACTTCGTTTTGAAAGCATAGCAAAAATTGACCATCATCTAGAGTTTTTACATCCAAATCCAAAGAAGACAGCCCAAATTAATTTAAAGCAGATTTCAAACGCAACACAGAATCACACCGACACCCAGACCTAACAAGACAAGTTTTCAACCAAGCCAATTTACTCTGATCAACAGTCAAAGATAAATATGCAAATTTACCTGACTCCATAGCCTTTTTATACGAAACAGAAGCTGAAGTACGATGCCCACCATTAATGCGCTATTCCTTCAGAATTTTCTTGACAGGTGCAGATGGAAACCGAGCAGGTCGAACCCGCATTTTATGATTAAGGATCCACAGATTATCAAAGTGCTCAACAATCTTTCTTACATCATAATCCGACTTGAATCTGACGAACCCAAATCGCTTCCCCGATTTGGTACTTTTTTGCGGACAAAATACATCCATAACGCGCCCCCATTTTCCAAAAGCATTCCAATACCACTCAACTCCCACATCTACAGGGATATCTTCAAGAAAAAGAATTTTAATTTTATCTAATTAAGGGGTTTACGCAACCATGGAGAATTATAGCGATTAAGATTTTCAATTCTGGGTGAAGAGGGTTTCTCTGTTCTGTGAAAGTTATGGGGAGAATGAGTAGAATTGGATGTAGAAAAATGACAGTGAGATTGAGGAGAAGAGAAATGGGCCGAAGGATTTTCAGTTGCAACTCTAAAATACTCACCGTTCTCAACAACAATTTGCTTGGTTAGTATTACTAGATATGGTAAAACTAGCTAGTATATTGAGTATGTGACTAAACAAGATTCAATTTCCTTTTGAACATGACACAGATTCCTTTGCCTTAGTTGAACAAACCATGCATGTTTGCTATTTCTAGGCTTTAGGATTTGTTATTGAAGCAATTGTTGCTTGAGTTTCTCAATGGGGGTGGGTTGATGATTATATTTGTGAAGTCAGAATGTTTTCTTGGGCAGGTTTATTTGTTTAAATTAAAGTACATTGTTATAAATTTTCTCTATCAAAGCCTATGAAGATCATTTTATGTTTGTTAAAGGGAGAGTCCTCGTACTCACCCATCGTAGAGCTGTACTTCTGCAAGTAAGGACAACATAGAATTATGGTCTATTTTGTCAAGTGCAGAATATTAGTCTAATTGGATGCATTTCTTTCAAATGCTTAAGGTGCTGACTGTTAACACTATATATTTTATTTTAGCAACCATTTCTAATTAGTTGCACTTCTTTCAAATGCGTAAGGCGCTGAGTATTAACACTCTATATTTTAATTCCTGCAACCATTAAGGCGACTACTTGAGGAGATAATTCTTGCATTTCAATTATGATAACTGTCATGATGCATCTGAATATACAGGATATTTTCTTTGGCTACATCTTATCTGCTGAAATCTGGTCTAGTATCCTAAAATTACTTGCCATTACCCAAAAACCCTGAGCCTTTAGACAGGAGCTCAAGTGCTTCCAGTCTTCAAGAGATATTGTGGTGAGAACATATTGCAGAGCTAGAAGGGTAGCTCTTTCAGCTACAAATTATGAAATTTGAGGGAGCGTATAAGTAAAGGCTTGTGAATAACTCTATAGAATCGTTAGTCAAATCTGCAGTTTGATTCAGTTCCAGTTTTATTGTAGTCTTTTTTGTCGATAAGGACTTAATTTAGCTCGTGTGAGTGGTTTATGGGGTTGGTTTTACTTTTTATTGTTCAGAGATGATTGTTTATGTATTTGAGGTGTCTTGTAGGTGATCCCCTAAAAATATTTATATTGTACTTTCTCCTTTTTCCCCAAGTGGATGAATAATATGAGCTTGTTTTGTTGTGCAAAGAAGAAAACAATAGTTTTTATATGACATACAATGGTTCGTTACAAAATACCCTGAAATTTAAACATTTCCCCACTAAATTTTTTATGCTTTACGTGTTGCTAAAAATTCCCACCCTTTTTCCACTCTTTTAAGTTAGGTGAATAATTTTCCAACTTCAAAGAAAAAGGATACAAGCGTGGGAACATTTAATTTATCGGTACCAAAAAGCGTGGCAAACATAGACACTTAAAACCGTGGAAATTCTCCACAATGATTTTTCCCACTCTTTTGATGCATGGAATTTTTTTTTCCCACGCTTATAGCTGTAGAAAAGCAAGTTTTTCAACATGGGTAAATATCACATTTGTAGTAGTGCTAGTTTAGTGTGTGTAAATATTGGACACTAAATTCTTGTACTTAATTTGAATTAAATCAAAAATCGTAAGTCTGAATCTGACTTTCAAAAGCTCGTAATTTGATGACACAGTCCTATTCACATACTGTGTCAACTTGATATTTTTAAAGTAGAAAGAGGATAAAAAAATGAAACAAGTTAGGCTTTCGAAATACTCCAATTGTTTACTTGGAGATATAGTTATGATTTTTTGAATTTTTACCTAGACTTGCAGAAAAACAGATTTGCTTTCCTCATTTGAGGAGTTTTGTTTAATTATCAAATGAAAAGATAAAAATGTGAAACTCTTCAGTCTAGCTCATTAAAGAGTCTAGTTTATTTTAAAAATGATTTCATGAACAAATAGATTCGTTTGGACCTTTTCTTTGTCCAAAAATTCATGAGAGTGCGTTGTAAATAATCAGTTTTTAGATTAATTCATTGAAAATAATAATTTCAACAGTGGTTTTTTGATCTTTTGAAGATGGGTCCCAAAGGACATCAAGACCGAGTCATTTTTCATTTTTGTAGGATTTATACATATTTGTATCATGTTGTTGTATATATTTTTTTCAATGATGTAATTTGTCTCCCTAAGGCCATTATTAATTCGTTTGTGATATACATATTTGCATATGCATATTTTCACCTAAATAATTCAACTCACTATAATAAAACATGTTGTTTGATTTAATCATGAGTGTTTGTATGTTCATATAATTGTTATTCATAAAGACCGGTATATTCACTTATGTACAAAATCGGCCCAAAATCTAATTCGAGGTTTGAATCACTTATTTGCTCATACGAGATCATGGGTATTTCACCTACCACTATTCAAAACCGACTTCACTCATCAATCCCCAGTGGATATTTTTCCAGTGGCGTGAATCCTTATCGGACTATCCCACGGTAAAAAATCACATTCCCCAGTGGAATACCTATGATCGAATATATATGAATCTAAAAATCGTCCCCTCTTATTTGGCTTTGGTCCATCTTGGGGAATTTTATCTAAAGACTCTTTTGAACCACTACTCACCAAAAACATGACCAAAATCTACTCAAATCATCCATTTATCCAACCTAAGTGAACGTCATTCCCCAGTGAAGAACGAATATTTTCGAGAAATCTAATATTTATACTCAAAGCAAAGAATTTGGTTGATCCTCGTATATCATCAAATGTTGTTGGGTTGAACGCCTCGAATAAGTAGGCAAATAATCCTATTTTGAACCATTTCTTGCGCTCCATGTTAGGGGAATGGGAGGTTCCTCAGATCAATTCGACTCTATTAGCGGGTCATTTTATAAGTTTCTCGATCACATCCCTCTAACTGGAAAGAACGAACAAGCCTGCCTTAGTGACACCCAAGAGTCGAATGACGGAATTCCTTATTCAAGAACTACGATTAGGGCTTTGATCTATGAGTAGATTCAAGTCCTACGACGATTGGTATATAGTGCAGTATACGCGTATCCAAGCCCGCCGTATATATGTGAATAACATCTATTTTAGGCATGTTGCTTTGATATGCGTGCAATCATGTTGTGTGACAATGCGAACTTATGTGTTTTCATTTTTTGGCATAATGTAACCAAATTCAAAGCTTTCAAAGGGATTTAACATATTATTAGTAAAGAGCCCGTACTCAGTACGGAGGAGGAGACGGGTTCGAGCGACGTCCACACCTTCTAACCTAGATCCCGAACCCAAGTCTTTGCATTCGCAGACCACTCACAAGAATTTTCGTGCCTTATGGCAATGGAGTCAATTTCGGGTTTGTTAAATGATTTTCTTTTGAATATTTTATAAAACTCTTTACTTTTGGAACCCATCCTTGTTTAGGTCATAACAAGGTGGCGACTTCGAAGCCTTATTTATATTCTTTTTAACAGTCGACCCTCAAAATTGGCATTAGTAAACTTCCCCAATGTAACCTTCCTACTTCTCTCTCTAGAAAACTCTCTCGGCGTATGTTAAGCTTGCTAACGTGCACTGGTTGAGATGACGAGAGGAGGAGGTAGAGGACGAGGGCGTGGGACCACTGTCTTGATGGTAGGCAGCTCGATTAGCTCCCGTCCCAGCCATGCGACTAACTCGCCGGCGATTAAAACTCCACCGTCCCAGATGGAAGCGATTTGAGTTAACCCTAACGCTGACTTTTCGACACTAAGTAATGGTATTACGACCACCTCATCAACGGCAACCAATATGGCTGGGCCGTCACGCACTGCTAGGCGTTTGGATTTGTCTATGGATGCAAACCTTGAGAGCCTACAACTGCCTGAGGAGCCGTGGGTGAGTCTTTTCCCTCAAAATTGAGCTTCATCGAATGGAATGTCCTTGTCATATATCCCTCCTCAGTTTCGTGCATGGAAGCAGGTGGTGATGCTTGATAAGGATGTAGTGGAAAAGCAATCAGAGGTATGGAAATTTGCTTTGATTTTGTAAGTGGATGGAGATACACCTGCCTATAGTTATTTAGACAAATATCTAGATAAACTTTGGAACTTTGTGTCAAAGCCCGAGCTATTTTGGCATGATGAGGGATATTTCATTGCTAAGGTTCTGTTCTCCCCAACTGAAAAACGTTTATATCTATTACGAAAATTATTTTTGTTGAACTTTGTTGAACATCGTTGAACTTTGTTGAACTTTATTTAACTTTATTTAACTTTGTTGAACTTTGTTTATTTTTGTTGAATCTTGTTGATTCAAGTGTTTTATATAACTAGCTTGTATATTGGTTTGTTTAACTTTGTTGAACTTTGTTTAACTTTATTTAACTTTATTTAACTTTTGCTGAAGTTTGTTGAAGTTTGCTGAAGTTTGTTGAAGTTTGCTGAAATAAACAGAAATAAGCTGGGAGAACAGACCCTAAGTTCAATTCGCATAAAGATGTTGATGACGTATTGTATTCAGGACCTTAGACTTTTAATAATATGCCCATTATTTTGAGATCCTAGTCTGCGGACTTTAGCTTCAAAGAGGAGTTTCTTAGGGTGCTGCGACTTAGGGTGAGGTTCCCTAACGGCTCTTTAAATTGTTGAGGAGATGATTCTCTTAGCCGAATTGCTAGTGGACTGGGAACGCCTCTTTTTGCTGATGAATGTACGGCTAAATAGGAAATAACTTCATTTGCTCGAGTCCTAGTTGAAATTGATATTACTTAGGAGCTAATGAATGAGATTGCGTTGGAATACCCTGATGGTAGGAGCTTTATACAGCAAGTCTCGTATGATTGGAAACCTGAATTTTGCAAATATTGCTTACAGTTTGGCCATGATTGTGAGTTTTTGAGGGCTAAACCAGTAGCAAGAGGTGCACCAAAGAAGACTGGCCTAGATAGAAAATGGGGTCATAAGACGAATATTGGGCAGGTTGCTACTGTTTGGGTTCCCAAACCTGTGAGGGGGGGAGCTGGAGTTGCTGCCTCTACTGTAGAGCCTATTGTTGGGGGTCACCTTAACAAGGGTAAACAACCTGCTACTGATGAGCAGGTGCCGCAGGGGCTAAGAGTGGTTACAGGGCCTCAAATACACAGAACTGGGACCAGCTATAGTGCATCTACTGGATTCATTAAAGATGTTGTTGCTACTGTTGTGAGAAACTCTTTTAGTGTGTTGGGAGAGCCAATTATTGAGCAAATTTTGCCTTCTGAGGATCCTTTGGAGTCTACAAAGGATACTCAACCACCACCTTCTCAATGAATTGGATTGTGCAGAATTTGAGAGGCTTAAATAAACCTTTCAAGAATAAAGAGTTGAGGGAGTATTTGAAAAAACACAAAATAATGTTTGCGGGAATTCTTGAGACAAGGGGAAAGGAACCAAATGCTGAAGAAGTTATGAATAAGTTTGCTAAAGGGTGGGCATGGGTTCATAATTATGGGCATGCTCTTAATGGTAGAATTTGGCTTGTTTGGCAAGATGCACACTTGGATGTCCAGATCCTTGTCAAGCATTGTCAGTTTATCCACTGTCGAGTTGAAAGTAGGCACTCTGCCTTCTTCTGTTACTTTACAGTGGTGTATGGGTGACCCTTGGTGTATATGTGGTGATTTCAACACTGTCCTTCTACAAGAGGATAGATTGTACGGCAACCCGATGTCTGACATTAAGACTGAGGACTTACAAAAGTTCATGGAATGATGTAATCTCTTTAAGCTCCTGACATCTGGGCAGTATCATACTTGGATAGATAAGCATATTTGTAGCAAGATTAATAGGGCACTTGGAAATGTGGATTGGCATGTAAAGTATGGTTCCATAGTTGCTGAGTTTAGAGAGCCACTGATTTCTTACCATACACCTCAGCGTATGAGAAGATCATTTAGATTTCTTAATGTGCTAGCTGCACATGAGAAATTCTATGATACAATTACTGATGTTTGGCAACAACATGTTGATGGACAGGCTATGTTGACTGTATGGAAGAAATTGAGGAAATGTCAAGCGCCTCTGAAGAAGTTGTTCTCTCAAGAGTTTGGTAATGTTGATACAAAGTTGTACATGCTAGACAACAACTTGAAGATGTGCAGAAGCAGATGCAACATAATCTTACAGATACTGGTTTGATTGAGCAGGAAAGAACCTATCTGGTGACTTTGGAAAAGTGGTCTGGAATCCAGGAGCAGATATACAGACAGAAAGCAAAAGCTCATTGGATGAAAGAGGGTGATAGCAGCTCAAAATACTTCTTCGCTATCATGACTGAGAGGTACAATAAAAGTTCTCTTTCTACTCTTGTTACTAGTGATGGTAGGCGACTGACTAAGTTGTAGGATATTGAGAAGGAGGTCCTGAAATTTTATGGTAAGCTTCTAGGATCATGTGCATCGCAAATCCCTCACATTGACATAAATATAATGAGAAGGGGACACCAGCTCAGTCTGGATCAGCAGAGATTTTTGTGTTCTTCTGTGATTGACTTGGAAATTAAGAATGCAATTATTTCCATTGTCGACAACAAGGCGCCTGGTGTAGATGGATTCAATGCTTGTTTCTTTAAGAAGATGTGGCCAAGTATTGGACTTGAGGTTTGCGTTGCTGTGCATGAATTGTTTAACACTGGTAATTTATTTCATGGCATTAATAGTACAATGATTACTTTAGTGCCTAAGGTTGCAAATCCCTCTTTTGTGAAAGAATTTAGGCCTATTGCATGTTGCACAACTCTTTATAAAATCAGATCTAAAGTTATCACTCATAGGCCGAAGAAAGTTATTAGCTCTGTTGTGAATAGTAGTCAATCTGCGTTTGTTCCTGGTAGGCTTATATCTGATAATATACTTTTGAGTCATGAGTTGGTGAAAGGTTATGCTAGAAAGAATCTCTCACCTAGATGTATGATCAAAGTTGATCTCCAAAAAGCGTATGATTATGTGGAGTGGGTTTTCATTGAGAGTGTTATGAAAGAGGTAGGGATACCTGCTCTTATGGTGCAATGGTTCATGACCTGCATATCTACTGTCCCATACACCATTAGGCTGAATGGTGAGTATACAAAGTCCTTCCCTGCTAAAAGAGGACTCAGACAAGGCGATCCCATGTCACCTTTCCTGTTCACTTTAGTGATGGAGTATCTTCATATATGCTTGCAGATCCTTAAATGTGATAAACAGTTTAAGTTTCACCCTCGATGTCAGAAGCTTGGAATCACACACCTAGCGGATGATCTGTTATTGTTCTCTAATTATGATTGTGTTTCAGTAGCACTACTACATGAGAAATTTTCTCCACTTTTCTCAAGGTTTAGGGCTTAAGGCCAATCTTGATAAGAGCCAAGTTTTTTTGGTGATGTCAATTTGCATGAGAGGGGACTCATTTTGGATCTGTTGAGATATACAGCAGGGGAACTCCCAGTGCGTTACCTTGGGGTGCCATTGTCAAGTAGGAAGCTCCAAACGTCTCAATGTAAAATTTTGATAGAGAAGATTACAGCCAGGTTAAGAAGTTTGGCAGCTCGGTTTTTATCCTATGCAGGTAGGCTCCAACTTAAAAGGTGAGTCTTATACTGGATTCAAGCTTATTGGAGTCAGTTATTTGTCTTGCCACAAAAGGTGCTTAAATTAGTAGAAGAAGCTTGCAAGAGCTACTTATGGTCAGGGGAGGCTCAACTTACCAAAAGGGCATTGGTAGCTTGGGATAAAGTATGTCTCCCTAAGTCTGTAGGAGGATGTAACCTTTTGAATCTTAAAATTTGGAACCAAGCTGCAAACGTTAAACTGTTGTGGGCTTTGAGCATGAAGTAAGATAAGTTATGGATTCAATGGATACATGCTTACTATGTTAAAACGAAGAATTTCTGGTGTATGGAACCTCCAGTTCAAGATTCTTGGATGATCAGGAAAATATTTCAAGCTAGGAAGCATATGAATACCATTGGTGGGTGGTCAGATGTGGTGTGTAATGGGAAATTTTCAGTTAAGAAGGGCTATATGAAAATCAGAGGACAGCTAGATAATGTCCCATGAAAAAATTTGGAGTGTTGCAATGCAGCTACCCCAAAAGCTACTTTTATCCTTTGGCTTCCACTGTCTAAGAAGCTTAGAACAAAGGATGTGCTGGCTACTTGGGGGATGAGTATTGATACTACATGTGTACTATGCGAGGAGGAACATGAGAATATGAATCAACTTTTCTTCCAATGCCCCTTTGTTCAGAGTATTTGGAAGAGTATTCTGAGTTGGTTACAACTTGATAGGCAAGTACTAGGGTGAGATGCAAAATGTGCCCTTGTGTTGAAACAAGTGCGCAGGAACAATACTGCAGCAAGTGTGTTAAAAATGTGCTATGCTACCACTGTGTATACTATGTGGATAGAGAGAAACATGAGAGCATTCCAGAGTAAGAAGATGATAGTTCCTGCACTGATCAAACAGATACAAGGCCAAGCGTATGGGAGGGTTCTGAATAACCCCCAAGCTACTGCAGTTTTTAGAAAGCCTTCATTACTGACTTATTTGTGTTTATCTTTTGTATTCTGTCAGATTGCTTTTATATAGCTTAGGATGGGCAGGTAGTAAAACCATTCCTAGAAGGTGGGCACTACTTGACTACCCTTTTCTGACAGAGAGCTTTGTGTTTTGAGAGCTGATGTATGAGAGATTTGCTCGGGTAGCGAATCATTGCGGTATTTGACTTTATCTGGTGATTAATAAGAGCCATGTTAATTACCAAAAAAACAGTCGACCCTCACTAAAGTCGATTTCGTGGAACACGCCCCTCGGTGTGTAATCCCATCGATTCATTGGTCGTACTTTCTAAAAAAGCAGAGAATCAGGCCCCACAATTGGTACTATTGAATTATTGGTATATATTATGCATTTTTTCCGTGTAACATAAATTTGGAATCTTTATTATAAAACGGATTAATAATTTTAACTTGGAGAGATTATAAGGAATCACTTTTTCTATATACATGTCAATTGTCAAATATTGGTAACTTCTAAAATCAGTCATCTTCAGAAGTTGGTTTGGTCAGTCCGTCCTAATGGTGATTTAGTTTTGATTTTGAGAAGGTTTAGCTTTTCCACAAAATTTCGTTAGAACATATCTGGGATTTTGTCTAATTGTTTGATCTTGATTGAATTTTGTAGGTTTTGCGCATTTAGATATGGAAGAGAGTTACGCTTTTGGCAGTATAAGCTTCAAGTAATCTAATTGGATGGTACACATGATATGGGATAGTTGACTATTCCAGTGATTGTTTGTGCCATAAAACAAGAGTTGAAATCTTAAAGTGTTTTGTATGTTGACAAGGTTCTAACAACAATACTATAATTTCTAATGATTGTCTACTGTCATTCCAGTTCAATAGAATTACTTAACAAATAGAAAGTTATTCTTCAATTCAATATGACCAAAGAATGTTTATGACCTATTGTTGTCCATTGTAAGATGCTCAGTTCAAATGCTTGATGGAATGGGTGTATGTGTATTTCCACAAAAGAATATCATGAAGTTACATTTACCTTGTCCCAAAAACACGTGGTTTAAGCAAAACCTTTTTTTCAAGTTTTAATTTCTATTATTTGTCTTCAAGTTATTCCTCTCTCTTTCCTTACTGCCTACACATGTACTTGTCATTATTAAACTTTACATTTCTGCAATTTGTCTTAATAGGACATGGCTTTCATAGTTGTTGCATCAATTTTCAATAAAAATACTCAACAAAAATTCTGATATATGAGATGTAATCATTGCCATAGCCCCATAAATGTATGCTAGAAATAAAGATGCATTCCCTTGCAAACAATATGTCGTTGTTTTTTGGTTCACGACCAAGGCTATTCACCGTCGACCACAGTGACTACCCCCGCACTGACTTGTAGGCACCTTAAAGGGTGGGACAGATGGCCAAGGAATTTAAGGCTGCTCCATGCCCAAGAAGAGATAATATGCTGTTGTGCCAAGGTACTATATAGTAAATAGATTACCAGTTCATATAATTACACAACTTTGTACACCAATTTACACATATTATGATGCAGATGCGGTTTCGAGGTTGAACTGAATGATCCGACAGGTACTTTCAATGCAACAATGTTTGGAGATAATGTTATGTACATATTCTCTTTTGATCATGTTCATCTAATGCAGAACAACAAAGGTAATATAACTTTCTCCCTTATTGTGATCTCTTAGACTGCTTCTACTTGTCGTTACACCATGCTCATAGTTTTCTTTCTCTCCTTTTAAACACATTTAGAATGACAAACTAAATATTTTGTGATTTGATCAAGAAAGATGGTTTTTTCATTCTTCTCAAAGCAAACTTTTATGAAGTCAACAAGCAACTATGTCGTCTGTACACACTATCCTTTCTATATCCAACTTATCAAAATGAAAGAACTGATTGCTTCCACAATGTAAATATCAAGGAAGCGCTACTCAATGGCATTTTGTGGTACATAGATGGCGCAATTATTTTTGCTTATGAAAAATGTGGAACATAAGCAAGTAGCTCCTTTTTTTTGGTTATCGAGCACTTTGTGTACATACATTATGGCGTCACTATTTTTTCTCTGTCAACAATGGGGCACATATAAGTAGCTATGTTTTTGGGTTGTACATAAAACAAGCACCTTTGTATTTATGGCTAGCAATTCCCCTCGTACAAAAGGAAGTTCCTTTGTAAATATTTTGAAGTAATATTTTGTGTTGAATATAATGTGTATGATATAGTGTGCAGTATTGCAAAACAATACTATTCCAGTATCTCCATGTAAAAATGTTGCTCCAAATATGAAACCCGTGGATTTCACGGCTACCTCCACTAGTAAATGTATAAAAAAACAACTTAGCATGGATAGTCTGCAAAATTCAAAAACTTTCCAGTTGTGTTTGTAAGAATAACATTTGGATTCCCATATTTCTCTACTCTACTTCCCCTTCTATATCCACTAACTTAAACCCCTCACTGCCACCTAGAAGTTCTATATATTAAGAGTATGTAGCAGCTGGTGCATGATATTATTCTTTCAATTTGTTTCCAACTACAGTTGTATAATATGCACCATTAATGTAACACAAGGTCCTAATTTGGAGTTTTACAATTGAACAACTTGTTAACAAAACCAAATCGGGGGCGAAGCTAGGGGTGGCGTAGGCCCGACCCCTGTAGCCCAGCCCAATGCCTTTTTTTTCTTTTATTATGACCTATGCAGTTTTTGGGTTATATAATTTTTGTTCTACCAATGACACAAACACTCAATTGGTTTAGTGGTTGTCAAGGGAAGTAATGACCTTCCAGGTCCATGCGGGTTCAATTCCCCTCAACAATATTTTGCAAACTTCACGTTTTTTTAAGAGTTCCCATAATTTTGGCATAACTGATGTTTCTCACACGTAATAATAGCTTACTAACGTAATCCTTTTTTTTCTTTTTCTTTTTTTAACGTAGTCTTATTTTCTTTGTACCACCAACAAAATCAAAACCTTAAAACTCAATCCACTTTAAATAAAGAGAGAGAAACATCAAATTTACATCACATATTCTCTTTTTTTTATATCAGAATCAATACTCCAGATGCGTTTTTTTTTTTTTTTTTTCTGGTTTTATCATCTCCCTATACTTCTACTTGTGATTCCTCTATTGTGTTTTCCATTTTGTAGCATGAATTCATAATCGTGTTATCATGAGAATTAATTATCAATATTTTAGATTATTTGTGTTTCTTGTGATGGTAGCATTGTTCATTCTAATTCCTGCATAGATTAAAATATGTATTAGCCATGATTTTTTATTAGTGATTTATTTTGTAGGGTATATATCATGAAATCAAAAACTCTTGAATTTTTTTATAGAAAATTTAATAGTGAAAAACCTGGAGGTTTATCTTGAATTCCGAATCCTTAGGAGAATTTGAATACGAACTATTACGGCTAATGAACAAAATAAAAATTTAGGAAGAAAGAAAAGGTTGGATGTTCCATCGACTGAAACTCAACCCCAAAAGGTTCCAAGAGTTGAACGTGATGCAATTAAGTCTTGTGCTCTAGAACGTGATCCTGCATTACGTGAACAGATTTTAGAGTATTAACAGAGGAAGAACGTGAAAGAATTAGGCGAGAATATCTTAAGCTTAAAGATTCATAGTAGCAACAGATTCACAACTAATAGAGATCAATAATAGATTTGATGAGCGAATTATTGATCTTCTTATTTTGAGTGCAACACTAGATCCGAAAGACTCATTCAAATCATTTGATGTTGATAAAATATGTCATCTCGTGAATAAGTATTATAGTATTTGTATGGTGGTTACCACCAAATTGTAGTCATCATAACTATGCACTACAGTCGTCAAATCTAATCTCAACCGTTAATTAGTTTGACTAAATTGGGCAGGACTAATTTCGATTTGATAATGCCCAATTTAGATTAATTTTTTGATGTTAGTTTGGTCATAACCAGTTATACTATCAGTCATAACAAGTTGACTATTGGTAGGATACTTATGACCGATTAAAGAATTGGTTAGAACCATTAGCCAACTATTTTAATTATTATAGTTGCAACCAAAGTACAATAAATGATATGGTTTGACCGACATGGTGATCAACGACTGTCGTGCAAAATTGTGGTGGTACATTAATACCTGTAACCACCATACAAGCTCTAATAAGTATTATCCTGAAGACTTCACTAAGCAAGAGAAATGCAAACTCCAATATGAGTTACAACATTTTCACTTGGAGGTTTCCCAGCATGTGCAATTAAAGAAATCATCAACCCTGCCACAACTTTGTGAAGGATTGGCAAAAATTGAGAAGTCATCTATATTTCCTCTTGTTGATAGATTGATTCGTCTTGTCCTAACTCTTCCAGTTTCTACATTGACATGTGAGCGTGCATTCTCAGCCATGAATATTGTCAAAACTGAGCGCAGAAGCAAGATGGAAGATGATTTTCTAAGTGATTTTTTGGTGATATACATCAAAAAAAAAGATTATATATGTTTAGTTTAGATCGATTATTGATGATTTTGCTTGTATGAAGGAGCGTAGAGTACTATTCATAAATGATTTTTTTTTTTTGTATAACAATGAATTTTTTTATTTTTTTTTGAATATAAGTTTCGGCCCCTACACTTTTGAAATTCTGGCTTCGCCCCTGTTTCAAATAGAAACAAATGATGCAATTGAAGTTATTAAAGTTTGAATAAATACTGCAATCATTTTGTACTCTTTAGAGTGAAAAAAACAACAATAGTACAATCCATACAATCACGTGTGAATAATTCAATAAAATCATAGAGAAATATATGCATTTAAAATTGAAGATTGAATTAAGAATATCAATTCTAATTTTAAAAAGAAAACTTGAAAAATCACATCTATGGATCGAAAAAAAAAAAAAAAAAGAAGAAGAAGGCAAAACATGAGAAAATTTACCTTGACATCACAGGAGTGAGTTTGCTCAAAGTGATTGGAAGATTATTGTTCTTCATAAGATAAAAAAAGTGGTGAGGGTTCATTAGTTGAAAGCAATAAGAGTAAGTCTTGTATAAGACCAACTCACAATAAAATGGGGTCATTATTTAGAAATATAGGGGTCACTTATTATGAATTGTGATATTTTTTCCACTTACACGTGACGCTCGTTTCACCAAAAGTTACATAAAGACTGTCTTAAATAAGTTTTTGTGAAGCAATAAAGGCAAAATTAAAAAGAATAATAATAAATAAAGCACAAATCAAATACTCTTAAGCACTCTTCTTTTCAATCGAATAATGCTGGACTGTGAGGAACCAAATGGAATGGAACTTGCAGCATGGAATGGAACAGAATAGAAATTCCAGCGCGGAACAGAATGGATTGTAGAATGAATGATACAAACCGTGAGAAAAAATGAAATGCATAATTGATGCATCGCGGAAACGGGACGAAAAATGTGGCGTGGAACGGAACGTAATGGAATTATAGCCCGGGGTGGAACGTAATGAAATAGAATAGAATGGAATGCAGAATGTAGACGACGAAAAGAACAGGGCCTTACTTGATGGAATTAGGAAGGAGACCAAAGAGGAGAAGGTGGAAGATTTGGCGGGAAAAAAAAAACAAGGAGAATGTGAAATTGGAAGGTGAGTGAGACAGTTGAATTGTTCTTTTGACTGTGGATGAAAACGAGAATAAGCTCTAATTGGAGAAGGCAATACTAGAAATGAAGGGCAATTCAATAAGCCCCTAACTTTTTTTCATATGCTATCCTTGGGAGAGTCCAATTTTAAAAGCATTTTTTGAAAACTACTTTATCAAACTGATTGACTAAAGGCCCGTTCAGGGTGGTTGTGAGTTGCAAGTTTCTGGTTTTCAAAATTTTTTATCTACTTATAGAAATTATGTTTGGAGCTGAAATTTTTTCCCATTATAGTTGTCTACTCTATTTTTGAAACTGACAACTGAAAATTGGAAACCAAAAATTGTGGTTTCCAAAATCTGGTTTTTGGTTTTCAAAAAAACTGAAAACTCAAAACTCAAAACCACCCCTAACTTATAAGCTACTAAAAAAATTTCACCAATTATAGCCTTAAATTCAATTGAATTCCTATAAGTCACAGAATATCTATCTATATTCATAAATGTAGGGAGCATGATAAAATGAATATTAGAGTAAGTGTAGCACATGTCAACAAATAAAGATGATAGAGGTATTTGACATCAACTTAATTTACAAATAACTTTTGCTACAAAATTTTAACATTGACAATATTCATACCATTTGATACTGAAATGAAAAATAACAAATTGTTTTAATAAAATGAAAGATCAATCATTTGGGGTCATGGGTGAGTTGACTCATTAGGTTTCCCTTGTTTAACATTGAAAAATGGTGGATAACTAGATACCAATACAATATAGATATATAAACTTTTAAAGGTCCAATGTGTTAGCCAAATTCAAACTCAATTACCCGCCACATTAGCTAAAGAAATCATGCGCAGCTTAGCAAGCCTCCGACCTAGACAAGCATGAAGAACTCTAATTTTCTAGGTATAAGGAGCTTATATTTGGATTTTTGTTGTTTTTTTTGAGTTTTAGTTATCTAAATTTGGGTATATGTTTCAGTTACGAACAATTCGAACCCATTGACCCATTTCAGGTGTGGACCATCATTAGGACAGATTACTTTCATATCGATTTTGATTTAAATTGAGTTATTTAATATAATTTCAATTTACAATTGAATTATTGTTCTCAGCTTAATATCGAGAGAGGTTTTATATTTAGACTCTGTATAATACATCTTATTTTTAGTACGGTTGAATATTGGTGTTCACCCTCATAATTTGATGATTACCGCTTATGAATGTTGATAAGTACTAGGAAAAATAACAAGAAGCCGTATCAAATTGTTAAAATCTATTTTGACCCTTGTTTCTAGGGGTGTAAACGAGCCGAGTCGACCCGAGTCGAGCAGGGCTCGGGCTTGGCTCGGCTCGAAGCTCGCCGAGCCGGAAAAATCAAGGCTCGAGCTCGGCTCAATTAGGCTCGTGCCTCGCCTCGGCTCGGTTTGGCTCGGCTCAAATTCAAACTCATCACTACAAACGTTAGAAAAAATTGATTTAAAATAATTGCAATTGAATCTGACTATAAGTGAATCCTTGCACGTTCTCATTTGAAAAAAAAAACAATTAAAAAATAAGAAATCTCTAAAAATATTTAATGGTTTTATTCGAATAGAGAGAAAAATCAACTAAATCGAGCCAACCGAGTCTACCGAGCCGAGCCATAGTAGGCTCGGGCTCGGCTCGGAAAGCATTCGAGCCAGCTCGGGCTCGACTCGAGCTAGGCTTGACCCGAACTCGAGTCGAGCTTTGACCGAGCCGAACCCGAGGGCTCACCAAATCGGCTCGACTCAGTTACACCCCTACTTGTTTCATTATGGTCAGCTATACCATGCCAAGTTGAAATTGTTAAAATCTATTTCTCTTGTCATGTTCGACACTCCACATATTCACATTACACCAAATAAAATCTAAGTTGAAAAAAAGTCCACATTTTTACTTTTGTAGTCCGGTCAAAATAGGCATAACATTGACATTGTCAGCGACTTAGGAGCCTAGGAAAGACACAAACGTAACAAAAAAAAAAACAAAAAAAAAACATAAAAAGAACATAAAAAAGCAACTTCATGAATCATAATCATAAGCAAAGCAGCACGCTAAAGTAACGCATTTCAAATCTCTCTTTTTCTCTCTTGTCTCAATATTAGCTTCACTACCCACTTCAAATTCCCCCAAAACAATTTCATTTTCAATTTTAATATTAATGGATTCAAGCGGATCTACATACTGGTGCCATAGATGTGACAGATTCATTAGGGTTCACACACAACACATTGCAATTTGTCCCGATTGTGGCAGTGGATTTGTTGAAGGAATTGAAGATTCATCTGTCTCATCAATTTCCCCAATTTCAAACCCTAATCTCGGTACAACAACAAATTCGCGATTAAATCGAAGCACTCGAAGAAATGGTAATGGTGGCGGTGGTGATCGACCGTCACATTTTAATCCGGTAATTGCTTTACCTAGGTCTAATGATGATACTACACCTGCTAGTTATCAACTGTATTATGATGATGGTTCTGGATTAGGGTTACGTCCATTACCTGGAAGTATATCGGAATTTCTTATGGGTTCTGGGTTTGATCGTGTTCTTCATCAATTAGGTCAATTAGAAATTAGTGGAATTGGGCCTAATTTTGATAATCCACCAGCTTCGAAAATTGCTGTGGAAAATATGCCTGTTGTTAAGATTGTTGCTAGTCATGTTATGTCTGAGTCACATTGTGCTGTTTGTAAGGAACAATTTGAGTTTGATACTGAAGTTAGGGAGATGCCATGTAAGCATATTTATCATGGGGATTGTATACTTCCTTGGTTATTGTTACATAATTCGTGTCCGGTTTGTCGGTATAAGTTGCCCACTGATGTAATTGGAGGGAATGAGAGAGATTCTGTTGAGGAAATGATGGTTGGGTTGAGGATATGGAGGCTACCTGGTGGTGGGTTTGCTGTTGGGAGGTTTATGGGTGGGAGAGAGGCTGCTGAGGGGGATTTTCCGGTTGTGTATACGGAAATGGATGGCGGGTTTGATAATAATGGTGGTGTTAGGAGGGTTTCGTGGCCTTTGAGAGGGAGGAGGTCGAGAGGGAGCAGGGGATTGCGTCGTGCATTTTGGAGTTTCTTTTCGCTTTTCCGGAGGACGAGAGATTCGTTGTCTAGTTCAAGTTCGGAAGTTGGGTCGATGGGTCGAGGAAGTCGTACTCATTCGCCTTCGATATTTGGGAGGAGGAGAAGCCAAAGTCAAGCTTGGACGTTTGGTGTGTAGATGATGAAGCTTCATATGTGGGATGGTTATGTATGCTAATTGAAACGGATTGTAGGGGAAGAAATGAAGGTGGGATCACAGTGCTCCATTTTTATGCAGCGACTGTATATAGAAATACTGGAGAATATGAATGAAAGGAGAAGTTTTGCGAATAAATCTGTGCTACTGTTCTTCATTTCGATGGATACGCAAAACATGTAGATTAAGTTAGGAAAAGTAAAAGATGTAGGGCTGGTGTCTGGCCGTTGCGTATTGAGAGGTTAATTAGCTCTCTTGTACCTCTTTTATTTGATGTAACCTCTTGTTATTGGATTATTCATTACTTGATTCAATAAAAGATTTCTTCTTTTGCTGAATTATATCCTCCGGCTTGTCATTTGATCTTTGAAGTTCATCCTTTCTTATCATGATTCGTACGTACTGCTGTAACTTGTTTCTTACAGCATGTTTAAGTTAAGAATCTGCAGAGTAATAATTACACCTGTAAACATAACAAATTTGTAGATGTGACATTACTTCCAATGTTCATAATGAAGGGGCGGAGCTTCAAGTTCCTGTTGTGCTGAAACAAGTTCCTGTTGTGCTGAAATATGTTTCATCTGCAGAGTAGTGCAGATATGTTTTTGTTTTCAGTTTCTTCAGTACTGAGTTTGAAACTCGTGCTTATTTATAACTGGGAATGAAGATGTTCATGGCTTTCACTAACTTGTCAAAGCATTGTTTTTAGCTGTGTATGTTACATGTACATCGATTTGGCTTCAAGTACCCATGTCGGATACTCAGTACCCTGTAATTGGTGCAGAGACACTTGGATACTTCCATTTAAGGCAAAAACATCCAATGATTTTCGAAAATGACTGACTCAACAGTTGACAGACGATACTTTTAGAGTCCATACAAATATAGGAGCCAGTAACATAAGCTGAAATTGCTTGCTTTCACTTGTCCGTATCTTTGAGTGAGTGGTTGCTTTCCTCATGTTCCATTGGTAGCTTTCTTTGGCATTTCATGCCACTAAGTATAGCGAAGTCCGGTGCTTTACGCTATAGATTACTCCATAGTGTCGCCATGCATTTTATACATTATTCTTTTGTGTTGTGGATGCCGACCAGTTCATCCTTGGGGGGGAATATCCCTATTGAGTTTTATGACATGCAACGATGACTATACTTCGCCTTGGAGATTATATAGTATATTCCAAACTTGTTTGGTGCTTTTCATGCATCAGTTCATATCTGGATTTTGTTTTGATTCTTTACCGACACATACGTTCAACTGACTAGGCTATTATAAAGTATGAAAATTAGTAGTGTTTTGAATATGACGTTCCTTCATGTAATCATGGGTTACATCAGGTCCACCATAATTTATATGCAGTTCTTTTGAGGCTTTGTTGTATCTCTTGTGTCACACTTGTCTGTTTTCATAGATGGTCAGCACTTGCTTCCTTATAACCAAGTATTGCAACACTCAATCTTACGTAGACGATAGATCTGACGCATTTTTCCACTTCATCAAGCCTTGCTTGATTTCACTTTGTTACTTGGACTCAGCTACGTGTCTCTGACAACTGTATGTGTTCATGTGCAGGACTTGGTCATTTTTGGAAAACGTGTGTTTTTGCCTATGATGAACTGTCGAGTGTCCTTATTGCTTGTTAGAGTGTCGACAATCTGATATTGTACATAAGGTGAATTAAGTGTTCGAATGAGCACCATAGTAATTCAATGCACGTTTATGTAAACTCCCCGTCCATTTAGGTGATTAATATTGGATAACATAACTTCTATGTGCATTATACTTAGAATCTTTCTCATGTAATTTATCTATATCTTCTTACCTGCCAGTTCCACTATTCTATCTTTGCATGTCGCGTTCTCTCTACTTATCTGCTCTTAGAACGTGTGTGAATTTTCTCTTCTTTTTCATACTCCCCCATTTGTCTATATTCTGATTGGCTTAGCTGTTGGAAACCCATGCTTAATATGCAGAAACATGATAGTGAAATTGGAAAATGATGTTTTTTCATTCATTAGGGTAACACTACTTGGTTTGTTCCACTCCTTACTGCCGTAGTCCAATGGTTACCTAGGACAGTTATGGTAAGATGTATAGAGGCTTAATTTGCAACCTACTAACAACGGTCTGGATTTGGCCACCACTACTAGAAATAGGGCCTTTTACGATGGGATTTCCCGTCGTAAAAGATCAATTACGACGGTTTTTACTGTCGTCCCCCCGTCGTAGAAGGGGGCCGTCGTTGTTGATCTTTACGACAGTATTTTGGGTCCCGTCGCGATTAACCATTTACGACGGGATATTTTCCCGTCGTAAGTATATTGCTTTTACGACGGGCTACCCCGTCGTAATTGGTCATCCACGACGGGACTAACCCGTCGTAATTGGCGATCGTTCGTGACGGTATTAACCCGTCGTAATTGAAGGCACAAAACACAAAAAAAAAAGGGGGGGGGGGGGAAGAAAAAAGAAAAAACATTTGTGTCGATTATTAGCTAGTTCAAATGTTAGATACAAACTAAATGTATTCGGTTACCGGCAATCATGCCAAAATTTTGGGTTTGCAGCATAACCTCAAAATTTTGGGTTTGCAGCATAACCTCAAGCCTCGAGGCAGGGGATCAGTTAGAATAAGGCAGATTCCATCAGGCAACTAGAAGTCCAGAAGTAATTTTAACATGTTTCAGCTTGTCAAGGCACAACTAGTACAGACGATACGCTTGATCCGAAATAGTACAGGCAATACATATACTAAAGGATCCAAGACACTCTAATTGGTTGACATTGACATTGGCAGTCCAGCTTTCTCATTTACAAGGTGAAGGTCAGAATGACCACTGCAAAGCCATGATGTATACTCAGCATGAGCAATTGATAGCAGGAATGTCAGTCGATTTACATTGGGATCATTGCATCTATACGGTGAAGAACTCTTCTGGAACATAGAACTTCAACCCTACAGCCTGCACAAAATCACTTAATACATAACTAATTCATTCACATTGGTAAAAATACTAAGCCTAATGTTACTGCGCCGAATAACAGTCAACCAACATTCAACATTGACTTGGAGCCAGATAACAAGTCCAGCAAGCTATAGCGAAAAGCCAGATAACGATCCTGCAAAAGCTATTTTAGAGCAATAACAAGATTTAAAGACTAGTTATGATGCAGGAGCAAGTACGTTAAAGGACAAGCAAGAAGACGACGAATCAAGAACGTCCAAGAACCAAGTTCTTGAAACGTTAATGCTTGATCTTGAGCTGCTCATTGCCAAGAGTATAATGCCACGTGAGGTAAAGTGTGAGGTAACTATGTTAGAGTGGCAAGAAGATGACTAGAAGCTGAAATGAAGAAGCCTTGGGCGCCAAGGAAACTGTTCCAGCGGTTTTGAGCCTTGGGCGCTAGGTAATCAGTTGTTTAGTTTGATTTCGTTTAGTATTCCCTTAATTAGTTAGAATATGTTTAGGAGAGTAATAATCTGATTGTTATTAGTATTAGAAGTCCATTAGGAATTAGGAAAGCTGTTAGTTAGTCCGTTTTACAATTGTAGTCAGTTTCGTAGTTAGTTTCCTATTCGGACTAGGATTAGGATTCCGAATAGCTTTAGATTTCTTTGTCTATAAATAGGGGAGAGCTTTGCTATTGTAAACTCGTGCTTTGATGATTAATTATTGAATACATGAGTATTTACCCCTCAAACTGAGTGATTCAGGTTGAAACCCTTACGAGTGATTCGTGAGTTGTTCTTGAGTGATTCTTGAACAAGATCCCTTTGTGTGATACTATCAAAGGTTAATTTCCGTTTTGTTACTTATTTCACATCAACTTGGTATCAGAGCTAAAGGTTTGAGCTTTCTTAAGTTTAAACAACACGGTCCTGAGCATAAACACGACACCATAGCGAACTTTCGAGAAAGATTCTTGCAAGATCCACCTTTTGTTCACGAAGACAGCCAAGAAACCCCCAAGAAACCTACAACCGAAGCTATGGGTGACCCCAACGAACTAGCAAAGTTGTTAACAGCCATGGAGGATCGTAGGGCATCTTTCAAAACTCAAGAAGAGCGGATGGCAGAGCGGATGGCTGCTATGGAAAGAAGAAACCAAGAAGATAGGGAGAACATGGAGACAAGGATGCGCAGAATTCATTGGAGAAACCACAACCGTGACCCCGACTTCGATGAGGAGTTTGAAGACACAAGTGGGACTAGAACCAATGACGCTCCTAAACCACGACATCCCTATGATGATGACAGGAACTTGAAGGTCGAACTCCCTGAATATGACGGTTCCTACGACCCAGAGGCCTTTCTTGATTGGCTTAGAACTACGGAGAGAGTCTTTGAATACAAGGAGTATGATGAGCGGCGAAGATGCAAGTTAGCCACGCTTAAACTCACCAAGCATGCTTCTTTATGGTATGAAAACCTAAAGGCTCGACGCAAGAAGGAAGAGAAAGCAAAGATTGAGACTTGGGACAAACTCAAGAAATATTTAAAGAAACGATTTTTGCCTAAAGAATTTGAGCAAGAACAGTTTTTAAAACTCACATCCTTAAGCCAAGAAACCTCAAGTGTACAAGACTACCTCCAGAAGTTTGAACATATGCACATGATGTGTGATCTTGAGGAGAAGGAGGAGTTAAAGATTGCGCGGTTCATCAAAGGTCTAAACCCAACTCTAAGGCGCAAGGTAGAGCTTGTTCCTTACGTAATCTTTGAGGACGTCTGCAAAATTGCTCTCAAGATTGAGAAGCAAGAGAAGGAGCAAAAACCGGTTGCCCGAGATGTGATTAAAGGCTATACAAATTTTCGGAACCAATACAATGCAAGAGAGAATGCAACATTCCCCAAGAGCGCAAGTGTCCCTAGCAAGCCCGTAACTCAAAGACAAAGGCAAAGCCGTGGCTACTAAGGACAAGAACCAACTGCGTTGTTTCAAGTGTCAAGGATATGGACACTATGCCTATGAGTGCGGCTCGAAGAAAGCGCTCACCATCGCTGAGCTAGAAGAGATGGAGCCCTCGTTTGTTATGCCCATAACCGAGGATAGTGATGAAAATATTGGAGAGCCATTCATTGAAGATTATGGTATACCCGAGGTTGGAGAGACCCTAATCCTTACGAAGCTGCTACATACGACTGTGGCCGATGATGAGTCCGACCAAAGGGAGCAAATATTCCATTCTCGCTGCAAGGTTAGAGGTAAAGTTTGCAATTTGATTATTGACTCTGGGAGTTGTACTAATGTTGCCTCTAAAGAGATGGTTGATAAGCTTGATTTGCCTACTAAAAGTCATCCTAAACCCTATACTGTGCAATGGTTGAATGATTGGGGAGGGTTAAAAGTGACTAAACAAGCTAGAGTTTGCTTTACTTTAGGGTGTTATAAAGACGATCTATGGTGTGATGTACTGCCTATGGGTGTTTGTCATATATTGTTAGGTCGTCCTTGGCAATTTGATAGGAAAGTTAGTCATGATGGTGTAAACAATATCTATACTGTTGAGCATAACCAGAAACGAATCAAATTGTTACCCTTGACTGCCACTGAAGTTAAAGAAGCAAAGGCTAGTAAAAAGGCGAGTCGTGTAATGGTCATAGGAGAGAAAGAGATGGAAAAAGAGGTGGCTAGTGAAACTATGAGCTACCTAGTGTTGTTGTTTGAACCTAACATGTGTAACAATCTCAATTATGATCCTGAGTTACGCCTATTGTTAGAGAGGTTCAAAGAAGTGTTCCCCGAGGAGTTACCCCCTGGTTTACCTCCTATGCGTGGCATAGAACACCAAATTGACCTAGTTCCTGGAGCACCACTTCCAAATAGGCCAGCATATCGGTGTAACCCCGAAGAAGCCAAAGAGTTACAAAGACAAGTTGAAGAGCTTGTGCAAAGAGGCTATGTGAGAGAAAGTCTAAGTCCATGCGCTGTTCCTGCGTTACTTGTGCCTAAGAAAGATGGGACATGGCGTATGTGCATTGATAGTAGAGCTGTCAACAATATCACAATCAAATATAGGTTCCCTATGCCAAGATTAGACGATATGTTAGACGAGCTACATGGTTCCCAGTTGTTTTCCAAGATAGATCTTAGAGCTGGATACCATCAAGTGAGAATCAAGGAGGGGGATGAATGGAAAACCGCATTCAAGACACGACATGGTTTGTATGAGTGGTTAGTAATGCCTTTTGGCTTGTGCAACGCTCCTAGCACATTCATGAGGTTGATGAACGAGGTATTGAGAGCATTCCTTGGTAAATTTGTTGTGGTTTACCTTGATGATATTCTTATATTCAGCAAGACCAAGGAGGAACATCTAGTACATCTACAGCGCGTATTTGAGAAGCTAAAGGAACAACAGCTTTTTGGCAAGTTAGAGAAGTGTGATTTCATGCTTCCCAAGGTTATATTCCTTGGTTACATTGTATCCAAAGATGGTGTACATGTTGATCCGTCCAAGGTAGAAGCTATGGCTTCATGGCCAGCTCCAACCAATATACATGAGGTACGTAGTTTTCATGGCTTGGCATCATTTTATCGGAGGTTTATACGCAATTTTAGTTCCATTACTGCTCCTATTACTGAATTAATGAAAATAGGAGAGTTTAATTGGAGTGAAAGTGCGCAAAAGGCCTTTGTTGAGGTCAAAGAGAAGTTGTGTCAAGCACCTATTCTAGCATTACCCGATTTTGATAGATTGTTTGAGGTTGAATGTGATGCTAGTGGGGTGGGTATAGGCGCTGTTTTAATTCAAGAAAAACGTCCTATTGCCTATTTTAGTGAGAAATTGAATGGAGCTCGTTTGAATTATTCTACATATGATCGAGAGTTCTATGCAATTGTGAGAGCCTTGGAGCATTGGTCCCATTATTTAAGGCCTAAGCCTTTTGTGTTGCACTCGGATCATGAAGCTCTCAAGTACATTCATGGCCAACAGAAACTAAACCCTAGACATGCCAAGTGGGTAGAGTTTCTACAATCTTTTACATTCTCGGCCAAGTACAAAGATGGGAAGAGCAATGTTGTTGCAGATGCTCTTTCACGAAGAAACCACTTGTTTGTGACACTTGAAGCGAAGCTCCTAGGCTTTGAACATCTCCAAGAACTATATGACAAGGATGCTGATTTCTCTGAGTCATTTAGAGCTTGCAAAGAAGGGGAGCATGGTGATTATTTCATACAATATGGGTTTCTATTCAAGAGGAACAAGTTCTGTGTTCCTAGGTCCTCTGTACGTGAGCTATTGGTTAGAGAAGTTCACTCGGGAGGATTAGCTGGACATGTTGGAGTAACTAAAACCCTTGAGCTGTTACAAGAACACTTTTATTGGCCTAAGATGCTCAAAGATGTACATGCTATTGTGACGAGATGCGCTACATGTCAACGGGCCAAGAGTGCTTTTCACAAAGGGTTATACACACCATTACCGGTTCCTAGCATTCCCTGGGAGAGTGTGAGCATGGATTTCATTGTGGCACTCCCTAGAACTCAAAGGGGAAAAGATGCTGTGATGGTTGTTGTTGATAGATTGTTCAAGATGGCGCACTTTGTGCCATGTCACAAGACCGATGACGCCTCTCATGTTGCTGACTTGTTCTATAAAGAGATAGTGAGGCTACATGGCATTCCCAAGACCATTGTGTCGGATCGAGATACTAAGTTTCCGAGTTACTTTTGGAAGACACTTTGGAGACTCGCTGGGACGAAGTTACTCTTTAGCACTTCACATCACCCACAAACAGATGGGCAAACCGAGGTTACAAACAGGACCCTTGGTACTTTGCTTAGAGGGTTGGTGAGTAGAAGCACAAAAGATTGGGATATTAAGCTAGCACATGCGGAGTTTGCATATAACAGAACGCCTGGATTTACCACGGGTCGTTCTCCATTTGAGATTGTGTACGGCATTAATCCTTATTTGCCTATTGATTTCGTGTCTTTGCCTAGAGATGATGTTATCAATGTAGATGCCAAGGCAAGACAACAAGCTTTCAAGAAGACCTGTGAGCAAGTTCGTGCGCGAGTAGAGAAGATGAACTCAAGGTACCAAGCTAGAGCTAACAAGGGAAGAAAGCAAGTTCTATTTGAACCTGGTGACTTAGTTTGGCTACACCTGCGCAAAGAAAGATTTCCTTCTAGACGCAAGAACAAGCTTATGCCTCAAGCAGATGGTCCTTTTCAAGTTCTAGAGAAGATTGGAGACAATGCATACAAGATTGATCTTCCTAGTGAGTATGGAAACGTGAGCTCAACCTTCAATGTCGGTGATCTTAGCCCTTACTTAGAGGATACGAATTTGAAGGCAAATTCTTTTAAAGAAGGGGAGGTTGATGCAGGAGCAAGTACGTTAAAGGACAAGCAAGAAGACGACGAATCAAGAACGTCCAAGAACCAAGTTCTTGAAACGTTAATGCTTGATCTTGAGCTGCTCATTGCCAAGAGTATAATGCCACGTGAGGTAAAGTGTGAGGTAACTATGTTAGAGTGGCAAGAAGATGACTAGAAGCTGAAAAGAAGAAGCCTTGGGTTGACATGTAGCGCATCTCGTCACAATAGCATGTACATCTTGGCGCCAAGGAAACTGTTCCAGCGGTTTTGAGCCTTGGGCGCTAGGTAATCAGTTGTTTAGTTCGATTTCGTTTAGTATTCCCTTAATTAGTTAGAATATGTTTAGGAGAGTAATAATCTGATTGTTATTAGTATTAGAAGTCCATTAGGAATTAGACTGTTAGTTAGTCCGTTTTACAATTGTAGTCAGTTTCGTAGTTAGTTTCCTATTCGGACTAGGATTAGGATTCCGAATAGCTTTAGATTTCTTTGTCTATAAATAGGGGAGAGCTTTGCTATTGTAAAATCGTGCTTTGATGATTAATTATTGAATTCATGAGTATTTACCCCTCCAACTGAGTGATTCAGGTTGAAACCCTTACGAGTGATTCGTGAGTTGTTCTTGAGTGATTCTTGAACAAGATCCCTTTGTGTGATACTATCAAAGGTTAATTTCCGTTTTGTTACTTATTTCACATCAAGTTATCTAATTATCAATAGACGCATAGGGCACAATCAATTTACAGAACTTACAGCTACGAAGGATAGTGATCTGAATCCAATGCATACAAGCAAGTTTCGGTGCAACATGCAGTACAACCACAAACAATTTCAGACAAACTAGCAGTACTCCAACTTCATAATCTACCTAGATGTTTCAATAGCTAGTGTGGACCAAAGCCCCCTAATCACTCAAAGTTGCACAAGCCATCAATACAATGATGGTAAATTTTCAGATAAGCTAACTACTAACTTGCTCACTCTGTATAATTTGAGCTTCAGGAATCATACAAGCCTATTCATACAGAAAGTAATACAAGCCTATTCATACAGCTAAGTAAAGTATATTGTCCTATGGTTTACAGAATTCACATGTAAGCTGGCATCTAAATTGTTCTGTGGTTTACCTCGTTGAAGTCGCGTCCAGATTGTGGTGGGGCAAGCGCGCTTATAACCAACCCCTTACCAGGGCTTTTTCAGATCTCATCGAGTTGTGGTTGGAAATCTGTTATGTCCTTTACTGATGGCAAAACAACCTAAGAAAACAGAACAAATTACTTGCTTTGCTTTACAGAAGAAATGTGATTGAACATCATATTTTACACTTTACACTCAGTGACCATTCACCACAGTAGAAAGAGAAAGCAAATACACCACAACCAACAACTACATGAACTAAATAATTCTCAAATCCATAACAATACGTTGATGACAGTATAAATGTGAGTGCAAAACAATTTAGTCCTGGGGCAAGCATTCTACCGAAAAACAGAACAATAATCAGTGCCGTCAAGAGGGATTTTATTGGAGTGTTACTAGAGCTCTTAACAAAGAATCTCGCCTTCAGATTTCCCACCGGCAAAAGTTTTGAAAGGGGCTTCGGCTCATCACGCTGAAAGGAAAGTCGTTAGGGGGAAAGTTAACTAATCAAATGAGTACTTCCCAAGTTAAGGTTAACTCACCTTTTCCCATCTCCATGTCACGCTCAATATCCTCTAAGATGTCAACGTCATCTTCCAATATCAAGTGAACACTCATCAAATGAATCTCACTTCATCACAACAGCAATAAAAATCCTGTTGATGGATTGAGCTCTGCTGTCATATTGGTATATTAATATATAGTTGATGAATAAATTAGAAATACAAGTTGTAGCACCATAATTAATACCTAAATCAAATCAAAACCTTTTCATACAGCAAGTTGTAGCAACATTGTAGTGAGGTGTCATAAAAAATACAGCAAATAATCTCATATAAGAGTCACTACTGTACCATCAAAGAAAGAAGCAAAAAAAAATCACAAATATCTAATATGCAGGGATATTGCATAACATAAGGATTAATCTGAGTATTTGCACGGTTCAAAGTACCTGGTTTGGGATCTGAAATCCAATGGAAATCAGCACGGTTGTGCAGCTGCGTGCTCTTTCTCCAGTGAAGACTGCAAATATGCAAAAGAACTGATCTGACTGATGTAACAGCATACATTTATGTGGAAGAAACTTTAAACAAAAGAAGATAGGAAATAAACTATCCACTAAATCAAACAGCTCAAATAGAACAGCAATAACACTGAGCATGCGTCCTCTGTACTAAAGCTTTGTTCAACAAAGGAAGCAAAATCTGTAGAAGTCTACAAGACTATTCATACAGCAAGTAATGTAGGCAAGTAAATAATCAGAAAATTCATGTTTACAGCAGCTAGACACAAGCCAATACCAGCTCAATAAATCCTATATGGCTAAAGTACTACAACTTGTAAGGTACCAGAATACATAGCTTTACCAAAGCAACAATTCTGATCCATGTAGCTAGGAAATAGATTAAAAGATAGATAGATGTTGCAATCAATACATTTTGTAGCAATAATTCAATAAAACATCTAAAAATTAAGCATCTAATCAGCAAAGCGAAAAGAATGAGAAATAGACCTCACTGCCTTCTTTTTGCTGTAACTTTCTATCAAATTCAGAGCTGCAACTTTCAATCAATTCAGATAGCATTAGGAAAATGAAAATATCTATTTAACAAAGTCAAAAGGATGAATTTGATCAAAACTGAACCACAAACCCTAGAACACGAAAGTAACAGAGATTATACCTAATATTCAAATGCATTGATGTTTGCCTTATCCATGTAGCTATCAATTTGCTTCATTTCACGCACAATGCCTTGCTTTAACTGAAATTCATATATTGTGAGATTTGAGATTGAGAAATCGCAAATATTAGGAAGAAGGAAAAAAAAAAAAAACGAAGCATCTGAAATTCCAAACGACAATCGCAAAAGTTAGTTAGATTTAAGATTAGATTGTTTATAGTGATCATCGAGACGAAAATTAGTGTAGAGATATCAATCAAGAGCTAATAACCGAGCAATAATCCATATAATTAGCTTACCGATTAGCCTACTTCTTCTTTGATAACTGTCCAGAAAAAATCGGACAAATTTCATTGAATGATTTGGAATTCAAACCCTAAGCGCAAAATTGATAGAGAGAATTCATATTAAATCAATCGCGAATTCATGTGAGGGAAAAGGAAAAAAAAAATCGAATTTCGCATATTTTGAAACAAAACCTAGAAGAAAACAGAGAGAATTATGCAATACCTTAAATGGATTACCTAAATTTGATGCGAAATCACACGAACTAGATCAAATCTGAAGATTGAATCCTTTGTGCTTCTAATTTCTCTCTCTTCGTGGCTAATTTCTCTCTCTTCGTCTACTTCGTGCTTCGCTCTGTGGTTTCTCGCTCCCGAATTTGAGTTTGCACCATTTTTTCCCTCTCCGTTAGTTTAGTACGGGAAGTCAAGGGAAGAATTACGACGGGCCTTGTTCATTTAATGAATGGACCTTGTTATGTTCAGTGTATTGGGCCACGACGGGCTGTAACACCGTCGTAATTGGGTATCACTCACGACTGGATTTTGTTCCCGTCGCAAATGAGCCGTCGTTATAAGTCCTATTTCTAGTAGTGCACATTCTTCGCTGGGATCAGAAGTTGAGCATTCTTGTCTACAAAACAAAATGCAGGCAATGGTACATTGCATAATCGCCGCCAATGGAACTAAAATAACTGTGAAAACATTTCATGTTAAAACTACGAGGAACCACAGGCTCATCATGATTTTACGTAATCGTTGGAGTAAATCTTATAGTTGCCAATATGCAATCTTGTTAGCCCAACACGGGACTCGGTTAATTTACAACTCATATGCTGTTAACCGATCCGTAATGTGGAATTATACTTTGATCTTTTACTCTTTGTTCTCTGCAGACGCAATTTCAGTGGTTTGAATTAGGCTTAGTCACAAAAACCTCATACATTAGAGTCTGGGTGAGAAACAAGTCCATTCTATGTTTTAAGTATTAGGCTGAACATCTGCTTTCCTGGACCACCAGATTTTTATTCATTTGCACACAGCTAAGCTGTAGTTTGTGGTGATTGTTGCTCATGGAATTGTGGGGCACAATAACCTTATCTAAACAACCACAAAATATCTTCATCTTAGACGTGGCCTTATCCATTAACCTAACTCTGCTTAAAAGACCCTCCTTTACTTCACTTTACATCCCAAAACCCAGATTCTTAAGCTGCATCACTTTCAAACTGATGGCTTCTCTCGAGTCCCAGTTTCTGATTAACCCATTGATGCCGACAGCAACGATCAGCAGGTCATCTGCAGGTGTCACAGTTTTTCCAATCAGACACCGCAAAAGGAGTCTGTCTGTAACCGCAGCAGTAGGAGACTTATCCTCTGACAGCACAACTTACTTGTTTGTTGGTGCAGCCACTGTGGCATTGATCGGAACCGCCTTTCCCGCTTTCTTCTCTCGCAAGGATACGTAAGCACTCTCTCTCTCTCGCTCTCTCTCCCTCGCTCTCTCCCTGTTTGCCTGTCTTTCTCTTTTTGCCGTCGAAAATGATTAGATAGTTCAGGATTCAGGAACATCGTTTCTCTGCTGTTGTGGGTCATTTCAAAATTCCACAGTTGACTTGTGATCTTGAATATGAGCAAGTATTGAAAATGATTTTTGTTACAGCTGCCCAGAATGTGATGGGGCGGGTTTCATTAGGAAATCAGGAGCGACGCTGAAGGCAAATGCTGCTCGCAAGGATCTACCTCAGATTGTATGTCCTCGTTGCACTGGCCTTGGCAAGCTCAACCAAATTGACAAATCATAAGGCTAAAATTTTCCTAAGATCTCGTTCACCTATCTATTCTATATCTACTTTTTTGGTTGCGTATTTTGTATCTAATTTCTTGTATGAAAATTGTTCGAAGCTACTATACTGTTGTGTACTACCCTATACCACTAACATACAGTCGTAAAATATTTCAGATGTTATGGACAATTGCCATTTCCAATTGTGTCTGCAGTTTATCTGGATTTGTTATGGAATTTAGTAGTATGGTATGGTATCTGTTAACTTTAGGTCTGTCTATCAAAAATCGGACTTGCTTCCGGAACTCATTCTGTGAGACAGGCGGTAGCCCACGATGCCTTGCTCAGGTTATTGTTATTCTGCCTAATAAACTGGGTGTTTGTGCTACGATCACAAAATATGACTACTTGCTCAAATGGTGTTTACAGAAGAAACTAGCAAAACAAAACCGGGGATGTACAAAATTTATCCACCTTTACAAAACTGAATCACCAAACAAAAAGCTATGCTATAAAGCATCAGCTAGATACCTTCTCGGTGAACTCTGGGGCTATGCCCATTTGTCTGCACTAATCGCGGTTTTTCCTGGTACCCTTGATTCTCACAACCAAGCTTAACTGAACTTTTAACTCGGACATTATCTTCACGACAACCTGCTCAACACTGTGCTGATCATTCCTGAAAATGGCATGATTTCTAGAGATCCATACATGGTTGATGTATGCTATAGCTGCTATTCTTTGCAAATCGAATGTTGCTGGGATGAACTCGATCGTAACAGATTTGAGCTCCCTTTGATCACATTGATCATCCCAGTTAACTGGTGGCATGGGGAGATGGATAAAATGGCACACTTGCTGCCTAATACTTGGTGGAAAGTGCAAACCCGGATAATGGGTTTCGTCAAACAAGTTACACGTAACACAGCTCAAGCCAACACATATATTTACTTCTTAAATATGCAAAAATGTCCTTTTTGTTTCTTCTTAAATAGGGCGTTTTTTAAAAAATGCCTTAATAACCTAAGACAAATAGGACATTTTAAGGGCATTTTAAAAATTGCCCTCTTTGCCTAATAGAGAGTTTTTTTGACCAAATAGGGTGTTTTAAAATGCCCTCTTTAAACTGAAATGTTGTTGTGGATCCTTCAATTTTGGAGTTCTACTTTTAATAAAACATTGAAGATAACTAGGTTTCTAAGGACATATTTATTTTGGTATAGATATAAACAATATCAAATATACTTTGAAACAGTACCATAGCATTGTGGCAAAGGGTATCATAGGTGAGTATTAATTTGTAGTAAAATAAAATAAACCCGAGGTGATCCAATATAGTCTTGTTAGTTTCATTAAAAATTAAAGTATTTAAACAGAACATCATATTTTTATAAGTTTTATTATTTCTATAATTATTTACTCATGGTCAAAGTGTTATCTTGAAAAATATGTAATATCCAATATAAAAATAAATCTAAATGAAGGGTGTAGGATTTAAAAATGCTTTACAAGGAGTGACACTCGTAAAACAAAAGATACGATAATTGATAAACACAATATATATTATGGCAAAGGTTATCATGGGTGAGCATAACATGATCAACGGAGGTCCATACTCACCACTATACGTCGATACTCTCGCTAATTGCTAACTCTTTAGAGTCTTAAGTATTCAAAGGGTGTCTCTCCAGCATCCCTTTAACAAATGGAATAAAAAAACCAATTTTCAATTGTTACATCTATAAATACTGAACACCGGGAATATGAGTGAATTATTGTTGCTTCTAAAAAAAAGGGTAATTTATCTTGTTACCTGGAACCATATTTTGATTCTCCTTTGTAATTTTTACAGGTTTCTACTCTTTGATACTTTTTATTTATTTATTTATTTATTTAATTTCTTTTTTTTGAGGGTCTTGTCCAACATTTCTTTTTTTTTTTTTGATCACCTTGTCCAACATTTCTAGTCCTTGCTATATGTTGGAAAATGAGATAGTACCCGTTACATTTCTTGGAATTATTCTTCGCATGTAAGACTAGATAAAGCACACCAATATGCAAGCAAAGCAACCCCGCATGTATTGTTGGCTGTCTCTTGTTCATTGCTTGAGCGTTAAAATGTGCAAAAGCCAGACAACGTATATTTCATACTCTTTGACGGTTTCATCTCATAAAATTTTCTCGATGTATACATCTTCTGCCCTTTTCCTTTTATTTTATTGTTCTTTTTTGCTTTTCTTAGCATATTGTCAACTTAGACTCTCCTACAGTGGATAGCGGCTTCACAACCAACTGAAAGTTTCGTCTATTTGGCTCAATCTACGTACAGTCCCTCATATTGACATTTGGAATTCAGTGCAAAGCTTTCAGGTACACAGTGAGACAACGATGAATCTAGAAAACTAATAATATGGGTGCTAAAATTAAATTATTAAATAATATGGGTGCCAAAACTAAATTGTTAAGTTACTTTAGCAATAATTTCCAAAAAAAAAGGGTATTTTAGCAATTTTCCTAAAATAACTGGGTGCTCGTGATTCTAATGCCCCGTACTAGGTCCTCCCCTGCAGGTCCATGTGAAATGAATTTCACCATGTTTTCTGTATCTTATTTTATTTTATTTTTTTGGGTGAATTTCACCATGTTTTCTTAATTAATTTCTTCAAACTGTTTGCCTAATGACATAATTATCAAGTTTAGATTATCCTTCAACCCTTTTAGCTAATCTGGATTAAGGCCAATCAATTAGGCCTTGGCCATTGGCCTAGTGGCTATACCCGCCTCGAACTATGTAAATGTATTGTATTGACCTCTCCTAATCATACATACATCCTAAAATCCAAAATACTAAAGTTACATGTATTATATGCATACGTACACAAGGTAATTGTGGTCATTTTACCCCTTTTTTTGGTCAGAAAAGGCTTTTTAGGGATCGTGAGCTACTCTCGCCATGGTGGTGTTTTAATTAAATTAGGGTTGTTTATACTCTGAACCATGGCCTTGTTAGCCAAACACTAGGTGTACAACACACCAATTTTTTCAATTAATGAGAGACTGACACGTGGAAAGGTACAAGTAGTAATGGAGGGAAAAGTTTGTTTGATGGGAGGGAATATAACTCAGAAGGGGGGGAGGGGTGGGGAATGACAATGAATAGCCCACTATTTTCTCTCTCTTACTACTTTGCATGATTTGTCATTTTTACCCCTCATTTTATGTTTTGTCTTTTTACCCCTCATTTATGTCATTTTCCTCACATAATAATAAAAAAAGTTTTAAAAATATCAAAATCAAAAAGTGTACAGTAATAAGTTAGGAGAAAAATCAAAAATTAATTAACTAATTTCTCCACAAAATCTCAATGTTAGTTTTTCAATAATTAACCCAATATTTTCTCTCTCCTTTATCACCCACTTTCCTCCGGTGAACTCTCCAATGTTGTCTCCCACCTCTTACCACTTTGGAGAGTGCATCCAGGAGCTCGGATCTCCGGCGACCAAATGGAGATCACTTCTTATGAGGTTGAATCTTAATAGTGGTGATCTATTGGCTAATTTGGTGAACTTGAATGGAGAATTTATTTCCTCATCTCGGCAGGATGCATTATTTTCGGCGAGCCCAATAAATTGGCAGTTGCATATGGATGAACAAGAGTAGAAAGATGAATCAGAATGATGACATGCGGTGAGGGCGGTTGGGTTCTAGAAAATGGGTTGAGCTTTCGTGGGGACGATGACATGAAATCCACATTATGAATTTGATACTAATTAATTGTCATTTGTCAACTAATAAATTAATAACGCTTTATGTTTAATTTTTGTTAAGAAACTGAAAATATGCATTTGATACTAATTAATTGTCATTTGGCAACTAATAAATTAAGAACCCTCTATGTTTATTTTTTGGTAAGGGAATTCAATTCCTCTATCTCATTATTTGGGTGGTAAATTTTTATTTCTCACATTAGCCAATTTATTTCATCGTGCATAAATGTTCATGGACAATGTTAGAACTTTGCAAAGTTGTAATGACCACAAACTCATAATAGTAATTTTGTAACATATCTACACACCCAATTTCTTTCTCTTTTTTCTTTTCTTTTCCAAGTCATGTTACATTTTTGTTTTTTTATTATTATGGGGATATTTAAAAAGAGTTATAACTTTGCCAATTTTGTAGTGATCACAATATGACTTTTGCCAAAAATTTTGATTAGTTTCTACCTTAGCATTATTATTATTTACATAAATTGTCTTCTTCAATTTCTAATATAGAATTTTTCTAATTCTAATTTAATGTTGGCCCAATACTAGATTACATATATAGCACAAGACATAATATTTATTAATGATATGAAACCAATGAGTTGTTTCATGAGTAACAAATTAGGTAATTTTAACTATTACAATAATAAAACCATTCTTATGGGGATATAGGAATAGATATTACCTTATCTTAAAATAATTTAATACTACTATGAGACGTAATATGCAATGTAGATAATTTAAAATGTTAGTTATTTGATAGAGAAAAACTTTTTAATTGAGTAATAAAGAATTGCCAGTACGACGCATATTGATGCTTGAGCGTCAAAAGAATTGCTTGTACAAGGTAAATTTAATCATACCCCAACCTATATTAATTTTTACCCTAAATTTTCGGGTGTTTTTCTAGAACAAGGCTTAAATTTGCCTAGAACTATTAAGGAAAAACAAATACTCTACTCGTCCCACATTAAACTTTTCACTTTACTTTGACTCGTTTCAAATTGAAGTACTCACTTTCTTTGAAGACATAAGTTTTATTCATCATTGTCCCTAAATAAATAATTATCCTCTCATAGTTGCTATATAGATTTTCATGTAAAGATTTCAATTGGTTTTTGTTCCTAAGTAAATAGTTTAGGGTATAGGGTATAGGATATAGACAAAATGAAAATGAATGACCACTATGAGATCATTTGTTTGGATTATTTGGTTGTTGTATAGCAACAATACACTATATGGTGATGAAGTGTTACAGTAATTGTGATACCTCATCTAGCGATTCAATGCATTATTAGTCCATGTCTTAAGACTCTTGAGGTATTATTGTCAAAATACTTGTCCAATAAGTTCATTATTTTTTATTGTTAAAACTTAAATCTCTCTACGAATGCCAACCTTATTTTTTCCATACAACAACTAATACTTTGTGACAATTCATAACATAATGAAAAGAGAGTAGTGTTAAACTACTATTGGATAATAACGTACATCATGGATTTTCGATAATATTTTTTTTTTATCCTGAATTACTCAACCTAATTGATCATATGTCCCAATATACGATTTTTTAATTGATGTTGTTAAGCATTGGTAAAAGGGATTCTCATACCCTCTTTATTTTTTCCTAAAAAAGTAAAAGATTGTCCCTAATATATAGTTACCAAATAATTAGGAACATATAATTCTAAAAATGATTTCAGATGAGAAAATTTTATTTTATTAGAAACAAGTGTATATTTATGACCAACAACCATGTATTTATTAGAAAAGGTGATCATTGATTATTTAACATAGGATTAATATATTGAGCATTAGTGATCATAGGTGAGTCACTTTATGCTTCATTTGCTTCATTTGAATATTTGATCACAAATTGACATTGATCAATTCTAAAACATTGGTATTTCATGTGTGACGGAGGTACATAGTATATGGGTTCGGAAAAGGTGAACATGGATAATTCATTAGCATAGGGTTAATATATTGAATATTAATGATCATATGTGAGTCTTGCGATTCGATAGATTATTAGTACATGCGTATGACTCTTGAGGTATTATTGTCGAAAGATTTGTCCAATAAGTTAATTATTGTTGATTGTTAAAACTTAATTGGCTCTACGAATACGAACCTTATTTTTGCCATAAAACAACTAATACTTTGTAATAATTACCAAATAATTAGGAACATATAATGCTCATACACTCTTTATTTTTTCCTAAAAAAGTAAAAGATTGTCCTTAATATTAGTTATCAAATAATTAGGAACATATAATTCTTAAACGATTTCAGATGAGCAAATTTTATTTTATTACGAACAAGTGTGTATTTATTAGGAACAACCTTGTATTTATTAGGAAAACCATTGGAGTGAAAAGTTAGGAAAGAAAAGAGATATACCAAAATTTCCCCATTGACATCAATTTTCCAAATTGATTACCTTATAATCGAATACATGCGAATAATTGATCGTTCCCTTTTATTTGGCGACAGACCATTCAGGGGATCCTATCAAACGACTCTTTCAAACCATTAACCATCAAACACATACCCATACTATATTCAAATCATCCACTTATCCATCCCCAATGAATAACGAATAATTTTGAGAAATCTAATACTTATACTCAAAGCAAAGAATTGGGTTGATCCCCGTATATTAAGACGTAAATTTGAGTTGTGGCTTTATAGGAGCTAATCAACTCACTTTGAAGTTTCATCCTTTTCGATCCTACTCTTTCGCCAATATAAGGGATTATGGGGTTTCTCGGACCAATCCTAATCGAAAAGTAGGTGATCAGAAAAGTACGGGTTCAGAAAAGTAGGTGATCATGGATTAATTAGCATAGAATTAAGATATTGTTCATTAGTGATCATAAGTGAGTCACTTTATGCTTCATTTAAATACATTGATTGCAAATTAGCATTGATCAATTCCAAAACATTGGTATTTCGTGTGCGGCAAAGGTACATAGTGTATGGGTTCGGAAAAGGTGATCATGGATTGTTTAGCATTAGATTAAGATATTGAGCATTAGTGATCATAGGTGAGTCACTTTATTCTTCATATGAATACATTGATTGCAAATTGACATTGATCGATAAATTCTAAAACATTGGTATTTCATGTGTGATGGAGCAGATTGTGCATGAGTTCGGAAAATGTGATCATGGATTGATTAACATAGGATTAAGATACTGAACATTAACGATCATAGGTGAGTCAGTTTATGATTAATTTTAATATATTGATTGCAATTTGACATTGATCATTTTAGTACTTTAAATCATTAACTTTAGTAGCACGAAGTTGAATGGTGTTGTGTTCCCTTGTAAAAGAAAATATTATCAATTTATAAAAATTTGTTATTAGTAAAACGATAAATCTCTTATACAACTTATGCAAAAAGCTAATAACTTACTTATTAATAAAATGAAAATCTCCTATACAACTTATGCAAAAAGCTAATATCTTACTTATTGTTTCTAGTTGTCACCAAAAGTGACAATAATAAGTAAGATTTTAAAACAAAAGTGAGAACCATAAGGACTTGTATTACATTTATTGTTGTTTTTGTTGTTGGACAATAGCTAAAAATAATTTTTGGGAAAATTGATTTCCATAATTAGTAGACCGATTTTGATTTGTGTTTTATTTTGGTAATCACGATCAACAACTCTTTTTCCACTCTTCGAAAAATAGCTCATACTACCCGCCAGGAAAAAAAATTACTTACTACTTGTACATGAAATGCAATGATATCATCTGTTGCATAACTACCACTTTCTAATTGAAGATTTTACGATAGAGGCAAAAGAAATAAAAGGAAAAGAGTTGATGCTTGTTTGAGTCAATTATTTTAGTAGACATTGTACTAAGTAAAATAAGCTTTATACACATTATATATCATATACTCTTTACTTTTTCCTAATATAAGATTGTCCCTAATAAATATATAGTTACCAAATAATTAGGAACATATAATTCTATCATCGATTTCAGATGAGCAAATTTTATTTTATTAGGAACAAGTATACATTTATTAGAAACAATCATCTATTTATTAGGAAAAAATAAATAGTGTAGAATACACTTAGTGTGTACCGACTATGGTTATTTTCACCAAAACTAGTGCACATCTCTTTTCCGCGATTGTGAACCTCCATTTTCAAATTATAGAGAAATAAAGGGAAGAGAAAATCAATTGCTTTTGAATTACATGGTGCTTATATTCATAGGTTTCATCATCCATTACAAAACAATACAATCCCAAAAGTTAGATCTAATTTCACTAAAAAAAAAGTTAGATCTAACTCCCCAAAAATTTACACCTTCTTAAAAAGGACGAAGAAGAACATGATGAACAAGAACTCCACATACAACCAAAAATTCCAAACCCCCTTACCGAAATCTCACTACCCACCATGTTTCCCTTCTCATATTTCAGCGATCCCTCTCATAAAACCTCCATGCTATTCTTCAGAAACCCCTTTAATAATTACTCAGTAAAGTTCTAATTTAATGGCTACTCAGATCACAAATTAGTGAGAATTGGATTGTGGAGGTGAAATGGGTAAGAATTGAGGAGAGAGAAAATAATGGGAGTAAATCCAATTCCCCTTTTGAATTTGAGCTAAAACGGTTTGAAATTTAAACGAAAACATGTCAAAAATTTATTTTGCTTTAGTTTTTCTACAACCAATCATATGCTGCCACCGCATTAAAATTTTTTGGTGTGTTATACATTGCGTGTATAGGTAGCATTTCCCGAAAGTTTCGTCTATTTGGCTCAATCTACGTACAGTCCCTCATATTGACATTTGGAATGACATTTGGAATTCAGTGGAAAGCTTTCAGGTACACAGTGAGTCAGCGACAAATCTAGAAAATTAATAATATGGGTGCTAAAACTAAATTATTAAATAATATGTGTGCCAAAACTAAATTGTTAAGTTACTTTAGCAATAGTTTCAAAAAAAGTAGAGTATTTTAGCAATTTTTTCAAAAAAAACTGGGTGCTCGTGATTCTAGTGCCCGTACGGCCGTACTAGGTCCTCCCCTGCAGGTACATGTGAAATGAATTTCACCATGTTTTCTTTATCTTATTATTTTTTTTTGGGGTGAATTTCACCATGTTTTCTTAATTAATTTCTTCAATTAACTGTTTGCCTAATGACATAATTATCAAGTTTAGCTTATCCTTCAACCCTTTTAGCTAATCTGGATTAAGGCCAATCAATTAGGCCTTGGCCATTGGCCTAGTGGCTATACCCGCCTCGAACTATGTAAATGTATTGTATTGACCTCTGTTGATCATACTTACATCCTAAAATCAAAAATACTAAAGTTACATGTATTATATGCATACTTATACAAGGTAATTGTGGTCATTTTACCCCCTTTTTTGGTCAGAAAAGACTTCTTAGGGATCGTGAGCTACTCTCGCCATGGTAGCGTTTTAATTAAATTAGTGTTGTTTATACTCTGAACCATGACCACAGTAGGCTAAGCTACTAGCTAAAAGCTTTAGATCTCTACATCAAATAACTCAATTGATAACCAAGGATGTCTTAATTAGCTGCCTAGTCGTTGTTAAGATTAAGGTGCTGGTACGTTAGGTTCCAAGTCAAATACTCCATCCTTTATGTATATGTATTGCACTGACCTTCGTATCTCATATAAACCAAACAAAAAATAAAATAACTCAATTGATATTTATTGGCAGTAACAATGTGTGTGTAAGCGGAAAAAAGAACAAACCACATTTAAATAAAATCTTGCACTATACTCCTTGACCATTAAGCAAAGGGTGTTTTGTAGGCAAATTTGAACACAGGATTTAGGAATTATTCTTTGTGCTGAAGCTAGTCTCTGCTCAAAACAGTCACTGAACATAATGGACTGAAAATCATAAACACGTTATAAACCTGATTAACTTAAACTTATATCTAATCTTCCCACACACACCCCTGAAAAACAATATGAAATAATATTAGTTCTGGTCATGAAAATATGAACCTATATAGGTTGTCTTTCAAAGCACTCTATAGTTGCTCCTGAACAACAGCCCGGACAACATATATTATTATTCAAATGATGTTCATGAAACGTTAAGCTGCCTAGCTAGCTTATGAATCACCAAACACCCCTTTAACTTTCCTCGTATCTCATTATATAACTCCCAACCTCTGTAGCTTCTCTGCATCTCATGTTCCATACATAACATAAGTCTACTACTATTCATTTTCTTCCTTACTAGACATACAAGCATGGGAGCATCATTTCTTTCATTGTTAAAGTCGCTTCTCGTGTTTTGCCTGGTCTCTAAGGTTGCAAATGCATCACAGGACGAGGGGATAACGCGCCACTACACTTTTGATGTATATTTACATGGATTTTCTTGAGATTATGTTTGCCTATAATGTTTAGTATGTTTTATGTTTTATCTTAATACATTGATTTTCATGTACTTTTGCAGATTGTGATGAAAAATGTTACACGATTGTGCCATACAAAAAGCATTGTGACGGTGAATGGGCAATTCCCAGGTCCTCGAATTGTGGCTAGGGAGGGTGATCGTCTTCTTATCCGAGTTAACAATCACGTCTCAAACAATATGACTCTTCATTGGTAAGCACACACATATACAGTTCACAATATTAACGTTTTTTTAGATAACATGAATATCCAAACTTGGCTTTTTTAATTTTACGAGCCCTGAAGTTCACGACTAGGAAAATCTCCGGTGGCATGTTTAGTTATTCAGAAGTATAGGACATACTAATGAAGTTATCATGTTTATGAAATCATTATGTCAAAATACAAATGATTAATTCTGTTTTGAAACAGGCATGGGGTTAAGCAGATAAGAAGCTGTTGGGCTGATGGACCAGCATATATAACCCAATGTCCCATTCAAACAGGGCAAAGCATTGCACGTCCATCTCAATTTAGGGGTGGCTTTATCATGGGTGGCTTTAGGCTCACATATTCCTCTCACCATGAACATTACCAAATGGCAATCATGCGGTACATCCTTTGGCAATATCATATGCAATAATTGTAATATCGACGACCAATAGCACGACCGTATTTATATATTAACCTTAGACACCTAATGTACCCAACACCTTAGTGTTAATCAGTACAGTAGACCAAGACATCTTTAGTATCTAATTATCTATATGAAGTATGTCTTAACCTTCTCATCTTTTTTCTTTGCCTGTTGTGCGCCACATGCACCTTTCATGGGATCCTTTCATGCTAATGCTCGATCTAAATCACTACATAACAACAAACCTCAGTGAGAATTTTCTCATACAAATTTTCTAGGATGTTCTCCTCCTAGATTTTCCAAGAAATTCTTTAAAATATTTTCTGGGTTAGTAATGTCAATTCACATAAATGGGTAATCTTATTCGCTTTGGGTATTTTATTGAATGGCCATGGTTCCTATAGTAAAGATATCTGCAAATGTCTTGGGTGGTAATCGCTAGCTGCCTTCAACTGGACTCTTGGGATGTATGGTACTAATTTGCCTCATAACTCTATTACTTTGGCAAAATAATATCAATGTGTTGATGTTGTGCCAAGCAGTTTTATAATTCTAGCTGGTCAGTTGAGTAATATCTCTATTCTGCAATGATCACCTCATATTCCAATAGATTATTTACACATTCTTCTTCCAAAAACACAGAGAATTAGGTAGGTATTCTCTATTCTGCATGAGAAATTCTCAACACTCCTGCTTCGATCCAAAAGTAGCACCAGATCCATCAAAATAAAATCATTTGACGTATACATGGAGGAATCGATGGATCATCTGCTCATATTTGTCCTTTAACACCATTTTGATCTACTACAATTAACTGAAATGATATAACTAACAACAATTTCATAATGAGTCAACCTTACACACACGCGCACACGGATCCGCACACCCGCATCCTTGCACTGACACAACCACCCACAATCACCGACCCAGGCACCCACAATCACCCATCCTTCACACCATCCCACCGCACATCCACACCCACCGACAAAATCACCCCCACCGCCCCTGTTCTGCCCCCCCACCCGATACCCACCCAAGTCTCCGCGTTCTTGAAAGCACTCCTCTCTTTCAAGAGGATTCAGGACATATTCCAACTAGTGTTGGTCATATTTCTCTTTCGAGAAATGGAAGAAAATATACAAGGATTTTGTCGAGCCTACTCATAGGGTTAATCATTTCGTTCTGTCCTCGTACCCACCGCACCCCACCCTCCAACCCATACATCCCTGCACCCACCACTCCGTGCACCTAGTCATGCCCGCCCGACATCCCACCCCCGCCCCTGTCCTGCCTGACAAACTCTCCCCAACTCCCACCCCCGTCTGACACCTAGACACATGCGAAACCCACACACAACCATACCCCCACCCCCAACTTCTGCAACCCGCCCGATACCCAACCCCTCCCAAAACTCTCAACCCCCCCGCACCCCACTCAAACCATCCCCCCTAAAACACTCAACACCCTCAACCCCGACACACCCGTGCCCACCATCTAGCCCTCTAAACTACCCTCCCTCCCACACTCCGTCCCTCCCGCGCCCCGTCCCTCCCGCTCGACAAGTCACAACCACACACTCCGTCCCTCCCGCCCCGTCCGCCTGCCTGAAAGCCACACAAGTAACCCCACGCCCGTCTGCCCGAGCCCCATACCACACCCCTGCCATTGTCCCGCCCGAGATCCATACAACGCCCCTGCCATTCTCTCGCCCGAGACCCACACCCACACCTAGGGCTGGGAATGGGTCGTGGGTATCCACGAACCCGCTCCATCCGCCCCAAATAAATGGGTGAAAATCCGAATAAACGGGTTATTTGGCGAGTGGTGGATGGATCGGGTGGTGGGTCGGGTGAGATTCGGGTGATGATATTCCGCCCGAGAACCCAACCCGCTAATCCACCCATCACCCGTTTAATATTTTTAATATATATTTTAAAGAAAATACAAATCCTAATAGATGTTTATTTTGCCTCACAAGCCATTCTAATTTTTTTTTACTCTCCTTCTCTCTCTTCATTCTGCATCTCTTGATCTCTTCTCCTCCCTTTACCTCCCTTGACTCAGCTTTACTGCTTTGTATCATTGCCTCACAGACCTGAAGAGATGACTTTTCCAGTTTCCCGGCTTGTTTTTATTTTCTTTTGGTGGAACTACTTGTTTTGTTTACTGCTCTGTAATATGATAGTTTGTAATAGGTTTCTGCAATTTTCACTCAAATTTCTTGGTTTTATTTTATGCAATTGTTAATTATCCGGATTCCTTCAATTAGTTTATCGCTTTATTACACCTGTTTACCACCCGTATCCACCCGTATCCACCCATTCACCCGTGGGTGATAGGTGGATTGGATGTGGATGGAGTGTTTCGTGGGTGATGGGTGGACGGGTGAAGCTGAAAAATTAAATGAGTGGATGCTTGTGATGTTCCACCCCACCCAAATCCGACCCATTTCCAGGCCTACCCACACCCCTAACAATACCCAATCCCACCCTGTCCCACCTGCCCGCTTGAGACCCACACACACAACCCCCCCCCCCCAAAATAAAACTCATATCCCACACCCCTCTCACTGCCCGCCCGCCTGAATCGCCCCTTACCCCCTCTACGCACCAATCTACCACATTCAAATTCCGCGCACCAAAGCCCGCACACCCCGACCAACCACCTACCTTAACGCCCCTCACCTCCCCTGCCCGCCCGAAAACCTCCGACAACCCCCATCTCGTACACACCAATCTTCCACTCCACGTCTGCCCGCATGAGACCCACACCCACACCCCCAAAAATACCTAACTCCCACCACGTCTCGCATGCCAGCTCGACACCACACACACAATCTATGTTCGCCCGGAATTCACTCTTACACCCCCCCAAACACACCCCATTCATGCCCCCGTCTCGCCTGACAACCCCTCACTCATCAGTCACTCGCCCGACAAACAACCCCACCCACACCCAAAACTCTCACCCCCTTAAACACTCAAGAAACCCAACACCCGCGTCCACTGTCTTGCCCGCCCGACAACCGTGCCCCTGTCCCGCCCACCCGCATGAAAACCAAACACACAACTTCACGCCCTCCCACACCCATACCCCCCAAAACACACAACTCCCACCCCGTCCCGCCTGCCAGTCGTCACCCACTTATACAACCCCTATTCGCCCGGGACCCACCCCTACACCCCCCCATACACCCCACTCTCGCCCCCGTCCAGCCCAACAAGCCCCCATTTCCAACTTCCCTGCCCCCAACTCATACCCCACACCCCTCTCACCCTATACCCCACACCCTTGCTCGCCCGGGACCCACCCCTACACCCCACTCTCGCCCCCGTCCAGCCCGACAACCCCCCCCACTCAGGCTCAGGCTCAGCCTCAGACAATGGATCAAGAATAGGCTCAGGTTCAGGGGTTACAAATGTATCTGCTGACCTAACATTCTGGGAGACCCTTATCAACTCCCTAGACTTGGATTTAAAACGATAATGAACTGAACCCTTTTAAATGCTGTAACACCCCCGAATTCACAATGATTTCCTGGGAACTATCGACGTCATTGTGCACGACTCGACACCACTGAACCGTCACTAACCAAAGGGTAGTTACTACAACATTTATCACTAAGGAGTAAATGTTAAGCAGAAAGAAAGTCTACGCATCAAAGGAGCTTACTAAGGAACTTAAACATTCTAAAACAGTTAATATCAGAGTTGTCTATATACTGAGCTAAAAACCATTAAATCAATTTATTACAACTTGCCTTCAAAGGGCTCAAACCAAAATTCCCAACAAACCAACTGATCAAAAGAGAGTTCTAAAAACCCGACGCCAACTCTAGCTTCCAAGCTGTACGTCCTCACTCGACTAAACCTGCACTTTGGTTTCCGTGACGAAAACAAAATACAGAAGAAAAGAAAAGAACAAAAGATAAACAAAAATCAGATAAACTGAATAAACATCATCCGTACCCAGTAAAAACATTTCGCAAACCTTACCTGAGGTTTTAGAAGAATCATTGAAATTCATTTGCATACGCACTTAAGGATAGAATCAAGCATACGCATAACGACATTCTTTTACATGCAATAATTGTATAGTAATCACACCAAATATGACATAGACAATCCGTCTTGATTAGAGAGATGTAAGAGAGCGAATAGAACAGCGATTACCCATACTGTTCATCGAATGATACAATCACGCCATGGACTTAATGACTCTAGTGTGCACACTACCTCTAGTATAATAAACGAGTTTAGAGGAATTAATAAATGGGGAATGATCCGTCCCAGACACACTATGAGGTGTCTATAAGTAACTTGGGAATCAGGCATCCCTTGAACTACACCTTTAGGTGTAATCCCGATTACTCGACTACTCCTAGGGATCCATTAGGAGTCTTACTCTCATTTATAACGACGATAATGAGAATTAAATACGATGAGAATTAAACAGGATTTAATTCAATAACAATGATTCAACAAAAATGACATGCAATGTCTAGCACAATTTCGGCAGCACTTCGGCAGGGTAATATGATATTCAAAAATCACAAATCATCCAAATACATCCAACGACAAATATATAAGTGCTCACTAGCACTCAATAATACCCATACCAATTAGCAAGTATTAAGTAGCATAATAATACTAATAATTCACCATTCAAAAATTGTCCAAATACCAACATATGAACTAATTAATTCTCGAGACATGATAATATCGACATTCTCATTATAAATCATAATTACAACAACAAACATGCTTAATAAACTTCATAATAACGACGATATAATTTAATCATGCCTTGCATATTAAACTCACCACAATTTCTCAATTAGCACATGACACATCAAAATAGTTTTGGTGGGGATTTAGAAGAAGGTAGGCATGAACGTTTACCACTAAACGCTTCCAAACAGTAGAAATGCTCCAACAACCAAAGACAATCACGCTTGCTCGTTAGGTCCTAATTAAAAAAAATTAGTGAATCAGTATTAATTAAATACGAAAATTGAAACAGTAACAAAATATCAATCTGATAATGGTATTAAATTTCTTAATTTATTTCAACCAAACTAGGCTTTTGAAAATCCGAATTTCGATTCCGATTGAGTGCAGAAAAATATAAATAACAAATGAAAATCTGCTGAAAATCGAAATAAATAATTACGAAAATACAAAACGAAACTCTAACTACAAAACCAAGTCTAGGTCACGGTTACCCATGCATGGGGCCCATGACCTGACCCATCACCATCACCATCACCACCACCCACTAATTACCATGACCGGTGGTGGTGCTCGTCGGAGCTCCGGCGAGGCAAGGAGAGAGAGAGAGAGTTGCGAAGAGAGAGAAAGAGAGAGAACGAAAGAGAGAAGAAGAGAGAGAGAGAGAGAGAGAGAGAGAGAGAGAGAGAGAGAGAGAGAGAGAGAGAGAGCAAGGGGGAGCGGGACACGCCGGTCATCACCGGCGACCACCCAGGCGACGACCTGGTGGCGCCATGGTGGCGCGACAGCCAGCAAGAGAGAGGGAAAGAGAAAACACGAAAGAGAGAGAGAAGAAGAGAGAGAGAGAGAGAGAGAGAGAGAGAGAGAGAGAGAGAGAGAGAGAGAGAGAGAGCGGTTCTTACTGCCAGTGTGAGGTGATTTCCGGCGAGCAGGGGCGGCGCCGGTGAGGGGGAGGAAAGAGAGTGAGTGTTCGGTTGAGTGGGAGGAAGAACAAAGAGGGAGAACCGTGAGTTTGAGGGAAGAAGAGAGAGAAAGTGGTGAGGGTTTGATCAGTTGTGAAAACTAATTACTTGTCCCATCTTTTTCTTTATATAGGTCCTCAGTCAACCAAAGTAAATTTCTAATAGGTTTAGGAAATTATTAAATAATTTTCTGATTTAAATTGCTAACTAAAACTAATTAAAATTAATTAAAACAATATGAATAATTCTTATTCATGTATAAAACATTTTAATTAAACTCCCCAAACTTGATAAATACCATTTATGAAAGTCCCATAGTAATAATTAATATTATGGCTTTAATGAATCCAATCCTTGAATGTAATTACAATTTAATCTCCGAAACTATTTATTAATTATTATAATAATTATAGAAAATATTTGGGTATCACAAATGCCTTCTCCACTTCCACTGCAACTGTGCCACTGCCACTGCACCTCCTACTACCCTTTCCACTTCCACTGCCCGTCACACTTCTGGTGCCCTTCAACACAATACCTTGTACACTAACAGGAAAATATCTACCACTCTTACTTCCACTAGTACCTCTTTCATTCATCCTCATAAACCTCTCAGGGTCGCGCAATTCGTGTGGAGTAACCTACAAAAAACCATTCATTAATCTATGCATTTTGAGTTATAATTTAACTTAAATATGTAGGTAACAAATTCCAAAACCTTATGATGAACAACAAGGAGTCTCTCTTCTATTGTCAAATCCTTGAACAACACCCCTTTTCGTTCGTCAGCATGTCCCCATATCTCAAATCAGGGTCATCCAACAACTACAATAGTATTTCACATCCTTAGCAACATATAAAAAAACTGTACTACATTAGATAACTAACTGACATTACTTTAAATTAATACATACCAATGCTTGACCATATTGCCTAGTTTCCTCATTGTAGTCCTCCCTAATAGCCAACTCAATACCCTCTTTGCTCCATGCATTGAGTCTCACCCTATAGCCAAGCATACTCCCCCAACCTATGAGAGGCTTCCTCTTAAGCCTATCTAAGTGAAATATCTACACAAAAACATAAAATTTCCTTACCCAACAATACACATAGCCAATTTAAATTTACATTTCATATGTGTTAACTCATCTTACCATTAGCAAAACCAAGCAACCACCATACCCCCTGCAGAATTTGACTCTGTGTTCACCTCACTATGACAAACCAATGCCTTTTCCTTCTTCAGACTTACCTTCCTTCTAGATACACACAAATCATTCAAAACAAAATTAGCCCAATCATACTGATTTGGATCCCCAGTTAAGACGCCAAAAAAGCGCCTTCAGATTTCTCCGCAAAAGCCCGATGATGAAAGGAGTAATTTATAAACTTGAATGCTATTTTTGCTTTGATAGGTAAAATAAGGTATCAATAATTCCTTTATTTTCAATCACATTTAAAAGCACCTTTCAAGAGATTTCCATTGCTTCCTTCCGTGTCCAAATACGATTCCGCACCTAAGAGTTATGGCCAAACGAAGTTAAGGGTCAAAACAGATGTAGCCGAATACTGTAGACCGTGCTTCCATCCCAATTTGGGAGTTCATTTGGTTGATTTAATTTTCGAGCTTTATATTTCTGAATTTATTATTCAAATAGCTTTCCAATGACATATCATGATCCCACACCACATTGCCAACCAAGGATTTACGAGCCCAACATTGATGCGTACTCCAAAACTGATCTCTCCATACTCGTTTGGGTATATCTCGAGATTAAAAAAAAATTTGGACCTGAAAGCAAATTCATTTGAAACTAGACCCAATAATATTTTGCAACGCATCTTGAATTATCCAATTTGGAGCCCAAACAAGTGGGATATGCCCCCGCCAAATTCCAGCTGGCAAGCTCACAGCCGCCAGCGGATGTGGCTAGGGCCGCTAGCGGCGCTCGCCAGGGCCGCTAGTGACGCTCGAAGAGTCTTCCAAAGCCCGTCTTCTTCAAGCCCAACTCCGAATTTCTGCCATTCTACACCCGTCCAACCCTACACCGTCGCCTATAAATACGATCATCCTCCCTCAGTTCAGATCACACAGTCTATAGTTGACAACCTCTATTATCAGGAGTATTAACACTGAGCTTCCCCCTCTTTCTTCCAAACTTGAGATCTTGTCTTTACTATTTTTGCTAAATAGCCTACAGTTCAGGTACTAACTTCTGAGGGCTCAAATTAAATTACTTGCTTAATTGTTTACTTTCTAGTAGTCATAATGTAGAGATCATGCTAATAAACGTCTTTTATTGCTTACTAAATATTGTCTTTTCAAGCATGTCTAGTCCTTGTAATGCTCAACTTGTCAATCAAATGCATGTCTAAACAAGGGTTAAAAATAAATGTTGTGTGCTTGTGATGAACCAATTAATAGTCTAAGTCTAGGTTGTTAATCCGGTTTTGCATGGGAATTATGTCTTTAAAATATTAAGCAAACTTGAATTAGTAGAGGCCGTCATAAAACGGGCGAGTTGGGTGCCTAACACCTTCCCACCTCGTACATTCGCCCCCGAACCTTTTATTCTTAGGTACTCATATGTTCTATATGAGCGGGAGTCTTTCTAAAAACATGATCAGTTCACTTATAGCGCTATTGGGTTGTCCCTTCGATAAAACGCCGATAGCAGATTTGTGACCTCTTTCATGGTTTTTATTCAATTCAAGTCTTTACAAAAGCTTTAACTGGATGGTCCCTTAAACTTTTCTACACCCCCAACTTACAAATTTTCTATAAGGACGTACTCTGTGGAAATAGATGGATGAAAAATCCTGGATCCTTACAGTGGCTACTTCACTGGGGATGTATTTAAGGGGGCGAGACTCGAAAGTCAAGTTTTCTTAATTGTTTAATAACATGTTTCATATATTGAATCATTTGCATGTGCCTTGGCACAACTTTTGATCATTATCGACCCTCGAGGAAGTTTGTGTCGTAACTCGTAGACATCCCGTATATCTAAAGGAATATACAGTTATCTTGTCGAGGAAACCGACGCTTCCTCACCCATGACTCATCGACTCTTGTTGGTGAAAAAGGATTACAATCGATGTGTCGACCATCCGTCGAACGGAAATTGTAATTTGTCGTGGTAACCTCACAGGAGCCAAAAGCCTCTAGCCCACATTCGTGCATTCGCTTGCTTGTTGTGCATGTGTCGTTTTAATGCCCGTCTGATCACATGTTTGCCTGTAAACTGCGTCGTTATAATGCTTGCCTAAATGCATGAATGTCGTGACTATGTGCTAACATGTACTTACGTGCTAGGAGTCTCTCTTTTATTTTTAAGTAGTTCCTAATATCCAAAAATAGTGCGAAAATTCAATTCAATGAGCACCCGTTTCCCCGATGATATATTTTCATGTAGCATCGAAGTCATGAATAATTTTCAAGGACCTTTTTTGAAAAAAAAAAAAATAAATAGTTAGTCTCTCCAATTCCCCTCTCCCACTTTTTTTATTTTTTTTTTCTTCTTTCTTTATTTGTTTTGATGTAATTCAGATACGGCAAAAAAAACAAATCGAAAAAAAATGCCGAAATTTCTTTTTTTTTTATTTATCCCATTTTTCATTTTCTTTGAAAAATAGGATGGTCCGTCTTTTTCTATTTTTCTCATTTTCGTTCATCGACTTCATTTTTCCTTTGATATGAGGGGAATTAATCGGGCATTTAGACTTAGGTTTTTATTTTCTTCTTTTCCATTTTGTTTGCATTGCATTGCATTGTACCTAGTAGACGCTCCATGCTAGGATTCATAACTAGTCGTCATGTTTGCATTGTCGTCATTTTGCATCTGCATTTGCAAAAGTCCAGGTCATGCATTCATTTACGTCTCCAATTTTTCACTACGTCTCATGTACTAGAAGTCTAGACAAGCCATTCATTAAGTGTTCTAGGGTCATTCTAGGAAGCATCCATACATTGGCATACATGTCAAAGTCAGTCCTGCATGCATCTTGCATAGTGTCGTCGTGACTCTGTCGTCACATTGTCGTCATCATGCATTCGAGTTCATATAGACGTCCATAGGCTCATTCACCTTAGGGCCTACCGAGGGTCTTCTAAAAATCACGAGTCTTTGTTTTCAAGTCCTTTCTTTGGCGTCTTTCTAAGTTGAGACTTGTGTTTAGGAATGGGGGCTCGAGGAAGAATTACGGTGACAAAGGTTGGGCTCGATCGTTCGGTAGATTGGTTCGTGTACAAGGTACCTACAAGACACCACCACATTCCAAAAGGCCATCACCCCATAATCCATCACCACCACAAAGCTCGCCACCACTCAATACATCTCTTACCTCACCGATTACACCCCCAAACTTCACCATGGTCAAAACCACCGACGAGAGGCTTGATGAGCTCATGAGTGAGTTAGAAAGGGTGCGACTCAAGGTTGAAGATTTGGAAGAGAAGAAAGAGGATGAAGCAAGAATCCTCTCTGACTCCGACTCTGAGGAAGAAGGACCAAATTCCAAGCTGGCTAAGATTAATTCTGTGGTCGAAAACAGCGTCCTGTTTGCCAACTACCATGCTAATGTTGGTAAAGTCAATCCCGAAGTGAAGGGCAAGCTACCAGCCAAATTCTCCATGCCCGAGGTTCCGACATTCACTTGCACTGATAATCCACAAGACCACCTCAAAGCCTTCACAACTGCCATGCGTTTAAGAGGCAGTTGACAAAAATATCTACATTAACTTGTTCCCACAGACTCTTGATGCCCCAACTCGTCGTTGGTTCTACACCTTGAATTTGGAGAACTACCACACTTGGTCAGATTTCACTACAGTCTTCCTTATAAGCTGCAAGGAAAATGTTGCTCTACCTATGACCCTTCGAGAGCTAGAGATCACAAAGCAAGAAGAAGATGAGGGATTCACTGCCTTCCTTCAGCGTTGAAGGCTAAGAATAGCCGAATTGGTCGAGCGACCTTCACAAACTGCTCAAATCCGCCAATGCATCAAGAATCTGCAACATGCTTACAAGGAACACCTCAAATATCAAGTGATTGACTTCTACAACCGGCTCTATGCTGTGGGCATCCTAATTGAAGATAACCTTTTTAAGAATTCCACTTAAGTTGTGAACAACGCAAGTATCTACAGGGGGCTGTCCTCCATATCTCTATGAATAGCCGGTACTCGAGAAGTTGAAGAGAGTCGAAGTCTCCTAGTGTGCAAGTCTAGTCGAGTCTAGTCGAGTCTAGTCAAGTCTTATGATATCTAGTTTGTCTTTTCAATCCGTCCATAGAGTCCAGCTTACTTCTTGTATAATGCTTTTCTTCGATTCAATACAGATTGCATTTTGATTCCCATCATTGTTCTTTGTTCAAGCTTATGACGAACTGAAGTTGCATATGGCGGAATAACAAAAAAAATAATATTAAAAAATGATAAGCCTTCGTTGTGGAAAACATCAAACAGGAACTCACTAATGATCATCCCCATAGAAAACATACAGTTGTACCGTCCGTGCCATGAACAGGAGGCATTCATTTGGCACCTCACATCAATATCCTTTACTACCCTATACATCATTACCACTTGCAACCCTTTGAGCCAAACACATAGCCTTTCATTTCTTAACCACATCATCCTTACCCGGAAAATGGGTGTGTGCAACATGGGAATAGAAGCAATCTTCTAGGAAAGGTGGACCGACCTACAAAAAGAGCCACCGAGAGAAACACCAAAAAAAAAAAAAAAAAAGAGAAAAAAATTCGTGAGCGATCAAAGATCCAAAAGAGTGCAAACACTTCAAGCACAACCAAACGGTGGCCTTACGTAAACATTGATCCCTAAACCACCTTGCCATTATCACAAACTTCTTTTCCATTCAGCATACTTTGGGGAAGGGAATTACATTGGATTTATTTGAGCCTTTATCCTTTCTTTAACACCTTAACCCAGCCTGACATTACAACCCAAAAGCCCTCCAAGAGGTACGGCCATTCCATTTTATAGTCCTGAACTACGTTGGCCTGATTCCACACACTGGATACGTAGGAAACCTCAAAGAGGTCCGGCCACGACAACCACTTTGTCACATTATCATAAGGAGTTCTCCCATTCCACCATTCTCACCTAAGGCTAAAACAAAAAAAATGAGCCCGGTAGGTTGAAAACCCGAAAGGGCGGCCTAGGCAAAAGTTAAGGCAACAAAAAAAATGAACAAATTCAACATCTTGAGGCAATTTAAATTTCTGAGGATTTAGAACATGGTTTCGCTTGTAAGCATTCTCTTTGGATAGTCGTCTAGATTCATACTCATCACCTTTCTCGTAGGCTTGCACATAGACTTTCCAACTGGAGACTTTTTCCGAATGAGTCGTTTCCTTGTCCACTACGTTCGCGGTTGTCCCTTTTCGTCCCCATACCTTAAGTTAGGATATTTTTTATCGCTGCATCAACATCCTAGCTTCTCGGGTAGGTCATGATCGTCAAGAACCACACATCAAACTGGGGGCTGATTCTCCCTTCACTGCACCCAATCTTGTCCACTTGTCTCTTATTCTGTCAAGATCACCATAGGAATGAAATTCTTTATCACAAAAACTTTTCCAATATGAAGACCCTCTTTAGAACCTGTAGGAGAGTCGTGTATACTAGGCTAAGCCGCATGGAGCCGTGAGTCAATAGAGTCTGCATACACCATATTTGCAGAAGTACTAGAGTCGCCCTCAAAGGCATGCATGTGTACATAATTTCTAAGTGTCTTGAGTCCCTGCGTGTTTACATGTCAATCCCCCATGCATATTACTATGTCTTGTCTTGTGCATCTTGTCATGGTCAGTAAGGCATGTCTATTGCATCTTTCCCCTATGTGCATATCCTCACTACAGGTTTGAGTCTACCAGTTCTCCATTGAAACAAGCAAGCCCAGAACTCAGTATGCAACACACAATCAAGCTCAGAAGCAACCTCCCGATAACAATTAAGAACGGGAGCAAACATCCAATAGTAATCAAGAGGGGAAGCGATCTTCCGACTACAACAAAGAATGGAAATGACCTTCCAACAACAGCCAAGCACGCAGGAACGGGCCCCTTGGCTCACAAATTCAAAATTCAACAGTTGGCCTGTTTTTACGGTATCGTCTACTATCGCGTAAGACTAACTTGTTTGTTTTGCAGGCCCCCCAAATGCACAAACCCAGGTATTTTCTAGCACTATTCACTCATTTGTGTCAGTCAATGATCGCTTAAGCTAGTGCGGTTAAACTGACCTTTTCATTCAAGGTCACAAAATTGTGTCAGTCAATGATCGCTTAAGCTAGTGTGGTTAAACAGACCTTTTCATTCAAGGTCACAAAATTGTGTCAGTCAATGATCGCTTAAGCTAGTGCGGTTAAACTGACCATTTCATTCAAGGTCACAAATTTGTGTCAGTCAATGATCGCTTAAACTAGTGCGGTTTAACTGTGCTTTTATTCAAGGCTACTCCATTTGTGTCAGTCAATGATCGCTTAAGCTATTGCGGTTAAACTGTCCTTTTTCTATGAGGCTACTCCATTTGTGTCAGTCAATGATCGCTTAAGCTATTGCGGTTAAACTGTCCTTTTATTCGAGGCTACTCCATTTGTGTCAGTCAATGATCGCTTAAGCTATTGCGGTTAGACTGTCCTTTGTCTACGAGGATGCTCATTTTGTGTCAGTCAATGATTGCTTAAAGTATTGCGGTTATACTGTCATTTGTTTTTTTTATATGTTTCAGTCAATGATTGCTTAAGCTATTGCATTTAAACTGTTCATATGTTTTAACCATTTTTCAGCTGTCATTTTGATCGCGCTATCGCGTCAACGTTTTCGTTTCTCGTACAGGGACGGAATCTCGGCATCCGTCGAGTGGTGCTTAGTCACTATTTGGTTAGAATAAAGCATTTATACTATTCACTCTCACAAGTGCTATTTTGCATTTACAATCGTTATTTTTAATCGCGCTGTCTTGACGACTTTTTCGTTTCTCGTACAGGGACGGAATCTCGGCATCCGCCGAGCGGTGTTCAGTCACTGTTTGTTGGAGCATTCTACATTGATCATTCTCAAAGTGTTACTCCTTTTCATGTACTCTGAATACAGGTCCCCTGCAGACATTTAGACCATCTACGAGCGGTGTTCTATCCTGCAAACCATAACCTCTTTTTTCCTTGTGTTCACAGAGATTAAATCTTAGCACGCTACGAGCATGTCCCAACTCAGGTTTGCCTTCATATGCATACATACTGTACACTCTCACACACCATGTGCACATCAGCATCCTGCATGTCGCCTTCTGAATACTTTGATCTGCGCTTTTACTCAAGCTTGATCAAAGTGTGGGCTTCTGTAGACGCCAAAAAAACTCCTTCAGATTTCTCCGCAAAAGGCCGATGATGAAAGGAGTAATTTATAAACTTGAATGCTATTTTTGCTTTGATAGGTACAATAAGGTCTCAAGTTTTTCCTCAATCACTCCATTATTTTCGATCATATTTTGAAAGCCCCTTTCAACAGCTTTCCATTGCTTCCTTCCGTGTACAAATACGATTCCGCACCTAAGAGTTATAGCTAAACGAAGTTAAAGGTCAAAAACAGATGTTGCCGAATACTGTAGACCGTGTTTCCATCCCAATTTGGGAGTCTATTTGGTTGATTTAATTTGAAAGCCTTATATTTATGGATTTATTATTCAAATAGCATTCCAATGACATATCATGAGCCCACACCACATTCCCAACCAAGGCGTTACGAGCCCAACATTGATGCGTACTCCAAAACTGACCTCTCCATACATTTTCGGGCATATCTCGAGATCCACAAAACATTTGGATCTGAAACCAAAGCCATTTCTAGACCCAATAAGCTTTCCAATGCATCTTGAATCATCCAATTTGGAGCCCAAACGAGTGACATATGGCCCGGCCAAGTTCCAGCTGGCAGGCTCACAGCCGTTAGCGGCTGTGGCCAGGGCCGCTAGCGGCGCTCGCAGAGTCTTTCGAAGCCCGTCTTCTTCAAGCCCAACTCCGAATTTCGGCCATTCTCCACCCGTCCAACCCTACTCCCTCGGCTATAAATACGACCCTCCTCCCTCTGTTCAAATCACACAGTCTACAGTTGACAACCTCTATTCTTAGGAGTATTAACACTGAGCTTCCCCCTCTTTCTTCCAAACTTGAGATCTTGTCTTTACTATTTTCGCTAAATAGCCTACAGTTCAGGTACTAACTCCTGAGGGCTCAAATTAAATTACTTGTCTAATTGTTTATTTTCTAGTAGTCATAATGTAGATATCATGCTAATAAACGTCTTTTATTGCTTACTAAATATTGTCTATTCAAGCATGTCTAGTCGTTGTAATGCTCAACTTGTCAATAAAATGCATGTCTAAACAAGGGTGAAAAATAAATGTTGTGATGCTTGTGATGAACCAATTACTAGTCTAAGTCTAGGTTGTTAATCCGGTTTTGCATGGGAATTATGTCTTTAAATTATTAAGCAAACTTGAGTTAGTAGAGGCCGTCATAAAACGAGCGAGTTGGGTGCCTAACACCTTCCCACCTCGTACCTTCGCGCCCGAACCTTTTATTCTTGGGTACTCATATGTTCTATATGAGCGGGAGTGTTTCTAAAAACATGATCAGTTCACTTATCGCGCTATTGGGTTGTCCCTCCTGTTTGTCCCTTCGATAAAACGCCGATAGCAGATTTGTGACCTCTTTCATGGTTTTTATTCAATTCAAGTCTTTACAGAGGCATATGATAGGGTTGAATGGTCTTTTTTAAGAAGGGTCCTCGGAAAACTGGGTTTTGCTACTCGCTGGATTAACTAGGTGATGGATTGTGTAGAGTCGGTCTCTTATTCTTTTTTATTGAATGGAAGGTTATGCGGGAAAGTTTCTCTTTCTCGTGGTCTCCGTCAAGGTGATCCTATATCCACGTATTTATTTATCTGGTTTAATGAATAAAGTAGATCAAACAAAGATGATTCATGGCGCAAAGGCTAGTCGGAGAGGTCCCCAAATTTCTCATCTTTTTTTTGCTGATGATAGACTCCTTTTTGTGAGAGCTAACCGACAGGAATGCCAAGTTGTTGCCGATATACTGAGCAAGTACGAAATGGCATCGGGACAAAAAAAAACTATGATAAATCGGAAATCTCTTTTAGTAAGGGTGTCACCAGTGAAAAAAGGGAGGAGCTCAGGTCTGTCTTGAATATGCGTATGGTGGACAAGCATGTTAAATATTTGGGGCTGCCTACTATTGTGGGGAGGTCAAAAAAGGAGGTCTTTGCAGCTGTTAAGGAGCGAATTTGGAAGAAATTGCAAGGTTGGAAGGAGAAGCTTCTCTCTAGAGTTGGCAAGGAAGTTTTACTTAAGGCGGTGGCACAAGCAATCCCGTCTTATATCATGAGGGTTTTTAAACTCCCTGCATCTTTTATTCAAGAGATCCATTCTATGTTTTCCCGCTTCTGGTGGGGCATACAAGGCTCCCAACGGAAGGTACATTGGAAAAAATGGGAGGATCTTTGTGCACCGAAGTTCCATGGAGGCCTTGGTTTTTGAGATATGAATGTATTTAATGATGCTCTCCTTGCTAAGAAGGTTTGGAGATTAATACACACCGAAAATTCTTTGCTAGCTAATGTTCTGAAAGCGAAATATTATCCGGACAATGATTTTTTGGGGGCGTCACTAGGCCATCTACCGAGCTTTTCTTGGCGTGGAATTTGGGGGACTAAAGCTCTTATTTTAGAGGGAATGGTCTGGAGAGTGGGAAATGGATGTAATATCAGAATTTGGAGTGACCCGTGGCTTGTTGATGAAGATGGTCGTTTTGCTACTACCCCTTCTCCCCCTGGGCATGAACGAGATATTGTTGCAGATTTAATTGATTTTGATTCAGGGTTGTGGAATGAGGAAAAAGTGGCGCGGTTATTTAATGAGCGAGATCAACAATTGATATTAGCTACTCCTTTGAGTGAGAGGTTCCCAAAAGATGTCATTATGTGGGCTTTCTCTAAGAATGGAAACTACTCGGTTAAAACTGGGTATTTGTTGGGGTTGGGTGGGAATGCAGACAACATTGAACGCTACTGGCCTGAAATTTGGACTGCAAAAGTTTACCCGAAGGTACAACACTTCTTATGGAAGATTTGTTCTGTTTTTTTACCCACAAGGAGCCTCTTGAAGTATCGTCACTTACTGGATGATGATACCTGTGGTATATGCGGGAAGGATGTTAAATCTGTATGCCATGCTTTGTTTGACTGTGAGGAGGTGAAGAGTATTTGTCAGAGTAGTCCTTTCCTTGAAGCAGTAAATAGAGTTGATTGTGAGCATTTTGTTAATCTGTTCTTGAGATGGCAACATGATTTTGGTGAGGAAGTTAGACAGTGGCTCTATTTTTTGTTAGGGGCAATCTGGTTTCGAAGGAACCAATGGGTTTCTAAAGCTCAAAAGGTTGCTGCACCTCTTGTGTTACAACGTACTGAGAGGCTGGTGGTAGAGTTTAATGTTTTCACACAACACAAAGGAAAGGTGGGCTGCAGGGGGGTTGTTCCTAGTCCAAATGTTCCTCCAGTGGCAGGTTCATGGAAAATGAATGTAGATGCTGCCATTTCAGATGAAGGGTGGAATGGTTTAAGCATGTTGGTGCGTGATTGTGATGGTGACATATCACTGGCTGCAGTGCGAAGGATCAAAGCAAGATGGTCTCCCCTTATTGCGGAATGCAAAGCAATGATCTTTGGCCTCAAGGTGGCTCAGAGGCTTGGCTACTCTTCTCTTTGTGTGGAATCTGACAGCTTGCATCTTGTATTTAGGTGTAGTACTTTTAAATTTGGCTTGGGTAATTTTGATGTTATTTTGGAGGACTTGTATGTCATGAGTCGTTCTTTCTCTTCTTATCTTGGTCACATGTTAGGAGAGATGGTAATTCTCTTGCCCATCATTTAGCTAGAGTTTGTCCTAGTGAAGTCGAGCAAGTGTGGATGTACTATTTTCCGAGGGAGCTTACCTTGGTTGTTCTTATGGACAAGTTATCAATATAAGGCTCGAATTTCACCTCAAAAAAAAAAAAAAAAAGTCTTTACAAAAGCTTTTCTAATTCGATGGTCCATTGAACTTATCTAAACCTCCAACTTACAAATTTTCTATAAGGACGTACTCTGTGGAAACAGATGGATGGAAAATACCGGTTCCTTACACTAGTACTCACACCAATCTTCACTGCCCTAGAACTGATATAATTCCCTTGATTTGGGCTTACAAAATGTGCCTAAAACATACACCAAAAAATGGGTTTTGAACTCACTAAACTCAGTATCCTTTTGTATGCACCTCAAAATAGCATTTGGATGTATACCGCTTTTCCCATCTTCTTTTGACAATAATTCATATCGCGCTTTCAATGCATGATATGTATCAAATTCTTTATCGGAAATGGGCAACAACCCGCTTGTGATTTAAAGCTCCACATTATTCCTTAATTTTAGCTTTGTTGTTCTGCCATCAAATCTCTCCATAAGCCCAAAAACAAATCCACGATCCATCTTCAAACAATCCATTTCAAGTATGGGACAAAATCCCATTTGAGCAAGAAACCTTCTGTTCTTCAGTCAATTCATTTTTAAGACCAACTACTCTCTCTGGTAATGACCTCATGTTAAGTACTCGCCTCCACTTCTGCTTCTGCTTCTTGTTTTCTAACTTCTCCATTTCTTCAGTCTTCTTTTTTAACTTATCTATGTCTTCTAACTTGTCTTTGCCCCTTGAATTTAAAATGCCCTTCTTTCCCTTCCCCTACATCTCCCCATATCTGTTACATGGGTAGTAAAACAAACTCATCAACATAATCCCATCATCACAATCACACTTCAAACTCTTCTATAATTAATAGAAGTATCTATTGCAGCCACCACAAGACTCCACAGTGCACAACATATCTATTGCAACCACCACAAGACTCCACAGTGCACAACATATTTATTGCAGGCACCACAAGACTCCAGAGTGCACAACATGGGATTTTTTTCTGTCCATCCTCAATTCAAAGACTTAAAACATGATCATACTCTTGTTAACAACTCTGGAAATATAAAATACAATCAATGCAATACTTCATCAATCACATAATTATTTATCTACACTTCTACATTTCAACTACAGTCTGTTATCTTTGCCAAAAGTTCATAAAAATGTGTTCGCATTTATGATTCATAAATTGAAGCACTACAACTCACCAAAACTCGACACATCCACAATTGGTATTACAACTTAACTTCATAATTTTCGCTTACTCATTAAAAAACCCCTAAAATCTTTACAAAACCTTATCGACACATTCACAAACGCCATCAACTATCACAACCTTAATCTACAAATTAAACAATATTTTAATCCACTATTCTAAAAATAAAACTTCAGATGCATTATGGGCTTTACTCACCGATATTCAAAGGTCGTGAACTATCACAAGCTTTGTCAACCAACACTGCTCTCCAAATTCAACCTCCTCCTTTTCAATCTACGCTTCACAAATCACTATTGTAGACACCAAAAATTGTATTTATGTTAAGTCCCTCTAAAAACCCGATGTGAAAGGATCGGATTTTGCTCGAACTTAGGTTGCAAGAATAATTGCTCTGATGATTAGCCCAGTTAATTTGAATTAACCAGTGGAAGCCTTTTGTATAGGTGATTCAAACCAGTTGGACTATATTCATTTGGAGTCCAAAACTGAGAGATATGCCTCTTTGAGCCCAAGGGCCCGAAAGGGAACCCAAACCCTTCAGTCAACCCTTGGTCAAAACAAGGAAACTCAGTCAATCCCGCATGGACCCCCTCGGATTAGCCTCCCCCGCGTAGAAAGCACGTCAGGCGCCTATGCAGGCAGGCCGCTTGAGGTCCAAGCGGTCACGCTTGAGTTAGCGGTGGCCGCTAGGACGAGCGGCTATGCCGCTAGGCCAAGCAATTCAACCGCTTGTCCTAGCGGTTGAACCGCCTGGCCTAGCTCAATAGCCGCCTGGACCCTTTCTCGCGGACGACAAATTCTAGGCCTATTCGATTTCCGTGCCAAACCTTGACAACTCTCCCTTTTTTTATATAAACAAACCTTAGGGTTCAGTTGAAGAGGTTGGACATTCTCTATGGGTTGGCAATTAGAGACTCCAAGGTAGGTCATTCACAATAATTAACCCAAAATTTCTGATTCTACTCCTTCTTTAAGCTAGCCGTAGCACCACAAGAGTAACTTTTATACTTCATCAAGAGCAAGAATTCAAGCATTAAACCGAATAAGTTCATTGTGTGCATCCAGGTAATCCAACCTGAGGGTTTTCATCAAATTTTATGTTTGCTTGTTATCTACTAATGATTTTGGTTTATGTGATATGTACATGCATGGCACATTTTGAGCAAAAGGGTTTGTATTAAACCCAATGAATGAATGAATGAATGAATGGAAGAATGGATGAATGTTTATTTCATTGCTATTTATCAATATTATGCTTGTTTGTGATTGTTGGGATGAATTATCTTGTTTGTCTTCTAACTTGCAGGTTTAACATATTTATTGTTTTTAGCATTTAAGCATGTAAATTTGATAAGTTGTTAAAAGTGGTCACAATAGTAATGTTTGTTCAACTCATTAGTTAAAACTAGAAATTTGGACAAATTGAACCTTGTTTGGAACCGTATCATAAATAATTGCATTGAATTGATTAGTATATGCCGTTGTCGTTAACGGGCGAGTTGGATGCCAAACACCTTCCTAACTCGTACTCACGCGCCTCGAACTCATTTATAAAGTCTATTTCCTCAATAGGGATTGGGGTGCACATGAATTGAGTTGACGTCTTTTTAGAATATTGATTTGATTCCAAAGGTTCTAAATTTCTTTATATTGGGTGGCGACTTTCGACAATCTTAATCATGTCCCTCATACAAATGGATAAATCTTCATGTGCATTCACACTCAAAAGATTCACAAATAATTACTTTTTCCTAGGCTACCTGCTTCCTCTCATCTTTCCCTCTCGACATTTTCTCCCTCCGCCCTTTCCGGGGTGAGGCGAGGCGTCTATCTGAGGGGCGGAAAAAGGAGACGACGTGTCCGATCCCGGTAGTCTACAGTGGCGACTTCACTGGGAACATGATTAAGAGGGTGTAACTTGAAAATTAATTCAATGCTATTATTTTTGCTTGGTTCACTACCTTGAGTGTGTTTATTATTATTATTTTTGTTACTTGTCATCCATCTTATTAAATTGCATCCATTGCATTCATGTGCATGCGCTTACGCGACTTCCGAGCTTGTTTTTACAAGTTTAAACTAGTTTCTTAGCTAATGGAGTGTGGTGAAGTGCCTTGGTGAGAATCCACTCGGTTCTTCTTTGCCAAGAAACTTGGATCCCCCCGCCTCATGTTCGTGCCTACGCAATCGTCCATTCGACGAGTAGGATAACAAGAATGCATTATATTGTCGCGCATCCTGCAGATTATTGCACATTCTTGATCATGCGTACCTTTTGACCAAAACCCTAAAGCCTACCCCATTGCATGAACTAGAACCAATGTTTTAGGTCAAAATTCAGTCCCATGTCCATGCTAGATCTTCATGATTATGTCATTTGCCTTGTTGTGTTGTTTGCCCATATGTGAACGTAATCATTGCGTAGTCGTTTTGGTCGTCATAGAATATTAGGTTAGACCCCAATTAGGATCTTTTTCGTTTTTTTTTAGTCTAGATTTTGTTCTAAGATCGAGTAGAGTCTTTTATTTTTAGGAAACAATATCCTCGAATGTTCTATATGATGCTTGTTACCTTAGAAAAGATTTAATGTTTTATTCCTTCCCTTTTATTTAGGTAGTGAGTTTTAGTCAAAGATCTCGAGATAATATCTCTCCCCTCCCCTTTTAGTCAAGAGTATAAAATCTTTTGCTTCATCCCACATTGAGTCGAGATACTATCTCTCCCCTTCCGTTTTAGACAAGAGTATAAAATCTTTTGCTTTATCCCATATTGAGTCGAGATAATATCTCTCCCCTTCCCTTTTAGTCAAGAGTATAATATCTTTTGCTTTATTTCATATTCAGTCGATATAATGTCTCTCCCCTCTCCTTTTATTCAAGAGTATAATATCTTTTTCTTTATCCTATATTGAGTCGAGATAATATCTCTCCCCTCCCCTTTTGGTCAATAGTATAAAATCTTTTGCTTTATCCCATATTGAGTCGAAAAATTATCTCTCCCCTCCCCTTTTAGTCAAGAGTATAATATCTTTTTATTTTTATCTCGTGTCAAGATCTTTTGACCTAAACCCATTACTTAGTCACTAAGGGTAACTATGTTGATAGAATATTCTAGATAGAGACTTTCCACTTTTCTTTTAAAACTTTTCTTTTTGTGGAACTTATTACTCTTTCCTTTTCTAAGTCTTATCTGCTGTCCAGGATTGGGAAGAAAACAGTCGGTCCGAAAAGTTGGGAGCGTGATCATAATAATCAACGTCTGGTTAGGAAGCACATATTAAAGTCTCCCCCTTCGAGCAAATCTAGGCCCGACGCGGTATTTGTTACTCCTCCTCCATATCGACCACCTGATTCTAAGTTGACTGAAATGGACGAAGATGATGTGCCACCTCCACCACCTAAGACCACTGCCGAAATGTTGACTGGAATGATGACAAAGTTGGAAGCTATGGGAAACCGTGTGACATGGATAGAAAGTAAGGTTAAGGAAGCTGACCCTTTTAACAAGGATGACTCTCCACCTTGAGACGACAAAGTGGAAGAACTAAGTGCACAAATTAAGAACCTTGAGTTGGCTCTGACTCAAAACAAGATCATAAGTGACTACGTGATCAATGCTGAAGGATATTCCTCTCACATCAAGGGGAAACTCCCACAACAATTCTCGATACTTGAAGTCCCTACTTTCAAAGGGACCGATGATCTAAAAGATCACATAAGGGCTTTCACTACTGCAATGGGCCTAAGAGGAGTGGATCCTGACTTCTATGTGCACCTTTTCTCATAAACCTTGGACCCCACTGTTGGGGCATGATTCTTTAAGCTTGAGCCCAATAAAATTCAAGATTGGAACAAGGTGTCTAGTTTGTTCCTCACTAGATACTCCGACAATGTTATCCAACCGACTACCATGAGAGAGCTAGAAGCAACAAAGCAAGGTGAAGATGAAAGCTTCACTGACTTTGTTAAGAAATGGAGAACTAAAGTTGCCAAAATGTTTGACCGTCCGTCCGAGGAAGAGCAAATTCGAAAACTCATAAAGAACTTACAACCTCCATACTTGAATCCTCTCAAATATCACGCAATTACTTCATACACACAACTCAATAGTGTGTGATTGCTCATAGAGGACGATCAAGCACTTAAAAAGGAGAAAAACAAGGACTTCTTCAAGAAAGGAACTTATAACTCGAATTACAAGAAGAATCCCAACTCGGAAAGCTCTTACAATAAGGTCAATGAAGTCAATGTCGTCTACGAAAAAATGGAAAGGCAATACCCCCCATTGGGCATGACCTATGCTAAAACTTTGGAGAAGATTATAAAAAATGTCTACCTCAACGCTGTGAGTCCCACTCCGGATCCTGACGTCGAAAAGAGGAGTCCGTTATGGAATGCTAATCTTTATTGCAAACTCCATAGAGGAAAAGGACACGATACCGAGAGGAGTTGGACACTCAAAAATAAGATCCAGGATCTCTTTGACAACGAAACAATTCTCAAGCCAAAGAATGTTCCCACTCCAAACAACAACACCAATCCTCTAGGTGCGATTTTCACCATTGCAAATGAAGAAAAGGAAAAGGATCCCTCCTATTTGATTGTGCCAATTGGGCACCCTTTTCCACCATTTAAGCTTGACTCCCTCCATGTAGAGGTAGCCGGAGTTTGGGATAGTGACGAAGAAGATAACCTTCAGCCAACAAAAAGCGCCCTTAAGAAGTCAATGGAAGAATTGCGTGTAAACATTTTCGCTAGTCTGAAACAAATAGATGAGGAGGTAACTAACATCAAAATGAAGAGAAAAGAAAGAGATGACGCAGAAGCGCAATCTGCATCTATTATCCATCAAAGAATAAATCCCCCACTAGAGAGTCATGCCCTACCCATGAGGGATATGACCAAAAGGGATTATTCTCCATTAGCTCTTTGTATTGCTCACACCCTTGAAATACTAGTGAGCATGGGGATCATACAACCATTGGGACCTACCCCAGATCATGTCTCTCCTGGGATCGCTTGGCATCCACGCAAATTCTGCAATTATCACAGGGGAAGAGGCTACCACACTAAAGACTGTTGGGCACTGAAAAATAGTTTTCAAGATCTCATAGAAGTCAAACCATGTAACTACAAAAATACCCTAAATCCATGGAATGAATTCTATAACTGAAAACCAAGAAGGGCATATACCCCTCTGTAGACGCCAAAAAAGCGCCTTCTGATTTCCCCGCAAAAGTCCGATGATGAAAGGAGTAATTTATAAAATTGAAAGCTATTTTTGCTTTAATAGGTAAAATAAGGTCTCAGGTTTTTCCTCGATCACTCCTTCATTCCGATCACGTTCAAAAGCCCCGTTCAAGAGCTTTCCAACGACAACCTCTCGTGTCTTTTTCCGACTTCCGGTTGCAAAGTTGCTAACGTGGGGTGAAATCGTCTTTACCGCGGAATGCTAAAAAAGTATTTTAATATTTTCGGAATACTAAAATTCCTCCGAAATTTAAAAGTAGACTGGATGTCGTCATTATGACGACATCCACCTGGCAAGCTGACAGTCACCAGCGGCGCTGGAATCACAGCCAGCACCATCGGCGGCGCTGGGTGAAATCCCAGGGCCACTAGCGGCGCTCGCTGGGTCTCCAGGCCAGTCTTTTTTTTATACCCAAAATTTGAGTTTTGACCATCCCTCCACCCGTCCAACTCTATTTCCTTCCCTATAGATATAACCCTCGGCCCTCAGTTCAAAACACACAGTGTATAGTTGACAACCTCCATTCTCGGTTGAGTACTCCCGAGCTTCCCCCTCTTTCTTCCAAATTTGAGATCTTGTCTTTACTATTTTCGCTAAATAGCCTACAGTTCAGGTACTAACTCTTGTGGGCTTAAATTTAATTAATTTCTTAACCACTGTTTATTTTCTAGTAGTCATAATGTAGATATCATGCCAATAACGTCTTTTATTACTTGCTAAATATTGTCTTCAAAGCATGTCTACGTTGTAATGCTCAACTTGCCAATTGAATGCATGTCTAAATAAGGGTCATTAATAAATGTTGTGATGCTTGTGATGAACCAAGTAATAGTCTAAGTCTAGTTTGTTAATCCGGTTTGTGTGGGAGTCATGTCTTTAAATTATTAAGCAAACTTGAGTTAGTAGAGGCCGCCATAAAACAGACGAGTTGGGTGCCTAATACCTTCCCACCTCGTACCTTCTCCCTCGAACCCTTTATTCTTGGGTACTCATATGTTCTATGTGAGCATGAGTCTTTCTAAAAACATGATCAGTTCACTTATCGCGCTATTTGGTGGTCCCTTTGGATTGTCCCTTCGGTTTATCCCTTCGATAAAACGCCGATAGCAAATTTGTGACATCTTTCATGGTTTTTATTCAATTCAAGTCTTTACAAAAACTTTTCTAACTCGATGGTCCCTTAAACTTATCTAAACCCCCAACTTACAAATTTTCTATAAGGACACACTCTGTGGCGAGAAATCCCGTGTCCTTAAAGTGGCGACTTCAATGGGGATTTATTTAAGAGGATGAGACTCGAACGTCAAGTTTGCTTAATTGTTTAATTAAATCTTCCATTTATTGGATCATTTGCATCATTTGCATGTGCCTTGGCACAAACTTTTGACCGTTATCGACCCTCAAGGAAGTTTGTGTCGTAACTCGTAGACAACCCGTATATCTAAAGGAATATACAATTGTCCTATCAAGGAAACCGACGCTTCCTCACCCATGACTCATCGACTCTTGTTGGTGAAAAATAATTATAATTGATGTGCAGACCATCCGCCGAACGAAAATTGTAATTTGTCATAGTAACCTCACAGGAGCCAAAAACCTCTAGCCCACATTCGTGCAATCGCTTGCTTGTCGTGCATGTGTCGTTGTAATGCCCGTCAGATCACATGTTTGTCTATAACTGCGTCGCTGTAATGCTTGCCTGAATGCATGAATGTTGTGACTATGTGCCAACATGTACTTACGTGCTAAGAGTGTTTTTCTTTTATTTTTAGGTAATTCCTAATGCCCAAAAATAGTGCGAGAATTCAATTCAATAAGCATTCGTTTCTCCGATGATATATTTTCATATAGCTCAAAGTCATGAACAATTTTCTAGGACCTCTTAGCAAAAAAACAAAGAGTCAATCCCTCCCATTTTCTATTTCTTCATTTCTTTTTTTTTTGATGTAATTCAGATTCGGCCAAAAAAAATATATGAAAAAAAGAAAAGCAAAAAAAAAAAGAAAAAAAAGGGGTGAGAGTCTCATGGTATCTCTTGTTACTAAGTGCTCCATGCTTCCTATTCAAGATAGGGGGTCCGAAGAAGAAAGGAAACCTTGAGAAAAGCTTGGCTCGGCCTTCGGTAAGGCTAGTTCGTCTGCAACCGTCTAAGCCACCAAGTTCCCGACTACCACCACCACAAACAGCCTCACCATCAATAAATTCACCATCACTTTATACCCCTCCTAATTTAACGATTCCCAAGACTACTAACGAGAGGTTGGATGAGCTCATGAGCGAGTTAGAATGGGTACGACTCAAGGTTGAGGACATAGAAAAGAAAAGAGAAGAGGATGCAAGAACCCCCTCCGATTCTGACTCAGAGGAAGAAGGACCGGATGCCATGGTGACTAAGATTAATTCCATGCTCAAGAGTAGCGGCCTGATCTCCAACTACAGTGCCAACGTGGGAAAATTTGACATTAAAATCAAAGGCAAACTTCCAGCCATATTCTTGATGCCCAAAGTGCCCACTTTCACTGGAGTCGACAGCCCACAGGATCATTTGAAATCTTTCACTACTGCTATGGCTCTAAGGGGAATTAACAAGAATTTCTATGCCCATCTATTCCCCCAGACCCTTGATACTCATGCCCGACGATGGTTCTACAGTTTTGATTTGGAAAATTACCCAACCTAGTTTGATTTTACTACGGTCTTCTTGGCTCGGTACAAAGATAATGCTACACTCTCCATTACTTTGAGAGAGCTTGAAATCACCACTCAAGAGAAGAACGAGGGATTCACTAAATTCCTCCGTCGATGGAAGTCTAATATAGTTGAAATGGTGGAAAGGCCTTCTGAAGCTGAACAGATTAGGCATTTCATTAAGAATCTGCAACCTGCCTATAAGAACCATCTTCAGTATCGAGCCATTGACTCGTACCAATGTCTTTATGATGTCTTCATCCTAATTGAAGATGATCTCAACAAAAACAGAGATCATGCAACTCCTAAGCCCTTCACTTATGAGAGAGTCAAGAGGACAACTACTGGAGCCTCTTCTGGCACTCAAGTCAATGAGGTAGCTGCTGTGAATACCTTTGCTGAAAGGAATCCACCGAGAGAATTCACCCCTCTCGGCATGACCTTGTCTCATGCTCTCGAAAGAATGATCAAAAAAAATCTGCTACAACCCATTGGTCCTACTCCGGAACCAGCTATCAGGGCCGTAACTGGAAAGAGAACGAATACTGGAAATACCACCAAGGGAAGGGACATGACACCAATAATTGTTGGGCTCTTAAGCACGCTATCCAAGATAGATCGAGAATGGCACCATACCCTTACCCAAACCTGGACAGGGGCTTAGCAGCTCAAAAGGATCAAGGCCGACATCTCCATTTGGCAACTTCTAGCCTCTTCCTATGGACACCGACAAGCCATTCTGGAGGCCTTGTCAAAGGTTTCAGTATCACAAGATATGAGGCATGGCGAGCTAGTCAGCTTCTTAGTAGGGGATAAACCACAACCGATCATTACCTTTTCTGACAGTGAACTACCTCCCGAGGGATCCCTACACAACAATGCCTTATACTTGACTGTATTTGCTTTGGGTAAGTATGTGCCAATGTCACTGGTAGATAATGGATCCGCAGTGAACGTATGCCCGCTGAGAGCTGCATTAAAATTGGGCATAGACATCAAGAATTTGGCTCACTTAGCAAAAGGCTTACGGGCCTATGACAATTCCAGTCGAAAGGTTCTTGGCACCATAACTATGAATGTCACCTCAGGAGCTATAGAGAAAATGGTCCAATTATATGTCGTGGATATCCTGGCCACCTTCAATCTGCTGTTGGCACGACCTTGGCTTCGTGGTCTAAATGTTGTAGCCACCACCCTCCACCAGAATCTGAAAATGATGCTAGAAAGAGAAATTGTGGAGATTGAAGCCAATCCTATCAAAGCAATTATCGACAAGGCTCCTGTCTTGAAGATAAAACATGACAGTGAGGACATTGATCTTTGGGGATTGTCTCCCGAAGAAGTAGCCCTCATAGAGGAAGACACCGAATCTTACATCTCTATTGGTTCTGAAAAACTCGAAACATGCCCTCACGAGGAAATAGGGGAACCCGATGAATTTGAAGAAATAAAGGAAACTATTGAGGGGATGTCTATCTACGTGGCACAACATCACAATGCAATCCGGCAAATGAAGGAGAAGATCACCTCACAGGAAAAACCCACGGAGTGCAACATTGTCTTGGGCAAAGGAGAAGCTTGTTTCCAACAAGATGAGATGTTTAGCCAGATGGTCAAGTACTGATATGCCAACCTTAAAAGGCCTACCCTTCGATTGCTTCCAAGGGACGTGAATCCCTACCTCTCATGCAAGTATTGTGAAGCTAATGGGCATCATACCAACAAATGTAAACGCCTGAAAAAGGTAATCAACTGCTTCATCGATCAAGGAACTATGTGGTCTCCTAGCACTTGGGCTATAAAAGGATGGTGTCGCTTTGATCAGAAACAGTATACTCGAATGTGTGCCCCCATCGGAAAAGTCATGAATACCATCATATGGAGATGGGACCTCAAGTCTAAGTCATGATTCCTACTGCCGCTATCACCGAGTCTTCGGCCACTACACTGACGATTGCATCCGCCTAAAAGATGATATACAGAAAATCATAGATAGTGGGGAGATTCCGTCACCCCTGAAAAAAGAATATGGTACCTATGAGGCCTGGAACTAGTCATCTATAAGCAAGAGCTAGAGAAGCTGAGTCTGAGTCCCCAAGTTTTGTTAAGTTAGGACCTTAGCTAAATCTTTAAGTTGAGTCTTGAACAAGGGGTGTTCCCCTTTTTACTTTTTGTCTAAATCTAGTTTCTTTTTTACGGGGATTAGAGACCCTCTTCTCTAAAATCATGGGTGCTTATTTTCTTGCAAATTAATAAAAATTCCTCTTGCTCATTTCTTCCTTTGTTTAGCTATTGATAAACCCGATGAACTCAGAGTTGCACAAATCATTCACTAATCAATTTAAGAAATGCAAGTGAACTTCGTAAAGCAAGAATACAAATTGTTCTTTTTAACAGGAAATTGCGCAGCTAAATTCTCTCAACGATGTCGCCTCGCACACAAAGAAGAAGTGAGCCCGCCTTCTCCAACAACCTCGACACGTGTCTAATCCTAGTTCTGATTGAAGAAGATCCTTGGTACCATGATGTATTCAACTACATAACGAAAGACACCAACCCTCCAGACGCACCAATAAGAGCTCAACGGGCCATCCTTCTCTTAGCGGCGCAATACATAGAATACAAGGGGTATCTATACAAAAAGTCCCACAATGGAGTCAACCTCAGATGTGTAAACGCTGAAGAAGCCGCAAAGATCATGGATGAGGTACACAATGGGGTGTGCGGACCACACATGAATGGCCGAATGCTCTCTAGAAAAGTCCTACGACTGGGATACTACTGGACCACCTTGGAAAGAAACTATTATGACTGTGTCAAGAAATGCAAGAAATATCAGATATATGCCAACATGCAGCATGTGCCACCCTCAATGCTCTATAACTTCACATCTCCTTGGCCATTTTCTGCATGGGGAATAGATATCATTGGTAACATTACCCCCAAAGATTCTGTAGGATATGAATACATCCTAGTTACCATAGACTATTTCACCAAATAGGTTGAAGCACAGACCTATGCCATCCTCACATCCAAACAGGTGTCCAACTTCATAAGGAACAATATCATTTGCTGATATGGTGTACCGCATGAAATTATTAGCGACCATGGATCCCACTTCAAAGCCGAAACAACCACCCTACTAAAAAGCTACAAAATCCAGCACCACAAATCATCCCCTTACCGACCCCAAACCAATGGCTCAGTAGAAGCTGCCAACAAAAACCTAAAAACTATCATCGAAAAGATGATAGAAAACTACAAAGATTGGCCTGAAAAACTCCCATTCGCCCTTTGGGGGTACTGAATATCCAAAAGATCATCCAGTGGAGCTACACCTTATTCCCTAGTCTATAAAGTTGGCAGCTGTACTTCCCATAGAAGTCCAACTACCCTTTATGCGCATAGCCTTAGAAGTTGAACTATCAGAAACACAATGGATGCAAGCCCGTTATGATGAACTCATGTTCACAGACGAGAGACGCCTTCGAGCTCTAGACAACTCGCACATGTACCAACAACGCATGGCAAGAGCCTTCAACAAAAAGGTCCGACCTCGAAACCTGAAAGAAGGGGACTTAGTTTGGAAAGAGTTACGTGCACCACTTACTGACCCCAGAGGCAATTTCCGACCCAACTGGTCCGGTCCATTCATCATCAAAGACATCTTATCCGGAGGCGCACTCCGGCTTATGGATATTGACGGCATCAAGTTCAGTTAGCTCACCAGCATGGATCAATTGAAGAAGTGCTACATTTAAAAATAATAATAATAAATAAAAAATCCGAAAATAAAAGAAAAGAGACGTACACAAATTGAACGAACTACGCTGGCCTGATTCCACACTGGATACGTAGGTAACCCTTTTAAGGGGCCCTACCAAAATTAATTCAAAATTCCATTCAACTCATTCAAAAAAAGGGGATAAGTTTTACTCAAACTGAAAGAATAAGCTTACATTGCGTAAATTAAAATTCCTAAGGTTACAAAAAAAAAAGGTGCAACTACGAGGGTTTAAGCTAAACAAATTCTTACTACTTTTTTTTTAAAACTAGACTTGCTTTCTAAGAAAACTACTTTAATCCTTCTTCCCTTTAGAAGGCTTAGTTGAAGAGGTCTTCTTTGAAGGACCTTGTCTTGAGGACGACTTATGATCGTTTCCTTGAGCTGGGAGCTTGCCTCTTTTCATTACATGATAGCCTTCCTCGTAAGGCCCTTCCTTCCTTTTCTTGCTTATTGTTCCTGAGTCATACCTAGGTACTAGTTGGTCCCACTCCTCATGACGAAAAGCTCGCCTCGCTTCTCCATCACTGCAAGAAAGCCAAGTTAATTAGGTCTCCGAAACTTGAGTTGGGGCAATCACCCGGGTTACTGTCCAGCGATCCCTGCAACGCCAGTATTTGCCCCAGTCCTTAGCAAATTCAGTGGTCAGAGCCAAGGTAGGTTGTCTCGTGGTCTCCTTATGAGGGATAACCTGCTACAACCCATATTGCCTCATGACCCTTAAAGGAAAGAAGCATGTACTCATGTACAGACCCACTATAGTGGTATGAGGAACAAATTTGCAGCAAGCAACCAAAGAGGTTAAACCCCACCAAGTTATATGCCAACGAACAACAGGTCCAGCATGGAAAAAGGCATCCCATTCAGCAGGGGTCTTCTCCCCATATAACCTTTTCCTAACCAAGAAGCTAGCAGCATTATAAGTCTTCTTCTTCCAAGCTTGAGAGGTACAAGCTATCATCTTCTCTGGCGATTCTATCAGCCTTAGATGCTCGCATAACCAAATTTGAAGCGGTAGGGGGCTGCCGGAAAAGGCTTCGTGAGGCGAAGTTTTCAACCTGTCAAGCCCTAAAATTGTTTCTCCTACAACTAGATGCAAAGGAGAATGTCCTTCAACCATTTGATTCACCACTCGCAGCAACGAGGCCCTACCCAGGTTGGAAGCTTCTGCATTAACAAATAATAGGCGATTTAACAAGCAGAGTACAAATGCTTGTCTGCGGCATGCCTAAATATTGCGTCCTGTTCAGAAGAAGGAGCAAACTTTTCACAGATTTGAACTAAGTCCACATTGACATCAAGAATCATGCTTCTGGCTTCCGTAGATGATAAGCCTAGAGATTTCCTGTACTAATTATTAAAACCATCCCTTAAATAAGGCACATTAGGGGGAAGAACATCAGATATATTAGTAATTCCAGCAAATTCTTCTACTAAAGGACATAATTCAGAATTGCTGAAGCAGAAAACGTGCAAGTTTGGGTCCCAATAGTTCAATGCAGATCGAAGAAGAGGCCACAGGATTTTGGTTGGTTTCGGAGCTAATAAGGTTGAGACATGATACGGAGCCAGTTCTAGTTTATCTTCCACGGTCAGATTTTTGCACCAAGAATCGATCAGATTTTCGAAGGACTTCACCATGGTAGAAGCTTTGAAAAGTTTGGGGAGCTAAAGGTCTGAAAAAGAGATACTAAATTGGACATCCCGTAAACCCTATTTATAGACAAAGAGTCGGGTCAAAAAGGACCTGAAATCTGCAAAAAAGGGCCAAAGCCAGAGCCGCCAGTGACTCTGGCCAGCGCCGCTACTGGCCCTCACCATTGGCCCAGCGCCTCTAGCGGCCCTGACCACAGCCCAGTCAGCCTTTTCCTCTTTTGCTCTCGTTCGCCCTTTTGGCCCGTTCCACCCGGTTTAAGCAAGATTTTCCGATACGCAATATGGTTACAAGGCCCCAGACTCTCTTAGTCTTATTCATTTTCTATTTTCTTTCTTTCTTTATTTTATTCTTTCTTTTAGGGGGTATAATATGTGTAGTTTTTTATTTTTCTTGCAATTTTTACCTTTTCCTTTATTTTATTCCCTAAATTGTGGCCTACCCTTTATAGCATGCCATATTGCATACTTAGAGATCAGATGGGCATAGTCGAGTCATAATAGCATACAAAGGACACAAAATGCTTAAAACAGGAGTTCAAAGTTCTGAAGACCAAGGTTACAAATCAAGCCTATACTATTCAGCTGGGGTCGTCATCACCATTGCTATCGGCCTTATCCTCAACGGAAGGCCCCTGACCATAGTTCCCGACCGAGTAGTAGAAGGAGCCCTTCGTACTGAACGAGCTATAGGTCGGCCTGCTGTTGTTAGGCTTCATATCCCGTCCATCATGCATCGGCGCATGCATAGGAGTACCTGTCGAAAATCTGTCCTAAAGAAGCTCTCCGTGGCCTGACTACAAAAATCCAAGGCCACATTCTGATATGAAGGCCAAGCTTGAGGCATATCCCATCCAGGAGCATTCGCCCAACCTCCGGCTATAGGAGTCACAACGGGCCTACTGCCAAAAGAAGGCTGAAAGTCCGCTGGAGAAAACATCTCAGGCATAGGAATGTACGGCCTGGAAGGTCTGGGCGCCTCATCAACAAGAGGTCTAGTCGCAGCCACGGTAGAAGAACGAGCAAAAGACGACCTGCTTGCCTAAGAGGTCCTCGCAGCTGATGAATGTCGGGGTCCCACAGAAGACGAAGACTGTGACATCTGCAAACAAATCAAGACCAAAATTTTATACGAAGCACCTCACTTAGCTAAACAACAAAGACAAATGTGCACTTACACTAGTGGTCCCTGATCGGGAGCCCTTCCCTCTACCCGTCATCCGGTTATACCCTTTCTTCAGCAAATGGATGAGCTTGAAGACTTGAGAAGTTTGCTCCCGGTTCAACCGCAAGAGAAAGACAAAAGATAGATTCAGCATTTGAAAGCGACACAAAGAAAGCAAGAAGGGGTAAAAGCTTACCCCCACACAATCGTCGGGCAAGGGTAAGCCCTCCATGGCCTCTCCATCAGCAATGTGTAAGGGAAGCTCTTCCACCACACGACCCCCACTCTCACCAATGTACCTCACCGCATTGCTCGGTAAGGTCACACTTGGGGGCTGGCCACGTGGAGCCCTAGAATAGAACCTCCTAGGACCCCGAGGAGTAAAACGTTCTGCCTACAAGACACAAAAATTAGTACATTGCACATAAAGCTGAAAAGCACAAAATAAAGATTTTACCTCAGAGGTGAGGTCCGACATCAGGCGACCCAAGCAATAGGCCAGATACACAGTCGTACGGTCCAAACCAGCAACCTCCGTCTCAACGAACTGCATGGCCGCCGCTCCCCGAGTCACAACCCCTAAGTTATCCACGCTCAAACTACGCAGGTAGAACATGGCCATACGGGCGTCCTCCGAAACCAAATGCCCCCCCAAGGTAGGATGAACCAACTGAGTCAAGCGGCCTCCCAGATCCCACTTGAAGTTGTATGGCCCCTCAAAAACCACTCGTAAGGTGGATACCCTGAAGGACTCAGTGGTAATGTGGGCCGAGACACCGGGAATACTGTGAAAGGCAGTCCACGACACCTGCAGATTACAAGGGAAAACTTCATTCACATCAAATGAACCAAAAAAATATATATACACAAGTAAGTCAAAGGCAACGTACCTCGGACGCAGCATGACTCTCGAAGGTAGTCTGAAAGTCTTCCAAAGAAGCAAATGGGTGGCTATCTCTACCAAGCCACCATGAACCCAATGGGAACATCCTTAAACCAGGGCGGTGACGACCAAAAGCTGGGAAATACTCGAAGAACCACAACTACCATACAAGCAAAGACAATCAGATACGGCTCTACCGCAAGTGACGCGGATGAAAAATAAATGATATATGCTTACCTCCAATATCCTCCATGGGCCACTGATAGAAGCTCTCAGCCTCGTCAGCTTGGGCCTACAAGCCTAGCGACACCATCTCACCAAGGATGCATAAGTAGGGGCACCAAAGTTGTACTCATGTATTCGAGACAGGTCGTCCAAATACGTCGGGAATCCAACCTGACATACACTCTTCTTCTGGGCGAAGATGGTCGCCCCCAACAGATAAGCCAAGAAAATGCAAGCCCGCTGCACCTCAGTGAGTCCCTTCTCTGCTAAAGCTCCACATAACCTCGGCAAGGAAACTCGATCCTCCCTAAAGTGGACAGATACAGGCCCATATAGCTCAAGCAACCTATCAGTCTACCGGTGATAGCTCGCGTCATACTTTATATGATTCACTCTAAAGGACAAGCCCGTCAGTACAACGAACTGATAGGGGGTAGGGAGCATCTCTCCCACAGGCGTATGGAAAGTGTTCGTAGTGTCCCAAAACCTCTCCAACATCCCGCGGGAAACTATCCTAGAATCCCCAGAATGACAGGCTGGGATAACCGACAGAAAGTACTCAAAGCCTGAAACCCGAACTATCCCCCTAACCCCCTCAGTAATTGTAACCAACATCATGGCCCAGTGCGAGGTGGACCCGTGAGCTTGTAAACGAGTACCAACACACTAGCCAAGAAACAAAAAAATTCTCAACACCCCATACACTACAAACACAGCCCAAATAATTCCACACAAGTATTATATATAGCTGACCACCAATCCAGTATAATCCCAATTTTTTCGTGTGCCGAAGCACTAACAATTCAAAGTTTCAGTACAAAATAAATAAACTGAACAGAACAAAAAAAAGTCAGGAAGGTTAGACAGATGACTATGTCTGTCCAGCAGCAGAACACTCCGATCCCAAACCTCATCCGGGCGCGAGTCCATACGCATAAATGAGTCCTGGTACAGAACAGCCCCACCTGCATGTCGAGGGAGGGGTAACCTAGAAAATGAGAGCCCAGTGCGAAAGAGGTCGCGGTTTTCCTCCTCCTCGCCCATAGGACGCTTCCCTTTATCTTTGGGAGCCATTGGAGAAGAATTGAAGTTTTCTCTCTGTACAAATGGAAATTTCAAGTTTCAAATTCGCAAGAAACAAGTACCCATTCAACAATGCAACCCAAACTTCAGCAACTAGGCGGAAAAATAAACAAGTTCAAGACAAAAAGCAAGGAATTTGGTCAAGAATCAACTTACCTTGAAGAAGTTGAAGAACAAGTGAAGCTCTTGACAATGGTGGAAGCTCTCGACCAAGAAAAAGAAGTTGAAGAACAAGTGAAGCAAAAAACGCGAGAAAACTCGCGACAAACCGATTTGGTCTGCTCAAAGTGAGCGCCACTAGCGGCTCTCGCAAAGAGGCCCAGCGCCGCTAGCGGCCCTTAGTGGCCTGCACGCGCGGGCCCACCTGCCCCACGACTTTGTTTTCCAGCCAAAAAACCATTATTTCGCACAGTTCGTTCGCGGTAAAGACCGGTATGGAGCGCGCGGGAGCAAGTCCCTTTGGCCCGCCAATTCAAAATTCAACAGTTGGTCCACCCTACGGAACCCAGTATTATCAGGTGAAACTAACCCATTTATTTTGCTGGTCCCAAATACACAAACCCAGGTATTTTCCAATAATTTTAGTCACCCGCAGTGGTCAAATCATTTTTCTTAGGAAAAAAAAGCCCAGTGGGTCTTCTGGCACTATCTCTTTATTAGGACAGCCAGTTTCCTAAATTGTTTGGGGACAGCCAGTGTCCATTATTTTAGGACAACCAGTTTTCCTAAATTATTATTGGGACAGCAAGTGTCGTTTATTTTTTTAGGATAGCCAGTTTTCCTAAATTATTATTGGGACAGCCAGTATCCATTATTTTTTAGGATAGCCAATTTTCTTAAATTATTATAGGGGACATCCAGTGTCCATTTTTTTTAGGATAGCCAGTTTTCCAAAATTGTTATTGGGACAGCCAGTGTCCATTATTTTATTAGGATAGCCAGTTTTCCTAAATTATTATTGGGGACAGCCAATGTCCATTATTTTTTTAGGATAGCTAGTTTTCCTAAATTGTTATTGGGACAGCCAGTGTCCATTATTTTTAGGACAGCCAGTTTCCTAAATTATTATGGAGACAGCCAGTGTCCGTTAATCTTTTCCAAAAATTATTATTGAGACAACCAGTGTCCATTATTTTTTAGGACAGCCGGTTTCCTAAATTATGTTTTAACAGCCAGTGTTCATTTTATCGGTCAATCAATGATCACTTGTGCGATTATACTGTCCTTTGTTTTTTATATGTTTCAATCAATGATTGCTTAAACTGTTGTATTTAAATTGTTCATATGTTTTAACCATTTTACAACCGTCATTTTGATCGCGCTGTGTCGTTGGCCCTTTCGTTTCTCGTGTAGGGACGGAATTTCGGCACTAGTGGTGATTAGTCACTGTTTGCTTAGAATAAAGCATTTATACTATTCACTCTCACCATCATTTTGCAGCCGTTATTTTGATCGCGCTGCCTCGTCGACTTTTTTCGTTTCTTGTGTAGGGACAAAATTTCGGCACCTGCCGAGTGGTATTTATCCACTGTTTGCTGAAGCACTCTACGTTGATCATTCTCAAAATGTTATTGACCTTTTCATTACTCTAAATACAGGTCCCCTGCAGGCATTAAGACCATCCAAAGTGATGTTTGTCCAGCTAACCCTAACCTTTATTTATCTTGTGTTCACAGAGATGTAATCTTAGCACGCTTCGAGCATGTCCCAACTAAGGTTTGTCTTCATATGCATGCATACTGTACACCCTCACACACCATGTGCATATCAGCATCCTGCATGTCGCCTTTGGAATACTTTGATCTTCGCTTTTACTCAAGCTCGATCAAAGAGGGGACTTCTGTAGACGCCAAAAAAGCGCCTTCAGATTTCCCCCCAAAAGCCCGATGATGAAAGGAGTAATTTATAAACTTAAATGCTATTTTTTCTTTAATAGATAAAATAAGGTCTCATGTTTTTCCTCGATCATTCCTTCATTCCAATCACGTTCAAAAGCCTCGTTCAAAAGCTTTCCAACGACACATCCCATGTCTTTTTGCGACTCCCGGTTGCCAAGTTTCTACCCGGGGGTAAAACCGTCTTTTACCGGAGAAGGGTAAAACGGTCTTTTCCTATTTTCGGAATACTAAAATTACTCCGAAAATTAACAATAGACTAGATGTCGTCATTATGACGATATCCAGCTGGCAAGCTGACAGCCGCCAGCGGCGCTGAAATCACAGCCATCGCCGCCAGTGGCGCTGGGTGAAATCGCAGGGCCGCTAGCGGCGCTCGGTGGGTCTTCAGGCCCGTCTTTTTTTAAGCAGAAATTCTGATTTTCGACCATCTCTCCACCCGTACAATGTTATTTCCTTCCCTATAAATATAACGCTCGACCCTGAGTTCAAAACACACAGTCTACAATTGACAACCTCCATTCTCGGTTGAGTACTCCCGAGCTTCCCCCTCTTTCTTCCAAATTTAAGATCTTGTCTTTACTATTTTTGCTAAATAGCCTGCAGTTCAGGTACTATCTCCTGAGGGCTCAACTTAAATTAATTGTTTAACTGTTTATTTTCTAGTAGTCATAATGTAGATATCATGCCAATAACGTCTTTTATTGCTTACAAAATATTGTCTTTCAAAGCATGTCTAGTCGTTGTAATGCTCAACTTGCCAATCGAATGCATGTCTAAATAAGGGTCATTAATAAATGTTGTGATGCTTGTGATGAACCAATTAATAGTCTATGTCTAGGTTGTTAATCCGGTTTGTGTGGGAGTCATGTCTTTAAGTTATTAAGCAAACTTGAGTTAGTAGAGGCCGTCATAAAACGGGCGAGTTGGGTGCCTAACACCTTCCCACCTCGTACCTTAGCCCCCGAACCCTTTAATCTTGGGTACTCATATGTTCTATATGAGCAGGAGTCTTTCTAAAAACATGATCAGTTCAGTTATCGCGCTATTGGGTTGTCCCTTCGGTTTGTCCCTTCGATAAAATGCCGATAGCAGATTTGTGACCTCTTTCACGGCTTTTATTCAATTGAAGTCTTTGCAAAATCTTTTCTAACTCGATGGTCCTTCAACTTATCTAAACCCCCAACTAACAAATTTTCTATAAGGACACACTCCGTGGCGAGAAATTCCGGGTCCTTACACCCTCTTTCCTCAACCCCAACTCAAATCTTCCAAGATCTCTGTTGGAGAGGTTATCTAGAGCCCATCGGGCCAACACCCGACCCAGATCCAAGAAATAAGAGCAAGAACTGGAGCAATACCTCCTTTTGCATCTATCATCAAGGCAGAGGGCATAGTACGAACGAGTGCATGAACCTGAAGCGCAAGATACAAGACCTCATCGAGGAGGGGGTCATCAACATTCCGTGAAACCTTATCCGACACCCTTAACAAAGGAAGGATCACCTTCATCCCTCCTTTGCCTGTAAGAAGGAGGCTAAACTTTGATTGGGTAGAGAACACACCCAACAATGGTTTTGGTCTACTATTTGGAGAAGAGCGCTACCATCCAAAATATGAGGAGCTCCACAATGTCACCAATGCAATTCAAGATGTAAACTTTGACCCAACTAAGTTGATCACTCCAAACGAGGATCAACTCACAAAGCAGAAACGCACCATAAGCTGGACTGGAGCCAATGGAAAGAAGATCAAGATCACGATCTCTGAAGGATCCAAGTCTGACACCAACACTAACTCCGACCGAACTGAGTCTGATTCTTAAGACGAGTCTAATATAGTAGAGTAGGGTAGTCCTCCCACATCTATGTTTAATTCTACTTGCAAGTCTAACGATGTTAAAGGCAATAGTAATTGCTCAGTTGATGTTCCAACCTCTTCTATCAATGAAATGAGTACTGATTTCGCTTACTTTTTGGATTACTTAGTAGCTAATAATCAAAAGATGAACAAGAATTCCCAAAGAAGTAACTAAAGCACTATTAGAGCATGAACAAAAGACTTAAATTGTGGAAGATACAGAATTAATTAACCTTGCAAGCGATCAAGAGTCGCGACAAGTGCGCATTGGCTTATCGCTAACTCCCAAAGAGCGAGAAAGCTTTACAAACCTCTTAAAAGAATACATAGACGTTTTTGCCTTGTCCTACAAAGATTTGCCAGGAATAAGTCATGAGATAGCGCAGCATGCAATACCGCTCAATCCCGACTCAAAACCAGTAAAGTAGAAACTTCGAAGGATGAAACCTGAGTGGATACTGAAAAATCAAAGAAGAAGTACAAAAACAGCTCACAGCGGGTTTCATTAAGGTCTCTCAAAATTCAAAATGGGTTGCTAATACCCGTTCCAAAATAGGATGGCAAAGTAAGAATGTGCGTCGATTTCAGAGATCCAAAAAAGGCGAGTCCAAAAGACGACTTTCCCTTGCCACATATAGACGTACTAGTGGATAATACCGCAGACATGCCCTCTTATCATCCATGGATGGCTATGCATGGTATAACCAAATACAAATGGCAGAAAAAGATATGGAGAAAACCACCTTCATAACCCAATGGGGTACATACTGCTACACTGTCATGCCTTTCGGGTTGAAAAATGAGGGAGCAATATACCAAAGTATCATGCACAAAGAAGCCGAGATGTACATAGACGATATGATCATCAAATCCAAAGAAAGAGAAGGGCATGCACCCTCTCTATGGAAATTCTTCGACAGACTTCGGAACTACAACATGAGGTTAAATCCCCAAAAGTGTGCATTTGAAGTAACTTCTGGCAAACTCTTAGGATTTGTCATAAGCACAAGAGGCATTGAAATCGATCCTACCAAGATCAAAGCTATAAGAGATATGCCCTCTCCTAAAAATGAGGAGATAAGGGGCTTTTTAGGGCGTGTCCAATATATAGGTCGATTCATATCCAAATTGACTATTACATGTGAGCCCATCTTCAAAAAGCTCAAAAAGGACACCAAATCTACATTGGATGATCAATGACAACAAGCCTTTGATAAACTTAAGGAGTATTTAGCTAACCGATCCGTATTGGTTTCGCCAATTCCCGGAAAATCGCTTATGCTATACCTAACAGTCACAGAAACCGCCATGGGCGCTATACAAGCCTAAAAGGTGGAGAATGATGAAAAGACAATATACTACCTTAGCAAGAAATTCCTGGAGTACGAAACACGCTACTCCGCACTAGATAAAACGTGCCTCGCATTGGTCACTGCGACAAAGAAGTTTCGACACTACATGCTAAAACACTCGATCCATATAAAGTCAAGGATGAATCCACTAAAGTACTTGTTCGAAAAACTCATTCTTAGTAGAAGAATAGCAAGGTGGAGTGTCATGTTTTCAGAATTCGATCTAACTTTTGAACACCAAAAGGCGATCAAAAGACAGGCCATTTTTGAACATCTCGCTGAAAGCCCAGTTAATAGCGAAGATGCTACGCATGACTTCCCTCATGAAGGAATAGTGAGTGTCGAAGAAGATACTTGGCACTTATAGTTTGACGGAGCCTCAAACCAAAAGGGTTGTGGTGTAGGAGTACTATTAGTTAGCTCCGAAGGCGAACATACTCCCATAGCCGTCAAATTAGACCATGAGGTAACTAACAATGGCGCCGAATATGAAGCATGCATCATTGGTTTGGAAGCGGCAATAGAACTGAAAATCAAGGACCTAAAGGTATATAGAGACTCAACTCTCATCACAAACCAAGTCTCCAAAAGGTGGAGAGTGAAAAGCGAATCCGTGGCACCCTACCAGGAATATCTTGAAAAGATAGCCAAATATTTCACTCATGTCCGTTTCACGTACCTTCCTAGAGATGATAACCAGTTCGCGGATGCCTTAACAAAAATGTCCTCCATGATAAATATTCCGGATGATGTAATCACTATGCCAATTTACAGTCAATGGCGCACCGAGCCCGCCTTTTGCAACTTGACGTACGCGTCAATGAGGAGGAAGAAGAGGAATGGTTCACTGACATTCTCAATCTATTAGCCAAAGGCAATTACCCTCCACAATTAACACCTAGGACACAAATGGCTTTAAGAAGACTAGCCGCACAATACATACATGTGCAAGGCAAACTTTATAAAAAGACACTGCAAGCGCTAAGTCTTTTGTGTCTAAAGCAAAGTCATGAGTGACATACATAATGGTGTATGTGGTCCCCACATGAATGGATTGATTTTAGTTAAGAAAATCCTAAGGCAAGAATACTACTGGACTACAATGGAAAAGGAGTGCATCGAATACGTGAGGAATTGCACACACTGCCAATTCCACGCCAATTTACAACATAGACTTCCTACTCCTCTACATACTTTTACTTCACCATGGCCATTCTCTACATGGGGCATTGATATCATAGGAAAAATCTCCCCTACAGGAAAAGGAGGCAATGAATACATACTAGTCGCGATAGACTACTTCACCAAATGGGTTGAAGCTCATTCATACGCAAGAATAGCGTCAAAACACGTGGCAAAGTTCATACACGACAATATCATTACTAGATATGGAGTACCCCACGAAATCAGAGTGATCACGGGACCCAATTCAAAAAGGATATCATCTAGCTTTTTACGAAGTTTAAAATTCAACATCGACAGTCTTCACCTTATAGGCCACAAATGAATGGGGCTGTAGAATCTGCAAACAAGAATGTAAAGCAAATGATAGCAAAGATGACGGAAAACTATGAAGACTGGCCCGACAAGCTACAATTTGCCTTATGGGGATATAGAACTACTATTCGATCCTCAACGGGAGCAACGCCTTAATCTTTAGTATATGGAATGGAGGCAATACTCCCAGTCGAGGTAGAAATCCGTCTTTAATGATAGCTTTGGAAAGCGAATTACCCGAAGTAGATTGGGTCCAAGCCTGATATGATCAATTAATCTTGTTAGACGAAAGACGACTAAATGCCCTACATTATGGTCATGTCTACCAAGCAAGAATGATTAGACACTTCAATCAAATATTCAAGGCTAGAGGACTAAAAGAAGGAGACTTAGTCCTAAAAGAGGAAAGACCAATTGTAGTCGACCCTCGAGGAAAGTTCAAGCCTAATTAGGCCGGTCCATACATTATCAAGACAATATTATCCAGGGGAGCGGTAAAGTTAATGGATTTAGACGGCAACGAGTTCACTCAACTCACGAATATGGACCAACTTAAGCGATTCTATGTATAAGTACTTAATCTTTGAGAGAGCCCATTAAGGCACCAAATCCAAGTCAAAACTCGGTCAAATCCATCCACGTGGGGTCCACGACCGAAGAAAAAAAAATGAGATTTGGTTTGACGCATTACATTGGCCTGATTCCGCATGGATATATAGGTAACCCATACAACTTGGGCTCGGCCACTTTAATAAAACAAATCTCTAAGGGAATTTTAATCCATTCGATTAATGCAAAAATAAGAAAGTGTTTCATTAATGTGGCCAAAGTCCATTACATGCTCTAAAAAAAAAGTGCGGAAATATAATAAAAATAAAAGAGCCAATTCTAAACTACATCTACTTGGGCATGCAAACCCGTTATTTAAATTATACTACTAAGCACAAAAGGTAAAGACTTGCTAGACAATTAGAGGTGGACTACTCCTCCTTGTTTTTGTTAACTTCGGGCTCTTGGGCGGGCTCGCTAGACTCATCAAGTTCCATTAGTTCTTTCGGAGCCCATCTTTCCCTACCATTGCTCGAAGAGGCCTCATGATCATTGGGCCCAACTTGAAGGACTTTTTTGGCCGAGTGGGCCGGATTCTTCCTCTTTTTGGTTTGTGCCTTAGCCTTACCTTTTCCCTTTCCCTTAGTTTGGGGCTTGGAAGGTTTAGCGGGCCTATCAATTGGAGTTATCCTCACACAGCTTGGCTCATCATATTTGTGGGACTTGAATAACTCTTTTTATTCCTCTAAGAGCCTTTGGTTGACTTTGTTGTCGCCGCACCAAACCCATTCCTCGTAGAAATTCGATAGACAGTTTGAGTGCGGGTATACCGACTTAGTCCACACTTGGTGACGGTTTCAATGCCGCTCCCAATTAGACACCAAGGAGGACGTCAAGGGCCTTTGGCAAGGAGGCTCACAACTTAGATTCGGGATCCTTTGCCTTAGACCGTATTGGCGGAGAAGGCGGTTCGGTAGGAAGAATGTCAAGGTGTACAAACCAATGATCCGCGTGAAGGGAACGTTCTCACTACACCCTACAATCTTGGCGGAATGCCACCATTGGACGAACCAAGCCTGTTGGATGTCGGTGTAGAAGTACGCTATGCACTCCTCCCGAAAGGATTCGGAGAACTTTCGGCACCTCGCCGGAAAGTGTTTAGGAAGGAACTTCCTGGTGTCAATTGGAGCCTCAAGCAAGTAGAGTCTCTCTTGAAGCCATATCTACACACAAAAACCACAACAATAAAAATTCGAGTCAATACAAGATGAGAATTTCACTACATAAAGTTAAATCCACAAAGATTAAGGCTTTATCAAAAAAAAATACTTGAAGGAGTAAAGGGCTCTTGGTGAAAGATTCTTGAGGAGTGCTGTTGAGCCTATCTAAATCAAGGATTGTCTCTCCCACGACCAAGTGCATAGGAGAGCTATCCCATTGAATTTGCTCGCCCGGTCACCCTAGGAAGGCAAGCTTTGCCCTTGTTGATGGTAGACTTCTTCTCCAATGGAATAAAAGCGTCTTAATTGCCACCAACAAATAAATAACAATGGAGAAGGCAAAATACAAAGGCACGTTTCTTGTACCTCATATCCATCGCATCTCGAGCTCTAGAGGTGAAAAAAGTCACGAGCCAAGCAACGTCAACGTCCTCACCATGAAGCACTTGAGCCACCTGACGTGAAGACAACCCAAGGGATCGTTCAAATCACCCGAAAAGGCTTTCCCCAAGTAAGGAATAGCGGGAGGGCTTTCGGTTGGAAAGCCAATGATGTCGGAGAACTCCTCCACTAATGGGCACATCTCGTGAGCACCAAAACGAAAAACATGGAGCTTCGGGTCCCAAAATTCTACGAAAGCATGGAGAAAGTCCCACAATATTATGACTTGTTTGAGGTGAAAGAATAAATTATGGTGGAAGGGAGTGAGTTCTCGGGAATGCTACTTGGTTGGAATCTACAGTTCTCGGGAATGCTACTTGGTTTGATACTTGGTTGGAATCTACGGTCATGGATTCCGACCAAGTATCAAAAGTATCATCAAAGTTCACCATTGTTGAAGTCAAGGATTTTCTCTCAAGAGATTTTCTCTCTCTAGGGGCTCAAACTAAGTGATGAGAAGAGAAGAAGAGGAAAATATAGAGGTCACAGTTGGATTCTCGTCGAAAAATTAAGAAAACACGGACAACAGACGAAAAAGGGCCAGGCGGCCTTTCCCCTAGTCTGGACGGCTGAGCCGTTGCAACGAGCTGCTAAGGCACTCCAACTAGCGGCTCAGCCGCTTGCCCAAGCGGTGGCCGCTTGAGCTCTAGCACAGATGCTAGGAGCTCTAGTGGTCACCTTGTATAGGCACCTGATGTGCAATTTTGCGATGCCGACCTCGATCCACTCGACCTCTCCTTAACCGAGCTCTACCTTCCTATTTCCCAGTTGGACAGTTTGTGGAAGCCTTCTCTTAGATTTTCCTTACCTTAATTTTGGATCTTGCCACTTTTCTCTTTATTCTCTTTTTATTTTCTTTCCTTCTTTTTATTAGGAATATCAAAATCAACATTTTTTCCTTTTATTTTCTTATTCCTTTTTTTTTGTTAATTATTTTTTCTTTTAATCTTTTTTTATTTCTTTTTTTTTCATTTTAGGGGGAAGGGGTACCCCAAACGTGCTAAGTTCTCGGGAATGCTAAAGTCTCAGATTTCTTGTTTTGTGATTTCCCATCCGAAAACTAGATTATTAAATTCACATATGGGCATTCGCGTGATAAGTTTGTGTGTGAATAAAATGCAATGTTTATAGCAGGTTTAATACAAGCCCGAAAGTTCAAAATGCACTACAGAAAAATATCACTGGTCATCTTCGCCATTACTAAGACCCGCTTGAGACGACTCTCCGGGCCCACTTGATGATGGAGCACCTGAAGGATCGGGCTGAGACATTGCCCAAGCTCTAAGGTCAAAGGCAAATAATGAGACCGCCAAATGAGCAGGATCTAGTGAATGACGCGGTGGCTCCGACATGCTCGGGTAGCCGCCATACCCCATACTCTCCTGACTCCAAGAGCTCCTATGAGGGACTAGAGGATACATAGGCATGGGATAACCCATGTAAGGAGGCGGTGCATGCCACTGCGGAAAATAAGGCACCTGGGGCGGGTTCCCTGTATCAACTCGAGCTCGAGGTGTCCCATGACGCACCTCCGTACTCTCCTGCCTCGGAGGAGGACGCTGCGGCATAGACGTCGACTCTGGAGCACGAATAACTGGAGGCCTAGGAGGCCTCACCACAGAAACAAGCTACAAAATGAACTCAAGGTCAGAAAATTATAAAAAAAAAATTCAAATCAAGCACTATTACTTGAAATAAACATACCTCCCGAGCAACGGATCGACGACTCGTGCACATATTCTGAGTCGCGAACTTGGAGATCCAATGCTTAAGGGCATGCATGCCCCTCTAGATCTTCCGCGTCTCGGCAGCATCCAACTGTCCACATAAAGAAGAGTCAGTATAAACATAAAGGAAATGCTGCAAATTACAATGGATTTTTACTTACCCCCCTACAACCAGTTGGTAGAGGAAATCCCTCGACCTCCTCATTACGGCCACGGAACTCAGGAATCGAGAGTACCTGAGGAGACCCGTCTGGTCCTTTATAGCCCACCGAGATGGTAGGAGGAGTAGGGCGCGAAGAATAAGCAGTCGCATGGGACGATGAAGAACTTGCAGCACTCTGCAAAACTTGAAAGTATTAAGACACATTTCTAAGTTTCCAAACAAAATTAAGAAACAAATTAAATTACTCACCTGATCAGTGGAGAAGTTAGGGCACAATCGAGCCTCAGCATACTCGGTGTACGCCACCATGAGATCCACCCTTGGGCCAACCAGGAGCAAATACTCAAGGGCATTCACCCCAACAATGGCCATCCTTACCTGCTCCACGGTAAGGTGACGAACATAAAGCATAGAACCAGAAGATCCAAAGGAATCCTCGGAGCCCAAAGGTCGGAGAAAGTCTCCCTAATCATTCTCTCTCCCAAGAACCACTCAAAACAAAAAGGACCCACAATGAGGATTCTCTTCTGGTCATACTCTAGAGCACCCAAGAATCGGTCCAAAGGGCCCGAGAGGTAATCCGTCCAAGGGAACCATATAACCTGCAAAAGTGAAGGATGAGCACGCAAAAGAACGAAAAGGAGAATAAAATGCCAAAGGTAATCACTTACATCTTGGGCGGTTAAAGGGATATATCGCCTCCTTAAGGGCGTGCAGTGTGGTGAATGGGCAAGATGTCCGTCCCCTCCAGATCTGCATCGCTGGAAAGGACAAATCCCCTGTCTCGAGAAGAGGGGAAAGGTCGGGAAAATGCTTATAAAACCAAATCTAAGACATGCAAAGCACATGGTATAGGCACAAGACATGAGTAAAAGACGAAACGAAAAGTATAAGAAGGGTAAAAGGAAATTACCTCCATGACCTTCCAATAACCGACCACGAGGAGAGCCCTCCTCCCCACTGAGGCGACTGGACTGCCTCAAACACCGCAGAAGACAAGAGTATGAGGGAAGACCCCAATTGCACTGCGCAACTCTGTCCAAATCCCGCAAGCACGAGAAATAGTAAACATGATACCTACTAGATGTATCCGAAAAGACGGAACAAGCTAGAATATAAGCCAAGAAAAGGTGAACGTGCTGCTCCACCGTTATTTTCTTCAGCTTCCTCGGGTTGGTTAAGAACTGGACCATCACATCAGTCCGCTTGTACTTCATACCATCCCAATTGGCCCCGAAAAAAGCCAAAGATCTCCACCATGTCATCCCTACTCACCTCTCCATAAGTGAGAGGGATACTGGTGCAAGGGAGCCTGGAAATGAGACCGAACTCGAAAGGGGTGATCATAATCTCACCCATGGGGAAATGAAAAATATTTGTAGTATCCCAGTACCGCTCCGCAAGATCTCTAACAAATAAATGGTCGAGCGCTCAGCAGAAGTGATGGACGCTAACAGATGACCGAAGCCACAACGCTCCACAATGGCGTTGACCTCGGAAGTCACATACCTACGGGCCATCTCAATGCCGGAAAGGCTACCGTAACCCCGCATGGTAGTGTCTACATCCTATGCAACACAATAATTGCAAGACAATTAGCTAGGTGATCCTAGTAAGAACTACCAGTGTCCGGTTTAGTCCTAAATTTTTACAATTCATAAAATTTAGCATTCTAGCTAAACCAATATAACAATGGTAAGTTTTAACGAGAATAAACTTCACACAAGTTTATTTTCCACAAATTTACTCAAAAATCAACTACCATCACAATAAAAAAAAAAACAAAACAAAAATAAACTTCACTCAAGTTTATTTTCACCAAAGAAGTGATAATTGCAACGAGAATAAATTTCACAAAAATTTATATTCTACCATTTAAAGGTGAATCTCACACAAATTCTTTCTTCACATGCAAAATAATTCTACGAGAATTTGCACACTAGCAAGAAAAACAATTTCATGCAAATTGGTCTTCCACATAAGCTACACTACAGTTCTCAACCTAAAAATTCTATGTTTGCCTACCCATGATTTTCTAGTGTAATACAGCAAGCAAAAAAAGAAAAAAAAAATGACATACCTGTAGACGTAAAAAAAGCATCTTCAGATTTCTCCACAAAAGCCCGATGATGAAAGAAGTAATTTATAAACTTGAATGCTATTTTTGCTTTAATAGGTAAGATACGGTCTCAGGTTTTTCCTCGATCACTCCTTTATTCCGGTCCCATTCAAAAGCCCCGTTAAAGAGCTTTCCAACGACACCTCTCATGACTTTTTCCGACTCCCGGTCGCCAAGTTGTGAACCGTGGGTAGAACCATCTTTTACCGCCCAAGGGTAAAACACTCTTTTCATATTTTTCGGAAAAAAAAAATTCATCCGGAAAATTAAAATGGACTGGATGTCGTCATTAGCTGGCTCATCACAGCTGGCTCATCATAGCCGTTAGCGGCCCTGGAATAAAATCCAGAGCCTCTAGCGGCTGTGAGTTGAGCCGCTGGCGGCGGTCACCACAGCCACTAGCGGCCCTCACCTGAGCCGCTAGCGGCCCTGAACCAAATTTCAGGCCCGGTTATTTTTTCAGTCCAAATCCAATTTTCGGCTCCTTTTAAGCCGTCTAGTCCTACTTCCCACGCCTATAAATACAACCCTCCTCCCTCAGTTCAAAACACACAGTCTACAGTTGACAACCTCTATTCTCAGTAGTATTGACTCTGAGCTTCTCCCTCTTTCTTCCAAACTTATTCTTGAGATCTTGTTTTTTACTATTGTTGTCAAATATAGCCTACAGTTTAGGTACTAACTCCTGATGGCTCAAATTAAATTGCTTGCCTAATTGTTTATTTTCTAGTAGTCATAATGTAGATATCATGATAGTAAATGCCTTTTATTGCTTACTAAATATTGTCCTTCCAAGCATGTCTAGTCGTTGTAATGCTCAATTTGTCAATCGAACGCACGTCTAAAGAAGGGTTAAAATAAATGTTGTGATGCTTGTGATGGACCAATTAATAGTCTTAGTCTAGGTTTTGGTTTGTGTGGGAATCATGCCTTTAAATTATTAAGCAAACTTGAGTTAGTAGAGGCCGTCATAATACGGGCGAGTTGGGTGCCTAACACCTTCCCACCTCGTACCTTCGCCCCCGAACCCTTTATTCTTGGGTACTCATATGTTCTATATGAACGGGAGTCTTTCTAAAAACATGATCAGCTCACTTATTGCGCTATTGGGTTGTCCCTTCGGTTTGACCCTTCGATAAAACGCCGATAGCAGATTTGTGACCTCTTTCATGGTTTTTATTCAATTCAAGTCTTTACAAAATCTTTTCTAGCTCGATGGTCCCTTGAACTTATCTAAACCCCAAGCTTACAAATTTTCTATAAGGACGCACTCCATGGCCGTAGAAATCCCGGGTCCTTACAGTGGCGACTTCACTGGGGATTTATTTAAGAAGGTGAGACTCGAAAGTCAAGTTTTGCTTAATTGTCTAATGATATGTTCCATATTGCATCATTTGCATCATTTGCATGTGCTTTGGCAAAATCTTTTGACCCTTATCAACCCTCGAGGAAGTTTGTGTCGCAACTCGTAGACAACCTATCTAAAGGAATATACAGTTATCCTATCGTGCAAATCGACGCTTCCTCACCCATGACTCATCGACTCTTGTTGGTGAAAAAGAATTACAATTGATGTGTCGACCATCTGCCAAACGGAAATTGTAATTTATCGTGGTGACCTCACAGGAGCCAAAAGCATCTAGCCCACATTCGTGCATTCGCTTACTTGTTGTGCATGTGTTGTTGTAATGCCCGTCTGATCACATGTTTGCCTGTAAACGACGTCGTTGTAATGCTTGCCTAAATGCTTGAATGTCGTGACTATGTGCCAACATGTACTTACGTGCTAGGAGTCTTCTCTTTTATTTTTAGCTAGTTCCTAATGCCCAAAAACCGTGTGAGAATTCAATTCAATGAACACTCGTCATTTTCCCAATGATATATTCTATAAAAGTCATGAACAATTTCTTGGGACCTTTTTAGCAAAACAAAAGGCAGTCGTTCCAATTTCTCCTCTCCCTTTTCCTATTTCCTTTTTTTTTTTGGATGTAATCCAGATTCGGTCAAAAAAAAAACAAAAAAAGGGGGAAAAAAAAGTCGCCGAAAAAAAAATTGCGAAAAAAAAAATAAACAAAAAAAATGAAGACCGAAATTCTTTTTTTTATGTTTATCCCATTTTCCATTTTCTTTGACTCTAGAAAAATAAAAAAAATAGAGTGGTCCGTCCTTTTCTATTTTTTCTTATTTTTGTTCATTAACATTATTTTTCCTTTGATATTAGAGAAATATTTGGGGCATCTAGGCTTAAGGATCTTTTCCTTAGGACAATGTGTTTTCTTCTATGTGTGGGTCAACATTTTTTTTAGATGAGAGTCTCGTGGTCTTTTTGATTCTAAATGGTCATATACTCGTTCAGATCATGTCAGGGTCCAGCAAGCGTTCCTCAGCTGAAGATACACAGAACGAATCTCTCCTCATGTCAAGGTCAGAAATGGGCCAGAGTGCTAAGAAGATCAAAACTCATTTTGTGACAACTGCATATCTAGTCCACGAAGCCTCAAGAGAACCGGTACTTGATACTCAAGATGAATCCCTCGACTTAGGGGAACAATTAGACCGATCACTCCGAGAGGCCAAAATCCAAGTAGGCCTTGTTCCTGATGAAACCCCTAGCCTCATTGAGTACCGAAGCAAAGACAAGCCAATCCAGGCCCTTGTTGAAGCACAAGACGATATTGAGCACCTAACCCAATATATAGTTGTCTATCACTTAGATATCAAAAGGATACAAAAAACGGTTGCTAGGTTAGAGCAAAGAATCATGGCACTAGAGGGTGACAAGGTCGTTCTTAATCAAGGGCAACCCCGTTGCCCTCAAGAACGCATTTTTCTACAAATGAGGGCATATGGCTACATGCATTCGGTAGGTCCTACCTACGAACACGTCCCGGAAAACGGAAACCCAAGTGTTTATTGCGAAAACTGCCGAGCTTGCGGACATCAGACCAAATGACTGCAGGAATCTGAGAGACAAGATTCAAGCCTTCATTGATGAAGGGACTATGTGGCCCGCGCATCATTGGTTATCCAGGGAAAGATCAAACATTCCTACCCATGAATTCACGCCACTAGCGGTACCTATTCATGATGTCATGACAGCTCTACTTCGCCGCGGAGATCTGCAATTCTTGGAAGGAGTTTGGCCAGAAGAAGAGGATCACTACCTCTATTGCAGATATCATAGCTGCTTTGCTCACCTCACCGAACAGTGCTACCGTTTGAAGTATGACATCCAATGTGTCATTAATTCCGGAGCCATTTCTCCCCCAAAATCTCACATATTCACGATCACAGTACGACAGTATGAACCGCAGCTTGAAGTCAACGTGCTCGAAATAGATCAAGCACCATTCATACCACATTCGAACCCTCACGTTAATGGTTTTCTCAGAAAGCAAGGGTACATACTTGGTATGGGTCTGTGAAGAAATGGACAAGGGTCCACCACCTTCAAATTCTAAGTCAAAAACAACTCCTTTGGACTTGGTTACAAACCTACTGACAAAGAAATCCATGATCAGGCTTTGAAACAAAGGAAACAGTTTAAGGGAAAACAAGTCATACCCCCTTACAGCCGCACACTGAATGGACAGTTCATCACAGAAGGGGACTATTGCCCATACTACGGCTTCCCCGAGCCGTACTATGACGAAGAAGCCAAGGTCACACACTCGGGTTTTGAAATTTTCCAAGACTGCAATCAGTTAGATGAGGAGGCACACCACCCCTCGAAACCGGAAAGTCAAGATTGGACCAAAGCACCAGGTAACAAGCTGCTAGGTCTTTTATTCGGTCAAGAAACTAGGATGGATGAAGCTCATGAGATGAAAGAAGAGGTAATGACTCTCAATGATCGCAACTTCAATCCTGCGGACCTAATATATACTACTGAAGATGTCACAATGGGATGGCGCAAAGAAGTAAGCTAGACTGGCCCAAATGGACGAAAGGTCACGATATCTACTGGGGAAGGACCGATGATGGAAGAATCTGATTCCGAGTCTCAGTCAGAGTCAGTGTCTAGCTTAGGTCCTAAGGATGAGTCAGTTCAGGGAATGTCTCCTTTTCTTTCCTAAGTCTAGTGTCAATGTGAGGGGAATTTCGTATTTCTCTCTTGCTGTTTTCAATTCTAATAAAATGAAAAATCATTCTGCTTATTTTTCACCTTGTTTAGCTATTGATAAACCCAATGATGAAATTGAGTTGCCTGAAGATCTGCTAAAAGCAGTAATCAGTCACTAACAAAAGACCTCCATTGTGGAGGAAACAGAGTTAATTAATTTAAGCAATGAAAGCAAACCTCGTGAAGTAAGAATTGGATGATCCCTAACTAAACAGGAACGTGAGCAATTCGTTGAACTTTTGAAACTCTACACAGATGTTTTTGCTTGGTCTTACAAGGACATGCCAAGAATTGAAAGAAGCATAGCCGAACATAAAATCCCTTTATACCCTGATGCTAAACCAGTTAAGCAGAAGCTACGACGCCTCAGACCAGAATGGGCACTGAAAATATAGGAAGAGGTACAAAAACAACTTGCCGCTGGATTTATTGTGATATCAAACTATCCTGAATGGATTGCCAATGTGGTTCCAGTACCCAAGAAGGATGGCCGAGTCAGAATGTGCGTCGATTTCAGGGACCTCAACAAAGCTAGCCCAAAAGATGATTTTCCTTTACCCACATTGACCTTTTGGTAGATTACACAGCTGAATACGCCCTGTTGTCATTTATGGATGGCTACGCATGATATAATCAGGTTCAGATGGCTGAAGAAGACATGAGCAAAACAACGTTCATAACTCCTTGGGGAACCTATTGTTACAGGGTCAAGACCTTTGGATTAAAAAACGCAGGTGCAACTTACCAAAGGACCGCCACAACTTTGTTACATGATATGATGCATAAAGAAGCCGAAGTCTATGTGGATGATATGACCGTGAAGTCAAGGCACCGGGACGGGCATATCCAGGCACTCCACAAGTTCTTCGAAAGGCTACGCAAATATAACTTCCAACTTAATCCCCAAAAATATGCATTCAGAGTCACGTCAGGCAAGCTGTTGGGTTATGTAGTCAGTCAAAGGGGAATCGAAATCGATCCATCCAAGATCAAAGCGATAGTTGAAATGCTGCCACACAAGAATGAGACAGAAATTAGGGGGTTCCTCGGTCGGCTTCAATACATTAGTCGATTCATATCAAAGTTCACCATAACATGCGAACCTATATTCAAGAAGTTGAAGAAGGGGGTCAAAATTGAATGGGATGACCAGTGTCAAGAAGCGTTTGACAAGATCAAAGATTATCTAGCCAACCCACCTATTCTTGCTCCTCCCAAGCAAGTTCTGCCTTTAATCCTCTATTTGAAAGTAACCGACACAGCCATGGGGGCTATGCTAGCCCATGCCACAGAAGACCAGGAACGAGCTATATATTACTTGAGTAAGAAATTCATCGATTATGAAACTAGATAATCAAGCCTTGAAAAGACCTTCTTAGCTCTAGTCTGGGCCACCAAGAAACTCAGACACTACATGGTCAATCACCCCGTACTAGTAAGGTCAAGGATGAATCCCCTCAAATATATATTCGAGAAGCCAGTCCTAAGTAGGAAGATTGCAAGGTGGACAGTTCTGTTGTCTGAATTTGATCTCAAGTTTGATCCCACAAAGACCATCAAAGGACACGCAGTTTCAGAATACTTGGCCGAGCACCCCACTCACACAGCCAAGGAGCACGAGCAATATGACTTCCCTGATGAGGACGTGACCTTAATTGAAGAAAATTGTTGAAAAATGTACTTTGACGGGGCATCCAACCAAAAAGGTTATGGCGCAGGAGTACTCCTGGTATCTCCGGATGAAGCCCACACTCCCATCTCAGTAAAACTGGACTTCCCTGTCACTAATAATGCAACCGAATATGAAGCTTGTATTATTGGTCTACAAGCAGCCTTAGGCCTGGACATCCGAATACCCAAAGTCTACGAGGATTCTCTACTAATCATCAATCAAGTCTCCAGGAAATGTAAGTTCACAGCGAAAGCCTAGCACTCTACCAGGAATTTTTAGATAAAGTACTTGACAACTTTGAAGAAGTAGCTTTCACATACCTACCCCGAGAGGATAATCAATTGGCAGATGCTCTATCCAAATTAGTATCCTTGATTATCATACCCGACCCAGTCAGCATGATGCCTGTTTGTATACAAAGAAGAAGCCAACCCACTTTCTTCAACAACCTCGACACGGATCTGACCCTGGCTCCGATCGAAGAAGATCCTTGGTACCAAGACGTCTTCAACTACATCACCAAAGGAATATACCCTCAAGACGCGCCAATAACAGCGCAACAGGCCATCCGTCTCTTAGCGGCACAATACATAGAATACAAGGGGGTTCTATACAAAAAGTCCCACAACGGGGTCAACCTCAGGTGCGTGAACGCCGAAGAAGCCGCAGAGATCATGGACAAGGTACACAATGGTGTGTGCGGACCACACATGAATGGTCGAATGCTCTCTAGAAAGGTCCTACGATTGGGATACTACTGGACCACTATGGAAAGGGATTGTTACGACTATGTCAAGAAATGCAAGAAGTGTCAGATATATGCCAACCTGCAGCATATTCCACAACTTCACATTCCCTTCACCATTTTCTGTGTGGGGAATAGATATCATTGGTAAAATCACCGTAAAAGGCTCGGGAGGACATGAATACATCCTAGTAGCTATAGACTATTTTACCAAATGGGTTGAAGCCCAATCCTATGCCATCCTCACCTCCAAACAAGTGTCCGAATTCATAAGGAGCAACATCATCTGCCGATACGGCGTTCTGTATGAAATTATTAGTGACCATGGATCCCATTTCAAAGCCGAAACAGCCACCCTCCTAAAAAACTACAAAATCGAGCACCACAAATCATCCCCTTACAGTCCCCAAACCAACGGCGCGGTGGAAGCCGCCAACAAAAACCTCAAGACTATCATTAAAAAGATGATAGAAAACTACAAAGATTGGCGCATAAAACTCCCATTTGCCTTTAGGGATATAGGACATCCATAAGATCCTCCACAGGAGCGACACCTTATTTCCTGGTCTACGGAATAGAAGCAGTGCTACCCATAGAAGTCCAACTACCCTCCATGCGCATAGCCTTAGAGGGTGAAATTCCCGAAACCCAATGGTTACAAGCCCGTTACGAGGAACTCATGTTCACAGATAAAAGACGCCTACGGGCCCTAGACCATTCCCACATGTACCAACAATGCATGGCAAGAGCATTCAATAAAAGGGTTCGACCTCAAAATCTTAAAGAAGGAGACTTAGTTTGGAAATAATTGTGTGCCCCAGTTACCGACCCCAGAGGCAAGTTTTGACCCAATTGGTCCGGTCCGTTCATCATTAAAGATATTTTATCAAGAGGCACAGTCCAACTCATGGACATTGATGGGATCGAGTTCAGTTAGCTCACCAACATGGACCAACTGAAGAACTGCTACGTCAAAAAAAATAATAATAATAAATAAAAAAAATGTACACAAATTGAACGAACTATGCTGGCCTGATTCCACACTGGATACGTAGGTACCCTTTTAAGGGGCCCGGCCAAAATCAATCGAAAACTCCATTCAACTCATTCAAAAAGGGATAATCTTTATTCAAACTAAGCGAATAAGCTTACATTGCAAAAAATTAAACTTCCTAAGGTCCAAAAAAAAAAGGTGCAACCACGAGGGTTTAAGCTAAACAAATTCCTATTACTTTTTTTAAAAAAAAACTAGACTTGCTTTCTAAGAAAACTACTTTAATCCTTCTTCCCTTTAGAAGGCTTCGTTGAAGAGTTCTTCTTTGAAGGACCCTGGCTTGAGGACGACCTATGATCGCTTCCTTCAGCTGGGGGCTTGCCTCTTTTCAGTACGTGGTAGCCTTCCTCATAAGGCCCTTCCTTTCTTTTCTTGCTTCCTGTTCGTGAGTCATACTTAGGCTTTAGTTGGTCCCACTCCTCATGACGAAGGGCTCGTCTCGCTTCTCCACCACTGCAGGAAAGCCAGTTCAAGTAGGTCTCAGAAACTTGAGTCGGAGCAATCACCCGAGGTATAGTCCAGCGATCTCGGCTACGCCAATATATTCCCCAATCCTCAGTAAATTCGGTGGTCAAAGCCAAGGTAGGCGGTCTCGTAGTCTCCTGACGAGGGATAACCTGCTTCAACCCATATTGTCTCATAACCCTAGAAGGAAAGAAGAAAGTACTCATGTACAGACCCACTATGGTAGTATGAGGGATAAATTTATCACAAGCCACTAAAGAGGTCAAGCTCCACCAGGTCACATGCCAACGAATAACAGGTCCTGCACGGAAAAAGGCATCCCATTCAGCAAGGGTCTTTTCACCATATAGCCTTTTCCTAACTAAGAAGCTAGCAGAGGTATAAGTTTTCTTTGACCGGGCTCGAGGGGTGCGAGCTATCATATTCTCTGGCGACTCTATCAACCTTATATGCTCACATAACCAGATTTGAAGCAGCAGGGGGCTGCCAGAAAAAGCTTCGTGACGTGAGATTTTCAACCATTCAATCCCTATAATAGTTTCCCCTACAACCAGATGCAAAGGAGAGTGCCCTTCATCCATTTGATTCACCACTCCAACAACAAGGATCTTCCCAAATTGAAAGACTCTGCGTTAGCAAACAGTAGGCGGTTTAACAGGCAAAGTACAACAGCCTGTCGGCGGCAACGCCTAAATATTGCATCCTTTTCAGAAGAAATAGCAAACTTTTCACAGAGTTGAACTAAGTCCACATCGACACCAAGAATCATGCGTTTAGCTTCTGCAGATGACAAGCCTAGGGATATTCTGTACTGACTACTAAAATCATCTCTCAAGTAAGGCACAGCTGGGGAAAGAACGTTAGACAAATTAGTAATTGCAGCAAATTTTTCAACTACAGGGCATAATTCAGAATTATCGAAACGGAAAACGTGCAAGTCGGGGTCCCAATAATTCAGAGCAGATCGAAGAAGGGGCCATAATATTTTGGTTGATCTTAAGGCCAATAAGGTAGAGACATGGAACGGAGCCAGTTCAAGTTTATTTTCTATGGTCAGATTTTTGCACCAGGCATCAAACAGGTTTTCAAAGGATTTCACCATGGTAGAAGCTTTGGGAAATTTTAAGAGAGCTAAAGTCGGAAAAGTGATACAACATCAAGCATCCCGTAAATCCTATTTATAAGCAAAAAATCAGGTCAAAAGAAGTTAGAAATCCGCGGAAAAGCCCAAACCAGAGTCGTCAGCGGCTCTGGCGGATGTAACCAACGCCGCTAGCGGCCCTCATCTTCAGCCCAGCGCCGCTAGCGGGCCTGACCCTGGCCCAGTCACATTTTCTCCTTTCGCTCCAGCTCGCCCACTTGATCGCTTCCGCTCGGTTTAAGCCCAATTGGTTATACGCATAATGGATTTACAAAGAGCGAGACTCTCTTAGTTTTATCTTTTCTATTTTCTTTTTTTTATTATTTTATCTTTGTTTTTTAGGGGGTATAATATGTGTAATTTTGCTTTTTCTTGCAATTTTTACCTTTTTCCTTATTTTATTCTCTAAATTGTGGCCTACTCTTTACTGCATAACACATTGCATACTTAGAGATCAGATGGGCATAATCGAGTAATCATATCATACAAAATGCATAAAAACAGGAGTTCAAAATTTCAAGGCCAACGTTTACAAAATGGTCCCACACCGCTCAACCGGAGTCATCATCACCATTACTGTCAGCCTCATCATCAACGGACGGTCCCTGGCCATAGTTCCCAGTCGAATAATGGAAGGAGCCCTGAGTACTAAACGAGCTATAAATGGACCTGCTGTTGTTAGGCCTCATATCCCGTCTGTCATATGCTGGTGCATGCATGGAGGTACCTGCCGAAAACCCCGCTGCGAAGAAGCTCTCTGTGACTTGACTCGCAAAGTCCATAGCCACATCCCGATACGAAGGGCCAGTATGAGGCACATCCCATCCAGGGGCGTTCGTCCAACCTCCAGCCATGGGGGTAACAGTAGGCCTACTACGGAAGGCTGAAAACCTGCTGGAGAAAACATCTCAGGCATGGGAATGTGCGGCACAGAAGGTACGAGCGCCTCATCAACAGGAGGCCTGGTCACAGCTACGGGAGGTGAACGAGCAATAGACAGCATGATCGCCGAAGAGACCCTCGCGATAGAAGAATGTCGAGCTCCCACTGAAGAAGACGACTGCGACATCTGCAAACGAATCAAGATCGAGATGTTAAGTTAAGCACTTCACTTACGTAAACAAAGGATGACGGTCTACTTACATCAACAGTCCTAGACCGGGAACTCTTCCCTTTGCCCATCACCCGACCATAGCCTTTCTTCAACATGTGGATGAGCTTAAAGACCTGAAAGGTCTGCTCCCGGTTCAGCTAGAAGAAGAAATAAAAAATAGAGCCAGCCTTCAAAAGCAAACACAAAACACAAGAAGGGATGAAAAGGACTTACCCCGTACAACCATCAGGCAAGGGTAAGCCCTCCACGGCCTCTTCATCAGCAGTATGTAGAGGGAACTCCTCGACTATACGTCCCCCACTCTCACCAATGTACCTCACCTCATTGATCGGCAAGGTCACGCTTGGGGGCTGGCCCTGAGGAACTCTGGAATGGGACCTCTTGGGCCCTGAGGAGCCAAACGATCCGCCTACAAGACACAAACGTCAGTATATCACGCATATAGCTGAAAAGGGCACAAATAAAAGTCTTACCTCAGAAGTGAGGTCCGACATCAGACGACCCAAGCAATAGGCCAGGTACACAGCCGTACGATCCAAGCCAGCGATCTCCGGCTCAATAAACTCCGTGGCCGCCATACCACGAGCCACGACCCTCAAGTCCTCCACGCTCAGGCTGCGCAGGTAGAACATGGTCATCGGAGGGTCCTCGGGAACGAAATGACCCCCCAAGGCAGGATAGACCAGTCGAGTCAAGCGATCCCCAAGTACCACACAAAGCCAAATGGCCCCTCGAAGACCACCCGCAAGGAGGAAACCCTAAAAGACTCGACGGTAATATAAGGCGGAACCCCGGGAATATCGTCGAAGGCAATCCACGACTCTCAAAGGTAGCCCAAAAATGCTCCAAAGAGGTAAATGGGTGGTTATCTCTACCAATCCACCGCGAACCTAGTGGGAACATCCTCAAACCAAGGCGGTGAGGACCAAAAGCGGGAAAATACTTAAAAAACCACAGCTGCCATACAAGCAACAAAAAATGATAAGCTGTAATTCTCCTGAAAAAGCATGCATGTGCCAAGGAAAAAGAAATATATGTGCCTACCTCCAGTATCTTCCACGGGCCCAAGATACACACCCTCTCACTCGTCGGCCTAGGCCTACAAGCCTGGCGGCACCATCTCACCAAGGTACCATATGCAGGAGCACCGAAGTCGTACTCATGGACCTTGGACAAATCCTCTAAACATGTCACGAAGCCAACCTGACATACGCTCTTCTTCTGAGCGAAAATGGTCGACCCCAACAAGCAAGCTAGGAAAATACAGGCCCTCTGCTCCTTAGTAAGCCCCTGCTCCGACAAGGCCGCCCATAACCTCGGCAAGGAAACCCGATCATCTCCAAAATGGCCAGACACAGGCCCATAAAGCTCAAGTAACCTGTCACTCTGCCTATGGTAACTTACGTCGTACTGTATACGACGCCCTCTAAAGTATAAACCCGTCAGCACAACAAACTGATAAGGAGTGGGAAACATCTCTCCTACAGGCGTATGAAAAGTGTTCGTAGTATCCCAAAACCTCTCCAATAACCCCCGAGCAATAATCCTAGTATCCCCAAAGAGACAAGCCGGGATAACAGTCAAGAAGTGCCCAAAACCTGAACCCAACGCTATATCCGTAGCTCCAAAAATTTCTCCAACATCATGGCCCAATGGGAAGTAGACCCATGAGCCTGTAACAAAACACCAATACCCTAGCCAACAAAAAAAAATTTCTCAACACCCCATATACTACAAACACAGCCAAAATAATTCCACAAAAATTATATCTAGCTGACCACCAATCTATTAAAAGTCTCAATTTGTTCTTGTGCCGAAGCACCAACAGTTCAAATTTTCAGTTCAGAAAATATATATACTGAACATAACCAAAAAAGGACAGAGTCAGAAAACATACCGACTCAAGGTTAGACAGATGACGCTGCCTGTCCAGTAGCAAGATACTACGGTCCCAAACCCCAGCCGGACGCCAGTCCACCCGCATGAACGAGTCCTGGTACAAACGTGCCCCGTCTACATGCCGAGCCGAAGCCGTAGTAGTGGAAGGAAGCCCAGTACGAAAAAGGTCCCGGTTCTCCTCCTCTTCACCCAAGGGACGTTTCCTTTGTCTTTGGGAGCCATGGAAGAAAAATGAAGCTTTATCTCTCTACAAGTGGAAAATTAAAAGTTTCAGATTCACAAGAAACAAACGCCCATTCAACAATGCAACCCAAAATTCAGCAACTAGGCGGAAAAATAAGCAAGTTCAAGACAAAAATCGAAGAATTTGGTCAAGAATTGACTTACCTCAAGGAAGTTGAAGCACTCAACAATGGTAGAAGGCTCGACAATGGCTCGGCAAAGTGAAGCAGAAGAAGTGAAACGCGAAGAAGAAAATTCGCGACGAAACTAACTTATTCAGCTCAAGACGAGCGCCGCTAGCGCCGCTAGCCTAGGCCGCTAGCGCCGCTAGCCTAGGCCGCTAGGCCGCTAGCGGCCCTGCCAAGCCTGCACGCGCGGGAGCGAGTCCCTTTGGCCCACAAATTCAAATTTAATAGTTGGCCCATCTTACGGTACAAATTATCTGCAGGTAAAACTAACCCAATTATTTTTGCAGGTCCCAAATACTTGAGCCCGGATATATGTCGCAACGATATTTATCGCCCGGAATGCCAACATTATTTTTTTTTTAAGCCCGGTAGATCTGTCGGCCTCATAAAGATCCCAAAAAAAAATCCCAATGTCCCAAAGTCTCAATATCCCAAAAATCCCAATGTCTCAAAGTCTCAATATCCCAAAAATCCCAATGTCACAAAGTCCCAAGATCCCAAGAAATCCCAATGTCACATAGTCCCAAGATCCCAAAAAATCCCAAAGACCCGATATCCCAAAAATCCCAATGTCCCAATGTCTCAAACGTCCCAATGTCTCAAACGTCCCAATGTCCCAATGTCTCAAATGTCCCAATGTCACAAATTTGGGTCAGTCAATGATCGCTTAAGCTATTGCGGTTAAACTGTCCTTCTACGAGGTCACAAATTTGGGTCAGTCAATGATTGCTTAAGCTCTTGGCGGTTAAACTGTCCTTTTACGAGGTTACTTATTTTTGTGTCAGTCAATAATTGCTTAAACTATTGCGGTTATACTGTACTTTTGTTTTTTTATATGTTTCATTAATGATTGCTTAAGATATTGCATTTAAATTGTTCATATGTTTTAACCATTTTACAGCCGTCATTTTTTATTGCGCTGTCTCGTCGACCTTTTCGTTTCTTTTGCAGGGACGGAATCTAGGCACCCGCCGAGTGATGTTTAGTCACTGTTTGCTCAGAATAAAGCATTTATACTATTCACTCTCACCAGTGTTACTTCCCATTTACAACCGTTATTTTTAATCGCGCTGTCTTGTTGTCTTTATCGTTTCTCGTACAGGGACGGAATCTCGACGCCCGCCGAGCGGTGTTTGGTCACTGTTTGTCGAAGCATTCTACGTTGATCATTCTCAAAGTATTACTAACTTTGTCATTCACTCTGAATACAGGTCCCCAGCAGACGTTTAGACCATCTACGAGCGGTGTCCTATCCTGCTGACCATAACCTTTATTTTCTCTTATGTTCACAAAGATGAAATCTTAGCACGCTACGAGCATGTCCCAACTTAGGTTTGTCTTCATATGCATTCATACTATACACTCTCACACACCGTGTGCACATCAGCATCCTGCATGTCGCATTCGAAATACTTTGATCTTCGCCTTTACTCAAGCTTGATCAAAGTGGGGGCTTTTGTAGACGCCAAAAAAGCGTCTTCAGACTTATCCGCAAGTGCCCGATGATGAAAGGAGTAATTTAAAAACTTGAACGCTATTTTTGCTTTAATAGGTAAGATAAGGTCTCAGGTTTTTCCTCGATCACTCCTTTATTCCGGTCCCATACAGTTCAGGTACTAAGTCCTGAGGGCTCAAATTAAATTGCTTTCCTAATTGTTTATTTTCTAGTAGTCATAATGTAGATATCATGCTAGTAAACGCCTTTTATTGCTTACTAAATATTGTCCTTCCAAGCATGTCTACTCGTTGTAATGCTCAATTTGTCAATCGAATGCATGTCTAAACAAGGGTTAAAATAAATGTTGTTATGCTTGTGATGGACCAATTAATAGTCTAAGTCTAGGTTGTTAATCCGGTTTTTGTGGGAATCGTGCCTTTAAATTATTAAGCAAACTTGAGTTAGTAGAGGCCATCATAATACGGGCGAGTTGTGTGCCTAACACCTTCCAACCTCGTACCTTATTCCCCTCCGAACCCTTTATTCTTGGGTACTCATATGTTCTATATGAGCGGAAGTCTTTCTAAAACATGATCAGTTCACTTATCGCGCTACTGGCTTGTCCCTTTGATAAAACGCTGATAGCAGATTTGTGACCTCTTTCATGGTTTTTATTCAATTCAAGTCTTTACAAAATATTTTCTAACTCGATGGTCCCTTGAACTTATCTAAACCTCCAGCTTACAAATTTTCTATAAGGACACACTCCGTGGCCGTAGAAATCCCGGGTCCTTACAATACCCGACCTTTGGTAACTAAGGTAATCAAATGCTCCTTCATCTTGAACATGAGATTGTGCGCCTCCCAACGATCGGTAGGATGGAAATACTTTGAGTGAACTCATCTTGGACTAACCGGTGCTCACCCACCCGGTGATGGGGTATACCGGAAATGAAGACCCGGGTAAAAACGTTTGGGGTCTCCCTCACAACAATATCTTGTTCTTTCCTTTTCCTAGCTCCTCTAAGTTTGGGAGCCATGGATGAAGAACAAAAATGAAGTTTTTTGAAATTTAAGTGAAATTCACGAAACTCACAAATTCACACAATTTTGTGTTTTAACAATTAAAAACTCCCGAACAACTAACAAAATCAAGTTCTTTTAAGAATTTGAGCAAGAAAACTTCAAGATTTGGAGTTAGGGGCTTCAATGGAGGCTTGAGAGCTTGAAGAAAATGGAGGAGAGAGAGAGAGAGAGAGAGAGGCTCGAAATGGAAGATGATCCATTTCGGCCTCCCCATCTTTTCCTTTTGTTCCACCCGTGAACCCTAGCGACCCGTTGAACCGTCCAAATGGACGGTCAAACTGCTAGGCTGGCGGTTAACCGCAAGCCACGTGGCTTGGCCGCTTGCCCAAATGGCTCAGCCGTTTGGCGGAGCGGATCAACTGCTCCAGCAAGCAGCTTGACAGCTCCACCTAGCGGTTCAGCCGTTTGCACTGACGGTTTAGCCGCATGACATTTCTCTTCTTATAATATTCTATTCAGGGCCATTAGTTCAAAATCAGTGGGCCTCATGTGAGGCCCATAACAGTTATTTGCGCGCCAAAGTCCGTTTATGACAGCAGGACTACTAAACCAACATGTTTGTACATTTATACTCGGCCTATGGCTTGGGCTGGCGTCTGACCAAAGGTCTGAGCAATATTTTATTACCCTTTACAAATACATTTACTATTTATCTTATTTCTAACGAAATATTTATTGTGTAACCTACAACACAGGGTTCCTCTTTGACTGATAATCAGAGGACATATATTGTGTGACCTACAGCACACGGTCTCCCTTCGACTGAAAATCCAAGGATTTTTATCATTTATTTAACTTACTTCTAACGAAATACTTCCTCCGTCCCTCCGTCCCACACTAATGTTATCACTACCTAAAATGGAATTCTTTTTGTAGTCTTTTCACTAGAATACCCTCTAAAATGGCCCACATGTTTCTCTCTCATCTTCAATTAAAAAGTTTGAATTAAGAGTGTGGACCACATGCTAAAAAGGGGAAAATGAAAGAACTTTGCACCCTTTTTATTTTTTTCTTAAACTCCGTGTCCAAAAGAAGTGATAACATTAGTGTGGGATGGAGGGAGTATTTTATTGTGTAACCTATAGCACAGGGTTCCCCTTAGACTGATGAAGGAAGGACATTTATTGTGTGACCTACAACACAAGGTCTCCCTTCCACTGAAAATCGAAGGATTATTATTATTTATTATCTTATTTCTGACGAAATATCTTATTGTGTAATCTACAGCAAAGGGTTCCCCTTCGACTGATAATCGAAGGACATTTATTGTGTGACCTATAGCACATCGTCTCCTTTCGACTAAAAATCGAAGGATTTTTTTATCATTTATTATTTCATTTCTAATGAATTTTTTTATTCTGTGACCTACAGTATAGGGTCTCTCCGTTCGACTTATAATCGAAGGATTTTTATTGTGTGACCTACAGCATTGGGTATCTTCATTCGATTGATAACCCAAGGATTTTTATTGTGTGACCTACAGCATAGGGTGAAACTCTCGGTCAAATAAACCGGGAGAATTATTATTTAACCTAAAATAATTGTTTATCTCTAACTGTTTGTCACCTCACTTAGTTTGCCTATTTGTTGAATCATGCAGGTATTAGCATATGAATACTTTGACCTTCGCTCTATTCGAGCTCGGCCAAAGTAGAGGACTCTATAGACACCAAAAATTGTGTCCATGTTAAGTCCCCCTAAAAACCCGATGGTGAAAGGATTGGATTTTGCTCAAACTTCGGTTGCCAGAATAATTGCTTTGATGATTAGCCCAGTTCATTTGAATTAACCGGTGGAAACCTTTTGTACATGTGATCCAAACCAGTTGGACTCAATTCATTTGGAGTTCAAAACTGAGAGATAGGCCTCTTTGAGCCCAAGGGCCCGAAAGGGAACCCAAACCCTTGAGTCAACCCTTGGTCAAAACAAGGGAACTCATTCAATCCCGCGTGGACCCCCTCGGATTAGCCTCCCCCGCATAGAAAGCACGTCAGGCGCCTATGCAGGCAGGCCGCTCCAGGTCCAAGCAGCCATGCTTGAGTTCAAGCGGTGGGCGCTAGGACGAGCGGCTATGCCGCTAGGCCAAGTAGTTTGACCGCTTGCCTAGCGACTGAGCAGCTTGCAAAGCGGTTGAACCGCTTGGCCTAGCTCAATAGCCGCCTGGACCCTTTCTCGTGGACGACAAATTTGAGGCCCGTTCGATTTTCATGCCAAACTCTGGCAACTCCCCCTCTTCTACATAAACAAACCTTAGGGTTCAGTTGAAGAGGTTAAACATTCTCTGTGGGTTGGCAGTTAGAGACTCCAATGTAGGTCATTGTTGGAATGAATTATCTTGTTTGTCTTCTAACTCGCAGGTTTAGCATATTTATCAGTTTTTAGCATTAAAAAGCATGTAAATTTGGTAAGATGTTAAAAGTGGTCACAATAGTAATGTTTGTTCAACCCATTAGTTAAAACTAGGAATTTGGACAAATTGAACCTTGTTTGGAACCGTAGCATTAATAATTGCATTGAATTGATTAGTAAATGCCATTGTCATTAACGAGCGAGTTGGGTGCCTAACACCTTCCTAACTCGTACTCATGCCCCCAAACTCATTTATGAAGTCTATTTCCCCAATAGGGATTGGGGTGCACAAGAATTGAGTTGACGCCCTTTTAGACTATCGATTTGATTCCAAGGGTTCCAAATTTTCTAAAATTTGGTGGCGGCTTCCGACAATCTTAATCATGTCCCTAATACAAATGGATAAATCTTCATGTGCATTCACACTCGAAAGATTCACAAACAATGATGTTTTCCTAGGCTACCAGCTTCCCCGCATCTTTCCCTCTCGACATCTTCTCCCTCCGCCCTTTCCAGGGCGAGGCGAGGCGTCCGTCCGAGGAGCGGAATAAGGAGGCGATGCGTCCGTTCCCGGTAGTCTACAACTATGAACTACCGAAAGCTTAGTGTATGAGAAAGATCAAAGCTTAATTGAAGATGAAAGCATTGATTTTCAATCAATTAAAGAACAATGTCATTGTCTCTCTCTCTTCGCCTCTGTTTCTCTCTCTCTCTCAACTTTCAAACTTAACTGAAACAAAATAAAAGCCTTAACCTATTGTGAGGGAAAGTAACCCTCTTTCAAATAATGTAAGTGTCTTGGGTCCACCAGTCCACATGTACTTCATCACTAACACATATTTTAAGTCCACCTCATCATAAAAGACGGGCTCTGAGGAGAGGGGTATCATCACTCTTGATAAAATTCTGTCTACCATTTCATGGTTTAATAATGAGGTGCTCACTGAGGATTTTGGTGATGATGAGGGCATGGATAACTTAGAAGATGGTCATGGAGATGGGGATGATGATGACTCAAACTCATCAGATGATGATCACCCTCCGAATGGGGGTGGAAATGAAGTAGCAGCAAATGGTGTTGCACCAGTAGTTAATGGAGATACGGAACAATGGGTTGAACCAGATAGGAGTGATGATGACGTCACGATGAATGATGGTAGATTCATCCCGGATCAAAATCCCCTTCCAAATGGTCATGCAAATAATGGGCCAGGTAATCAAAGATCATCTGATCAACGTTCAGTTTACACTGGTGCTACAAATGGTGGACAAAACTTGGGAAATTTCATCTCTTTGGCGACTAATGGGGGAGAGTAACCCTAACCTTGTTATTCAAGGTATCTCGGTAGAAAGAAGGTATCAGGGGCAATCTTGTCTTTTCCAAGCAATGGGAGTGATGTCCTTAACTACCCCTTTAATGAGTTTTTTAAGCTATTCAACTGGTACTTCTACCACAACTAACTCTAGTGAAGAATTTATTCGATATTCCGGAGAGAGTGCTGATGAAAGAAGCTTAGGGAATGGGAATAATTTTATTTCTATTTCAACATCATTTACTACTGAGAGTGAAGAGATAAGAGGTTTCACATGGGTAATTTCTGGAGTAAGGACGCCAGCAGCAGAGGGTGCTGGGCTCAATGCTCATTTTATTAATTCGAAAGGAAATACATTTATGAGGGATATGGTTGAAGGCTCAAGGAACTGAAGCTCATTAACTTAGACCGACCCACCCCCTCTATCGATGACTCGATTTGCAAGATCTTTTTTAGCTAATGATCCTTATGAGAGATACACAAGAGAGGCCCACAATCAATGGACTTCGGAAAATTATATAAACAATGAGGTGGGCCCGGAGTTCTTTGAGAATTAGATTACTGGAAGAGGGCAAGGCATGATCATGTTTTGAATAGGATTGCTACAAGAGTAGTTCATAGGCCCATTAACGAGAGGGTCCGAGCCGCAATACAAGCTTCTTTAGGCCCATCAATCTTGGGCCCTCACCCTTTGGCTCAGAATGAGAGATCTCGCCTTGACAACCTCAGAAGGCAGTCATGGTCCGGTTTAGATGAAGATGGGTTAATTGAAGGTCTTAATGTCCAATTTTCGGATCGGTTTAAAATGTCCTCACCTCCTCTTTTGGACCTATTTTGTGCCAGCCCATGCGAGGAATACTTTCTTGGGCCGGATGGGACATTCTTCATATAATGAATGACGGAGTTCTCCTGTTCCTATGGATCATAGTCTGGCATCAGAGAGCCCATTGATTAATGCATCTTCTCCCCTAAGCAAACCTAAGTTTAATCCCCTCCAAGCCTATGATTTTGACTTTTTTTATTCTGCTGGGGAAAGTGATGAAAAGAGCAAATTGATGACTCACCTCCGATACATGTACCGCTGGTGAAATAAGTATAAAAGGTAAAATTGGGACAAGGAGTATTTAGTATATTTCGGTTGTGCAATCAGAATACCCGAGGGGCCCGCGGAAGAGAAGCGGGAAGGAAGCAAGAGTGGCTAGGAGGAGAGAGAGTGAGAGGAAAAAAAAAAAAAGAAGAAGAATAAAAGGAAGTGAATGGTTATGGGAAAAGCAAGATTGGGCTAAAAGATGTAAGAGGAAGTGTATTTCAAATGCTGAGCTTAGTAATGCAATATGGAGTGATTGAATAACAGGAACAGTGAAGACGAAGTGGACTCTTATGTAGGTTTGGGAATAATAAAAACTTGCAAGAAGCGTAGGGTCTGGATTCATGACATAATTCCGAAATCGAGGGAGTTGGGAGATTCCAGGTGATGGATTTGAAAGTAAAGAAGAAATTGACTCCGGCCAAGAAAGGGTTTGGATGACCGCCCCGAAACAGTCCCCAGTGGAGCCATGAGAGGTATAGCTTGGAACTGTAGGGGTATGAATTATGTGGACTCCCCCTATAGTTCCTTGTCTACGTTAGTTAGTCCATTGTGTCAAAGTGGATTTTGTGTTCCTCTCGGAGACTAAAACTTCGAGTGCGAAGCTGACATGGTTGGCAAATTTTGTTGGTCTATCCTTGGTTGATGGGGTAGATTCGGAAGCTAGTAGTGGTGGGTTATTCTTATTTACTAGTAATATCTTGCATTGTAACGTCGTAGAAAAGTCCAAGAATTTTGTATTTTGCGTTTGTATGGAAGAATTTGATAATGAAATGGGAGTTCTGTTTGTGTATGGACACCCTGAGGTGACGAGTAGGGAGGAAGTATGGGAAAAATGGGCAAATGTTTTAACTCATAAAGACAAAAATATCTTGCTCATAGGGGATATTAACCAAGTAGAGTTCTTAGTAGATAAATCTGGGGGTCGTCTGATGTGCCAAAGATGAATGAGTTTTTTAATTGGAGAGTGGATAATGGACTTTTTGAGGTGGAATTTTCAGGTGCACGATTCACTTGGTGTAATAGGAGAGAACAGTCGTTTACTATTCTAGAAAGACTGGATAGGGCATATGTGAATGAAACTTGGCTTAAGAATTTTCTTCATACGAGGGTCACAAATCATCCTCCTCTGGTAACTGATCATGGGGCTACTGCATTGAGTCTTGTGTATATCAAAAAAAAAAGAGGAGAATACCCTATAAGATGGACAATTGGTGCTTAGAGTATGAAGAAGTGGGTCATATAGTGGTAAGGTGTTGGTCTGAAGGAGGCTCAGGTTCGCAAATCTACAGAGTGACGAGGAGGATTGAAAAGGTAAAGGATAGTTTAAGAGATTGGTGTTTGCAGAAAATGAAAGAGTGGTTTGGGATGTGGGATGACTTTAGTTGTTTAATACAAACGGAGTATGAACAGCTGGAGAGTGTAACGGGAGAATCAGAAAGATCCCGAGTTCTTCGGCAAGTGGTTTGCACTCAGGGACAACTCGAGAGGGAGTGTCAAGCAAAACTCCTATTTTGGAATCAAAGGGCAAAAATTAGGAGTGAAACTTTTGGGGATCAATGTTCGAAATTCTTTTTCAGACGCACGCAAAGAAAGGCTAGGTTCAAGGTAAATAATAAAATCCTTGATAAAAATGGTGTGGTTTGTACTGATGATCATCGGATTAAAGTGGGTTTTGTTAATTATTTTAAGGAGATTTATGTTGTTCATGAGGAAGAATTGGACTTTACTGGGGAGATTAAGGATTTTCTCTCAATCTGTGATATAAGGATTAATGATCAACAATCCTTTCAACTTGGCCAACCATTCAATGATGAAGATATTAGGGTTGGAATGTGGAGCCTGGGTAGAGATAAAACTCTGTGGCCGGATGGGATGACTACTAAATTTTTGATTGAGCATTGGAGTACTGTCGGAGAGGATGTCACTGAAGCAATCCATCACTTTTTCAATCACGGGTTCTTGCTCAAGGAATGGATCCAACGTTCATAGAGTTAATTCCTAAGGCTGATAAACCGGAAGGGGTCTCCCAGCTTAGACCTATCGGTCTGTGTAATGTTATATACAAATGCATTGTTAAGTGTATGGTGAACAGGCTGAAGCCAATACTTCAAGAAATTATGAGCCCTTTTCAGAATGCCTTTGTCCCGGGTAGACTCATTGGTGATGGTTGTCTTATTTTCGACATGAGATTCTAACTTATTTGGCTAAGAAGACTAGTGAGGGTGATTACTATACTACGGTGAAGATGGATATGAATAAAGCGTATGATAGACCCTTTTGGAATTTTCTAAAACAGGTGCTGATAACGTTTGGTTTACCAGATCTACCGGATAGATGGGTTCATTATCATGCAATGCGTTTCAACGGTCTCTTATTCAGTAATTGTTAATGGTGAAAAGACGCATCCCTTCAAACCAAGATGTGGACTTAGGTAAGGGGATCCTCTATCCCCGTACCTATTTATTTTATGCATGGAATCTTTGTCGACATCTTTTATCAAAGCGCAAGAGGGAGGTGGCATTAAGGGTGCAGATCTCAAGTGGAGCACCAAAAATTAATCACTTATTTTTCGCAGATGTCTCTGTTTTCTTTTTTAGAGCATTCCCAGACTCATGCAGGGAGTGGGAAGCAATTGTGGAAAAGTTTTGCCGAGTGTCTGGAGAACGGATTAGTTATCAGAAATATTTTTGCGGTCTTCAGTAGGAATACTCCCACGAGATCTAAGCATATCATGAGGAGAATACTTGGAATTCAAAGAAAACAGGAGTAGTTGGGGATTATCTGGGAACACCAATTTGGTTTAGAGCAGCAAAAAGTGACAAGTTTTCCTTTCTGCCTAGAAGGGTGCAGAAGAAGATTGGTTCATGGGATTCAAAAATTCTGAACAGTCATGATAGACTTGTGCTTATTAATGCAATCTTCATTGCGTTAACTATGCATGTGTTGAGCTTATTTCTTATACCTCGTAAAGTAACAAGGAGAATAGATGTTGCTCTAACAAGATTTTCGTGGACAACGTCGAGTGAGAGGAAGCCAATTTTTTGGGGGTCACATGATAAATTATCTTTGCCAAAGGGTATGGGGGAGGTATTGGTTTACGAAAGGTGCAACCCCTTAATTTATCCAAACCAACATGGAGAGTCCATTAGGGAAAAGATCTACTGTTACATAAAAGTTTTGATGGCAAAATATAGAATGTCCCCATTGGCGACGGCTAAGGCAGGAGAGGAAAAATCCAATTAGTCTTGGGGATGGAGGGGCTTACTACGAGCGGCGAAGGCAATATTACCAGGTTGTGGTAATCTAACTGGGAGTGGGAGACAAACGGTGATTTTGCAGGATAAGTGGATTTATGCAAAAATCACCTTCACCTAGGGAGAGCGGTAGTGAAGTTACTGGGAGCCACTCATTGGAGTCGCCAGTATTTGTAAGTGACTTGATACAGAATGATGGTGTGACTTGGGATAGAAATAAGTTATCCCAACTTTTTGAACCTCATGTTATGAGAGAAATTCTCACTATACCCATTCGACAGGGAGTAGAGGATGAATGGTGGTGGAGCAAGACTAACCATGTGTAGTATACTGTAAAGTCAGGCTATGCTTTTCTAGTTTGTCCATCTTTTGAGAGTCAAATGGACCCAATAACTGCCAGGGGATTTTGGAAGAAGCTTTGGTTGGGCCTTCAACATTCTGCCTAGATGGAAATCGTTTGTATGGAAGCTGATGAATAATTGTTTAGCATTGGGAACTGGTATGCTGCAGAAAAATATGCAAGTGAAGGGGATTTGTCCTTTTTGTGATTCTGCATTTGAAACGAGCGAGCATCTAATTAGGGACTGTCCATTTTCTAGCAGGGTCTGGGCTGCTAGCTGGGTGGGGTTGAGAACGCAAAATGGTGGGCATGTAAGTCTTCAGCATTGGGTATGTGATTTTGTTGGCAGTCTTGTGGGCGATTTGGTTCTGCAGGAATGAGATTATTTTTAGAAGCTGTGATCCCACTCCGCAAGCTATTTTTTGAAAAATAGAGGACATCATTCAACGTAATTCAAAGGCTGAGGGTCAGAAAGCTAGATGTCAGAGCAAAGCAGATTGTCAAAAGAACACGGTAAAGAGGGAGGAATGCGTACTGAAGGGAGCTCACATGGATAATCCAGATTGGATTATTCAGGTTGATGGGTCATGGAGAAAGGGCTATTTTGCAGCAGCAGCGTGGATTGTTGGCAATGCGATGACAGGTTCAAATGAAGGAGGGCTCTGCGTTTTTTCTTTGCCAAGTCTCCTGTGCAAGAAGAATGCATGTGTAGCTGTGCTTGAAAGTATTCATTGGGCGAACGTGAAGAATATTAAGAGCATAAGGATTTTGACAGACTCAAGCTTAATTGTTAGCTACCTACTGGCCGGGTAAGAGCAGGATCAAGTTGGAAGCGCAAAATCTCATTGATCAAATCAAGACTGTGTAGACGCCGAATTTTGACTTGTATTTCTTTTAAATAATTATTACAGTTAATATTAGCATTAACTGTAATTACCCTAATTAAATAAGTCATTTGGGATAAAAGGGCATTTAGGGTCCATACGGTGACCCAACCCATTAACAAAGCAAAGCCCAAAGCCCGAAAGAGAAAATAAATCAAAAATCCAAAAAAGATTATAAAAGAGAAAATGCAAAAAATAAGTAAGGATTGGAATTATGATGTCATGCATGACATCATTTCATGACATCATCTCATGATGTCATGCATGACATCACAATATTCTCATGTTCCCATCAAATAGCTAAAGACAAAAGGGAATAATGGTAACAAGTAGAAATACTAAAATACCCTCCCATTTTCCATAAATTAACCCCCCACCCAAAAAATTAAATAAAAATCAAAAACAATTCCCCCCTCACAACCGAAAAAAGAGAAGAAAAAGAAAAAGAAAAAAAAAAATCTTTTCCCCCTCCCCCACATTTTTTTATTTCTTTTTTTTTATTATTTTTATTTTATTTTTGTTTTTCCCTTTTCTATTTTCTCTCCCACCTTATCTCATCTTTTCTCTTTCCTACTTACTTCCACCTCACAAGATTCTCCCATCTTCTTTCCATCACCACAAATGTGGCATTTGTCACTCTCCCATCCACATTCTCTCACCCCCCATCTCACCATCCACCTACCACCAAATCCCACCCTCCATTTCCTAACCCTAATTCACCCATCATCTTCTCGCCCCCCCTCCCCTCCTTATAAATACTCCCTAAAAAACTAACCTAAAGGCTCTTTGCCTCTTCCTCATCTCTACTTCTTAAAAAAATCTCTACTTCTCTCTCTAGTTTTCCTACCATCTTTTCAACTTACTTCAACTTTTGAAGATTTTCTAAAAACTTCTTCTATTTCTAAAACTTCTTTTTTTATCTAGTTAGTGCAAACTAAAGGGTGTTTGTACTAACTAATTTAATTTTAAAGATTGAGATTTCTAGATCTACGCAAGGGTAATCTTTTATCTCTCTCCTTCAATTATTTATTTTCTAAGTGTTTTACTAACCATTTGATTTTGTATATAAATTGCTAATAAACACTCTTATCCCCCCTTAATAATCTCATTTTCACCGGTTCGACTCTTTATAGCTGTGGGCATGAACCACCCTATTTTTTGAGCGGCCAAAAATTCCTAGGTAAGGGTTCAAGTGCCCACGCGAACCCATCTCCATGGGGGGACTTAGATCCAGCTTGTAGAGAGTGATTTTTTGCGGTGAGGAAGAGAGTTGCTTGTGCCAAAATTGTGTGATCAATGAATTTTTCTCTCTTTCTCATCACCATATTCATTTTTTTATACTTGAAACTGAATAAAAAAGGTCATTTTGCATATAGAGGCATCAGATTTATTTTTTGTATAAAGTTGTAATAATTCGGATAGTTGACAGTTTTAGAGCAGAATTCACTTGTAGATCTAGGAAGATCTAACGGTTGGAATTTAAGGAAATTAGTGTCATAGGAAACCTTATGCAGAGGGATTTCTAACAAGATAACAATAATCCAAATCCAACGGTTCAGTCGTCTGTAATTGAATTGTGAATTTTTTGTGTCTAAAAATGACCAACGACCATAGATATGTAAATAACTAATACATGGTTAAGTTTTAAGCTTGGTCTATTTCTGAGTAAATTGCACATAATTTAATTAGATGTCTACAGCCACCTATTTCGTCCATTTTGGATAACAAATGAATTTTAAATGAATTTTGAAAAGACGAAGTAGTGCTGTCCCTTTGAAGATTTTCTCAGATTTCGACCGTGTAAATAAATGTCTCATTTTAACCACTTAGGATAGTTTGTTTTCTTTGATAATTTTTGTAGGATGTCCTTAGTGTTTCTATTTCAATCTGTAAAGAATGATTCAAGTTTAACAAAGTATATTTAATTCTAAAATTAACCAACCGAGTATATGTCCAGAAATGATAATGTTCACTTAATTGAAAAGGCTGCGGTGTTTAGCACCTCGTTAATGAAAGATGAAATTTTATTTGGATAATAGACTCCTTAAGAACCAATCGAGGCTTTGGAATCACTCCATTCGGATGTATTTTCGATTTTAATTAATCAAACCGAGTTTGGTTCTGTCAAAATGAAAGACAATTGGTTAAGTTTAGAACATTAAGGCTTTTGTACAGTCCTTTTGTTTATTTTCGTTAAATGACTTAGACTTTTGTAAAATTCATGAACTTTTGTGTAAATATCTATCTTCAAATCTAGGATAAGTCTTATTAGTATTAGACCTAGATCAATTGTAAATAATTCCCAATAAATCAAAACCAATGGTCTGTCCAAAGGCTTCCAAAAGCTCGTAAATCGTGAATAACTCACTGATCTTCAACTTTCTTGACTTGAGATTTTTACAGTGGAAACATGAAGTAAAATTAACCAAGTTAGGCTTTTGAAGCACTCGATTTTGTTGATTTATGACCGAGATATGAATTTTAGAAGTTCTGTCCAGATTATTGTAAAAACGGTTTTGTTCGGTTTTATAAACGATTTTCGTTTAATTATCAAATGAACCCACAAAAATAAGGAATTCTCCAATTTATTCCTTTAGTGTGTCCCACTAATTAAAAAAATAAATTTGGAGTTAATAAGTAGCATACTAATCCCTTGTCGGTTCTTTCAAACCGTCTTTTGTAAATAACCAATTTTTTGTAAATAAATCAAGTCTTTTGTAAATGAACCAATCCTTTGTGAATAAGTCCAACTTATGAAGACGAAGATAAGATCAAGCCCCGGAGGCGCCATGTACAAGAAGATCAAGTTATTTTTCTCCTTTTAAGGATTTTTAGACATTTTTTGTATATTGTATTGTAAATACTCAATTTGTAATTTGTTTATTCCGAGGCCTCTTTAATTACATTTTGTACATTTGCATTCATATGCTTCCACCTAATAATTCAACTCGGAAAATAAAATAAAAAGAACTTCTCTCACTTGTGTGATGTGTATTATGTTTAAAAAACATTTTCTAAAACCAGTGTATTCGTTTATGTACACAACCCGGCCAGGGGGCCGAATTCGAGGTTAGAATCAGAAATTTGCTTATACGCGATCATGGGTGTTCCACCTACCATTCTATCAAACCACCTTCATACAAATTCACATTCCCCAGTGGAATCCACATTTCACCAGTTACAACCATTTTCCCCAGTGGAATATCTATGATCGAATAGAAGCTAATTATTGATCATCCCCTCTTATTTGGCTTCAGGCCACCCCGGAGGATCCTATCGAAAAGAGTCCTTTGAACCATTACCCACCAATACATACCCACAATCTACACAAATCATCCATTTATCCACCCCCAATGAATGTTATTCCCCAGTAAAGAACGAATATTTTTGAGAAGTCCAATCTTTATACTCAAAGCTAAGAATTGGGTTGATCCCTGTATATTTTTTTTTTTTTTGGGTCCAAGTCAGAAATTGTGTTATTGCTTACTGTAATGTTACACAAATTACAGTCCATAGGTAATGTGATTCCAAGGCCACCTACTAGGTAGGGTTCCTCTTCCTCTGCATCCCTTTGTTCCTTACATCCCTACTCTCCTAGGGGTAACTCACTACATGCAGTGGTTCCCTTATCTGAAAAAAACAGATACAAAATACAAAAAATATCCCTGACTTACAGCAAAGTACAAAATACATAACAATCTAATTATTACAGTTTTCTTGTTCTTTTTTCCACTGGATTTTTCCTCCTTCTTCGGCTTTGCTATTACCCTTTTCCTCAATGTCCTCTGCTGGGGCAATCTTCCTGAGCTGATGTATTTTCCTTCTTTTTTTTTTCCTACTTGTTGTCTTCCTCCTGCTGTTGGCTGTCTTGATTCCTATATAGGTACTGGTGTCCTGCTGTCTCTGCTGGCTGCTCATCTGGTGCAGTCCTGCCTTTTTGCCTAAGTCTACTGTGGTGCAAGAGCAATTAAATTCTCTCTAACCATTTTTTGTCCTTGCTGTTGATTTTTCTCAGTCTGCTGCACTGTTGTATTTTGACCCTCACTGGTTGCTGGATCTGCTGCATGATCTGCATCACAGAAAGAATGCTTCCCACAAAATGTTTAATATTCCTGCTTCTCCACAGCCAGTATACAGCTGCTGCTAGCCCAGCTGCATACACTTCCTTCCTGAAGTTTGAGCATTTCTGCCTACTTATCCAGTTCAGCAAGCTCTGAATTGTGTTTGTTCTTGATGTAATCTGTAGCCAGCTTCTCACTTGCTCTAAAACACCTGCAGCCATGTTACATGTGAAGAAAAGGTGATTGTGGTCTTCTGGTTTTGCTTTGCACAGGTTGCATACATCATCCCCATTCAGGAAGCCCATGTTCTGCATTCTGTCCTTAGTTAACAATCTTCCCTGTTGAGGGTCAGAAATTGTTGGATTGAACGCCTCGAAGGAGCGGGCTAATCATCCCATTTGAGCTTTTCCCTACTTCTTCGAGGAGAGTAGGGGGTTCCTCGGATCAATTCGACTCTAAGTTGCGAGTCATCCTATAAGTTTCTCAATCATATCCCTCTTTACGGGAAAGAACATCCATACCCGCCTTAGTGGCACCTAAGGAGTCTTACTGACCGGATCCCCCGGTCAGAACTACGTAAGGGTTTTGATCCAGGAGTAGATTCAAGACCTACGATGAATGGTACGTAGTGCAGTATTTTGCAATATCCAAACCCGCCGTATGTAAACGAATACACCGGTTCAAAACCGACTTTTTCTGTGTGCTAAGTGACAATGTGTACATATATGTGCTTTTCTTTTATCATTCAAGGCATTACATAATTCAATTCAAAGCTTTCATATGGGATACAACGTATTAGTAACGAGCCCGTACTCAGTACGGAGGAGGAGACGGGTCCGAGGACGTCCGCACCTTCTAACCTAGACCGTGAACCAAGATCTCTGATTCGCAGACCAGTCAAAGAATTTTCGTGCCTTATCGCGATGGAGTCAACTTTTGGGTCTCTTAAATGGTTTTCTTTAAAATCGTTTATAAAACCCTTTCTTTTGTAAAAACCCTTCCTTGTTTGGGTCATAACAAGGTGGCGACTCTTCTTTTGTAAAAACTCGTCCTTGTTCGGGCCATAACAAGGTGGCGACTTCGAACCTTAAGATGATTCCTCTTCAATCCGCCGATTTCCGTGGGACGTGCCTCTGGCACGTAGCGCGACGATTTCCGGGTCCTAATCCAGGAAAAACCCGAGAATCTGGCCCCACATACTGTAGTTAGTAGTGCTAATTCTCTTGCCCAAAAGTGTTGTAAACAGGTCTTAGTAAGGGTGAGCGCAACCGGGTACCCATCGGGTATTGCACTACCCGGAATTGGAATTAGATCTACCGGTTCCTAATTTGTGGGAATTGGAATTGGAATTGGTTGCATCGGTTCCTAAATCTTAGGAATTGAAAATTGGATCCACCGGGTACCCACCGGTTCCTGGGTACCCAAGTCAGCATTAAATCAAAATTTTCTTATATTTTAAATCAAATAAATGTATAATTTAATAACAAAAAAATCAATAATAATATTACACTAATAAATATTAGTTTCCAAAAATACGCAAACATAAAATCAAATACTACAATCAAAATACTTAACATTGTAAATCAAAATTTAAATAACGTATACAATCATTTAATTATTAATATTACAAATACAATCATTAAAAACAGTAAAGGTACAAATTTAAATTTTTAAACCACTAACCTTACTAGAAAATTACCATTCTTTATTTCTAACCAAGGAAAAAAAGTCTTATAATTTTTTTACACTGGGTACCCAACCGGTTTCTGTTCACAAAAGTTAGGAATTGGAATAGGAATTGGTTGGTACCGGTTCCTGTTTTTAGGAATCGGAATTGGAATTGGTTAGACCGATTCCGCTTTCGAAACCACCGTTCCCAACCAATTCCGGTTCCGATACTGGATACCCGGAATTTCTACTCACCCCTAGGTCTTAGTACCTGGTGACTTTTAATTTGTATTAGTTCTTGTTAAAACTAAATAAATAAATTAATTCGCCATTTTTAAAATTCCGCCTAGTCTGATCTTTTTCATCGAAATATGTTATGGTGGCATGGTAGTATTATTTTATATTTTCGTTTACAATCAACGATATCCACCGTTTATCAAAGTGACTATTTTTCCGCGTTGATTTATAGACACCTTAAAAATTAGGACAACTGACGAAAAAATTTATTATTACGTAGTATTAATACGTAGTAGTTGGTAATCGCTTTCCCATGGTATGTTTCACGTTTAAAGGGCAAATAGCCTCTTTAATGCATGATGCAAAGTCATTAGTCACCATAATTTATGGGATCACTGACCATGTGCTGCGTAAAGTTTAGTGATTACTGGCCCACAGCCCACTGGTTGTCTAGGCTACTACTTTTCATTGTCTTCATGTGGTTTATTCTTAGCCATCCAACAAACTCCAAATCCAATGGCTCACAAATGCTCTCATACCCTAACACATGATTTGTGTGTGCATGCTGCAATTAAGTATGAGTTGGTCTTCTACAAATACGTACAGTAAATCATGCACCATTCATATTAGGGATGAGTGTAAGCAAACACCCACTTAAAATCTCGGAATTTGGTATTGGAATTGGTTAGTCCAGTTTCTCAATATTAGAACCCAGAATTGAAATTGCTTAGACTAGTTCCTCAAAATTGATACCCAAACTTTAGATTGACAGGACTAGTTTCAAAACTAGGTACCCAGCTCCTATCCCCCTTATTAAAAAATTGCTTAGAAACTTGTCTTTTACCAAATTGAATGAAAAAAAAACTATCCAAATAAATGCTATTTCAATTGGATTATGATGAAAAAATTCAGAAATAAAAAACATTTACACAATTGTCTTAATTTAATATTCTCAAAGGAAAGTTCGTCAACTCTCTTTCTCCTAAAAAGAAAAAAAATATTGTAAAAAAAAAAGCTAAAAATTCTTGTTCGAAGATCAGGCCTAGGACCAATTCCAATGCCAATTTCAATTTTGGGTACTCAGAATTGATCCCAGCAGATACCCACTGGGTCATGGTCCCAAAAAGTGATACCCAAAATCGGGAATTAGTTTCAATCAGGTTTAAATTTTGGGACCTAGAATTGGAATTGGTTTCAATCAAGTTCAAGTTTTGGGACCTAAAATTAGAATTGATGGGACCAGTTCCAAGTCCGGACTCACTAATTTCAAATCAATTTTAGGATCAGAACGAGGTACCCAAGACCCGTGCTCACCCCTATTCCATATCTTATGATTATGCATGGGTAGCTTTCTTTTCCTTTTTTATTCAATAATTATTCTTGAAATATATTTATTCATAAATATTTAGGTAGCGAAGCCTGTTTGATGGTTGCCGACCATTGTAATTAGGGCTAACCATTGTAATATGCAAATCTCAGTCGTCGATTTATTACTCAAAGATCTTAACCGTTAATGAACATATATAGATAATTAGTCCAAAATAATTTTTCTTATTTAATTGCAATTTTGAAAATAGGTTAATTATTTACGAAATTCAATTATTAAAATTTTGGAAAATCATAATATTCTGGAAAAAATAAAAAATAATTTCTGGAAAAGAAATAAATATTTATTACATTCAACCTATTCTAATGGGTAGAACACCTTTAAGCCATGGATAAAGTCATCAACTTTATTTCAGGCCTCAACATGGATGATTAGTTGAAGGCTTCAAACGGTAAAGGACGGCTGTAAATATTAAATATGTAAAAAAGTAAGTAGTGAGTCTTGAACTCAAGACCTCAATGAGTTTATAATGTATATATGACCAACAGGGCACCCAACTCTTTGGTGAAACTATTCCAAAACTTTATTTATAACATGAACTATTCTTGACTAAATCTTCGTGGCCCAACAAATTTCTTTTTTCTTTTTCTTTATTGTTTTCTTTGGTCTGTTCGTTTGACAATGATTTTATAATATTAACTTCCACTTTTAAAATGAAATGGTGCACATCATAGTTGGGTGGTGTTTGGATTTGTATGTTCAGTTATACCACCCATGTTCAAGTCCTACAATTAACTTTTTTTTTTCCATTTAAATACTTTCTTTTATTTGACTAGTCCAAATAATTACTTTCTTTTATTTACTCTTTCATTTTCTCTCTTATTTGTTTTTACTTTTGCATTTAGTTTCTTTTTTTTTTAGCAGGGAAAAAGAGAAATCTGCATTCATAAAAATCCATACAACATCTACAAACACAATTACTCTATACAAGAATAAATCTAAAATAACAGCTCTCTTCAATATAATATCCATCACATTTTTCACGATAAGTAAGAATAAGCCTCTCATAAAGAGAGAAAAATCAACTCTCACATATGAAGAGATTTTTTGATGAAATAAAATATACAAAAACTCAAAGTGCAAAAAATAAAACACTTTGGGGCTTAGTAATACAAACTCACAATTGACTATATACATACACACACAATTGGTGAATTCAAATCTATACAATAATTTATACACATATTTATAATGATGAATATATAGTTATATTAATGAAATTTTGTAATCATGATAATTTTTATTTCCTGATTTTCTTTGTATATTTTTTTTCCTTTTGTTATATTCTTCCCTTTTTTTTCTTTTCTGATGAATTTATAGATATATTTTAATGGATCATTTATATTTACATACAAATTCACACCTACGCAATAATGAAAATACACATTTATGATGACGAAATAGTTTTTGTTATCGTAGTAAATTATTTATTTCATGATGATGAACATTTAACTTTTGTGTTAATGAATGTACGTCAATGACGATGAATGTAAAAGTTAATGATAAATATTTTTTAGTGGTATTGATGAATGTCAATTGTGAGGTGATGAATAATAATAAAATCGTTGTTGATTACTGTATAGTTAGTTATTTTTACGATGATGAATGTTTATTTCAATTCTAATGAATGCATATTCAATCTTAATAATTTTTTGAATAATAGAATTTTAAAAAGAAACTAAATGAATACGTTTTGGTGAAATTAAATGAATTATGTATATATACATGTTGATGAATGTATAGTTGCGAGTAAATGAACAAATACGTATATAAAACTAAAATTATGTTTTATTGTACATAAATCCAAATATAGTGGACAAATGGTACTAAGTTATTCCCAAATAGAACTTTTAATTATGCATAAATGAGTTAGAAATTTGCACAAGTTTATCTATATTCTTGTCAACTTTTGTGCCTTCATAATTACGTCATTCAACTATTCTGATCTTAGCGTCCAACTTATGAGTCCTGCATCGTTAGGTTTGTTATACCTAAACCTAACATTCATTATACCTAAATCCATACCTAGTGTTATTAAGGTTATTTACCAATTAGATCTAATAAAAAAAATAATTATTACCAAATATAACTTTTATAAGTTGGAAGTTTTGACACATTTATCTATCAACTTGTCCATTTTTGTGCGTTCACAGTAACATCTTTAAACTTATTATTGACGTCCAATTTGCAAGTAAGGCATCATACGGTTTTGTTATACGTAAACCTAACTTTCATTGTACCTAAATCCATACATAATCCTACTCAATTATTCCCAAATATAATTTAACTTTTAGTTATGTATGCATAAGTTGAAAGTTTGCACATTATCTACCTCTTTGTCTATTTTTGTGCATTCATAATCACGTCCTTCAATTTATTCTTGACGTCCAACTTCTAAGTACTACAAGATTCTATTTCGTCATACCTAAACTTAACTTTCGTTAGACCTAAATTCAAATGTAGTAGTGTCACTAAGTCATTTTCAAATATATCTTTTAATTAGGTGTTAATAAGTTGGAGGTTTGCACACATTTAACTATCACAATGTCAATATTTGTGCATTCATAATCACGTCCTTCAACTTTTTGAATCATTTTTGTTCTGTTATACCTGAACTTAAGTTTCGTTATACCTAAATCTAAATGTAGTGCTACTAAGTTATTCTCAAATACAACTTTTAACAATGTATGAATAAGTTGAAAGTTTGTACATATTTATCTATCTCCTTGTCAACTTGTGCACCTTCATAATTACATCATTCAACGTTTTCTTGACGTCCAACTTATTAGTACTTAATCATTATGTTCAGTTATACCTAAAACTAACATTCATTATATCTAAATCCACATGTAATGCTACTAAGTTATTGCCAAGTATAACTTTTAATTATGTATGAATAAGTTGGAAGTTAGGACACATTAATCTATCATCTTGTCCATATTTGTGCCTTCATAATAACTTATTTCAACTTATTCTTGACGTCTAGCTTACAAGTACTGCTTCATTATGTTTCGTTATACCTAAATCTAACTTTCATTGTACCTAAATCCAATCGTAGTCCTACTCGATAATTCTGAAATTTAACTTTTAATTATGCAAGAAAAAGTTGGAAGTTTTCACACATTTATCTACCTCATTGTTTACTTTTTTGCCTTCATAATCACGTCATTCAATTTATCTTGTTGTCCAACTTACAAGTACTACACCATTCTGTTCCGTTATACCTAAACCTGAGTTTCGTTATATCTAAATCAAAATATAGTGCTTCTAAGTTATTCACAAAGTTGAAAGTTTGCACACATTTATCAATCATCTCACAATAAAAAAGTGACGCGTTAACAAATACCATGACCAAGAACGGACACTACAAATGAAAAAACTGACTCAAGAGAAAATATTTATTACAAAAAAAAAGTAACACTTTCTAGGAAAAAATGATAAGTCATGACAAAAAAGTAATACTATAAAAAAAATTATTTTATGATGTAGACAAATATTATTTATGAATATTATTTAATTTATTTAAATTTTAAGTTGCTATGAAAGTAAAATGTTGCAAAAGTAATGAAAACAAATATGAGAGAGAAATGGAATAAGGAAAGAAAAAAAAAAGTATGGAGAAAAATAAAGAAATTAAATTTTAAAAAACATAAATAAGAGAGCAAATCAAAGTAACTATTTTTGGCTAGTGAAATAAAATAAAGTATTTAAATATTACAGAAGTGCCAAAAGAAAAAAAGTACTGAAAATAAATATGAGAGAGAAATGGAATAAGGAAAGAAAAAAGGAAGTATGGAGAAAAATAAATAAACTAAATTAAAAAAAACAAATAAGAGAGCAAATGAAAGTAATTATTTTTGACTAGTGAAACAAAATAAAGTATTTAAATATTGCAAAAGTACCAAAAGAAAAAAAAAGTAACGAAAACAAATATGAGAGAGAAATGGAATAAGGAAAGAAAAAAGGAAGTATGGAGAAAAATAAAGAAACTAAATTAAAAAAATAAAAACAAACAAGAGAGCAAAATGAAAGTAATTATTTTTGACTAGTGAAATAAAATAAAGTATTTAAATATAAAAAAATAAGTAACTTGTAGGACTTGAACATGGGTGGCATAGCAAACATAGAAACTAAAAGCCCAACCAACTGAGATGTTCAACATTTTATGCTAAAAACGGAAGCTAATAAAATATAGCATTTTTTCAAACGAACATGTTGGGCCGTGCGGCCCAATCTAAATATAGTATATATTGATAGTGATGGAATATTTTAACTAAGGAGTAGGAGTTCCCCACTGGTCACATGCATGCTAACACCTCCTAGAGGTCATGAGTTCGAAACTCATTGCTCTCTTTTTAAACATGTATTATTTACAACTGGGCTCTTCCTTCCATTTAAGCGTCTTCTTCTACCATTTGAAGAACTTCAACCTTGAAGATGTTGTTCTATCCATTAAATAGGTTGATTTGAATGAATATTCATCAATTTAATTATATTTTCCAGAATTTTTTTTTTCCAATTTTCCAGAATATTAATTCCAATAATTGATTTTCGAAAATTTTATATTTATTTTTAATATTGCAGCTCAATATTAAAAAAACTTTTTGGCCCAATTTAATATTTATAATAATTAATGTCTAAGATCCTTTGATCGAAAAATGAATGGTTGAGATTTACCATGCTACAATAGTTAGCAAAACCCATAATAGTTGGCAACCATGGAAGAAATTTTCATTTAGGTAGAAAGTCATATTTAAACACCGATTATAAGCACTCGGTTAATTTTGTCACTTATACATGAAGGATGGTAACATTGCGGTACAATAATGCTTGCGTCACAACATGTGACAAAATAATTGTCACATGTGGATGAGTTGGCATAAAAAGTCAGCTGCCTTGCTGGCCATATCTACCCCAAAAATAAAGCTAAAAAAAACAAAAAGAAGGAAGGAGGGAACGTGGGGTTTTGAAGAAGCAAAATCAGATCTAATGGAGACCCAAAAAAAAACCAAGCTTTAGAGAGAGAAAGCTTGAAGATGGACGGTCTCCACCCAAAAAGAAGGAAAATCATTGTTGCTTCAAGATACTGCGCTCCACGGCAGCAATCGGAGCAGCGGAGACAGGCTCGTTATTTGTCTGTCCCTTTCTCTCTCTCCTTCCAATCCTTCCAGGTACCCTTTCTCTCTCTTCGTTAGTCCCCTTCGATTAAGGCAAGTAAGAGCTTGTAATTAATTGCAACATGATGATGAGCTTGCATTTTCTGAAATTGTCTATATCATTGTAAATTGTTTGGTGTATATGTTACAGTGCAAATTGATTGTTGTCAATGTTAGGGTTTCTACTTTCTAAGGTGCTATTTACACCTTTTTAGATCGAATTTTCTCAAATTCTCATCTGAGGAGATATTAGTATCTTCTAGTAGATTCTTTTTTTTTTGTTGATTATGGTTACCTGTAGAATTCTGGTGAAGTAAAATGTTTTTTTTATGAGTGGTGAGGCAGGTTACTATTCTTCTAGATATAAGAAGTTAGTGTTATGTTAATGAGTTCGGAACTTGTGTTATGTTATTGAAATTGAAGAACAAAGCACCTTATTGAATTTAAATTGAAGATCACTATTTATTTCTGGGAGCTAAAAACAAGTGAATTTATATTGAAGATCACTTAGTAGGAAATTTAGGAGTCAGTAAGTCCTGGGTTGAAGGACTAATCTGGGTACCTTTGCAATCTTGGAATCATCTTTACCCTCACTGAACCCCAGTTCATCACCTGCTCACTTTCCATGATTAAGACCTCTTTCCCTTTAGTGCATAAACTGTAGAAGAGTGATAAATCCTCCTCAAATTCACTATTAATCTCCAATTCTCCAGTTGCTATATGCTACTAAGTCAAATATGTGAATATGATCAAGAGAGGATCAAGTCAATACTTTTTCCTCTGATCTGGTGCTACCCAAAAAGCAGAGTAATATCGTCACTGTCAAGGTTTCATTGTGAGTAGTAGCATTTTATCCTCCATTCAACTAGCTTGTAGTATAAATCATGTCTTACTATTTACAAGAAGTTAACGATCATCCATGCCTTTCTTTTCTTTAATATATGAGTTCTAATGCCACCATTTTGTGGTTGCTACAGACTAGTAGAACAGACAAAAACTTGATATCCGACACATTGAGAGGATCAAGCAAGAAGAGAATGTCAAATGCTTTCAAGAAGACTCAACAACGGCTTGGCAGCATAATGTAAATGACTCAAATTTGAAATGAAACTTCTCACCTTTTCCTTTATGGTTTCATCTCTTTTTATTGATTACATTCTCCTTAGTCCTTCCTAAGATGAATGTTTCACTTGCCATTTTTGGGTCTTATAAAATAATTGGTGACTTCCATGTCATCTGGATATCTGATGGTACTGAGATGGTAGAAGTGTGTCATACAGTTGTGTTAGCTTTTATTGTATGTGTTGTATTGTATTTAAAGGTTATACCCAACTGTTGACATTACCCATACCAAGGGTGCAAGTGTGTAATACCAACAACTAATAAGTAATCAAAGCGTCTGAGCAATAGAGCTTACTTTAGTAAGATTTACTATTGACTTTTTATTAGATAAAAACATTTTCTGAGAACCTCTGCTCAAAAGTTTACACATTTTCCTTTTTGGGTTAGTGGTTGGAAACTGTAATATTTGTTGGGTTACTATCATTGTGCCTATAACACAAGAAGCTGATTTTAGGGAAACTAACATATTAGTGTGGTTTTGTTTTTGGGTAGTTGAGTCTTTTGTGCAGCTGTCTGAAATTGTGCAATTTATTGAGATGTTATAAGTGTGTTGTTGTTTTTGTTTTCAGTTGTTTGTTTCTCTCTTTTTTTCGTTTGATAGCTGTCGATGGATAGTTCTTTTCTTGTGGGCTCTTCGTGTTTAATATTTCTGGTATGTTCTTCATTTTGCATTACTTCAGTTTCTAGGGGAGGCTAAATTTTCGGAGGAATAACAATGATTATAAAGCACTAATGATGGTGATGAATTGATAATTGGGTGGCCACGTGAGATTGTAGTACAAATAGAGGAGCCAGGGAACCATATGGACGTAGTAGAAATAGAAGAGGCTGGAGGTGGCGCGCTTGTTCATATGGAGGAGGGTGGAGACGAAGTGCCAATGCCAATGGTTGGGGATAGTTACAATATTTTAGATGAAATGTTTGAAATGTGTCAAAGATATACAAAAAGTATTGGATTTGCCTTTGTGAAATATGGTACTGGGAAAAACAAAGATGGTGACTTAAATTTTAAAAGATTTGCTTGTCATCGTGCCAGGGTAAGGAAACCAAAAGAAGGCGCTACTGGTGAAAGAACAAAACCAATGTCGAGGGTAAGTTGTCCAGTGCGTGTGAGCGCTTGTGTAACACCTAATGGTAGATGGAGGATAGGTGATGTGAAGCTGGACCACAATCATGAAGTGAGTCCAAGCAAGTCTAGACTTTTGAAGCATTTTAGGATTGTTAACCCAAGGGGATGCGAATGCCCTTCACCAGTTATTGAGGATGCATCGGGTGAGTCATAGGTTTTTTTTAGGATAACTAGTGATGAAGAAGGTCGACTACAAAATGTTTTCTTGGTGGATCATAGGAGTCGTGAGGCATACAAGGAGTTTTCGGATGTGATGACATTTGACACCACCTATCTAGTTAACAAATACAATATGCCATTTGCGCCATTTGTTGGTGTGAACCACCATGGGCAATCGATATTGCTCGGTTGTGGTTTGCTTTGCAATGAAGAAGCTGATACATATAAATGGCTATTCGAATGTTGGTTAGAAGCAATGCTCGGCGTCGCTCCTAAAGCTATTATTACGGACCAATGCAAGGGTATTGGAAAAGCCGTTGACGAGGCATTCTCTAATGCTAGACATAGGTGGTGTCTTTGGCATATTCTAAAGAACTTTTCGGATAAGGCCACTGGTTTTCCTGGGTACCTAGATTTGTTGGATGCGTTTATGGAAGCTGTGTATGACCCCTTGACTATCTTAGATTTTGAAAGTAAGTGGCAGACTATGTTGACGGACTATGATTTGCAAAGCCGACCGGCATTGATGGAGTGGTTTGAGACGTTGTATGATGGAAGAGAGAAGTGGGTCCCAGTTTACGTGAAAGGGGAATTTTGGGGTGGAATGTCAACAACACAAAGTAGTGAGAGCATGAATTCATATTTTGATGACTTTGTGCATAGAAAAACCTCGTTGAAGACGTTTGCAGATCAATATGAGAGAGCTTTGGGGGCCAAGATTGATAAGGAATTTCATGAAGATGGTAAATGCATGCAAAGTGAAATGCCCTGCAGAACATTGTTAGCATTGGAGGCACAATTGGAAAAGGCGTACACACATAACATATTCAAGAAGGTGCAAGATGAATTTGCTAAATTGGTGTACTGTGAGATTCAGTTGGTGAGTGGGAGTGGCCCATTGATAAATTATGATGTTAGTGAGAATGAGCACTTTTCAAATGGAGGAACAAGATTGCGAGAATATATGGTGACTTTTGACTTAACAACGCAAGAGGTGAAATGTATATGTAGAATGCATATTTTGAAAGGCTTGTTTTGTTGTCATGCTCTGAAGGTTCTATTGAAAAGGAGAGTGACAGTTGTGCGAGACGTTGACATATTGCGTCGGTGGAGAAGAGACGTAAGAAGGCCTTATACTACCATTAAGCTTCCTGGATTAGGTGGGAGGTGGGTCGAGAGATGGATATACAATGTAAAATGGAGGATGCTTTTTTTGGTATTGTTGATCGTGTCATTGACTCTGATGAAAAGTGTTCCTATGTTGTGAATCGACTCAATAACTTGTGTTTGACAATGGATGATGACACGTGGGAACTAGATGAAGGTGTTGATGAAGATGTACCAACATCGGTACGTTATCTTGATCCAAAGGTGAAGAAGGGTAAGGGTCGGCCACCAACAAAAAGACTTGTGTCTATTCGTGAGGATTGTCGAAGGGCGAATAGACCGAGAAAGATTGCAAAATATGGTAAAGTTTGTTTTCTTAAAGGTGTCTGTTTCATAATTTTCAAGTATTTTACAATTTTTGTTAGATTGGCCATGTGAGAATAATGAACTTTTTTCATTCATGACAGGGTATTGGAAGTACTCCTTCTACTCTAATGTCCCACCAAGGCAACAACTCCACAATGCAACAGGTAAATTTTTTTTTTTATTTTTTTATTTTTTATTTTTTTTTTTTGGTAATTGAAGAAGTAATTTTATTACCAAAAACATCCTACATAATGCTACAAAGTCACATACGGATAATGATTCAGCTATACATCCGACAATAATTGTTTCTTATGTGGTATAGTTAGTGTTGACTTGCAGGTTTCAAATACACCTTCCCCACATTCTGGGAACCCTATGGTAGTAGCTCCTGGTGGAATGGATTATCCATATGGCATACAAGTTGTTCACGTGAGTGATTTTTTTAACCAGTATGATGTATTTTGTGTGATGGCATAGCAGTATCCTTCGTTTCAGCATACACGACTTATATTATACATGACTCACACTGCAAAACAGGGAAAGAATGTCAAGTATTCATGGTTGTTTGATTTGTCCATTGTGAAAGTCGATAACTTGGGATATCCATATTACGAGGGAGATGCTGTTGGATTTTTCTCTGATTTGTTAAGTTGGCAAATCAAAGTTACTCATTTTTGTTTAATTTTTGAAATTGGTAATTATATTTTACTTTTTGTGTATAGGTATATCCCCAATCAAGTGGATCAAATACAATGACTATGCCTTTTCATGGAATGCATGTAAGAACCCAAGTTTCTGTTATTTTTTATTCTACTCTCAATTTCCAACATTACTTTAATGTAAATCTATGACTCTTGAATTCCCACAAATTGTCCAAGTGAGTGTCCAACATGAGGGGTATCCTTTGTTTCAACATGCATGAGCAGTATCCTTAGTATCCTTTGTTTTGGCATACATGAATTGCATCTCTGCAAAACAAGTTGCTTTTATATCAATTATACAGGGTTGTTTGGTTTGTCAATTGTAAAAGTCGATAACTTGGGATATCCATATTTCAAACGAGATGTTGCCGGATTTTTGTTTGATTTGGTACGTTGGTAATTTTAAGATAAGAAGTTTGGTTTGGTTTGTCAAATTAGAATTGAATTTTTGTTTTTATGTATAGGTATATCCCCAAGCAAGTGGCTCAAATACTATGAGTATGCCTCATCATGGGATGCAAGTAAGAACCCAAGCTTTTGTTTTCTTAAATATGAATTCAACTTTCCAACATTACTTTGATGGTAAATTTTTGAATATTTATAATCTTTTTAAATAACATAACCTCGGATGATGCCGCAAGGGATGAATGTGCAAGGAATGGTTCCTCAAGGGATGAATTTGCAAGGAATGGTTCAGTAAGGGATGTTAAACAACGAGATGGGCAATTATGTGGGTTAATGTAAAATATGATAGTTCTTATGTATGATTTTATTGTCCTCTATGTAGCACACATAGTTTCGGTAATATCCAAATTGGTTTTGCTAGTATTAAACTTGTTTATATCGGCTTTTAGAAAATGTTTTTGGAGTGATAACACACTTGGTACATTGAAATTCATATCACATAACTTGGATTACCCTCTGTGTTCATCCTCTAACGATAAGTTTTGATTGATTGCAACATTAGTAAAGTTTGAGCAATGCAAATCATTCACTCAACACATATATAGCGAACGGCTATACTAGTTAGCACTTAAATGGCATATACAATTTAGAACCATGAGAAGACAGTTAAGTTTCCAAAGATGCATTGAAGTACTAGAGTTCGATCGTACATATTTTCTTACTGTCAATGACAAATGAGAAATAACATCAACTAAAATGATACACACACATTATTTGTGTGAAACATGATAAGACACTTGGTACAGTGAAATTTGTATCACATAACTTAGATTACCCTTGCATGTGCCCCTTCCTCTAACGAACATTCATTAGATGGATTTGAAGTTGAACCATACAATAATCACAAGTTACAATGCTTGGATCATTATGAGGGTTCGTAACAGGTTCAAACATTGCCCAATGACCTTCTCCAATGTGTTGACATATTTTTTCACTCAAAACTTGAGGAAAACAGAAAGGCCTCCCAACATCAGTCATCAATTGTAAGGAAGTGCGATAATACGACAATAATCGCCCACCACCGGGCTTGCGTGCGATTTCAAGAAGTATGAGTAGACCCTTCACCTTAGCAACTCCATATAAAATCATTCCTAACACAAATTTGGCGAATTCAAAGCCATGTTCACGAGCCGCATCTAATGTATGATGTCCCAAACGACGATTATTATCCTCAAAATTATAAAAAAAAACTCCCATGGCAACCAAAGCATCTTTGTCAAAGGAACTTGCTGCGTTAGCGACCTCAACTTGGCGCTCTTGAGAAAGTGATTTGAGTGGCATCCTAAAGAAGTCCATAACTCTCTAATGTACGAATGTATCAGAAGAGTTATATTTATAGACAACAGTAAAGTATTCAGCCCTGCAGTATAGTACGACCAATTTCAGTAAGTCACGTGATACACTAAAAACGTCTGTTTTACTTTAGTAAAGCAAATATTTTTTTTTTGTAATTAAAATTAAGTTGTACATTTTAGAAGAAACAAGTTAGTTCAATAGGCATTATCATCCGGTAGTAAAGTACATATGTTCTGAGTATACTTTCTATAAAATTATTCTGTATTAATATTAATTTGTTCATCAGCGCCTTTGTTAAACGGCTGTTAATGCATGTTATATAGATGCTTCCGCAGATAAGTTACTATTCCATAATTACTAAAAAATTTCCAATGTGCTTTGTTTGCAATTGAATTGACTCCAACATAGGCAACAAAAAATAGTACCAGTTATATTTGTCTTCAAACAGTTATGTTTTTGAATCACAATAAAGTTTAGTTAGATTTGCGAATGTTATCATAAAGTTATATATGTAACCATTTACTCAAATATTAAATAACATTTATTTTCATAATGATTAAAGAGTCCAAAGTCGTCCCACTACATAACAAAGATAAACTTAACAATAAACATACTTTTACGACAAGTTCAAACTAATGACATAACACAACTACTTAGTACATCATTGAGCACACTCATATATGCTGGATTAGTACTAATTAAGGGAACGACTTGCAATTTAACATCATATAGAGCTTTCTGGAACTTCACCTCTTCTCGAAGTTAATATCATAGGCCATAGTGTGGGTAGTGGTGGATCATTGTGAAAAAACTTCCTAATTTTATTATCTTGAAAGACTTTTTGGAGACGGTTATACAAAATGAGAATTTCGACTTGAATTTTTCTAATATTCCTTTCAATGCGACGAAGTTGTTGTTCTTCCTCCATGAGAAATTGAGTTACTGCAATACAATGTGATAGGAAGAAGGATGTTTTGGTTTTTTACTAAGACTTAGTAACATACAAGTGTTTATATATAGGCACATTCATTGTTCAATGGGATGCATGTGACCCGACTTTTGTTTGCATGTGGCCCAACCATTTGCTACAGTAAATAAAATGTACCTACAGTAAAATATTTAGGGTAAAAGTTGTTAAAGCAAAACTAAATTGCAGATTGTTAGATTTTCCATTGGTTTCGGGTTCGAAACTTTATGAAGACTCACGTGTTGTGTACATAAAAAATAGACATATGTAATTGAACTCAGTAAAAGGTAGTAATTTATAGCAATAGACAGTAAAGAAAAAGCAAGTCATTAATAATTTGTAAGTTAGTTATGAAAAATCTAAAGAATCTCACAATAATAAATAGTTACTACGCGAAAATGAAAAATATTGATTTGATATGGCTTCGTCAGCAAAATGCATTCTTTTGACCAAAGGTTAATAGCTTTACATTATATTCATGCCCTATATTCAATCCAAAATTGAATCTATTTAAAGGACTCTTTGTCCATTGGTGGTAGTTGCTCATTCCCCTTCATTTATGTTAACTTTGTAAAGTAATATTCAACTTGTAATGATTTCGTATTCAATTGGATTTACTGGAAAGTATCATGATGATGCAGAATCAAGTAAATCTTTTCAGAGTTTGGCCAAACTTTACTACAAATAACTAGTACAGATTGGTTGTATGGTTTTAATAATGTTTATTTGTTTGTTTTGCTTATAGATGGGTCAACTAGTGTTGAAGGAACTCCAACATGTGTGTCCAAAAGGTACAAGCACAAGAAGAAAAACTTGAGTGACGTACAATTGGAGGCGGCGGATGTAATACCCCCGAATTCGCAACGATTTTCTGGGAACTATCGACGTCGCTATCCACGACTCGACACCGCTGAACCGTCCCAAACCCGGGAGTAGTTATTGCGACATTTATCGCTAAGGAATAAATGCTAAACAGAAAGAAAAGCTAGGTATCAAAGGAAGCATCTAAACAAACTTAACATTAATATCAGAGTTGTCTATCAAGTGAACTTAAGTCTATTAAAGTATTACTACAACTTTGCCTTCAAGGGCACAAACCAAAAATCCCAAAAATCCAAAATAACCAATAGTTCTAAAGAGACGGCCCACATTAACACTTCAAACTATCCGTCCTCACTCAGCTACATCTGCACTTTGGTTTCCATGACGGAAACAAGGTACAAAAGAAAAGAGAAGAAACAAAAGAAAACAAAAATCGGATAAACTAAATAAACGTCGTTCATACCCAGTAAAAACACTTTCGCAAACCTTACCTGGGTTTTAGAAGAATCATTGAAATTCATTTGCATGCACAAGTAGTCATACAATCAAGCACACACAAACTCGACATTCAATTACATGCAATTCTTGCTTTAGAGATCACTCGAACACAAACAGATAAACCATCTTGATTAGAGAAATAAGAGAGCGAATAGAACAGCGATTACCCATACTGTTCATAGATAGATATAGACATGACATGGACTTACTCTAGTGTATACTCACACTACCTCTAACATAATAATCGATATGTAGAGAACTAAACAATGGGGAATGATCCGTCTCGAACACGCTACGAGGTGTCCATAATAAGTAACTTGGGAATCATGCATCCCTAGACTACATCAATTAGATGAGTCTCGATTGCTCGACTACTCCTAGGGATCCATTAGGAGTCTTATTCTCATTTATAATTCAATTCACATACTTGCATTGATTGACCTAGTGGTACAACGAGACCACGACATACTACTTCATTTCATGCTCATGATAATGAATAATAATGACGATAACGACATTAATGCATATTAACATAATCATGCTTCACATATGTCTAACGAAATTTCGGAAGCACTTCGGCAGTAAAACATGATATCCAAAAATTACACTTTCACAAATAAACCATCAAGATATATATTAGGTGCTCATTACCACTCAATAATAACCCATTTCAATTAGCATATATATATATTATCATAATAATACTAGAAATTTAACATCGCCATACATGCTCAATAATTAGCATCTGAACTAATTAATTAACGAAACTTCATAAACTTGTCATACTTAATATAAATCATAATTACAGCGAAGAATATATTTCTAATTCTCATAATTACCGACGATATAATTTAATCATGCTTCATATATTAAATTCACAATAATTCCTCAATTAGCACATAACACATCAAAATAGTTTTGATGGGGCTGTGGAAAGAGGTAGGCACAATATCTTACCACTACAACGCTATCAAACAGTACGTAAGATCTACGTAAAAAGATTATCACGCTTGCTCGTTAGGCCCTAATTAAAAATAATTACCAAAACTGAATTTATTAAACACAAAAATCCAATCAGTAAAGAAATATTAATCTGATATTTTTATTAAATTTCTTGATTTATTTCAACCAATCTAGGATTTTGAAAATCCGAATTCAGGTTCCAAACAAGTGCAGAAAAACTAAAACAAGAAATTAAAAATGCTGAAAATACCCAAAAACCTGCACGAAAGTGTGAAAACAAAAAACTACTTACTCGGCCCGCGAACCACCACCACGACCACCACCTATGGTGGTCCGATGACCCCCTCACCACCCACCAGCGCCGGTGGTGGTGGTGGGTCCACCGTGGTGGTTCACGGACAGCCACAAAGGAAGTGCCAAAGAGAGAACGAAAGTGAAAGAGGAAGAGAGAGAGTGAACGGCGACTCACCAGCGAACGGAGGTGGTGACCGGAGCAACGGCGACCTTGGTGGTTGTCGGCAGGAGGAGAGAGAAACAGATGGTGAGCGCAAGAGGGAGCGAGAGAAAGAGAAAGCAAACAAAAGAAGGAGAACAAAGAGGAGAAATAGAGACTCACCGACGACGACATGACGGCGGTGATGATGATGGTTCTCCAATGACGTGTGGCGGCAGCAAGGGAGGAGAGAGTGTGTGTGCGTGAGGCCGAGAGTGAGAGAGAGAAGAGAGAATCTGGTGAGAGAGAAGAGAGAGAAAAGTGAGGTTTTTGGCTCAGATTTTGTAAACTGATCAATTGGCCCATCTCTTGGCTTATATAGGTGTCTGGTCAATGAAAGTCAAAACCTACTAGACCTAGGATTAATTTTCTGATTTAATTGCTAATTTAAAATTATTAAAACCAATTAAATGCTAATTAAAACTAATTAAAATAATATGAATAAATCTTATACAAAACTATTTTAATTAAATCCCTCAATTTGATAATTATAAATCACGAAATTCGCATAATAATAATTAATATTGTTATGGATTAATTTGAGTAAATCGAATCGTTATATAAATATACGATTTAAATCTCCAAAACTATTTATAAATGAATTATAAATCGATATTATAATTATAGAAAATATTGGGGTATCACATTCTACCCTCCTTAAAAGAAGTTTCATCCCGAAACTTGAAACATGAAGTAATCACTTCTAATGAAACGAGTTTACCCAAGCGAAGGTATAAAACGATTTTAGGACTACGACAATGCAATGCGTGTACTACAGTCATGAACTAAGTCGATTAGCAATGCAACATGCAATGCTTGAAAATTCATCTCGTGCAAAGCGGTAAACAAAACACGAATACTAGGTGTGACATTCTACCCTCCTTAAAAAAGGTTTCATCCTGAAACTCAAATGGAATTAGTACCTTCGATAAAGAGTTCTGGGTACTTCTCGCGCATCATGGATTCAGCTTCCCATGTTGCCTCTTCTTGACCATGACGGGACCAAATTACTTTCACAATCGGAATGGTCTTTGTACGAGTCGAGCGCTCTTTGTCGTCGGTGATCTTGATTGGACGTTCTTCATACGTCAAACTCTCATCAAGTTCGATCGTTTCAGGTTGAACGATATGAGTTGGATCATGTACGTATCGCTTCAGCTGAGAGACGTGAAACACATTGTGGACTTTTTCAAGTTCCACAGGCAAAGCTAAACGATAAGCAACCTTGCTAATCCTTTCCAGGATCTCGTAAGGTCCAATGTAACGAGGATTCAGTTTCCCCTTACGACCAAAACGCATAACACCCTTGGTAGGAGATACTCTCATAAGTATCTTGCTTCCCACCTCAAATTCCTCAGGTCTACGACCTCTGTCTGCATACGATTTCTGGCGATCTTGTGCACTTCGCATCTTCGTTTGAATCACCTTCACAATGTCGACGGTCTGCTGGATCATGTCAGGACCCAAAACTGCAGTCTCACTAATGTCGTTCCAACATACAGGCGATCTACACTTCCTACCATACAAGGATTCATATGGTGCTCGATCGATGCTTGAATGATAGCTATTGTTGTAAGCAAATTCGATCAACGGAATGTGTTTGTCCCACGAACCTTGATATTCGAGGGCACACGCTCGAAGCATATCCTCCAGAGTCTGGATTTTTCTTTCTGTCTGGCCATCTGTTGCAGGATGAAAAGCGGCACTAAACTTCAATTTGCTTCCGAAAACTTCTTGTAATTTCTGCCATAAGTTAGAGAGAAATCTCGAGTCTCTATCAGAAATAATATCTTCAGGTACACCATGAAGTCTCATGACCTCCTTGACGTACGCGTCAGCCAGCTTCTCCATTTCCCACGTGTCATGCATTATTGGGATGAATCTTGCGACTTTCGTCAAACGATCTACAATGACCCAAATGGCGTTGCTCTTCTTCTGTGTCAAAGGTAAACCTATGACAAAATCCATAGAAATCGAATTCCATTTCCACGTTGGAACTTTCAGTGATTGTACCATTCCACCCAGTCTCTTGTGCTCGATCTTGACCTTCTAACATGTCAAACACTTTGCTACGAATTCAGCGACATCTTGTTTCATGCCTTTCCACCAGAACACTTGGCGAAGATCTTTGTAAAACATGTCTCCACCAGGATGTACAGAATACGGCGTATTATGAGCTTCACCCAGAATCTGACTTTTGATAACTGGGTCATTGGGTACGCAAACACGTTCTCGAAATCTCAAAATTCCATCTTGACGGAAAGTGAAGTCCTCGGACCTACCCTCGTCTTTGTGGTTTAGAATCCGCTGAAGATCCTCATCACCACCTTGTCTATCTTTGATCTCCTCTAGCAATGTTGGTCGAACAAACATATGTGCTAAGGTACACTGAACGTCACCTTGAAACACAATCTCTACCTCGAGACTTTCACGTATGATCTCCTTAGGAAGCACTAAAGCAGTGTTTAATGAATATCGAGTCTTCCTACTCAACGCATCAGCGACCACGTTCGCTTTACCCTCATGGTACTGAATATCGATGTGTACTCCGTCAGAAGTTCTAGCCATCTCCGTTGGCACATGTTCAACTCTTTCTGCGTAAAGATATACTTGAGACTCTTGTGATCGGTGAACATCTTGACTACGGAACCATATAGGTAGTGTCGTCGAATCTTCAATGCAAATACGACAGCAACAAGTTCTAGATCGTGCGTAGGATAGTTATCCTTGTACTTCTTCAATTGTCGTGAGGCATAAGCCACGACCTTTCCATGTTGCATCAAAACACACCCTAATCCATGCTTAGACGCGTCACTGTAGACCTCATATCCTTCCGTTTCTGACGGCAATGTCAAAATAGGTGCACTCGTAAGACGTTTCTTCAACTCTTGGAAAGCAGTCTCACACTTGTCAGACCATACAAAATTTGTCGTTTTCTTCATAAAGTTCTTGATTGGCTGCGCAATCTTTGAAAAACCTTCTACAAATCGTCTATAGTATCCAGCAAGCCCAAGAAAACTCCGAACTTCGGTCACGGTTGTCGGTCTTGGCCAATCTGTAACAGCTCGAATCTTCTCTGGATCTACGACTACACCATCCTTAGACACCACGTGTCCTAAGAAAGATACCGTGTCTAGCCAAAACTCACACTTAGACAACTTGGCGTAAAGTTGATGTCTTCGTAGAATCTCCAAAACATTACGTAAATGTTGCTCATGCTCCTCGGCGTTCTTCGAGTAAACCAGAATATCATCAATAAAGACTACAACGAACTGGTCTAGGTAAGGCTGGAACGTACGATTCATCAAGTCTACAAACTTCGCAGGCGTATACGTCAACCCAAAAGGTATCACAGTGAACTCGTAGTGCCCATACCTCGTCCTAAACGTTGTCTTCGCAATATCAGGCTCAGAAATCCTCAACTGATGGTATCATGATCGTAGGTCTATCTTTGAGAAAATAGACGCTCCACGCAGTTGGTCAAACAAATCGTCAATTCTGGGAAGTGGGTACCGATTCTTGATCGTGATTTTGTTCAACTCGCAATAGTCAATGCACAGTCTCATACTACCATCCTTCTTCCGTACAAATAAAACAGGAGCACCCCAAGGCGATACACTCGGACGTATGTATCCCTTTTCTAACAAATCCTCTAGTTGCATTTTCAGTTCCTTCATCTCAGCAGGTGTCATATGATACGGTGCTTTCGAAATTTGTGTAGAACCTGGAGCAAGGTCGATCGTAAAGTCGATAATGCGTTGTGGAGGCATTCCGGGAATCTTATCAGGAAATACGTCAGCGTACTCGAAAACTATAGGAATAGGTTGCGGAGATCTGTTTCGCGACTCGTATCCACCACATGACAAAGGTAAATCGCTTCACCCTTAGTCACGCATTCTTTAACCTTCATAGTCGCCATCACCTTTAGCTTAGGCTTGACCACAACTCCTCGATAAGTGATTCCCTTACCTTTAGGTCCTCGCAAAGAAACGCTTTGTTCGAAGCACTCTATCTTAGCCCTATACTTGTACAACCAATTCATTCCCAAGATAACGTCAAAATCACCCAATTCGAACTGAATCAAGATTGCAGGTAGCTCGGAACCAGCGATCTTAATCGAACACTTCTCATACAACGAATTACAATTAACATTCACCCCATTTGGCATCGTAATGTTCACCCTATACAGTGAACTAGGTTCTAGGCCTATCTTAGATGCAAAGTTCTTAGAAAGAAAAGAATGTGATGCACCACTATCAAACAAAACAAAAGCGGGAAAAGAATTAACAAGAAAAGTACCAGCGATCACGTTCGGGTTTGCTTCTGCTTCATTGCGATTCATCACAAAAATTCTGCCATTGACCCCTCTATTGTTGTTGTTGTTGTTTGGCGAGGGATTAGCAGTAGCAGGAGCTTGTACGTGGTTGTTCACAGCAGGAGCAGCATTGTTGCGGTTGTTGTTGTTGTTGTTGTAACCCCCATTTCCATGGTAATTACCACCATTTTCGCGATTACCATTTTCATTTCCACCACGATTGTAGTTGTTATCGCGGTTCTGACCATTGTTGTTCCTTCCACGACTCAGCATTCAGAAGCTTTGTGACCAGGCTTGTTGCACTCGTAGCATTGAAGCACGTCACCACGACAGTTCTTTCCAGGATGCGTCTTGTTGTAGCGACTACAAGGCGTATTCCTCCTAGCTAAGATCGTAGCTCTATGACTGTTCGAGTCACGATTCCTGTTCCCGTTGTGGTTTTGATTACCACCTTGGTTGTTGTGATTTCCGTTGTTCGGTCTTGGCTTCTTGTCTACGCCACTTGACTGGGAAGAACTCCCTTCGTCACGTTTATGCTTCCCGAGCAACGAATCACGACGATCCAGAGCACGCTCTTGGTTCAAGTCTTTCTCATACGATCCTTGGAACGTCAGCGAGTTTCCCATAACAAAATGTTGTATGTCCCACTTTAGACCATCTTTGAACCTCTCGACACGCTTAGCTTCGGTCGTCACTAAGGTGCAAAAGCAGCAAGCTCGTTTAACTTTGTTGCGTACTCAGCTACATATAGCTTTCCTTGATAGATGTTTTCGAATTCCCATTGCTTCTGGCGACGGATAGCTCTTGGATAGAACCTTTCACGAATAGACTCTTTGAATTCAGTCCCCCCGTAATTCTCGATAGCAAGCAATTCAGTTCCCACATCGCTCCACCACTTGTTCACTTTACCCTTCAGGTAATACGTCGCAGAGCTAACCTTCATGTTGTTAGGCAGACTTGTAGCCAGGAACAACTTTTTGAACTCAATGATCCAAGTCTCCAGCTTAGTTGGATCAACACCACCTTCGAACGTAGGAGGTTTAAGAGCGTCAAAGTCTCAAAAACTATGCGTTACCGAGGCTTGTGCGGTTTCCATCTCTTCTTCGCGTGCCATTTGTCGTGCCATGATCTCGACCACGTCGGTCAGACTATCTTTGAGTCTAGCGATTCTATCGGCGTTGGTTGTCATTTCGCAATCTGAGAATATTAAAGTGATGGTATGAACACCATTCACACAATTTTGCACCATTCAGACTATCTTCGAGTCTAGCGATTCTATCGGCGTTGGTTGTCATTTTGCAATCTGAGAATATTAAAGTGATGGTATGAACACCATTCACACAATTTTGCACATTTCGACCCACTAAGATCTAATTGAGAGAAATAGGTTGTAATTGAAATCTTTCTCTTGACATTTAGCATATACCATATAAGTTTCGAGAATCGACCTTAGATTGTAGGTCTAGGCAACATACTTGCTTTATTGTTCTCAGTTCTCAAGCATAATAGTTCGATAGGCATATAATACACTTTTGACACATAGATCTCACAAGAATAGATAAAGATGTTCATAATGCACATAAAGAGGCTCCATACTATTTTAGTAGGGCAATAGACAATCACACTTAATCATATTGATATGTTGTAGCTCAAGGCTCACAAAAGAGTTAGTTGATAATGCTCAACAAGAATTTTGCCATAAATTCGACATAGATTTCCCATCATGTCACGACGATAAGAGATAGCATTCATGCTTTTAGTCAACTATGAAAATATGTGATACAACAATGATGTAAACAAATCACAACGACATTCATATAATTAAATGAAATAGTTTTGCAATAAGATAGATTGCAAAATAAATAAGAGTTATAAATATTTGTTGCTTAGGCAACTACACACCACACCAATCTTGACCACGCAGGGCCATCATAAAAAATGGAATAATGTTTCTAAACAAAACGACTAACTCTAGTAAACAAAATAGCTAAACAGCAACTGGGTTCTGCTTCGATCCAGGAGGCGTATCATCATCATCTTCCCTCATTGGCTTCACTTCCCTACATGGCGTGTAAGGATGTTCGTCACCTCTGAATTTTTGAGGCATGAAGTGCCTTCTAAAGTTGTCCACAAGCTTGCGCTTCTTTGACCAGCAGCTCTCACATATGTTCTTTGGAGCAGGCACTAGGACGTGATTAACCTTCCATTCGAACTCGGACAAGCATAACTCAGTGCCAACACCCTGAAAAGTTAGCGCCCAACGATTGCCTTTGCCTTACTTCTCATCGTTGATGTAGCCACTCTTCAGTACCACATCGTCATACTTCTCCTTGAGACCTCTCCAAGGATGCAGGTTGGGTAAGCCAGCTAGTAAGAGTTCTACCCAGAAACCTTGGTGTATCCTCGTACGGTTCTCATATTTGTATCGCTCGACCGTAGTGAATGCGCGATCGATGTAGGCACGGATGAAGGCTCCACAGGAGGAGACACATCAGCAGGAGGCGATGGAGGTACAGAGTTGTTGCCACTTGAATCAGGGAGACCAGCTCCATACTCAAATCGCATCTCTAGATCAACAGAGTTAGGCTCAACACTTGGCTCGTCAGCAGGAGCATCGTCAGCTTGAGGTTCGGACTCCGTAGGTTCCTCTTCAGATTCAGGATCCTCGTTAGCTTCCAAGTCATGGTTAGGATCGATTGGAACTTCATCATTGTGATCCTCATACACGGGTTGGTCCACCTCGAGCTCATGCGCGCCATTGCCGTGCGCCTCTGGCTCTTGTGCGGCCTTGTCACGCTCGTCGTGCGTTGGCTTGCTATCATAGATGTCTACGTATTCCACTTCGTGCTCAGGTGCAACGATAATTGCTCGCGGTTTTCTACCTTTAGTCGATTTCATCGCGGTCAAACCAGTAGTTGCCATCTACAAAAGGGCAATCAAACAATAAGAACATTTAAATCATAATTAAGGTGATTTCAAGTAATTCCTAACTTCTAGGACTACTACGCTCAACGGCTTTAATTATATTTTATTTTTCCCAAAAATGAAACTAATCCTTATTAATTCATTTATTAAACCTATGCAACCTTTTAAACCTAGGACTCTGATACCATTTGTAACTAACCCTTGGATTCGTGACGGTTCAGTGGTGTCGAGTTGTGGATAGCGACGTTGATGGTTCCCAGGAAATCGTTGCGAATCCGGGAGTGTTACAGCGGAGTTTCTCCGAAGGACACAAAACTTAATTGGGAAAGATAATGTGAAACAATTACTTTTGCAAAATGACACCCCCTTGAATGAGTTGTTAGAAATTTATGATAACCATAAAAAAATGCAGAACACGAAGTTTCCTACTCTTGCCATTTCCAGTGCTATTCCAATTTCCGGTGGTGCATCGTCCAAGGCAATGGATAGGGGTAAGGCAAAGAAGCAACTTTATGTGGATTTGGTATCCAAATCCGAAGAGTAAAGGATGGAGTTTTCAATATTGATGTTAATGTTCTTGCATGTATTAAGGGATGTTGTAGTTAAGTAAATTTAAGCTTAATCTTGGCCTCTATGGCCACATTTTGTAATATGGGGATTGCTTATATTAGCATTAGACTTATTTGTAATGGGAAATGCATGCAACAACCGTATCAATGGATTTTCGTTTAGTAATGTCGTGATTCTACGCGCAGTAAAGTTTCACGTACTATAGTATTGTATTTGGAAGCCTAAAATGTTTATAAACCACGCTATAGAGAAGCACAATATCAACACCAACAGAAATGAACATGTAATTGGTGGGCTAGACAATATTTATGCAACACAATTTAGTTAGACACAAGACAGTAAAGTTTTAAGAATCAAAGTTATTTAAAGACAAGGACGTCACTGGACATGAACAAAGATGTATAAAGGTTTTAACCTGTGAAAATGACTGACGTCAGCAGTAAATAATTACTAATTGACGTAAACATATTTTTTAAATGGGAAAATCCAGCTACATCACCCAATTTTACACTCATCTCCCCTATATAAACATGAGTAGCATGTGTGTTAAAATAACATTGTGTTAATTCACAAAAATTAGGCATGTTTCTATAAGCTCATCGTCATCATCTAAGGCTTCAAGAGGTACAATTAATCAACGCAAATATAATTTTACACTCATCTCCCCTATATAAACATGAGTAGCATGTGTGTTAAAATAACATTGTGTTAATTCACAAAAATGAGGCATGTTTCTATAAGCTCGTCGTCATCATCTAAGGCTTCAAGAGGTACAATTAATCAACGCAAATATTGCAATTGTGAGATTGTAGCATCCCAATTCACTTGTAGAACTAAACCACTCAAGTATGATAGAAGCTAAGATTCAACGTATGCATGAAATATAAGGTATTGTATATATTTCATCATATGTTTTTCTATGTTTAAACATAATAAATGTGTTTTTATATGTGATAAATGATTCCAAATGTATGCATTTGATGAAGCCAAAGGCGATTGTCATTTTTTCGAATGGGACGATAAAGAATATCAAGGATTTGCCGCAAGGGTCATCCCAGAATTATGGCATAAGTGGAATGACCAAGAGCATGAAGTCGTATCTTGCAAAAGGAAAATTAAGGGATTACAATGTTGGTTGATGGTTTGTATCATTGTTATTATTGTGCTTGTTATTGTTGTAGCATTTTAGTTTGTTTAGTTAAGTACCTAATTAAAAGGCACATTATGTGTGGATGTAATGTTGTAATCTAGTTAAGTAGTTATATTTACGATGATATTCTATGATAGTAGTCTTCAGCTATTCCTTGTCAGAAAAGAATCAGAATCTTAATGACGTTCACATTTTCTCAGTTAATTTCTGATATTGTTAGTCAAGTTTTGACTTCTCCAATAACGTACCATTTATTCCTTATCGGAAAAGAATCAGCATCTTAATGAAGTTTTGAGATTGTCAGTTATCTTTTTAGATTTCCAGTAAAGTACTCGGTAGGTTTGAGTAGACTACTTCAGCAACCATTTATTTCGTTTCATAAATGGAATAACACATTGTGTTTGAAAAGACCAAACTGCAGTAAAGTAATTCAGAAAACAGAAGAGTATACAAAGTTACAGTTAGAACTATTAAAGAAAAGCAAACGCGTACATAAATGTGAAAATGTAATCCGATATTATGTTAAAGTATAGAATATGTCAGTATATTAATTCATAAGGCAGTAAAGTTATGTGTAGATAACATTACAATATGCTTTACTTGGCAAAATTTTAATGTTGACCCGACACGATAACCCGAGACGAACCTAACCTTATAAGCGGGTTTGGGCTGAGATTTTCAACTTGTTTAATTAAATGGGTCCGGTACTACTAACCCGTTTAATAAATAGGTAAAGTTAGAGTTGAAAGTCCGAACCCGAGAATAACTCACCTAACCCGTTTTTCACTTTTGACAAAAAAGAAAATTGAATACCAACACATTTTGTGACAGAAATATATGATAATATATCATCTTCTCTTAAATCAATAGTTTATTTCACAAATACATACTTATTTAATCATTTGATACTATTTTTTTTTTTTATAAAATTTATTAATTTTCACCCAAAATTAATTAGTACAATGGGTCAATTTGATCAACCCGTTTATGAAATGAGTAGGGTTAGGGTTGTAGTTTTCAACCCGTTTAATAAACGGGTTAGAGTTCGGTTAAGCAAATTTAAACCCGTTTATATATAACCCGAACAAGAACCCGCCTCAACCCGACAAATTACCAGCTCTAGTTCAAACCCAACATTTTTAAACATTGAGAGCTGTCTAGATATTACACACTATGCATTTAGTAGACTTGAACAACCATCTATTCTATGTCAGAAAAGAATCAGCATCTTAATGAAGTACTGATATTGTCAGTTAACTTTTAAGATTTACAGTAAAGTACTTAGTAGGTTTGAGTAGACTTCAGCAACCATTTATTTCGTTTCAAAAATGGAATAACACATTGTGTTTGAAAAGGCCGAGCTGCAGTAAAGTAATTCAGAAAACAGAAGAGTATAAAAAGCTACAATTAGAACTATTGTGAAAATGTAATCCGATATTATGTTAAAGTATAGAATATGTCAGTATATTAATTTGTAAAGCAGTAAAGTTATGTGTAGATAACATTTCAATCTTTACTTGGCAAAATTTTAATGTTGACCCTACACGACAACCCAACACGAATCTAACCTTATAAGCGGGTTTTGGTTGAGATTTTCAACCTGTTTAATTAAATGGGTCTGGCACGACTAACCCGTTTAATAAATAGATAAAGTTGGATTTAAAAGTCTAAACCCGAGAATAACTCACCTAACCCGTTTTTCACTTTTGACAAAAAAGAAAATTGAATACCAACACATTTTGTGACATAAATATATGATAATATATCATCTTCTCTTAAATCAATAGTTTATTTCACAAATACATACTTATTTAATCATTTGATACTATTTTTTCTTTTATTTATAAAATTTATTCATTTTCACCCAAAATTAATTAGTACAATGGGTCGATTTGATCAACTCGTTTATGAAATGAGTAAGGTTAGGGTTGTAGTTTTCAACCCGTTTAATAAACGACTTAGAGTTCGGTTAAGCAAATTTAAACCCGTTTATATATAACTCGAATACGAACCCGCCTCAACCCGACAAATTGCCAGCTCTAGTTCGAACCCAACATTTTTAAACATTGAGAGTTGTCTAGATATTACACAGTATGCATTTAGTAGACTTGAACAACCATCTATTCTATGTCAGAAAAGAATCAGCATCTTAATGAAGTACTCAGTTAACTTTTCAGATTTACAGTAAAGTACTTAGTAGGTTTGAAGTAGACTTCAGCAAACATTTATTTCGTTTCATAAATGGAATAACACATTGTGTTTAAAAATGTAGAGCTGCAGTAAAGTATTTGAGGAAACAGAAGAGTATACAAACCTACAGTTACAACTCTTAAAGAAAAATCTATACTAAATTTTATAGATCTAATTTCAAGAATGTTTTATCAATTACTTTTGTATCTATTCTGCTGCAATTTTCAATTTGAGTCCAAATTTTCTTTATTCCCCCGTTCATACGTTTATCGAAAAATCATTCATTTTTCTAGGACAATCTCATCGAAAACTTACAGCAGCTTGCCAAACCCGAAAATGAAGAGAGAAACAAAGAATATCACTACTGTGTAAACAAAGAAGAGACAGCTTCGTAGAAAAAATCATAACTATACTTAACAGCGAAATACTAGAAAAAGCCCATATACGCCGAAGATCTTTTGTTGCCACCAGAAAAAGGAGAAGTCCCACTCCTATTAACAAAGGAACAGGAAGTGGAATAAAGGGTATGATCCATGCATATTGGTCGATATGTTCCATAATAGAATAGAAAATTTTATATTTATTTAAATTTTTGGTTTACTATTCACCGGCTCTTGCCTCTTTTATTTTGAAACAAGTCAACGTCTAGATCGCGGATAAATGGAAATTTTATTGATAAGACCTTTTCAATTGTGGCCAATATCTTATTACGAATAATTCAGACAATTTCAGGAGAAAAAGAGGCATTTACTTATTATAGAGATGGTGTGATTTGATTCTTTTTTTTTAGTTAGTTGTTAGTTAATTTTACTGCTCCTAATTTTACGAGAAAGGCACACGATACGAGATAGAACGAAAAAGATTCTTATTCTATATTAGAATTATAGAAAAAAACCTACGCCTCGAACACGTACATAAATGTGAAAATGTCAATCCGATAAATGTTATAGTATAGAATATGGCAGTATATCAATACGTAAGGCAGTAAAGTTATGTACATAACATTTCAAAATGCTTCACTTGGCAAACTTTTATATTTGTGTTTGTGATCGATTTATAAGCGACATACTTATTTCCTTTCTATATACAAGTGGCTTCTATTATCATCTTTCTTATTTGCTTTGCCAAGCTCCAAAGAAATGTCAGCTCCAAATCCTAACAACTCAAGGCATTGTAACAAAGGGAAAAACATCCATTTTAATTACTTTATGATGTTGATTTAATCACTTTTAATTATAGCATGATAATGGTCATGTGTTTCTAACTATGAAAAACTTTGTTTTGGTTTTAGAACGAATTCGTAGACATGTGGCTCAAAAAAAAGCTGAGTATAAGACAATCAAGTCCGACGTTATTCTATTATTTGATAGGATATCTAAAAAGTTAACATGGGATGTTGTATCTAATATGTATCGGGCTTTAGGCGGAGTGTTTGTACTGGAAGGGCCAACATTAGATGAACTCCTAGGCATATATGGAGATCATTTGGAAGCACAATATGAGGAGGAACTACTGGAGGCAAGGAGAAGAGGGCTTGAGGAGTCTGACTCGTCCATCGACAGTTGTAATCGAGAAATGTTCCCTTAATTTTCATGCAACCACTGGTGTAGGACTTGGCTGTCTTTTAACGTTTCAATGTTTAACTTAAATTTGTGTAAGGGAGTGCTAGATTTGTTTCAAGATATTGGTGTTGTACTTCGTAAACCAATTGGTATGGTATCCGTAAACCTTTTAGATCATGAATAAAGTAACCAGTTTAGCAGTAAAGTTGTTGTCCGAGCAGTAAAGTTTAATCATCCAGGTACCCAAGGTTAACTTATTACAAATATTGTGTCTTACCTCTAGTTAACTCCATATCATTTAGTTTGTATTCACAAAATTCTCAAAATCATAATCCTTCAAAAATTTTAGACTGACTTGCATACAGAGGAGAACAAAATTTGAGATTTGTACTTGAAGAAAATAAGGGATTACTATGGCACTAAGGGAGGAGTTAAGGAGCAAAATGCAAAATCAATGAGCCAATTAAATCCGAAAGAAATCAGTCTTCTTCTCGTCAAAAGAAAACTGTGCAGACCACTACTAGCTATTAAGCGAGAGGACACGCAAATGCCACACTGTATGATAGAAATCATCTTCTAAACATAACAATGGAGAACGAGAACATGTGGTTCTTGGAGCTGATCATCGAGAACTTCTAAACATAGATCACATTCACAAGATAGAACATTTTGAAATAGACTATGAAACAACCAAAAATATACATTTCTTCATTGTCCAAGACTTGTCAACCACTTAGCTATACAAAAATCTACTACCAAAATACCACCAATGCATATCTGTTAGCTACTGAAGATTAGCAATGTCAATGGTCCAGTTATAACACCATTGTTAGACATGACAAATATTTCCAAAATACCTCCAAAAATATACAATTCTTCATTGTCCAAAAAAGCTACACTAGTTGTCAACCAGTTAGCTATACGTATATATCACCATCACTCATCTTTCTCCTCCTCTGCTACCTCTTCGACCACTTTTTGGGATACCCTTTTCTTATCTAGCTCTGATGCCTCACTGACTACCTCAGTTTTTTGTCTATTTTCAGCGTGCAACACTATTTGCATGACTAAACTTTCCCTTGCTAATCGTTCATGTCCCTGGATTCAATATAAAAGGAGGGACGTTAAAAATATAATGGAACATATATCCAAAAGAAACTATGCAGGAAATGAGAACACAAAGCTCACCAAGTGCGGTTCCAACCGTCTAGGCCAAACATCCAATGCAATGAGTGTATGTAAGCCACAGTTCCTTCACACACGAACAAAGGAAAAATATCTTTTAACACAAAAACCTAAGTACAACATCTTTCTATTTGACATAAAAAACAAGAACTACCAGAGAGATAGAGCTGAAGATGATAAACGTCCAGCACATGATAGAAGACACCAAATCCCATATCAATCTCATTCTACTAATAAAACCAATCACATGCAATACACCAATACAAGATGGATAACGCATTTAAGGTTCCTAAAACATAACTTCAATAAAGTCTTATGTATACTGAATTTCAGCTACCTAATGTCAATGTAACTCTGCATCCACCTAGCTAGCAGTTTAGAATACTCTATGCATGATGATTGAAAATAACTTACTGTGCTGACTGTCTTGGAACATCTCCTTCAATGATCTCCCATGATAACAATCCAACCATATCATACGTTGTCCTAAACCACAAATCCAAAGCACCAACCTACAGTATACAATGTAATAACATTTAACTTACACATTGACAAAGAACACTACAATTACTAATTTTCATTGAAACATCAATATCTTACCAGTTGATCTTTAATAGACTTGTGATATTCATGGTCCTTTTTATACAATGAATCTATGATGAACATTTTCTTCTCCTCCATGTGCAAACAATAGCAAAACATATGATCTTTGAAACACACAGGCAGAAACACCTACACACGTTGGAAACACTTTGATTAAATTGTGGAATTCATTTCAAAGCAATATCATGAAAGCCATCTAATTTCACAACTCCATCAGAACTTTCTTCACAAAATGAGGACAACACAAGCATTTAACAAACTTCCTGTACAGTAACAATGCTTAGTCAAAAATCATTCAGGGTGCAGGTACCAATAGACTAATATTAACCATCAAGTATAACAAAAGACTTGAAAAGTGTAAAGGGAGAAGAAACGAGGGGCAGGAGGTGAAGATCCAATCTACGTAGCAAGTGAAAATTCCTAAGAATTTATACCCTTGTGGTACTAAACAAGTACTCTAAAGAAGGTCATCAGCGTAATCAATAGACTATCAGTATTGCAATCCCACTCAGATTTTCAATAGAAATTTTATATAGCATGTGTATATGCAGTAGTAAAATACTCTTGTTTGGAGTAGATAACTGGACATACAGACCTCTTGATAAAGTTGGGAAATTGTTGAAAAGTAACAAAGCAAAGTAACATTTTTTTCCTGACAATCCAAAACAGATTTCTGATATCATTCTTTCTGAGATGAAGGGGCAACTTCTCATTCCAATGGCAGTTAATAATACAAACAGCACACTTGCTACGGCCATTTCATTCTGAATGCAGGCTAGTGAATGTTCAACTTTACTCCCAGTCAATTTTAATTCATTTACAATTCCTTGCCCACAATACACTGACTCAACTGACTGTAGCAATACCAGACTATTTCTTTTCATGCAATTTCTTTAACACTCTTTCAAAGCTCTCAAGAACTAGCAGCCATGATGCTTAAACTCCAAATATAAATCTGTCAATCTATATAAACTGCATGGTTCCTTAGATGTTGACTCAAATGATATTTCCACTATTACACATGACCAAAAATTAATCATGGAAGGAATACAGTAACCATTTTACTTTTCAACAAGGCATAAAACAGTGTTCGTTTTTCATACCAAACTTTTAAATAAACAAAGAAAATATCATCAAGATTAGGGGCAAGCCCAGGAGGAAGCCAACTAATTCAAAATCTATGCTTTGAACATATTCAAAACTACCAGCTACAACAATTCCATGCCAGATCTTATTCCTCTCTCATGACTGCCAAACCACAGACAGCAGGCGCATTGCAATTGTTCAACATCAGTGATATAGTCATTGAAACAAAACTTACATGTTCACACTCGGTCAACTTCACTTCAAGTGCAATCATCTTCTCCCAAACTCGTTTGCAATGTTTATCCTTACTTAATCGGTCCATAAACTCAAGAGGATCCCCTGCTAGTGCCAGGCGCTATAAGATATACATAATAACCCATTAGTACGTTCAATTTATTGCGTAATTAAACCTTATACTTAGAGAAGAACTTGAAACCTAACCGCAAAATCAGGAAGGAATATAAATCTCCGACAGTTCTGTTCCTTCCACTCAATTGTCATCATATAAGCGTACACCCTCAGAACCTATTATGCACATGAGAATTTATCAAACGGGTAAAAATATGTAACAATTGGCCAAGTGTCAAATCCATACAAAGACGTGACATTTGTTTACGTACGGCATCATTGAGCCATTTCCGTGGACTTAGTAGTGTGTTTAGCTCGGTTGCTGACAACTGATATAAATCAGTCTCCACCACACACACGCTATCCAGCCTGCAAAAAGCAATTTTCATGATGAGTTGTTTTAATCAAAGTGAACACATTACAAAACTAGAAATGTAAGTCTCTCTATGCTCGGCCTACTAAACTGAGTCGTAGTAAGGGAATATCAGTTGAAATTTTTCGACCTTTTACAAGTTTACCTTTTATCATCTGCAGTAGAAAGTTTTTGAGGTCTGGCACGTTCAGATACTTGGCGAATATATTTGACAACTTTGTAGCCTTCTGTCTTCATCTTTGACCTTCTTTTGCATCGCCAGTACCTAGAGTTCGGACCATCATTCAAACTATCCAACTCTTCATTCCCGTCACTCGCGTAACCTCCTTCTAGAGTGTTCCCTGGCGTTGAAAACCCATCTTTTTCCCTTGAATCATCAAACATAAGCTACCCTACAATCGTACAAGCATCAGGAGATCTCATATGAACATCACTCCTCGGAGGACATGAGGTTTCCTCTCTCCTTTCAAAATTTGGAGCACGATCATATTCACTGTGGTCTAAATCTATCCTATCTACTATCCTTTCCGTATTTTGCACAGCATGAATGACACTAAAGTCTAAAGAAATCCTATCCATATCTACATCTTCATCATTTTGCCTGACACCACCACTGCCACTACCACTGCCCCACTCAGCAAGTCTTTTAGCCTTCTTTTCCGCCCTTTCTCTCATTGCCTCTTCCAAAGCATCAAAATCTAACCGTTTTGGATACATCAAATCATCATTTGTCGACCACTATTATTTGAGACAAAGAAAACAAATTTTATATCACTAAAAATAACTTGCTATATTAAAGAAAAAAAACTTGTCATAATGGTGTTCATTAAAGAAATATTAGGTATCATTCACTATTCAAATTAATTTTAGGTATCTATGAGTATAAGTATATAATTACTGGCTTCTCCAACTCAGGAATCGCAATGGAATCGTCAGCATCAGCAAAAAAAACCTCCACCTCATTATCATAAGGATGACGTTTTTGGCCATTTTTCATTTCATGAGGCCTAAAAATCTGTTTCATAACATGTATAAAAACAAGCCCACAGTTTCGAAGTCGTACATCTTAGCAATAAAGGAAGCATTTACCTTTGCTTTGCCAAAGGTTTTCTTTTTTGCATCCCAGTCAGCTTTGATGACTTCGTCCATCAAATCTTGCATCCATACAGTAATTCTGGCTTGCTTGTTCCAAGTAATCAACTTTTGAATGTCAACTCGGTCCAAATAATAAATCTAGAAATATACAAGTATAGAAAACAACTGTTTGTCAATTGATAAGTTCACAATACAAGACAATAAAGATTACTTTTTTAGGACACAGAAAATAGTTCATTCCGATGTACTTGTGAGGATAAGACTGTAATAGTTCAGTGAAGACAGAAAAGATTCATTATCATAAGGATTCATTAGAAGGAGATAAAAAAACCAACTACTAATACCCTTTACTTACAACAAATACTACCCTTAACTCAATTAGTTCCCTCAAACAGTACATTTCAGGGTATAAAAAATAATGGGAACTCCTAAGAAAAATTTAATAAATTAAACATTTACCAACTTACCACCAAAAACAGCAAGCAGCCACCAAATCCACTGCTCTGACTTTTCCAACATGGAACTCCATCCTTCTTCGCCTTTCTCGCAACCCTATCACGAGCTATGCATAACCCATCGAGGACAAAGTTGCCCCAGTTGTATTTTGAGGGCCATTTGTCAATCTGGATGACAATTTTCAGAATTGAAGGACTGATTTTGTTGGCCTGACTTGGGCTCAAAAATGTACCAAGCAAGTACAACAGGAAATGACGCTTGAATTGTTCCTTATCCACGGCCTCCTCTATCAAAACCAGCACATAATTGCTGTCAATTCCCTCTTTATTCTGGTAAAACTTTGAGGCCTCACGATACACTTCCTTGTTATATTTTTTACTCAAAGGTACTTTGAAATTACCAGTTGGTACTCCCAATACCCAACCCACCTCTTGGGCTGTTAACTTCATCATCAATCCATCTCTCACGTTCAACATAATTTTTTTATGGTCAAAATTACACATCAACCAATACGCAAGTGTTCTATCCAACTTAATACGGTTGATGAATACAAGACTTTTAAAGCCCATTTCTATAGCCCAATTTCTTTTTTCATCAGTCAACTTCAAACTCAAAGCTGCCAACCTATCCGGAACCCCTCGAAGATTAGGTACCTAAAATAATATATATATGTTAGCGTAGAAGGTAACATTTTAAATATAATGTAGTAGTTTATTGAAACATATATGTTAGGACTTACATATGCGCGCTTGCTGCGTTTGACATCTTTTGAAGGCTCCGGCTCTAAAGAGATATGCTTAGTTCCCGATTCCACACACTCACCCTGCTCAGTGGAAGATTCCAAACCCAATGACTCCTCCGGGTCAGAAGAAGAACAAGTCTCTTCACCGCTAAGTTTAAATTCAGTGTCTGATGAGTCCGACTCTGATGTATAAACAATATTCTTTTTCCTACAACAAAAGTCATAAGTAACACCATTAATATCAATTCCAAATTTACTTTGCTTGAACGCAATATTGCATTTACAAAAGTCTTTTTCAGAATATTAGTGGGACGGAAATTATTTGAATTATTAAGGTAATAATGATCAACAACAACTAAAAAATAGACTACTGGTGACTTTTATGTGGGAATCAATGTAGGTGTTTTGCATAGCATTTAAGGATAGCAATTTATACCCTTCACAATATTTTACCAGAAACCCCTACTTAGTGCATAACTTTCACATTTAATTTGCTACTCATTTTTTGTGACATACTGTTAGTGGCAAAAGTTAAGTGGATTTGACAGATTTTGTTACAAGTTCAAGTACATTATCAACTAAAGTTGTCAGCCAATTAGCTAAAACATCAACGGCAATCATTCATAATACAAAGAATACCAACAGATGAATTATGCAGAAAAGAGAAAAGGGTGAACAGTTTCTATAATCCCCTCTTAATGCTATTTCCTATGATGACATTCTCAAACAAATCTAAACAATCAAACAACTAGCCTTTACCTAGTGTTCAGTGGCTCACAGATCCGTTTTTCAACGGTGCTCTTCTTCTTAGAAGTTGGTTTGGTTTTCTTTACTCTCAATTCGTCTCCAGTTGGTTTCCGCTTTGATTTCCGTTTTGGGGTACTTGTCTTTCCCATTTCCTACACAAATAGCCAATCATTTGTACAATTTCAGAATTGTAAGCCAATCATTTGCAATTCAGAGTTCACGCCACACATATATAACAGATACATCATACATATATTCATATAATTAAACGTCCATTTCATTGGTATATATGCTTATCATGCAAATAACAGCACACAAGTTATTTGAAACGACAAATGAAATGCTAAGATTCAATCATTCACTGAACATAATGGGATCAGTATGCATAACTTTAGTGAAGTTCGGAATCATTTGTTCAAAATGCTGTGGTTGAAACATGATCACTTATAGGATATCACAAACGTTTTCACCCAAAAGAATGCAGATATTGATTCTCTGCTTTTGCTCAAAATTAGAAGAAATTTAATTAAAACTATCCCTTATTAACAAAAACCAAGGAAAGTAATTTAAACTAAACCCTTTACTCAAACAAAGTAATAAAGTCCAGCTCAACAAAGTATACTAATAAATGGATATGAGTTGCAATAGCCGAAAGACAATTTTCTTTGTCACACCATGTGACAAAGAGCACAACCTGGTTTGGAATTGAAACCGAATACCTCTGGTTCAACTTTATATAAAAATCTCCAAACCCTTATTTCTCTCTGTTCACTGTTCAACCTAAACAGTGGTTCCACCCCATTGCAAAAAATTATAATGCAAAAAAAAAAAAAAATTAACAACAACAGGGAGCTGGAGAGGGATGGCAAAGAGGAACAGCAACACAACATATATCAGCAAGAGATTTATGTTCAGGTTCTGGAATGAGCATTCAACTTCATATTCTCTGCAAGATTGGTGCCCCTTATTGTAAAAACTATCCACCAAAGGACTTGAACATCTAGTAAATTCCAAAATTATAACACTTCCAAGCCCCGACAACAAAACCAATACAAAGACAGCAGCATATAGGGTTAGACAGTAAGGAAATATACCTGTCACTATAAGAACAATGATAATTGCTGATATTGTTGCTGAGGAAATGAAAAAAACAGCAACAGATAATGCCCCAATGTAAATCACTGCTACACAAGCAAAGAAAATTGCTAAGACACCACCAGCAGCTGCCAACGACACGAAAAGTGATACGACAATCGCATTGACAGTCGCAGCAGCCACAAAAAGCAAAGAGAGTAAGACCCTGTTAGGGTCAGAAGAGTAATTGTCCCAATCTGCAGGAGAAGAAGAAAATATCAGGAGAGGAAAAAAAAGGTTTCCTGAAGGAAAGGGGAGTCCCTTTGAAGAACCATGGAGTTAAAGATAAACAGCATAGATGCAAGTAGACAATAAAATTTACACCTTTTTTTTTTGGGAAAATGGTACATTAACATTACCCCAGTGCCTCCAAAGAGGCTCCCAACTAGGCAGGGTAAGGGGGGGTCGGTTGTACGCAGCCTTACCCCTGTGAGAGTTTCACAGAGAGGCTGTTTCCGTTTGACCCGAGATCCGAAGTGCGACGACTAGCGGCAACTTCACAATAAATAAGAAGTGCCGACAGTTTTATGAGCTATTTTGCTTTAGTCCATTACATTCCGAAGCCAAAAAATAGAGAAACTTTTGGCTCCACTGGAAATTGGCTATATTCCATCTTCCAAGGGATGCCAAGGCGACAATTTACGCATACTTAAATTAAGACAGATGCATTAATTTGTCAACTATGAAACCATAAACAAGACCATGTCACTTGACACAATACGAATCTCACACAAACTTCATAGAAATAACTTCAATGATGCAAATTTCAAGACTCAAATCTAAACGAGCAGGAATCCACCTACATGGGTCTCACAGAAGACTTTACATGTTTTTTCCCTTATCAATGGGGAGATAAGACTTAAGTATATCACAGTCATTCCCATTACCTCAAAGCTTCTCCTTTATATGAATTACAAAGGCAACTCCAGCATTCTACTTGCTATCCAATGTGAGAGTGACTCCTAGTTAAAAGGGACTATCATAAGCTGTGCAACAAAATTGGAACATTGTGTATAACTCACCTAGCCAGACAACACAGTATACTAAGGTTATATATCTGAAGTTGATTGGGTGATAGTAATAGTAGTTGGTTGTCACAGTTAACAACATGGACAATGTGGCTTATCTTAGACCTTGTGTGTAATTGATCATGATATTTCTTCCCTAATGCAATTGCCTATGAAACTAAACTTCTTCATGAACCAAACAACCCTAAGATCTTTTGTCGTTGATCTTTTCGCCATTAGTGGTGATCTTTTCTTCTCAAAAACAGAGATATACCTTGCTATCTTTAGTTATTATGTTAGGATAGGGGAGTTCTAACTACTGTCGAAGAATATGGTAAAGATCATTATTAGGTGGACAGCTGGAAAATCCCAACGATTGCAAATGGACAGGAGTAATTCATTACAACAAGCAAAGGCAAATGGGATTCTCCTTTGGTTGTTTGTACTAACTTGGAACCAATAAATTCAACAAAATTTATGAGACTGAAAGTCACTGAAAGGTCACACGCCTTTCTCTACTTCGACGACTCTCAGGGTCCTTTGTCTTTCCCATCATTTAACACCATTGAAGCTTCCCACATGAAAAAGTTCTGTAAAGCAACCAACCGGTTACTCAGTCTGTTGACATGGGTAAACACACACAACCAACACCCACTCACGAAATTGCATCACCAATACAAATTCACACACAAATTTCACCTTCCAAATATATTTCACAACCAATTTCGCAAAAAAAAATAAACCAATTAATTTTGACAACCAATTTCGCAAATAAAAACCAACAGAAACAAACCAAATTCGTACCTGAACAACTGGATTTGAAAGGGGGTTTGCCAAGGAAAGAGAAACGAGAGAGCTTGAAGGTCAGTCTCGAGGTGGAGATGGAGAGCCGGTGGAGATGGAGAGAGCCCGACTTTTGTCTGGTTGAGAGCCCGACTTTAAGGAATCGTTTGTAATGCAATCATTTTGTAGAGTAAATATGGGGTAAAAAATAAAGGAGTGGGATGAGAGGGATAAAAAAGGTAAGGTTAATTGTATCATTCAATATAATTATAATTGCTCAACTTTTTCTTTGGTGATTACTTTGAATGATGAACCTCACTTTTTCTATCTCTTTCCTCCTCTTTTTTATTTTCTAGTTTATAACTATCATATAAAATAATTGCATTACAAGTATTTGATTACAAGGTAGTAAATACCACCTTAGAGCTTGTTTGGGAGTTGGAGAATGAAGGGTAAGGGAGGAGAATGAGGGGGAAATAAAAAAAAAACTCTTGTTTGTGAGTTTTTTTTAAAGAGAGGAAGGGAGGGGAATGAAGAGGAACGGTTCCCCTCTATTCCCCTCTAATAACTCAATTTTTGTTTCCCTCCACATTGGGGGACAATGGAAGGAAAGGGAAATTTTTAAGTGACAGTAGTCGGTTCCCCTCCATTTTCCTCTTTTCTCCTCACTTAAACTCCCAAACAAGGTTAATTATTTCACCTTCATTCTCCTCCCTTCACTTCCCTTCTCCTCCTCCTCATTCCCTTCCCTTCCCTTCCCACCCAAAACTTTCAAACAGGCTCTTAGGGCTTGTTTATTATTTAGGAGTAATGGTGATTACATTGTAATACCCAAGTAAAAGTGGGGTACTAAGAAAGGATGGGAAATTGATTACATCTTTCCTTATAATCATAATTACTTTCCCTTTTATCTTATCTCTCTCATCATTATCCCATATAAAGATGATTACATTAAGCAATGTAATTAATCATTCTTTTTTTCTTCTCTCATCTTCTTCCCATCTCTATCTCTACTCACAAAATTGATTACATTACATTACCACGAAGTAAATCCATCTTAGGATTCTCTAATCTCTGCTATTGTTTTGTTTTCCCATTTAATTGCTACACTTACCTTTTTTTCTTTTTTTCCTTCTTTTCTTCTCATGACACATAACCCAGCCTTTTCATGCCGACATTTTCTTTGTCACATGCTGTGACGCGAAGCACCTATCCGGTACAATTTTATGTGAGGTGGAGAAAACAGTGGGACCACACAATAAGTTGGTTTGGGAATTTTAAAAAACGAGTAAGCCTCTTTTTCCAATAGCTAAAAATTCTAGTCTCTCTTTTTTGCCTCTTCTCTTTCTCTCTCAACCTTAATCTTTATTAGGACAAATTTTCAGGGCGGGAAGGCTGATTTAGGCCATTCCCGACATGTGATTCATGGTTTTCACCTATTTTTGTCATTGATTTCTAGTTTATGCTCTCTAAGTGGAATAAATTTTCTCTCCCTTTTGTGGAGTTATTAGGGATTTTTATATTTTTCCTCTTTGTAGGATCCTCTCTTCGCCTATTGTGCGATTTAGTATCAACTAATATGAATTTGGGGGCCGGATATGCACAAAATCGATGGTATCATACAACGTTTTGTGAGCAAACAATTACGGTACTTGCGGTGAAGATCTCCACTTCCGTTAAAGATGAAGCATCAAAGGAAGCACATGGTTACTATGCATGTTGGGAGTCGCGCTCGGGTATTCTAGTTAATTGTTTTGTTAGTAGATTTATTATTGGTACTGTTGATTTAGTATATTCTAGTGTTATTTTCGATGTAGATGCCGTATGACTTTTCTATAAATAAAAGTCTCCTATTCCCCTCTAAAAAAAAAAACGAGTAAGCAGAAAGATGAATAGACACAAAAGAAAACAAAAAAAAAAAAAAAAAAAAAACTAAACTAATGAATGATACGCTATTACGTGTGTCAACATCTTCTTCCATACATGTAGGTAGCTTTAATTTTGCAGCGGCTAGATATTTTGCCGGAAATATATACCACAAAGTTGAAAGCTTTTGCTAATCGAGGTAGTTTTCCATTAAAGAAACAGTAAGGCCCTGTTCTCGTCAACAAAATGATACAGAACGGTGAGGAACGGAATGAAACAGAACGGAAATTGCAGCGCGGTGAACGGAATGGAAATTGCAGCGTGGGACGGAATGGATAATAAATATAACTTGTGTGGCATGGAACGGAACGGATATTACGGTGCGGTGCAGAACGGAACGGAAATTGCAGCGCGGTGTGGAACGGAACGGAATGCAGCATAGAAACGACGAAAAGAACAGGGCCTAAGTCTTGTGTGAAACCAATTCATAGAAATATTGGGTCACTATTTAGAAATGTAAAGATTATTTATAGTGATTAGTGACCCTTATTTCATTAAAAAGTTACCCTCGTTTCACCAAAAGTTACAAAAAGACCGTCTTATAGAAGTTTTTGTGATAACGAAAACTGTAAAAATTACACTAAAAAAAATAACCACAATGCTAACTGAACGGAGCTTTAGGGTGTGTTGTTAAGGAATAAACTGAATTGATTAGAACCGGATTGAACTAAAATGAATATATTGCAGTGAATTGAAAACTAGTTAAGTGAATAACACCACTTAATATGTAAGACAAAATGTATGGTATTGAACAGTACTATAAATCAGTGAACTAAACGAAATTAAACTGAAAACTATTGAATAGACATAAGATCACCACTGAAATGAACTGCACGGGCAACAAATTCCAAAGAGCACATTAAGTAGTTAACACCTTACTATTTCCCACCAAAAGAAAGGATTTTATTTATTGAAGTAAAGAAACACCAACATTATAAGGTACAGGGCCAATTAACCAATTTGGTATATTAAGTAAGACCTATTCGACATATTGGTATATTATCTTACTCAAGCGACATATTGGTATAAAAAACTTTCTCCGACGACAAATACACCCATAAGTAGTTTACCCGACCGAAAATTCGAATAAAATATTATATTTTCGTATTTACTACGTATTCCTACCATATTCAGCTTAATAAAGCATTTACATACTATTTAAATTCAATTGTAAAATTTCCCTGTTTTTCTTCTTTTCTCTTTTCTTTTGCTTTCGTCCTTCTTGTGTTATACGTTGCTCTTTTCTCTTCAATTGGCACTTTATTCTCTTGTTCTTTGTTCTCTTACTGAGCCCCACAGTCATATAGTGAAAGAGAAAGAGAAGCTTAGGGACAACAAGCACGAATCTTTCCCTTTCTCCGTCTCAATCATTGGTGCTTCGAATTTGTGGTCCAAATTGGCGGTCTCCTCAACCTTTTAAGATTCGATGGCGATGGAAGGATCTTCAGATGATTCTGGGCCTGAAGAGGTAATGATTTACTCCCTAAAACCTCAATTAGCATGCAATTTAGTGAACAAATGATTAAATTAAGTGATTACTGTATGGGGAGTGTGATTTAGGGTTATAAAATTCGATGCTTTTGTTGGGATGTGGTAAATTAGGGTTTTAAAGCTGATTTGTTTATATGGTCTGAAATTTCGTGCATTGTGATTTAGATAATTTAATTAGGGTTTAAAAATTGTTTATTGAATGATGGTTCAGATTTATGTGGTTTGATTCTTTTAACTTGTGCCAAAATTAATATTTGAATATGCTTTGTTTAATAATGCAGACTATTGAAGATAATTATATTACTGTGCAATTTCGGCATGGTGGTTCTTTTTCTTATGGGACGGATACTAATTATTTGGGGGGTCAATTTGTGTCTATCAACATCGATAAAAACATATTCACCTACAATGAGTTGGTGAATCAATTGAAGAAAATGGGGTATTTGACTATCCAAAGTTTGTTCTACTCAAAGCCTTATATCTCATGGAGTCATGGAGGATTGAGATTGATAATGGGTGAAGAACAGTTTGAGGATGTTAAACAAACGACCCTAATGCATGACCACATTGAAATATTTGGAGCTCATAATATTGATAAACCTGAAATTGTGAATTCTAGTGAAGTAGTGAAGGGTGATGTTATTGGTATTGAAGGGCAGTTACAGGAACCCCAACAACCTGACCTAACCCCACCACATGCTTCAATTCAACCTATGGGAGAAAGCCCACATTCTAACACCCAAAACAGAACCCCAAGAGTGAAACATGTAGCTAGAAAGCTAACCACTAAGAGACGAGATCCAGCTACATCTTTGAGTTCAATACCAAGGTTTCAGTCCACTCCATTACCACAACACACAAGCCCACTTCCTCATGAAAATTTAGCACACTCTGACCCATATTTAGACCCCATTCCACAAGAAAATTCATATTCTTCTGATGACACAGCTGATGATGTTACATACAAAATGGATCCTCACGGGCAGCTGCTAAGGAGGATGATATTGATTTGAATGATGAGTTTTTTGTGGCTGAACAGATTAGTGTACATGGTAAGGGTAAAAAACACATGAGGGCAAGGGGGAAGTTGGATATGAGAGTTGATATGGAGGTTGATAATGAGGGTCAGAATGTGGGTGAGAATAATGTTGAGATTAATGTTGAGAATGAGGTTGATAATGAGGTTGACAATGAAGTTGACGATGAGGCTCCCCAAGGTGGATTTGGTGATGTCAATATAGAAGATATTGACACTGACAATGAGGTTGAGGCAGAAGACATAGTTGCTTCTGAGCTACAATATGACAATGAAGAGATGTTGCAGATTAGGATGGAGAAACTCAGCATTAGAAGGGCTAAAAAAAAATGGTAGGTCCTAATGCATATGAAGATCCAGCAAGGATCCCTACTACTGCACAGCACACAAGTACTTCAGGAATTCCTATGTTTGGTCAATCCAACAGTAGTGGTACAGCTCAAGAGAACACATCAGTGCCACTGCCCACTAATGAAGGGTCAACCGAACAACACACAACTAACAGAAGTGAAGGTGGTCCATGGCCAGATTATTGGACCACCTTCGAAGGGGGCTATGAGTCAGAACAAAGAAGCTCAGGTGATGAAGGAGATTATTCTGATGATTCGGATGAAGATGAGGGTGACGGTGAGGGTGAGGGTCAGGAAAAAGTAGTTCCGAAGAAAAAAAAGGTCGATAACTCCGGACGTTTATTTTCAAACGGGACCCTTCCGGATTTTCGGCTCAAGTTTATATTATTTTTATTAATTTATCCTATTACAAAATCCGAGGTGCTAAAAATGGTAAAAAGATTTAATCTTACATCAAATATTTTGGTGACAGAATTTGATCATTTATATGTTTTAGTCAATTGATAAAAAAATCAAGTGTCACAAATTGAGCACTAAAAAAAGGAACTTGTTTTCATTCATTGCTACAGGAACTTGTTTTCATTCATTACAAAATGAGCCAACATTTTCAAGTCATATGAAACGCTTAATTTGAAGTCACCCCTTTAGCTACATAACATTACACCAACCTATCAAACCTACCTAAAAGTCTAAAACCCCATCAGCTTGATCAAATACAAAGCACTAACAACAACAAATCCAACGCAAAACATATTTCCCTATCCACACTTATTCACATTTTCACCCTGCGCAACACGACTCTTTGTTTTAGAAGCTACTTTCATCCCTCCGTTATTCATCATTTGTTCTTGTAGCCTTCTTATCTCACACTCATTGTTTGCAATAAGAGAGTCCTTCACATTTGCAACATTCTTCATCTCAATCAATTTGTCCCTCAGAATGTGGATAAATTGAGCTGCAACATCACACATTTCTGGATCAATCCAGTCCCAAACATCACAACCATTATCCTGCATTATAATAACCAATTTCATATTAACACAAATTAATTAACACAGTTCTTCAAGCAAATTTCTAATTCATTTTCATACATTGTACTTGTAGCATTTATAAAATCTTCTGCCTGGATTGTCGTCGGTCATGGAAGTTAGATAATCACAAACACGCCCACATTTACACCTCACAATACAAGCCTCCTTGGCAGCTTGGTTCCACTTCCTAATTGAACGCAAATTGTTCAATCCTAAAGCACGCTTCCCCTATAGGCCAATCATCATTTTGAATCTTAATTTCAGAAAAATTGAAGAAATATTAACACAAACCCTAAACCAATTACTTACCTCCTTGCTGCTACTATTATGTGGAGGTGCCATCTCAATTGCAACCGTACACGAATCGAACTTCAATTCGCCCCAATTGCCAAATTACTGTTCTTGCTCAAGCTGGAAACCCTAATTCCCAATTTCACCAGATGCCAAATGAAAACGAGAACTGGGTCGGTGAAGAACGTTAGAAGGGGAAAGGGGAAGAAATAAGAAGACTGGAGAAGTTAATAAAAAAGCATTTATTACTTTCAATTTGGTAGGAATACATAATAAATACGAATATATTATTTTATTAAAAAATTCCGTCAGGTGAACTATTTATGGGTGTATTTGTCGTCGGCGAAAGTTTTTTATACCAATATGTCGTCTGAGTGAGATAATATACCAATATGTCGAGTGGATCTTACTTAATATACCAAATTGGTTAATTGGCCATAAGGTACAGTAGTTCTTCTGGATCTCAGTGTTTGTCCTCTCCTTTTATATAGTTTTACTATTCTTCCATATCATCCTTTTATATAGTTTTACTATTCTTCCATCTCCTTTTATATAGTTAACATCTCATTGATGCAGATTTATGCACAATAAAATTTTCTAAGGCGAAGATTAACCGTACAGAATCCGCCGCAACAATCCTGTGTAGGCAAACACTCTTGTCCTAATGGGACACAGTAGACAGTACCATTGATCCACCAGTTCATTGGCATAGATTGAACCAATGACCTCATTTTCAACTTCCTTAACTGCTGCTATTGCTTTTATCTCTGCCTCAAGGAGTTCTTGTGTCATTATTCCCTTGGTCTTGGTTTGTTGTCCGTATTTTGCATCTGTTGGATCAGCTAAAAAGTTCCAAAATCGAAAAATTAAAAACAAGTTGTTGTGATATTGATAGGGTAATAGTTTATTCACAAAAGGTTATTAGACGATGGTTCCATTTTGAACGAAAAGTGTTACTGTTAAATTCAAAAGTATCAAAAGAATGTCGTATTTTACATAGAATGTGTCACTTTTAATTGTCATATCGTGAAATAGTTTTACACAACACCTTATGAGTTACTTTTATGCATATATCAAGAACCATTTTGAAGAGGGACGTGAACTGTTTTGCCCCCCATTAGTTAGATTTGACTGGCACTGTTTTCGTCAATGGAATTATGCGACTGACCCTGTTCTCGTCAATGGAATTATGCGGGACGGTGAGAAATAGAACGGAACGGAACGACGCAGCGCGGATAATGGAAGAAAATGTGAGACAAATTGAAGTACAGAGTGCGGACATCAAAACTAATGCAGCATGGAAACGACGAAAAGAGCAGGGCCTTAAGCATATGACAATTCATTTACATTTCGAAGACAAATCTGACCCAACACGACATAATATAATTACTTATAACTCTAAGTACAACAATATGAATATATGATATCGGGCAACTCAAATTAAAAAAAAAAAACAAACATGTACACTTTATGTGTTTGAAATTATATACCTGATGCAGTAAGGATGCGAAATCCTAGAACAACGATAAGCTTGAAGTAAGGCCCTGTTTTCTTCAACAGAATGGTGTGGGACGGTGAGGAACGGAACAGAACGGAACGGCGCGACGGATAATTCAAAAATATGTGAGACAAAATGAAGTACAGAATGCGGCACGGAACGGAACGAATTAGAACGAAACAGAACGAAACGGAACAGAACAAAATGCAGCATAAAAACGACGAAAAAAAGAGGGCCTAAGCCAACATGTTTGATAATTCTATTTGCATGATGATTTGCTCTTTGTAGTTTATGTAAAACTGTAATCTAGTGACATCCTTAAATACATGGAGAAAGCAAGAGGGTGGGTGGAAAGTTAATGTTGGCAGTTGCACATCTAATCTATCTATAGTTCTTGGGTACCTAGCTAGCTAAGTAGCTATGTTCCTTTAAGTTCTGTTATGTTTATGGTTTTGTAACGTACCTTTTCCCTCAAATATTATTATTAGACTCAATTCAGTTCAATAATTTTCACTTTAGGAGTACATATCAAAAGATAATAAACTCGAATTCTATAGATGTTTTAGTGATTAAATGTATCATCATTCTCTAATCATAAATTTAAGAGTTTGATTCTTATCCTCTTACCAAGGGTCATATATTTAACAAAATATATACGGTACCAAAATTTAGATGAATGGAATAGTACTAAATTGAATTGAATGATAAGGGTACTAATTACTATAAATATCTATATACATGCCCAGATAACAAATAAATTAAAGACATAAAATAATGTTTGAACATAGATATTTTTTATGAGTATCAAGGAAAAGATGCACAAAAGTAGCGTTGCTAATCAAGTATCAATAAGCAATATACGGTAGTGTAACTGTCTAACCATATTTATTTGTATAGGGTGCGTTTTTTAAAGTTCAATTTATTAGAACTGAACTGAACAGATCTGAATTCAATATCAGTCGAAGACGCTAGTGATTAAGCCCGAAATGAATCGAAAACCAATGAAATGAATTGAACACAACTTTATATGTGAGACAAAATCATTATGTTTCAGAACTCAACACTACTTAACTGAACTGATCATCATTTAACTGAATTTAAAATCACTGAATTGACATTTAAACTGAACGGAACTGATCGAGTTGTCCGACTAAGCTCTAAAAAATGCACCCATGTATATATATATAGATATATATAGAGAGAGAGAGAGATTCATATGAGAACTCCTTATTCTATGAGAACAGATGGTGACCATTAGATCAGGAAAATTGAGGGCTGTGATCTAAAAACTAGACCGGTGGCATTATGAGCAAATACTGAGACTTTTGATGACGTGGTTGTCTTTTCGCGTCATAAATTAGGGACTCTTGTGTCTTTTGCTTTTTTTTTTTTCCTCTCTTTTTTTTTACTTCTCCTATGCAGTAATGTTTTACTGAAAATGAAGCTTGAAACCTCCATTTTCATGGCAGCGAGCCAATTTGCGATGGCAGATGCAACATCCTTAACTAAGCTACCAAATTATGAGAATGTCAATTTATTTATCGTCAATTTTCGATTCATCACCTTTACTAAGCTACCAAATTCAAAAGTTGTGAGCTGCACATTCATTTGTTGTAAATTGGTCAGCATGGTCGTCTCATCGTGTCACTGGCAAGCCAACCAGAAATCAACCACCGGCGAGCGAACATGACAGAAAACCGACCACCACCACCACCACCACCGGTAGACATCAATGAAGTTTTCACAAGCGCAAGCTACAACTTGTCGTTGAGAGAGGGTCAGGACGTAGAACTAGAGACGGGAATATAGGGAGAAAGAATTTTGTTCTTTGATCTTAAAAATGAACGGCGCAGATTCAGTTTTCATGTGAAGAGTGCTTTAAGTTACTCTAGAGGGGGGAGGGGTAAATAGAGTGACTCCAATTTCTCGCGATAACACAGACTTTTGAGAATAGAGAACAATGATGAGAACAACGTTGTGGGCGTTGTTCCTATGCAGCAGACTAAGCACTAAGTAAAAGACTGAAAGTAAATAACACAAGCCTTTTTTAACGTGAAAAACCTCCCAGGCTCAATAGGAGTAAAAACCACGACCCAGTTACTTGAGATTTTGTCACACTACTTATCTTATTACTAGAGCCAAAACAGGATACAACACAGTACCCTAACACACCACACACCATTACTAATGTGTTGTCAATCCTTCTAAGTCACACTCTGACATGAAGGAAACTCTACGCTTCTTACTAAGTTAGAGCTATTACAAATTACCAGATTGTTTGTCCTATTTTACGCTTCTTTTAGTAAGCAGAATAAGACTACAGAAAATCTATTATGCAATAACCAATCTAAGCAAGGCTCAAATTGACTAGGACAGGGAACATGATTCAAGGTTGTTTTTATATAAGCACAGGACGTATCTAGTTTGGACGATTTAACACTTTGCACAAATGATTAACACACAACTGAGTCTATCAATAGCTTTATATCTTTTCAGAATATAAAAGATAGGATTTTCAAAAGATAAGATAGAGTTTAAGTAAAGATCAAAGACCTTTCCTTAAACAACCCTAGATAATAAAACGTCCAAATTAGTTTAACATAAAATCTCGGCCAACTAGTTAAGTGATTTTTATCAGAATATAATCTCTAAAAGATAATTAGAAATATTCCAAAAGATAATTCACTTACCTAAACAATATAAACTTGAACACTAAGTAAAATACTTTTCCAAGATAATATCTTTTCAAAATAAAATACTTTTCTGTTTAAAAACACGATTTTGCAATATTCAATTTTCCAAATAAATTTATATTTCTTCAGAAGAATATTTGTGTGAAGATCTAAATAGATAATACACAAATATTCACAGTAATAATAAATACGATATTATGCAAAACTCGTCCAGATACACAGCTAGAAGGAACATGGTCCAAAGCGTTGTCCCCCTTTGACTCCTTCAAGCTCTAGTGCTGATCATAGACAATAAGGTTCACAAGGCTGTTCCCCTGTACTCATAGACGCATGCACTCAGTCCTACACAACCTTGTTCCCTTGTCATGACCAATTTAGGCTCTTGCTAACTAGTCAAGCATAGTACACAAAAGACTATTAATTAATGAACTTAACTATATTACATAGTTTTCATGTCTTGTGAGGATCCAAGCACCTTCATGAGCAATCACGCATCAAGCGTTTCAACTTCTTGCGTCCTTAAGTAAACCTGCCATCATTGTTAAGTAAACAATGAAGATAAGAACATTGTGTTTGTTATCATCAAAACTAAAAACCCAACAAATTCCCCCTTTTTGATGATGACAAACTAGTGTGCTTATCTGAGCTAGATACCAATTTGAATAAACCACAAACTAACTCAAGCACTTACCTTAACTTACCATTGCTGTGAACCAACCAGAAGAACCAGGGTAAGTAGGAACAAGGTTCACAACTTCATCATCAAGAACATTGGCTTAACATTATCATTCATCACATTGAGACTTTTGCAGAGAGAAACTTTGCAATCAGAGTTGCAACTTCAAGACTTCTGGAGAATCAGAGTAGGCAGAAAAGGATCAAAATTTTCAAACCAGAAACCGTTAAAGGAGATACAAAAAATTGTGTGCTACCCATCCATAGTGAATAGGTTAATAAGGTACGAGAATTAAACTACACTAAATCTAAACATGATCATATCCAACTCAATCATAAGCACACTAGTCTTCCCCTTTTGGCATCATCAAAAAGTGTCATCAAGATTAGTTAAACATTCAGTCAGATAAGTTAAGTCAAATTATAGCAAGTATGTTACACCTATCGCCTCCATGGTTTAAAGTGTATGCAAACAAATGCAAGAATTAGTAGCTCAAACTTAGCAATCTATTGATATAGGCCATCCAAAAAATAGTCAAATCATATAAACCAAGAGACCAATTATATTACATAGCCAAAAGAAGATATTGTTATAGTTTAAATAATATCTAGAGAGAAAAGAAAAAAACGGAAATGGAAGGGAACATGCTTTAGAGAACAGGGTCTGAAGGATTAGTGGTGTCAGCAGCAATGTCTTCGGCTATCTCAACCTCCAATTCTTCTCTCGGCATTGTGACCAACTCATTGTGCCTTTTCTGATGAGCCTCATTAGACCTCTTCAGAGCATATGTCAGATCTGCAATCCTTTTAGCCAAGGTGTCCTGCCCAGCTGTCACAACATTGACCCTGGCCTCCACAAGCTGGAGTGTGGTAAATAGTGCAGCCCGACTTATACTCGCCCCCTCCATGGAAACTGCCTCTGGACCTTGTTCCCCCTCATATGCAGCCTCAGGTTCCTAATTCTTTTCCTCCTCCTCATCATCAAAAGTAAACCCCATTTGTTTCAGGATCAACCTTCCCAGCTCATTTATAGATGTAGGTGCCTTCCTAGGAGAAAGAGGGACTCCAAAATGCTTGAAGACCAGAGTTAGAGCATATCCATAGGGCAAAGAGTGAGCGATGACTTTCTTGCTAAGGACATATGCAATGTGGTGAATCATGATAGTAGGAAGATTCACCACTTCCCTCATCTCTATAAGGTCCATGAGACACATATCATTGGCAGAACAATACTCCCTAGCCTCCTCCCTAGGTACTATTGTCCTGAAGACAAGGGCAAACAACAAGTTGTGCATGGGAACAAGGTCTGCAGCCTTGACCCGCTTAACCTCATCCAACTCCATGTCCCTGGAGTACTTTCTGTAGATGGCTGCCTCATAATTAGGCCAGCTACCTCCCCTAAACCAGTCATCAAATCCCTCACATGGAACACCCAAAATTTTTCCCAAATCAAAAGCATTAAATTGAAAAGACACCCCGGACACTTCACTTTTAACCACCAATTCCTTCATAGTACAGTTTAGATAAAACTGTTTAAATTCAGCATAGTGGAAGGGTGGTTCTAACAGACAAATAAGTACCCCACCCTTTAGACATAACATGCGTAACAAAAGCATCAACCCCATTGTCCTTCATCCAGTCAAGACACCATACCTTTCCTGTTATGCATTTACGGGAGAGGAACTGAGTTGTCCTGGCATCAATCTCATCTTCGTTCTTCTTCTTCTTCTTTTTCCAGTGGTGACAACAGGTGTAGAGGATGTGGGCATGGAGACCAAAGTCTTCTTCCTCTTGGCAGGACGGGAAGAGGTCTCAGCAACCGCTGGCTTAGGTGTCTCAATAGGGGTGTCCAAGACACGCTCTACCACTGTCTTTCTCTTTTTGGTGGGAGGTGTTTGAGAGATAGCCTCTGGGACAGGGTCCTTTGCAGGTTGACCCTGTTTCTTTGAAGGTCCAACAGTGGCCTTCTTGGTTTTCTTGGGAACAAATGGTTCCATGGAAGGTTGTTGTTCCCCCTGAGCCTCAACACTCTATGTTGTTTTTCTCTCCTTCATTCTCTCCTTTTGATTTCCCAACTCCCTCTTTCTTTTTCTTTCCTTTTTCACTCTTCTCTTTGACATATTTGTCCCCAATTGCAGCCTCTTCTTTAACAAGATCGTCAAATTCCTTAGCTAGCTTAGAGATGCTAGCGTGCTTGGTTGCGCTCTTCTTCTTCTTTTTCTTTGTAGAGGTTTTAGAGACCCCTGACTTGATTTGCACATCAATATCCCTCTCCATTCGTTCAGTAGTGGGAAGTTTAGGTGATAAGGGAGATGATGGTGAAGAAGGCTCACCAGGACTAGTGCGCTTATGGGCGATGGATTTGAAAGGCGTTTCAGGAATTTGATCAGGCTTGGTGGGAGTGGTTGATGGTGTTTTCTCAGTTGGGGAGCTCTTGGTTGAAGATGATCGAGTTCCTATCACCATTATATAGCCTGAATTTAGGTCTTGGAAGAGAGAGAAAGAGATAGAAATTAGGGTTTTTGAATTTGGGAGAAACGGGAAGAAATTTGAGAGAGAGAGAGAAAATTAACGGGAAGGTTTTGTGAGAGAGAGAGAAAATTGGGGAGCTGATTTGAGCATTTGGTGGTGTTCAACAATGGTCTTCAACCCTATTTATAAGAGAGAAAGAACTCAACTGCCTCTAATAATTAGGAAAAACCGACGGAATTAATTACGCTTGATTTGCCCGTTGGAAATGGTAGCGCGTGAGGCAGAGTGACTGAGGGAACAGGGTCCAGGTTTTGTTCTCAAGGTCCATACAACAACACATTTGAGGACAATAAGGGATATATCAATATATCAAAGTGAGTCCTTTAGTTCAAGTCATACAGTTATGCCTTTTACAGCAAGCGAGCTGGAATAGACATACAAAGTTTTAAAGGTCACACAAATCACATATAGACACATAAAACATGTAGACACAACTGTAGCCAATCATCGAGGGAACATGGTGCACATACAACTAAGTAATCTTGATCATGCCTATTTCTAGTCTATGTTTCTCATACCTTTCTGTGCTCAGTGGGTTGGTGAAGAGATCTGCCAATTGATTCTCCGTCTTGCAAAATTCAACTTAAATAAACCCTTTCTCTGCATTGTCTCTCAAAAAGTGATGTCTAATGTTAATATGCTTTGTTCTTGAATGTTACACTGGATTTTTGGAGATGTTTATGGCAGTTGTGTTGTCACACAAGATAGGCATACATCCTGCATCAATTCCAAAGTCCTTTAATTATTGTCTTACCTACAATAATTGTGCACAACATGAAGCTGCTGCCACATACTCAGCTTTAGCAGTAGACAGGGCCACAAAATTTTGCTTTTTGGAGGCCCAAGAGATCAAGCAAGGCCCTAGGAAGGTTGCCATGCCGAATGTGCTCTTTTTGTCTACAAGGTATCCTGCATAAACAGCGGCAGCATATCCAATTAAATTAATACCAGCACCTCTAGGGTACCAAAGACATAGGTCCTTAGTTCCCTTGAGGTACCTTAAAATACGTTTGACTTGTCTGAGATGTGACTCTTGTGGGTTTGCTTGAAACCTTGCACACAATCCAACACTATACATTATATCAGGTCTACTAGCAGTTAGGTATAATAAAGAACCAATCATACCTCTATACACTGTTTGATCAACACTCTTACCTGCTTCATCCATGTCAAGCTTGGCATTGGTTGCAATAGGTGTGTCATAGACCTTGGCATCATTCATGCCATATTTCTTGATCAATCCTCTAACATACTTTTGTTGATGAATCATTGTTCCTTCAGAACTTGGTTTGATTTGCAAGCCTAAGAAAAAGTTAAGCTCACCCATCATAATCCTTTCAAATTCACTCATCATTAACTCAGAGAATCCCCTGCACAAAGATTGATTAGTTGCACTAAATATTATATCATCAACATAGATCTGTACAACTAACAAGCTTTCGCCCTTAGACCATAGGAACAGGGTTGTATCAACTTGTCCCCTTTGATAACCATTGTCCATTAGAAATTTTGACAGACGTTCAGTCCTCCAGACGCCTAAAAAGGGTCATCAGATTTCTCCACAAAAGCCCGATGATGAAAGGAGTAATTTATAAACTTGAATGCTATTTTTGCTTTCATAGGTAAAATAAGGTTTCAGGTTTTTCCTCGATTACTCCTTTGTTTCGATCACATTCAAAAGCCTCGTTCAAGAGTTTTCCAATGATTTGACTGGATGTCGTCATATGACGGCATCTAGGTGGCAGCTCCACAGTTGCCAACGGCTCTGGCAATTCAGCCACGGCTGCCAGCGGCTGTCGATTTTCCAGAGTCGCTAGCGGCGCTCACCAGGGCTGCCACTGGCTCTCGCTGAGCCAGCTGGCACCCACTCTTTTCACCCGAATTCTTCAGATTTTGGCCCTTTCTTCTTCCGTCAAGCCCCACTCCTTCCCCTATAAATACAGCCCTCCTCCCTCAGTTCAAAACACACAGTCTACAGTTGACAACCTTTATTCACAGTTGTATTGACTCTGAGCTTCCCCCTCTTTCTTCCAAATCATTTTAATTCCTTACTTGAGATCTTGTTTTCACTATTCAATTGCTAAATAGCCTAAGGTTCAAATACTAAATTCCTGAGGGCTCAAATTAAATTAATTGCTTAACTGTTTATTTTCTAGTAGTCAAAATGTAGATATCATGCAAATCATGCCTTTTATTGCTTCCTAAATACTGTCTTTCAATTATATAAATAAGCATGTCTAACTGTTGTAGTGGTCAACTTGCCAATCGAATGCATGTCTAAATAAGGGTCAATAATAAATGTCGTGATGCTCGTGATGAACCAATTAATAGTCTAATCTAGGTTGTTAATCCAGTTTGTGTGGGAATCATGTCTTTAAATTATTAAGCAAACTTGAGTTAGTAGAGGCTGTCATAAAACAGGCGAGTTGGGTGCCTAACACCTTCCCACCTCGTACCTTTGCCCCCGAACCTTTTATTTTTGGGTACTCATATGTTCTATATGAGCGGGAGTCTTTCTAAAAACATGATTAGTTCACTTTTTGCGCTACTGGGTTGTCCCTTCGGTAAAACACCGGTAGCAGATTTGTGTCCTCTTTCATGGTTTTTATTCAATTCAAGTCTTTTCAAAAGCTTTTCTAACTCGACAGTTCCCTGAACTTATCTAAAGCCCCCACCTTACAATTTTCTTTAAAGACACACTCCGCGGAAGCGAGGCCAAAAGTTCCCGGGTGATTACACTGGCGACTTCATTGGGAATTTATTTAAGAGAGTGAGACTCGAAAGTTAAGTTTGCTTAATTGTTTAATAACATATTCCATATATTGCATCATTTGCATCATTTTCATGTGCCTTGGAACAACTTTTGACCGTTATCAACCCTCGAGGAAGTTTGGGCCGTAACTCGTCGAAAACCCGTATATCTAAAGGAATATACAGTTGTCCTATCGTACAAATCGGCGCTTTCTCACCTACGACTCATCAACTCTTGGTGAAAAGAATTACAATTGATGTGCCGACCATCCGCCGGACGGAAATTGTAATTTGTTGTGGTAACCTCACAGGAGCCAAAAGCCTCTAGCCCACATTTGTGCATTTGCTTGCTTGTTGTGCATGTGTCTTTGTAATGCTCGTCTGATCACATGTTTGCCTGTAACTGCGTCGTTGTAATGCTAGCCTGAATGCATGAGCGTCATGACCATGTGCCATCATGTACTTACATGCTAGGAGTCTTTTGTTTTATTTTTAGGTAGTTCCTAATGCCTAAAAATTGTGCGAGAATTCTATTCAATGAGCATTCGTTTCCCCAACAATATAGTTTCATATAACATCGAAGTCATGAACAATTTTCTAGGACGTTTTTTAGCAAAAACAGAGAGTTGGTCTCTCCAATTTTCTCTCTCCCAATTTATTTTTCTTTTTTTATTTTTTTATTTTCTTTATGTAATTCGAATTCGGCGAAAAAAAAGAATAGCACAAAAAATAATAGTGGCGTAAAAAAAATTGACGCCGAAAAAAAAATAAAAAAAAACAAAAATGCCGAATTCCTTTTTTTTTTTTAATTTTATTTAATTTTATCCCATTTTTTTTTCCTTGAGTCTAGAAAAATCTAAGAAAAAAAAAGGATGGTCCATCTTTTTCTATTTTTCTTATTTTCGTTCATCGACTTTATTTCCTTTGATGTTAGGGGAAATATTTGGGCTTTTAGGCTTAAGGACTTTTTTTTAGGACAATGTGTTTTTCTATTTGTGGGTCTTTATTTTTTCTTAGGTGAGAGTCTCATGGTCTTTCTTGGTACTAAGTGCTCAGTGCTTCCTACTCAGAATATGGGGTTTAAAGAAGAAAGGGATCTTGAGGAAAGCTGGGCTCGGGCCTTCAGCAAAGCTGGTTCGTCTTCAACTGTCTACACCGCCAAGTTCCCGATTACCTCCACCACAAATAGCCTCATTGTCAATAAATTCGCCATCACTACATACATTCTTCGCTTCACCTATCACCCCTCCCGATTTCACAATGACCAAAACCACTGACGAGAAGCTCGAGGAGATCATGACTGAGTTGGGAAGATTGCGACTTGAGTTCGAGGATTCTAAGAAAAAGAAAGAGGAGGAAAGAATCCTCTCTGAGTCCGACTCTGAGGAGGATGGACCAAATGCCATGCTATCCAAGATCGACTCTGTGCTCAAGAATAGCGGCATGTTCTCCAACTACTATGCCAATGTGAGGAATTTTGATACTAAAGTCAAGGGCAAGCTTCCAGCTAAGTTCTCTATGCCTGAAGTGCCGACTTTCACTGGAATTGACAGCCCACAGGCTCATCTGAAATCTTTCACCACTGCTATGTCCTTGAGGGGAGTTAACAAGAAGCTCTATGCCCACATATTCCGTTAAACCATTGATACCCATGCTCAACAATGGTTCTACACATTGAACTTGGAAAATTATCCGACTTGGTCTGATTTCACCACAATATTCTTGGCTCGTTATAAGGATAATACTACACTCCCCATCACTTTGAAGGAGCTTGAGATCGCCACTCAAGAGAGGAAAGAGGGATTCACTAAATTCCTCCGTCGATGGAAGTCCAAAATAACTGAAATGGTGGAGAGAGCTTCTGAAGTTGAACAAATTAGGCATTTCATTAAGAACATGCAACCTTCCTATAAGAATCACCTTCAATATCAAGCTACTGACTCATACCAACGTCTTTATGATGTTGGTATTCTCATTGCAGATGATCTCAACAAGAACAAAGATCATGCGACTTCCAAGCCCTTCACCTATGGGAGGGACAAGAGGACAACGACTGGAACCTCCTCTGGTGCTCAAGTTAATGAGTTAGCTGCTGTGAATACCTTTGTTGAAAGAAAACAAAAGAGATAGTTCACCCCTCTCGGTATGACCTTGTCGTATGCTCTCGAAAGGATGATCAAGAAAAATCTACTACAACCCATCGGTCCTACCCCAGAGCCTCCTGTCAAGGGCCGTGCTTGGAAAGAAGATGAATACTGCAAGTATCACCAAGGAAAGGGGCATGACACTAATAACTGTTGGGCCCTTAAGCACGCCATCCAAGATAGAATCGACAATGGCACTATACCATTGCCCAAACCTGGACAAGCACCTAGCAAGTCCAGTAACCCTTTAGGTGCCATCTTACATATAAGTGTCGAAGATGCTCTAGGACCTGAAATCGCTGGAATATGGGACAGTGATGAAGAAGATGTATGGGAAGTCCAAACAAGATCTCCCATAGGTGTCGCCCATTTGACACGTTCTGGTCGTCATTTTAGACCACCTAACATCTACAATGATAGGGTTCCACCTCCGGCTGAATAAGAAGTTGAAGAAACTCTGGCCAAAGATAAAGGTCCTCCTCTTGCAGGACAACTCAAAAGGATCAAAGCTGACATCTCCATCTGGAACTCTTAGCCTCTTCCCATAAACACCGGCAAGCCATACTTGAAGCCTTGTCAAAGATTTTTGTGTCAAGATACGAGGCCCGGCGAACTGATCAGGTTCTTGGTAGGAGATAAGCCACAACCAATCATCACTTTTTTGGACAGTGAACTACCTCCCGAAGGGTCCCTACACAACAATGCCCTATACTTCACCGTATTTGCTCTGGGCAAGTATGTACCCATGACTCTGGTAGATAATGGATCAGCTGTGAACGTATGCCCACTGAGGACTGCACTAAAATTGGGCATATACATCAAGAATTTGGCTCACTCAGCGCAAGGTTTGCGTGCTTATGACAACTCTACCCAAAAAGTCCTTGGCACCATAACCATGAATGTCACTTCAGGAATTGTAGATAAGATGGTCCAATTTTATGTTTTGGAAATCCCAGCTACCTTCAATTTGCTGTTAGGATGACCTTGGCCCCACGGTCTGAATGCTGTAGCCTCTGCCCTCCACCAGAAAGTCAAGATGATGCTAGAGGGAGAGATTGTGGAGATTGAAGCCAACCCTATCAAGGCAATCATCAACAAGGATCTAGTCTTGAAGAGAACATGATAGTGAGGATATTGATATTTGAGGATTCTCTCCTGAAGAAGTAGCCCTCATAGAGGAAGACACTAAATCCTATACCTCCTTCAGCTCCAAAAAACTCCAAGCATATCATCCTGAAGAGATAGGGGAGCCCGACGAGTTTGAGGAAGTAAAAGAAACCGTCGAAGGGATGACTATCTGTGTGGCATAACAGCACAATGCAATTGAGCAAATGAAGGAAAAGATCGTCCTGCTAAATCAGAATAAACCCAAAGAGTGTAACATCGTCCCGGCCAAAGGGGAAGCTTGGTTCCAGCAGGGCGAGATGTTTAGCAAGATGATCAAATACGGGTATGCCCATTCAAGAAGGCCTACCCCTCGACTGCTCCCAAGAGATGGGAATGCGTATCTCCGATGCAAGTATTGTGAAGCTAATGGGCATCATAACAACTAGTGCAAACGCCTCAAAAAGGTAATTAACCGCTTCATCGACCAAGCCCCCCTGTACTTGGGCTATAAAAAAATGGTGTCGCTCTGATCGGAAGCAGTATACTCGACTGTGCGCCCCCATTTGAAAAGTTATGAATACCCTCATCTGGAGAGGCGACCTTAAGCCCATGGTTCCCACGGATGACATCAAAGGGATGAGTAAAGATGATGATCTTTACTGTCGATATCACCGGGTCTTTAGTCACTACATGGACGACTGCATCCGCTTGAAAGGTGATATACAGGAAATTATAGACAGGGGTGAAATTCCTCCACCCTTGAAAGAAGAGGATGATACCGATGAGGCCTGGAATTAGGCCTGGCAATGGGTCAGATTCGGGTCGGGTGTAGCATCACCCGCATCCACCCGAATAATTTTTCAGCTTCACCCGTCCACCCATCACCCGTGAAACACTTCATCCGCATCCAATCCATCCATCATCCACGAATAAATGGGTGGATCGGGTGGCTAATGGGTAGAATAATCAACTTAGCAAATTAAAGTCGGTCGGCTATAGAACAACTAAACATTTATATTCGGCAAATCAAATCGCATTATTACCAAAGTAATTATTGTCTACTAGGCGGCTACTTACAATTATTAAGTGCAATATTACAAGTTTACATCATAAGCTACTACCTATTACAAACAAAGTAAAAAAAAAAAAATAGAAACTAATCTTATCATATTTCTTGACATTTTCTATTTTTTATATTTTAGAAAGATGAAATGGGTGATAGATGATTTCATGGGTCGGTTTCGCGGGTGAAAAATCATCACCTGATCCACCCATCACCCACCAACGATCCACCGTCACCCACCCATTCACCCGTTTAATCGGGTTTTCGCCCATAAATTTCGGGCGGGTGGAGCGGGTATCCATGGATGCGGGTGAATTGCCAGGCCAACCTGGAATTAGTTGGTCATGGACAAGAGCTAGAAGAGTCGAGTTTGAGTCTCAAGTTTTGTTGACTTAGGAACTTAGCTAAAACCATCGGTTGAGTCATGAACAAGGGGTGTTCCCTTTTTACTACTTTCTAAGTCTAGTTTCTTTCTTTTGATGGGAGTTGGAGACCCTTTTCTCTAAAGTCGTGTGCTTATTTCCTGCAAATAAGTAAAATTCCTCTTGCTCATTTCTTTCTTTGTTTAGCTATTTATAAACCCGATGAACTCAAAGTTGCATAACCCATCAACTAAACAACTTAAGCAATGTAAGCAAACTTCGCGAAGTAAGAATAAAAATTATTCTTTTTAAACAGGGAATTGAGCAAATGAACTCTCTCAACGATGCCACTTTGCATGCAAAGAAGAAACAAGCCAGCTTTCTACAACAACCTCAACACATGCCTAGTCCTAGCTCCGATTGAAGAAGACCCTTGGTACCAAGATGTTTACCACTACATCACCTGTAATACCCCGTATTATTATTCATTTTAGAATACTAATTAATTAAAAAGAAAATGCAATTTCGGATTTAAATAATTAATTGGGCTCATAAATGTTTAAAGTGCCTGATTAATATTGGGTTTTGGTTTTGGACCTAATTAAATTATAATTGGGCCAAAATAAATAAAAGTAATTGGGCTTACTAATTTTCGGAGTGGCCGAAAATTATAAAGCAAATTTGGGGCCATATATTCGGCTCCCCTAGCCAAAAAGATGGGTGAGAAATATCAGAATTTTTGATTTAAAATTTGTTTTCTAAATTATTGGATGGTGGAGTGATTCTAGGAGAGGTTTTAGAAAAGGAGAAGTTGAGGAAAGGAAGGAGTGTATTTAGTCCCTAAATACACTATACTTCTAAATCAACTAACTCTTTACCAAATAAAAAAAAAGGAGTCTCTCTCTCACTCGCTCTCACGGCCCACTGAAACAAAGGAAGAAGAGAGAGAAATTGACACTCTTTCATAATTCATCCTTTGTGCAATTTTAAACCTTTTGATTCCAAGTAAGTGTTTTTTAACTTGTTTTTGAATCCTAAAAGCTTTAAATTTGATTCTAGTATGAGTTTCTACGAACCCTAGTTTTTGTATGAGTAAACTCTAATTTATGTTTTGCCTCAGGTTTGCTAGATTCTATTATTTTTGCATGATATGATCATGATTAGGGTTGGGTTTGTTGTTTTATTGAAATTGAATCAAAGTTTGAGTTTAAAAGGTTGAATCTTGTGTTTAACTAAATCTGAAAATTTATTAATTATTCGGATTTAGTTTATATTTAAGTTTGTTAAATTTATTAACAAAAAAAAAGAAAGAAACACGGCCGTGCACGAAGGCATGACCGCGCCTGCCGCGGGCTGCAGCTGGCAGCACGGGCTGCTGGCGGTGCAGCCAGCAGCAGCCGCCGCCCGGCACCACCAGCCGCTGCTGGTGGTGGTCGGCGATGGTTGTGGTGTTGTTGGTTGTGGCATTGACTTGTTTTGACTTGTTGACTTGTTCTAGGGTTTTGGAAAGTTTCCTAATTTAGTTTATGCAAATTGACTTTTGGAAGCTTTGAGCATGCATGAGTAACTGAAAATTCCAGCAACTTAATTAATTTAATTAAGGATTCTAAATCATCATTAAAGTTTAATAAAGAGGTCTATAAGTCAAGGTATTGACTATTGATGTATTGTGGATTTGTTAGGGCCCTTTGACCGACGTGAACGTAAGGAGCTTACTTGAGATTGTCGTGATTGCCATATTGCTAAAGGTAATTGATGTCTAGATGAATTATGTAATTCATTGTTGTGATTTCATGTTTAGTGGAATTGTATTCATTTGTCTAGTATTGGATTGGGAATGTTAATTCATATTTGGACTTGTGAGTATTTTGGAAAAGAGATAATTGATATTTATTTCCTTGTGATAATTCGTATTAAATTATGTTAGTGAAAGCATGTAATGTGTTGGAAATTCACTTTGTGTAGCAATGTCTACTTGTTGATATTCATGTGAGGAGATGCATGATTTATTGTGTTGTTGAACGAAAATTATGTTAATCATTGTTCAATCAGATTATAGCTTGTATTGCTATTTTGTTTCATGTTGGTAAGCATGTGGACTCATGTTAGAAGCATGTTACTTCAATAATTGAAATGAACTTTGACTATTGGAACCTACTTAAAGGTATTGAACGAGGTGGTTTTGAATTGAGGCCTAGATGCCCTTCATGTAAAATGCCATCGGAAATTGTAACTATATTGTGTTACTTGAGAATTGCCAAGATTATGTGATTTACTAGACTATGTGATCACCTTTGAATTGATTAATTGGGAGTTAAGATTTCTTTAGTAATGGATCCACCAAAGGGAGCAAATGGGAATTGTCAATTGTTACGTTGAGTGGGTTCATATTTTGCGGGGTATGACTCCAACGTATTGAAATCTTGTATCCATACTGAGTAATTGGGCGAGTGGTTCTTTGGAACGGTTCTTCCTGTAGACTTAAGGGTCGAAGGAGGGTATGCATACTTAGGAACATTTAGAAGTACTTCAGGAGTCATCTATACTCCGGGACGATTGATCCCTCTTTTGCCAATCTGCGGTTGGTTCTGACATTCTTACGATTCTCTTCTCTCTAATAAACTTGGCTAATGGATAATAATAAATATTGGATTTATTATTTGGTGTTATGCGTGTCTTTAAATTAAAGCATGTTGTCTTTTATTTTCTTAAGCATGATGGTCTTTAAATTAAAGCATGTTGTCTTTTATTTTCTTAAGCATGATGGTTTTTAATTAAGCATGTTGGCTTAACTTGGAGATTTAAATGGACTATGTGGTTATGAATTACTCAACGTAGCTGATTGGTTGTTTTTCTTTTTATTTGTGTTTGTTGTCCATTTCTCTTCAATGGTGGGCCTATGATGAACCTATATGGAATTCGTCTATATGGGGGAGTAGATTGACAGGATTTTGTAGCTCGTGGTTTGAGCTAGAGGAAGGCGACTGAAGAAGATTGTAAATCTTCTAAGAACAATTTACTTTTACTGTTTAGATTGGAATTTCTTTAATATTGGGATTTTATTATTGTAATGAGGTCAATTCTCTTGCATGAGAATTAATAGTTTACTATTTCTTATTTCATTTGGATTATTTGTTTTATGTTTAGTTGGAAAAGATGTTATTATTTAATTATCTAGTATATATGTTTGGGATATAAACATTTGGTTTCTTTCAAGCTTGTATTTAATTTGAACATTAAATACGGCGGTAGCGCTTCGAAGTTCTAGGGTTTTTCTGCTGCAACTCGTGATTTTAAATGGTTTTAAATTAGACGAAAATCCGGGGTGTTACAAGTTGGTATCAGAGCGTATGTTATTTGTCCCTAATGTACGTTTTGAATTGTAAAGTGTGTCATTAAGACATGCTTATAGGTTGAAAAACTTAAATAGACTTAAGTTATGTGAATAAAAGCTTTGTAAGCCGAAATGAGTTGATTTGTTCTTTTACTTGTTTTGGTATTATTTGAAGTACTCGAGTGAAGTACTAACATGTTGTTTCTTGCGTGCAGATGGTAAAGCGTGAACGACCCGTTATCCCTGAGGATCCAAGACAACTCCGTTATGAGGGAGGCCGCTTAGAGGAATACTTTGATCTCGTACGAGAAGTATTCATGCAGTACAACGAGCACTATGATGTTCAATCCTCTATATGCTCGGAAAAGATGAAGGCCTTCTACTTCATCAGAAGCTTTGGCTACACGACAGCCAAGTGGCACCAATTCCACAACGACTGGCTAGTGGATTGGGAGATGAAGAACGATAGGGACTACCCCTATCTGGAGACATTGGAATCCTTGGTGATAAGGGCATACGCATGGGACGAGGCGTACCCGGATATGCTTAGAGATCCCTACGAGGTGTACGTGGAGAACGCTGGAGGGTATGATCCATTGCTTAAGGTGGACGACCCAATGACCCAAGAGGAGGCAGAAGCTGACTTAGATCGAGCACTAGCGTTCGAGAAAGAGTACTTCGCTGAGGAGGCCGAAAAGCCTACGGTTGAGGTCGAGGAGGACTCTTCGCCTACTGATCCTGAGGTTCCTACAAGGTCATATAGACCTAGCGCAATGAGAGATTGGCCCATAGGCTTGAATGGCAAGCCCAATGGGCCAAGGACCCCTACTGAAGAGGAGGAACCTATGGAGGAGACGAAGGAGATGGACGAGGTCCAAGTGATACATGTGTGTCGCTATCCTTTGAGGAACCGCGCGAGAAGAGCGTGATTCTTAGTTTTATTTAGTTTTTGTTGGAGTAAACTATTTGAGACTTTATTTGGGCATGCGAGCCATTTGTTTGACATTTTGTTTAGAATGTTATTATTTTGCTTATTCGTGCTATTGAGGCTTGGTTTGGCAAGTACTCATTTTTGGAGAACCACTACTTGATTAGTTGATTTTTGAGATGAGAATTGTGAAAGCGCCTATGAAAGAGGCATGAATGTTTCATTATGATTGTTATTTGTTTATTTTTGAGAAAGAACAAAGTCTATTGAAACCTTGAGCTTGCTAGTACGCAAGAGTATGATAAGGCCATGCTTGAATGTAATAAGAGCCTAGAGCCCTAATTGTCTATTGAAACATATATATGAGTCAAATGTATATGTTAGTGGTGATTATCGCACATGAGCGTGGTATGGGTAGCTAATACCCTTTTTCTTTTGCTTTTGTTGATCCTTTAGGTTGCTAGATGCCACCTAGAAGAAATAGTCAGAGAGCCGAGGAGTCTACGAGTTCAATGGGGGATAATAACAATGATGTTAATGGAGAGCAAATGGCGCAAGCTTTGTTGGAGCAACTGGCACAGTCGCAACAAGCCTTGGCGCAATCCAATGCATTCATCGCGCAGATGACGCAAAGGGAAGACACTAGGGTAGCTGGAGGTGACGATTTCGCCTCAGTATCTAAGAAGATTAAAGGGCATAATCCGCCTGTGTTTGAGGGGCGCGAGGATCCCGTACTTCTCGATGATTGGACGCGGGATTTGGAGAAGATCTTCGCGATAACTGGGTGTCCGGAGGCACTTAAGGTGGACAGTGCTGTCTATCTATTCCGGACGAAGGCAGATCGTTGGTGGACGACCAATGGCACATATATTAGAGCTCGACAGGGTTTTAATTGGGAGATGTTCAAAACGGTCCTTAGAGAGGAGTTCTACCCAGAATACCTCTAGGACCCGAAGTATAATGAGTTCTTGAACTTAATCCAAGGGAGGATGACTGTTTAGGAGTATGCTGACAAGTTTGACGACCTAGCTCGTTCGCGGGAGGATTAGTTCCTACGGAAAAGCATAGGGCCGGTAGATTTCAGAATGGGTTGTACTTGATCATTCGTGAATCTTTTGGGGGTTATAAGTGTCAGACCGTGCAGGAGGCCTATAATCGTGCGGCAAACCAAGCTGCGGTTTTCAAGCACCGAGAGGAGGTGACTGGGAAAAAGAGGACTTTTGACGACCATCAGAGTAGTGGTGGCGAGAAGAAGGAGAAGTTCCAGGGAGGGAACAACCAGAATGACAATGACAACAACAACAACAACAACAACAACAACAACAACAACAACAACAACAACAAGAGGAATAACCACAATGAGGGTGGGAATTCCAAGAACGAAAATGGCAAGAATGACAATGGAAATGGCCATCGGAATAATGGGGCTTGAAAGGGCAAACCCTACATTTGCAAGAAGTGCAATAAGAGTCACCCTAGCGTAGATTATGAAGGTAATAAGGTTAGATGCTTCGATTGCCAAGAGTTTGGGCATCGATCATTTGAATGTCCTAAGAAAAGAAATATTGAGGAATCGACATCAGTTCGATGTTAGTGGCGAGGAAACATTTGGAGAAAGGTTGTGAAAATTTGTTGTGTCACATTAAGAATGTGGATAGTTTTGTAGTTGTGTTTATCGATGATATTTGTGTGAATTAGAAGGATCTACAGAGCAAGAAGATGTATATTTATGACTTCTAAGATTCAGGATTTCATGGATTGGCCTGCTCCGAAAAGTGTGACTGAGGTAAGAAGTTTCCTCGGATTGGCTGGCTATTATAGGAGATTTGTGCAAGACTTCTCCAAGATAGCTAGACCTATCACAAATCTGATGAAAAAGGAGATGAAGTACAAGTGGACTGAACAATGTGAAGAAGCTTTCCAAGAGCTTAAGAAGAGGTTGACAACGACACCAGTTTTGACTTTACCGTCTGGTACGGAAGGGTTTGAGGTGTATAGTGATGCATCTAAGAATGGGTTGGGGTGTGTACATATGCAAAATGGCAAGGTGGTTGCTTATGCCTCTCGCCAATGGAAAGTGCATGAGAAAAATGTACGATCTGGATATTCAGTCTTTAAATTAAAGCATGTTGTCTTTTATTTTCTTAAGCATGATGGTTTTTAATTAAGCATGTTGGCTTAACTTGGAGATTTAAATGGATTATGTGGTTATGAATTACTCAGCTTAGCTGATTGGTTGTTTTTCTTTTTACTTGTGTTTATTGTCCATTTCTCTTCAATGGTGGGCCTATGATGAACCTATATGGAATTTGTCTATATGGGGGAGTAGATTGACAGGATTTTGTAGCTCGTGGTTTGAGCTAGAGGAAGGCGACTGAAGAAGATTGTAAATCTTCTAAGAACAATTTACTTTTATTGTTTAGATTGGAATTTCTTTAATATTGGGATTTTATTATTGTAATGAGATCAATTCTCTTGCATGAGAATTACTAGTTTACTATTTCTTATTTTATTTGGATTATCTGTTTTAAGTTTAGTTGGAAAAGATAGTTTTTATTTAATTATCTAGTATGTATGTTTGGGATATAAACATTTGGTTTCTTTCTAGCCTTGTATTTAATTTGAACATTAAATACGGCAGTAGCGCTTCGAATTTCTAGGGTTTTTCCGCTGTAACTCGTGATTTTAAATGGTTTTAAATTAGATGGAAATTCAGGGTGTTACATTACCAAGGGCACATACCCTCGGGATGCACCAATAAGAGCTCAACGGGCCATCCGTCTCTTAGCGGTACAAGACATAGAATATATGGGGGTTCTGTACAAAAAATCCACAATGGAGTCAACCTCAGATATCTGAACGCCGAAGAAGTGGCAGAAATCATAGATGAGCTTATAATGGTGTTTGCGGGCCGCACATGAATGGTCGAATGGCCACTAGAAAAATCCTACGACTGGGGTATTACTAGGCGACCATGGAAAGAGACTGCTACGACTATGTCAAGAAGTGCAGGAAATGCCAAATATGTTCCAACCTACAGCATATGCCACCCTCAATGCTACATAACTTCACATCCCCTTTGCCATTTTCTGCATGGGGAATCAACATCATTGGTAAGATCGCCCCCAAGGGCTCTAGAGGACATGAATACATCCTAGTAGCCATAGACTATTTTGCCAAGTGGGTTGAAGCGCAATCCTATATCGTCCTCACATCCAAACAAGTGTCCAAATTCATAAGGAACAACATCATCTGCCGATATGATGTTCCGATCCGCATGAAATCATTAGTGACCTTGGATCCCACTTCAAAGCCAAAACAGCCACCCTACTGAAAAACTATAAAATCCAGCACCACAAATCGTCCCCTTACCGATCCCAAACCAAGGGCGCAGTAGAAGCTGCCAACAAGAGAAAACTACAAAGATTGGCCCGTGAAGCTTCCATTTGCACTTTGGGGATAGAGAACATCCATAAGGTCATCCAGAGGAGCTACACCTTATTCCCTAGTCTACGGGATGGAAGCAGTAATACCCATAGAAATGCAATTACCCTCCATGCGTATAGCCTTAGAAGGTGAAATTTCGGAAACACAATGGATGCAAACCCGTTATGATGAACTCATGTTCATGGATGAAAGGCGCCTACGGGCTCTAGACCACTCATACATGTACCAACAACACATGGCAAGAGCGTTCAACAATAAGGTTCAACCTCGAAATCTGAAAGAAGGGGATTTAGTTTGGAAGGAATTGCGTGCACCAATTACCGACCTCAAAGGAAAATTCTGACCGAATTGGTCTGGTCCGTTCATCAACAAAGTTATCCTACCAGGAGGTGCAGTCCAGCTTATGGATATTGATGGCATCGAGTTCAGTTAGCTCACCAATATAAACCAACTGAAGAAGTGCTACGTCTTAAAAAACAAAAAAAGAAAAAGAATCCGAAAAAAAGAGGCGTACACATTTGAACGAACTACGACGACCTGATTCCACACTGGATACGTAGGTAACCCTTTTAAGGAGCCTGACCAAAATAAATCCAAAATTTCATTCAACTCATTCAAAAAGTATAATCTTTATTCAAACTGAAGGAATAAGCTTACATTGCGTTAATTGAACTTCCTATTACAAAAAAAAAAAAAGAAAAAAAAAAGGGCAACTAATGACGGTTTAAGCTAAACAAATTCTTACTATTTTTTTTTTAAAACTAGACTTGCTTTCTAAAGAAAACTACTTTAATCATTCTTCCATTTAGAAGGCTTGGCTGAAGAGTTATTCTTTGAAAGACCTTGGCTTGTGGACGACCTATGATCGCTTCCTTGAGCTAGGGGCTTGCCTCTTTTCAAAAAATGATAGCCTTCTTGATAAGGACCTTCCTTTCGTTTCTTGCTTTCTGTTCCTGAGTCATACCTAGGTACTAGCTGGTTCCACTCCTCATGACGAAGGGCTCGCCTTGTTTCTCTATCATTGCAAGAAAGCCAGGATAAATAAGTTTCAGAAACTTGAGTTGGGGCAATTATCCAGGGCACTATCCATCGATCCCTGTCGCTCCAGTATGCACTCCAGCTTTGAGCAAAGTCAGTTGTCAAAGCCATGGTGGTTTGCCTCGTAGTCTCCTGCCAAGGGATAACCTGTTTCAACCCATATTGCCTCACGACCTAGAAGAGAAGAAAAATGTACTCATGTACAAACTTACTATCCTAGTGTAGGGGATAAACTTGCAGCATGCAACCAATGAAGTCAAGCCCCTCCAAGGTATATACTAACGGATAGCATGTCCATCATGAAAAAAGCATCCCATACAGCAAGGGTCTTCTCATTATACAACCTTTTCCTAACCAGAAAGCTAGCAGCGGTATAAGTTCTTCTTCTCCAGGCTTGAGCGGAACGAGCTATCATCTTTTTCAGTGACCCTATCAACCTCAAATGCTCGCATAACCAAATTTGAAGCAGCAGGGAGCTACCACAAAATGCTTCCCTGGGCAATACTTTTAACCAGTCAAGCCCTAGAATGGTTTCTCTTACGACTAGGTGTAAAGGAGAGTGCCCTTCAGCCATTTGATCTACCACTCGCAACAACGAAGCTCTACCCAGATTAGATGGTTCTGCATTGAAAAACAATAGGTGGTTCTACAAACAGAGTACAAAGGCCTGTCGATGACAACGCCTAAATATTGCATCCTGCTCAGAAGAGGCAGCAAATTTTCACAGATTTGAACTATGTCCACATCGACACCAAGAATCATGCTTTTTGGTTTGCGTAGATTACAAGCCTAGAGATTTCTAGTATTGATTACTAAAACCATCCCTCAAATAAGGCAAAGTTGGGGGAAGAACATCAGACATGTTAGTAATAGCAGCAAATTCTTCTGTTAAAGGGCATAATTCAGAATTACCAAAATGGAAAACGTGCAAGTCTGGATCCCAATAGTTCAATGTAGAACGAAGAAGAGGCCACAGAATTTTAGTTGTCTCAAAGCCAGCAGGGTTGAGATAAAGTATGGAGCTAGTTCCAATTTATCTTCCACAGTTATATTTTTGCAACAGGTATCGAACAATTTTTCTAAGGATTTCGCCATGACAAAAGCTTTGTGAAATTTGGGGAGCTAAAGTATGAAAAGAGATACGACATTGGACATCCCGTCAATCCTATTTATAGAAGAAAAGTCGAGCCAGAAAAAGTTAGAAATTCGCAAAAAGCCCAGCCCAGAGCCATCTGCGACTCTGGCTAGGGCCGCTAGCGGGGCTGGTCAGCAAAGGCCCAAGGCCTCTAGCGGCCCTGACCTCGGTTCGGTCCACTTTCCTCCAGCTCTAGTCCGCCCAAATGGGTCCATTCTGCACGGGTCCGAATCCGTTTCATAATGCACAACGCGGTTACAGGCCTGAGACTCTCTTAGTTTTAATCTTTTCCTATTTTTTTTTTATTTTTTATAGGGGGTATAATATGTGTAATATTTGCTTTTTCTTTTGAAATTTTTACCTTATTCTTTATTTTATTCCCTAAATTTTGTCCTACTCTTTACTGGATAAGATGTTGCATACTTAGAGATCAGACGGGCGTAATCGAGTCATAATAGCATGCATAGTCATTTAAAATGCATAGAAACAGGAGTTCGAGTTTCAAAGGCCAGAATGTACAGATCAAGCCTATCATCCCCATTGCTATCAGTTTCATCTTCAACGGCATGCCCATGATTGAAGTTCCCGCCCGAGTAGTAGAAAGAGCCCTGAGTGCTGAATGAGCTATAAATCGGCGTGTTGCAACTGGGCCTCATGTCTCCACCATTAAACATAGGCGCATGCATGGGCGTACCCGCCGAAGGCCCCGGTCCAAAGAGGTTCTCTACTGCTTGGCTAGAAAATTCCATAGCCACATTCTGATGCGACGGCCCAGCTTGGGGTACACCCCATCTAGGAGCATCTGCGCAACCTCCACTCATAGGCATCATGTTAGGCCTTTTACTCAAAGAAGGCTGAAAAACCGCAGTGGGAAACATTTCGGGCACATGAAGGTGTGCCCAAAAGGGCCCAGGCGCCTCAGCAGCAGGAGGCCTAGTCACCACGACAATAGGAGACCGAGCAAAAGATGGTCTACTCGCCGAAGAAACTCTCTCCGATGAGTGTCGGGGTCCTACTGAAGACGAAGACTGCGACATCTGCATACAATCAAGACAAGAAGGTTAAACTAAGCACCCCACTTAGTAAAACAAAAGGACAAAGTACACTTACACTTGCAGTCCCGGATCGAGAACACTTTCCTCGGCCCATCACTCGGCTATAGCCCTTCTTCAAACAATGGATGAGCTTGAAGACTTGAGAGGTTTGTTCCCGGTTCAGCTACAAAAAGACAAGAGACATAGTCAATATTTGAAAACAGAACAAGTCAGAAAACAAGTGGATAAAAGCTTACCCCCACACAATCGTCGAGCAGCGGTAAGCACTCTACTGCCTCTCCATGAGCACTATGTAAGGGAAGTTCCTCCGTTATGCAACCCCTACCCTCTCCAATGTACCTCACCTCAGTACTTGGTAAGGTTATGCTTGGGGGCTGACTACGAGGGACTCTAGAACGGGACCCTTGTGTCCCTGAGGAGTTGCACGATCTGCCTACAAGAACACAAAAGTCAGTATGATACATATACAACTGAAGGACATGGATCAAGATTTTACCTGAGAAGTAAGGTCCGACATCAAGCGATCCAAGCAGTAGGCCAGTGTAAGGACCTGGGATTTTCCTCCATCCTATCTTAGATGTTTCCACGGAGTATGTCCTTATAGAAAATTTGTAAGTTGGGGGTTTAGATAAGTTCAAGGGATCATCGAGTTGGAAAAGCTTTTGTAAAGACTTGAATTGAATAAAACCATGAAAGAGGTCACAAATCTGCTATCGGCGTTTTATCGAAGAGACAAACCGAAGGGACAACCCAATAGCGCGATAAGTGAACTGATCATGTTTTTAGAAAGATTCCCGCTCATATAGAACATATGAGTACCGAAGAATAAAGGGTTCGGGGGCGAAGGTACGAGGTGGGAAGGTGTTAGGCACCCAACTCGCCCGTATTATGACGGCCTCTACTAACTCAAGTCTGCTTAATAATTTAAAGACATAATTCCCATGCAAAACCAGATTAACAACCTAGACTTAGACTATTAATTGGTTCATCATAAGCATCACAACATTTATTAATGACCCTTATTTAGACATGCATTCGATTGGTAAGTTGAGCATTATAACGACTAGACATGCTTGGAAGGACAATATTTAGGAAGCAATAAAAGACGTTATTCTAGCATGATATCTACATTATGACTACTACAAAATAAACAATTAAGCAAGTAATTTAATTTGAGCCCTCAGGAGTTAGTACCTGAACTGTAGGCTATATTTGACAAGAATAGTAAAAGAGAAGATCTCAATAATAAATTTGGAAGAAAGAGGGAGAAGCTCAGTGTTAATACTCCTGAGAATAGAAGTTGTCAACTGTAGACTGTGTGTCTTGAACTGAGCGAGGAGGTTCGTATTTATAGGCGCAGGAAATAGGGCAGAACGGCTGAAAAGGAGCCGAAAATCGGATTCGGGCTAAAAAAATAGTCGGGTTTGAAGCTGAGTCAGGGCCGCTAGGGGCCTTGGGTTTTAATCTAGCTGGATGTCGTCATCGACATCCAGTCTATTTTAATTTTCCGGAGAATTTTATTGTTCCGAAAAATATGAAAAGACCGTTTTACCCCTGGACGGTACAAGACGGTTCTACCCCTGGTTCGCAACTTGGCGACCGGGAGTCGGAAAGAGTCATGAGAGGTGTCGTTGGAAAACTCTTCAACGGGGCTGTTGAATGGGATCGGAATAAAGGAGTATTTAGAGGAAAAACCTGAGACTTTATCTGAACTATTAAAGCAAAAATAGCGTTCAAGTTTATAAATTACTCCTTTCATCATCGGGCTTTTGCGGAGAAATCTGAAGGCGCTTGTTTGGCATTTACAGAAGCCCCCACTTTGATCAAGCTTGAGTAAAAGCGAAGATCAAAGTATTCCGAAGGCGACATTCATGATGTTGATGTGCACATGGTGTGTGAGAGTGTAGAGTATGTATGCATATGAAGACAAACCTGAGTTGGGACATGCTCGTAGCGTGCTAAGATTTCATCTCTGTGAACACAAGAGAAATAAAGGTTATGGTTAGCAGGATAGAACGCCACTCGTAGATGGTCTAAACGTCTGCTGGGGACCTGTATTCAGAGTGAATGAAAAAGTTAGTAATACTTTGAGAATGATCAGCGTAGAGTGCTTCGATAAACAGTGACTAAACACCGCTCGGCAGGTGTCGAGATTCCGTCCCTGTACGAGAAACGAAAAAGTCAACGAGGAGGCTCGATTAATAATAACGTTTGTAAATGGAAAGTAACACTGGTGAGAGTGAATAGTATAAATGCTTTATTTTGAGCAAACAGTGACTAAGCACCTCTCGGCGGATGCCGAGATTCTGTCCCTGCACAAGGAACGAAAAGGTCGACGAGATAATGCAATCAAAATGACGGCTGTAAAATGGTTAAAACATATGAACAGTTTAAATGCAATAGCTTAAGCAATCATTGACTGAAACATATAAAAAAAAACTAAGGACAGTATAACCGCAACGGTTTAAGCAATCATTGACTGACACATAATAAGTAACCTCGTACAAGGACAGTTTAACCACAATAGCTTAAGCGATCATTGACTGACCCCAAATTTGTGACCTCGCAGAAGGACAGTTTAACCGCAATAGCTTAAGCGATCATTGACTGAACCAAAATTTGTGACCTCGCAGAAGGACAGTTTAACCGCAATAGCTTAAGCGATCATTGACTGAACCAAAATTTGTGACCTCGTAGAAGGACAGTTTAACCGCAATAGCTTAAGCGATCATTGAATGACCCAAAATTTGTGACATTGGGACATCGAGATATTGGCATTTCTGGGATATTGGGATTTTTTGGGATATTGAGACATTGGGACGTTGAAACATTGGGACATTGGGATATTTGTGACTTTGGGACGTCGGGTCATTAAGAATTTTTTTTCGATATTAGGGCATCGGGATTTTTTTTGGATATTGGGAAATCGGGGTTTTTTTTTTGGATATTGGGGAGGCCGACAGATTTACCGGGCTTAAAACAACTTTGACACTCCGGGTGGTAATTGTCGTTGCAGTGTGTATCCGGGCTCAAGTATTTGGGACCTGCAAAAATAATTGGGTTAGTTTTACCTAAAAATAGTTGGTACCGTAAGATGGGCCAACTGTCGAATTTGAATTTGTGGGCCAAAGAGACTCGTTCCCACGCGCCTAGTACTTATACTTGTCGCGAACGAACTGGAGTAACAAATTCTGGACTGGAAAAAGGTCGTGGGACACCCAGTGGGGGCCCGCGCGTGCAGGCCTTGCAGGGCCGCTAGCGGCCTAGGCCAGCGCCGGCGCTGGGCTGTTGGTGAGGGCCACTAGCGGCGCTCAACTTGAGTAGCCCAAAAGCTTTAGGCGACTTTCTTCTTCGCGTTTTGTCCCATTCTTCTTCTTCCGTCGAGAGCCATTGTCGAGCAAACGCCCACCAATGTTGAGTGCTCCAAATTGTTTGAGGTAAGTCAATTCTCGACCAAACTCTTTGATTTTTGTCTTGAACTTGCTTATTTTTCCGCCCAGTTACTGAATTTTGGGTTGCATTGTTGAAAGGGTGTTTGTTTCTTGCGAATCTGAAACTTCTAATTTTCCACTTGTAGAGAGAGAAAGCTTCAGTGTACTTCCATGGCTCCCACAGACAAACGAAAATGTCCCATGGGTGAGGAGGAGGAGAAGCGTGAGCTTTTTCGTACTGGGCTTCCTTCTACTAGTACGCCTTCGGCTCGGCATGTAGACGGAGCGCGTTTGTACCAGGACTCGTTCATGTGGCTGGATTGGCGCCCGGCTGGGGTTTGGGACCGTAGTATCTTGCTACTGGACAGGCAAAGTCATCTGCCTAACCCTGAGTTGGTATGTTTTCTGACTCTCTTTTTTTTTTTCTTTTTCTGTTCAGTATATAATTTAACTAAAAATTTGAACTGTTAGTGCTTCGGCACGCGAACAAATTGGGACTTGTACTGGATTGGTGGTCAGCTGTATATAATTTATGTGGAATTATTTGGTTGTATTTGTAGTATATGGGGTGTTGGGAAAATTTTGTTTGTTGGCTAGGGTATTGGTGATTTGTTGCAGGCTCATGGGTCTACTTCCCATTGGGCTATGATGTTGGAGACATTTTCGGTGGGAGCTAGGGATATGGTATTGGGCTCGGGTTTTGAGCATTTCTTGACTGTTATCCCAGCCTGTCACTCAGGGGATACTAGGATTATTGCTCGGGGGTTATTGGTGAGGTTTTGGGATACTACGAACACTTTCCATATGCCCGTATGGGAGATGTTCCCCACCCCTTATCAGTTTGTTGTGCTGACGAGTTTATCCTTTAGAGGGCATCGTATTCAGTACAACGTGGATTACCATCGACAGAGTGACAAGTTGCTCGAGCTTTATGGGCCTGTGTCCGCCCATTTTGGTAGGGATCAGATTTCCTAGCCGCGGTTATGGGTGGCTTTGGCGGAGCAGGGGCTTACCGAGGAGCAAAGAGCCCGTATTTTCCTAGCCTGCTTGTTGGGGTCGACCATTTTCGCTCAGAAGAAGAGCGTATGTGAGATGTTCCCCACCCCTTATCAGTTTGTTGTGCTGACGGGTTTATCCTTTAGAGGGCATCGTATTCAGTACAACGTGGATTACCATCGACAGAGTGACAGGTTGCTCGAGCTTTATGGGCCTGTGTCCGCCCATTTTGGTAGGGATCGGATTTCCTAGCCGCCGTTATGGGCGGCTTTGGCGGAGCAGGGGCTTACCGAGGAGCAAAGAGCCCGTATTTTCCTAGCCTGCTTGTTGGGGTCCACCATTTTCGCTCAGAAGAAGAGCGTATGTAGGTTGGCCTCTAAACATGTTTGGAGGACTTGACCAAGGTCCATGAGTACAACTTGGTGCTCCTGCTGATGCTACCTTGGTGAGATGGTCTCTTCGGGTTTGCAGGCCTAAGCCGACGAGCGAGAAGTCGTCTATCTCACTAGGTTTCTTTTTTTCTTCTTTGCACATGCGCGCTTTTGAAGCTTATAATTTTTTGTTTTTTTTTGCTTGTATGGCAGCTGTGGTTCTTTGAGTATTTTTCCGCTTTTGGTCCTCACCGTCCTGGTTTAAGGATGTTCCCACTAGGGTCACGGTGGATTGGTAGAAATAACCACCCATTTACCTCTTTGGAGCATTTTCGGGCTACCTTCGAGAGTCATGCCGCATCTATGGTATGCTGCCGTTGACTTGTGCATTTTTTTTTCTGGTCCATTTGGTGTGAATGAACTTTTGATTTGGTAATTTGCAGGTGTCGTGGTCCGCTTTCGACGGTATTCCTGGGGTTCCGCCTCACATTACCCTGGAGTCCTTTAGGGTATCCTCTTTGCAGGTGGTCTTTGAGGGGCCGTTCGGCTTTGTGTGGTACCTGGGGGATCGTTTGACTCGACTGGTCTATCCGGCTTTGAGTAGTCATTTGGTTCCAGAGGACCCTCCGTTAACCATGTTCTACCTACGCATCCTGAGCGTGCGGGATCTGGGGGTCGTGGCTCGTGGTATGGCGGCCACAGAGTTTCTGGAGCCGGAGATTGCTAGCTTGGACCACACGGCTGTGTACCTGGCCAATTGCTTGGGTCGTCTGATGCCGGACCTCACTTCTGAGGTAAGAAGTTTATCTGTGTCTTTTCAGTTATATGCGTGATATACTGACTTTTTGTGTCTCGCAGGCGGATCGTTTGGCTCCCCAAGGTCCCAGGAGGTCCCATTCTAGAGTTCCTCGGGGTCAGCCCCCAAGCGTGACCTTGCCGACTAATGAGGTGAGGTATATTGGGGAGAGTGGGGGACGTATAGTAGAGGAGTTCCCTCTACATACTGCTGATGGAGAGACCGTGGAGGGCTTGCCCTTGCCTAACGGTTGTACGAGGGTGAGTGCCTTTTTATCCCTTCTTGTGTTTTGTGTTTTGTGTTTGCTTTTGAATGCTGACTCTATCTCTTGTTGTTTTCTTTTGTAGCTGAATTGGGAGCAGACTTCTCAAGTCTTCAAGCTTATTCACCTGTTGAAGAAAGGCTATGGTCGGGTGATGGGCAAGGGGAAGACTTCTTGGTCTAGGACCGTCGATGTAAGTAGACAATCATCCTTTGTGTAGCTAAGTGAAGTGCTTAACTTAACATCTCGATTATTGATTGTTTGTAGATGTCCCAGTCTTCGTCGTCAATGGGACCTCGACATTCTTCTGCTGCAAGGGCCTCTTCAGCTAGCAGACCCTCTATTGCTCGTTCACCTCCCGTAGCTGTGACCAAGCCTCCTGTTGATGAGGCGCCCGGACCTTCTGTGCCGCACATTCTTGTGCCTGAGATGTTTTCTCCCGCGGGTTTTCAGCCTTCTCTTGATAGTAGGCCCATTATTACCCCTATGGTTGGAGGTTGGGCGAACGCCCCTGGATGGGATGTGCCTCATACTGGGCCATCGTATCAGGACGTGGCTATGGACTTTGCTAGTCAGGCCACGGAGAACTTCTTCGCAGTGGGGTTTTCGGCAGGTACCCCATGCATGCACCAGCATATGACAGGCGGGATATGAGGCCTAACAACAGCAGACCCATTTATAGCTCGTTTAGTACTCAGGGCTCCTTCCTTTATTCGACTGGGAATTATGGCCAGGGACTGTCCGTTGATGATGAGGCTGACAACAATGGCGATGACGACTCCGATTGAGCGGTGTAGGATTGCTTTATAAACATTGGCCTTGAGACTTTGAACTCCTGTTTTATGTATTTTATATGATATGTATGCTATGATGACTCGATTATGCCCTTCTGATCTCTAAGTATGCAATGTGTTACACAGTAAAGAATAGACCATATTTTAGGGAATAAAATAAGAAAAAAGGTAAAAATTGCAAGAAAAAGCAAAAATTACACATATTATACCTCTTAAAAAATGAAAATAAATAAAAAATAGAAAATAGAAAAAATAAAACTAAGAGAGTCTCGAGCTTTGTATTTCCGTTCTACGTACGCTGGGCTTAAACCGAGCTGAATAGACCAAGTAGGAGGGCCGGATAACCAAGAGCAAAAATGGCTGGGCCAGGGTCTGGGCCGCTAGCGGCGTTGGACTGAAGATGAGGGCCGCTAGCGGCATTGGCCAGAGCCGCTGATGGCCCTGATTTGGGCTTTTTCGCGGATTTCTGACTTCTTTCGACCCGATTTTTTGCCTATAAATAGGATTTACGGGATGCTTGATGTTGTATCACTTTTCAGACTTTAGCTCTCTCAAATTTCCCAAAGCTTCCACCATGAAATCCTTTGAAAACCTATTCGATGCTGGTGCAAAAATCTGACCATAGAAGATAAGCTTGAACTGGCTCCGTTCCATGTCTCTACCTTGCTGGCTTTAAGACCAACCAAAATATTGTGGCCCCTTCTTCGATCTTCTCTGAATTATTGGGACCTCGATTTGCACGTTTTCCATTTTGGTAATTCTGAATTATGCCCTCTAGTTAAAGAATTTGCTGCAATTACTAACATGTCTGATGTTCTTCCCCCAGCTGTGCCTTATTTGAGGGATGGTTTTAGTGATCAGTACAGGAAATCCTTAGGCTTGTCATCTGCAGAAGTCAAAAGCATGATTCTTGGTGTCGATGTGGACTTAGTTGAACTTTGTAAAAAGTTTGCTTTTCTTCTGAAAAAGATGCAATATTTAGGCGTTGCCGCCGACAGGCTTTTGCACTTTGTCTGTTGAAGCGCCTACTGTTTACTAATGCAGAGTCTTCCAACTTGGGTAGAGCCTCATTGTTGCGAGTGGTAAATCAAATGGCTGAAGGGCACTCTCCTTTGCATTTGGTTGTAGGGGAAACTATAATAGGGCCTGACAGGTTGAAAATCTCGTCTCACGAAGCTTTTTCTGGCAGCCCCCTGCTGCTTTAAATCTGGTTATGTGAGCGTCTAAGGTTGATAAAGTCTCCAGAGAAGATGATAGCTCGTACCCCTCGAGCCCGGTCTAAGAAAACTTATACCGCCGCTAGCTTCTTGGTCAAGAAAAGGTTATATTCCGAAAAGACTCTTGCTGAATGGGATGCCTTTTTCCGTGCAGGTCCTGTTATCCGTTGGCATGTGACCTGGTGAAGCTTGACTTCTTTAGTGGCTTGCGACAATTTTGTCCCTTATAATACCATACTGGGTCTGTACAGGAGTACTTTCTTCTTCCCTTCTAGAGTCATAAGGTAATATGGATTGAAACAGGTTATCACTTGCCAGGAGACTACGAGGCCGATATCTTGGCTCTGACCACTAAATTTGCTGTGGATTGGGGAAAGTATTGGTGTAGCCGGGACCGCTGGACTGTACCTCGGGTAATTTCCCCAACTCAAGTTTCAGAGACCTAATTGAACTGACTTTCCTGCAGTGATGAAGAAGTGAGACGAGCCCTTTGTCATGAGGAGTGGGACCAACTAAAGCTTAAGTATGACTCAAGAACAGGATGCAAGAAAAGAAAGGAAGGGCCTTATGAGGAAGGCTACCATATACTGAAAAGAGACAAGCCCCCGGCTCAAGGAAGCGATCACAGGTCGTCCTCAAGCCAGGGTCCTTCAAAGAAGAACTCTTCAACGAAGTCTTCTAAAGGGAAGAAGGAGTAAAGTAGTTTTCTTAGAAAGCAAGTCTAGTTTAAAAAACGTAGTAAGAATTTGTTTAGCTTAAACCCTCGTAGTTGCACTTCTTTTTTTTTTTTAGTGAGTTTTAATTTTTTGCAATGCAAGCTCATTCGTTCAGTTTGAATAAAGATCATCCCTTTTTTGAATGAGTTGAATGGAATTTTGGATTGATTTTAGCCGGGCCCCTTAAAAGGGTTACCTACGTATCAAGTGTGGAATCAGCCCAGCATAGTTCATTCAAATTGTGTATGTCTTATTTTCGGATTTTTTTTCTTTTCGTTTTTTTTTAGACGTAGCACTTCTTCAGTTGGTCCATATTGGTGAGCTGGCTGAACTCGATGCCGTTAATGTCCATGAGTCTGATCGCGCAACCTGATAAGATGTCTTTGATGATGAACGGACCGGACCAGTTTGGTCGAAATTTGCCTCTGGGGTTAGTAACTGGGGCACGTAGTTCTTTCCAAACTAAGTCCCCGTCCTTTAAATTCTGAGGTCGAACCTTTTTGTTGAATGCTCTGGCCATGCGTTGCTGGTACATGAGGGAGTGGTCTAGGGCCCGTAGGCGTCTTACATCTGTGAACATGAGTTCCTCATAGCGGGCTTATAACCATTGGGTTTCGGGAATTTTACCCTCTAAGGCTATGCGCATGGAGGGTACTTGGACTTCTATGGGTAGTACTTCTTCCATTCCGTAGACCAGGGAATAAGGTATCGCTCCTGGGGAGGATCTTATGGATGTCCTATATCCGTAAAGGGCAAATGGGAGTTTCATGGGCCAATCTTTGTAGTTTTCTATCATCTTTTTAATGATAGTCTTAAGGTTTTTGTTGGTGGCTTCCACTGCGCCGTTGGTTTGAGGACGGTAAGGGGATGATTTGTGATGCTGGATTTTGTAGTTTTTGAGGAGGGTGGTTGTTTCGGCTTTGAAATGGGATCCATGGTTATTGCTTATTTTATGCGAAATGCCGTATCGGCAAATGATGTTATTCCTTATGAATTTGGACACTTGTTTGGAGGTAAGGACAGCATAGGTTTAGGCTTCAACCCATTTGGTAAAATAGTCTATGGCTACTAGGATGTACTCGTGTCCTCCCGAGCCTTTTGGGATGATTTTACCAATGATATCTATTCCCCATGCAGAAAATGGCGAAGGGGATGTGAAGTTGTGGAGCATTGAGGGTGGCATATGCTGCAGGTTGGCATATATCTGACACTTCTTGCACTTCTTGACATAGTCGTAACAGTCCCTTTCCATAGTGGTCCAGTAGTATCCTAGTCGTAGGACCTTTCTAGAGAGCATTCGACCATTCATGTGTGGTCCGCACACCCTATTGTGTACTTCATCCATGATTTCTGCAGCTTCTTCAGAGTTCACGAATCTGAGGTTGACCCCTTTGTGGGACTTTTTATATAGAACCCCCTTGTATTCTATGTATTGCGCCGCTAAGGGACGGATGACCCGTTGAGCTCTTATTGGCGCGTCTTGAGGGTATATTCAATTGGTGATGTAGTTAAAGACGTCTTGGTACCAAGGATCTTCTTCGATCGGTGCCAGGGTTAGGTCTGTGTGGAGGTTGTTGCAGAAAGTTGTCTCACTTCTTCTTGTGGAGTGGCATCTTTGAGGGAGTTCAACTGCTCAAATTCCTGTATAAGAAATAATTTGTATTCTTGCTTTGCGAAGTTTACTTACATTGCTTAAATTGTTTAGTTAATGATTTGTGCAACTTTGAGTTCATTGGATTCATCAATAGCTAAACAAGGAAAGAAATGAGCAAGAAATTTTTTTATTTATTTGCAACAAAAGGTAAGCACACATGACTTTACAGAAGAGGGTCTCTAATTCCCGTCAAAAAGAAACTAGACTTAGAAAAAATAGTAAAAAGGGGAACACTCCCTATTCAAGACTCAACCTAAAGATTTAGCTAGGATCCTAACTCGACAAAACTTGGGGACTCAGACTCGATTCCTCTAGCTCCTGCAGGTAGCCAACTAGTTCCAGGCTCTATAGGTATCATCTTCTTCTTTCTTGTCTATGATTTCTTGTATACCCTCCTGCGGGCGGATGCAGTCATCCGTGCGGTGGCCAAACACCCGGTGATATTGACTGTAGAGATTATCGCCAATCAAGATACCCACATCATAAAGCCGATTGTAGGAGTCAAATGCCTGGTATAGGAGGCGTTCTCCATAAGCAGGTTGCAGATTCTTGATGAATTGGCGGATTTGATCACTTTGCACAGGTTTCTCAAACAGTTTGGCCATTTTTAGCCTCCAACGTTGAAGGAAGGCAAGGAATCCCTCATCTTTTCCTTGCTTGGTGATGACCAATTCTCGAAGGGTCATGGAGAGGACAATATTTTCCTTGTAGCGCGCAAGGAAGATTATAGTGAACTCTGACCAAGTATGGTAGTTTTCCAAATTCAAGGTGTAGAACCAACGACAAGTCGAGGCATCAAGAGCCTGTGGGAACAAGTGTATGTAGATGCTTTCATCAATTCCTCTCAAAACCATGGCGGCAGTGAAGGCCTTGAGGTGATTTTTTGGATCATCAATTCTAGTGAATGTCGGAACCTTGGGCATGGAGAACTTGGCTGGAAGCTTGCCCTTGATTTTGGGATTGACCTTACCATCATTGGCATTGTAGTTGGCGATAGAGTCAACCTTTTTGAGATTAGTGACTTGCTCATTCTCTTCAGTGCTGGAGTCAGAGAGGATTCTTGCTTCATCCTTTTTCTTTCTTTCCAAATCTTCAACCTTGAGTCGCATCCTTTCCAAATTACCCATAATCTCATCAAACTTCTTGTCAGTGGTTTTGATCATTGTGAAGCTTGGGGGTGTGATTAGTGAGGTGAGCTTTGTGGTGGTGATGGATTATGGGGTGATTGCCTTTTGAAATGTGGTAGTGAGACTTTTTTTGTGGTGAAGGTAGTCGGGAACCTGGCGGTGTAGACGGTTGCAGACGAACTAGCCTTGCCGAAGACTGAGCCCAGCTTTTCTCAATGTTTCCTTTCTTCTTCGGACCCCCTATCCTGAATAGGAAGCACGAAGCACTTAGTAACAAGAAAAGACCATGAGACTTTCACCTAAGAAAAATGTCGACCCACACATAGAAAACACATTGTCCTAAAGAAAAAGTCCTAAGCCTAAATGCCCACATATTTCCCTAATATTAAAGGAAAATAAAGTCAATGAACAAAAATAAGAAAATAGAAAAAGACGGACTATCCTATTTTTTTTTTTTTCTAGACTCAAAGAAAATGGAAAATGGGATAAATAAAAAAGAATTTCGGTCTTTCATTCATTTTTTTTTTTTTTTTTGCAATTTGTTTTTTCGGCGGCATTTTTTCTTTTTTGCCTTTTTTTTTTTTACCGAATCTGGATTACATCAAAAAAAAAAAGAAATAGAAAAAGGGAAAGGGAAAATTGAAACGACTGACTCATTTTTTTTTTTTTTTTTTGCTAAAAAGGTCCTAGCTAAAAAGGTCATAGAAAATTGTTCATGACTTGTATACAACATATCATCGGGAAAATGATGGGTGTTCATTGAATTGAATTCTCGCACCGTTTTCTGGCATTAGGAACTAGCTAAAAATAAAAGAAAAAGACTCCTAACACGTAAGTACATGTTGGCACATAATCACGGTATTCATGCATTTAGGCAAGCATTACAAAAAAATAGTTACAAGCAAAGATGTGATCAGACGGGCATTACAACGACACATGCACAACAAGCAAGCGAATGCACGTATGTGGGTTAAAGACTTTTGGCTCCTGTGAGTTTACCACAACAAATTACAATTTCCGTTCGACGGATGGTCGACACATCAATTGTAATTCTTTTTCACCAACAAGAGTCGATAAGTCGTGGGTGAGGAAGCGTCGGTTTGCACGATAGGACAACTGTATATTCTTTAGATATGCGGGTTTTCTACGAGTTGCGTCACAAACTTCCTCGAGGGTCGATAAGCATCAAAAGGTTGTGCCAAAGCACATGCAAATGATGCAATATATGAAACATATTATTAAACAATTAAGCAAACTTGACTTTCGAGTCTCACCCTCTTAAATAAATCCCCAGTGAAGTCGCCACTGTAAGGACCCGGGATTTTCCTCCATCCTATCTTAGATGTTTCCACGGAGTACGTCCTTATAGAAAATTTGTAAGTTGGGGGTTTAGAGAAGTTCAAGGGACCATCGAGTTGGAAAAGCTTTTGTAAAGACTTGAATTGAATAAAAACCATGAAAGAGGTCACAAATCTGCTATCGGCGTTTTATCGAAGGGACAAACCGAAGGGATAAACCGAAGGGACAACCCAATAGCGCGATAAGTGAACTGATCATGTTTTTAGAAAAATTTCCGGTCATATAGAACATATGAGTACCCAAGAATAAAGGGTTCGGGGGAAAAGATACGAGGTGGGAAGGTGTTAGGCACCCAACTCGCCCGTAATATGACGGCCTCTACTAACTCAAGTTTGCTTAATAATTTAAAGACATAATTCCCATGCAAAACAAGATTAACAACCTAGACTTAGACTATTAATTGGTTCATTACAAGCATCACAACATTTATTAATGACCCTTATTTAGACATGCATTCGATTGGTAAGTTGAGCATCATAACGACTAGACATGCTTGGAAAGACAATATTTAGGAAGCAATAAAAGACGTTATTCTAGCATGATATCTACATTATGACTATTAGAAATACTCCCTCCGGTATACGAAAATCTTTACGCTTTTCACTTGTGATTGGACCATGGAAATCTTTACGTTTCTTTATATGGTAATGTATTTGAGCACCCTTTACTATTTTACCCCTCCCACCTTCTCCCCCCCATGTGCAAGGAAATAAAAAAAAAAAAAAATTCTCAAGCCACTAGCTACAAAAGTAAGGAAAGTAATACAAAAGTAAGGAACGCAATAAATACCCACTAAAATATTATTTTATCTCTCTTAATACCTCATGTGCTCTTTTAAGGGTAAATTTGGAATTTTTGTGATAAAATGTGTTTTCCTTAATATTAGTCATATTCTCCAAACGTAAAGATTTCCGTGGACCGGAGGGAGTAAACAATTAGGCAAGTAATTTAATTTGAGCCCTCAGGAGTTATTACCTGAACTGTAGGCTATATTTGACAAGAATAGTAAAAGACAAGATCTCAAGAATAAATTTGAAAGAAAGAGGGAGAAGCTCAGTGTTAATACTCCTGAGAATAGAGGTTGTCAACTGTAGACTGTATGTCTTGAACTGAGGGAGGAGGGTCGTATTTATAGGCGCATGAAGTAGGACTGGATGACTGAAAAGGAGCTGAAAATCGGATTTGGGCTGAAAAAAATAGTTGGGCTTGAAGCTGAATCAGGGCCGCTAGCGGCTGTCAGCTGCCAGCTGGATGTCGTCATCAGTCTATTTTAATTTTTCGGTGAATTTTAGGGTTCCGAAAAATATGAAAAGACCATTTTACCCATGGACGGTAAAAGACGGTTATACCCCCGGTTCGCAACTTGGCGAACGGGAGTCGGAAAGAGTCATGAGAGGTGTCATTGGAAAGCTCTTGAACGGGGCTTTTGAATGGGATCGGAATAAAGGAATGAGAGGTGTCGTTGGAAAGCTCTTGAACGGGGCTTTTGAATGGGATCGGAATAAAGGAGTGTTTAGATGAAAAACCTAAGACCTTATCTTAACTATTAAAGCAAAAATAGCGTTCAAGTTTATAAATTAGTCCTTTCATCATCGGGCTTTTGCGGAGAAATCTGAAGGCGCTTTTTTGGCGTCTACAACCAGGTATATCGCAGCACAGTCTAAACCCTCAACCTCTGGTAGAACAAACTGCATGGCCGCGGTACCCCTAACAACGACTGTCAAGTCAGCCACGCTTAAACTACGCAGGAAGAACATGGTCATAGGAGGGTCCTCCGGATTCAAATGGCTACCCAAGCGTGGAGATATCAGCTGAGTCAGACGATCCCCCAAGTACCACACAAAGCTAAAGGGCCCCTCCAACACTACCCGTACAGTAGATACCCTGTAGGACTCAGTAGTGGTATAAGACGAGACCCCAGGAACGTCGTAAAAAAGGGTCCATATCACCGGCAGAATACAATATCAAAGTTCATTCACACCAAATGAACCAAAAAAAATAATATAAAGACAAGTTAAGGACGACATACCTCCGACGTAACACGACTCTCAAAAGTAACCTGAAAATCCTCCAAAGAGGAAAACGGATGGCTGTCTCTACCAACCCGCCGTGCACCTAGTGGGAACATCCTTAACCCAGGACAATGAGGACTAAAAGCTGGAAAATACTCAAAAAACCACAACTGTCACACAAGCAGAAATAATTAGATACGAGTCTACTACAAGGGCATATGTACAAAGAACAAGAAGACGTGCCTACCTCCAATATCCTCCAAGGACCATAAATGGAGGCCCTCCGGCTCGTCGCCTTGGGCCGGCAAGCCTCACGACATCATTTCACTAAAGAAGCATAAGCAGGAGCGCCGAAGAAAGCGGATCTGGGATACACTATTCTTTTTGGTAAAAACGGTCGCCCCCAACAGATAAGCCAAAAAGATACGGGCCCGCTGATCCTCAGTAACCCCCTGCTCAGACAAGGCCTCCCATAACCTCGGCAAGGAGACTCGGTCCCCTTCAAAAAAAAAGGGCAACATGCCCATACAGCTCAAGCAACCTATCGGCATGCAAATGGTAGTTCGCGTCGTACAACAAAGGACGCCCTCTAAAGGACAAGCCCGTCAATACGGCAAATTGATACGAAGTAGGGAACATCTCTCCTAAAGGTGTATGAAAGGTGTTTGTGGTATCCCAAAACCTCTCCAACAACCCACGAGAAATCACCTGAGTATCACCCGAATGGCAAGAAGGGACGATAGACAGAAAGAACTCAAAACCTAAAGCCTGAACTATTCCCCTTGTCCTCTCAGAAAAAGTTTCCAACATCATGGCCCAGTTTGAAGTGGACCCATGGGCCTGCAAATACGCACCAACCCCCTAACAAACAAACAAAAAAATTTCAATACCCCATATACTACAAATTCAACCCAGATAAATTCCACACAAGTATTATATACAGCTGACCACTAATCCAGTACAATCCCAATTGTTCGTGTGCCGAAGGAAGTCAGAAACAAACCAGATGTAAGTTGGACAAATGACTCTGTATGTCAAGCAGAAGGATACTACGATCCCAAGCCTCTGCCGGACACTAATCCAAACGCATGAACGAGTCCTGGTATTGTAGACATCAAAAATTGTGTCTATAATAAGTCCTCGTAAAACCCGATGATGAAAGGATTGGATTTCGCTCGAACATGGGTTGCGAGAATGATTGATCTGATGATTAGCCCAGTTCATTTGAATTAACCAGTGGAAGCCTTTTGTACAGGTGATCCAAACCAGTTGGACTCAATTCAATTGTAGTCCAAAACTGATAGATAGGCCTCTTTGAACCTAAGGGCCCGAAAGGGAACCCAAACCCATGAGTCAATCCTTGGTCAAACAAGGAAACTCAGTCAATCCCGCGTGGACCCCCTCGGAAAAGCCTCCCCCGCGTGAAAAACATGTCAGGCGGCTATACAGGCATGCCGCTCCAAGTCCAAGCGGTCAGGCTTGAGCTCAAGCGGTGGCCGCTAGGAAAAGCGGGTGTGCCGCTAGGCCAAGCGACGTGACCTCTTGCCTTGCGGCTAAGCCGCTTGCTAGGCGGTTTGACCGCTTGTCCTGCCAGCTTGGCCGCTTGGCCTAGCTGTATGGCCCCCTAGAACTTTACTCGCAGACGGCAAATTCGAGGCCCATTCGATTTCCGTGCCAAACCCTGGCAGCTCTCCCCCTTCTATATAAACAAACCTTAGGGTTCAGTTGAAGAGGTTGGACATTCTCTCTGAAAGGTTGGCAGTTAGAGACTCCTAGGTTGAAAATTCTCTCTCTCTCTCTCTCTCTCTCTCTCTCTCTCTCTCTCTCTCTCTCTCTCTCTCTCTCTCTCATATTAAACCATAAATTCTTATTCTATTCCTTCTTTAGGGTTAGCCTAGCACCACAAAATAAGCCTTCACACTTCATCAAGAGCATAAATTCAAGCAATATAACCCAATAAGTTTATTGTGAGCATCCAGGTAATCCAACCTGAGGGTTTTCAATAGTTTTTATTTTGCTTGTTATTACTAACAGTTTTGGTTTATGTGATATGTACATGGATGGCGCGTTTTGAGCAAAAGGGCTTGTATTAAGCCTAATTAATGGATGTATGAATGTTTTAATTTTGTTATTTATTGCTTTTTTTTTATGATTGAATCATGCTTTGTTTGTGGATTGGTGGATAAATTATGTGTTTGTCCTCTAACTTGCAGGGTTTAGCATATTTATCGTTTTCTAGCAATAAAAGCATGTAACTTGACAAATTGTTAAAAGTGGTCACAATAATAATGTTTGTTCAACCCTTTATTTAAAACTAGAAATTTGGACAAATTGAACCTTGTTTGGAAGCGTAGCATTAATAATTATATTGAATCGATTAGTAAAGGCGTTGTTGTCAACGGGCGAGTTGGGTGCCTAACACCTTCCTAGCTCGTACCTACGTCCACGAACTCATTTATGAAGTCAATTTTCCCAATAAGGATTGGGGTACACAGGAGTTGAGTTGGCGTCTTTCTAGACTATCGACTTGACTCCAAGGTTTCCAAATTACCTTAAAATTTGGTGGCGACTTCCGACAATCTTAATTTTGTCCTTGGTGCATAAATATTTACGTGCATTCACACTCAAAGATTCACGAAACTCGAACACCACCGCGCTCTCCCAAGCTGTCCGGAAACCCAAACCCAGAAAGGGTCGAAGGAAGACACGTGAAAAGAGGGGAGAAAAATACGGCAGCCTACAGTGGCGACTTCACTGGGGACATGATTAAGAGGGTGTAACTTGAAAATCGATTCATTATCATTATTTTTGCTTGGTTCACTACCTTGAGTGTTCTTATTATTTTGTGACTTGTCATTCATTTATTAATTTGCATTCATTGCATTCATGTGCATGCGCTTGCGCGACTTCCGAGCTTGTTTTTACAAGTTCAAACTAGTTTCTTAGCCAATGGAGTGTGGTGAAGTGCCTTGGTGAGAATCCACTCGATTCTTCTTTGCAAAAAAACATGGATCCCCCTACCTCATGTACCTTCCTACGCATTCGTCCATTCGACGAGTAGGATAACTAGAATGCCTCACATTGTCGCGCATCCCGCGGATTGTAGTACATTCTTGATCATGAGTACCTTTTGACCAAAACCCTTAAGCCTACCCCATTGCATGAACTAGAACCAATGTTTTAGGTTGAAACTCAGTCCCATGTCCATGCTAGATCTTCATAATCATGTCATTTGCGTTGTTGTGCTGTTTGTTCATATGTGAATGCAATCTTTGCGTAGTCTTTTTGGTCTCATAGAATATTAGGTTAGACCCCAATTAGGATCTTTTCATTTTTTGAGTCTAGATTTTGTCTTAAGATTGAGTCTAGAATCTTTTTTTTAGGAAACAATATCCCTGAATGTTGTATATGATGCTCGTTACCTTTGGAAAGATTTCGATGCTTTATTCTTTCCTTTTATTTAGGTAGTGAGTCTAGGTCAAAAGATCTCGATAATATCTCTCACTCTCGTTTTAGTCAAGAGTATAATATGTTTTGCTTTATCCCATATTGAGCCGAGATAATATCTCTCCCTTCTCCTTTTAGTCAAGAGTATAATATCTTTTACTTTATCCCATATTGAGTCGAGATAATATCTCTCCCCTCTCCTTTTAGTCAAGAGTATAATATCTTTTGCTTTATCCCATATTGAGTCGAGATAATATCTCTCCCCTCTCATTTTAGTCAAGAGTATAATATCTTTTGCTTTATCCCACATTGAGTCGAGATAATATCTCTCCCCTCTCTTTTTAGTCAAGAGTATAATATCTTTTGCTTTATCCCATATTGAGTCGAGATAATATCTCTCCCCTCTCCTTTTAGTCAAGAGTATAATATCTTTCATCTTTCTTTTCCCGTGTCGAGATTTTTTGACCTAAACCCATTACTTAGTCCCCAAGGGTAACTATGTTGATAGAATATTCTAGATAGGAATTTCCCATCTTTGTTTTAAAACTTTTCTTTTGTGGAACTTGTTAGTCTTTCCTTTTCTAAGTCTTATCCGCTGTCCAGGATTGGGAAGAAAACAGTTGGTCCGAAAAGTTGGGAACACGATCATAGTAATCAACGTCTGGTTAGGATGCTCATATTGGAATCTCCCCCTCCGAGCAAAGCTAATAATTTAAAAGATGAACAAGAATTGCCCAAAGAAGTAAGTAAAGCACTATTAGAGCATGAACAAAAGACTTCAATTGTGGAAGAAACAGAATTAATCAATCTTGCAAACAATCAAGAGCCACGCCAAGTGCGCATTGGCTTATCGTTAACTGCCAAAGAGCGAGAAAGCTATATAAATCTCTTAAAAGAATACATAGACGTTTTCGCTTAGTCCTACAAAGACATGCCGGGAATAAGTCGTGAGATAGCACAGCATGCAATACCGCTCAATCCTGATTCAAAACCGGTAAAGCAAAAACTTCGGAGAATGAAACCTGAGTGGACATTGAAAGTCAAAGAGGAGGTGCAGAAACAGCTCGCAACAGGTTTTATTAGGGTTGCTCAATATCCAGAATGGGTTGCTAACATAGTGCCCGTTTCAAAGAAGGATGGCAAAGTAAGGATGTGCGTCGATTTCAAAGATCTAAACAACACAAGTCCAAAGGACGACTTTCCCTTGCCACATATTGACGTACTGGTGGATGGCTATGCAGGGTATAACCAAATACAAATGGCCGAAGAAGATATGGAGAAAAACTACCTTCATAACCCAATGGGGGACATATTGCTATACCGTCATGCCTTTCGGGTTGAAGAATACGGGAGCAACATACCAAAGAACCGCCACTTCCCTTCTACATGACATGATGCACAAGGAAGCCTAGGTGTACGTAGACGATATGATCATCAAATCCAAGGAGAGAGAAGGGCATATACCCTCCCTAAAGAAATTCTTTGACAGGCTTCGGAACTACAATATGAGATTGAATCCTCAAAAGTGCGTATTTGGAGTAACTTCTGGCAAGCTTTTAGGATTCGTCATAAGCATGAGAGGTATTAAAATTGACCCCACCAAAATCAAAGCTATAAGAGACATGCCATCTCCCAAAAATGAAAAGGAGATGAGAGGATTCCTAGGACGGCTCCAATAATTAGTCGATTCATATCCAAATTGACTATTACATGCGAGTCCATCTTCAAAAAGCTCAAAAAGGACACTAAATCTACCTGGGATGATCAATGCCAACAAGCCTTCGACAAAATTAAGGAATACTTAGCTAATCCACCCGTATTGGTTCCGCCAATTCCGGGAAAACCACTTATGCTATACCTAACAGTCACAGAAACCGCCATGGGTGCTATGTTGGCCCAAAAGGTGGAGAATGATGAAAAGGCAATATACTACCTTAACAAGAAGTTCTTAGAGTACGAAACACGCTACTCCATACTAGAGAAAACGTGTCTCGCATTGGTCACTGCAACAAAGAAACTTTGACACTACATGCTACAACATTCTATCCATATAAAGTCAAGGATGAATCCACTAAAGTACTTGTTCGAAAAGCCCATTCTTAGTGGCAGAATAGCAAGATGGACTGTCATGCTTTCAGAATTCGATCTAACTTTTGAACACCAAAAGGCGATCAAAGGACATGCCATTTTTGAACATCTCGCTGAAAACCCAGTTATTAGCGAAGATGCTACACATGACTTTCCTGACGAACGAATAATGAGTGTCGAAGAAACCACTTGGCAGTTATACTTTGACGGAGCATCAAACCAAAAAGGTTATGGCGTAGGAGTATTATTACTCAGCCCAGAAGGTACACATACTCCCATATCGGTCAAATTAGACCATGAGGTAACCAACAACGGCGCCGAATATGAAGCATGCGTCATTGGTTTAGAAACGGCAATAGAACTACAAATTAAGGATCTAAAGTTATATGGAGACTCAAATCTCATCATAAACCAAGTCTCCAAAAAGTGGAAAGTAAAAAGCAAATCCCTGGCACCTTACCAGGAATATCTTGAAAAGATAGCCAAATATTTCACTTATGTCCGTTTCACATACCTTCCTAGAGATGATAACCAGTTCGAAGACGCCTTAGCAAAAATGGCTTCCATGATAAATATGCCACATGATGTAATCTCCATGCCCATTCACATTCAAAGGCGCACTGAGCCGGCCTTTTGTAATGCACTTGAAGTACGCACCAATGAGGAAGAAGAAGAAGAGGAATGGTTTACCGACATCCTCAATCTACTCGCCAAAGGTGATTACCCTCCACAATCAACACCTAGGGCACAAAGAGCTTTAAGAAGACTAGCCGCACAATACATACATGTGCAAGGCAAACTTTATAAAAAGACACCACAAGGGCTAAGTCTTCTATGCTTAAAGGAACGTGAGGTCATCAAAGTCATGAGTGGTATACATAATGGCGTATGTGGTCCCCATATGAATGGACTGACCTTGGTCAAAAAAATCCTAAGGCAAGGGTACTATTGGACTATGATGGAAAAGGATTGCATCGAATACGTGAGGAAGTGCACATGCTGCCAATTCCACGCCAATTTACAACATAGACCTCCTACGCCTCTACATACATTCACTTCACCATGGCCATTCTATACATTGGGTATTGACATCATTGGGAAAATCACCCCTACAGGAAAAGGAGGCCATGAATACATACTAGTCGCAATAGATTATTTCACCAAATGGGTTGAAGCTCGCTCGTACGCAAGAATAGCGTTGAAACACGCGGCAAAGTTCATACATGACAACATCATTACCAGATATGGAGTACCCCACGAAATCATAAGTGATCACGGGTCCCAATTCAAAAAGGATGTTGCCGAACTTTTCACTATTTAAAATTCAACATCGACAGTCTTCACCCTATAGGCCACAAACGAATGGAGCCGTAGAATCCGCAAAAAGAACGTGAAGCAAATGATAGCTAAAATGACGGAAAACTACAAAGATTGGCCCGACATGCTACAATTCGCCTTATGGGGATATAGAACCACTATTCGATCCTCAATAGGACCAACACCTTATTCTTTAGTATACGAAATGAAGGCGGTACTCCCAGTCGAGGTAGAAATCCCCTCTTTAAGGATAGCTTTGGAAAGTGAATTACCCGAAGTGGATTGGGTCCAGGTCCGGTATGACTAATTGATCTTGCTAGACGAAAGACGACTAAATGCCCTACATTATGGTCATGTCTACCAAGTAAGGATGGCAAGACATTTTGCTCAACGATTCAAGGCTAGAGGACTAAAAGAAGGAGACTTAGTCCTAAAAGAGGTAAGACCAATTGTAGTCGATCCTCGGGGAAAGTTCAAGCCTAATTGGGCCGGACCATACATTATCAAGACGATATTATCCGGTGGAGCGGTAAAGTTAATGGATTTAGACGGCAACGAGTTCACTCAACTCACAAATATGGACCAACTGAAGCGATTCTATGCATAAATGTTAAATCTTTGAGAGAGCCCACTAAGGCACCGAATCCAAGTCAAAATCGGTCAAACTCGCCCATGCGGGGGCCACGACCAAAAAAAAAAAAGGAAAAAAAAACCAAACCAGATTTGGTTTTACGAACTACATTGGCCTGATTCCGCATGGATATGTAGGTAACCCACGTAACTTGGGCCCGACCACTTTAATAAAATAAATCTCTAAAGGAGTTTTAATCCATTCGATTAATGCAAAAATAAGCAAGTCTTTCATTAATATGGCTAAAGTCCATTACATGCTGTAATAATGAATAACAAAAAAAGTGCGAGAAAAGTAATAAATAAATAAAAGGGCAATTCTAAACTACATCTATTTGGGCATGCAAACCCGTTATTTGAATTATACTACTAAGCACAAAAAGAAAAAGACTTGCTAGAATACTAGAGTTGGACTATTCCTCCTTATGTTTAACTTTGGGCTCTTCGATGGGTTCACTAGGCTCATCAAGTTCTATTCGTTCTTTTGGAGCCCATCGTTCCCTACCATAGCTAGAAGAGGCCTCGTGATCAGTAGGCCTAACTTGAGCTACTTGTTTCGCCGATTGGGGCGGATTCTTTCTCTTCTTGGATTGGGCCTTAGCCATACCTTTTCCCTTACCCTTAGTTTGGGGTTTGAAAGGTCTAGTGGGCCTATCAATGGGAGTTATCCTTATGCCGCTTGGCTCATCACTCCAAATCCACTCCTCGTAAAAGCTAGATAATCCGTTTGAATGCGGGTATACCGGCTTAGTCCATACTTGGCGGCGGTTCCAGTGTTGTTCCCAATTAGACACCAAAGAGGACGTTAAGGGCCTTTGGCAAGGAGGTTCACAACTTACGTTCGGGATCCTTTGCCTTAAGTCATATAGGCGGAGGAGGCGGTTTGGTAAGAAGAATGTCAAAGTATACAAACCAATGATCCTCGTAAAGGGCACATTCTCACTACACCCTACGATCTTGGTGGTACGCCACCATGGGACGAACCAAGCCGGTTGGATGTTGGTATAGAAGAATGCTATCCACTCCTCCCGAGAGGATTCAGAGAACTTTTGGCGCCTTGCCAGAAAGTGCATAGGGAGGAACTTCCTAGTGTCTATTGGGGCCTCAAGTAAGTGGAGTCTCTCTTGAACCAATATCTACACAAAAACAAGAAAAGAAAAATTCAAGTCAACACAAGATGAGAGTTTCACCAAATAAAGTTAAGTCCACAAAGATTAAGGCTTTATCACAAAACTTACTTGAAGGGAGTAAAGGGCTCCGGTGAAGGACTCTTGAGGGTTTCTCTTGAGCCTATCTAAAGCAAGGATTGTCTCTCCCACGACCAAGTGTATAGGAGAGCTATCCCACTGAATTTGTTCGGTCACCCTAAGAAGGCAAGTTTTGCCCCTATTGATGGTCATCTTCTTCTCGGAAGGAATAAGAGCATCTTCATTACCACCAACGAACAAATAACGATGGAGGAGGCAAAATACAAAGGCACGCTTCTTGTACCTCATATCCATCGCATCCCGGGTCTTGGAGGTAAATAAAGTCACAAGCTTGGCAAGATCAACATCCTCACCATGAAGCACTTGACCCGCTTGATGGGGAGACAACCCAAGGTACCTTTGAAAATCACCCATAAAAGCATTCCCCAAGTAAGGAACGGCGGGAGGGCTTTCGGTTGGAAAGCCAATTATATTGGAGAAGTCCTCCACCAAAGGGCACATCTCATGAGCACCAAAACGGAAGACATGGAATTTTGGGTCCCAAAACTCAATAGAAGCATGAAGAAAATCCCACAAAATCTTGACTTGCTTGAGGTGAAAAAAGGCATTGAGGTGGAAGGGAGTAAGCTCTAACCTCTCCTCTACAGTCATGGAAGCCAACCAAGCATCAAAGACATCATCAAAGTTCACCATTGTTAAGATTAAAGGATTTTCTCTCATGGAATTTTCTCTCTCTAAGGACTCAAAACAATTGGTAAGAAGAGAAAAGAAAGAAACCCAACTACATAGAGGCTACGGTTGGATTCTCGTCGAAAAATTAAGGAAAATCAGACAACCGACGAAAAAGGGGCTGGGCGGCCTTGAAGCTAGTCCAGACGGCTTAGCTGGTAGGACGAGCGGCTTAGCCGCTCCAGCAAGCAGCTTGACCGTAACCGCTTGCCCAAGCGGCAACCGCTAGAGCTCTAGCATAGCCACTAGGAGCTCTAGCGGTCACCCTGTATAGGCGTCTGGTGTGCTTTTTTGCGAGAGACCTCGGTCCACCCGCCCACACGCTTGACCGAGCTATACCTTCCTAATTCCCCTTGGACAGATTTTGGAAGCCTTCCCTTATATTTTTCTTGCCTTAATTTTGGCTCTTGCCAGTTTTCTATTTATTACCTTTTATTTTCTTTCCTTCTTTTTATTTTGATTATCAAGTTCCGCTTTTATTCCTTTATTTTCCGATTCTCTATTTCCTTTATTATTATTTTCTCCTTTTAATTATCTTTTTTTATTTTGCTTTTCTTTACTTTCTTTTTTATTTTAGGAGAACGGGTACCCCAAATGTGCTAAATGCTCAGAAATCTTAAATTCTCGAATGTCGTGATTTGTTATTTCCCAATCGGAAATTAGTTGATTAAGTTCACATATGGGCATTTGCATAATATATTTTTGTGCGTGAATAAAATGCAATAATTTATAGTAGGTTTAATACAAGCCCAAAAGTTCAAATGCACTACAACAAATATCACTGGCCATCTTTGCCAGTACTCGGACCTGCCTGAGGCGACTCTCCGGATCCACTCGATGATGGAGCACCTGAAGGACCAGGCTGAGACATTGCCCAAGCTCTAGGGTCGAAAGCAAACAATGAACCCGCCAAGTAAGCCGGATCCAGTGAATGAAGCGGTGGCTCCGACATGCCGGGATAGCCACCATACCCCGTACTCTCCTGACTCCAAGAACTCCTTGGAGGGGCTGGAGGATACATGGGCATATGATAGCCTGGATACCCCATATAGGGAGGCTGCGCAGGCAACTGCGGAAGATAAGGCCCTTGAGGCGGGTTCCCCGTATCCACTCTAGCTCGAGGCGTCCCTTGACGCACCTCCGTATTCTCCTGCCTAGGAGAAGGACGCTGTGGTGCAGACACCAACTCCGGAGTACGAACAACTGGAGGCCTAGGAGGCCTCACCACAAGAACAGGCTACAAAACAAGCCCAAGGTCAGAAAATTACAAAAATTCAAATCGAGCACTATACTTGAAATGAACATACCTCTCGAACGTCGGACCGACGACTCGTGCATACACTCCGAGACGTGAATCTGGAAAACCAATTTTTAAAGGCATGCATGCCTCTATAGATCTTCCGTGTCTCCGTAGTATCCAACTGTGCACATAAAGAAAAGAGTCAGTATAAATACAAAGGAAACATTGCAAATTACAATGAATTCTCACTTACCCCCTACAACCAGCTGGTAGAGGAAATCCCTCAACCTCATCATGAGGGCCACGAAACTCAGGAATCTGTATAACCTGAGGAGACATGTCCGCTCCTATGTAACCCACCGACATGGAAGGGAGAGTAGGACGCGGAGAAGAAGCGGTCGCATGAGACGACGAGGAACTCGCAGCACTCTGCAAAGACCAAAATATTAGACATATTTCTAAATTTTCAAACGAAATTAGGAAACAAAGTACATTACTTACCGGGTCGGTAGAAAAGTTGGGGCACAACCGAGCCTCAACAAAGTCACATATATGCCACCATGAGATCCACCTCAGGATTGGCCGGAACCAACTACTCAAGGGCATTCGCCCCAACAGTAGCCGTCCTTACCTGCTCCACGGTAAGGTGACGAACATAAAGCATAGAATCCGGAGGATCCAAAGGAATCCTCGGAGCAGGAAGGTCGGACAAAGTCTCCCTAATCAGTCTCTCTCCCAAGAACCACTCAAAACCGAAAGGACCCTCAATAAGGATCCTCCTCTGGTCATACTCCCGAGCACCCAGAAATCTATCCGAGAGACCCGGGAGGTAATCCGTCCAGGGGAACCAGTAGACATGCAAAAGCAAGAATGAGCACACAAAACAATGAAAGGACAAAAGAAGCACAAAGGAAAGTTGTTTACCTCCTGAGCGGTCAAGGGATATATCGCCTCCCTAAGGGCGTGCAGCATAGTAAATGGGCAAGATACCCGTCCCTTCCAGGTCTGCATCGCTGGAAAGGACAAATCCCCTATCTCGAGAAGAGGGGCAAGGTCGAAGAAATGCTCATATAACCAAATCTAAGACATGCAAAGTACATGGATTAGGCACAAGTTATTAATAAAGAGCCAAAAAACACAAAGTATAGGAAGGGTAGAAGGAAATTACCTCCATAACCTTCCAATAACCAACTAAGGAGACGCGAGATGCGCCCTCCTCTCAACTGAGGCGGCTGGACTGCCTCAAGCACCGAAGAAGACAAGAGTATGCGGGAAGACCCCAATTGTACTCCGCAACTCTGTCCAAATCCCGCAAGCACGGGAAATAGCGAACATGGTACCTGCTGCTCCATCGTGACGTTTTCAACTTCCTCGGGTTGGTCAAGTACTGGACCATAACGTCAGTCCGGCCATACTCCCTACCATCCCAGTTGGCCCCAAGAAGGCCAAACATCTCCACCATAACCTCCCTACTCACGTCTCCATAAGTGATAGGAGTACCTGTGCAAGGGAGCCCGGAAATGAGACCAAACTCGAAAGGGGTGATCATGATTTCACCCATAGGAAAATGAAAAGTACTGGTAGTATCCTAGTATCGCTCCGCAAGACCTCTAACGAGAAAGCGATCGGAGCGCTCCGTAGAAGCGATAGACGCTAAAAAATGACCGAAGCCACAACGCTCCACAATAGCGTCGACCGAAGGAGTCACGTACCTACGGGCTGTCTCGATATCTAAAAGGATACCATAACCCCGCATGGTAGTGTCGACAAAAGGTCCAAGCGGCGATACAGCTAGGCCAAGCGGCCAAGCTGGCAAGACAAGCGGCCAAACTGCTTGGCAAGCGGCTTAGTTGCAAGGCAAGCGGTCACGCCGCTAGAGCTCAAGTGTGACCGCTTGGACCTGGAGCGACATGCCTGCATAGGCGCCTGGCGTGTTTTTCCCGCTGGGGAGGCTTTTTCGAGGGGGTCCACACGGGATTGACTGAGTTCCCTTGTTTGACCAAGGGTTGACTTATGGGTTTGGGTTCCCTTTCGGGACCTTAGGTTCAAAGAGGCCTATATCTCAGTTTTGGACTCCAATTGAACCAAGTCCAACTGGTTTGGATCACCTGTACAAAAGGCTTCCACTGGTTAATTTAAATGAACTGGGCTAATCATCACAGCAATCATTCTCGCAACCCAAGTTCGAGCAAAATCCAATCCTTTCATCACCGGGTTTTACGGGGACTTATTATAGACACAATTTTTGGTGTCTACAAAAGCCCCCACTTTGGCCGAGCACGAATAGAGCGTACTTCAAAGTATTCCTGTGCCAATACCTGCAATAAAATAGGCAAACTGAGTGAGGTGACAATCAGTTAAAGATAAACAATCATTTTTAGAGTAAAGTAGCCGCTTGGACCTTTTCTCGCGGACGACAAATTCGAGGCCCATTCGATTTCCGTGCCAAACCCTGGCACCTCCCCCCCTTCTATATAAACCTTAGGGTTCAGTTGAAGAGGTTGGACATTCTCTCTGAAAGGTTGTCTCTCTCTCTCTCTCTCTCTCTCTCTCTCTCTCTCTCTCTCTCTCTCTCTCTCTCTCTCTCTCTCTCTCTCTCTCTCTCTCATTCATATTAAACCATAAATTCTGATTCTACTCCTTCTTTAGGGTTAGCCTACCACCATAAAATAAGCCTTCACACTTCATCAAGAGCATAAATTCAAGCAATATAACCCAATAAGTTCATGGTGAGCATCCAGGTAAACCAACCTGAGGGTTTTCAATAGTTTTTATATTGCTTGTTATTACTAGCGGTTTTGGTTTATGTGATATGTACATGCATGGCGTGTTTTGAGCAAAAGGGCTTGTATTAAGCCTAATTAATGGATGGATGAATGTTTTAATTTTGTCATTTATTGCTTTTTTTATGATTGAATCATGCTTTGTTTGTGTATTGGTGGATAAATTATGTGTTTGTCCTCTAACTTGCAGGGTTTAGCATATTTATTGTTTTCTAGCAATAAAAGCATGTAACTTGACAAATTGTTAAAAGTGGTCACAATAATAATGTTTGTTCAACCCATTAGTTAAAACTAGGAATTTGGACAAATTGACTCTTGTTTGGAACCGTAGCATTAATAATTATATTGAATCGATTAGTAAAGGCCGTTGTTGTCAACGGGCGAGTTGGGTGCCTAACACCTTCCTAGCTCGTACCTACACCCCCGAACTCATTTATGAAGTCAAATTTCCCCAATAGGGATTGGGGTGCACATGAGTTGACTTGACGTCTTTCTAGACTATCGAGTTGACTCCAAAGTTTCCAAATTACCTTAAAGTTTGGTGGCGACTTCGGACAATCTTAATTATGTCCTTGGTGCATAAATCTTTACGTGCATTCACACTTGAAGATTCACGAAACTCGAACACCACCGCCCTCTCCCAAGCTATCCGGAAACCTGAACCCAGAAAGAGTCGAAGGAAGACACGTGAAAAGAGGGGAGAAAAATACGGCAGCCTACAGGTACAAGTTCGCCCGGTCTGAATCGTGTGGAGGAGGTCTCCTAGATAAAGGAAACCGGGCACAAAAGAGGTCTTGGTTTTCCTCTTCCCTGGTCATAGGTCGCTTCCCTTTGTCTGTTGGAGCCACAGACAAGCGTTTTCAAGCTTTCTCTCTCTATAAGTGGAACTTTCAATTGTCAGATTCACAATATACAAGCACCCATTCAACAATGCAACCAAAAATTTAGCTATTAGGCGATGAATTAAACAAGTTCAGGACAAAAAAATAAGGAAATTGGTCAAGAATTGACTTACCTACAAAAACTTGGAGCTTTCGACAATGGCGATGGAAGAGCTCGACCAAGAGGACCATGCAGAAAAAAAAATGAAGCAAACGCGAGCTGAAGCTCGCGAAAACCCAAAATATACAGCCCAAGCGAGGGCCGCTGGCGGCCCTCACGTCGACAGCCAGAGCCGCTAGCGGTTGTGACTGGCCTGCACACGCGGGCCCCCTATTGGGCCCACATCGTATTTTCAGCCCAAAATCTGTTATTTAGCACAGTTTGTTCGCGGGAAAGATCAGTACCAAGCATGCGGGAACGGGCCCCTTGGCCCACAAATTTAAAATTCAATAATCGGCCCATTTCACGGTACCGTCAACTAATTCTAATTTTGTGCAGGAGCGAGCACATTTTATAGGGATTAATGTACCATTTACAATAACACATTTATAGGGTTAAATGTGCCCTTTATAATAACATTTAGGGATTAATGTACCCTTTACAATAACACATTTTATAGGGTTAAATGTGCCCTTTATAATAACATTTATGGATTAATGTACCCTTTACAATCACACATTTATAGGGTTAGTTCCCTTTATTATAACATTTAGGGATTAATGTACCCTTTACAATAACTCATTTATAGGGATAAATGTGCCCTTTATAATAGCATTTAGGGATTAATGTACCCTTTACAATCACATTTTTTGGGATAAATGTGCCCTTTATAATTACATTTAAATGCTAGGATTAGTGTTTAGTCATTGTTTGTTGAGGATAAAATATTTAATATTGATCACTCTCAAAGTGTTATTTTCCATCTACAGCCAATCACGCACAAAGCAGTGATCGCGTTGTCTCACTAACCTTTTCATTTTCTCTGAATACATGTCCCTTGCAGGCGTCAATTCCCCACCGCGAGCGTTTTGCCGCTGCTAGCCATTACCTTTAGTTTTCTTGTTTTCACAGAGATAAGATCTTAGCACCCACCGAGCGTGTCTCAGTCAAGGTTTGCCATAATATGCATGCATACTGTACACTCTCACACACTAAGGAGATCTTAGCATCCTGCATGTCGCATTCGTAATGCTTTGATCTTCGCTTTTACTCAACTTCGATCAAAGCGGGGGCTTCCGTAGACGCCTAGAAAGCGTCGTCAGATTTCTCCGCAAAAGCCCGATGATGAAAGGACTAATTTATAAACTTGAATGTTATTTTTGCTTTGATAGGTAAAATAAGGTCTCAGGCTTTTCCTCGATCACTCCTTTATTTCGATCACATTCAAAAGCCTCGTTCAAGAGCTTTCCAACGAAACCTCTCGTGTCTTTTTCCGACCCCCGGTTGCAAAGTTGCTAACCGAGGGTAAAACCGTCTTTTACTGCAGAAGGGTAAAACGGTCTTTTCACATTTTTAGAACATTAAAAATTCATTCTAAAATCCAAAATTCACTGGATGTCGTCATATGGAAACATCCAGCTGGCAATGTAACACCCCCGAATTTACAACGATTTCTTGGAAACTATCGACATCGTTATGCACGACTGGACACCACTGAACCGTCCCAAACCCGAGGGCGCTACTGCAACATTTATCACTAACGGGTATATGCTAAGAAGAAAGAAATTCTAGGCATCAAAGAAGCTTACTAAGGAGACTAAACAATCTAAAACAGTTAATATTAGAGTTGTCTATATAGTGAGCTAAAACCATTAAACCAATTTATTACAACTTGTCTTCAAGGGCTCAAACCAAAAATCCCAACAAATTAAACTGAACAAAAGAAAGTTCTAAAAACCGACGCCAACGCTATCTTCCAGGCTGTACGTCATCACTCGACTAAACCTGCACTTGGTTTCCACGACGGAAAAAAAATACAGAAGAAAAGAAAAGAAACAAAAGAGAAACAAAAATCAGATAAACTGAATAAACGTCATCCGTACCCAGTAAAAACATTTTGCAAACCATACCTGAGGTTTTAGAAGAATCATTGAAATTCATTTGCATACGCACATAAGTATATAATCAAGCATACGCATAACGACATTCTTTTATATGCAATTCTTGTATAGTGACCACACCAAATACAACATAGACAATCCATCTTGATTAGAGAGATGTAAGAGAGCGAATTAAATAGCGATCACCCATACTGTTCATCGAAGATACAATCACGCCATGGACTTAATGACTCTAGTGTGCACACTACCTCTAGTATAATAAACGAGTCTAGAAGACTTAATAAATGGGGAATGATCTGTCCCAGACACACGATGAGGTATCGTTAAGTAACTTGGGAATCACGCATCCCTTGTACTACAACATTAGGTGTAATCCCGATTGCTCGACTACTCCTAGGGATCCATTAGGAGTCTTACTCTCATTTAATTCAATTCACATAATTTGCATTTGTTGACATAGTGGTACTACGAGACCACGACTTACTAATTCATTTTATGCTCTTGACAATGAATAGTAAATAACGACGATAATGATAATAAACCTCATAATAACGACGATATAATTTAATCATGCTTTGCATATTAAATTCACCACAATTTCTCAATTAGCACATAACACATCAAAATAGTTTTTATGGGGCTTTGGAAGAAGGTTGGTATGAGCACTTACCCCTACAAACGCTTCCAAACAGTAGCTACGCTCCAACAATCAAAGACAATCACGCTTGCTCGTTAGGTCCTAATTAAAAACAATTATCGAATCAGTAATAATTAAATACGAAAATCCAAACCGTCACGAAATAGTAATCTGATCATTTTATTAAATTTGGTGATTTATTTCAACCAATCTAGGCTTTTAAAAATTTGAATTCTGATTCGAAATGAGTGCAGAAAAATATAAACAATAAACGAAAATCTATTAAAACTCGAAATAAATAATTACAAAAATACAAAACGAAATCCTAACTTCAAAACCAAGTCTGGGTCACGGTTCCCCATGCATGGGGCCCATGACCTGACGCATTACCATCACCACCACCCACTGAACACCATGGCTGCTGGTGGTGGTCGCCAGAGCTCCGGCAAGACGAGGAGAGAGAGAGAGAGAGAGAGAGAGAGTTGTGACTATAGAGAGAACGAGAGAAAGAAAGAGAGAAGAAGATAAAGTGCACGGGGAGGGTGGTCCATGCCGGCCACTCACCGGTCACCACCCAGGCGACGACCTGGTGGTCCGATGGTGGTCCGGTGACCACGCGCACGCAAAACCAGAGGGGAGAGAGAGTCGCAAGGGAGAGAGAGCAAGGGAAAAAGAAAGAGAAAGAGAGAGAGGGACGGGCGAGGCTTATCACTGGTGAAGAGGCCTGCCGGTGGTGGTTCTCCGGTGAGCAGCAAAGAGGAGAGGGAGAAGAAGAGAGAGATGAGGGTTTGATGATCAAGAGTGTAAACTGAATAACTCCTCGTCTTTTTCGATATATACTCACCCACAAGGGTTTTGGTCAATAAAAGTCAAGCTAGGAATAAAAGAAATATTCCCATAAAATTAATTGAATAAAATTCTCCCCGAATAAATAAAGAAAGAAATATGAATTCTCTCGATCATTAAAATCATTTAAAAAAAACTCTCAAATTATTTGACAATTATAAATTCCGAAACCTCCATAATAATAATCAATATTATGATGAATTAAATTGAATAAATCGAATCATTCAATATAAATACGATTAAATTTTCAAAACTATTTATAAATCAATATAATAATTTATAGAAAATATTGGGGTATCACATTCTACCCTCCTTAAAAGAAGTTTTGTCTCGAAACTTGAAACATGAAGTAATAACTTCCCCAAACAAAACGAGTTTACCCATACGAAGGTATCAAAAAAATTTGGGACTCTAACATATTCAAGATGAGCAAGTACGACCGTGATTCTAAGTTGATTAGAAATGCAACATGCAATGCTTGAACATGCAATTCGTGCAAAGCGATAAACAAAACACGCAAAAAGATGAAATTTCGAGGCGTGACATTCTACCCTCCTTAAAAAGAGTTTCGTCCCGAAACTCAAGTGGGACTAGTATCTTCCAGAAAGAGGTATGGATACTTCTCACGCATCATGGATTCAGCTTCCCATGTTGCTTCTTCTTGACCTTGTCGAGACCAAACAACTTTGACAATCAGAATAGTCTTTGTTCGAGTTGAACGCTCTTTGCGATCCACTATCTTGATAGGATGCTCTTCAATAAGTCAAACTCTCGTCAAGATCGATAGCTTCAGGTTGAACGACATGAGTTAGATCATGTACGTATCGCTTCTGGGAGACATGAAACACACTATGGACTTTCTCAAGTTCCACAGGTAAGGCTAGTCGATAAGCAACCTCACCAATCCTTTCCAGGATCTCGTTAATGTAACGAGAACTTAATTTCCCCTTATGACCAAAATGCATACGCCTTTCGTAGGAGATACTCGCTAAAGTACCTTGCTTCCCACCTCAAACTCTTCAGTTCTACGACCTCTATCTGTGTACGATTTCCGACGATCTTGTGCACCACGCATCTTTGCTTGTATCACCTTCACCACATCGATGGTCTGCTGGATCGCTTCAGGAACTAAAACTGCAGTTTCGCCAATATCGTTCCAACAAACAGGCGATCTATACTTCCTACCATACAATGCTTCATATGGTGCTAGATCAATGCTTGAGTGATAGCTATTGTTATAAGAAAACTCGATCAACGGAATGTGTGTATCCCACGCGCCTTGATACTCGAGAGCACACGCTCGTAGCATATCCTCCAAAGTCTGAATCGTTCTTTCCGTCTGACCATCAGTTGTAGGATGAAAAGCAGTACTGAACTTCAATTTGCTTCCAAAAGCTTCTTGCAATTTCTGCCAAAAAATGTGATAGAAATCTCGAGTCTCTATCTGAAACGATATCTTCAGGTATACCATGAAGTCTCATAACTTCCTTGACGTAAGTGTCAGCTAGCTTCTCCATTTCCCAAGTGTCATTCATTGGGATAAATCTCGTAACTTTAATCAAACGATCTACAACGACCCAAATGACGTTGTTCTTCGTCCGTGTCAATGGTAAACCCATGACAAAGTCCATTGAAATTGAATTCCATTTCCACACAAGAATTTGAAGCGATTGAATCATTCCACCAGGTCTCTTGTGCTCAAACTTGACCTTCTGGCACGTCAGACACTTAGCCACGAACTCAGCGACATCTTGTTTCATACCTTTCCACCAAAACACTTGGCGAAGGTCTTTGTATAGCTTGTCTCCACCAGGATGCACAGAATAGGGAGTAGTGTGAGCTTCACCCAAAATCTGACTCTTGATATCCGAGTCATTCGGCGCACAGACACGAAAATGAAATCTCAAGACATCGTCTTGACCAGTAGAAACGTCCTCGGATCTACCTTCGTCCTTGTGGTGTAGAATATGTTGAAGATCCTCCTCTGCATTCTGTTCACCCTTGATCTCGTCAAGCAAATTTGGCCGAACAGAGATATGCGCTAAGGTACATTGAACGCCACCTTTTAGCACAATCTCTACATTTAGACTTTCTAAGTCACGAATGATCTCCTTCGGAAGTACTAAAGCAGTATTCAACGTATGACTAGTCTTTCTACTCAAGGCGTCAGCTACAACTTTAGCTTTCCCTTCGTGATACTGAATGTCGATTTCGTACTCCGTCAATAACTCTAGCCATCTTCTTTGTCGCATATTCAACTCCTTTTGCATGAAAATGTACTTGAGACTTTTATGGTCCGTGAACATCTTGATAGCAGAACCATAGAGATAATGTCGCCAAATCTTCAAAGAAAATATGACAGTAGCGAGCTCTAAGTCATGAGTAGGGTAGTTATCCTTGTGTTTCTTCAGTTGTCATGAGGCATAAGCCACTACCTTACCATGCTGCATCAAAACACAACCTAAGCTATGCTTAGACGCGTCACTATAGACCTCATAACCTTTAGTTTCCGACAACAAAGTCAAAATTGGCGCGCTCGTAAGTCGTTTCTTCAACTCTTGAAAAGAAGCTTTACACTTTTCAGACCACACGAACTTCGTCGTCTTCTGCATCAGTTTTGTCATAGGCTTTGCTATCTTGGAAAATCCTTCCACGAACTTTTGACAGTAGCCAGCTAATCCGAGAAAACTTCAAACCACGGTTACGCTCTTCAGGGCGGATCAGTCCATTACAGCTCGTATCTTTTCCGGGTCAATAGCAACTCCATTCTTAGACACACGTGTCCTAAGAAAGAAACAGTTTCTAGCTAAAACTCGCACTTTGACAACTTGGCGTACAGTTAATGTCGTCGCAAAATCTCCAAAATGGTTCGTAAGTGTTGCTCGTGCTCAGCAGCTTTCTTCGAGTAGACCAAAATATCGTCAATAAAGACAACTATAAACTGATCGAGATATGGCTGAAACGTACGGTTCATTGAATCCATAAACTTTGCAGGTGCGTTCGTTAACCCAAAAGGCATAACAGTGAACTCATAGTGTCCATACCTCGTCCTATACGCGGTCTTTGCAATGTCAGGCTCGAAAATCCTCAGTTGATGGTATCCTGAACGTAAATCGATCTTTGAGAAAACAGTCGCTCCACGGAGTTGGTCGAACAAATCGTCAATCCTAGGAAGTGGATATCGATTCTTGATAGTAATCTTGTTCAACTCGCGATAGTCTATACACAACCCCATGCTACCGTCCTTCTTACGCACAAACAGAACAGGAGCACCCCAAGGCGATACACTAGGATGTATGTATCCCTTCTCCAGTAGTTCCTCAAGTTGCGTCTTTAGCTATTTCATCTCACTAGGACCCATACGATAAGGAGTTTTCGAGATCGGAGCAGAACCTGGAGCTAAGTCGATCGTAAAGTCAACAATGCGTTTCGGAGGCATTCCTGGAATCTCGTATGGAAAGACGTCAGAGAATTCCGAAACAACTGGAATAGGTTGCGAAACTTCACCTTCTCGACTTGTGTCCACTACATGACATATGTAAATCGCTTCACCTTTAGTCATACACTCCATTGCTTTCATGGTCGCCACTACCTTTAACTTCGGCTTGACCACGACTTCTTTGTAGGTAATCCTTTTACCTTTTGGTCCACGTAAAGACACACGTTGCTCAAAACACTCAGTCTTAGCCCTATACTTGGCTAACCAATCCATTCCCAAAGTTACATCAAATTCCTTCAAGTCCATCTGTTTCAAGTCCGCAGGCAAGTCGGAACCAACTATACTAATCGGACACTTTTCGTACAACGCTTTACAATTAACATTCGACCCATCTGGCATCGTAATGTTTGCACTATGGACAGAACTAGGTTCTAAGCTTATCTTAGATGCAAAGCTCTTAGAAAGAAAAGAATGCGATGCACCACTATCAAACAAAACAAAAGAAGGTTGAGAGTTAACGAGAAAAGTACCAGCGATCACATTCAGGTTCGCCTCAGCTTCATTGCGGTTTAGCATGTAAACCCTTCCATTTACCCCTGTATTGTTGTTGTTGTTTTTGTTGTTGTTCTGCACGGGGTTGGCTGGTGCATGAAGTAGTGCTTGGTTGTTCGCAGCAGGAGCAGCAACATTGTTGCGGTTGTTATTGTTGTAACCTCCATTTCCACAGTAGTTACCACTATTTCCACGATTACCATTTCCATTTCCACCACGATTGTAGTTATTATCGCGGTTCTGAGCATTGTCGTTCCTTCCACGACCCCAGCATTCAGAAGCTTTGTGACAAGGCTTGTTATACTCGTAGCATTGAAGCACGTCGCAGCGGCAGTTCTTGCCAGGATGCGTCTTGTTGCAGCGACTACAAGGCGTATTCCTCCTAGCTAAAATCATAGCTCTATGACTGCTCGAGTCATGATTCCTGTTCCCGTTGTGGTTCCGATTACCACCTTGGTTGTTGTGATTGTTGTTGTTGGGCCTTGATCTATTCTCTGCGTCATTTGACTGGGAAGAACTCCCTTCGTCACGTTTATGCTTCCCAAGCAACGAATCACGACGTTCTACAGCATGCTTCTGGTTCAAGGCCTTCTCATAAGATCCTTGGAACATCAGCTAGTTTCCCATAACAAAATGCTGAATATCCCACTTCAGACCATCCTCAAACCTTTCGACACACTCAGCTTTGGTCCTCACCAAGTTAGGTGAAAAAGCAGCAAGCTCGTTGAATTTCGTCGCATACTCAGCCAAAGATAGCTTTCCTAGGTAGATGTTCTCAAATTCTCGTTGCTTCTGACGAGGAATAGCTCTAGGATAGAACCACTCACGAATGGACTCCTTGAATTAACTCCATCCGTAGTTTTCAATAGCGAGCAGTTCATTTCCCACGTCGCTCCATCACTTTTTCGCTTCACCCTTAAGGTAATAGGTAGTGGTGTTGACCTTCATGTTATTGGGCCGACTAGTCGCCCTAAACAGTTTCTCGAACTCTATAATCCAGTTCGCCAACTTGATGGGCTCAGAGCCACCATCAAACGTCGGAGGTTTGAGTGCATCGAAATCCTTAAAGTTGCACGTTTCAGGATTCTGCGCATTGTGGTCTTGCTTCTGGCACTCCAGCTGGCGCGTGATGTGCTCGACCACGTTGGTAAGTCCTACCTCTAGTCTCGCGAGTCGGTCGTTGGTTGCCATTATAAAAATTTGAGACATAAAAGAGCAATGGTTGATCACCATTTCAGCAAAATTGGCACTTTCGACTCAAATCGGGATCTAATTGAGAGATATAGGTTGTAATTGAAACCTATCCTTTGACAGTCAGCAAATATTATAAGTTTCAATGATCGACCTTATATTGTAGGTTTAAGCAACATACTTGCTTTGAATAGTTCTCAGTTGTCATGCATAATAGTTCGATATGTAAAAACAATTTAGACACATTGGTCTCATACGATTAATAGGCATTAACATTCACAATTCACACATCAAGGCTCCATAATATTTTAATAGGGCAATAAACAATGGCATTTAATTGCATACAATACATGCTTAGCCTTTGGCTCACAATTTATTCAATCATGCTCAATGAAACATTACAACAATTAGTCACTTGGGCCATGAATCTCACCACGGGAGGTCAAATTTTGTGGCGAACGTTTTCAGGTTTTTTGAAATTGCCACGGAAAATTATTTCATGCCCATTTCCAAGAAAATTGCCACGGGCAAAACATTTTTATGCCTGCTTTTCCACAGGAAAAACAAATTTGTGGCCATCTTTGAAAATCGCTACGAGTAGAATAACTTCGTGGCTAAATTGCCACAGAAATATACTTGTGTGGCCAAATTGCCACTAAATATTTTTTTTCATGGCCATTTACAAATTTTGCCACGGAATTGACTAGTTTGTCACAAAAAATTTTGTGGATGTCAATATTTTTTTCCATGTAATAACATTCTAAGTATAATAATGTCCATACTTTAATCACATATGAAGTTTAGCATAGATGGTTTGAATCACTTATAAACTCCGAGAGGTCTCAAGTTCAAGACTCACTATTGACAATTCTAAGGTTTCTCTTATTTCTTTCTTCATGTTTACTTAGCCACTAGTGTAGTTGTAGCTATTAAATTAACTCGCCACAAAAATTCTCGTAGCTAATTGAAATGTTTCCACGACTCCTTTAGTGGTAAGATGTTAACGTGTCACTGACAAAACTGTGGCTAGACTTCTCGTTATAGTCGCAAGAGTGCTTTAACCGTGGCTAAATAGATTGCCACAGCCTTATAGGCCACGACAGGCCACGAAAAAAATTCCCGTGGCTAAGTGCTTTTGCCACGGAAATTTCATATGGTAGCCACAATTATTATAGTGACGCAAGTGACTATTTGTTGTAGTGAAATTTTTTTCCATAATTCCGACATGGATTTCCCATCATGTCTAGGCAATACGAGATAGCATTTCGAAGCTATTTATCAACCATGCAATTATGTGATAAAACGATCATATAAAGCAACTTCACAATGACGTTCATATAATCAAATGAAATAGTTTTGCAATGAGACAAATTGCAAAGTACTCCCTCTGTTTCATATTGTAAGTCATTTTTTGACTTTGCACATAGATTAAGAAATTGTGAATTCAAGAAAAAGAGATGGTAAAATGACAAAAGTATCATTAATCATTAAATGCAATATTGGTGAGAGAAAATAAGTAAATGATTTGAAAAAAGGAGGGTAAAGTAGGAAAAATAGCATTAAATACCCATTGAAAACTGTAAAGTGACTTATATTGTGAAACAAAATCAAAGTCAAAATATGACTTATATTGTAAAACGGAGGGAGTAAATAATAACATGAATATTTGTTGCCTATGCAACTACACCAACATCAATCTTGACCACGCACGGCCATCACAATAACTAAGAGTTTAATATAACTCAAATAAAACTAGTAAATGAAACATCTAGCTCTATTGGACACTCGCACGGTTTTGCTTCGCACTAGGGGGCTTGTCATGATCATCTTTCCTCCTAGGCTTCACCTCCTTACATGGCGTGTATGGGTAGGCATATCCACCAACTTCTGCGGCATGAAACGCTTCCTAAAATCATCGGCATGTTTGCATGATTTGGTCCAGCAGTACTCACACATGCCCTTTTGCGCAGGCACTAGCACATGGTTCACCTTCCACTCGAACTCGGACAGACATAACTCGGATGTGAAACCCTTAAAGCAGAGAGCCCATCGCGTTCCTTCCCCATAATTCTTCTCGTGTAGGTGACCACTCTTGGAGACCACGTCGTCATACTTCTCCTTGAGTCCCATCCAAGGATGGATGTTAGGCAGACCAGCTAGCAGTAGCTCCACCCATAAGCCTTCATGTAGACTCGTGCGATTCTCATATTGATAACGCTGGATAAGTGTAAGCACGTCGTATGTAGATATAAATATCCTCAAGCTCAGCGTCAGTAGCAAAGAATGGCTCCACAGGAGGAGACCAATTTGCAGTAGGGATATGTGCAAATGTAGATGCAGTGTGGTTGTCTCTCTCGACACCAATATTTTCCAAGTCAGGCATATCGTCGGACCTATCAGCTGGGGTATACTCCGGCTCGGACTCAAAAGGATCCTTATCCTCATTATGATCATCAACACGCGCGGCGTGCACTCACACATGCCCTTCGGCGCAGGCATGCACGGCGCATGCGGCCTCATCGTGCGCAGCATCCAAGTGCGCGCTTGGTCGTGCACAGCTTGATAACGCATGTTCGCATTGTTTCCCGTCGACTCGCTATCCGAAGAAGCTACGTACTCTACGGGTTGTGCACGGTGAGCTAGGGCGCGTGCCCTTTGGTGTGCAGTCGACTTCCTCGTAGTTACTCTTGTCCTTACCATCTACAGGTAGACAATGAAACAATAAGAACTTTATAAATCACAAGCAAAGTGATTTCAAATAATTCCTATCTTCTAGGACTACTACGCTCAACGACTTTACTTACATTTTACTTTCCCCAAAATGAAACTAATCTTTATTAATTCATTATTTAATCCTAAGCAACCTTTAAACCTAGAGCTCTGATACCATTTGTAACACCCCTGAATTTACAACGATTTCCTGGAAACTATTGACGTCGTTATACACAACTAGACACCACTCAACACTCCCAAACCCGAGGGCGATATTGCAACATTTATTACTAAGGAGTAAATTCTAAGCAGAAAGAAAGTCTAGGCATCAAAGGAGCTTACAAAGGACACTAAACAATCTAAAACAGTTAATATCAGAGTTGTCTATATAGTGAGCTAAAACCTTTAAACCAATTTATTACAACTTGCCTTTAAGGGCTCAAACCAAAAATCCCAACAAACCAAACTGAACAAAAGAGAGTTCTAAAAACCGACGCCAACTCTATCCTCCAGGCTGTACGTCCTCACTCGACTAAACCTGCACTTTGGTTTCCGTGACGGAAACAAAATACAGAAGAAAAAAAAGAAACATAAGAGAAACAAAAACCAGATAAATTGAATAAACGTTATCCATACCCAGTAAAAACATTTCGCAAACATTACCTGAGGTTTTAGAAGAATCATTGAAATTCATTTGCATACGCACATAAGCATATAATCAAGCATACGCATAACGACATTCTTTTATATGCAATTCTTGTATAGTGACCACACCCAATACAACATAGACAATTCGTCTTGATTAGAGAGATGTAAGAGAGTGAATAGAACATCGATTACCCATATTGTTCATCGAAGATACAATCACGCCATGGACTTAATGACGCTAGTGTGCACACTACCTCTAGTATAATAAACGAGTCTAAACGACTTAATAAATGGGGAATGATCCGTCCCAGACACACTATGAGGTGTCCATAAGTAACTTCGGAATCATGCATCCCTTGAACTACACCATTAGGTGTAATTCCGATTGCTCGACTACTCCTAGCCCTAGGGATCCATTAGGAGTCTTACTCTCATTTAATTCAATTCACATAATTTTCATTGGTTGACATAGTGGTACTACGATACCACGACTTACTAATTCATTTCATACTCTTGATAATGAATAGTAAATAACGACGATAATGATAATTCAATATGATGAGAATTAAACATGCTTTAATTCAACGACGATAATTCAACAAAGATGACATGCAATGTCTAGCACAATTTTGGAAGCACTTCGGCAGGGTAATATGATATCCAAAAATCACATTGCATTCAAATATATCCAACGATAAATATATAGGTGCTCACTAGCACTCAGGAATACTCATACCAATTAGCAACTATTAAATAGCATAATAATACAAATAATTCACCATTTAACAATTGTCCAATAATCATCATATGGACTAATTAATTCTCAAAACATGATAATATCGATATGCTAATTATAATTCATAATTAAAGCAGTAAACATGCTTAATAAATCTCATAATAACGATGATATAATTTAATCATGCTTTCCATATAAAATTCACCACAATTTCTCAATTAGCACATAACACATCAAAATAGTTTTGATGGGGCTTAGGAAGAAGGTAGGCATGAGCACTTACCACTACAAACGCTTCCAAACCGTAGCTACGCTCCAACAACCAAAGACAATCACACTTGCTCATTAGGTCCTAATTAAAAATAATTACCGAATCAGTAATAATTAAACTTGAAAACCCAAACAGTAACAAAATACTAATATGATACTTTTATTAAATTTTGTGATTTATTTCAGCCAATCTAGGCTTTTTAAAATTCGAATTTCGATTTCGAATGAGTGTAGAAAAATATAAAGAATAAACGAAAATATGCAAAAATTAAAATAAATAATTACTACCCTAACTTCAAAACCAAGTCTAGGTCACGGTTACCCATGCATGGGGCCCATGACCTTGCCAATCACCATCACCACCACCCACTGATCACCATGGCCGGTGGTGGTGGTCGTTGGAGCTCCGGCGAGGTGAGGAGAGAGAGAGAGAGAGAGAGAGAGAGAGAGAGAGAGAGAGAGAGAGAGAGAGAGAAAGAAAGAGAGAAGAAGAGAAAGTGCACGGGGGAGGGTGGTCCACGCCGGCCACTCACCGCTCACCACCCAGGCGACGACCTAGTGGTCCGATGGTGGTCCGGTGACCACGCGCACGCAAAAAAAGAGGGGAGAGAGAATCGCGAGGGAGAGAGAGAAAGGGAAAAAGAAAGAGAAAGAGAGAGAGGGACGGGCAAGGCTTACCGCCGGTGAAGAGGCATGCCGGTGGTGGTTCTCCTGTGAGCAGCAAGGAGGAGATGGAGAGCTCGGTGGAGAGGGAGAAGAAGAGAGAGATGAGGGCTTGACGATCAAGAGTGTAAACTGAATAACTCCTCATCTTTTTCTATATATACTCACCCACAAGGGTTTTGGTCAATAAAAGTCAAGGTAGGAATAAAAGAAATATTCCCATTAAACTAATTGAATAAAATCTCTCCGAATAAATAAAGAAAGAAATATGAATTCTCTCGATCGTTAAATCATTTAAATAAAACTCTCAAATAATTTGACAATTATAAATTCCGAAACCTCCCTAATAATAATCAATATTATACTGGCTTAAATTGAATAAATCGAATCATTCAATATATAAATACGATTTAATTTCCGAAACTATTTATAAATCAATATAATAATTATAGAAAATATTGGGGTATCACAGGCACCTCCACATCCGCCAACGGCTCTGGCAATTCAGCCAGGGCCGCTAGCAGCTGTGGCGAGGGTCGTCAACGGCTCTGGACGAATTTCTAGTGTCGCTAGTGGGGCTCACTAGGGCCGCCAGCGGCTCTCGCTGAGCCAGCTGGCACCCACTCTTTTCACCCGAATCCTTCAGATTTCGGCCCTTTCTTCACCCGTCAAGCCCTACTCCTTCCCCTATAAATACAGCACTGCTCCCTCAGTTCAAAGCACACAGTCTACAGTTGACATCCTCTATTCTCAGTAGTATTGACTTTGAGCTTCCCCCTCTTTCTTCCAAATCATTTTAATTCCTTATTTGAGATCTTGTTTTTACTATTCAATTTCTAAGTAGCCTACAGTTCAGGTACTAAACTCCTGAGGGCTCAAATTAAATTAATTGCTTAACAGTTTATTTTCTAGTAGTCAAAATGTAGATATCATGCAAATCATGTCTTTTATTGCTTCCTAAATATTGTCTTTCAATTCTATTAATAAGCATGTCTAATGGTTGTAATGCTCAACTTGTCATTCGAATGCATGTCTAAATAAGGGTGAATAATAAATATCGTGATGCTTGTGATGAACCAATTATTAGTCTAATCTAGGTTGTCGGTTTTTGTGGGAATCATGTCTTTAAATTATTAAGCAAACTTGAGTTAGTAGAGGCCGTCATAAAATGGGCAAGTTCGGTGCCTAACACCTTCCACCTCGTAACTTCGCCCCCAAACCCTTTATTCTTGGGTACTCATATGTTCTATATGAGCGGGAGTCTTTCTAAAAATATGATTAGTTCACTTTTCGCGCTATTGGGTTGTCCCTTTGGTAAAACGTCGGTAACAGATTTGTGACCTCTTTCATGGTTTTTATTCAATTCAAGTATTTTCAAAAGCTTTTCTAACTCAACGGTTCCTTGAACTTATCTAAAGCCCCCAGCGTACAAATTTTCTATAAGGACACACTCTGCGGAAGCGAGGCCGAAAGTTCCCAGGTCTTTACAATACCAAGCTCTAGGAGCTTGTTTCAAGCCATACAATGCTTTGTCAAGTTTATAGACATGGTCAGGAGACTCATTGCTTTCAAACCCAGGGGGTTGTTTCACATAAACTTCCTCTTTTAAGTACCTATTCAGAAAGGCACTTTTAACATCCATCTGTTGCAGCTTGAAGTCCATATGAGCTGCAAACGATATCAGCATGTGTATTGCCTCAATTATGGCAACAGTGGCAAATGTCTCATCATAGTCAATTCCCTCTTGCTGGTTGTACTCTTGAACAACCAATCTAGCCTTATTTCTGACCACTGTACCTGTCTCGTCCAGTTTGTTCCTTAAAACCCATTTAGCTCCAATGATGGTTACGTTCTATTATCAGGCCTAGGAACAAGGTGCTAGACCTTGTTCCTTTCAAACTGGTTGAGTTCATCTTGCATTGCATTTATCCAATCAGCATCCTGCAAAGCTTCACTAATATGTGGTTCAATATAGGATAGAAACGCAGAAAAAACCATATTTTACAGCAGCTCTCATTTGAATCCCCTTTTCTATATCACTTATGATTTGATTCATCGGGTGAGAGCTCTGATATTTTCAAGAGTGTGGCTTGAAGCCAGAAGCTCCTGGATCATCTCTTTGTAGAGAGGGAATAGGGTCCTCATTGGGATCTTCAGTATGATCATCTCCTTCCTTTGTAGGTGTTGTTTCTTCATCAGGAGTGTTTGTTTCCCCTGAGTCTGTTACCAAGACTCTTAGGGGAGTAGACCCTATTTCTTCCTCCACAACATTACCTATTTCTTCTGAGACTTCTTCTTCTTCTTCTTTCCTTTCTGGTGCCAGGCCAATTAGGAAGTCTTCTTTCTCCTGCAATATAGACTCAAGATTTGTGTTAGACTCATCAAACACAACGTGAACACTTTCGTCAGCTTTCTGAGTCCTTCTGTTGAAGACCCTGTAGGCTTTGCTTTGTGGAGCATAACCTACTAAGACAGCCTCATCACTTCTAGCTTTAAACTTTCATAAATTAGTCCTTCTGTTGTTATGCACATAGCATTTACAACCAAAAATCCTAAAGTGAGAGATGTTAGGCTTTCTTCCTCTAAGTAATTCATAGGGAGTCTTCTTTAGAATGAGTCTCAGCATGGCACGATTAGACAACTTCTCCTTACATGTTCCTAAGAAGATCACTAGCTAGCAATAGGGTTTTAGCAATGTCTTACAAGGTACGATTCTTCCTCTCAACAACACTATTCTGTTGAGGAGTTCTTGTGGCAGAAAAGTTGTGATCAATGTCATGTTCAGCACAATAATTTATGAGTTTATCATTGTCAAACTTTGTGCCATGATCAGACCTTAGGAATAGAAAATCTGCTCCAACCTGTTTATGCATTTTGTTAGCAAAGACTACACACGGCCAATTAACCAAATTGGTATATTAAAAAAAAGTCCCTCGACACATTGGTATATTAACTCTCTCAGACGACAAATTGGTATTCAAAATATACTCCGGTGACAAATACACCCAAAAATACTAGTACCGGGGAATCTTTCATTAAAATAATACTATTTCGTATTAATGATGTATTCTACCAAATTCAATGTAATAAATGCATTTAATTGGCAAATTATATTCAATTTCCACTTTCCCCTTGTTTTCACGTTTTCTTCTTTTCTTTCTCTTACTTTTCATCGTCCTCCTCCTGTTTCTTTTCTTGTTTCTTATTGCCTTTATTCTCTTGCTTAGTGACCCAGTAGGCCATAACTAAGAAAGTGACAGAGAGAAAGAGAGGTTGAGGGACGACGCAAGCAAGCAAGCAAGCACAAATCTTTCCCTTTCCAAGTCACAATCATTGTTGCTGATTCGAAATTGTGGTCCAAATTAGTGGTATTTGCAAGCTTTTTAAAATTCTATGGCGAGGGAAGCATATTCAGATGATTCTGGGCCCCAAGAGGTAATAATTTAATCCTAAGACCTTAATTAGCATGTGAATTAGTGAATTGATAATTAAATTAAATAACTAATGTATGAGGAATGTAATTTAGGTTTATAAAATTATGGCTTTGTTGGGATCTGGTAAATTAGGGTTTAAAAATAATTTTTTAATGTGGTCTGGATTTTTGTGCATTGGGAATTAGATAGATAAATTATTTGGCACTTAGTAATGTGTTTTTTTTCCGTAATTAGACTGAATTTTGTGTTTTAATTTTTGAAACTTGCCAACTATGATTGTTTATGTTTTTTATTATGCTTTGTTCAATAATGCAGACAGTTGAAAATAATTATATAACTGTTCAATTTTGGCATGGGGGTCACTTTCCTTATGGGATGGTTACTAAGTATTTGGGTGGGGAATTTGACACTGTCAACATAGATAAAGACGTTCAGTTACAATGAATTGATGGAACAACTGAAAAAATTTGGATATTTGACTGTCCAAAATTTATTTTACTCAAAGCCATATACCTCATGGAGTAATGGAGGGTTGAGATTGATAATGGTAAAGAACATTTGAGGAGGTTAAACAAACAGCTCTAATGCATGACCACATTGAAATTTTTGCTGCACATAAAATAGATAAACCTGAATTTGTGGATGTTAGTGAAGTATTGAAGACTGATGTTGTTGGTATTGAAGGGCAGTCACATGAAGCCCAACAACCTCACCCAAGCCCATCACAGGGTGCCCAACAATCTCACCCAAGCCCACCACAGGAAGCCCAACAACCTCACTCAAGCCCTTTACCAAGGACTTCAGTTCAACCCATGGGGGAAAGTCCTTTTTCTAGTGCCAAAAACAGAACTCCAAGAGTGAACACATGTAGCCAAAAAGCTAACCCCTAGGAGAGCTATTCTAGTTTCCTCTTTGAGGAGAAGCCCAAGGTTTCCGTCCACTCCATTATCACAAAATAGAATCCCACATCCTGAAACACCAACATCAGCTTGGCAAACATCCAGCCCACATGTCCAAAGCACCAACCAAAGCCCACCTCTGCATAACCAAAGTCTACATTTACAAAATGAAGCCAGCACCACTTGTTCTCAGGAAACATCCACCATTTTGCAAAAATTACTTAGACACTACAACAAAATTGATCAACAACAGCACCTATACAACAGCGGTTCCGCATTGAGGGCTGTTGTATGTGGTAAAAAATGAAAAAAAAAATTGAAAAAGGGAATTAAATATAGTTAAGACAACGGTCAATTAAAAACCGCTGTTGTAGGTGTTTATATGACAACGGTTCCGCACCAACCGTTGTTGTGGGTAAGTATATGACAGCAGTTCAACATTGACCGCTGTTGTATATACTGAATGACCTCGATTATGGACTGACTGTTGTCCTATGTAGTTAAAAATCAAAAAAACAAGTCTGAACCCTCATAGTACTATAGCCTATAGGATATAACCCAGAACACTTAGCCAAAAGGCCCAATTAGCAAAAATAAAAAGTCTCACGCTTACACACTCTCTCTCCTCTCCTTCCCCTTCACGCTACTCTCTCAGGCTCTCCTCACCTACCACCGCCCTCCGACCACCCTACGTCGCCCACCACCCTTCATGCCCTCACCCACACGACAACGAGTCACCACATAACACGAATCGGCTGTACATCACCACATCACACGAATCGGCTACTAGGGTCGTGAAAGGTACTCAATTTCGTATCCCTTAGAACATAAACCACATCTCATCGCCATTCTTGATTTCTCTCTCCTCGCCTATTTTGCTACTGAGTTGAATTTCTTTTTCTCTCTCCTGATTTTCCTTAGTTTCTTGTTAATTGTATGTTTCTGGTGATGTTTTTGTTAATCTAGGGTTTCCTATTATTGTGCTTTTGTTCCTGATTTTGAGTTAATTAAAATCATGTATTCTTCTGGTTTGTTCAATGACCGCTAATTTCATATCTAGGGTTTCGTATTGGGTTGGAATTGTTATTAGAATGTAATGAGGATAAACTGTTGTCTTAGAATGTCATGGATGCTTTTCTCAGGGGTGTGTTGTTTGTCTCTCTCCTAATTTTAATCGGTCCTCCAAGTGCAAGGCTGTGTGCTACTGGTAAGTTGTTTTAATGCAAGTTAGTATTACTTTGTTCATTGTGTTATTACTTTGATATCTAATTGGATCCGTACTAGTGAAATTCTTATTTTTGTGGGCATTGTTATGATTCTCGCAATTCTGGGAGATTTCGGGTGATTTATGATTTTAAGAAGTTGTTGATAAACTGAGAAAATTGGTTATCAAATGAGCTTTTAAAGGTGGGGTTGATAGAATTTGGACATGAGAAAGTCGTGGTTGAATAAATTGTCGCTCATATTTGGTCACAAACTGCGCCATAATTGGTTCCCTTTGTCTATCATTAGTATACTTGTACTAGTTGCTCTTTTAAGCTCGTCTTCGTCGTCGTCAATAGAATTTGATTCGTTATCAGCTCCTCGGTTGCCAGATACTTATAATCATACCAATTATAGGAAGTTGAAGGAGCACCTCATTGGGTTTCATTATAGCCTCTAGAAGTTGAGTGAATGGTGAAGCTAGCATGGGAGGGGCACATATGACAGAGAAGGGTGTAAGGAGATTAGCTTTAAGGGTCTCCCTATATAGCTCTACAAATTCGCCCTGACAAAATACTTCTCGCTGTGGCAAATTTTCTTGCATACCACATGGTTTAATCTTTTGATTTTATTGAACGTCAATGGTACAGGTCAGAATGATAGCTATGGGGTGGTTGCATTGTACGTACTTTGTTGCTGCCATAGTTGTGTTGTTGTCATAGTTGCTGTACAGTTTCAGTTTAGTTCACGCCGGTGTAGCTTATTCTTGAACAGCTTGAAACTCCTATAGCTTTAGCAACTTTTTCCCCCTCCCCTGTATACACCTTTAGTTTCAACATGTTTTTTTAGCTATTAATAAGCTTAATTAGAAAGGGTATTAATTAGAAAAGAAATAGTTCTAGGTTGTGTATCCGACAAATCTTTGTAACTTGCTCACTTCTTTGCTGCCTTTAAACTTTCTTCCTGATTATTCCTAGATAATTGCATACTAGAATTTTATGACAATAATACTGATTTGAATGCAACCATATGCATAATCCTACCCAGACCTGACACTAATTTCAGTTCTTCTGTGCTATAACTTTGGTTGAGGTGCAATGCAGCACCAACAATGAAAATTGATTACTTCATGTAATGACACGCAGCTGCTGGACACGTAATTTTCTACCAATTATTGTTCTCTTTTTATTTTTTAGTTTCAACATCAGTTAACAGAATGAATCAACTTCAGTACTTTAATCTTGGGGATTGTTTCACATCAGATAGTATTGTATTATTTCATCTGGGAAAACAGTCCTTAATTTGGATCTTCTCTATCTGATCTCTCCACATTTACAATACTTTCTCTCTTCCACATTGTTCCAGGCCAAGACATTGAGGTCAATTATGACAGGCAAATTGGTGACAGTGCTGCTGACTGCTGAGTCCGCTGACCAATTAATGAAGTACAAAGAGGTACTTTGATAGAGGTGCGGATACTGTCTAATTGTGTCTTTATTTTGCATCAGTTCAGTATATTGTGTGTTTGAGTCTAATCACTCTAATGTCTAGTTGTTTGTAATGTACAAGAAATAGTGTCGAAAAATGACATCTTTTCTGATAGTGTTATTTTTGTAGTTGATTTGTTCATAATATGTGGTTTCTGTGAACTAAGACAGGAGAACTATTGGCATGAAGAGAAGATGGACCCATGTCAAAAATCTGAAGCCACAATTGAATGTGAGAAGTCAAGATTATCCATGGCAGGGAATCAAAACGAAGAACACATTAGATGGCCGGAAAGCCATCACAACGAAGGCGGGTTGTAGGATTAGATCTTTGATACATGAACTAGGTGATTTAGATATTAAGATTCATGTACTGAATAGCATATATTTTTATCTTGAGGATACTCCTCTTTTACTTATAAAAGAGCTATATTGTGAATTACTCGTGTCTTTATTGCATTTTCGAGCTTTTATTTCTTTTCAAACTTCTGGCTTCCAATATAAGCTTTAAAAATTTTTTAAAAAAAAAATTAAAAAAAAAAAAAACCCTTAAAACAACGGTTGTTGACCTAGCGCTGTTCTATGTGCATATACAACAGCGCTTGGTCAATGACCGCTGTCTTATGTCCATCTGAAATTCCATAATTATTTTTGGACACATACAACAACGGTCAGTATGGAACGGCTGTTGTATATGGATATACAACAGCGGTCAGTACGGAACCGCTGTTGTTTATTTTCACATACAACTGCAGTCGCGGAGACAGCGGTTAAGACCGCTGTTGTTAATGTATTCTGACCGCTGTTGTTAATGATTTCTGTTGTAGTGAGAGACCCTAGACTTGGGGCTACAAGGAGAAGTCCTAGGCTCAGTCAAGCAGGCCATGTACCTTGTAATCCGTTTATAGACCCAAATGCAGAAGAAATTTCCATATCTTCTGATGACACAACTGATGATGTGACATACAAAATGGATCCCCGTGATCTGGCAGCTGCTAGGAAAGATAATTTTGATATGAATGATGACTTTTTTGTGGATGAAAATATAATGGTGCATGGTAAAGGTAAAAAAACCCATGAGGGCAAGGAGGAAGTTGGATATGAGAGGTGATATGGAGGTTGATAATGGGGTTCATAATGAGGGTGTCAATATTACTGAGAATGAGGGTCAGAATGAGGGTGAGAATGATATGAATATTGATGGAATTGACACTGACAGTGAAGTTGAGGTAGAAGATATTGTTGCTTCTGAGTTAGAGTATGACAATGAAGAGATGTTGCAAATTAGGATGGAGAAGTTGAGGATCCGAAAAGCTCAAAAGAATATGATAGGGCCTAATGCATATGCTGATACAGCAAGGATCCCTACCATTGTACAACACACAAGTACTTCTGGGATCCCTAACTTTGGTCAATCCAACACCACTGCCCAAGCTGAACCCATGAATGACAGCTCAACCCAACAACCCACATCTTCACCCTCACAACAACATACAGTAGACAACAGTGAAGGTGGTAAATGGCCAGATTATTGGACCACTTACAAAGGGGGCTATGAGTCAGAACAAAGAAGCTCAGATGATGAAAGAGATTTTTCTGACTCCTCGTATGAAGATGAAGATGAGGATAAGGAAGGTGAAGAAAAAACAGTTGAGAAGAAAAAGAAGAAGAAACAGAAGAAGAAAGTTAGATATGCTATTTTTAATGAAAAATCTGATTTTGCTAATGTGAGATTTGAAAAGGGAATGAGGTTTACAAGTAAGAAAGTATTGAAGGATGCTATTTTATGGTATTCAATACAACAAAAAAAGGACTTAGTGTACCAGAAAAATGATCATCATAGGATTGATATAGGATGTGCACATTGCCATTGGAGAATGACAGCAGGTCCTGAGTTGGAAGATGCCAGTGGTTGGGACATTAAGAGCTACCAAGGCATTCACAAATGCACAAGGACATTTGAATATAGACTCATCACAGAAAAATGGCTGGCAAAGCACTATTTGGACTAATTATTGAGAGATCCTAGGATGTTGGGAACACAAATAAAAGAGGACATGAAAGACAGGTTTGAGATTGTTGTTAACACAAGAAAATGTCAAAGAGCTAAAATTAGAGCTCTAAAGGAGGTGCAAATATTGATGGAAAAACAATATGGTTTGTTGATACCATATTTAATGGATCTAGTGAGCACAAACCCAGAGACTACTTGTATTTTGAAAACCATTGACGGCAATCCAGGTCAACCAAGGAAGTTTCAAAGATTTTATGTGTTCTGCTTTGAAATTCAGTCTGCTCAACACATGTAGGCCAATAATAGGAGTAGACGAATGCTTTTTAAAGCATGCATGTGGGGGACAATTCTTGTGTGCTATTGGGAGAGATGGAAATAACCACATGTTCCCTGTGGCTTGGGCAGTGGTGGAAAGGGAAACCAAGGAATCATGGGATTGGTTTCTGAGATTAGTTGGAGAAGATTTGAAGATGGAGAAAGGGGAAGGTTGGACTGTCATATCTGACCAACAGAAGGTACTTATATCTATGCTATTTTGAAGTTCATTATTTATGCAATTTGTGTGTAATTTTTGTTGATATGAATGTGTTCAGGGTCTAGTAAATGCAATCCATGAAATCTGGCCATACATTGAGCATAGACAGTGTGCTTGACACATTTTCCACAATTGGAGAAAGGTTTACAAAGGGAGAGAACTTGAGAAGATGTTTTGGAGAACTGTCAAGGCAACCTCCAAAGGCCAATTTGAGAAAGAAGTTGCAAGAATGAAGGCGCTGTCACATGAGGCATATGATGCCTTCATGCTAAGGAACCCAGAGACCTTTTGCAAATCCCATTTCAAAACCCATAGCTCATGCGACATTGTTGACAATAATATGGCAAGAGACATTTAACTCTTTCATACTTCTAGCAAGGTGATCCACTTCACATGGTTTTTTTTTTTTTTATATATTTTTTATCCTAACACCAACTATACGAACATGGTTTTAGTTGATGAACATTTAACTACAAACTAATTACATACTAACAAGTACAAATTATGACATGCTGTTACAAACCCATTGTTAGCATGTTAGAGGACATTAGATTGGCTCTAATGGACCGAATGAGAAAAAAAAGGCAATGGCGAACACCTTTGTTGCTGGAGTTGCACCTAGGATCAGTCAGAAGCTTGAGGAGGCATATGATGAACAAGTCAGGTGTGAATGCAAGTGGAATGGCGAGGACAATCAAACTGGATTTGAAGTCTTGCACATTGGCATCTCACATGCTATAGACTTGAACAAAAGGACTTGTTCTTGTAGGGTTTGGGATCTAAGTGGGTTCCCATGTCCTCATGCTATGTCTGCAATATTGTATATGAACAAGCAGCCTTAAGATTTCTTGGCTAAATGGTATAGAGTTGATACTTACAAACAGACATACTCCACTTTGTTGCAACCAATTCCTGGGTCAACTTTCTGGACTCATGTGATTCTTCCACCTGACATGATTATAAGTAAAAAGGTGGGGAAAAAGAAGACTGCAAGAAGAAAAGATATTGATGAACCCTCAAAGAGTACAAGCAAATACAACATACAAGGGTTGCCAACCCATTGCAGCAACTGTGGTTCTACTGACCACAACATTAAGCATTGTACTGACCCACCTAAGCAAAGAGCTGTGAGTTTTAGTGTGTTTAATTAATTTAAGTAAAGAATTAAAAATATTTTTTCCTACTAACTATTCTCTTAAAATGTGCAGCCTGTTAAGGAGAGACACACAAGAGGAGGCAGACCTAAAGGCACAAAAAGTTGGAGTTGCAAGACCCTTGACCAACTTCAGTCAGAGCACCCTACAACTAAAGAATATGTTGCTGCCTACAGGAAAACAAAGAACACAACCAGTGCCAACACTGTCAATGGCACACAAACTGCTATGCCATGGGTGGACATAGTTAATCAGCAACCTAGGGGCAGAGGTGGAGGAAGAAGAGGTGGGAGGCGTGGTGGAAGAGGTGGTGGCAGGGCGCTTGGTACAACTACAGCAAACGTGATCCTCACTCAAGGGAGCCAAACTTTGCTTCCCTACAGTTCTGGCACTGAACCTCATGTCTGACCCGTGACCATTTTTTTTTTTTGGCATTTTGACTGGATTAGTTTGATGGTAGCTGTTCAAAACCGACCAATGTTACTTTGTGCATCTACTATGAATTTTGGATGTTGTGGTTTACATTTAGGCAGCCTACTGTACTAGCCTTTCATGGCATTTTGGTATTGTTTCAAATGTTGACAAACTGATCTTTTAAGGATCAAATGTAATTCCACTATAATTCAACTTTTTGTGACAATAGTGCCTTTTTATTAGTTCAGTCTCAGCAACACCAATTGAGCATATTATAGGGGTTAGAAATTGAGCAATTGAGCAACAATCAACCATTTTCATTCATTTATAACCAAATATAGGAGTTACAAAATTTAGCCATTTTAATGGCGTTAAAAAAATTCATTTGAAGCCCCCCAACAACTTCAAGGTGACAAATACACAACCTAACAGAATCTACCTAAAAAGCTAAACCCCAATTAGTTTCGACAAGTAAAAAGCACTAACCACAAAAAACCCAACAAACCACAAATTTCCAAATCCACACTTATTCACATTTTCAGATTGCACAACATAGCTCTTTGAATTTGCAGCCACTTTCACATTTCTCCTATTCGTCACTTGCTCTTGCAGCCTTCTTATCTCACTCTCATGGCTTGCAAAAAGAGAGTCCTTTAAACTTACATCATTCTTCATTTCAATCAACTCATCTCTGATAATAGGGATGAATTGAGTTGCAGCAACACACATTTCTGGATCAATCCAATCCCACACATCACAACCACCATCCTGTATAACATTAACCAATATTAGTAACTAATATTGGATTACCACAAATTAATTATCATTTATTCATGCATACATTGTACTTGTAGCACTTTAAAAATCTTCTGCCTGGATTGTTACCTGTCATTGAAGTGAGATAATCACAAACAGAGCCACATTTACACCTCACCAAACAATCCTTCTTAGCAACTTGGTCCCACTTTCTAATTGAACGAAAATTGTTCAATCCTAAAGCATGCTTGCCCTACCAACCAATTACCAACATATACATTATTAATTTAACAAAAATCATAGTATTTCAACCAAAACCCTAACAGAAATACTTACCGCCCTACTGCTGCTGTTTTGTGGAGTGGCCATCTGAATTATAGCTTCAAATGAAGTGAACTTCAATGAGCTGGAAGAATTCACCACTAATTGCTCGATTTCAGATTGAAAGTGCCATGTTCTTCAATAAGCTCAAAACCCTAAATCCCCTAATTGGAGTGATACTGATACGATAAAGAGTGGGGAAGAAATAAAAAGTGGGGACGAAATAAAATGCATTTATTACAGAGGAAAAAGGTAGAAATACATCTTAAATACGAAACAAATATTATTTTAATAAAAGATTCCCTCCGGCGACTTACTTCTGGGTGTATTTATCATCGGGGCACATTTATAATACCAATATGTCGCCTGAGAGAGCTAATATACCAATGTGTTGGGGGACTCTTTTTTGATATACCAATCTGGTTAATTGGCCTTACAAACACATCAAAAGTTTCATCTTTAAAAACTAGCAACAGGGTCCATGTGAATCTTGAGTAGTCATCCACAATAACGAAAACAAAATGTTTACCTCCAAGAGTTTCAAGTGGTCGTGAGGTACTTACCATGTTCTTTGTCTTGTAGAAAGACTTCACCTGTGTACCTCGAGCACAAGCACCACTTAACTCATCACTTTTAAACTTGATCTTAGGAAGTCCAATGACAAGGTTCTGTGATGCTAACTTGTTCAAGGTATTGAGGCTTACATACCCAAAACGTTTATGCCACAGTGAGGAATCAGTTTCAAGAACACTAAGACATGTTAGTGAGTTACTCGAAAGCTTATTGTAACACCCCAAATTTCCGTCTAATTTAAAACCATTTAAAATCACGAGTTGCAGCGGAAAAATCCTAGAAATTCGAAGAGATACCACCGTATTTAATGTTCAAATTAAATACAAGGCTAGAAAGAAACAAAATGTTTATATCCCAAACATACATACTAGATGATTAAATAATAACTATATTTTCCAACTAAACTTAAAACAATTAATCCAAATGAAATAGGAAATACTTAAACTATTAATTCTCATGCAAGAGAATTAATCTCATTACAATAATAAAAATCCCAATAGTAAAAGAATTCCAATTTAAAAAATAAAAGTAAATTGTTCTTAGAAGATTTACAATCTTCTTTAGTCGCCTTCCTCTAGCTCAACCACGAGCTACAAATCCTGTCAATCTACTCCCCCATATAGACGAATTCCATTTAGGTTCATTATAGGCCCACCATTGAAGAGAAATGGACAACAAACACAAGTAAAAAGAAAAAAAAAAACCCAATCAGCTACGCTGAGTAATTCATAACCACATAGTCCATTTGAATCTCCAAGTTAAGCCAACATGCTTAATTAAAAATAATGGTCATGCTTTAAGAAAATAAAGGACAACATGATTTAATTTAAAGACACGTAAAAGCACCAAATAATAAATCCAATATTTATTATTATCCATTAGCCAAGTTCATTAGAGAGAAGAGAATCGTAAGAATGTCAGAACCAACAGCGGAAGCCTCAATAGGATCTTAGTTCCGTGTACAATGGCAAAAGAGGAATCAACCCTCCCGGAGTGTAGGTGACTCCCGAAGTACTTCTCGATGTTCCTAAGTATGCATACCCTCTCTCAACCTTTAGGTTTACAAGAAGAACAGTTTCACAATAAAACTTCACTTGCCCAATTGCTTACTGTATGGATATAAGTGCTACATTGGGGTTACGACTCGCAGACATAGACCTGCCCAATATATCTCAATGACAAGTCCCATTTGCATCCTTTGGTGGATCCATTACCAAAGAAATCTTAACTCCCAATTCAATTCAAAGGTGATCACATAGTCAAGTAAATCACATAATCTTGGCAATTCTCAAGTAACACAATATGGTTACAATTTCCGATGGCATTTTACATGAAGGGCATCTAGGCCTCAATTCAAAACCACCTAGTTCAATACTTTCAAATAGGTTCCAATAGTCAAAGTTCATTTCAACTTATTGAAGTAACATGCTTCTAACATGATTCCACATGCTTACCAACATGATACAAAATAGCAATACAAGCTATAATCTAATTGTACAATTATTAACATAGTTTTCGTTCAATACCACAATAAATCATGCATCTCCTCACCTGAATATTAACAAGTAGACATTGCTACACAAAGTGAATTTCCAACATAATACATGCATTCACTAACATAATTCTATACGAATTATCACAAGGAAATCAACATCAATTATCCCTTTTCCAAAATACTCACAAGTCCAAATATGAATAACATTCCCAATCCAATACTAGACCAATGAATACAATTCCGCTATACATGAAATCACCTCAATGAATTACATAATTCATCTAGACATGAATTACCTTTAGCAATAAGGCAATCACGACAATCTAACGTAAGCTCCTTACGTTCACGTGCGGTCAACGGGGCCTAACAAATCCACAATACACCAATAGTCAATACCTTGACTTCTAAACCTCTTTATTAAACTTTAAAGATGATTTAGTACCCTTAATTAAATTTATTGAGTTGCTGGAATTTTCAGTTACTCATGCATGCTCAACGTTTTCAAAAATCAATTTGCATAAACTAAATTAGGAAACTTTCCAAAACCCTAAAACAAGTCAACAAGTCAAAACAAGTCAAACCACCAACACACCACCCAACTCCACCATCACCACCGCTGACCACCGCCAACGATGGTTGGTGGCGCCGGGCAGCCGCCGCTGCTGGCCGCACGGTCAGCAGCCCGGCGCTGCCGGCTGCTGCAGCACGGCAGGGAGCTGCCGTGTGCAGCACACGACCCTGCCGTGTTGCACAAACCGAAACCCTAATCTTTTTTCTTTTTTTTTTAAACAACTTTAACAAACACTACAAAAAAAAGTCCAAAAAAGGCGACATTTTTCGCCTTATTAGGTCGAAATTTCGCCTTTTCAAGCTAAAAAGGCGATTTTTAGTTCGCCTTTCTGTTGCCTTATTAGCCCCGTTGTAATAGGTTTCCAAGGCAAGTGAAAAAGGTTCGCCTTATTTGGTCTGGAATAGAAAAGGCAAAGCGTTTCGCCTTATTAGGCATAAAGTCGCCTTATTTGATTGAAATCAAATAAGGCAAAAGGTTTGACTTTGCCTTATTTGGTATCTAACAAACAAGGCGAAATGAGAAAATTTCGCCTTATTTGGTGTAACCAAATAAGGCAATGATGTACAGTTCGCCTTATTTGATCCCTGTTTGTTTTCAAAAATTAGTACTCAATAAGGCAAACTCTTAAAGGTCGCCTTATTTGCTCTTTTTTTTCTTTTTTTTCCCCTTCCTGCGGGGCTATAAGCTAATATATAAACTGAATAAACCACAATCAATAAACAAAACATTTAATTTAAATATATATTCAAGTTTCATCACGTAAAATAACATTTAAGCAAAGGGTTCAACTCCAACTTCTCAAGTTTAGCTACATTAAACAACTTCCTTCTCTTTTAACTTTTGGAGCCTGCTTTGATCGAGCAATGTTGGTAGCGACTTGCCTGCAAAGGTAAAAAAGAGACAAGAATCCATCATAACAAGATTGACTAGTGTTCAAAATGAGCATCTATTTGTCCTACTGATCAAATTAGATATCTGTAACCAATGAATGCACAGGAAGCCATCAATGCAATTCATCTAGCTCTCTGTAAGCAGTTTTACCCCTGACACACTTCAAAAACCAATTCAATTCATGCTTCAAGCTCCAAGCAGACAAGGGCATATGGCAAGCTGATTGGTGGTATCTTAAGATTTCACAAAACCACAACTTCATTTTTGATCAGAAGCAAAATTTGAACCACATCCTACTTTCTATTCATAATTGAAAATGAAACTTAAACAGTTAGCTTACAAAAGTTACCAAAACTAATCCACGTAAAACTTGCATGGACCTAACAAGCATGGATTTATTTTGCTAATATAAGAACCATGTACAGTTAGTATCCAGTGGACTCATCAAATGTATGCACACCACAATAACCACATATTCCAAACAGATTTGTGAAAGACTATAATTACCTCGGCAATTTCTTCAAAATTTGATTGAACTTCATTTGCATTTGGCTTTCAAGATCCGCACGTAGTTGAGCTTCTCTTGCGCGAGCTTCCTCATCTCTCTTAGCTTCTCTTGCGCGAGCTTCCTCCTCTTTCCTAGCAGCATCTGCCTTCACCTTTTCAGCATCCGCTTTCATCTTTTCCGCCTCCGCTTTAATCTTTTCAGCATCCGCTTTCATCTTCTCCATCTCAACTTGCATGGCAGATTCACAGTCGCGAAGTCTTTGTATCTCAGCTTGTGTATCCTTATTCTTTCCTTTGGACAGCACAAGATGCCCTTTTCCTAGTCCTCTTGCATAGCCCGAACGATGGCCAAGCACCTCAACAAATGCCTCATCGATAGTCAGCTCATCAACACCCTTTTCTTTGATTTGCTTTGCATGCAACTTCTGAAACTTTATGAGATTATTTTTTGCCAACTCATCAAAGCCATCTGGATGCCTTTCACAAAAACAAAAACAAAACCAGTGATAAATTAAAGAACACATCTATAAACTAGCTCCAAACAGAATATCAGGACATATATTTTACTTTTTCAGCCTTGTGTACGCTGTGATGTACTTTGGCTCAACATCAGTAGCTTCCTTCTCTTTAGCCCCACCTTCTTTTTCTCTATCCTCTTTCTCTTTAGCTTCTGCCAGATCCTGCCACATCAATAAACAATTGAGCTTGGCACTATTTAAAGAAGGAAGAGAGCGAGAGAGAGAAATGTAGATGTGATTAAAGATGATAAACCACCCACTTCCACTTATCATCTCAGTGAGGATTCGAGCAGTAGATTTGACTCCGCAAGCGGAGTGAATCTTCTGAGATAATGAATTAAGCTTGTTAGTATCACTTCTCTTTCTCTGTTCGGTCGAATTCCAATACACATAGACCAACCACTTCCACTGATCAAGGTTAATTCTGTCCGGACATGCATCTTCAGCGTCTTTCAAAGACTTTCCAGTCCAGTAACTTTTCTTAAGTCTTTCTGTCCAACCCCGATACAACTCAGCACATTGCGTTTGGACACAACCCGCAACATGTTCCTCATCCGGTAGCTCAAACTTGGAAGGTTGCACTAAAAATGCCCCAATTTTTAATTACCTCACATAAGCTATTTTGCGGCATGGTCCTACTATTAGATATGTAGAGAAGTAAGATAACAAGATTAGTATAATCAACTGGCACTACCCTAGTGAACAATTACCATCAATCAATCATTAACTGGTAAAAAGAAAAGGGAAATAGCAATAAACATAATTAACAAACACCAATTTGGGTTGACCATTATCATGATCCTTATAATTGAAATGAACACACAAGGGGATCAACCAAGGAATGAGGAACCAGCACAGCTACTCTAGCATTCGAATTCAGAAAAGCATACCTACAACTTCCTTTGGTCGCTCTCACTCCTATGCTGAATCTTTTCACATCGCTACTGAAGTATTATTTGCAGTAATAGTAGCCATTGCATCTGACTACAGATGTCCCGGAAACCCGATCACAAACCGAGGTGCAGCCACTCCTTAAATCCATGCACAAAAAACAGAATCCACAAATTCAGCAGTATGATAACAGAATTATCGCAATTCAAAGGTTGGGATCAACCAAAAAGAAAAAAAAAACCATAACAATGCACTATAAATCATACTACAGAGCCAACAGCAAGGCAAGAGGCTTTGATCTTATTAAACTCAAGTAACAATTACTCAAATCTATAATATAATATCTCATGACATATAAACCCTAATTCTGCGAAACCATACAAAGTGAGAATAGGGGAAGGAGAGAGTTAGAATGTGACAAACATACAATTCGATAAATTAAACCCTAATTCAAATTAGCCCTATACTTAATCAAATTAGCCGTAATCTGAACAAGATTAAATTCATTTTCCCAAATTCCAGAATCTTAGGGTTCAAATCTACTTTCCCTTATTCAAAAACTCGAAAAGGATAGAGGACTAGTTTAATCTACTGACCTTAAATCATCGGCGGCGACCTTTGATTCAACCGGAGGAGAACGATTTGACAGCGAACGAGCGAGAGGAGAGAGAGTGAGTGTTTGAGGAGAGAGAGCGTGAGTGTTTGAGGAGAAGAAAAGAACGCTTATGTCTCAGTTTTTTAACTTCTTCTTTTTTCCGTTTTTTTTCGGCAAGACTATTAAGGCGAAACTCACCTAGTCGTCTTATTTGTTCCATCTAATAAGGCGATCTATAAAGACTTCGCCTTATTTGTTCCTATCAAAATAAGGCAAACACATTTCGCCTTATTACTTACACCTAATAAGGCGAAGCATCCCCGTTCGTCTTATTTGGTTGCAATCAAATAAGGCAAACTCGAGTCGCCTTTTTTTCTTTAGTCTAATATGGCCACATACCCAGTCGTCTTATTTGATATGAAAGACTCGCCTTCTTTGATACTGTTTTTTGTAGTGAAACCCAAATCTAATTAAATCCAAATAATTAATAAATTTCCAGATTTAATTAAATAGAAGATCCAATCTTTTAAACTCAAACTTTAATTCAATTCAACAAAACAACAAACTCAACCCTAATCATGATCCTATCATGCAAAAACAATAGAATCTAGCAAACCCTAGGCAAAACATAAATTAGGGTTTACTCATACAAACTAGGGTTCATAAAAACTCATACTTGAATCAGATTAAAGCTTTTAAGAATCAAAAACAAGTTAACAAAACTTGGAAATCAGAAAAGGATTAAAATTGCACAAAGAATGAATTGTGAGGGAGTGTCAAATTCTTTTTCCTTCTTTCCCTTGTTCGGCCTTGCGTGAGAGTGAGAGAGAGAAACATTCTTTTCTTTTTTTGATTTGGTAAAGAGTCAGTTGATTTAGAAGTTGAGTGTATTTAGGGACTAAACACACTCCTTCCTTATCTCAATTTCTCCTTTCCTAAAACCTACCCTAAAATCACTCCACCATCCCATAATTTAGGAAACAAATTTTAAAACAAAAATTTCTAAAATTGGTGCCTTATTTTCGGCCACCTAACCGAAAATGGCCCAATTCTTGCCTATAATTTCGGCCAACCCAAAATTATAGCCCACCAAAATTCTTTTTATTTATTTGGCCAAATTATAATTTAATTTTTAGCCACTTTGAACACTTATCAACCCAATTAATTATTTAAATCCAAAATTGCATTTTCTTTTTAAGTTATTATTATTCTAAAATGAATAATAATAATACAAGGTATTACATCCTTACCCTTAAAAGAAGTTTCGTCCTCGAAACTTAAGATCACCACCAAAGTGAAGCTAGTTCCATAAGGCGAAGTTTTCTACCACACTTTCAAAGTTCAACACACAACAATGTAACTCGAAAGTTTAAAAGTTTTCACAAGTTTTCCAAATAACAAATATGAGCATGATGCAATGCAAGGCAATGAGTTTTCCGGTCTTTGTTTCTTTTCTTTTGTGGATTGTTACACCCTTCCCCCCTTAAAAAGGTTTCGACCTTGAAACTAAGGTTAAGTACCTTATTCGAACAGTTGAGGATAACGCCTGTGCATATCAGCCTCAGACTCCCAAGTCGCTTCTTCGACTTTGTGGTTAGCCCACAACACTTTCATAAGATTGATCGTAGACGCACGAGTTTTCTTCGTTTTCTCGTCTAGGATCCTCCCAGGTTTAGTTCGCTCCTCGAGGACTCGAACTAGTTGCTCTTCATAGGTGAGTGTGTCATCTAACACTACCTTTTCAGGTCTCAGCACATGACTTGGATCATGGTGATACCTCTTGAGTTGTGACACGTGGAACACATCGTGCACTTGCTCCAAATACATAGGCATAGCAAGCCTATAAGGGACCTCTCCAATTCTTTCAAGAATCTCATAGGGTCCAATATACTTTGGGCTAAGCTTTCCTTTGCGCCCAAATCTCATCACTCCACGAGTAGGTGATACTTTGAGAAGTACCTTCTCACCAACATGGAATTCTTCAATTCGTCGATGTTGATCTGCATAGGCTTCTTATCTTTTGCAGCTTTCATCTTCTCTTGGACAAGTTTCACTTGATCCACAGTCTCTTGAATAAAATCCGGACCCAAAACAAAGGTCTCACTTATGTTGTTCCAACACGTAGGAGATCGACACTTTCTCCCATACAGTGCCTCGTAAGGTGCTCTACCAATACTCGCATGGTAGCTATTGTTGTAGGAGAACTCAATCAAAGGCAAACTCTTCTCCTAAGAGTCCTTCATCTCTATAGCACAAGCTCTCAACATGTCCTCCAATGTCTGAATAGTACGCTCCGTTTGACCATCTGTCGCCGGATGAAATGCCGTACTAAACTTCAACTTTGTACCAAAAGCATTCTGCAATTTATCCCAAAAGTTGGACAAGAATCTCGTATCCCTGTCTGACACAATGTCTTTATGCACTCCATGTAACCTTAAGACTTCCTTCACATAAGCTTCAGCGAGTTGGTCCATTGACCAAGTCTTCTTCATTGCAATGAATCTCGCCGTTTTCGTCAATTGATCGACAATAACCCAAATAGTGTCCTTCCCAAACCTCGTCTTTGGTAATCCTGTCATGAAATCCATCGAGATTGAATCCCATTTCCATCCAGGAATTTTCAGCGATTGAACAAGACCTTCAGGCCTTCTATGTTCGATTTTCACCTTTTGACAAGTAAGACACCTTGCCACATACTCAGCACATTCTCGCTTCATGTTTGTCCATTAAAACTGAAGTTTCAAGTCCTTGTACAACTTATCACCACCTGGGTGAACAGAATACGCAGTTCCATGCGCCTCATCAAAAATCGTTCGCTTCAGCTCGGTGTTGTTTGGTACACACCAACGCCCTTTCATCTTGATCGTACGATCATCAAGTATCTCATAATCAGGATGCTTCCCATCCTTGATCTTGACACGTAACTCCTCTAGAAATGGGTCATGAACTTGCAACTGTCGGATCTCATCATAGATCGATGGTCGCACTACTAGTGCATTCAGCAACACTGCAGTCTCACCTTGTTGAACAACTTCTAAGTCCAACTTCCTGAATTCCTCACACAAGTCATATGGTAGCCCCATCATGTTGCTCACAGCTTGTGAAGTCTTCCTACTCAACCCATCAGCCACTACATTGGTCTTTCCCTCGTGATACTGAATATCCAGATCGTACTCAGATATCAACTTGAGCCATCTCAATTGCCTCATATTCAACTCCTTTTTAGTGAAGATATACTTCAAAATTTTGTGATCTGTAAAGATCTTGCAACGAGCTCCATACAAATAATGCCTCCAGATTTTCAAGGCAAAAATCATGGCAGCTAACTCCATGTCATAAGAAGGGTAATTCTTCTCATGCACTTTCAACTGGCGAGAGGCATCAGCAACCCCCCTTGCCATTTTGCATAAGTACACACCCCAACCCATTCTTAGATGCATCGCTGTACACCTGAAATCCTTCCGTTCCAGACGGTAAAGTCAACACAGGTGCCGTTGTCAACCTCTTCTTAAGCTCTTGGAAAGCTTCTTCACATTGTTTAGTCCACTTGTACTTGATCTCCTTTTTTATAAGGTTTGTGATAGGTCTAGCTATCTTGGAGAAGTCTTGCACAAATCTCCTATAATAGCCAGCCAATCCGAGGAAACTTCTTACCTCAGTCACACTTTTCGGAGCAGGCCAATCCATGACAGCCCGAATTTTAGAAGGATCAACAGAGACTCCTTCTTTAGAGATAATGTGCCCAAGAAAAGCAACACTCTCTAGCCAAAATTCACACTTTGAGAGTTTAGCGTACAACTTCTCATTTCGCAACACGTGCAAGATAGTCCTCAAGTGTCTTGCGTGTTCCTCCTTGTCTTTCGAACACACCAAAATATCATCGATAAACACGACCACAAAACTATCCAGGTATGGTCTAAAGGTGTTATTCATCATCTCCATAAACTTGGCAGGTGCATTAGTCAACCCAAATGGCATAACAGTAAACTCATAATGCACATACCTTGTCCTAAAGGCAGTTTTCGAAATATCGACCTCATCAATCCTTAGCTGATGATAACCAGACCGCAAATCCACCTACGAAAACACTCTAGCTCCTTGGAGTTGATCGAACAGGTCTTCAATTATTGTCCAACTTATTTACCTAGGATTGAAGATAAAATACATCCTTAAACTCATTAATCACCTCGATCTTCGAGAGCTCCCCATCTAGTCCACTCACATCTAGAATGTGACACAAATAACCCTCAAATCCTTTCTCCAAGTGTTTATTCGCCACTAACATCGAAATTCTGTCTAATCCTTAAAATTTTCCCTCTTAGGACACTCAAATGATCGATGCCCCAACTCTTGGAAATCGAAACATCTAACCTCATTATCCTCACAATCAACGCCAGGGTGATTCTTATTGCACTTCTTGCAAATGTAGGGTTTGCTCTTCCAACCCCCATTATTCCGATGGCCATTTCCATTGCCATTCTTGCCATTTTCATTCTTGGAATTCCCACCCTGATTGTGGTTATTCCCGTTGTTGTTGTTGTTGTTGTTGTTGTTGTTGTTGTTGCCATTCTGGTTATTCCCTCCCCGGAACATCTCCTTCTTCTCACCACCACTACCCTGATGGTCATCAAACTTCCTCTTTTTCCCAGCCACCTCTTCTTTGTGCTTAAAAATCGCTGCTTATTTCTCAGCACGATTATAGACCTCTTGCTCGGTCTGACACTTATAACCCCCAAAAGACTCTCGAATGGTCCAGTATAACCCATTCTGGAATCAACGGGCCCTATGCTTTTCCGTAGGGACTAGTCCTCCCGCGAAACGAGCTAGGTCGTCAAACTTTTCAGCATATTCTTGAACGGTCATCCTTCCCTGGATAAGGTTCAAGAACTCATTATACTTCTGGTCCTGGAGATACTCTGGGTAGAACTCCTCTCTAAGGACCGTTTTGAACATCTCCCAATTAAAACCCGGTCGAGCTCTAATGGATGTGTCATTGGTTGTCCACCAACAATATGCCTTTTTCCAGAATAGATAGACAACACTGTCTACCTTAAGTGCCTCCGGACACCCAGTTATCGCGAAGATTTTCTCTAAATCCCGCGTCCAATCGTCGAGAAGTATGGGATCCTCGCGCCCCTCGAACATTGGCGGATTATGCCCCTTAATCTTCTTAGATACTGAGGCAAAGTCGTCACCTCCAGTTATCCTCGTATCCTCCCTCTGCATCATCTGCGCGATAAATGCATTAGACTGCGCTAAGGCTTGATGCGACTGTGCAAGTTGCGCTAACAAGGTTTGCACCATTTCCTCTCCATTCCCGACGTTATTGTTATTATCTCCCATTGAGCTGGTTGACTCCTCGGCTCTCTGTCTATTTCTTATAGGTGGCATCTAGCAACCTAAAGGATCAACAAAATCAAAAGATAAGGGTATTAGCTACCCATATCACACTCATGTGCGATAATCACAACTAACATATACACTTGACTCATATATATGTTTAATAGCCAACTAGGGCTCTAGGCTCTTATTGCATTCAAGCATGGCCTTAACACACTCTTGCGTACAAGCAAGCACAAGTTTCAATTGACTTTGTTCTTTCTCAAAAATAAACAAATAACAATCATAATAAAATATCCATGCTTTTTTCATAGGCGCATTGACAATATTCGTGCTCCAAATAGCAAGTAAATAACACAATCCTTGCAAAAATTCCATCTCATAAATCAGATAGTCATATATTTGTCAAAAATGAGTGCTTGCCAAAACAAGCATCAATATAGCATGAATAAAGCAAAAATTTAACATTCTAAACAAAATTTCAAAAAAAAAAAAACAAATGGCTCGCAGGCCCAAAGTAAGTCTCAATTAGTTTACTCCCAATAAAACTAAATAAAACTAAGAATAATGCTCTTGTCGCACGGTTCCTCAAAGGATAGCGACATACATGTGTCACTTGGACCTCGTCCATCTCCTCCTCTTCCTTCATAGGTTCCTCTTCTTCTTCTGGATCCTCCTCCTCTTCAGTAGAGGTCCTTGGCTCATTTGGCTTGCCATTCAAGCCTATGGGCCGTTCTCTCTCAGCGCTAGGTCTAGATGACCTTGTAGGAACCTCAGGAATAGTAGGCGAAGACTCCTCTTTGACCTCGACAGTAGGCTTCTCGGCCTCCTCAGCGAAGTACTTCTTCTCGAACGCTAGTGCTCGATCTAAGTCGGCGTCTGCCTCCTCTTGAGTCATTTGGTCATCCACTTGAGGCAATTGATCGTACCCTCCAGCGTTTTTCACGTACACCTCGTAAGGGTCTCTAAGCACATCATGGTGCTCCTTGTCCCATACGTAGGCCCTTATCATCAAGGACTCCAGTGTCTCCAGATAGGGGTAGTCCCTATCGTTCCTCATCTCCCAGTCCACTAGCCACTCCTTGTGAAACTGGTGCCACTTGGCCGTCGTGTAGCCAAACCTTTTGATGAAGTAGAAGGCCTTCATCTTTCCCAAGCGTATAGATGATTGAACACCATAGTGCTCGTTGTACTGCATGAATACTTCACGTACGTGATCAAAGTATTCCTCTAAGAGGCCTCCCTCATAACGGAGCTGCCTCGGATCCTCAGGGGTAACGGGTCATTCAAGCTTCACCATCTGCACGCGAGAAACAATACGTTAGTACTTCACTCGAGTACTTCAAATAACACCAAAACAAGTAAAAGAACAAATTCACTCATTTCGGCTTACAAAGCTTTTATTCACATAACTTAAGTCTATTTAAGTTTTCAACCTATTAATATGTCTTAGCGACATACTTTACAATTCAAAACGTGTATTAGGGACAAATAACATGCGCTCTGATACAAACTTGTAACACCCCGAATTTTCGTCTAATTTAAAACCATTTAAAATCACGAGTTGCAGCGGAAAAACCCTAGAAATTCGATGCGCTATCGCCGTATTTAATGTTCAAATTAAATACAAGGCTAGAAAGAAACCAAATGTTTATATCCCAAACATACATACTAGACAATTAAATAATAACTATCTTTTCCAACTAAACTTAAAACAATTAATCCAAATGAAATAGGAAATACTTAAACTATTAATTCTCATGCAAGAGAATTAATCTCATTACAATAATAAAAATCCTAATAGTAAAAGAATTCCAATCAAAACAATAAAAATAAATTGTTCTTAGAAGATTTACAATCTTCTTCAGTCGCCTTCCTCTAGCTCAACCACGAGCTACAAATCCTGTCAATCTACTCCCCCAAATAGACGAATTCCATATAGGTTCATCACAGGCACACCATTGAAGAGAAATGGACAACAAACACAAGTAAAAAGAAAAACAACCAATCAGCTACGCTGAGTAATTCATAACCACATAGTCCATTTGAATCTCCAAGTTAAGCCAACATGCTTAATTAAAAATAACGATCATGCTTTAAGAAACTAAAAGACAACATGCTTTAATTTAAAGACACGTAAAAGCACCAAATAATAACTCCAATATTTATTATTATCCATTAGCCAAGTTCATTAGAGAGAAGAGAATCGTAAGAATGTCAAAACCGATCGCAGAAGGCACAATAGAATCTTAGCCCTGTGCACAGTGGCAAAATAGGGATAAACCGTCCCGGAGTATAGGTGACTCCCGAAGTACTTCTAGATGTTCCTAAGTATGCATACCCTCTTTCAACCCTTAGGTTTACAAGAAGACCGGTTTCACAATAAAACATCACTTGCCCAATTGCTTACTGTATGGATACAAGTGCTATATTAGGGCTACAACTTGCAGACATAAACCTGCGCAATATATCTCAATGACAATTCCCATTCGCATCCTTTGGTGGATACATTACCAAAGAAGTCTTAACTCCCAATTCAATTCAAATGTGATCACATAGTCAAGTAAATCACATAATCTTGGCAATTTTCAAGTAACACAATATGGTTACAATTTCCGATTGCATTTTACATGAAGGGCATCTAGGGCTCAATTCAAAACCACCTAGTTCAATACCTTTAAATAGGTTCCAATAGTCAAAGTTCATTTTAACTTATTGATGTAACATGCTTCTAACATGATTCCACATGCTTACCAACATGGTACAAAATAGCAATACAAGCTGTAATCCAATTGAACAATTATTAACATAATTTTCGTTCAATACCACAATAAATCATGCATCTCCTCACATGAATATTAACAAGTAGACATTTCTACACAAAGTGAATTTCCAACATAATACATACATTTACTAACATAATTCTATACAAGGAAATAAACATCAATTATCCATTTTCCAAAATACTCAAAAGTCCAAATATGAATTAACATTACCAATCCAATACTAGACCAATGAATACAATACCACTAATCATGAAATCACCACAATGAATTGCATAATTCATCTAGACAGGAATTACCATTAGCAATAAGGCAATCATGACAATCTAACGTAAGCTCCTTACGTTCACGTGCGGTCAACGGGCCCTAACAAATCCACAATACACCAATAGTCAATACCTTGACTTCTAAACCTCTTTATTAAACTTTAAAGATGATTTAGTACCCTTAATTAAATTAATTAAGTTGCTGGAATTTTTAGTTACTCATGCATGCTCAAAGTTTCCAAAAATCAGTTTGCATAAACTAAATTAGGAAACTTTTCAAAATCCTAAAACAAGTCAACAAGTCAAAACAAGTAAAACCATCAACACACCACCCAACTCCACCATTACCACCGCTGACCACCGCCAGCGGTGGCGCCGGGCAGCCCGGCGCTGCCGGCTGCTGCAGCATGGCAGTTGGCTGCCGTGTGCAGCACACGGCCCTGCCGTGTTGCACAAACTGAAATCCTAATATTTTGTTTTTTTTTTGTCAAACAACTTTCACAAACCCAAATCTAATTAAATACAAATAGTTAATAAATTTCCAGATTTAAATAAATACAAGATCCAATCTTTCAAACTCAAACTTTGATTCAATTCAATAAAACAACAAATCCAACCCTAATGATGATCCTATCATGCAAAAACATTAGAATCTAGCAAACCTAGGCAAAACATAAATTAGGATTTACTCATACAAACTAGGGTTCACAAAAACTCATACTTGAGTCAAATTAAAGCTTTTAAGAATCAAAAACAAGTTAAGAACACTTATTTGGAAATCAGAAAAGGATTAAAATTGCACAAAGAATGAATTGTGAGAGAGTGTCAAATTCTTTTTCCTTCTTCCCTTTGTTCGGCCGTGCGTGAGAGTGAGAGAGAGAAACGTTCTTTTTTTTTTTGATTTGGTAAAGATCAGTTGATTTAGAAGTTGAGTGTATTTAGGGACTAAACACACCCCTTCCTTATCTCAACTTCTCCTTTCCTAAAACCTCTCCTAGAATCACTCCACCATCCCATAATTTAGGAAACAAATTTTAAAATAAAAAATTTTTGAATTTGGTGCCTTATTTTCGGCCACCTAGCCGAAAATAAATGGCCCAATTCTTGCCTAACCCGAAATTATAGCCCACCAAAATTCTTTTTATTTATTTGGCCCAATTATAATTTAATTAAGGCCAAAACCAAAACCCAATATTAATTAGGCATTTTGAACATTTATGGGCCCAATTAATTATTTAAATCTGAAGTTGCATTTTCTTTTTATGTAATTTTTATTCTAAAATGAGTAATAATACGGGGTATTACACTTATTTATATCACTTTATACACATTTTTGTGTCGCTTTTCCTCTATCACAACATTATTTGTTTTGTTACTCGTAACTATGCAGCTACTGGTAATGAATAGGACATTGTTCCCTTTATCACATAGATGCGAGACACTAAACAACTTATGCTTCAAACCATCAACCAAGTAGACTTCATCTATGGAGTGTGATAGTGACTTACCTACCTTACCTATGCCAACCATTTCACCTGTTTGGTCGTCACCAAAAGTCACACTTCCACCTTCATAGGCCGTTAGTGAAAGAAATATAGATTTTTCTCCTGCATGTGCCTTGAGCAGGCACTATCCTCATACCATGGCTTGCTCTCTTTCACCTTGGCCTGCAATGAGAGTCACGTGTTAGTTTTAGGAACCCAAATTTGCTTGGGCTTCCTTTTCTCAGAATCATTTTTCACTCTGTCATTTCTCATCCAAACCTATTTCACATATTGCTTATTCTTAGCAACCTTGTTCTTTCCTAGCATTCATATCTATACTGACCACCTTGACCGCAATGCCAGCAAAGTCTATTGTATGTTAATCCAACATATTTGGTGTTGGGAATCCAATCATCCTTTTTAGCTTTCTTTTCTAGACCATTTTTTAACCTATTGTAATGGTCGTTGAGCCATTTTAAGGCTTGAGATGAGCTAGTCTATTTGTTAAGACGAGCTGGTTCTTCTTGAACCTTATCCAACTTGCCTTTAAAATCCTTAGTTTTTTCAAGTTCTTTTTCCAATTGAATCCTAAGACTCTTACATTTAGATTTTAACTCATCTTGACAATTTTCATCACACACATATATAGGTTCTAGGAGCTCAGAGGTTTTCTTAGATAGATCAGTTTCAAGAGATAAACATTTATTTTCAAGACTAGACATTGTTCCTTCCATTTTGCACACTGTTTCTTTGAGATCTTTATTTTCCTTTTTGAAGGTTTTTAAAGCTTTCTCGTAATTGATTTTGATTTCTAACAGTTCACTTATGTCCTCTTTTGAGTCATTATAAGCATGCAAAATATTTTCTTTTCAATGTTTTAACTCTTCATATTGATCCATCATAAAAAATACCATCTTAAGCAATTCATTTCTAGACCAAGAAGCAAGTTGACTTTTAATTTTAAGAATACCTACCTCATATTCTTCAACCTTAGAAGAGATGTCAGTTTTGGCCGTCATGCATAGATCTGCTACTTCAGTGTCTGGTTCATCATCATCCTCATTGTCTATCCAGCACGCTATCAAGTTCACATATCTTGCTTCTCTCTTAGTGAACCATTCTGGCTTCCTGGAGTAAGATGGACGCTGTTCTATCTGCTTGTTCTCAGTTGGCTCAGGACATTCACTTTTGAAATGATCAAGTCTTGAGCAGTTGTGACATTTGACTTTGGACTTGTCAAAGTTTCCACCTTTTCCTGAATTGGGAGTAGTCTGACTAAAGCTTCCTTTGTTGCCAAAGAAACGTGCAAACTTGTTGGCAACTAAACTAATTTCTTCTTCATTCAAGTCCAAATCATCTTCAGGAATTTCCTCCACTTGAAAAGCAATCTCTTTTTCTTTCTTGGTTTCATTAGACTTAATTTGCAACTCATGAGTCATTAAGTTACCAATTAACTCTTCAACCTTCATGAAAGTCAGATCCCTTGCTTCTTGAATAACTATCACTTTAGTTGACCATTTAATATCTGTTGGTAGACTCCTTAGTAGCTTTCTAACAACATCCTCCTCATCAAAAGGTTTGCCAAGAGACTTGAGTTGATTTAGGATATTGTTGAACCGGGCATACATGTCTTTGATGGTCTCCATTGGTTCCATGTTAAACAATTCATAATGTCTAACCAACATATCAATTTTAGATTGCTTTACCTGTGAGGTACCTTCATAAGAAGTCTCCAAAGTTTTCCAGATGCTTTGAGTAGTATCACATATCCTTGAATACGATTGTATTCTTTTGCATCTACTCCACAATGTAGAAGATTGATGGCTTTAGCATTCTCTTCCATAAGCTTGATGTCAGTGTTTGTCCATTTCTCTGGAGGCTTGATGGTTTTGACACCTTCGGCATCCACTTGCTCTACGACAAGATCTCCCTTCTTATTTATATTCCATAACAAATAATCTTCAGCTTTGATGAAAATTTCCATTCTCTTCTTCCACCAGGAGTAGTAGTCTCCATTGAACAGTGGTGGACGATTGATGATTTGTCCTTCCCTCATCTCACTAGGTGCACTCATTTTTGCGGAAAAACTCAAGGTGTTAACCTCTTAATGAGCGACCTTGCTCTGATACGAACTGAAGAGTGCTCTAAATTACTCTAGAGGGGGGGTGAATAGAGTGACTCCAATTTCTCGCGATAACACAGGAACAACATTGTGGACGTTGTTCCCATCCAGCAGACTAAGCACTAAGTAAAAGACTAAAAGTAAATAACACAAGCCTTTTTTAACGTGGAAAACCTCCTAGGCTCAATAGCAATAAAAATCACGACCCAGTTACTTGGGATTTTGTCACACTACTTATCTTATTACTAGAGCCAAAATAGGATACAACATAGTAACCTAACACACCACACACCGTTACTAATGTGTTGTCGATCCTTCCAAGTAATACACTGACCTGAAGGAAACTCTACGCTTCTTACTAAGCTAGAGCTATTACAGATTACCAGATTGTTTATCCAACAACACGCTTCTTTACTAAGAAGAATAAGACTACAGAAAACCTATTATGCAATGAACAATCTAAGCAAGACTCAAACTGACCAGGACAGGGAACATGATTCAAAGTTGTTCTTATATAAGCACAAGACGTATCTGGTTTGGACGATTTAACACTTTGCACAAATGATTCTGAACTCAATAATGCAGGCAAAGCTTAACCCACAACTAAGTCTATCAACAGCCTTATATAGGCAGGCGTAGAAGCTTAGTCCATCTAGGTTAAATCTTTTCAGAATATAAAAGATAGGATTTCCAAAAGATAAGATAGAGTTTAAGTAAAGATCTAAGACCTTTCCTTAAACCAACCTAGATAATAAAACGTCCAAATTAGTTTAACAGAAAATCTCGGCCAGCTAGCTAAGTGATTTAACAGAATATAATCTCTAAAAGATAATTAGAAATATTCCAAAAGATAATTCACTTACCTAAACAATATAAACTTGGCTACTAAGTGAAATACTTTTCCAAGATACAAAATAAAATACTTTTCTGTTTAAAAACACGATTTTTGCAATATTCAATTTTCCAAAATAATTTATATTTCTTCAGAAGAATATGTGTGTGAAGATCTAGAAAGATAAAACACAAATATTCACAGAAATAATAAATACGATATTATGCAAAACTCGTCCAGATACACAGCTAGAAGAAACAGGGTCCAAAGCGTTATTCCCCTTTGGTTCCTTCAAGCTCTAGTGCTGGTCACAAAGAACAGGGTTCACAAGGTTGTTTCCCTATACTCATAGATCCATGCACTCAGTCCTACACAACCTTGTTCCCTTGTCATGACCAATTTAGACTCTTTCTAACTAGTAAAGCATAGTACACAATGACTATTAACAAATGTACTTAACTATATTATTACATAGTCTTCATGTCTTGTGAGGATCCAAATATCTCCATGAGTAATCACGCATCAACCGTTTCAACTACTTGCATCCTTAAGTAAACCTGCCATCATTGTTAGTTCAACGAAGATAAGAACACGGTGTTTGTTATCAACAAAATCAAGAACCTAACAACACAGTTCACATAGAAATAAAGGTTTTCATAGGAACGGACGCCACTAATAGTTGGGTTAGTTAAAATAACGTCTGAGAAGAGTCCTAGTCCGACATCCTTGCTCATTCTATTAGCAACAGCATTGCACTCTCTCCCTTCTACTCAATCTTCCAGGTCCTCCATGGAGTAAATCCTTGCAATTCAAGATAATGTACATTAAGGTAAATGCTCTTACTGCTGGAGCCATTATTTATCATATCCACTACTTTGGAAGAATCAGATGAGAATAACACATTCCACGACCATTGTTTTGTTTGTGCAAGGTGTAAAGCTTCGCTTAATGCCAGAAGCTCAGCAAGGAGAATGTTATGACACTACAACATTTTTGTGCAAAGAGGACATTCTAAAACGCCCTATTTAGTCAAAAAAAACGTCCTATTAGACTAAGAAGGCATTTTTTAAAATGCCCTAAGAATGCCCTACTTGTCACGTTGTCTTAGATTATTAAGGCATCATTCAAAAAACACCCTATTTGATAAGGAGTAAATAGTGCATTTTCAATTGCCCTCCTTGTTATTTATCAAATAGGGCATTTTCAATTTCCCTCTTTAATTCTTTTCAAATAAGGCATTTTATAATTGCCTTATTTGATACTTAACAAATAGGGCATTATTTTGTCAAAAAAGGCAATTATAAACGTCCTTTTTTATACTTAACAAAGAGGGCATTTTTTTGATTTTCCCCATTTTTTCCAGTTCAACTAAAAATGAGTTCCTCAACAGTACACAATAAAAATATAAGGGAAAAGCTTAAGCGTGAAAATAATCTGTGCTTTGCTTTCAAATTTTCAACTATTTGTCCGACTATTGGCTGGCTTGTAAGGTCAGCTAGCTAAGTTTGGACCAAGCTTAATGAATAAACTTCACACCCTTGTGGCTTACTTATAGAGCTACTGAGCCTTCACCTGTCTTGCAAATCCTATAATCCACTTGCCAAAATCATTCCTCACACAACCTGCTATTTCTGGAAATGTAGAAGTATAAATTAAAGAATCATCCACATTGCATTTAACTGCGCCATAGCTCTCGGGTGACCAATGCCTGGTTGGTTCATTTGTGTTGCTAGTGACAGGGGTGTTAGTGGGTGTATTGGAATTGTTGGGTAAATGCTTTGAAGTCTTGGGTTATGTTACAGTAGGTTACGTTACCGTAGTTATAATATGGTAGGTTATGTTACTGTATGTTACGTTATATTATGGTATATGATGTTACGGGATGTTACGTTATGTTATTCTATACTTGATCTTTAATAAAGCCCAGTCTGATTAGGATTCTAGGTTAAGAAACTCTCTCTCTATATATATAAATATTGTAATGTGTAACTCATATTCTAGATAGACAAGATACAAAGAGAAAGAAGGTCACCATGGAAACGGGGCAAGGGGCACCGTAGAAAGCGCGCCCTATAGAGGGGCGTCCAGGAAAACACATAGTGTGGTCATCTCTATAATCTGAATAATCTCAATACAGTATTGTCTTCTTTCTGGTTGTGGACGTAGCCAATTGACTAATTGGTGAAACACGTTAAATCTTTGTGTTGATTTCTTGATTTCTGTTATTATTTCTTGCATCTGATGTAACAAACTGCTAACTAAGCGAATCCCGTTATAATAGGACTAAAGCTCAGTAACAAAAAATAGGATTGAATTGATTCAAGGAGTAAGAGGATTGAATATGCATCAAATTGATCTTAAGCCAATCCCTAACATTGTTAACATCAGTGGTATCAGGGAATAGAAGTTCACTCCAAGTGTCACTGACCATGATGCAATCTCTTAAAACATTGTTAACATTCGTGGTAGACCTCCTGGCGCATGAGGAGGTTAAAAGTATCACCTTTTTGTTTTAAGGTATCACATTAATTTTTATATATGATGGTATCACTTTTTTTTCTCACATGTATCACCTCGCATACATGAGATTGCCTTATGCGAATTTTTATGTTACTACCTCCGAAGCACAAATAATTTTACGTTGGACGTTTGGGGTCAAAGTTAACAAAATTTGACCATTAATTAAATAAAAATTATAAAGTTTTATAACATTAATATACTTTTTCTAGAGTCATTTCAGTTAGTACTTTCAAAAAATCAAAACTTAAAATAATTTTTATATTCGTATAAGAGTTATATGTGGTCAATGTAGTGTTTTGAAAACCGCGTTAAAGTCCAACGTAAATTAGCACTAATTTTTGAAAACAAACAGGGATCAAATAAGGCGAAATGTACATCATTGCCTTATTTGGTATACCAAATAAGGCGAAGTCAAACATTTTGCCTTATTTGATTTCAATCAAATAAGGCGACTTTATTCCTAATAAGGCGAAACGCTTTGCCTTTTCTTTTCCAAACCAATGAAGGCGAACGTTTTTCACTTGCCTTGGGAACCTATTACATACAACGGTCAACGGGGCTAATAAGGCAACAGAAAAGGCGAACTAAAAATCGCTTTTTTACCCTAAAAAGGCGAAATTTCGACCTAATAAGGCGAAAAATATCGCTTTTTTGAACTCTTTATTTGCAGTGGGAGTGTGTACATCTTTTGGGAATAAAGTCAAATTTAAGCCCCAACTAGTACAAACTATCCAAGATGATAATCACAAACTCTTAATTTAATTTTCAGGTTGTTGAGAGCAGAGCAAGTGGATCGAGCTACCCAAGATGGTAAATCTATTCTTCAATAATCTTCATATTTAGCCACTGGAACAGCTTGAAGAGGCTGAAGCTTCTGCAGAGTAAGCCCAAACTGTTCTTCCATGTTTATTTCTTGTGGCTTAAGGCCATTATTGTCAAGCAGCTTCCAGTTGAAGGAATGCAAAAGGGTGGCCAACATTAGGTGCACCATCCTGTATGCCAAAGGCAATCCAGGACATATCCTCCTTCCAGCTCCGAAGGGTATGAAGTCGAAATCATGCCCTTTAAAATCCATATCTCGCTTTAAAAACCTTTCGGGAGAGAATGACTCTGGGTTTTCCCATACACTAGGATCTCTCCCAATCGACCATACATTGACCCATACTTGTGCATTTTTCGATCGGAACCAAATAGCAGTCGCATCATTCGACATCTTTTCCGGCTTTGTGAGGTATTAAGAATGGCGCTGGTGGGTGCAGTCTTAATGTTTCCTTTACTATTGCTTGGAGGTAAGGTAAGCTTGAGATATCCGACTCTTGAACTCAACGACGACAATAATTGCCGGCCATGAGGACTTGATCGATTTCAGTTTGAGCTTTTGACATCTCTTTTGGGTTGCTTAACAGTTCTGTCATTGCCCACTCTAATGTGCTAGAGGTTGTGTCTGTACCTACAGCAAACAGCTCCTGGTAGATTGTAGATAGAACAAAAGGTTAAATCAGTTCAGGAAATCTCAAAGTGGGCATCATTTTGTTTCGCTTCAATAATTTTCTTTATAGTACAAATAAGTAGTCCATCTCAATCTGTTCATCGTCTGTCTCTTGTGTATTATAGAATGCAGCATTTTAACTTTTTGAAGTAGGGATGTGCAGTGCAATCTGTTTGATTAAAATTTCACAAACGTTCCAGTATACCCCTTTGCAAGTTAAGTATGCAAGGGTAATGCTAGCTGGTAAACACAAAAACTTTTGTAAGACGGTCTTTTCGTAACTTTGGTGAGAAGGAGGTCACTTTTCAATGAAACTAGTTTTATTTCCGTGCTTCGCACTGACTCGTGAATGATTTCAACAATTTTGATCAATTAACTTGAGTATTGATAGTAGTGTGTACTTTTTGACTTCTGACGTAGTTATAACATTTCCACTGTATACAAATAAAACTGATAAAAGAGTTGAAGTGAACTAAAAAAAAGTGATCGTATAATAGTCAGAATATTCGTTCATATCTTTATACTCCTAAAAGTAAGAAAATACCAACTATATAATGGTCACTTAATCATTCCAAAAACATCTTATGTTGATAGTCACATGTCGTCTTAACACCAAAATAATCTAACATGATTATCCACGCAGGTCGCTGAGTTCATCGACTTGTTTACAACCCTATCCATGTGTCTTATCCACTTGGTTTTTAAGAAACTTTAATTTATTTAGTCAAATATAGGACATATATTTCTCATCTTGAACTATCATCATCGATCCAATGAAATAATTAAGAGTTAAATTGTTTTTAGAGTTTCGTAACCAAAATGATATTTTATTTTGTAATTTTAACTAATATGATAATAGATATAAAATGCATACTTTAATAACTATTATAAAATCAAGAATTATGATGTATCAATTGGTGATTATACTTGTTTAGTTTGCTTACATGCCAGCTTACATGTCAAACTACACAAATATGACTCACCTACGTGGCGTTCCACGTGTCATCACCACACGAATAAAGACTTAATTTTACTGGCAAAAAATATAGCACATATGCATCTCATCTTGAAGAATTTTTCATTTCCAATGCAATGACACCAATTTTAGAATTTTTAGAGTTGCGTACCAAAAGTTATTTTATTATTTGAATTTGAATAATATATTAATAATTATAGTTTTGTAAGGACCCGGGATTTTCGTCCAATCCAACGTTATTGGTTTCCACGGAGTGCGTCCTTATAGAAAATTTGTAAGCTGGGGGTTTAGATAAGTTCAAGGAACCGTCGAGTTAGAAAGCTTTTGAAAAGACTTGAATTGAATAAAAACCATGAAAGAGGTCACAAATCTGGTATCGGCGTTTTATCGAAGGGACAAAGCAAAGGGACAACCCAATAGCACGATAAGTGAACTGATCATGTTTTAAGAAAGACTCCCGCTCAAATAGAACATATGAGTACCCAAGAATAAAGGGTTCGGGGGCGAAGGTACGAGGTGGGAAGGTGTAAGGCACCCAACTCGCCCGTATTATGACGACCTCTACTAACTCAAGTTTGCTTAATAATTTAAAGACATAATTCCCATGCAAAACTGGATTAACAACCTAGACTTAGACTATTAATTGGTTCACCACAAGCATCACAACATTTATTAATGACCCTTATTTAGACATGCATTCGTTTTGACAAGTTCGGCAGCACAACGACTATACAGACAATATTTAGGAAGCAATAAAAGACGTTAGATTAGCATGATATCTACATTATGACTACTGAAAAATAAACAATTAAGAAATCAATTTAATTTGAGCCCTTAGGAGTTAGTACCTGAACTGTAGGTTATATTTGACAAAAATAGTAAAAGGCAAGGTCTCAAGTTTTGAAGAAAGAGGGAGAAACTCAGAGTTAATACTACTGAGAATAGAGGTTGTCAACTGTAGAATGTGTGTTTTGAACTGAGGGAGGAGGGTTGTATTTATAGGCGTGGAGGAGTAGGGTTGGACGGCTGAAAAAGAGCCGAAAATCTAATTGGGCTTGAAAAAAGAGCCGGGCTAGAAGCAAGGTCATCGCCGCTAGCGGCCCTGAGATTTTTGTCAGGGCCGTTGACTGTTGTAAGCTGCCAGCTGGATGTTGTCATAATGACGACATCCAGTCTATTTTTATTTTCCGGAGGAATTTTAGTATTCTGAAAAATATGAAAAGACTGTTTTACCCTTGGACGGTAAAAGACGATTCTACCCCTGAATCGCAACTTGGCGATCGGGAGTCGGAAAGGGGCATGAGAGGTGTTGTTAGAAAGATCTTGAACGGAGCTTTTGAATGGGGTTGGAATAAAGGAGTGTTTAGGAGAAAACCCGAGACCTTAACTTAACTATTAAAGCAAAAATAGCGTTCAAGTTTATGAATTACTCTTTTCATCATCGGGCTTTTGCGGAAAAATCTGAAGGCGCTTATTTGGCGTCTATAAAAGCCCCCACTTTGATCTAGTTTGAGTAAAAGTGAAGATCAAAGTATTCCGAAGGCGACATGTAGGATGCTGATTTGCACACGGTGTGTGAGGGTGTACAGTATGTATGCATATGAAGACAAACCTGAACTGGGACATGCTCGTAGCGTCCTAAGATTTCATATCTGTGAACACAAGAGAAAATAAAGGTTATAGTAGCAGGATAGAGCACCGCTCGTAGATGGTCTAAACGTCTACTAGGGACCTGTATTCAGAGTGAATGAAAAAGTTAGTAATACTTTGAGAATGATCAACGTGGAGTGCTTCGACAAATAATGACTAAACACCACTTGGAGGGTGTCGAGATTCCGTCCCTGTACAAGAACGAAAAAGTCAACGAGACAACGCGATTAAAAATAACGGCTGTAAATGGGAAATAACGTGAGAGTCAATAGTATTAATGCTTTATCGAGCAAACAATGACTAAACACTACTCGGCGGATGCCGAGATTCCGTCCCTGCACAAGAAAGGAAAAGGTCGACGAGACAACGCGATCAAAATGACGGCTGTAAAATGGTTAAAACATATGAACAGTTTAAATGCAATAGCTTCAACAATCATTGACTGAAACATATAAAAAATAAATGGACAGTATAACTGCAACAGTTTAAGCAATCATTGACTGACACAAAATAAGTAACCTCGTAGAAGGACAGTTTAACCGCAATAGCTTAAGCGATCATTGACTGACCCAAAATTTGTGACCTAGCAGGAGGACAGTTTAACCGCAATAGCTTAAGCGACCATTGATTGACCCCAAAATCGGGATATTTGATAAGGCCGATAGACTTTTCGGGTTTAAAATAATTTTGGCACCCTAGGCGATTTGAGTCGTCGCTGCATGTATCCGAAAAATATAATTGGGCTAGTTTTACCTGAAAGTAGTTGGTACCGTAAAATGGGCCAACTGTCAAATTTGAATTTGTGGGCCAAGGGGACTCGCTCCCGCGCACTTGGTACTGATATTCGCTGCGAACGAACTGGAATAACGGTTTTTGGGCTGAAAAAAGAATCGTGGGACAGCAGGTGGAGCCCGCGTGTGCAGCGCCGCTAGCGGCGCTGAGCTTGAGCCCAATAAGAAGTGCTTCAACGCTTTTTTTTTCTTTTCCGCGTGCCATTCTTCTTCGTCGCCGAGCCTATTGTTGAGAGCATTGTCGAAAGCCACCATTGTTGAGTGCTCCACTTTGCTTGAGGTAAGTCAATGCTTTACCAAATTCTTCGATTTTTGTCTTGAACTCGCTTATTTTTCCGCCTAGTTGCTGAATTCTGAGTTGCATTGTTGAATGGGTGCTTATTTCTTGCGAATCTGAAGCTTTTAATTTCTCACTCGTAGAGAGAGAAAGCTTCATTGTACTCCCATGGCTCCCGCAGACAAAGGATAACGTCCCATGGGTGAGGGGGAGGATGTCCGGGACCTCTTCCGTACTGGGCTTCCCTCTACTAGGACACCTCTGACCCATCGTTCGGATGGAGCTCGACTGTATCAGGACTCCTTTATGTGACTGGACTGGCGGCCAGTTGGGGTTTGGAACCGTAGTATCTTACTACCGGAGAGGCAGAGTCATCTGTCTAACCCTGAGCTGGTATGTTTTCTGACTATCTTTTTTTTTTCTTTGCCCATGTATGGTTTTTGACTTGGAGCTTACTTTCTTGCTTGTATGAAAGTTGTGGTTCTTTGAGTATTTTCCGGCCTTTGGTCCTCACTGTTCTGGTTTGAGGATGTTCCCACTAGGTTTACGGTGGATTGGTAGGGATAACCACTCGTTTACCTCTCTGGAGCATTTTCGGGCTACCTTTGAGAGTCACGCCACGTCTATGGTATGTTGTTGTTGACTTGTGCATATATTCTTTTTGGCCCATTTGGTGTGAATGAACTTTTGAACTGATAACCTGCAGGTGTCATGGTCAGCTTTTGATGGTATTCATGGGGTTTCGCCCCATATTACCATGGAGTCTTTTAGGGTGTCCTCCTTGTGGGTGGTGTTCGAGGGGCCATTTGGCTTTGTATGGTACTTGGGGGATCGTTTGACCCGGCTGATTTATCCTACTTTGGGTAGTCATCTGGTTCCGGAGGACCCTCCATTGACCATGTTCTATTTGTGCGGTCTGAACGTGCGGGACTTTGGGGTCATGGCTCGTGGCTCGTGGTATGGCGTCCACGGAGTTTCTTATGCCGGAGGTTGCTGGCTTGGACCGCACGGCCGTGTACCTGGCTTACTGATTGGATCGTCTGATGCCAGATCTCACTTCTGAGGTAAGAAATTTATTTGCATCTTTTCAGCTATATGTGTGATATGCTGACTTTTGTGTTTTGCAGGCGGATCGTCTGGCTCCTCAAGGTCCCAAGAGGTCCCATTCCAGAGTTCCTCGGGGCCAGCCCCCAAGCGTGACCTTTCCGACTAATGAGGTGAGGTATATTGGGGAGAGCGGGGAACGCATAGTAGAGAAGTTCCCTCTACATATGACTGATGGAGAGGCTGTGGAGGGCTTGCCTTTGCTTGACGGTTGTATGGAGCATTTTCGGGCTACCTTTGAGAGTCACGCCGCGTCTATGGTATGTTGTTGTTGACTTGTGCATATATTCTTTTTGGCCCATTTGGTGTGAATGAACTTTTGAACTGGTAACCTGCAGGTGTCATGGTCAGCTTTTGATGGTATTCCTGGGGTTTCGCCCCATATTACGATGGAGTCTTTTAGGGTGTCCTCCTTGTGGATGGTGTTTGAGGGGCCATTTGGCTTTGTATGGTACTTGGGGGATCGTTTGACCCGGCTGATTTATCCTACTTTGGGTAGTCATCTGGTTCCGGAGGACCCTCCTTTGACCATGTTCTATCTGTGCGGTCTGAACATGCGGGACTTTGGGGTCATGGCTCGTGGCTCGTGGTATGGCGTCCACGGAGTTTCTTATGCCGGAGGTTGCTGGCTTGGACCGCATGGCCGTGTACCTGGCTTACTGATTGGATCGTCTGATGCCAGATCTCACTTCTGAGGTAAGAAATTTATTTGCATCTTTTTAGCTATATGTGTGATATGCTGACTTTTGTGTTTTGCAGGCGGATCGTCTGGCTCCTCAAGGTCCCAAGAGGTCCCATTCCAGAGTTCCTCGGGGCCAGCCCCCAAGCGTGACCTTTCCGACTAATGAGGTGAGGTATATTGGGGAGAGTGGGGAACGCATAGTATAGAAGTTCCCTCTACATATGACTGATGGAGAGGCTGTGGAGGGCTTGCCTTTGCTTGACGGTTGTACGGGGGTAAGTTCCTTTTTATCCCTACTTGTATTTGTGTTTGCTTTTGAGTGCTGACTCTATGTCTTGTGTTTGTGTTTTTGTAGCTGAACCGGAAGCAAACATTTTAAATCTTCAAGCTCATTCACCTAATGAAGAAAGGCTATGGCCGGGTGATGGGAAAGGGGAAGAGTTATCGGTCTAAGACTGTTGATGTAAGTAGACTTTCATCCTTTGTTTAGCTAAGTGAAGTGCTTAACTTAACATCTCGATCTTGGTTGTTTGCAAATGTCTCAGTCTTCGTCTTCGGTGGGACCTCGACATTCTTCTGCTGCAAGGGCCTCTTCGGCGAGCAGACCGCCTGTTGCTCGTTCACCTCCCGTAGCTGTGACCGGGCCTCCTGTTGATGAGGTGTCCGGACCTTCTGTGTCGTACATTCTTGAGATGTTCTCCCTTGCGGGTTTCCTTCCTTCACTTGATAGCATGCCTATTGTTACCCCGACGGCTGGAGGTTGGGCGAATGCCCCTGGATGGGATGTGCCTCATACTGGGCCTTCGTATCAGGATGTGGCTATGGACTTTGCTAGTCAAGCCACAGAAAGCCTCTTCGGAGCGGGGTTGTCGGTAGGTACCTCCATGTGCGCACCAGCATATGATAGGCGGGACATGAGGCCTGACAACAACAGACCCATTTATAGCTCTTTTCTCCATTATTCGGCTGGGAACTATGGTCAGGGTTGTTCGTTGATGATGAGGCTGACAGCAACGACGATGACGACTCTGGTTGATCGGTGTTGGATCTCTTTGTAGACATTGACCTCGAGATTTGAAACTCCTGTTTTTATGCATTTTTATGATGTGTATGATATGATGACTCGACTATGTCCGTCTGATATCTAAATATGGAATGTGTTATGCAATAGGAAAAAGCCACAATTTAGGGAATAAAATAAAGAAAAAGGTAAAACTTGCAAGAAAAAGCAAAAATTATACATATTATACCCCCTAAAAATATGAAAATAATAAAAAAAAAAAAAAAAAAGAAAATTGAAAAGATAAAACTAAGAGAGTCTCGGGCTTTGTAACTCAGCCGTGTGCATCAAACTGGGCTTAAATCGAGCTGACTGGACCAAATGGGTGGGCTGGAGCGTGAGGAAAAAAAGCAGACTGGGACAGGGTCAGGGCCGCTAGCGGTGCTGTGCTGCGGGCTAAGGCCGCTAGCGGCCCTGACCAAAGCCGCTGACGGCTCTGGTTTGGGCTTTTTCGTGGTTTCTGACTTCTTTTGGCCCGTATTTTTGCCTATAAATAGGATATACGGGATGCTTGATGTTGTATCACTTTCAGGCTTTTAGCTCTCTCAAATTTCCCAAATCTTCTACCATGGTGAAATCCTTTGAAAACATGGTCGATGCTTGGTGCAAAAACCTGACCATAGAAAAAAAACTTAAACTGGCTCCGTTCCATGTCTCTGCCTTTCTGACTTTAAGACCAACCAAAATATTATGGCCCCTTCTTTGATCTGCTTTGAATTATTGGGACCCCAATTTGCATGTCTTTCGCTTTGGTAACTCTGAATTATGCCCTTTAGTTGAAGAATTTGTTGCGATCACCAACATGCCTGATGTTCTTCCTCCAGCTGTGTCGTACTTGAGAGATGGCTTTAGTGCTCAGTACAGGAAATCCCTAGGCTTGTCATCTGCAGAAGCCAAAAGCATGGTTCTTGGTGTCGGTGTGGACTTGGTTCAACTCTGTGAAAAGTTTGCTATTTCTTCTGAAAAGGATGCAATATTCAGGCGTTGTCGCCGGCAAGCTTTTGTACTTTTCCTGTTAAACCGCCTATTGTTTGCTAATGCAGAATCGCCTAACTTGGGTAGAGCCTCGTTGCTGCGAGTGGTTAATCAAATGGTTGAAGGGCATTCTCCTTTGCATCTGGTTGTAGGGAAACTATTATTGGGCTTGACAGGTTGAAAATCTCTCCTCACGAAACTTTTTCTGGTAGCCCCCTGTTGCTTCAAATTTGGTTATGTGAGCATCTGAGGCAAATAGAGTCACCAGAAAATATGATAGCTCGTGTCCCTCGAGCCTGGTCAAAGAAAACTTATATTGCGGCTAGCTTCTTGGTTAGGAAGAGGTTATATTCTGAAAAGTCTCTTGCTGAATGGAATGCCTTTTTCCAAGCAGGACCTATTATCCGTTGGCATGTGTCCTGGTGGAGTTTGACTTCCTTAGTGGCTTGTGACAATTTGGTACCTCATACTACCATACTGAGTCTGTACAGGACTGCTTTCTTCTTCCCCTCTAGGGTCATGAGGCAATACGGGTTGAAGCAGGTTATCCCTCGTCAGGAGACTACGAGACCAACTATCGTAGCTTTGACCACTGAATTTGCTGCGGATTAGGGAAAGTATTGGCGTAGCCGGGACCGGTGGGCTGTACCTCGGGTGATTGCACCAACTCAAGTTTCTGAGACTTACGTGAACTGGCTTTCCTGCAGTGATGAAGAAGCGAGACGAGCCCTTCATCATGAGGAGTGGGACCAACTAAAGCCTACGTATGACTCGAGAACAGGAAGCAAGAAAAGAAAGGAAGGGCCTCAGGTGGGAGGCTATCATGTATTGAAAAGAGTCAAGCCCCCAGCTCAAGGAAGCGATCATAAGTCGTCCTCAAGACAGGGTCCTTCAAAGAAGAACTCTTCGACGAAGCCTTCTAAAGGGAAGAAGGATTAAAGTAGTTTTCTCGGAAAGCAAGTCTAGTTTAAAAAAGTAATAAGATGTTGTTTTGCTTGAACCCTCGTAGTTGCACTTTTTTTTTTTTTGTAACCTTAGTAAGTTAATTTTTGCAATGTAAGCTTATTCGTTCAGTTTGACTAAAGATTTCCCCTTTTTGAATGAGTTGAGTGGAATTTTGGATTGATTTTGGCCGGGCCTTAAAAGGGTTAACTACGTATCCAGTGTGGAATCAGGCCAGCGTAGTTCGTTCACTTACTTTATGCGCGTCTTTTTTTTTTTTTCCGGATTTTTTGTGTTTTTTTTAGACGTAGCACTTCTTCAGTTGGTCAATATTGGTGAGCTGAATGAACTCGATGCCGTCAATGTCCATGACTCTGATCGCACCTCCTGATAGAATGTCTTTGATGATGAACGGACCGGACCAGTTTAGTCGAAATTTGCCTCTGGGTCGGTAACTGGGGCGCATAATTCTTTCAAAACTAAATCCCCTTCCTTTAAATTCCGAGGTCGGACCTTTTTGTTGAATGCTCTCGCCATGCGCTGCTGGTACATGTGGGAATGGTCTAGGGCCTGTAGGCGTCTTTCATCCGTGAACATGAGTTTTTCGTAGCGGGCTTGTAACCATTGGGTTTCAGGAATTTCACCTTCTAAGGCTATGCGCATGGAGGGTAGTTGGACTTCTATGGGTAGAACCGCTTCCATTCCGTAGACTAGGGAATAAGGTGTTCGTCTCGTAGAGGATCTTATGGATGTCCTAATATCCCCAAAGGGCAAATGGGAGTTTTACGGGCCAATCTTTGTAGTTTTCTATCATCTTTTCAATGATAGTCTTGAGGTTTTTGTTGGCGGCTTCTACTGCGCCATTGGTTTGGGGACGGTAAGGGGATGATTTGTGGTGCTGGATTTTGTAGTTTTTAAGGAGGGTGGATGTTTCGGCTTTGAAATGGGATCCATGGTCACTGATAATTTGATGCGGAACACCGTATCGGCAAATGATGTTGTTCCTTATGAATTTGGACACTTGTTTGGAGGTGAGGATGACATAGGATTGGGCTTCAACCCATTTGGTAAAACAATTTATGGCTACTAGGATGTACTCATGTCCTCCCGAGCCTTTTGGGGTGATTTTACCAATGATGTCTATTCCCCATGTGGAAAACGGCCAAGGGGTTGTGAAGTTGTGAAGCATTGAGGGTGGCATATGCTGCAGGTTGGCATATATCTGACACTTCTTGCACTTCTTGACATAATCGTAGCAATCCCTTTCCATAGTGGTCCAGTAGTATCCCAGTCGTAAGACCTTTCTAGAGAGCATTCGACCATTCATGTGTGGTCCGCACACACCATTGTGTACCTCGTCCATAATCTCTGCGGCTTCTTCGGAGTTCACGCATCTGAGGTTGACCCCGTTGTGGGATTTCTTGTACAAACCCCCTTGTATTCTATGTATTGTGTCGCTAAAAGACGGATGGCCCTTTAAGCTCTTAGTGGTGCGTCTTGAAGGTATATCCCTTTGGTGATGTAGTTGAAGACGTCTTGGTACCAAGGATCCTCTTCGATTGGAGCCAGGGTCATTTCTATGTCAAGGTTATCGTTGAGGAAGTTCAGTTACTCGAATTCCTATAAAAAAGTGATGATCTGCATTCTTGCTTTGCGAAGTTTACTTACATTGCTTAAATTGGTTAGTTAATGACTTGTGCAACTGTTAAGTTCATTGGATTTATCAATAGCTAAACAAGGAAATAAATGAGCAAGAGGAATTTTTATTGATTTGCAAAAAGAGATAAGCACACATGACTTTAGAGAAGAGGGTCTCGAATACCCATCAAAAAGAAACTAGACTTAGAAAGAAAAGTAAAAGGGGAACACCCCCCTCTTCTAGACTCAACCTAAAGATTTAGCTAGGGTCCTAACTCGACAAAACTTAGGGACTCAGACTCAATTCCTCTAGCTTCTGCATGTAACCAACTAATTCCAGGCCTCGTAGGTATCATCCTCTTCTTTCAGAGGGGGCGGAATCTCTCCACGGTCTATGATCTCATATATGTCGTCCTTCAGGTGGACTTAGTCATCCGTGTAGTGGCCGAAGACTCGATGATAGCGGCAATATAAATCTTTGTCCCTTTTTATCTCCTAGAGGTTGTCAGTCGGAATCATGGGCTTAAGGTCTCCTCTCCATATGAGGACATTCATAACGTTCCCGATGGGGGCGTTCAGTGGAGTGTACTGTTTCTGATCGAAGCGACGCCACCCTTTCATGGCCCAAGCGCTGGGAGACCACATGGTTCCTCGATCAATGAAGGAGGTGATCACCCTTTTTAAGCGCTAGCACTGGTTGGTATGATGCCTATTGGCTTCACAATATTTGCACTGAAGATAGAGATTCCCGTCTCTTGGAAGAATTTGAGAAGTAGGACTTCTCGGATGAGCGTATCCGTACTTGACCATCTGACTAAACATCTCATCCTGTTGGAAACAAGCTTCTCCTTTTGCCAAAACAAAGTTACACTCTGTGGGTCGTTCTAGTGAAGCAATTTTCTCCTTCATCTACCGAATTGCATTGTGGTGGTGTGCCACATAGATGGAAATCCCTTCGATGGTTTCTTTTATTTCTTCGAACTCATCAGGTTCTCCTATTTCTTCAGTAGGGTACATTTCGAATTCTTCAGAACCAGCGGAGGTGTAAGACTTGGTGTCTTATTCTATGAGGGCCACTTCTTCTGGAGAGAATCCCCAAAGGTCGATGTCTTCACTATCATGTTCTATCTTTAAGACAAGAGCCTTATCAATGGTGGCTTTGATAGGATTGGCTTCGATTTCTACAATTTCTCCTTCTAGCATCATCTTGACTTTCTGATGGAGGGTAGAGGCTACAGCGTTTAAACCATGGAGCCAAGGTCGCCCCAATAACAAGTTGAAAGTGGCCGGGATATCCATGACGTAAAACTGGACCATTTTCTCCATAGCTCCAGAGGTGATGTTCATGGTTATGGTGCCAAGGACCTTTCGACTGGAGTTGTCACAAGCACGTAGGCCTTGTGCTGCGTGAGCCAATTTCTTGATATCAATGCCCAATTTTGCTGCAGTTCTCAATGGGCATACATTTACGGCAGATCCATTGTCGTTCTAGTGAAGCAATTTTCTCTTTCATCTACCGAATTGCATTGTGGTGGTGTGCCACATAGATGAAAATCCCTTCGATGGTTTCTTTTATTTCTTCGAACTCATCAGGTTCTCCTATTTCTTCAGTAGGGTACATTTCGAATTCTTCAGAACCAGCGGAGGTGTAAGACTTGGTGTCTTCTTCTATGAGGGCCACTTCTTCTGGAGAGAATCCCCAAAGGTCGATGTCTTCACTATCATGTTCTATCTTTAAGACAAGAGCCTTATCAATGGTGGCTTTGATAGGATTGGCTTCGATTTCCACAATTTCTCCTTCTAGCATCATCTTGACTTTCTGATGGAGGGTAGAGGCTATAGCGTTTAAACCATGGAGCCAAGGTCGCCCCAATAACAAGTTGAAAGTGGCCGGGATATCCATGACGTAAAACTGGACCATTTTCTCTATAGCTCCAGAGGTGATGTTCATGGTTATGGTGCCAAGGACCTTTCGACTGGAGTTGTCACAAGCACGTAGGCCTTGTGCTGAGTGAGACAATTTCTTGATATCAATGCCCAATTTTGCTGCAGTTCTCAATGGGCATACATTTACGGCAAATCCATTGTCCACTAGGGTCATAGGCACATACTTGCCCATGGAAAATACAGTCAAGTATAGAGCATTATTGTGTGAGGATCCTTCGGGAGGTAGTTCGCTGTCTGAGAATGTGATAGTTGGTTGAGGTTTATCCCCTACTAAGAAACTGACTAGCTCGTCGGGCCTCATATCTTGTGATACTGAGACTTTGGATAAGGCTTCCAGAATGGCTTGTCGGTGTTCGTAGGACGAGGCTAAGAGCTGCCAAATGGAGATATCTGCCTTGATCCTTTTGAGTTGTCCTGTGATGAGAGATTCTTTGTCTTTCGCCGGAATTTCTTGAGCTTCTTCTTCGGCGGGAGGCTGAACTCTGTCACTATATATGTTTGGTGACCTATAATGACGACCGGAACGTGTCAAATGGGCCACGCCCACAGGAGATCTGGTTTGGACCGCCCATACGTCTTCCTCGTCACTATCTCATATTCCGGCAATCTCGAGTCCCAAGGCATCTTCAATACTAACATGCAGGATTGCTCCTAAAGGGTTGTTTGAGTTGCTGGATGCTTGACCAGGTTTTGGTATGGGTATGGTACCGTTCTCAATTTTATCTTGGATAGCATGTTTAAGAGCCCAACAGTTGTCAGTGTCATGCCCTTTTCCTTGATGGTACTTGCAGTATTCGCTGTCTTTCCAGTTGCGGCCCCTAACAGATGGTTTGGGGTAGGTCCAATAGGCTGCAGCAGATTTTTCTTGATCATTCTTTCAAGAGCATGTGACAAGGTCATACCGAGAGGGGTAAATTCCCTTGGTGGCTTTCTTTCAGCAAAGATATTCACAGCAGCTACCTCATTAACCTGAGCACCAGAAGGGCTCCAGCAGTTGTCCTCTTGTCTCTCCCATAAGTGAAAGGCTTAGGGATGACTTGGTCTTTGTTTTTGTTGAGATCATCTTCATTGAGGATGCCAACATCATAACGACGCTGGTATGAGTCAATGGCCTGATATTGAAGATGGTTCTTATAGGCTGGTTGCAGGTTCTTAATGAAATGCCTAATCTGTTCAGTTTTGGAGGGTCTTTCCACCATTTCAGCTATCTTGGATTTCCATCGACGGAGAAATTTAGTGAATCCCTCGTTCTTCTCTTGAGTGGTGATTTCAAGTTCTCTCAAGGTGATGGGGAGGGTAGCATTGTCCTTGTATCGAGCCAGGAAGACCGTGGTAAAATCGGACCAGGTTGGGTAGCTTTTCAGATGCAGGGTGTAGAACCACCGTCGAGTATGCGTATCAAGGGTCTGGGAAAATAAATGGGCATAGAGTTTCTTGTTGATTCCCCTTAGAGCCATAGCGGTAGTGAAGGATTTCAGGTGATCCTGAGGATTGTCAAGTCCAGTGAAGGTGGGTACTTCAGGCATAGAGAATTTGGCCGGAAGTTTGCCTTTGATCTTAGAGTCAAACTTTCCTACATTGGCTCTGTAGTTGGAAATCAGGCCGCTACTCTTGAGCACAGAGGTGATCTTAGCCAGCATGGCATTTGGCCCTTCTTCCTCAGAGTCGGAATCGGAGGGAACCCTTGTTTCGTCTTCTCTTTTCCTTTCTATATCCTCAACCTTAAGTCGTACCCTTTCTAGCTCACTCATGAGTTCATCCAGTCTTTCATCAGTGGTCTTAGGCATCGTGAAGTTGGGAGGAGTGATAGGTGTGGAGAAAAAGGTATGTAGTGATGGCGAATTTATGGATGGTGAGGCTGTTTGTGGTGGAGGTACACGAGAACCTGGCGGTGTAGACGATTGCAGACGAACCACCCTTGCCGAAGGCCGAGCCTAACTTTTCTCAAGTTTTCCTTTCTTCTTCGGACCCCCTATCCTGAATAGGAAGCACGGAGCACTTAGAAACATGAAAAAGAAAACCACGAGACTCTCATCTAAGAAAAATGTTGACCCACATGTAGGAAAACACATTGTTCTAAAAAAAAAGGTCCTTAAGTCTAAATGCCTGAATATTTCCCTAATGTCAAAGGAAAATAAAATCAATGAACGAAAATAATAAAAATAGAAAAAGACTGATTCTCCTATTTTTTATTTTTCAAGACTCAAAGAAAATGGAAAATGGGATAAAATAAAATAAAAGAATTTCGGTCCTTTTTTTATTTTTATTTCTTTTTTATTTTTTTTTCGGTGGCTTTTTTTTGCCGATTTTTTGTTTATTTTATTTTTTCTTTTTTTTGATCGAATCTGAATTACTTCAAAAGAAAAAGAAAAATAAAGAAATAGAAAAAGGGAGAGGGAAAATTGGGAGACTGATTTTTTTTTGCTAAAAGATCTTAGAAAATTGTTCATGACTTTTAGAATATATCATTGGGAAAATGATGGGTGTTCATTGAATTTGAATTCTCGCACCATCTTCGAACATTAGGAACTAGCTAAAAAATGTAAAAGAAAAGGCTCCTAACACGTAGGTACATGTTTGCACATAATCACGATATTCCTGCATTAAGGCAAGCATTATAACGACATAATTACAGGCAAACATGTGATCAGACGGACATTACAACGACACATGCACCACAAGCAAGCGGATGCACGAATGTGGGCTAGAGGCTTTTGGCTCCTGTGAGGTTACCATGAAAAATTACAATTTCCGTTCGGCGGATGGTCGACACATCAATTGTAATTATTTTCATCAACAAGGATTGATGAGTCATGGGTGAGGAAGCGTCGATTTGCATGATAGGACAACTGTATATTCCTTTAGGTATACGGGTTGTCTACGAGTTGCGACACAAACTTCCTCGAGGGTCGATAATGGTCAAAAGGTTGTGCTAGGCACATGCTAATGATGCAAATGATGCAAAAATATGGAACACGTTATTAAACAATTAAGCAAACTTGACTTTCGAGTGTCACCCTCGTAAATAAATCCCCAGTGAAGTCTCCACAGTAAGGACCCGGGAATTTCGTCCAATCCAACGTTATTGGTTTCCAAGGAGTGCGTCCTTATAGAAAATTTGTAAGCTGGGGGTTTAGATAAGTTCAAGGAACCGTCGAGTTAGAAAGCTTTTGAAAAGACTTGAATTGAATAAAAACCATGAAAGAGGTCACAAATCTGCTATCGGCGTTTTATCGAAGGAACAAAGCGAAGGGACAACCCAATAGCATGATAACTGAACTGATCATGTTTTTAGAAAGACTCCCGCTCATATAGAACATATGAGTACCAAAGAATAAAGGGTTTGGGGGCGAAGGTACGAGGTGGGAAGGTGTAAGGCACCCAACTCGCCTTATTATGACGGCCTCTACTAACTCAAGTTTGCTTAATAATATAAAGACATAATTCTCATGCAAAATTGGATTAATAACCTAGACTTAGACTATTAATTGGTTCACCACAAGCATCACAACATTTATTAATGACCCTTATTTAGACATGCATTCGCTTTGACAAGTTGGGCAGCACAACCACTATACAGACAATAATTAGGAAGCAATAAAAGACGTTAGAATATCATGATATCTACATTATGACTACTGAAAAATAAACAATTAAGAAATCAATTTAATTTGAGCCCTCAGGAGTTAGTACCTGAACTGTAGGCTATATTTGACAAAAATAGTAAAAGGCAACATCTCATGTTTGGAAGAAAGATGGAGAAGCTTAGAGTCAATACCACTGAGAATAGAGGTTGTCAACTGTAGACTGTGTGTTTTGAACTGAGGGAAGAGGGTTGTATTTATAGGCGTGGCGGAGTAGGGTTGGACGGCTAAAAAAGAGCCGAAAATTAAATTGGGCTTGAAAAAAGATTCGGGCCAGAAGCAAGGTCAGCGCCGCTAGCGGCGCTGGTTATGGCCGCTAGCGGCCCAGGGATTTTTGTCAGGGCCGCTGACGGCTGTCAGCTGCCAGCTGGATGTCGTCATAATGACGACATCTAGTCTATTTTTATTTTCCGAAGGAATTTCAGTATTCCGAAAAATATGAAAAGACCGCTTTACCCTTGGACGGTAAAAGATGGTTCTACCCCTGAATCGCAACTTGGCGACAGGGAGTCGGAAAGGGGCATGAGAGGTGTCGTTGGAAAGCTCTTGAACGGGACTTTTGAATGGGGTTGGAATAAAGGAGTGTTTGGGGGAAAGCCTGAGACCTTATCTTAATTATAAAAGCAAAAATAGCGTTCAAGTTTATAAATTACTCCTTTAATCATCGGGGTTTTGCGGAGAAATCTGAAGGCGCTTTTTTGGCGTCTACAAGTTTCGTATTTAATGTTTGTATTAAAGGCAAAAATGATGATGAATTAATTGGTGGTGACATGTTAGATGCTTTGCCTATGTGGCAGCTTACGTGTCAACTTCGCACGACATGGCTCGCCTACGTGGCATCCCACGTGTCGGCCTCACACGAATAAGGACCCAATTATAGTTATATATATACTAGGTTTTATCTCCGTTGCTTTGCACGGGCTCGTAAAATAATTTTATGAATTTATTTAATAATATAAATGCTTAAAATATTTTAAGTGAAATTTATTAATATTATTGATAAAATAATTTATTAATATTATTGTTAAAATATATTATATTTTATTTTTACAAAACTTTATATCCATAACATGCATGCTAATTCTTGAAAATATCCTTCATTTGTAATGAGATTGGATTAAATTTAGATAGAGAATAAAAACAGTATATGTACACTAATTCTAACTCATTCTATATTAAAGGCATATGTGCACTAAAAGTTGATATATTTCGTATTCGTTTAATTTTTATACCGCACAACTAAAACTATGTGTCAAAGTTATGCACATGTGGCGTCTACGTGTCATCTTCACACGAACACTTCCTCTCATTTGACGTCCTACGTGTCATCACCGTTCACCGCACGGAAAAACCCAACTTTATAGGATACACATACATATACATCTCATTTTGAAGCGTTTTTCAAATCCAATCCAAAGGAGTCAGATTTATAAGTTTTTGACATACGTAACTAAAGTTATTTTATTTTGTAGTTTGGAAATATGCTAATAAATACGTAATTAAGTCAACTAATGATAAGACATTAATGGTGGATGATGTGTTATGCTATGTGGCAAGCTTGTGGTTATATGTCGGCTTACGTGTCAACCTCACATGACGTGGCTCGCCTACATGGCGTCCCACCTGTCGGCCTCACACGAATAAGGACCCAATTATATATATATATATATATATATATATATATATATATATATATATATATATATATATATATATATATATATATATATATATATATATATATATATATATATATATATATATATATATATATATATATATATATATATATATATATATATATATATATATATATATATATATATATATATATGATATACATCTCATTTTGAAGCGTTTTTCAAATCCAATCCAACGGGGTCAGATTTATAACTTTTTGACATACGTAACTAAAGTTATTTTATTTTGTAGTTTGGAAATATGCTAATAAATACGTAATTAAGTCAACTAATGATAAGACATTAATGCTGGATGATGTGTTTATGCTACGTGGCAAGCTTGTGCTTATGTGTCGGCTTACGTGTCAACCTCACATGACGTGGCTCGCCTACGTGGCGTCCCACGTGTCGGCCTCACACGAATAAGGACCCAATTATAGTAATATACTAGGACTTTACCCGTGCTACGCACGGACAACCCATTTATCATTATATTTTTATGTTCAAATAAATTTAAGGATTTTTTAAAATTATACATAGGTAAATAAAGAATAATAAATTCTTTTAAAATTATATATTGCTATATAAAGACTAATGAAAAATAGTAATTGGTCGAAACACATGCCATACCACTTATCATTCTCCGATTAAAAAATAAAATAATATCTATCACTTTATTAAAATAATTTATGTCTAACTTGTGTTTAGACCTTCATATAACATGTAATTAAATATAAAATGCTTGTCATATTAACAGTGATTATCCCCATAAATAATAGTCAATTTTCACATAGCCTATGCTCATATCAAATGATATAATTCTTGTTATTAAACAACTATCGGCTTGATCAGACTGTCCCTTAATGTGTATTCAGTATTTGAAATCTAAAAGTTAAAATACTTACTTTCTTTCAATTGGAAAATAGCGAAACTCACTATTTAGAAAAAGGGAAAATAATATGTAATTCGCAAAACGTGACATTTGCATGTTACCTACGCTTATACCCACAACTATATAACTTTTATTATATTATGTGGATCTATTTCCCCCAAATATTTATCTTTTGATCTATACCCAGTAAGAGTTTTTATTATGTTGAACATTAAAACTTGACATAAGATCATTTTAGATTGTATTAATGTAATTCTTTCTAAAGAAAAAAGAAGGAATATGAATAGGCTATAGCAATTACTATAGGATGTTGATGACAACTAATTACTCACCAAAATATAAATAAAAAAAATTAATGTCCAATCAAATTGTGACACTTGCCACGTTACTTGCGATCTTACCCAAAACTATATACCTACACTTATTCCACAAATATCAGTCACATGTTAATTATCACATAACCTACGGTTATCCGTTCAAATATTAGTAAAACATCATCTACCATGCAATACCCACAACTACATTACAATTTGAAAATGATGACTTTATATGTAAAGATTGTCACACATGCGTTTATCCCTATAAATTTAGGCAAATAAATATTAGTGACATGTTTGTTGTCACATGACCTACGATTATCGTCACAAAGATTAGTCAAATATCAGCTACCACGTAATACCTACAATATATAACTTATTCAAAATACTGATTCTATATGTAACTCTTATCATATTATATGCACTTATCCCCTAAAGCATATAGCCACATCAAAATACCTTCTTTTTTTTTTTGATTCAATAAATGCGGTGACATTAATTGCTCTTGTACTAAAAAATATAAAAATTAATAAAAGTGATGATCCAAAATATAATTTAAATTAAAAAATCGTAAAGTATAAATAGAGATTTTGATTATTACATTTAATACATAAACTTAATGATAACCATAAAAACCATAATGATAAAATAAAAAGGAAAAGTAAAGTAAAAACAATAGCCACTAATAATGTGACACATGTCACATTACCTGCGCTCTTACCCAAAATATATATATATATAGTTTTATTTTATTTTAATAAAAGTATGTAACATATATAAGTATTATATTTATTATCCTAAAAAAATTATATATTCACTAAAATTGTAATTTCTTTGTTTAATGTGTTTTCTTTTTGTTGATAAAAAAAATTATTATTGTTCCTTGCTACTCCTATTATTCAACTTTATATATTGATATGGTTAAATTTTTTTATTATATTGACTCTTATAACGGAGGATGATAAACAAGAACCCGTGCGATTAATTATATTCACTAAAAATGTAATTTCTTTGTCTAATGTGTTTTCTTTTTGTTGATAAAAAAATTATTATTGTTCCTTGCTACTCCTATTATTCATCTTTTATATATTGATATGGTTAAATTTTTTTATTATATTGACTCTACTAACGGAGGATGATAAACAAGAACCCGTGCATCGCACGGGCACGAAATCTAGTATATATATATGATAAGGGTCACTGCTCACCATAAATGACCCCAACATTTTTAAAAAGTGATTCCAATTTTTTGTAAGTTGATCTCACACAAAACTTGCTATTTGGAAGTGTCTTTCACTGTTTTCTTGTAACAATTATACTCTCTTTATCCCAAATTATATGACAACTTTAATGTGAGTCAGAATTCTCAAAGTTGTCATATAATTTGGGATAGAGGGAGTACAATTTTTGGCAAACATCAAAAGGAGAATTGTGACAGGCCCCACGACAAACACAATGGCCAAGGAGCTTCCTTCTCTCCTGCTATGATTGATGAAACGACTGGCACTGTTCTTGTCTTAGAAGTTAGAATGAGCCGCCTCGTTTAAGCGCATGTCATTAACACATGCGCCAAAATATGGTGTACATGTAGGGTTGTTAACTTGCGTTCAAACTAGGCGTAGATGCTACGTTTTTCGAAAAAAATTAATAAAAAATGACTAAATTTGAAAACTAATTAAATGTAAGTTCGAATGGGAAGGAACCTCAAAATAACCTTCGTTACAGTGGTTACTCTTTGTTATTGTATTTGAGATTGATTGTATAGTTCATTAGCACAGTAAAGTAAGTATTAAAAATGGTTTGCAAGAATTATTGTACTGCGACAAAATTGGGTAGCTAAATTATTGTACGACTACAAAATGAGTGGCTATTATAAGTTGAGGTACGATAAGAGGGTTATGATGATGTATAATTGAAAGAATGACAATTTTGACATTATTTTATTAGGGGGTGTGTTATTGTTTAAGTTGGGGTGTGTTATTAATGTAAACTGTTATGCAATAGATAATTGAAAATCTCAAATCATAATATCACATCCGTTTCAAATTGAGATTCCCATTTGACTTTGCACTGTTTACAATAAAAACACTTTGACCATCAATAACTCTAATTATATGAATATTAAAAAAATATTAAAAATTAATATTATAAAAATATTATTCAAAATAGATCTAAGAGGAGTATTTTGATATTGTGAATCTTGATATTTTCACAAATCATTGGTGAAAAATTTATGAAGTTTCACCTTAAAAAGAAAAATTCTTCGCTAGTTGCCAACCATCGTAAATTAGGGCCACCCAATTTAAGTTATTGTATTTTTTATTTGGGCCCAGCTAATAATGTTGTAGTTAGGTAATACTAATAATATGTGATAACTATTAATTGCGAATAAAATTTATTTAGTCATGACTAATTTGTACAAATAACTTGTGTTTTTATTTTAAATAAATTAATTAAGGCTCAAATTATTCTAATCAGTATGAAGTATTAAAATGTTCATATTGTAATAATCAGCCATGTATATATATAGTGGTTGACAACCACCATATATAGTATGCTTCGAAATGGAATGCTTAATTTGGATGCAAGGAGGAATGGTTAACTAAAACTAGAAAGTAGACAAATTTATGGGAAACGTGAAAAAGTGAAGAATGAAAAAAAAAATAATAATAACCCATACCAGTAGCAAATGTTTGACATCGAAGATATCCAACTCATTTTGCTTGACAAGCATAAGAAAAGTGCCAAGCAAATCCTCACCAAAGCTACCCGAATTCACCATGGAAGGATCTGCCAATCTATCATTGACAATGTCATCCATCATCCTACCCAACTTCTCAACACAATCCTTTACCCTTCGAGTTTGTTTTGCCCCTTCAAAGTCCAAGAGCTTAGGAAAGGGGAAGAAATCCGAGACACTCGGTTTGGCTACTTCTTCCAAAAGATTCATGGTAACATATCTTTAAATTCTTGGGAGCTCGACGAACCATGGCTAGCCAAATTGAAGGAGAATAAGGTATTCGATAGCAAGTTAAGCGCGGTATTAAACCCTGCCTTACCTATATCTACAGCTTGCTCTTTGCTACTACATTCTCTAACAAACTCAACAAGCTCATCAACCTTGCTTTGCCTAAGGCCTTGGGCGGAATTGAGTCGCTTTTTGGTGAGCAAGTTTTCGGCCAAGATCTTCCTAAGGTGACGCCATTTGGGTGATACGGGTAGAAAGACTATGGAAGTTTCATAATAGGCTGTTGATCTCAGAAACTCCGGGACATTTCTATGGGAAAATGCTAAGTCATGGTTGGCAAACATTTCTTTGGCTATTTGTGGAGAGGATATTACTATTGTGGTGAGGTTCCCAAGCTTAAGAGACATTTATAGGTCCGTAGATTTTGGAGAGTTTTGATAGAGAAAGATGAGGATTGGGTCCAAGCTGAAGGATGTTGCCTATGATAGGCAATGCTTTTGGTCCTGGAGGAAGTTTTTTGGATGCCCTCCTGGTCAGTTTTTTGGGATATAGATTGAAGAAGTGAAAACTAGTATAGATGATAAGAAGAAGCACAATCAAAATGGAGTAATAGTGATCCATTCTGGTTTCTCTTACTTGTACAATACACTCCTATATCAGCAAGGTTATATCATCATATATAGATGTATATATAGAATTTAGTGACCAATAAATGTACACTACATATTTTTCATATTTTTCAAAATGACTGTGGTGAGCAGAATTAGGGTACGTTCTTTAGATGATATAATTCAGCTCATTTCATGTGATAATTCAGTGATTTTCAATTCAATTAAGTGATTTTCAGTTTAGTCAGCGGTGGTGTGTTTAGAAACATACTTTTTGTCTCATATATTAAGTTGTGTTCAATTCAATTCAGTGGTGTTCCGTTCATTGATGTTGAATTCGGTTCAATTCAGTTCAGTTCAGATAGGTTATCCAGCTCTAAAGAACGCACCCTTAATGCTATAAATCATCTATCTTATTTAGCACAAAAACTTGGTGCAGTTGATCTTTTCTCAAAACTTTTGGTGAGATAAGGGTCACATTTTAGCGAAATAAACGTCACTGATTTTAATAAGTGGCAAATATATATATATATATATATATATATATATATATATATATATATATATATATATATATATATATATATATATATATATATATATATACACTACATCTTCTCATGGTACTTCCAAAAGATTATATACTTCAAATATTATAAGGATTATATTATTAAATATATTCATAAATTTATTTTATGAGCCCGTTTTATAAGTATTTCAATTAATGAAAAGAATAAATAAACTCATTCTGCGTGCATTAACGATATATTTGCACTGAAAGTTGATACCTCGTCCATTTTATTAAAATTAGTTTACATATAGTGTTTTTATTCTCTATCTAAATTTAGTCCAATCTCATTACAAATGAAGGTGGTTATGAAAATATGATATTCAAAAATTAGCATGCATAATAGGGATAGAAATATTTACAAAACTAAAATAAAATATTTTATCAATAATTTTAATAATTTCACTTCAAATATTTTAAGCATTATATTATTATATATACTCATAAAATTAATTCTTAAAACCTAATAAACCATTATTTGGTTTCAATATTATTGTAGTGTACGTGTAATAATTCTTTTACCTTTTTACATATGATATAAATGACTTGTCAATAAAGTTTTATCATGACCTAACAATATCATTGCAGTTTTTTATTACACTGTTAGAATGTTCGATTGGCTCACCAATAATTGGTGTCACATAAAACTTACCTTACAATTATTAACTTTTCAACTTGTTATTTGTAATTAGTGACGCATGATTAGTAGTCATTGTCGGAATATCGAAAGAAGGAAAAACAAAGGTGTGGTCAACAATTAAATGCAAGATAATATTAGTTAAATTATTTGTTTGTTACTCCTTATTCTACTGATTTACAGATAAATACGTAACAAGTTAAAGATATACGGAGTAGAAAAATAGAAATAGAGGAAACTTTGGAAAAATAGTTGATCTTATCAAACTTGCATTAACAAGGGCATTATCCCTTCTTCGTTGAAAAAAAATTATATATCAATAAGAATACTCCCTATGTGCCATGTTTATTTTTACATTGGACTTTTAAAGGTCAAAATTTGTGAACTTTGACCACTTATTTGTAAAAAGTTACAAAGTTTTACAATGTGAAAATAATATTGCTAGATTCATTTTAAATAGTATTTTCAAAATATCATCTTATTATAAGTTCTAGAATTATGAAATCATAAATATCATGGTCAAAGTTGTATATTGGAAACCGTAAAAAGTCCAATGTAAAGATTAACTTGGGACGGAGGGAGTAATAAAAAACTCGTATTAAGATAGCATGACTTTGAGTGTGTTTGGATAGATCCTGAAATAACTTATAAGTTGTGGACCCAATAATTTTTTTATAAAAACTACTGATCTTAGAAACATCTAAAATTGAGTTCTTAAAATCACAACTCATAAGCTCTCCCAAACGGCCAAACATAGCCTTTGCTGATCAGAGACGACTTGGCTGCAAAAAGCGCAACCTATGAAAATGGCTTCCTCGCTATCATCTTTGCCAACTCCTTTTGAAATCTTACCATGCAATCTAATGGCAAATACAATACAACTGCTATTACATCTTCCCCTTTACCATTCTTAATCTTGTAAAATTGCTCATAAAAGAGAGTGCCCTTGGAACTCCACAATACAATGGAGTTCCCCAACCAAAATAAACATTTTCTAGCCCAGTGCGCATTGTGTTAGACGGCAGCCAATTCAAAAACCTAATAACGTTTGACCTTCCTTTTACAACCATGAGATTTGTTACTGATCTTAAATACTCCTTGTTTACTTTACTTTTTGCTTGCTTTACCAACATTAAAGCATTTGCCAATGAATTTTCACAATTCATCAACTGATCCTTAGCTTTTGTGACCACTGTAGGGTAAAGGACGGTGTTACCATAATATCCTAATGGCAGTGAAATGATATCATTTCTTCCCCGTACGTTGAATGCAATAGTGTTATACTCAAGAATAGACTCAAGAGGGGGGTGAATTGAGTCTTAGTGAGTTATTCAAATTTTTCGCGGATTATCAATTTAAGCACAATCTGTTAACCTATTAGTTACTACGTTGTTAATAGAAAAGCAATATAACAAAGCAATAAATAAAGAGACACAGATTTTTACGTGGAAACTTTCTTGAGCTCAACCAAGAAGTAAAACCACGACCCTGGGGGATTTTCCGAACTCCACTAAGAGCCGTAAACCAAACTCAATACAATAGACCCTAATCTATCGTTGAGCCGTATTTCCTGAATTCAACCCCGAACTCAAGAACCAAACTACCTACTATGGCAGTCGTATTCTAAACAAATAAATCTTACCAATATGCTTCTCAATAAGCTAAAGTGGTACAATCAAACCTTATGAGAAACCACGCTCAAGTATCAAGACGAATTCCAAGGTAACAACAGTGAAGGTAACTCGTGCAGTAACAGCCAGGACGCCTCTTATGAAATCACTTAATAAATCTCACGTTTTACTCTATGATTTCATCAGTGATAAAGTCTGTGAACATTGATTTATATAGGCAACCTAAATCAACCTAGAAACCAATTAGGTTTAAAGCATAATAGTTTATTTTCCAAGCAAAATAGACTTTCCATAAAACAAACAGTTCTAATTCTACTAGAAATCTTTTTAAAAAGATTTTCTAAATCAAACTCTTATATTTAATAGTGTATAAAAAGATAATATTGAGTAATAAAAAGATATTTCTGAAAACAATTTTAGTTAAGTTATTTTATAAAGAAAAACTCTTTAAAATCGTTTTCATAAATACACGTATAAAACTTGCGTACTCAAGAATACTTGGTAACTCACGCACTGTTACTTCAGCTGTTACCAACCGTACCTTCGATTCCAACCTCAATGACTTAAGCACGACTTCTCTTACATGAAGTCTAATAAAAGCAATAAAGCCCTAACTTCCAACTTCATGCCATGTTGTTCTTGAATCAATCTTTATTGTATAAACATTAAGATTATCAAATCACAATATTCTTGATTCCATTCTTGTTCCGTTCTTGATTCCTTGTAAACAAAACTTAGCAAGACAATGTTAGCTTGATAATCGTCAATTATTTATCATCATCAAAATTATCATAGCTCAACAAATTCCCCCTTTTTGATGATGACAAACAATTGATGCTTATCCAAATATTAAGCATAAACAATGAAACCCAACATGTCCAAGGAATCAACTTATAAACAGAAAGTATACATCAATCAAGCATCTAGGATCATTATATAACAAAGACCTAATAGAGAAACAATATAAGTAAGAAACTAAGAACTCAAACTATACATAGCTAGACATGACCATTTAAGCATCACAATTCTTCCCCTTTTGGAATCATCGAAAAGCAAAAGTTGCATAGTGAAATAGAATGCAAATAGCACACACATATTAAGGCAAGTAAGACACAAACATCACCACCAAGGGTTTAAGCACCTGCAAAAGTAAACCAAGTGATCAGCTAACTCAAACAAGCAATCTAATGATATTAGCCATTCAAACGAGTCAAAGACTAAGTTATAAGAGTCATAAGCTCAAATGTAAACCACCTGGGTAGATGAAGTGTGAGGTGAAAATAGGCTAAAAGGCTCAAGGAACAAGTGGCTAGAAAACAAGCTGGGAACAAGGAGCATATGATTGAGGGTTCCTTCTCTCCTTTTCATCTTGAAATTCGAATTCCCTTATTGAACCTTACAAAAATAGTACAACACATATATGAAGTTCATTGCAACTTCTCCTTCTACCTCAATATCAACCATGTTGCTTTCATCTTCATGAGAATCATAAAACCATCCATAACATCACCAAAAATCTTTTTACTTGACCTTCTTAAGAAATAGGCAACCTTCATTTAGTTTCATAGAGCTATTCACCTATAGTAAGTGAATTCAACAATTGCTTGACAAGATAATAATAATCAACCAGTATCAAATAAGAATTGCACAATGATTTTCATACGAGTGGTTCTTTTTTTTTTCTTTTCTTTTTTTCTTTTTTCTTTTTAACGTTTTTTCTTTTTTTTTTTTTTTTTTTTGAACCACTCTATATGTTTAACTAAGAACACTGGTGATGATTTCAACAATATACATACTCAAGCAATTGTAAAAGAAAGTTAGCCTCTTGAAGAACATATATTGGTCATAGTAGAACTTTCTTCGTTTTGGTGTTTCCATCTAGTTTCCCCTTATGTTTAATGCATGTAGAACCATCATCACAACCAGCTTCATGTTAACTCCCCATTCATTATTCACAACCCACTTTCAATTTCTTCCTTTCAATTACATGAATCACATGCCAACCACTACAGCAACTTCAACTCACGTTCTTCTCATTGTTGAAACAACCTTCAAGGGAAGAGACAAAAAGTAGGAGAGAGAGGTGGATTTTTATATATGGAAGGATAAAGATAGTGTTTGGGCTAAGTTGGGTGAATGGGATAATTGGGAAGATATAGGAAGTAGAACTGTCTTATGGATATATCAAAATAGGGCAGGGCAGCGGAAAAAGAATAAGACAATTTTAACTTTTTGTAAGTTAACTGATGGCCAGGTAACAGTTGGGGTAACAGTGGTAGCACATATGAACTCGTACCTTGTTACTCAGTTTCAACGTTTGAAGCGTAAGGGTAATATCATCAAATCTTTTGTGAGTCATTATTTACACTTGGCGCAAGTGGTTATGCCAGTTACGGCACGCGAGTTGCTTATGCCCTACAAAAAAGATCTCATATGCACATGGTATATTCACACAAAAAAAAATACACTTGTTTGCAAGTTTTCACATAAACTAGCCAATCATTGGGGGTATGAATCATGAATCTTTAGGTTAGTCTAATCATGTCTAACTCAAGTTTTAATCTCTCAGATTGTTCTCTAATCAAAGGTTTTTTGTAAAGATATCAACAATTTGATCCATATTGCAAATACAATCCACTGGGATATCATGAATATTAGTAAGCTCACCAAAAGATAAGAAATCATAATGAGCATATAAAAGAAATTGAGATCGAGTTTCTACTTACCTGTCAATGTCACTTATGACTAAGTTCATAGAAGCGAACCATGATTTCTCATGCTTCAAGACAGACTTACATGAAGAATGTGACATATCGATTTGAGGAAACTTCTGAGGTAACAGGCCGGGAACAGCTCAACAGTGTTCTACACCCGTTTCAGTGCGTTATCGCTTGTTATCCCGTCTGTTACTTCTTGTTGTTCCCCCTCAACAATTGCATCTCGGAGCTCAGCAACTTGCTCCTTCAAATTTTCATTATTAATTGCTTTCTCATCTGGATATGAGCGTACTAGTCCAATCTCAAAATCATTACTTTAATTTTCCTGCAAAATCCATCAAATTTACTCGACACAAAGAACATTATATATGGAGTGTATGAGAGACTTACCTACCTTACTCACATAAGGTTATTTCACCTTTATCATTGTCTCTAAACATCACACTTTCACCAGCGAAGGCGTTGAGTGAGAGAATGATTTTAATCTATCTCATGTTATATACATGGAACAACCGCTATCGACGTACCAGGGGTCGTTCCCCCTCACTCGTGCCTGCAAAATTTAATTAGGGTTTCGTCTTAGGAACCAATATCTGACTCGGTCCCTTTCTCACAAATTTTACATTCAAATCAGACTTTTTAAACCCATATTTGCTTAACCCTTTTTACAAAGCCATTGTTACTCTTTCGAGCATAACCATTATTACTTTCAAAGGCTTTTTCTCTTTTTGGGCATTCCACTCTCATGTGACCTGCTCTACCACAATACATGCAGAGTTTCTATTCGGGTAGGTTCACATACTTGCTTTTAGGGTCATAAGCTACCCACGGTCTTTTATATCCCAAGCCTTGCTTATTTCTGTTACGGTAACTTTGGAACCATTCAGCAGAAGTTCCCTGATTGTTACCTGCCGACCTACTAGCTATTGGCTGGTAACTTTGGAACCATTCAGCACAAGTTCCCTGATTGTTACCTGCAGACGTACCTATTACCTCATTCGATTTTAACTTTTTGCAAAGATCAACCTTTTCTTTTTCCAGCATATTAAAATCATATTTTAATTTATCAAAATTCAGTTTCATCTCTTTGCAATCAATTGAATCACATAAGTTGGCAGTCCGAATAGCATCAATTTCAATTTGCAATTTATTCAATTTACTAGTTAAGATCTTATTTTCATTTTCAAGCTTGCAGATGGTTTCGTTCAATTTAAAGATTTCATCTTTGAAGTTTTTATTTCTTTTTTCTAGATCAATTTTCAAACTTGTTAAATCTTTCAAATCATTCTTTAATGAAACAAAACCGTCATCAAGTTGAACCTTTTCATCACGAAGATCCATGCAATCACTAATGCAAATACTCAAAACATTTATCAATTGTTTCCTAGTGAGCATATGCATTTTATTTTTAAGAGTTTCAAGGCTTACCTCTTCATCCTTATCATCGTGGGCCATCAAGCATGAAAAGTTTTAGCGTTTGAGTTATTTGTTGGTTCCTCATCTGAATCCGAGTCCCCAAACGCAACAACCATTGCTTGATTTTCCTTTTGAAGTTTTTTTTCCTTATTTCTTTATTGTCCAATGGGTTGTTCCTTAACTTGATTTTCATCATTCAGAAACGGACAATCTTTGATGAAGTGACCTAGATTCATGCAGTTATGACATAGATAGTCAATATTATTTGAGGAGGAGGATTTACCTTTGAATTGATTTTTCATTTTGGCCATAGATTTTGTCTCGCGATAATGCTTTGCCATCTTTTTCACAAACGAGACAAATTCTTCATCCTCTGAACCGGATTCTTCATCTTCATCGGCTTTGAGAGCCAAGCTCCAATCTTTTCTTTCTGACAAATTCTTACCTTGACTTTCCAGTTGCATCTCGTATGTCAGTAAGGACCCAGTTAGCTCTTCCATAGTAAAAGTGCTAAAGTCCTTGTTTTCCAGGAGGGCTGTTACCTTGGGCATCCAGCTTTCCACTGGTAACACACGCAATACTTTTCTGATATGTTCCTGACAAGAAATTTTTCTACCAAGAGATTCTAACTCGTCAATGATACTAGTAAAATGAGTCATCATGTCCTGAATAGGTTCTTTAGATTTCATGGAGAACAGTTCATATTTAGTCAATAATAAATCAATTTTTGACTCTTTTACCTGGTTTGTTCCCTCATGAGTTACCTGTAGAAGTTCCCACATCTGTTTAGCAGTTTTGCAGCCCATAACATGATTGTGTTCTTGGGTTCCAAGACCACAATGAATCAGTATCATCGCATTAGCATTGTGTTCAAGGTTTTTCCAATCATGTGCATCATATTCAGAAAATTCCTTTGGAACAACCTCGTTCTTTTCATTGGTTTTTGTGGGCTTGTAGTTACCATACTCAATGACTCTTCAAATCTGGTAATTAGTGGCTTTAATGAATATTTCCATTCGATTCTTCCAAAAATCAAAGTGCTTACCTTCAAATAAAGGAGGTCGATTGGTAGAGTAACCTTCCTCGAGCTTTCCGTAGTTCATTGAATCCATTATTGTGATCTACTCTCCAGAGATTAACCTGTACTCAAGAGAACCTGCTCTGATACCAATTGTTATACTCAAGGATAGACTCAAGAGGGGGGGTGAATTGAGTCTTAGGGAGTTATTCAAATTTTTCGCGGGTTATCAATTTAAGCACAATCTGTTAACCTATTAGTTACTACGTTGTTAATAGCAAAGCAATATAACAAAGCAATAAATAAAGAGTCACAGATTTTTACGTGAAAACCTTCTTGAGCTCAACCAAGAAGTAAAACCACGACCCTGGGGGATTTTCCAAACTCCACTAAGAGCCGTAAACCAACCCCAATACAATAGACCCTAACCTACCATTGAGCCGTATTTCCTGAATTCAACCCCGAACTCAAGAATCAAACTACCTACTATGGCAGTCATATTCTAAACAAATAAATCTTACCAATATGCTTCTCAATAAGCTAAAGTGGTACAATCAAACCTTATGAGAAACCACGCTCAAGTATCAAGACGAATTCCAAGGTAACAGTGAAGGTAACTCGTGCAGTAACAGCCAGGACGCCTCTTATGAAATCACTTAATAAATCTCACGTTTTGCTTTATGATTTCATCAATGATAAAGTCTGTGAACATTGGTTTATATAGGAAACCTAAATCAACCTAGAAACCAATTAGGTTTAAAGCACAATAGTTTGTTTTCCAAGAAAAATAGACTTTCCATAAAACAAACAGTTCTAATTCTACTAGAAATCTTTTTAAAAAGATTTTCTAAATAAAACTCTTATATTTAATATTGAGTATAAAAAGATAATATTGAGTACTAAAAATATATTTCTGAAAACAATTTTAGTTAAGTTATTTTATAAAGAAAAACTCTTTAAAATCGTTTTCATAAATACACGTATAAAACTTGCGTACTCAAGAATACTTGGTAACTCACGCACTATTACTTCAGCTTTTACCAACCGTACATTCGATTCCAACCTCAATGACTTAAGCACGACTTCTCTTACATGAAGTCTAATAAAAGCAATAAAGCCCTAACTTCCAACTTCATGCCATGTTGTTCTTGAATCAATTTTCATTGTATAAACACTAAGATTATCAAATCACAACATTCTTGATTCCGTTCTTTTTCCGTTCTTGATTCCTTGTAAACAAAACTTAGCAAGACAATGTTAGCTTGATAATTGTCAATTATTTATCAACATCAAAATCATCATAGCTCAACAAAAAGACAAGCGAACGAGGTCTTCATGATTTGGTTCGAGGGCAAGTGTTCGACATCTCCATATGCATGCACATAGTAGCTCAAAGGTGGACGAAGATAGTTGGAGGTTGGATGGAAGCTGATTGCGAATTGCTTCCATGTCTTTCGCGCCGAAAAAGAAGCCTCCATGGACCATTTTGTTGCCTCCTTTCTCCTTGTTGATTGCTTGCTCATATGTTTTGTCCACCTATATTAATGGGGGAGGAATATCAGCAAGCCCGCTTTCGGAATTTTTTTTTTTTTTTTTTTTTTGTTGGCAATTTAATACAAGTATACAACTCATACAAATCTATTAGAATTTAGAGGGGACTCAAGGGATATGCATACGGACCAAGCCCGTTTTTGAAATAATTTTTTTTTGGCAATTTAATACTAAAAAAATATCTATAAGACGGTTTTTGCCATAACTTTTTGTGAGACGGGGTAACTTTTCAGTGAAACAACGATCACTGTCTCCATAAATTATCCATACATGTTCAAAAAGTGACTCCACTGTGAGTTGGTCTCACACAATACTTGTTGATTTAATACAAGTATACCACTCATACAAAGCTATTAGAATTTAATTAGAAGGGACTCAAGGGAGTATATAGATGAACCAAACTAGTCCTTGAATTAATCATTGGACTTAAAAAGTTTTTGTTATCAATGATTGCGTGAGGTTTTTTTAATTTGTTTTTAAAAAATAAATATTTGAGCACACAACTCCAGTCTCTAGCAGGATATATTATTTCATGGTTCGGGACTAATGCTTCCACTTCTCACATTTTTCTTTTTTTTTAAGGGACCACCTTTTACAAAATTAGTGAAACCCACTTAGATTTACCCTCTAATAATGTTTAGAAGTGTAGAGATCACTTATGGTGAGTAGTCACTCTTATTTCATTGAAAAGTGACCCAGTTTTACTAAAAGTTACAAAAACAGCGTTTTAGAAAATTTTTTTTGGTAATTGTGAGAAATGAGAGTATGTTCATAAACCATCTATAATTTCTTCTCAAACAGGTACAAATTATTGGTAAATCATCGCTCATTTTTATTACCTCTTGGTATTCATGATGAGTCAATGTCACCTCTAAGGGGTAGCTAGCAAATAGAAGCTCCCTTTCCCAAAGGGGAACAACGGAAGGCGCTTGTGCTCCTCTTACTATTTCAATCATTGCATTTAGTAGTTGCAACAGACCGAACATGTCACACATAGTATGGTTGAATTGTATTGCCAATATGAAACCACCGCATACGAAACGAGTAACCTGAGTTCACAAAATTAGATACATTATAAATCCTAATTTCCTAACGAATAAATCTTGTATGAGACTAACTCACAGAAAAATGGGGTCACTATTTATGTGCAGTGATCCTTGTTATACTAAAAAGTGAGCATCGTCTCACCAAACGTTACAATAAGACCGTCTTAAACAAGTTGTTGTGTTTCCCAATAGAGTAATCTTTAATACACATCATCCGACAATTTAGATCCCTTAAATACACTAAATCATATGTTTAAATGGCGGATATTATAGTATTTTTTTTTCTTGGATACAAAATTTTTACCCGCTCTTGGGGGCATGTCCTCCCCATCAACATTTTAAATGTCTGGCCCAAAAATAAGCTAGGCCCACACACGTACTTTTTAATTTTTTTTTTTTTTGGCAATTAAATGATAATTTCCATTAATCACCGAATATAGAGTTACAAACCTGAGTTCAGCAACAACCTCCCAAAATCTCAAAACCTACAGAACACATCTCTACGTATAGAGGAAAAGTGCACACCCCATCAGCTAGAGCTCACCTTCTAAGAAGGGTATCTCACAGCTAATGAGGTTGCTTACAAACAATAGAGAATACAACATTAAGGGCTCTTGCCATCTAAAGCATACAAAAAAGTTTGCAGCTTAATTCTGCCTTGAACACGAACATAGGCTTGCTACTGCACTTGTGTCACAATATCACGTTGCTCACGCTTCTGATCTTGAAAGACTCTAGCATTTCTTTCAGCCCAGATTGCATACACAACATCAGCAAAACACATCTTCACTATCACAGCACGTGCATTCTTACCCTTGGAAACTCTGATCATCCATTCACATCCATGCGAACAAGAGAGAATACATCTCTGAAACCCTAGCCAAGATAATACAGCCTGCAAAATACTCTGGGAAACCCTGCAATCAAACAGGAGGTGCTGCAGTGTTTCCTGTTGAACACCACACAGAGGGCATAAAAGATCACAAGGGATGCCCCAACCTGCAACTACATCCTTGGTTCTCAATCTCCTATGTAGACTGAGCCATAAAATGAATACTTATTTAGGCCTTGCTGCATTGGAGCAAACTAAATTTTTTCAAGGCACTGCATTACTAGGACCACGCGGAAATTTATAACAAGTGCCAATGCAGAATTTTCCTCCTTTCATAACACAACTCCACTCCCCAATCACAGGAAAATACTTCCTCATATTAAAGATTTTTTTCACCATCCACGAGCCCTGGTTGGGAATATCCATGTTCCACACATCTCTCGCTTTGATGTAGTACATATGGACCCATTTGATCCATAAAGTATCCTTCTTAGTGCTTAGAGCCCCAGTAGCTTGCTGAGAGCTGCATTATTCCAGAGTTTCAGATTTAAAATATTACATCCACCTGCACTTTTGGGAAGACAAACCTTGTCCCAGGCAAGCAATGCTCTTTTGGTCACTTGTGCCTCACCAGACCAAAGGAAGCTTCTACAGGTTGCTTCCAAAAGCTTCATGACTTTCTGAGGCAAGATAAACAACTGTGACCAATAAGCTTGAACCCCAAACAGCACTGCCTTAATTAATTGCAGCCTGCCTGCATAGGATACAAATCTAGCAGCCCAATGCCTATTTCCTATCATCTTTTCAATTAAAGGCTTGCATTGGGATACAGAGAGCCTCTTGGTGAATAGGAGAACTCCAAGATATTTAACAGGGAGGGCATCCTCAGAATAACCTAAAAGACTTAGAATCTCATTCTTCACAACAGCTTGAACACCACCAAAATAGACCTGACTTTTAGCTAAATTAGCTTTCAGATCAGAGACATCCAAAAAATGTTCAAATTTTCCATGTAACATCCTCACAGACACAGTGTCACCTCTACAGAAGAGTAAGAGGTCGTCTGCAAAACACAAGTGTGAAATCCCCATTTTCGTACATCTAGGATGGAAGTGAAAATTCTGGTGCTGTTTAAGGGTAACCAACACCCTATGCAAATATTCCATCACTAGTGTAAACAGTAAAGGGGATATGGGGTCACCTTGCCTTAATCCGTTTTTAGCAGGAAAAGATTCAGTAAATTCACCATTAAGGTTAATTGAGTAGCTCACTGTCTTGATACAAGTCATAATCCATCTAATGACCTTAGCAAGGAAGGCTAATTCACGAAGCATCTGCTCAATAAAGCACCATTCAACAGAATCATAGGCTTTTTGCAAATCAACTTTAATCATACACCTCGGGGAAATGTTTTTCCTAGAGTAACCTTTTACTAACTCATGGCTCAAAATGATGTTATCAGACATCAATCTACCAGGAATAAATGTCGATTGGCTAGCACTGATAATAGATCCCATTACATGCTGCAATCTATGGGTGAGCACTTTTGAGATAATTTTATAAAGCACTATACAGCATGCTATGGGCCTATATTCCTTCACAACGGAAGGATTTGGAACCTTAGGGATCAGGGACACCACTGTATTATTGATATCTTTAAGAAACAGACCCTTATGGAAAAAGTCACACACATACAGCTTTAGTTACCTCGTTTCCAATAATATGCCAAGATTTCTTGAAGAAAACAACATTAAAGCCAGCCACTCCAGGAGCTTTGTTGTCATCAATTGAAAAAATTGCCTGCTTCACCTCTTCATTATAATATCAGCGTGTAAGAACATTTGTTGATCATGTTGCAAAACTGGACCAGTTCTCATGACAGACGCATCAATAGCAGAGAGGGAACTAGCAGATGATCCCATGAGACCCTTATAAAAACCCAAAATCTCATCCTTTATGTCTGCAGCTTTGGTTAAGCTCCTCCCTGCTCTACTGGTCAGAGAGTTGATGGAGCTCTTGTTATGATTGTCTTTCATAACAGCAAAAAAGTATCTAGTGTTCCCGTCACCCTCATGGAGCCAGTGAGCCTTGGATTTTTGTTTGTGCACTTTCTCTAGCAAATTATTCCATTTTTCAACACTAGCTAGACCCTCCTTCTCTTGCACCACCATATCAGCATCACACATTCTATCATACATACTGGCTTGAATACTTTCCAAGCTCACTCTAGTTGTATCAAGTTTCTTTTCAATGCTACCAAACTCCTGCACATACAACTTCTTCAGTGGGACCTTGCATTCCTTCAGCTTGGACCACACAGAGAACAAAGAAATCCCTTCAACCTGCTGTGACCATACAGATTTAACTGTATCACCAAATTGCTCATGTTCTGCCACAATATTGATAAACCTGAAAGGGTGCTTAACAGGTGGAGTAGCCTGGTGTATATATAAAAAGATAAGGGGGTGATCAGAAAACCCAGGCTTACGAAACTCAACATCAATAGTACCATAAGATGATATCCAAGCCATATTACCCATGGCTCTGTCAATTCTGCTCACAACATGCTTATTAGTGCATGTATACCTCCTACTCATTGCCTTAAGCTCAGCAAGCTGACTGTGGAACATAAAATTTTGCAAGTCTTCAATTTCATGGTCAGCAACAGGAGCACCATACAGTCTATCATCATGAAACAACACTTGATTAAAATCACCACACAAACACCAAGGAATATTGATGCCCTGACCCAGATGTTGCAATTCAGACCAAAGATCCTTTCTGTCAGCTAAAGAATTACTTCCATAGATAACAGTAAAAAAAGCATTTAAAATCTAAATATCTACTCTCAACACTGCAGTGGATGAACTGTGAATGAGGATGAAGAATATGCACCTCAGCCTGATCAGCTAACCAACAAAGCCAGATCCTGCCATTAACTGCTGAACTATAGTTATTTGCCTACTGCCAACTCCCACCACTTAATAATGGCCTTTGCCTTATTTTCCTTAACTCTGGTCTCAAGAAGACCTACAAACACAATTCTATTATTTCTAAGATAAGCTTTAAGTTCCCTTTGTTTATAGGGTTTATTTAAACCCCTCACATTCCAAGTGATGAAATTCATTGAGGAAAGAGGGTACAAGGCCCTGCCCCATCTCCAGGAGGGTCACAAGGTACAAGTTGCTCTATGATAGGCTCAAGTGTTGCAAAGGGGTTCACTGAAGTGGGAATAACATCCTTAATAAAACCTCCTGCAGCACTATATAAAGATCGATATCTAGTTATAATTGGGCCTCCTGTTCTCCTCACAGGGATGAAACCATCATCATCTGGCTGATCCTGACCTGCTGAAGGAACAGTTTTAGATGATTCACCATGCTCCATTACTGGAGCCTCAATCTGGGTTCTCTTCTCTACCCAAATCTGCATCTGCTTAGTCTTCCTCTTCCTTGCTCTCCTGGGAGCAGGGTTGTTTTGATGAGTTGCTCTGGTAGCCATAGGCACACTCTAAGCACAATCATGCCCAACTTGTAAGCATTTAGCACAATATGCAGGCTGCCATTCACGAACAACCTTTTGTTCAAACTTACCCCCATCAGGATCTTCAACATGAATATCAGTTGGTATAGGCTGTGTTACATCAATCTCAATGAGCACTCTAGCATATGACACACGTAATTGACGGAGGTACATTCATCAGCATATAATGGTCTCCGCAGACCACTAGCAATTTTGCTCAAAGAGTCAACCCCCCAACAATTCAATGGCAGATTAGGGAATTTAACCCATAATGGCAGCAAATGGAGGAATTCATTTTTGAAATTGAAATCAGGTGTCCAAAAACGCATAATGATTGGCATATTATTGTTCACGTTATAAGGTCCTGACACTAACACCTCTTACATATCTGATTGTGATTAAAACCTAACAATAAAGAAACCCACCTCATGTAGAAAAACCTCTAGCTGAGAAACAAAATTCAAGAGCTTTGCCAAGTATTGACACATATAACCATACGCAGGCGTATCACCAGCAACATATAATACAATGGAATGAACCCATTTTGCAGTCTGTTCAGCAATGGTATCTAAAAGAACAACAGTTTTACCATCCACTAGTACAGAAAGTACCTTGTGCGACGGTTCAAAACACTAATATGCGTCGGTTTTCCGTCGCATATGCAAGGGACGCACATGCTCAAGAGCATATGCATCGGTTGGTGAACCGACGCACAAAGGTTTTGTGCGTCGGTTGAGCAGAAGAACCGACGCACAAAGTCTGACTTTGTGCGTCGGTTGATGTAAACAACCGACGAACATGCCTGTTATAGGCGACGGTTGTTTACCTCAACCGACGCACAAAGTTAGACTTTGTGCGTCGGTTCTTTTGCTCAACCGTCGCACAAAGGTTTTTTTTTTTTTTTTTAACGAAATTCCACAATTAAATCTCTTAAAAGAAAGTAAGCCTATGTGGGATTCGAACCCACGTCTTTTGTGCTATAACACAATTGCTCTACCATCTGAGCTAATAGGCTTCGAAAATAAGAATAATTATACAACTTTTCTACAAAATAATACTTTCAAAATGATAGAACCTTAGAATTTGCTAACACAAAGTTGCATACATGTATATATATGATAGGACAGCTCAACACCCTTTCAATCATAGCCTTTATCCCTATCTTCTTATCAAGTAAGCTCACTTTATAACTCAACTACAGGTTGGAGAGGGAGGAAAACATTTAGCTTAATTTCAGAATTTCAACAGAAAACCTTAAGAGCTCGAGAACTAATGATGATTATAAAACTTCTGTAAAACAAAATAATATCGTACTTCCAAAATGATAACAAATTAAACTCTCGTGTCCCCTCAAAAAAAAGAAAAAACTCTCTTTTAAAGTTGGAATACTGCTGTGAACATTAATACATATAGGGGGAAAAATGCTGAGATCTGCAGCCTCCCAAAGCCATTAATCCAGAATCTATGGCAGAACAGAGAGAAGGGGAAAAAAACTAGCTATGGAGAGAGTGAGAGAAATAAGGTACCTGGTCATTCGCCACCAAATTGCCTGAGCTCCAGGAAGGCTGATGCCTCATGGTTGTCGTTGTGAGCCTCTGAGATAAGCTGCTGAAAGGCGTAAGAGAGAATAATAAGTAACAAATGCATGACAACTATGTTGTTTAATAAGGCACAAGCTTTAACTTTTTGAGCCCAACACATCAAGGGGATAGCCACAACACTCTCTAAACCAGCAATCAAAATGCTATGTGCCTTGCCAATTCATCAAAGCCTAGCACAGTTTTATGACAAGCATAAAGTATAAGCAGCGAATCCACAACAGAAAAACAACAACACAAAGTGATCCCAAGCAAGATATTAAATCAAATATATACAATCTAAGCAGTACAGAGGATTTAAGAGACTGTTTCTTTAAAAAAAGAACCAGAGAGAAAAGAAATATGCACATATAGTCCAAGAACATACAAAACTGAAATGAAGATAAACCTACCTCTGTGTCAAAGCTAACAGCGGTTGTTGCCTCCAGAACGCAGAGAGAAAAAGAGCAAAGAGATCGAAGGAGATAGAGGTTAGACTGACTGCACACTGTATTCTGTACAAACAAAAATAACACAAACTAATGAGCTAGATAAACAGAAATTAATAATAAAAATAAAAAAAAAAACATCGTGCAATCTAAACAAATAAAAGCATCGTTCATTTGAGCATGGTTCATTATATAGAAATGCTCAGCACCCGGACAAAGGATATCGAAGCTACCCAACCTGTAAACTCTCAAAAGTAACACCAACCAGGGAAAACAGATCCCTTAGACTATCAAAAGATGCAACAACACATTAATTTCTATATAATAAAGTGAGAAACACATATGAACTGGATAATGACTTTAAAGTTCGATACTTACTCCTACTTGTACACAACACAGACTGCGAAAATTACTCTATTCTCCTGCCCTCTTTATCAAATATATTTGAACCTAAAATCACCATTATTACTTATTACCCCAAAGGCCGCATCGAACTAAACAAACAAAAATCAATCAACATCTTTAATCGCACTCCTTAAGTATCTAGACAATTATCAGCATTTTCTATCAGGTAAATCTCAATCAAATATTACCTATTAAATTGCAGATCATGTACTGTGACCCTAGGACAATTTTCAGGTTCCAAATTTCTGAGAAACCGAGATCATCAACAAAATGTACTGACTTCTTCAAGCAACTTTCAGCATGAGACAAGTGATAAATTAAAAACATTAATAACCCATATGGTCATAGCAATTCATCAAAGCCCAAGGAAAATCAAGTCACCAGCACAATTAGCAACAACCAACAAGCAGCACTAGCAAACAGGAACAACATTGAACAGCAAACAACAGCAACCAAATTTTAGCTACAATTACAGCAAACAGGTCGCCGCATTTTACAGAAAACAGCAACTGCAAGTACAGAAAAAAAAAACAGCAGCTGCAAAAACAGCAAAAAAAAAAAACAGCAGCAACAGCACCAAAACAGCAGCAATTACAGCACAAATACACCAGCAATAAAAGTAAGTAGCAGCAGCATATTACGAAGTTGCATCCATGTATATAGATGATATAGTACTAGAAATGCATGTACTTACAGAACCAGCAGCAGCATGCTTACACCCTGCATGCCCAAATAACACCATAATCTGGCTTAGCCCATAACATTTCATCTTAAAGTAGAAAACATAGTAAAAGTTATCTGACTTCCTACCCGCAAACCTATGCTTCGACTAAAGACATGACTCATGAGCTAGAGGAGTTGCGCCAGGCAGACGGGAAGCTACATAAAATGTTCCAGTTGACTGCAGTAGAAGAAAGAATCAATAAGAAACATGGAATGCAGTCGCGCTTACCAAAATAAAGATAGTCAAGCACTTGATGTACATGTTGAGCTTTTACCTCAAAAACTTGCGTTTTGCATATTGAAAATCAACATAAAAGCAAACATTAATGTCTTTAATATAGGTCACCTTTTTCTTGAAAAGAAATGGTGTCAGTGAACCTTTTTGTTGAACAAATTGGCGTCACCGTTTCTTGACAGTCGGTGCTTTCTCGTAATCAAATTTCCCCTTCTTATTAAGTTTCCGTAATCTGTTACCAAAACTTTAGATTCAAGTGAAATCATATTGTTGTGTGTAATATAGAATAGAGAGAAACCAAAATAGTCTACCAATTTCAGGATTCAGGATTTAGGTTCAGCTCTTCAATTAATTAGCAAACTGTTCCATGCAATGTGAAACTTTCTTTTTTCGATTCTGCTTATAACAATGATGAACTGAAGGAGTATTGACAAGGCTTTCATTTTAGCACACACACGTACAAGAAGGATAGTGTCAAAACTTTACAACCATGAGCTAACTAACTCATTTAACATATAAGCAGCTAACAAGTACCCAAGGACCTACTCATGATCACCATAAGGTAAATAAATAAACATGAGGACCCTAGAGCCACTTATTCAGGAAGATTGACTTAATCAAAAAATTGCTATCTCAGTACAGCAGCAACAAGAGGCTCAGCTGTTCAAGCTCAGATATTGTTATAACAATATAAAGATATTAATTTTATCCTAGCTGCATTCATCTGTCAAGGGTCCAAAACAGGTATATAGATAATCAAAACAACACCGTCAATCAGGTTCAATTCGAACAATATGCAAATCAGCAAATAAACCAATCAAAATCAACTTGGTGTATCTATTAATGATTGTCAAAGTAATCATCCAATCAGACAATTTTGAAATAATCAAACAGGCTAATTCGTAATTCAATTAAGATTCTAGTGGAGAAGGCAAATACACAAAACAACCAGCAAATACATTAATCCAGTTGAAGAAAATAAATCAGACCCAACTGTCAAAATTACACAGGTTCAGTCCCAAATTCCACATCATGTCTATAATAATTTCCCTTTCAGAAGCTTGGAGCCACAATCGTACCATCAACCCTAAAAAATAGGGTCTTTTATACCAGAAACATGTAATCCATATATCAATTGAAATTACTAAATCAAAAACTAAATCAATATATAATATTCAAATTAGGGTTGCCTGAAACCTTGGCTTATGTTTCATAATCAGAATTCAGAATTTCAAAACATATCATCTGAGTTTATAGTTAAACTAATTGCATACATAAATTGAAATAACTAAATCAGAAATTTAATCATTAATCTTCAAATTAGGGTTCATGCCTATCATTCAAAACAGAAGTAAATCAGGAGAAGAATAGAGAGAATAACCGTGAAAGTGAAGGCGGTGGTCGCCGGAGAAGGGCTCGCCGGAAAGGATTGACCCATTTTGTTGAGAAGTGGAAGCGTGAGTGGAGGAGGGTGAGTGGAGGCGGGTTGTTTCTCGAGAGCTCGACTGAAAGAATGGGTGAGAGAAAAAGAGACGAAAACTGGGAAAGTGAAAGAGTACGCGAGAGAAGAAGGGGAAACTGAGGGAAGGGGAAAGGGAACATTTTGGGCTTTTTCGAGTATGGGCGACGGGTTCATCGAGATGACCGACGCGTATTATTAGGCTATGTGCGTCGGTCATTCAGGTCAACCGTTGTCCATTCCCATTTGTGTTTTTATTTTTTTATTTTTGCTTATGTGCATCGGTTGTGAAAGAGAACCGTCGTCCATTCTCAAAGTTTATTTAAAAAAATGCCACCACCCCACTATGAGCAACGGTTGTCACAATCAACCGTCGCATATTAAGCGATGCAAATGGTTGTTTTTTGTACTAGTGATCCTTAACACAAGGAGGAACGAAGGAAAGGGTCATACCATTAGTTGAAGCACGATTCTGGATAAAATTTATCTGCCCAAGTCTCACCCACCGCTGGTGGAATCTCTTCTTCCTCCTGCGCCTCTTCAGTCTTGGTTTCCTGGCTACCACCAGTTGTTAAGCTCAGACGCCGAGCTGCACCTTGATTTGGTTAGATCGGAGTTGGTCGAATCAACCCATGACTCATAGAGCTTCCTGCCATCTCCGATTCAGAAAGCCCACCACTCACTACCGGTGACAACACACCACGAGTCGCCACCGGAGTAATTAAACCCCCAGGAATTTCCGACCTGATTCGAGAACTCATAGAGCTACTGACAGTATAGAGGTGGGTACCACGACGGCCACCGCCTCTATTGCCACCGTGCCGGCCCGGACCTCCTCCTCGCATCCCCAGGTTCACGTTAGCAAAGACGCCTAAACGTGCACCGAGAGCATTCTAGAGAGAGAAAGTCTATTACCGAACACCTTTCCACACACTTTTTATTATGTGTGTAGTAAAATAAATCTGAGAGTAGGTTTATTTTGTTGAAGAAACCTGTATTCGTTACTCTTTGAGTGTGCACTGGATAAACCTCGAATGTATGTATACAATAATTTTTAACCACACGATCAACTCCAGGGTAACGCCGGATATTATATAGTTTCTATTTGCTAGTCAAAAAGAGGGTGCAAGTAAATGACGATTGAGGCACCCCCGCTACTTCATGTTCGGACTCTCGTGCTCAAGAACAATAATATTATATAGTAATATACGCACGCTGAGGGTAGAATTAGACATTTAGTCACTGGCAGATCCACTCTTCAGAGATTAGATTCCACCGAACCCGCTTGAATTTTTTTTTTTAACAAAATCCTTTGTAAAATAAATTTTTCAATACAACATTTAAGAATAATTGCCCTATGTATTACAAAGGTTGAACTCACTTGACTTGATTTCTGGTTCCGACACTGTATTTAATCCCTCCTTTCCACGTTCAGCTTCACACTTGACTTTTGAGGTCAAAGTTCTTAATTTTTGATCATTGATTTGTGAAAAATATATGAAGATCACAATATAAAAATACTCTTGTCAGATTCAATTTAAATTCTCCAATTCCTCCATTCCTATGAAACTCTACCATTTGCCTATTTGGGATGTTTTGGTAAAACTCTAGCGTTTCTCTTTATGACAAACAATTCTTATTGAAATACCATTTTACACTAACTTTTGTAAAATTTAAAACCTATATCTGCCCTCCCCCACACCCACATTAGTTTTGAGGGTATAAGGGAAAAGCAAGTGCCAAAATCACTTTACCTTTGTCTTTGTGCCAAAAGCAGATGATAGAGTTTCATTGGAACGAAGAGAGTAGTATTTTCAAAATATCAATATTTTAAATATATTTAAATCTATTTACTTATAGTTTATATCGATGATCAAAGTGTTAATATCTGTATAAGAAAAAAAAATTGTCAAAAAAATGGTGCAAAAGTGAATGACGACCGAGGCATGCACCCCCTGCTACATCATGTTCGGACTCTCGTGTTCAATAGTTAACATATCAGACTAGCTGAACAACCAGCGCAGACATTGGCACCGTCAACGTAGTACCAACAAGGGGCTAGTAAAGTTCCTAGAAGCCAACAAATACAATGCATGGGGAAAAAGGGAATTCGAACCCATAGTCTTGCCTTACCAAACCACTTGTGAGTAAACTTGGAACCACTAGATCACCGCCCTTGTTGGTAATATCATTATAAGACACTCAAATGAGAAGCACAATTTAAAAAGGATATAGAGTAGTTACTAGCTAGTTAGTTACCTGAAATACCAACAATGGGGAACCTATGATCCCATTATTGGAGCCAACAGGAACAACATCAGGAAGCTCCTCCAACAATGGACATGGAGGGAGAATCTCATTCTCAACCTCCTCCAAGGTAGCATTATTTACGTCTGCTTCGATAAACAACACACCTTCACCATTGCAATCCACGATCAGCTTTCGATTGTGACCTTCACGGAGCCTCCCAGCAAAGGGGTAATAGTAAAGCAGTATTTCAGCAAGTGCATTTTTTATCAATTTAGCTGGATCTCCTTCTTCACCTCTTTTTATTCCCCTGAAACACAGGATCACTGGGACCTGAAGTTGAAACAGTTGTTGATCATCAATGTCTGAGAGTTCTTTTGACTCGTTTATTGTGGGTTTTGCTGGCACTACAAGTACTGGGGCTTGCCTTCGAACTTTGATCCGCGTCGCCATGATTTTTTTTATTTGAACTGATCGACCTGCCTATTGAAATTATTTGGTATATATGTAGCTAACACAGGTTAATAATACACATCAGAAGGTAAAAAAAAATGAGGAAATTAAAGGCAAACTATTCAATTAATATGCAAAGAAAAGCGTAAGAAGAAAGAAAAGAAAAACAACGAAGACTATGTGGAGTACAACTCTTGATGGTTGGATCAAGGATGACACCACAGAGGTTAAGAAGAAAGCTACTCAGTATTTACCAATAACGATGGTGGTCTAATGGTTCCAAACTTACTCTCAAATGGCTCGGTAAGATAAGGTGTAGGGTACACTAGGTAAACTCTAGAGGGGGTGAATAGAGTTGACAATTTTTTTTCGATTTTACACTTTTTTGACAAACTCGGCAGCGTGAGAAAAAGGTATGGACCTTGTTCCCTATAAAGGCAGTTTGTGAAATAAACTATGAGTAACAAAAGCAATAAGAATGTAAATAACACACAGGCTTTAGCTTTTTTTATGTGAAAAACCTACTCGGCTCGAATAGGAGTAAAAACCACGATCCAATACTTGGGATTTTGTCACATTATTTCTCTTCTAACCAAAGCCAATCAAAGATACATATTCCTTACCCTAAACCCAGCAAACTAATCCTAGTATGTTGTGAACCCTCCAAGCTACACACTAACTTGGAGTGACCCTCTAAACTTGTTACTAAGTTAAAGTGAATACAGATCTCACAAAGAATAATAGAGGTGTTACAACTCGCTTTTTGAATAAGCAAATAAAATTACAATGAAAACCTATTATGCAATGAGTATGAACCGGGAAGAGTCAAAGTGATCTGACAGGAAATAGGGTCCAAAGTTGTTCTTAGTGTAATGTTGGATTGTTTTCACTTTGAATATGATTTGAAAACACGTTTGCCACCGTTAAAACTCGCTCAAAGATTGAAGTAAACTGAGGTTGTACTCCACCTCATAGAGGCTCAGTTTACTTTTATGTTAAGATCATTTTCTGTAGCAACATTTTCTCTCTAAAGTCGTTTTCTCTCTAAGCGTGCAGTTGTTATTGCCTTGTCGGTCTGGGATTTTCGTGGTGTGGTGGAGAGAGAGAGGGATGAAGGATACCATTGATGGGAGGAGTGAGGGGGATGATGAAGCTTTTAGATCTGACTTGTAGCAACACCATCTCACAATGAGCTCATCTCCCTCATCAACACTACTGCAATTGGGGTGTGAACTTTTACGTTTTGACAAATTTGGGGGAAAAGAAAGAATTGGTGAGGATGAGTAGGTACAAATTGGGTAAGGATTTTTGGTGAGTGAGGGTCGAGGATTTCTGGGTTCCATAGACAAGGAGGCTAAAGGGGAGAGAGAAAGCTCCATTGATCTGGCTAACACAAAATTTCGTAAGAGGTGGCCTCAAGGTAAGACTTATCATACAAGTATAATGTCATATCGAGGTCATGCTTGTATATAGAGGTAGATTTACCTTGATGCGGCCTCATACAAGACTTATTAATCTTCTTTTTATGGCTACCACATCGGCAAAACTGTCATCGATGATATATGAGAGAGATATCATTTGGCCTAATATTGTTTGGCTGAAATCAACTTCTGATTAATGAAATAAATATTTCATCATGGGATACTTGATTAGTCCAATTTCGGATTACTTTGATCAAATTTTCCTTTAATTTATAATATTTTTAAGTTTATAACAAACCTATTACAACATAACTATTAATAACAAGTTTTATTCTATTTAATAATAAGTTTGGTTAGGTTCCATTTGACAAGCACAGAAACTTATATAGGCGGCTTCAACGTGGGGCACCTCAAACATACATGATGGCATACTGACGTCATATTTAGGTCATGCTTAATTAGCTAAAAAGGTGGCTTAATGTTGACGCGGTCTCATACGAGGTGCAATTTGTTTTGCAAGTTGCATGCATTTTGTTCTGTATTGTACTGTACGTTTAGTTGAAAAGTGAAGACATTTCGTAAGGTTTGTTGGAGGTATTTAAATTAAACAAAGGTGGGTTAAAATTTAAAAGCTTTAGATAGACAAAGTGCAATTGTTTTTGAATCTTGAGTTTTTCCCTCATGTGCTTTTAGCTCTGAATTTCTTGTTGAAAACCAAAAGATGGTTTCAGATCAACTTGAACACCATGGATTAGATGGGTGTGTTGTAGCTGGAAGATTGTACGCCATATGCTACTTTCGTAGGCCCTGCTGGTCGGTGGTCTATCACTTCATTTTTTTTGTTTGAATCACAGGTGTACCTGACCATTTTGGATGCCGACTACTCATGTTGGCACCTGATCAACGAATTGAAAGAAGGGATAAAGTGCTCATAACAAGCAATGATTTCATTCGCTATTATAACGTATTGTTATAGTGATAGATAAACTAAACCTAATAATAACAATTTTTATTATATTCAATAAGTTTCGTTAGGTTCCATTTGATAAACACAAAATCCTATATAAGCGGCCTCAACGTGAGGCGCCTCAAACAGACATAATATCATGTTGATGTCATACTTGATTATAAAGGTAGTTTCATGTTGAGGCGGCCTCATGTTGAGGTGGCGTCATGAGTGACATTTTGTTTTGCAAGTTACATGCATTTTATTCTGTACGGTACGTTTAAATTAGCTGAAAGAAAAGACATGGCTTGAGTTTCGTTGGAGATGATTACAAAGGTGGGGTAAAATTTTAAAGCTTTGGACAAAGTGCAATTGTTTTTGAGTGACTGCTGTTTCTGAATTGACTATTTTTCTCATGTGCTTTTAGCTCTGAATGTCATGTTGAAAACCAAAAGATGGTTTCAGATCAACTTGATCCATGGATTAGATGGGTTTGTGGCAGCTGGAAGATTGTACGCCATATGCTAGTCTCAAAGGCCCTGCTGATCGGTGGTCTATCACGTTTTTTTGTTTGAATCACAGGTGTATCTAACCTTTTTGGATGACGATTAATCAGGTTCGCATCTAATAAGCGCAAGAAGGGATAAAGTGCTCATAGCAAGTAACGATTTCTTTCACAAGATTCAAATCCTCAACATTAATTAATAGATGAAAGTGTCGAAACACACTAACCACTTATTAGTGATGGTCTATCACGCTTTAATGGTAATACCATTACCAATACAATGAGAGTACCTAGCATTGGATTCTCATTAAGGGCATGACCCGCTGTTAAGAAAAAATGAGGCGCTGAAACAATTGTTAGAAGTACAAGAAATACAAGAAGGCTATGATACACATACACTAAGTGTATATCTCATTATATACACAAATTTTCTTAACCGTGCATGTGTCAAGATTGATAGAATATTCATCTATCCCACTTGTACAATAAATATAGCATTAGAATCTTTTTTAACTCAAATTTGAACTTAGAAATGAACATCAAGTATTTAAATTTCAAATGGGAAAGGGTGCCTTATTGAATACTCTTTCATTCCCCATGCATTGGGAACAAACATCTAATAATCACCAATGAATTAAAAACAAAAAAAAGAAACGTCCATTTATCTGAACACCGACCAGTCGACCACCATGAATGAAAGACCTACGTATCACCCTACCCGCGATACTTTTCCGGTGGACAAATTTTCCGGTTACACAATAACAAACATGAAAGAGAAAAATTGATCCCTTTAATACCCGACCCACCGTTTTTCCGGCGAGACACTACAAATTGTTTGGAAAATAAAATTCTAGTGAGACAACACAAAATTAGTTGGAAAAAAAAATTCGGCGTTATACCATTTTTTCCAACGATATTGCAAACAAAATTGATAGGAGTTAACGTAAAAACAATGGTTAAAATTACGAATGAATATTATGGAAGTAAAGCTACTAAATGTACCAATTTTGCTACCAAAGTATTGAGATACTTTGAGCAAACTAATTCAATGTGTAGATACCATTGATATTCATACCCAACAAAGCAAAACTACTAAAAACGCACTAAATTTGCTACCAAAGCTTTCTTTGACTAAACTGATTAGATTTGTCAACTATATCTATGGATTAATATCGAATATCCATCGTTCATTCATGAACCGACAACAGAAGAATACTAAGGACCATTATTTTTTTTATTAAAGTCTTCACATAGAACATCCTTCGGATTTGTTCAATAAATAAATACATTTTAATCTAAATCTTAGACCTCATTTTGCTACTAAGATTTAATTCATTGTATGAGCTACACTTTATATTGATCAATTGAGAGAGCATGTTGTTAATGATTTAGACTTTGGAGTGTGATTTGAGTTTAGAGGATAAAAGGATTTAGTTTAAGGTAAGGGTAAATGTTTAATCGATAAAATGAAAAGGGTAAAGAGATTATGATCATTTATCGTATACCTAATTTAACTACAAGAATTGAATGTTATTGTCACAATTGAATAGCCAAATATAATTTTAAAAATTTGCCAAACCAAAAAAATATTTCAAAAGTAATAAATTATTAGTATACTTTAAAATTTCAATATCATGATAATTTAATTGATATTGTGAAACAATAATTAAAAAATATTTACTAAATTCCTATAAATTTTCAATGTTGATATTGTCAAATTCTAAATAAATACACTAAGTGTTACTACTTACTAGTAACCTTTTATATATACCCTAAAAAAATCATAAAAAAACCTTCAAAAAAAATAACCTTATTTTATACTATATCGATTATTACGATAATTTAGTTGAGAGTTAACATTTTCAATCAATTGTGTGTCTAATTACAAGAAACTTGACCTAAGATACCTGTTACTACAATTTAAAAATTTAATCACATGATCACAATATATCTTATAAAAATTTCATTATTTTATGATAATTATATTCTTTTATTATTATTCCGTTGAATCAATAGTTTTTAATCAACCAAGTGCTTTACTATAACACATTAACATTAGAAGATATTTTACTCTAATAATAATTGTAATATGTGAATATGTATTTATTGACATTTATAAAGAGATGACTTAGAATAAGGTTGACAATACTTTCACGACCTAATGTTTAATATATTAATTAAATTTAAAAAATATTATTGAAAATTATGGTTATATGAAAATAAAATAATATAGAGTGGTATTTCAAAATTTATCATTGTGTATGGGTTGAGTAAACTAACACAATAAAAAAAGAAAAAGAAAAAGAAAAAAAGACTAATATATGATGATATTATGTACTAAACAATAATAGCCGTTGAATACTAATATTAGCTTAACTTGATATATATATGTAAAATATCATCTTTTTATATACATTATAGTGAACAATTACCTAATAAAAATTGACGTTCATAACATTTGTAGCTTAGCAAGTTGTTGTTATTATTTATTTATTTAGTGGTTAAATCAATATGATTATATGAAGTATGGTAAGGTTTAGGTTATAGGGTATTGGGGTATAGGGTTTAGGGTATTGGGTATAGGGTATCAATGTTTTCTTTTTTTTGAGGATAAGGCATTAATGTTTAGCATATAGTTCATTTTGCTACTACTATTGAAATCAATGTATGTATACGGTTCATGACCATATTGAAATTATGCTACCAATATTAATATTAAGATTGAAATAGTTTATAGGACTCATTTTGCTACTAAGATTGACATTTATATTGACGATGAATTTCATTACTTGTCGGCCAAAAATAAACGTAGAACTCATATTTATGGTCGTCGTCAAAATTTTTTCTCTCTCTCTCATCCCCAAAAAAATGATAATAGTAGTTATTGGTTTTTTTTTATTTATAGGAATAGTAGTAATTGTTGTTGTCTCTTCAATTTTTTTAGCTTTTCAATGCACCTATTAAATTCATTTTGGCTCCGAGTGGCTTTTCTCTCTCATCTATTGAAAAAATGGGCTCCAACACTCCCTCCATTTTTGTCACATTTATCAAATTTTGATTCCTTTAACTTGACATGTGGAGGATTGGGTTGAGTTGTGTATATCTTATTATATACACTTAGTGTACATGTATCATTTTCCAATACAAGAGCGAGGTTGAATTGAATTATCACAATTTTGCGTAATTTATAACAACTACAACAACAACAACAACAACAACCCAGTAGGTATCCCGTCTAGGGCGGGGTCTGGGAAGGTCCAGATGTACACAGTCTTACCCCTAACTAGTCGCCTAGAAGAGAGACTGTTTCCGAAAGACCCACAAAAACTTCTTTTTTTTTTTTTTTTTTTTTAAAAAAATACATTTTCAAAAAGCTTTTTATTTTTTATTTATTTATTTATTTTTTAAGTCAATAAAGAATGATCAAAAGGGCAAGAGAAATAAAGCAGTAAACATACTAACACAAGATATCACTAATTGAACAACATAAAGTGACGGATACGCTACAGGCTATAAACAAAATGAATCAACCTCTAGTACTAGCCAATGCACAACCGTAATCTAACGAGGATCCTCTACACGAATCCTGCTACGCCATAATTTCCTATTTAGGACCAAGTCCTTGATAAGATCTAGAAGGGTCAAGTCCTGCCTGATAACCTCTCCCCAAGTCTTCTTCGGGCGTCCTCTTCTTCGTTTACAGTCTCTAAGTGTAATTCTCTCACACCTTCTCACCGGTGCATCTCGATGTCTCCTCCTCACATGCCCAAGCCACCTAAGCCTTGTTTCTCGCATCTTGTTGTCAATATCGGTCACTCCCACCTTGCCTCTCAATACTTCGTTCCTAATTATATCTCTTCTTGTAGAGTTGCACATCCATCTAAGCATCCTCATCTCGGTCACCCGCATCTTCTGCACATGCACCTGCCTCACCGGCCTATAACAATTATAAACAATAATTGAGAATTAAAGCAATCATATTTTGTACCATGATACACATAAACTAAGGTGGCGTTTACTTCGAAGTAATGAGATTGCAATGCAATGCAATCTAATGTAATGGGAATGTAATGCAATGCAATATTGATTGTTTAACATGTTTACTTGACTTCCAACTTTTTCCACTATGTAATGGAATGACAATTTGCATTACCATGTTTACTTCCGATTATATCAATATTGTAATGCAATCAAAGTTTGTTATTTTTCTACCAAATAATATTGCCAAATTAAGAATTTTAACTTTTCTATTAATAATTTCATAAAAAATAATTATAAATATAATATGGTAATTCCTTAAAATTCGAATTTGTTTTTTGGAGAAAAATAATAAAAATGGAAATTTCTTATACAATTGCAAAAGTGATTAAAAATTTGTAATAAAAATGATTAATTTTTATAAATTTAATAAAATCATTAAAATTTTAAATTATTTATAGAAAATTACTAATTTTGTAATAAAAAAATGGAATCAAATTGTAAAAAAATTAATAAAACAACAAGAAAACTTGTAAAAATACATAAAATGTTAAAAATTGTAAAAATACAACTATTTGGTTGAAATAAATATATTTATATGTACAACATCTCTAGCAACCTCTGTCAATGGGATAGAAATGATTACACAAAACCTCAAATAGTCAAATGATTACATAGAACATCTTGATAAAGCATCACCATGTCAAACAGCTCTTGTGCATCGTCACTTGCAATAGTATGAATCTAAATCAAACCCAACATAGTTTTGGAAAAGTTGCGCAAATTGAATAATCCAACTGTCAATACAAGTTGAATAATTTCCATTGATGTAACATCCCGGATTTTCTAAATAATAAAAAAACAAAAATAAATAAACTCATGCCGAAAATCGGACAAAGTTTCCTTTGTAAACTGAACATCCCAAGTTATCGACTAAATAAAAACCTGCTTATACAGAAAAATAAAACCAAACCAAACTTTACAGCGGAAGACCTCTAACTAAATGCGGAACATCACTACCACACTCACTCATAGAATGAGTGCAAGGCAAACCTTTACAAACCCAACTAAAAACCTCTATAACAATCTTATATTACAACAACTCACAATAAAAGACAAATATAATGAACTTTTTGATAGCTTGAGTCCAACCGTCCAACTAGCACAAGAGATCCTCACGGACAATCAACTAGCAAATAGTATTTCCTGTCTACTCCCACAGTTGTAGTTAAGCCGCAAAAGGTTCATCATAGGTCCACCATAAGTAAATGAACAACACGCACACATAAAAAGAAAAACATCCAATCAGCAAAGCTGAGTAACCAAGCATTCTACCGAGATAATAAAACATAAATTTTTATAATAATTTATTAACTGGAAATCTATCAATCAGTCAAGTACAAATAAGACATGGGTCTTATGACCTTCAAATCACGCAAGTAGTCAGTCTAATTCTCAAGCACGCAAAATACACAAGTTCACTTTCTTATCTCATTCAACACTCCATTCAAAACTCATTTTCATGCAGAAGCAAACACGCATCTCATATGACCAACAATCGATAAATTTTCATAGCTTTAAGTGTTTCAATCCATCACTTTACTTTTTAGATGGAAGAGAACAGCAAGATATCGCAACCTCAACAATCAAGACCGCAGCCTGATAACAAATCAAATCAACTCAAATCAAATGGCCAAGTCCCTAGTGTGCACACCCTCCTAGCCCTATGATTTTTTCGAGACCGCAGGCGCTATAGGATCCTGGCTAGGAGAAGACATATTCAACAATAGTAATCAATATATTCACATCTCATGAGAGGGTTTGTGAAAGACCGTAGCCCCACAAAGCTGCTCTCATGAGTTGCCATAATGTTCATCACCACGGGGGATCCTACCCGAAAGCTATCTTGCCCTCAATTGTTCAAGCTTAAGTATTAATATCTTAAAAGAATTCAAGTGTTCACACCAATGAGTCATCACAAATCCAATACAATGCCAAATCACCAGTTCATCTCATTTCAGTAACCATCAATCAATCCAAGGCTATATAACCACCACAAGAGCAATAATCAATCGAATTCATTTCTCATAAGTTCATGTTCCAATCAATGTCCAAGTTCTATCAATAGTTTTCACGTCACAATACACATCTCAAAGTACTACTTTTATTAATCATATCAAAGGACAAATCCATGTAGTCACAATCAACATACAAATCATATTCAATATTTCCATGTCAAATATTCAATCTATACCAAATCCAGTGCACAAATCCATATCCGATATAATTCTCTATATTAAACCAACACAAATCTTTCAAACATATATTCAGCACATCTCACGTAAAATCCCAGCAGCTATACCAAAGGTTTGGTTGGGCATAAACCATACCTATAAGGCCAAAAACCTACCAACAACTCCCACAAAATCTTACTAGAAATTACCACTAACTATTCTGCACACCGCCCCTAAAATATAACCATTTACACAAAGTAAACATGCTGAATTTCCATTTAACTACAATTATTAACAGAGTTCAGTGATTTATGATAATATAAACAATTAAGTTTAGTAGCTAGGAACGCTTACATCCCACCATAATATAACTAATACATATCCAAGATCATAGGCAATTATAGACTTACACAAGTTTCCACAAAAGCCATGTAGTTCAAGCATCAATTTGAGTTCAAGAGCTTAAAGGGTTAAATTCTCTGTTTTCGGGTGATGATTAACAGCAGTTATGTATTTTGGCCATATCTCACTCGTTAGACATCGTATCGAGGTGATTCAAAAACCTGTGGGAACCTTACAACGAGGACTACAACTTTCATGTTTTGACCATCTTTAAAATCCAAACTTAAAACAGTCGAATTGAAGTATGAAGGTGCGAAACAGGATTTCATGCGCCAAATAATCCACACAAATTGAATAATTCAAACTCAAGAACTTAATAATTAAAATTTCATAACTAAGCACATATCAATTCACCTATTAATTATGATTTCCACATAGAAAAGAGAAAGAACATCTAAATTCAAACCAATAGAATGAAGGTTACCTCTTTCAATCGAATCCAATGCCTCCAAAACCCTCCAATCAATTCACCAAATTATATAGACACATAATTAGCAAATCAGAACTTGTAATCTAAAACCCAAAACAGAAATTAATTGAATGACTAAACGAAATCAAAGCTCTAGGGTTTGGGGTTTATAGGTACTTATCAAACAATAGAGGCAAGGGTTGGCGAATTGGGTTGAGAACCATGATCTGATGGTCGAAAATCATGGCAGCAGCAGCAAACGCCAGAGCGGGGCACACATACGAAACAGAGAGGAGAGAGGAAACGGTGAAGGCAACATTAACCCACGACAGAAGCAGGAGACAAGTGACAACAGCAGCAAAGTTTTAGAGAGAGAAGGAAAGAAAAGATGATGGTGGTGGTTGAATTTGATCGTGTTGATGGTGTTTGCGCGTGAGGAAGAAGACAGAAAGTTTGTGAGGAATTGGGGGCTTCCTCTGTTTTTTTCTTTCCTTTTGAACGTGATAATGAGGTTGAAGGAGAAAGACTGACTTCTTTTGTGTTTTATTTTTACACGATATTTAAAGCAGAGAGGGGAGAAACGTACATAGAAATACTAGGCACTGAAGGTTAGTGTTTCAGTTTACCCAAAACACAATTAGAGCAATACAAAACCACTCAAAAACTGATTTTTAATTTATTTAAGATTAAAATCTGAAAATCCCTTTTTTTCTTTTATAAATACTAAAAATCAATTAAATTATTTAAAAATTAAATAATTTACGGAATATTACATACTATCCCCTTAAAATAAGTTTCGTCTCGAAACTTAAAGCAACAACAAATACAAACATTGGTACAAATTATAATATCAAATTCCACCCCACTTAAGGAGGTTTCGTCCACAAAATATATACTACTAATGCAAGAACATGCATCCTATAATTGACTACACCACATAATCAAGTCAATGTAATCACAAAATATAAGTACTCGAGGACAATACCATTAATAAGATTTACTTGTTCTCTAATTGTCACATTCATTATTTAACAAATAAAGGTTCAATTCGGTAAGCACATTGTCATACAAGACTCATACTTGGTCATGGAATATCAAGTTTCACATCATTCTCATCATTCAAATAGCATCAACACCATAACTTTCTCTTTATCCAACATCATTGCCACAACTTGCTCTTTCATTTACAAGTAGTCAAGCTAACATTTGTATCGTAGATCATCCATTATTAACCAAGTAGAACCATAATATGAAAACAAAGCAGTCCATGCAAAGAGAAGTTTTAAGCACATTAATCCTATCAATTTAAGAACCAAGAACGATTGTTTGCTATGTCAAGTAATTAAACACCAAAATCCAACACTCACAGTTTTACCATTTTTTTAGAGGTCCTACTTCCTAATCTTGAATTAGCACTAACAATTTCACCTAAACTCTATCAACAACGCTGGAATATGAAGATCCCTGCGTTACCTCGAACCAAACCTGACTTTGATACCATTTTGTAACACCCCGGATTTTCTAAATAATAAATAAACGAAAATGAATAAACTCATGCCGAAAATCGGGCAGAGTTTCCTTCGTAAACTGAACATCCCAAGTTATCGACTAAATAAAAACCTACTTATACAGAAAAATACAACCAAACCAAACTTTACAGCGGAAGACCTCTAACTAAATCCGGAGCATCACTACCACACTCACTCATTGAATGAGTGCAAGGCAAACCTTTACAAACCCAACTAAAAATCTCTATAACAATCTCATATTACAACAACTCACAATAAAAGACAAATATAATGAACTTCTTGACAGCTTGAGTCCAACCGTCCAATTAGCACAAGAGATCCTCACGGACAATCAACCTGCAAATAGTCTTTCCCGCCTACTCTCACAGTTGCAGTTAAGCCGCAAAAGGTTCATCATAGGTCCACCATAAGTAAATGGACAACACACACACATAAAAAGAAAAACATCCAATCAGCAAAGCTGAGTAACGAAGCATTCTACCGAGATAATAAAACATAATATCTTTATAATAATTTGTAAACTTGAAGTATATCAATCAGTCAAGTACAAATAAGACATGGGTCTTATGACCTTCAAATCACGTAAGTAGTAATCTAATTCTCAAGCACGCAAAATACACAAGTTCACTTTCTTATCTCATTCAACACTCCATTCAAAGCTCATTTTCATGCAGAAGCAAACACGCATCTCATATGACCAACAATCGGTAAATTTTCATAGCTTTAAGTGTTTCAATCCATCATTTTACGTTTAGAGGGAAGAGAACGGCAAGAGATCGCAACCTCAACATTCAAGACCGCAGCCTGATAAAAAATCAAATCAACTCAAATCAAATGGCCAAGTCCCTAGTGTGCACACCCTCCTAGCCCTATGGTTTTTTCGAGACAGCGGCCGCCATAGGATCCTGGCTAGGAGAAGACATATTCAACAATAGTAATCAATATATTCACATCTCATGAGAGGGTTTGTGAAAGACCGCAGCCCCACAAAGCTGCTCTCATGAGTCGCCATAATGTTCATCACCACGGGGGATCCTACCCGAAAGCTATCTTGCCCACACTTTTTCAAGTTTAAGTATTAATATCTTAAAAGATTTCAAGTGTTCACACCAATGAGTCATCACAAATCCAATACCATGCCAAATCACCAGTTCATCTCATTTCAGTAACCATCAATCAATCCAAGGCATATAGCCACCACAAGAGCAATAATCAATCGAATTCATTTCTCATAAGTTCATGTTCCACTCAATAGTTTTCAAGTCATAATACACATCTCAAAGTACTACTTTTATTATTTATATCAAAGGACAAATCCATATAGTCACAATCAGCATACAAATCATATTCAATATTTCCATGTCAAATATTCAATCTATACCGAATCCAGTGCACAAATCCATATCCGATATAATTCTCTATATTAAACCAACACAAATCTTTCAAGCATATATTCAGCACATCTCACGTAAAATTCCAACACCTACACCAAAGATTTAGTTGGGCATAAACCATACCTATAAGGCCACAAACCTACCAACAACTCCCACAAATTCTTACTAGAAATTACCACTAACTATTTTGCACACCGCCCCTCAAATATAACCATTTACACAGAGTAAACATGCTGAATTTCCATTTAACTACAAATATTAACAGAGTTCAGTGATTTATGATAATATAAACAATTAAGTTTAGTAGCTAGGAACGCTTACATCCCACCATAATATAACTAATACATATTCAAGATCATAGACAACTATACACTTACACAAGTTTCCACAAAAGCCATGTAGTTCAAGCATCAATTTGAGCTCAAGAGGTTAAAGAGTTAAATTATTTGTTTTCGGGTGATTATTAACAGCAGTTCTGTATTTTGGCCATATCTCACTCGTTAGACAACGTATCGAGGTGATTCAAAAACCTGTGAAAACCTTACAACAAGGACTACAACTTTCATGTTTTGACCATCTTCAGAATCCAAACTTGAAACAGTCGAATTGAAGCATGAAGTTGCGAAACAGGATTTCATTCGCCAAATAATCCACACAAATTCAATAATTCAAACTCAAGAACTTAATTATTAAAATTTCATAACTAAGCACATATCAATTCACCTATTAATTTTGATTTCCACATAGAAAAGAAAAAGAACATCCAAATTCAAACCAATAGAATGAAGGTTACCTCTATCAATCAAATCCAAACAATCATGCCTCCAAAACCCTCCAATCAATTCACCAAATTATCTAGACACATAATTAGCAAATCAGAACTTGTAATCTAAAACCCAAAACAGAAATTAATTGAATGACTAAACGATATCAAAGGTCTAGGGTTTAGGGTTTATAGGTACTTATCAAACAATAGAGGCAAGGGTTGGCGAATTGGGTTTAGAACCATTATCTGGTGGTCGAAAATCATCATGGCAGCAGCAGCAAACGCCAGAGCGGGGCACACATACGAAACAGAGAGGAGAGAGGAAACGGTGAAGGCAACATCAACCCACGACAAAAGCAGGAGACAAGTGGCAACAGCAGCAAAGTTTTAGAGAGAGAAGGAAATAAAAGATGATGGTGGTGGTTGAATTTGATCGTGTTGATGGTGTTTGTGCGTGAGGAAGAAGACAGAAAGTTTGTGAGGAATTGGGGGCTTCCTCTGTTTTTTTCTTTCCTTTTGAACGTGATAATGACTGTTGAAGGAGACTGACTTCTTTTGTTTTTTTTTTTACACGATATATAAAGCAGAGAGGGGAGAAACGTACAGAGAAATACTAGGCACGAAAGGTTAGTGTTTCAGTTTACCCAAAACACAATTAGAGCGACACAAAACCACTCAAGAACTGATTTTTAATTTATTTAAGATTAAAATCCAAAAATCCTTTTTATCTTTTTTAAATACTAAAAATTAAATAAATAATTATTCAAAAATTAAATAATTTATCGGATATTACAATTGACATCACCATTACCGAGTTCAACATTCTTTAAGTTACCATTTGACTTCCTTTCCCTATGATCACAACCATCATAAGCAGGTTCTTGATCAGGGCTAACTTGTGAAACGTACAGCCTGAGAGAACCATGTGAATAACCTGACACTTCAGCATACAAGTTCCAAGAGCACCATTATTGGTAGCACACCCAAAGTGGCTTAAAACACTCTTCAACTCTTTCTCCTCACTTTTTAAGCACACCTCCCCCAAATAAGCACACACTCAATTATCCCTAATGTGCTTAAAAGGCCCCACCCATCTACCCCACAAGATTTTTATACCGCCCATCTCTTACACGCGGTCCCCGCCTCCTTCCATCCTCCCTTTGTGGGCCCCTTTTTTTTATTTAAGCAAGTGTGCTTACATAAGCACTGTGCTTATTTGAGAGTGTGCCTAAGAATTCCAAATATTGTTTGTAGCACACCTTAAGCACACCCTCTCTCCTCTCTAAGCACACCAATAAGGATGCCCCAAGTAGCATGTTTTGCTTCACATGGCATGTTAAAGACACCAACTGAGGAAAGATGGTTTGCTTCCATAACTCAGAGCAACAATGTATTAAGGAACTAATCTAAGATGACCTTTGATTGATGGGCTTGGTTCTTCAGCACTTTCGAGTACCTGCTAACACAAATTGGTTGTTAATGGCAGAATAACGAAACAATTAGATAAATTTCAGCACATACAGGCTACAGTACAAGGGTAGAAAAGGTGCCAGAACATAAAAGATTGAGCATCCTTACCATTCTAAATATCACCATCTAGAAGTCCTTGCACCCATTCCTTTCTTTCGTCCTCCGGAATGCTAAAAAATATGTCAACAATTTCTGGCTCACTTGCAACTTTTCGGATTGCTCGATGTCTAACTCTCATGTGTAGTCCCAACTTGTTCACTTCATTATTAATCTTTGAGCGCTTCTCACTTAACACGACGTCAAACCCCACATCATGGCTGAGCTCACTACTAGCAGCTCTAATCTCGTTCCCAATAATGGATGCAACAGTTGTCAGACCCTTAACAAATCATCACTCGCTCCAGCCCTTTTGCCTTTACTAATTTGAGTTACAGTGCTTGTTTCAATGGCTTCCGAAGGTTCTTGAGTTGAGGATGATTCATCATCTTTCTAACTTGATTCCTCCTCCTCATTCACCTCATCTTCAAGATCTTGAGGCCCTTTACCATATTTTCCCGTGGCCCGATCCTTCCCAAGTATTATGCAAAGGTCATTATAATATGGGCAAGGTTTGTTTTTGAACTCCCCAACTTTTGGATGACCCTGAATATGAATACAAATATCAGTATAGACTAGTTTTGGGAAAATGTCCATTACTAATTTGAGTTACTGAAAGCTGAGATGTGTTGGACTTGCATATATAATAGCTTCATTTGACCCATAACACTCTGCAACATGAGAGCCATCTGATTTTAAGCCACAAAATACAGGACCACTCTCACCATATGAAATGGCAACTCGTGACATTGTGCTATAAATTTAACTTTCTAGGTGTAGTTCTTCAACACCCATGTAAGCAAACATCTTATCAAACACCTGGTAGGTTCCATCACACAAGCCCAGTTCACAAATGGGCATTCATTCAAAGTTAAACACAGCTACAAGCTTGTGCCATTAGCTATACTAATAAAGCAAATTTTTAAAAAAATTTGATTGCATCATTTTACCTCAGAAAACAAAGATAAAAAAATTACCAAAAACCCATATCTGCTTCCAAAGAGCTGCATCTTGAAAACCCAACTCTTACATAAAAAACCCATATGCATTTCTTCTTTTCCTCATCACCAGAATAGGAAAGTGAAGAGGAAAAACAACTTTGGTCTCTCTTATGGCTAAACGTGATACATGGTGTAATTCAGCAACAAGAAGGGTTTTTTTTTTTCTGAACTGGGTGAAGAAAAGTTTTCACCTTTTTAGATCAAATAAGCATCAAAGGCTGACAAGATTAGAAACCAAAGAGTTAAAAGGTATCATAATTTCTGCTTCATATGATCAATACCCATTACTGGCATGATTGGTGGAAGTTACCGACTTAGACCAGTGACTAGCCCTCGAGACCACGAATGAATGTGCACGCACCTTTGCTAGATTGGCACGTAGGTTATAACACATAAGCAAGTATTGTAATATGTTATTAAATAGACCTGGTCTGCAATATTCTGATCAAACAGAGTGCAAATCACCAAAATTGACCCATAAAAATACCCAAGAAAACTTCCATTCAACTCTCTTTGTATGTCTAGTGTACAAGCATGAATCATAATACATAGACCAAGAAATGGACCAATATCACGCTGAAAGTGCAGGTTTACAATCACAAACCAGCAACTATATTATTAGAAAGGGGAAAAAAAACAGAAAGTAACAACAAAAGGCTTTGTAGTACTGATCAGGTCATGGCTTCTGTTCTATTTTTTTAATTTGTTATTCAGATCATGACTAATTTAAGTCTTCTCTCAGACTTCAAATATGATTCTCATGGAACTACTAAAAGAAAACAAAAAGATAATTGCAGATAAACTTTAACTTGGAGACTTCAGACTTCAAGTTGCGCTGATCAGGGAATGTACCTTAAATACCTGTCTAAACCTCTTTCGAGGCTGTCACTGTGCTCCTCTCAGAATCCCATCCAAACCCACTGGTACAATGCCCCACCACCATATCATTAATGATACCAAAGACAGATTTGAAGTGTTGAAGCCTTGAGTTAATATGGGGCATGCCTTTTATATCCGTTCCAGGCAGTCTGTCCTTGATTTTTCTCTCCAATGCACTGAGAAAACCGGGCTTAAAGCCATTGTCGGCTTTGAAAGTTCCACAGCCCACTAGATCTTTAGCCTCTTCAATGATTACATCATCTTCTTCCTATGTCCATGATTTTATAATTTTTCCTGGTCCACGCACTTTGGGAGTAACCATCTCCTACACAGTTAAAATAAATAAAGAAACACAGCTTGTCAGTTCTCAAGTCATCACCTCCCAAGCAAATGTTACAACATCATGGTAAATCACAAGTCAGAAAATAACAAGCAAGCAAATTTATACAAAATAACAAGCAAATTTATAATAGTCAAATTTATGCCAGAATACTCAAAATACAAAGTAAGTTGTGTTTATAAAATTATAACCACTGTCTTTGTCTAAAGTCATAAAAACCAATCAAGGAAAACCAGTGCATACAAACTTCAATCCCAAGCCATGAGCTAGCTCAAGAAGCGCACCCTCCGCACCACTCCTAGAAAAGAAAGAAAAAAGTATTAATTGATTAGCAACCATCACATAAGGATATAAAAGTTATCATCTTATCAATTAAACAAAAACCGAAAAATCATAGAAGTCCCTCAATCTCACTTCAATCGGCAACTTTCTATTTTGGATTGTCCTATCATATACCCAGTTCCCTTTCAAGAAACCACATTTGTATAACCAGCATCAACAAGAAAATATTGCCCTATTAAGATATGAAAAAGAAGGTTAATTCCAAAAGTTTTCTATGAAGAAAAAAGAAAGACTATTTGAAACAACTATTTTATTACCTCGTGGAACTTTAAGCCCGTTTGTTCGAGTCACCGCATCTAGAAGGACTCTTTCATCGGCTGCTGACCCCTCCCAACCCGTTAGAACATAAATGAACTGCAAATCATGGGAACACGAGAATAGAACATTGATGGCTATTTCACTCTTCCGATTTCGATATTTTGGCTTGTCTTCTTCGGGTACCATCCAATGCTCCTACACAGTTCTAAATAGTAAAGCAACTTATTAGATCCATATATTCTCATATGGAAGCGTAGACCAAAGATTACTAGGAATAGTTGTATACCTTAAACCATTTCCATCGCTCATCTCTACAATTGTCATTAATAGGCTCCATGGCCTTGAATAAACCACCTTGCAATTTGATCACACTATTCAACACCTTGTTGAAATACTTGCTGATAGTGCGTCCAAATCTCTTGAATTATCTTGCACTGTGCGATTTTTCGTATGATGGGCAAGTATATTAAAAAACAAAGCAACTTGTTCCTCCAATGACACATACATACAATCATCCAACCCTCCACTTCTTAACATCAAACAAAGTTTAGAAAACGCAGACCTATCCATTCGAAGATGGTCAATACATCTCCTGTCACTCACATGGACCAAATGACTTAAATGACGTGACCTTAGGTTTATGTATTTGATCAAGGAAGATGGCCTCCTAATAAAATATTTTCCCATAAGATAGTTGGTAAGTTGATTGACAATCTGGAAAAAAAAGTCTACTACATCTAAAATTTCTAGCCATAACATAAGAAGACTTGTAAGTTTCTTCGCTTGCCTTGTTTTCCTTTTAGCTAAACTTAACCGAGCCATGACTGCATATTACACAAACAGAAAATAAGCATTGTGTATAATTCTATCTAACCCAGACAAACTAAGAAAAATCAAATGAAGAGAAAGAGCTTGATTAAGGCTATCTAATTAAAATTGCTGCAATAAACCTTAGATATTGACAATCTGTGTATAATCTCAATCACACAGTCAGAATAATGAACAAAAAGAGCTTGATTAAGGATATCTAATTAAAATGTATGCAATAAACCCTAGATATTGACAATGCGTGTATAATCTCAATCATGCAATCCAAATTATGGATTAGCATAAACTTATAACCAGAATCAAACAGATAGAAAAACAAGCTACATACATATAAATAAACAGATACCAAAACAGAATCAACAATTTTCTCTTACAAGAGAGATCGGCAACTGAATTTCAAAGAAACAAGTACTAATTTTAGCCATAGAAACAGAAACAACAAATAATAATAATTCATCAAGAACACATTAGCAAAATCAAAATTTTACTAGTACAGATAAGAAGAGAGAGAGAGAGAGAAAAAGAGGGTTTTACTCACAGAGAGATTCGAGTTCCTCTTCGAAATTGGAAATTAAATTGATCTCCTTGTAGATCTAAAACCTTTCTCCACGAGCTCCAAAAAATCTTTCTCCACGAGCTCCAAAAACCTCAAGTGAATTAATTCAACCAAAACTATGACTTATGCTGCCCAAATTGAAGAGAGAGAAGGAAACTACAGAGAAAATATTATTCCTTAAGGAAAGAGAAGGAGAGGAGAGAGAAGGGGAGGAGAGAGAAAGCGAAAGGTGTGAGAGAGAGAGAGCTCTTGACCTCCATGGCAGAAGCTCGAAAGTGAGGAAGAGAGAGAAAAATGAATTTGTCGATTATATTGAAGACGCGTGTTTTTTTTATTGCAGCTGGTAATGGAATGGGCATTGTTCAACTCAGGCCTATGTTCTTGTTTACAACTAGTCCAGTAAGTTTGATTACAATGTAAATTTGTTTACAAGGTCTAATATCCAAGTAAACATGGTAATGCAATGTACCTTATCAGTCCGTTTGTATTACAGGTCCGTTTACATTGAAGTAAATAAGTCCTAATGGGGCGTTTGTTTAGTGGGAATTGAAGGTGGGGATAGGGATTAGAAAATTAGGATTGTATAATCCCATGTTTGGTGTAAGGGATGGGGAATAGAGAATGGGTAGGGATGAGGGATAATGATTTTAATAGTCAAATTACTATCATGCCCATTTAAAAAGACTGTAGCTTTTGTCTCCTCTTTTTATTTAATGGCATTTTGGTAAACTAACTTTACAATCCTCAATTTATTCCCTAATCTAATACCCACATAACAAACATGGTAATGAGATTAACTATAACAATTCCTTATCCCCTCAACACAAATCCCATCCCCATCCCCATCCCCATCCCCATAGTCTCACAATCTCATTCCCACTTCCCAAACGTCCTTTAAGTGTATAACTTAATTATATACAGAAGCTCTCTTAACCGCACATGTGTCAAGATTGGTAGAATATTCTTTTACCCCACCTGTGCAATAAATATAGAAGTAGAATATTTTTTAACTCAAATTTGAACTTAAGATTGAAATTCAGTTTTTAAATTTCAAATGGAAAATGGTGTCTTATTAAATATTCTCTCATTCCCCATGCATTGGTATCAATATCTAATCACCTATTAATTAGAAATAAAAATAAAAACGCTCATCCATTTGAACACCGACCACCATGAATAAAGGACCTACGTACCACCCTACCCACGATAACTTTTCCGGTGGGCAAATTTTCCGGTTACACAACGCAAACATGAAAGAGGAGAAGTCGATCCCTTTAATTCCCGGCCCAATATTTTTTCGGCGAGACACTACAAATTGTTTGGAAAATAAAATTCTAGTGAGACAACACAAAATTAGTTGGAAAAAAATTTCGACGTTACATCATTTTTTTTTTCCGACAAGATTGCTAACAAAATTAATACAAGTTAACGTAAAAACATGGGTTAAAATTACGAATGAATATTATGGAAGTAAAACTATTGAATGCACCAATTTTGCTACCAAAGTCTTGAGATACTTTGAGCAAACTAATTCAATGTCTAAATATTCATACGGTCATACCCAACAAAGAAAAACTACTAAACACATTAAATATTAGATAGTTCATTTTGCTACTAATATTTAAATCATTGTATGTATATGGTTCATGACCTTATTGAATTTATGCTACCAACATTGATATTAAAATTGAAATAGTTTATAGGTCTTATTTTGCTACTAAGATTGACATTTATGATTTATATTACTTATCGGCCGGAAACAATGTAAACCTCATATATTACGGCTATTGCCATTATTCTCTCTCTCACCCCAAAAAAATAATTGACAATAGTAGTAATTATTGTTGCCACTTTAATTTTTTTTAGCTTTCCAATACACCTACCAAATTCATTTTGGCTCCAAGTGACTTTTCTCTCTCCTCTATTGAAAAAATGGGCTCCAAAATTCCCTACATTTTTTGTCACATTTATCAAAAATTGATTCCTTTAACTTGACATGTGGAGGGTTGAGATGAATTGTGTATATCTTACTACATACACTTAGTGTACATGTAGCCTTTTCCTCATATTTTAGTAATCTAGATAGAAAATCTTTTGCAACTCATGAAGAATGAAAAATCACTGTCCGAATGACTCTAAATATTACATCATTTATTAGTAGAAGAGTGCAAACTCGATCAAGTTTATTTTGAACTCAACCCACACACTTGAACACTCATCCAAACCAATCACATTCAGACATTCTTCCAAACTAAACGCACTTATTAGGAACTCACCAAATCCAAACTCTAAACAACTAACCTTAGTTGTGATTATCTACGGCCCAAATATTACCTTAATAAACTTCAATAAGTAGAAACAAAAGTTACAACACTAACCTATAGCTAAGCAATTTAATACAAAATAAAGTTTCTACCTATTAAGCAACTTTCTGTGTTCTGAGGAAACGTTTGTGATCTAAACTGTTCTAAGACAAATATTACATTCTGAGTAAGAGAGCCATGAAAACTAATTGAGGCTTTAAGTTTATTTTTTTCTTCCTTTCTTTTCGTAAGCCCATGTAGAATAACGCAACAGAGTTTAGTAAAAAAATAAAATAAAAAAATAAGGTAGTAGAACGCAACTAGAAAACCGATTTGTTTTCTTACATTCTGAGTAAGAGAGCCATGAAAACTGATTGAGGCCGGCTTCAAGTTTTTTTTCTCCTTTTCTTTTCGCAAGCCCATGTAGAATATATAACGCAATAGAGTTTAGCAACAAAAAAGAAGAAGAAGAAGAAGGTAGTATAAAGCAACTGGAAACCAATTTGCAACTAGGAAACAATTTTTCTTTTTGTTTTGTTTTTACTTGGTTAATAAGATTTTCTTAAAAGAAAAGTAGATATGTCTAAACTATAAAGAAAATATATCAAAATCACTTTTTAAGAAGCTAACAAAATAAAAATAATAGCTTTATAAAATTTATTTTCTTCCTAGTTAAAAAGCCATTTAGCCGAAATTAATAAGTATAATAAATTCAGGAAAACTTGTTTATGTAAATAACACTTTTGACCCATAAACGGAGAAGCATACTAAGAGATTAAATTGAGGAACCTAAACTTAAATTTAACTAATTGATCGAATGTGTAACTTTATTTGTGTAGTAAACTTTTCATTTGAATACTACAAGTTTCAAGACTCATGACACAAGCAAATAAATTTTTGTTGTTATATAATTTGTTTCCTAAAATATATAAATTCCATAATTTATATTATTTATGTTATTTGCATATCATTAACATAAAATCTTTGAAATGAATAAATAACCAATAGATCATATGTATTAGTGTATAACTTGTGTCCTCTTTATAATCTTTATCATACAAACTATTTCATAAATAATTTCCTGAAATACTAACTCACAAGTTAATAGATTTGTTATCTGATCTACACGTCATTGCTCAAAAATTGAATCAAAATTCACCATATAATTTAGCATCACTATAGCATTTTCTCTATTAAAATGTATTACAAAGGGAAAATAAAGAAAATCAATAATTTAAGCACCCTCACTTTTCACACTAATTTAATTAGAGGTGATAATTATTGCATTTATTGTTATGTTGCAGGACTAAGGATTATGAGGCATGCCAAAAGAGCTAACGCTTACCTGAAATGAAGTATGAAGCGTGCCAAAAGGTAAAATCAACTTTGACCTAATCCGAGATGGATTAGGCTTCTGATGATGATATGGGATAGGTTAGATAGATGCTCATTCCTACGTTCATGAAAGACAAATTTAATACTCTCTTCGATCCACGGAAATCTTGACGTTTGGAGAATATGACTAATATTAAAGAAAAGAGCACATGAGGTATTAAGAGAGAGAAATAATATTTTAGTGGGTATTTATTGCTTCCCTTGTTTTTTTTTTTACTTTTCTTACTTTTGTAGCTAGTGGCGTGATAAATCTTTTTTTTATTATTTCCTTGCACATGGGAGTGAGGAGGTGGGAGGGGTAAAATAGTAAAGGGTGCTCAAATACATTATCATATAAGGAAACGTAAAGATTTTCATAGTCCAAACATAAGTAGAAAGCGTAAAAATTTCCGTGGATCGGAGAGAGTACTGAACTGTTCTTTATAAGAATCAGTATTTTTATGCTCCCATTTAAATCATTGTTCTCGATCATATATATGATCCTACCCTATATACAAACCATTGTCCTAACTCGTAAACAAGCTCATTTACCTTGTCACTCATCCATGTAAGCAAATACATGTTTAACGAATCTAATAAATGGATTTTTCTCCAATTTTATATGCATGTCTGAATCAAATGTGAAATAATAATGGACCAAATCCCATGAGGGGAATATATCGAGCATTTAGGCTTGATTTTTATTTTCTTCTATTCCAAATTTTTGCATTGTATTGTACATATTACTGTAAGAACTCTCGCCTTTTTCGGTGCCAATTTCGAGCTTTTTATCGCTTTTCTGATTAGGATTAATGACTCTTAAATAATACGTCATATGCAATATAATTTAAGCATGATGGGGAAATAATAAGTAAGCAATGAAGTCGCCACCAATTTTTAAGGAAATAATTGAAAACCATTAAAAAGTGTACCAAATTCCTATTGGGAATTGACTCATACCCAAAGGGGACAAAAGATTGAGTTCGAAGGTGTAGGTACGAAAAAAAGATAAAACGAAACTATCTAAATCGCCCGAATTAACGGCCTCTACTAAGCTTATCCATGTCAAATATTTATTTAAACTATATGGCTCCACATATATCCGGTCGTCCAAAGTCCTACAATTAACTAGGCGGGTTAAAGACAACCAATTTATCTACCGTCATCACTTTGCACAATTTGTATCCAATTTGCATGCAATTAATCTATTAAGCACAAACCAAGAGATAAGAGCAATAAATTAATACGTTCCAACCTACCATAGTTGCTAAACCCGCCAAGCAATGCATATGCACATTAACAAATTTGTTAGCAATTTCAACGGAAGCACAATGCAAAAATACTAATTATATGCTAAAATAAACCTAAAGGGTCACTATATGCTAATTTAACATAAGAGATGCAAATTTTAATTAAACTAACATGCATGCATAAATAATGAAGATGAAAAGATGCATAATAATTCAACCATAATCAAAAGTTAAGTAAAACATGATAAAAATATCAAAAGAGAAATGAAATAAATAAGGCCCCCAGGATGGTTAACCTGGACGTTCTATTCAAACGGGACTAGTAGAATTGAATTTTGCTCTTTGATCTTGGGTGCTAGGTTGAATGCAATGGCTTGCTTGAGTCTTCAAATTCAGAATTCTCTATGATTTAGGGGTTATGTGCTCTCAAAATTGTTCTCAAAGTTATAAACTGACCAACCTCTCTCAAAAGAGGGTGAAAAGGAGTATTTATAGAGTTAGGGGACGAAATTAGGGACCTAGGGCTGAAGCCCCGACGCCAAACTCGGCCCAGCCAAAAAAAGAAGGCCCATCGGCTACACGGAAGCCACCTGGGGTCAGCGGAACACCCCTTGGCCCAGCAGCTGCCGAAACAGTCTCCGCTGCCGCGCGTGCGCCATTGGATCCTTAGCGTCAGTCGCTGAACCTAGAGGCGCACGCGATTAGGTTTTTTTTTACTTTTGTGCTCGGTAAATTACGAAAATGCCCTTGGGCGGACCCAGGGGGTCGGGATCAAGCGCTTTCGACCCAAATCTTCAAGACATGATATCTTTTGATCTGGGAACCTGATTGAGGCAATGTCAAATGCGTTGGAATCCTTATAACAAGGGCTATCCAGAGTCTGAGGTTTCAAGAAACTTGGTCTAGATTTTTGAGCAATGTCCTTTTCTATAGGAACAAGAATTTGTTAATTCTTGTAAAACTCAATATGTAACAATATAAGAGGAGAGATAAAAGAAAAGTTTTATATTCTGCGGAATACTTCTCTATATTTCTCGTGATATTAAATAAAATTAAGAGTACAAACTATTTATAATTTTTCTAAAACTAGAAAGCAATGGTATACAATAAAGCACATTTCAACCATCAAACATTTACTATTAGTTTGTGGTTCTCAAAATGTTTCTAAAAATGCATTTAACTAATTATAGAAATCTTAGTTTCAAGTTTGATTTTCAACACACCCCCTCAAACTTGAATCTTTATTCAGGAGCAACTACTCCAAGCATGGTCTTGAATTTTTCAAACAAATCAGCTTTAAGAGGCTTTGTCAAGACATCGGCGACTTGTTCTTCAGATTTGCAAAACTAAAGTTCAGTTTTCTTTTCCTTAATCAGATCTCTGATGTAATGATATTGAATATTGATGTGCTTACTGCGATCATGAAATACGGGGTTCTTTACAAGTGCCATAGCAGACTTATTATCAGTAGATACTTGTTGTACATTCTTCATGATGATCCAATTCTCAGCCTCTGTTGTCGATAAAGCTACAACTGCTTGCTTCTTTGGCGACCATGATATGACACTATTACCCATATCAAAAAACATATCCAGAAGTGCTTTTGCGTGTAACAAGGTCACCGGCCAAATCACTATCCGTGTACCCAACCAACTAGAAAGTATCTGAGTTGGTGTAGAAGATGCCTTGATATCGAGTACCATTAATATAGCGCAGAATCCTCTTTGCTGCTTGCAAGTGTATTTGATGTGGTTTCTCCATGAACCGACTAATCAATCCGACTCCATACACAATTTCAGGTCTTGTGGAAGTCAAATATGAATACAAACAGTACTATTAAAGTAAGTTGGATTCACCAATTCTCCGCAATCTTCTTTCTTCTTTTGGACTCTTTTTGCTACAGGAGTCCTAATAGGTGCTGTTGCATCCATCTTGAACTTTTTCAAGATATCAGTGGCATATTTCTTTTGCGAAACAAATATACCATCATTTGTCTGTTGCAGTTCAATGCCGAGAAAATACGACATCAATCCCATGTCTGTCATCTCAAACTCGTTCATCATTGCCTATTTGAATGCAGCAAACATCGCTTTACTATTCCCAGTGAATATAAGATCATCAACATATTAGCAGAATATCAAAATATCACTATTTTCCTCCGACTTGACATACAATGTGTGCTCATGTGGGCATTTTTGAAAACCATTCCAACAAGTATGTATCTATACGAGAATACCATGCACGGGGTACTTGTTTCAAGCCATATAAAGCTTTTGCTAGGCGATAGACTTTGTTTTCACCCCCTTTCTTCACAAAACCTAATGGTTGTTCAACATAAACTTCTTCTTGAAGTACACCATTCAAAAATGCCGATTTCACATCCATTTGATGAATTTTCCACTTATTCTTCGCTGCAAGAGACAAAATCATTAATACAGTATCCATTCTAGAAACAGGAGCAAATACCTCAAAATAGTCAATTTCTGGCTTTTGCTTATAGCCTTTGACTACCAATCTTGCTTTATATCGATCAATCTTGCCATTTGTCTTGTACACCTATTTAACTCCAATCGGTTTCTTTTCAATGGGTAAAGAAGTCAACTCCCAAGTCTCATTTTTCTCGATTGAGTTGATCTCCTCATTCATAGCCTGGATCCATCTTTCATGTGCTGCAGCATCTTCAAATGAAATTGGATCACAATAGTAAATTTACTTCTCCTTTCACTTTCTCGTCTAGAAATGAGAACAACTCCTTTTTTCCAGTCACGTGATTGCTACACCCTGAATCAAGATACCATATATCATTATTTTGTTCAATTTTGTGGACTTTGTTTGCAGTCAAGGACCAAACTATCTTCTACTTTAGCTGCGTTAGCTTGCTCTCCGTTTTGCAAATTTGGTCGGCATTCTAATGCATAATGCCCAAACTGTTTACATCTGAAACTCTTGATTTTGGATTTGTCATGTCCAAAATTCGATTTTCCTCCTGAAGAACTCCCTTGTCCAGTTTTCTCCATGTTGGAAACAAAATAGGTTCCTCTTCGACAACCACGACCGCGACCACAACCATGACTTTGGCCACTTTGGTGTCCACCACGGTTAGTCACATTCGCTATGCTTTGCAAAGCATGCTCTGAGCTGAAATTATTACCACGTTGGATCATTCGTTGCTCATGTGAGGACAACGAACCCAACAATCTTTGAAATGACGTCTTTGATAGATCTTGCGCCTCTTCAATAGCAGCCACTACATGATCAAATTTTATAGTCAAAGTTCACATAATTTTTTCTACCATCCTTTGATCGCTGAATTCTTCTCCATTGAACCGCAACTGGTTGACAATGGCTTGAGCTCTATCAAAGTACGTGGAAATAGATTCTGAGTCATCCATGCGTAAAGACTCAAAACTACCTCTAAGTGTTTGCGATCGAACTTGTTTGACACGTTCATTACCTTTGTAGGATTTCTGCAGAATTTCCCACAATTCATGTGATGTTTCAACCATCGATATCTTTTGAAATATCAATTCTTCTACCGCTTAAAAAAGGGCATATAATGCCCTTTGATCTTTTTTTTCTTGTTTCCACAAGTAAATCCTTCTCCTCCTTTTTGAGGGGCTCAAACGCAGATGAATCGGTCACATAGTCAAAGCCTGTCCCCACGATACTCCATAAATCATGCGAGCGGAAAAATACTTTCAATTGGACAGACCAACTATCAAAAATTTTCCCATTCAACTTGTGAAGTTGTAGCTGAAATGTATTGTTTGCAGCCATGATTAAATTAAGGATATTATCTAAACACAAGGCTCTGATACCAAATGTAGGAACAATAATTTGCTAATTCTTGTAAAACTGAATATGTACCAATATAAGAGGAGAGATAAAGAAAAGTTTTATATTCTGTGGAATACTTCTCTATATTTCTTGTGATATTAAATAACATTAAGAGTACAAAAAATTTATAATCTTTCTCAAACCAAAAAGCAATGGTATATAATAAAGCACATTTCAACCATCAAACATTACTAATAGTTTGTGGTTCTCAAAATGTTTCTAAAAATGCATTTAACTAATTATAGAAATCTTAATTTCAAGTTTGATTTTCAACATTTTCTACATACGTCCGAATTAATCCATTACCATCATCATCAGCCTTCTGTGGTGCCAGGAGATGAGAACCGATTAGGTTGTCTACAGAAGACCCCACTTTGACCGAACTTGTGAAAGCGAAGGTCAAAGTATTTGCTAAAAAAGCCTACAGTGTTTTTTTTTAAAATGCCCATGTTGGAAAAAAAATAAAAAGTAAATCGTGACCGCTTATGGTCAGGGTTACCTGCTTTGCAGTTGCCAACGTGATGCTAATTTTAATAGCTCCATCATCAAAGAGCTTTCGTCACGCCTGATGTTTTGCTGATGTAGACGTAAGGCTAGTTTTAATAGCTTACCGCCGAAGAGCTTTCGTCGCTTTTAATGCTTTGCTGGTCCAGACGTAAGACTAATTTTAACAGCAAGAGCTTTCGTCGCTCCCAATGCTTTGCATAAAATAGAAAATTGTGCTTGTGTCTCGAAGAAATGATTTTAATCGGGTCCCTAGGATAGGAAACCGTCTTGCAGGGGTAAAATGGTCACTTTGGGTGACGTGCCCGAAGTTTCCGGGCTTCTGACGGTCAACAAAAGAAATCCCGCGCGGAATTTGAACTTGTGGGCCCATCCCAAGAGTGGCAGACGAGAAAAGAGCCACAATGGTTACGCGCTGGACCGTTAGGCGCTCAGAGGCGAAACCGGGCTTGCCCAGCGGCAAAAGCTGGGTAGCGGAGGTGCTCAGAGCGAGGGGCCGCCAGGCCTGGTGGTCTAGCCGCTCGGGCCAGTGGTCTAATCGTCAGGACCAGCGTTTGGACCGCTAATCCTGGGCGGTTCTAAACCGGGCCGTTGGAGGTTGGTTCAGCGCTGTGAGTGGGGTTTTATTAGGGGGAAGCCGATTTTGGGTCCATTTTACCCCAAAATTATTGAGCCTCTCTCTCTCTCTCTTCCTCCATTGTTGTCCAAACTCCAAGCCTTGCATTTCTTGCTCAAATTTGCTCCTTTTTGCTTGTATTTGCTTGCTTTTGTCCGATCTTTGAATAATTTGAAGTTTATTTGCGATTTCTCACAAATTTGGGGTGAAATTCTAAGCGGGTTTTGAAACCCTTGGAGAGAGAAAATCCGAAAATCCTCTAATTTTGCTTGTTCATCTTGCTAGCTTGTTTGTTTTTGCTCCAATGGCTCCTAAATTAGGAAAAAGGAAGAGCAAGAGGCTGAGCTGCGAGAGGAGGTCAAAGAACTCGATATTTTTACAAGAGCTTTTCCCCCTCATATGAAGCCTTCAAAGAGGAAGCCTTACGTGGCTTTTCCTCAAGATAGATATACTCCGTCGGATAGGATGCCCGATATTGTTTGAGATCGGTCGGAATTGCTTTTCCGGCTGGCGACTCATTTGAGTTCTCGGGCCTCCAAATTCGTGGTAAGCCTTTCAAACTTTTGTAATTCATAGTTTTATGCAGTGAATTTTGAGTTTATATGCTTCCCTTGGATTTAACTTGTTTGCAAAGATAAAGTTTGTAGCGTATTTGATCTTGCGCGACTTGAACAAACTTCGAAACATACTTTAGGATTGAACATTTGATTCAAATGTGTACCTAAGTATTGCAAACTTGATCATAGGAACCCGATGGGAATTTGAGGGCCCATGGAAGTTATGGTTTATCCGACAAACTTTTGAAAACATTGCCCAAAGAGGTGCAAGAGGCGGTGTTGAATGCGGGTTTTGAGCCCTTGTTGAAGGCGGTGGACTAGGTGGAGCGAGTCAAGAGGTGTGTTGTGTGGTTGTCCTTGGAGCGTTTTTGGGGTACTACCAACACATTCTACTTCCCTAATGGGGAGACAATGATTACTCCTTCGGAGTTTTCAATTTTGACCGGGTTACCTTGCGTGAGTACGCCCATTGTTTATGACGTTTGCATTTGGAAGCGTAAGACAGAGTTGGTTGACCTTTTTGGCCCTTGGGGCAACACTTGGGGTCATCACTACCGTTCTTATAGCGAGCTTGTTGCGGCTTTGAAGGACCCGAGGTATAAGAGGAATATCTCGGTGGAACAAAAGGCGAGGATGTTTGTTGCCTATCTTCTTGCTACCTCTATCTTTAGCGATAAGGAGGAGCGTATTCATGCCATATGCCTCCCAAGTCTGCTGGACTGGGATAGAGTGAGAGAGTACAACTGGGGGTTGACGGGCTACGCCAACCTCGTGAGATGCATGCGGTATGCCTGTCGCGTGAACGACGAGGGGTACAAGCAGGCGAACCTTTCTGCTGTGAACTTGTGCGGCTTTTGGAAGGTTTTGCAAGTGCGTTTTTTTTTTTGTTGTTGTATTTGTTCTATTGATATGCATGATTTAAGTGTACGGTGCTTAACCTCATATTCGGATGTAGCCTTCACTACAACAAAATTACCATGTAGCCACGCTATAAACCTTGGGTTTACCGCACTTTCAAGCGTGGAAAAATATTTTTACCACGCATTTAAAAGCGTGACTAAAATCAGTGTGGAGAATTCACCACACTTGAGATTTTCCACACTTTTAAGTGTCACAACTTATCCACGCTTGTTTTCGTGGACAATTATAGTTTCTCCACGCTTTTAAATGTAGCAAATCTCCAAGTATTTTCATCTGGTTAGAAGGCGGGAAACTATTTACTACGATTAAAAGCATGGCAAAGTGTGAGCTCAAAATTTTTACCATATTGAAAAGCGTGGTTAATTTTTGAACTAATTTTTTTTTGGGGCAAGAGTAACATTTTAACAATTATATTATGCCCAATTATTGTATATCACCAAGTTGTTATAAATAATTTGTACCTCATAATTTGTACATGTTGCACCCTTCTGAGAAACTTTAAATAACATATATTTCACCATTAAAATGCTGAAAATTATCCATACATTGTCAACACGTAAACTTTAAAAAAAAATGGAGGTTTAGCGACTACATCTCAAAAGAAACTCCATTTCTGGAGTAAGTTGTTCCCACAACACTAATTCTAAATATCTCAAAAGAAACTCCATTTCTAGAGTAAGTTGAACCACTAGTCTAGAACTTTGTCATCAAGAGCTCGATCGACTTTTTGAATATTGTTATGCTAAAATTCCTAGCTCACCTCTCATTTAAGACATCCTACATAATCACAAAGGAACAATTTCAAAATCCATGAAATAAAATCAAACTCGATATTTGGCACCCAATTCAATCACCTCAACACACAACAACCAAAAAAAAAAAAAATAGAAGCTTAACACACAACAAATTGTTCAAAGTTAATGTATGCTAACAAGAACCTAATGCTCCACATTAGGTCAGACCTAGTGACCAAGTTCACTGAAGTGAGGTTCATTCAAGGCAAGAGGTTAAGAGTGGATACTATATTTCATAAGCTCTCAACAAAAAAGTTCAGTAAAGTCTAGCACCCAAACGAGTTGGTTAAGCGTAAAATCACAAATAGCTTATAACTATTGAGAACAAGATCACTTTGAATAAACACTATAATGGAATCCCAATAAACATAATTATATGTTCTTTTCAATAAGTGAAAATTTTCTGACCAGGACCAGTTCACTAGTTCTTCACACAAAAAAGTAAAAAGTGTTTATTCAGGTGAGAGCATACACAATACATATTATCCAAGTCATGTAGCAAATATTCGATATCCAAGGGGTCCTAGGGAAGCGGAGTACAGGGCGTATTAATAATTATAATCTGAAGCAATTGCAGGTCTTATACCAAGCAAAAGTAGGAGCACAACCTGAAAATTTTGAACCAATATGCATTTCAACCGAGGTACATTACAAAGGAGAAGGAAAAGGAGGGAGGTACCTGAGTATTAACTGGTCAACAGATATAGCATAACGTTATCTGCAAATTCAAAAAACATACTTAAAGTAATAGAATATCAGATCAGGTATCCTACTGGCATACAAAAAGAACGAACTAAGGTCTGCACAGACTGCTTAGGTTTGCCAATATCTTTTGCTGGCTTTCCCTCCTAAGAAGACCCTTTTCTTAACACCCTCACATAGTCCACGTTTATAACTAGACAGACAAATTATTTTATTACAGAACAAAAACCACGTGCAATTCTGAAACAAACCTCTGAAACCAAAATCAGATAGTCTGCCCTCTTTTAGTCCTCAAAACAAGGTCTTGTCCAAATATGAATTTCATTCTTCACATAAGTGGACTTGTATTAACTACCAAGCATGGTGATTGTATATGTACCCTGTATCAGCAATAAAAGTGAATTAGCTTTGGAAATCTGAGAAGGTATTACGTAACATATTCCAAAAATTGAATCAAATCTTAATTTGTTTTAATTCAAGTGTTTTCTCTTGACTTGGATCAGCACCTTCAATCAAAAAAAAGAAAAGAAAAGAGAGATGGTTTAACATAAATTGAGAGATTCTCGACTCTTGCGCTCAATTTGACATAAGTTATAATATGTGATTCTTTTATTCAAAAAATCAGAATGCACTTACTCCAATCAGTAATAATCAAATCAAACATAGCCACTAGTTGGCTAGAGGATTCCAACTTACTGGTTTGTGTTCTTTCGTATGAGAAAATAGCTCCAGGATAAATGACCTTATATATATTGCCGATGATAAAAAATAAATGCTACAGCAAATTACAAAATGAGAAGAAAGTAATAAACAATACTGGATCAAATTCTGAATACATGTTGGCTAGATTTACAAAGCATCTCATTCACCCATAATTATGAATCACAATTTTTAATAGAGGGCAAATATCTGATCAGTAGCTTCTTATATTTTGATATAGATGCTAAGCAGCTTTAATTTTCTACGTTTTATTGGTTGTCAAGCAAAACCAGATCATTTGAACCAATCATCAATAAATTGAAGATAGTAAACTGTGTCAAAGAATAATGAGCTTTGCCCCCAAATTTTCAACACAATGCTGTTTTGCCCCCAACAGCAATGCCATTGCAAATGCTAAACATATCAAGAATGCAATAAGAAATACCTCAAGTAGCACATATCTTGAGTAGCTGTGTCAGACGACCATAGTCACTCGTAGAAACACGTGTTGCAAAAAAATTAAACAGAATCTTCGGTATTTCACTAAAACCTGCAATTTGAAGGAATTATTAAGACCCAGTAACACCTAAAGAGTCATAAAGCTAGTCTTCGCTTCACACACACAAACAAATCAGGGGGGAGGCGTGATTTACCTGCACAAATATGGTTTAGTTGCCTATTGCAACATGCATAATGCAATAACTTTGCTTCGAGACTCAACTACTAGGCAGCTGAATAATCTGAAACAAGTCTGAAATACCTAACTTTACTACTTGAATTAACCACAAGAGCTGACAAATTTAAACCAAAATGAGTGAAATAATCTGGCCGAAACAAGCTACTGTGAGACTAAGAAAACAGAAGAAATACGCAAAATTAGACAATGAACTAGAAAATCGGGGCTGCTGCTACACCCTGCTGATGATGATGGTTTTCCGGCCTCATTTGGGGAGCAATATTGCTGTGTATCTGCATAAGATTACCTAGCATTAGCCATCAATGAACGATCTGTTGAAAAAGAGGAATCAAGCCCAGAAAGCTGAAGAAACGGATTGGCAATACACCTATACACCTGTTCGAGTCCTCAGCTACAGCCATTGTTGTCCCTCCCCCCCCCCCCCATTCATTGGAGACAAATTAATCATGGGAGTTATGGGATTACCAAATAGGGCACTTGAGTTCTCTACCCCACTCTTTCTTAACATGTATGATTTACAGGGTTTACAGTTAACACGCATATATTAAATGGCTGAAACAACAACATTGAGTCACCACAAATCCGAACTTGCAAACGCATTTAGACAATTAAGCAATCTGGCAGTAGGCAAACTAAGGCAAAATTAAAAAAGAATAAATTAAATTCTAATCTGCTCAAATATTTTCAATACACCTGAAATTTACTGAGACAAATTCGTTCATATATGAGATAGAACACTGAAATTAACTGAAACAAACTCGTTCAAATACGAAATTTGATAGGCAGACCATAATTGATTTAAATAAAAGCGACAATTAATCTGGGTTTTGGATTGTACAAACCGCAATGCCAAAGAGCTCCAATTAGGGTTTGTGGGCGTCACGTTAATTTCTTCAGTTTCTTCATCAATCGGCGATGTTTTTCCCCCATCGACGTTGGTAGAAGGTATGATAACCATTTCCAGGAGGTTCATCGTCTGTGGAAGTGAAAAGTGAAACAAAATCGAGTTTTAATGGCACCATTTCGCAATTTTATCAATTTCAGCGTGGTGTGGAGAAAGAGAGAGATTGAGTGAAGTAGGATTGATGGAGAAATCAGAGAGAGATCTGAGGAAATAACGCCATTTTTGAGTGAGCAAGGTTGATTTTGTTTTGGTAGGAGAAGGCGAGGTTGAGAATTGATATAGGTCTATAAACTCCAGACGCAACTTTTTAAGACCGCCCAAACTTTTAATTTTTCAAGTGCAACCCGCCCTCCCTAAAAGAATACGGGAAAAGCGTGGCAAATTAGCGATTTTCCACGCCTAACTTTGTTGTAAAACTGGGTGTTATTTTTCCACGCTTAAGATTGTGATGAACCTCCGTGCTTCATTTATTCCAACACGCTTGGACAAGTGTGGCAAAAAAAACGTCTCCTATCAGAATATTTGTTGTAGTACTTGGTTTTTCGAGCATTTCCTGGGACTGGTGCCTACTGGCTGAATTTTGGACTTCCCGTCCTGCAGAGCATGGCGCCACAGGGGTCTTGTGCCTTTGAGCTCTCTCCAGCAGTTTAGGGAGGCTCTTCTCCGTATTTGTTGCACAAGGTAAAATATTTGCTTTTGTTGTATGGATTGTATTTCTTGTATGGAAACACCTTATATTGTCTGCTCGTGCAGATTGATTACTTTCCGTGGGCGAAGCATCATGAGTTGGCTCCGGAAGGTGTCGTTGCTTCCATAGCAGTGGACCATCAGAGGATCATGATTGTGGGTCTGTTCTCTTTTGAGTGGTATTTGGGACAGCGGGTTTTTCGTCAAGTACAACCCCGACCTGGATGGCCATAGGATTCCTTTGAATCCCCCCTCGACCATGTTCTTGGCGAGGTGTCTCTCTTGTGAGCAGGTTGTTGCGGCCATGATTGGCTCACATGTTATGCGGTATTTGAGGGAGCCTGCTGAGGACCTTGCGGGTCACTATGAGCAGTTCCCCCGTGATCGCCTCATGCCTTCATTTGTAGGCTTGAAGGTAAGAATAATCACACCTGATATTCTTTGTCTCTTGCCTATTTGTACTAACTTGCTTTGGCCTGTAGGAGGTGGCCGTTCCGGACATGCGGGTCCGAGGTCGGGATTATGGCAAGAAGGAGTGCTAGGGGGAGATCCCTATGACTGAGGATCTTGATGAGGACATTCAGGGTCTACCTCTTCCCGTTGGGCATCCAGGGGTAAACACGTAATTTCCCAAAAAATTGAATGCTTGTGCTAACTCTTCATTTGTGTAGCTTTATCTTGAGCAGAACGGGAAGGGGTTCAAGATGGTCCATGCCATGAAGTCTTGGATATCCCGAGCCCTTACGAAGGGTACTTGCTCAAGAGCTGACTTGGACAAGGTAAGCTTTTATTTGCATTTTCAAAGTTGCGTGCTTTGAGAAATGTATTTATGACTTTCTGTGGAATGCAGGTGGTGCTCTCGGATGAAGAGGGCGTGAGCTCACCTGAGCATAGTCCTTCTCGCGAGAGGAGCTCTCGGAGGGAGAGTCCTAGGAGAGAGAGGATGTGTGTACATTGGTCAGACCGTCCTGGTGGGAGTAAGATGACTCCGTATGTGGAGTCTACTCCTATGCATGTGCCGATGTATCATCCTTATCCCGGATATGCGAGGTATCCTTCTTATGATGGCCTTTACAATCAGCCCTAAGATCCTGCTCCGATGGTGCCTACCATGCATGCTCGAGCCTCGTGGGGGTACGATTCGAGCTATACCGGAGAGGGGAGCTCGTATTGGGAGCTTACCCGACACTCCTCGTTTGACCCTAACCAGTTTGCAGCGTCTATTTTTGGTGATGAGGGGCGTAGGTCGGAGGGCCATTTGGAGGTGACCCGTACGGATGACCATGATGCGGGTGATGGTGGTTTCTATGATAACGCGTTTGTGTGAAACACGTTTGAACATTTTGTATTGAGAAAAAACATTCGGACTTTTTGCTTGTAGATATTTGCATACTTATTATTATTTTTCCCTGCACATTGTTAGGCTTATGCAAATGCACACATAGTCAAGCAAAAAGCGCATGTAAAAGCCTGTAGACACTAAAACTTGTGTCTATGATAAGTCCCCATAAAAACCCGATGATGAAAGGATTGGATTTTGCTCGAACTTGGGTTGCGAGAGTAATTGCTCTGATGATTAGCCCAGTTCATTTGATTTAACCAGTGGAAGCCTTTTGTACAGGTGATCCAAACCAGTTGGACTCAATTCATTTGGAGTCCAAAACTGAGAGATAGGCCTCTTTGAGCCCAAGGGCCCGAAAGGGAACCCAAATCCTTGAGTCAACTCTTGGTCAAACAAGGAAACTCAGTCAATCCCGCGTGCACCCCCTCAGAAAAGCCTCCCCCGCTTGGAAAGCATGTCAGGTGCCTATGCAGGCAGGCCTCTCCAGGTCCAAGCGGCCACGCTTGAGTTCAAGCGGTTCAACCGCTTGGCCTAGCTGCATGGCCGCCTAGACCCTTTCTCGCGCGGCCCATTTGATTTTCGTGCCAAAACCATGACAGCTCCCCCTCTTCTATATAAACAAACCTTAGGGTTTAGTTAAAGAGGTTGACAGTTAGAGACTAGAGGTTGGGAATTTTAGAGGTTGGTGTAGAAGTTGAACATTCTCTCTCTCATATTAAACCCTAAATTCTGATTCTATTCATTCTTTAGCTAGCCCTAACATCACAAAAATAAACCTTCATACTTCATCAAGAGCAAGAGTTCAAATATTAAACCCAATAAGTTCATTGTGAGCATCCAAGTAATCCAACCTAAGGGTTTTCATTAAATTTTATATTTGCTTATTATTTACTAACGATTTTGGTTTATGCGATATATACATGCATGACGCGTTTTGAGAAAATAAAAGGGCTTGTATTGAACCCCATGAATGAATGAATGAATGCATATTTTTACTTATTGCTTTTCTTATTAATTATGCTTTGTTGTGAATTGGTGGATGAATTGTCTTGTTTGTCTTCTAATTTGCAGGTTTAGCGTATTTATTGTTCTTAACATTAAAAGCATGTAAATTCAAATTTGATAAGTTGTTAAAAATTGTCACATTAGTAAGTGTTTGTTCAACCCATTAGTTAAAATTAGGAATTTGGACAAATTGAACATTGTTTGGAACCGTAGCATTAATAATTGCATTGAATTGATTAGTAAAGGCCATTGTCGTCAACGGGCGAGTTGGGTGCCTAACACCTTCCTAACTCGTACTCACGCCCCTGAACTCATTTATGAAGTCAATTTCCCCAAAAGGGATTGGGGTGCACAGGAATCGAGTTGACGTCTTTTTAGACTATTGACTCGACTCCAAGGGTTCCAAATTACCTTAAATTTGGTGGCGACTTCCGATAATCTTAATCATGTCCGTAGTACGAAAGGATAAATCTTCATGGGCATTCACACTCGATATATTCACCCAGGCTATCCCGCCGGCCATTCGAAGGAAAAATCCGGTAGTGTGTACAGTGGCGACTTCACTGGGGACATGATTAAGAGGGTGTAATTTGAAAATCAATTCAATGCCATTATTTTTTCCTGGGTCACTACCTTGAGTGTTCTTATTATTATTTTTCTGACTTGTCATTCATCTTATTAAATTGCATCCATTGCATTCATGTGCATGCGCTTGCGCGACTTCCAAGCTTGTTTTTACAAGTTCAAACTAGTTTCTTAGCCAATAGAGGGTGGTGAAGTTCCTTGGTGAGAATCCACTCGATTCTTCTTTTCCAAGAAATATGGATCCCCCACCTCATGTACCTTCCTACGCAATCAACCATTTGACGAGCAGGATAACAAGAATGCATCACATTGTCGCGTATCCCGCGGATTGTTGTACATTCTTGATCATGAGTACCTTTTGACCAAAATCCTTAAGCCTACCCCATTGCATGAACTAGAACCAATGTTTTAGGTCGAAACTCAGTCCAATGTCCATGCTAGATTTTCATGATCATGACATTTGCGTTGTTGTGCTGTTTGCCCATATGTGAACGCAATCTTTCCATAGTCGTTTTGGTCGTCATAGAATATTAGGTTAGACCTCGATTAGGATCTTTTCCTATTTTGAGTCTAGATTTTTTGTCTTAAGATTGAGTCTAGAATCTTTATTGTTTAGGAAACAATATCCCCAAATGTTCTATATGATGCTCGTTACCTTAGGAAAGATTTAACGTTTTATTCTTTCCCATTATTAGGGGTAGTGAGTTTTAGTCAAAGATCTCGAGATAATATCTCTCCCCTCCCTTTTAGTCAAGAGTATAATATCTTTTACTTTATCCCATATTGAGTCGAGATAATATCTCTCCCCTCTCCATTTAGTCAAGAGTACAATATCTTTTACTGTAACACCCCGAATTTTCTACTAAAATAAATAAATAAAAATAAATAGACTCAAGCCGAAAATCTGGCACAATTCCTTTTGTAAATACACTGCTCAACCTAATAAGGCTTATAAAAACCTGCTTAACAAAAATATAAAACAAAATCCAACAACCTAGCTGAAGACTCTAATAACATCCGGGGCGCTACCGCCACTCTCACTCATACGAATGAGTGTAAGGCTCTTCAATTGAAAACTAATAATAACAATAATCTCAATATTAGTCTAGGTGGTCTATTTAATTACAACTTAATTATCTTAATAAAAGAACAAACTACTATTTCCTTGTATACGACTATGTGAAACGTTCCTCACTGGCATCTATATATACATAAACTTCAATCTGCAAAAAGGTGAGAATTTGCAATGTCAGCAATGCTGGTAACTCACATCTAGTACGTAAAGCTCATTCTAAATTCAAATCAAGTTTAAACGTATAAAACATGCTTCAGTTCCTATATACACTTTAATCTACTTATTTTGCGTCCATAAATGCCATAGCATTTACACTGAAGATACATCATCAATCCTACACAAAACATAAGCAAGTATCAATCTTTAGATAACCTCTATAACTCTGGTTATCTTGCTAGTTTAAGAAAGCTTTTATTATTAATCTTGCATTACTGAGCTGGGCATAAGGAAGAGGTTCCTAGGGCCGCCGTATCTCGGGGGCGTTTAAACCCTTGACCACAATTGGGGGTCATGCCACAACTGGGGGCCAAATGTGTTACACCTGCTGACCGCAACTGGGGGTCATAGCCACAACTGGGGGCTAGGTCACAACTGGGGACCGCAGCTAAGCTCTGGAGACGTCTCACATATAACACATCTGGAGTACCCATAGGTTCCTACTGCCCAGAGCCATCTTCCACTTTACGTTATTAGTAGCTTAAGTAGCTTTTCATTTCTATTCTTATAAGACCACCATAACACGTCATGTAGTGGATCATGACGTTCACACAGCCTAGCAACATAAAGCACATAATCTTTTCTTTACTCAATTGCATAGCTTTAGCTCGTATAACTTGTCATAATCGAACGTCTCGTTCAATTTATGTACTGCTCAAATGCTCCACTTCAATCATAATCATCTTACTTTCTTCTTTTCTTATTTTTGTATGACACAACTTAAAAGACATACTTCATTTACTAATCATCCTTTTACACATTCAACACTTACTCTAATATCATCTTTTCGTCATTTTAATGATACATAAAACGGACCTTTAAGTGTTTAACCATTATCAAGTAAACATTTAATATATCAAACTACACTTTATCAAATCATGTGAAGTGCAAAAAAGACCACTAGAGTACTATGAGCCAATACTTCTTAAAGAACCAACATGGACCCATTTATACACCATCTTTCCTTTAGCATATTAGGCATAAAAATATCCTACCTAGCTTTAATGTACAACAAGTAAACAACATTACAGGTTTCCAGATCATCAATGCAAGCTAGTCTGTATACTCCCGAAGTTCATCCAACCATTTGTGAATTAAAAATACCGATTCTCACACTATTAGTACCTACTGAATAGTTACTAAATCAATTGACATTTACTAATATTTTCCGATTCTCGTATACAACATACCCAATTAATTACACATACACAAACATGTAATAAGGCTCAAAATGAATATAAAATGAACCTGACGTAATAGATGTAGTTACCTCAATTGAATTTCAGCAACTAGGCCACATAAATCCTCCAATTGATCAACCCATTTTCCATCCATAACATAAGAATAAATAATTACAGCAAACATATACATATAAAACCCAAATCAGAATTTACTAGTCAAATCAATATAACAATTGAACAATCTAGGGTTTCTGAAAAGCTACCCAATGATCTAGGAATGGAGGGTGGACTTGGGCGGGGACTACTGGTGGTGTTCAAGGTGGTCTTGGTCACCGGACTCCATGGCCGAGCTATGGGCAGCCGTGCATACAATCCAGAGGAGAGAGAAAAGATACCAAAATAGGGGAGGAGGTGGCTGCGTGGTGGCTGACTGAAGAGTCAGCGGTGCTGCTGGTGGCTAGTGGTGTGGTGGCGACAAGTGCTGGTTCGTGATGATGGTGTTGCGTGTGGTGATCGGTGGTGGCGCTATTTGTGGAGAATGATACTGGTGGTGGTGATTTTGTGGGTTTTGCTTTCAATAACAAGGAAATGAAATGACTTTAAAAAGGAGATGGAGAAAGTTGGTTATAGTACTTCCTTCCTATGTGGGTTTTCTCTTAGTCTTAGCCAACTGGACTTACAAGCTACTCCACTACTAACACTACAAATAACAATTGACTACTTACAAGCATAATAATAATTATTCAAGTAAAAACATCACTAATAATAATAATGAAAAATATCTATTTTTCACAATTTAGAAAATACTATGAAAATGCTAGATATTACACTCTACCCTCCTTATAAAAAGTTTCGTCCTCGAAACTTGCGGAAATAACATTACAGAAAATATGAGATTTCACACTCTATCCGCCTTAAAAGATTTTCGTCCCGAAAATCAATCATGTAAAATGAGAACGTTGTGTGTGAACTAGCATTTACGCATATACTTCTCATTTAAATAGATAACAAAAGGGCATATAGAACTTTCTTCACTATGCTTCCGCTGCACACTCTGATCATATTCTCTCTGTCTACTAGTACTTATGTTTATATTAACAAGCTACACAGGTAGACACAAAAGGTATATGTGAGTCTGCATCCATATGCTAAAACATGAAGCACCTTTCATACAATAGCCTCAAATCTGCATCAAGATCAAATTCACTCCCTAGACATTCTCATATAGCACCACTTCTAGATAGAGATGCATAAGCAAACCTAACATTTCTCTTCAACCTGACTGTTGAAAACCCCTGACTGAAAGCCCAAAAGTTACTTGATTATCATCCTTTCCAACTGAATCGGAATCCTAACACAAATTTCACTTAATGACCCAGAACCACAGAAAAAGAGCTCTCACATATCACATAAGAAAGTCGATTAAAACTGACTCTCAATTTAATTGTTCAATTCTCGCATACTGAATGCACGGTCCTCACTAACAGCTGTAATTTTTAAACCAGAGTTGATCTTTCAGTGCTTCCAGTTTCTGTAGATCCCTAACTCATAGGGCTATAACTTTTATGAAGACACCCCATACAAAATCTGGCTGAAACATGCAGAAAAATGTCCTTGAATGTGACCTTACAACATTTCTTTCCTGATTTAGATCAGACAGAGTTTACCAATATTATGTGGTTCCTCAAAATTCCTCCTACAGTGGGCATCTAATAGTGTGTCCGTGCAAGATTTACCACCAAGTTCATACTCAAATTGCTCAACTATATCTAAACTTCAACGAAATGAAATGCATTCGTAACTACATAACTCCCAAGAGTCACATCTTATTTTCACTACTCTTCATATAAATACACCATATATACTCTTAATTCATAAATCAATCATTCATACTCAACTCTTCCACACAATCTTTTCCATTATAATGTTTCAGACATTATTTAACCTCAAGTCTTCTATGTCATTATATCCTTTACAATTAACTTACAAACATATACAACTACAACCTTCTCCAGCTAACAACGTCAAGAATCATCAAATGATATTCCTAATTTTCTCTCCTTCACCAAACATTAACTCGTGTACCAAGCATGTATACACTTACCTCACAGGTCAGCATAATATACTATGGCAAAAACTCCAAATGCCATGTAGGCCATGAACCTCGTATATCTTTACACCATATTAAAGTAGTAATGAAGTCTACAGAAGCTATTGCTGTTACTCATAATTTGACTCCAAATCTTTGATTCTCCCAATCTCCCAGAGTCTACTCGCTTCTTCTTCTTTATTTTTTTTTTCTACTTATGTTTGTATAAGAAATCAAAGACCTTATACGAAAAGCATTGACATGTATGCGCTCATAAGTCATATAGTGACTAACTCAGCTTGTCACAAAGATTCACAAAAAGAAAGTAAGCTTAATGTGGTAACAAAAGCCATAAAAGAAACACATTATTGCACACCTACTTAATACACAGAGCACGTAATATGCATTCAGGTTTTGAACTCTTCAATCATCATTTGGATGCACTTACACATCATTCCACTTGTTTGTCACATGACTCAACTAAAGTCTAGTTGATAGACTAGATCAATAGAACCATAACTCAAAAGCAATTACCACACAAATTATAGAAATAAGTTCTAAACTTGCCTTTTCCTCACATTCCAAACTCACACAGCATAGGGAAAGTACACATAACTACCTAAGTACTAATTCATATAAGATACGCAGATTACATAATAAGCAAGTAGAATTCAAACCTCAAAAGAATATTAAAGCTATCAAACCTATCTAAAAATCACTCTCATTCGGCTTAGTTATTCCATTTTTCCTAGTTTCCATTTTACCTAGTCTTGATTATTCCATTTGATCCTAAATAATTGAAGTAACGCTAAGATCATCAAGATCCTTGCGTTGACACCAAGAGCGAACTGCTCTGATACCACTTTGTAACACCCCGAATTTTCTACTAAAATAAACAAATAAAAATAAATAGACTCAAGCCGAAAATCCGGCAGAGTTCCTTTTGTAAATACACTACCCAACCTAATAAGGCTTATAAAAACCTGCTTAACAAAAATATAAAACAAAATCTAACAACCTAGCGGAAGACTTTAATAACATCCGGGGCGCTACCGCCACACTCACTCATACAAATGAGTGTAAGGCTCTTCAACTGAAAACTAAAAATAACAATAATCTCAATATTAGTCTAGGTGGTCTATTTAATTACAACTTAATTATCTTAATAAAAGAACAAACTACTATTTCCTTGTATAAGTCTATCTGAAATGTTCCTCACTGGCATCTGTATATACATAAACTTCAATCTGCAAAAAGGTGAGAATTTGCAACGTCAAAAATGCTGTAACTCACATCTAGTACGTAAAGCTCATTCTAAATTCAAATCAAGTCTAAACGTATAAAACATGCTTCAGTTCCTATATACACTTTAATCTACTTATTTTGCGTCCATAAATGCCATAGCATTTACACTGAAGATACGTCATCAATCCTACACAAAACATAAGCAAGTATCAATCTTTAGATAACCTCTATAACTCTGGTTATCTTGCTAGTTTAAGAAAGCTTTTATTATTAACTTTGCATTACTGAGCTGGGCATAAGGAAGAGGTTCCTAGGGCCGCCGCATCTCGGGGGCGTTTAAACCCTTGACCACAACTGGGGGTCAAGCCACAACTGGGGAACAAATGTGTTACACCTGCTGACCACAACTGGGGGTCATAGCCACAACCGGGGGCTAGGTCACAACTGGGACCGCAGCTAAGCTCTAGAGACGTATCCCATATAACACATCTGGAGTACCCATAATCTTTTCTTTACTTAATTGCATAGCTTTAGCTCGTATAACTTCTCATAATTGAAGGTCTCGTTCAATTTATGTACTGCTCAAATGCTTCACTTCAATCATAATCATCTTACTTTCTTCTTTTCTTATTTTTGTATGACACAACTTAAAAGACATACTTTATTTGCTAATCATCTTTTTACACATTCAACACTTACTCTAATATCATCTTTTCGTCATTTTAATGACACATAAAACAGACCTTTAAGTCTTTAACTATTATCAAGTAAACATTTAATATATCAAACTACACTTTATCAAATCAAGTGAAGTGCAAAAGAGACCTCCAGACCACTATGAGCCAATACTTCTTAAAGAAACCAACATGGACCCATTTATACACCATCTTTCCTTTAGCATATTAGGCATAAAAATATCCTTCCTAGCTTTAATGTACAACAAGTAAACAACATTACAAGTTTCCAGATCATCAATTCAAGCTAGTCTGTATACTCCCGAAGTTCATCCAACCATTTGTGAATTCAAAATACCGATTCTCACAATATTAGTACCTACTGAATAGTTACTAAATCAATTAACATTTACTAATATTGTCCGATTCTCGTATACAACATACCCAATGAATTACACATACACAAACATGTAATAAGGCTCAAAATGAATGTAAAATGAACCTGACGTAATAGATGTAGTTACCTCAATTGAATTTCAGCAACTAGGCCACATAAATCCTCCAATTGATCAACCCATTCTCCATCCATAGCATAAGCATAAATAATTACAACAAACATATACATATAAAACCCAAATCAGAATTTACTAGTCAAATCAATATAACAATTGAACAATCTAGGGTTTCTGAAAAGCAAACCAATGATCTGGGGATGGAGGGTGGACTTGGGCGGGGACTTCTGGTGGTGTTCAAGGTGACTGTGGTCACCGGACTCCATGGCCGAGCTATGGGCAGCCGTGCATACAATCCAGAGGAGAGAGAAAAGATACCAAAACAAGGGAGGAGGCGGCTGCGTGGTGGCTGACTGAAGAGTCAGGGGTGCTGCTGGTGGCTCGTGGTGGTGGTTGCGACAAGTGCTGGTTCGTGATGATGGTGTTGTGTGTGGTGATCGGCGGTGGCGCTATTTGTGGAGAATGATACTGATGGTGGTGATTTTGTGGGTTTTGCTTTCAATAACAAGGAAATGAAATGACTTTAAAAAGGAGATGGAGAAAGTCGGTTATAGTACCTCCTTCCTATGTGGGTTTTCTATTGGTCTTAGCCAACTGGACTTACAAGCTACTCCACTACTAACACTACAAATAACAATTAACTACTTACAAGCATAATAATAATTATTCAAGTAAAAACATCACTAATAATAATAATGAAAAATATCTATTTTTCACAATTTAGAAAATACTATGAAAATGCTGGGTATTACATTTACTTTATCCCATATTGAGTTGAGATAATATCTCTCCCCTCTCCTTTTAGTCAAGAGTATAATATCTTTTACTTTATCTTATATTGAGTCGAGATAATATCTCTCCCCTCTTCTTTTAGTCAAGAGTATAATATCTTTTACTTTATCCAATATTGAGTTGAGATAATATCTCTCTCCCTCTCCTTTTAGTCAAGAGTATAATTGTAACACCACGAATTTCCGTCTAATTTAAAATCATTAAAAATCACGAGTTGCAGCGGAAAAACCCAACAATTTCGAAGCGCTACCGCCGTATTTAATGTTCAAATTAAATACAAGGCTAGAAAGAAATCAAATGTTGATATCCCAAACATACATACTAGATAATTAAATAATAACTATCTTTTCCAACTAAACTTAAAACAAATAATCCAAATAAAATAAGAAATAGTAAACTATTAATTCTCATGCAAGAGAATTGATCTCAATACAATAATAAAAATCCCAATATTAAAGAAATTACAATCTAAACAATAAAAGTAAATTGTTCTTAGAAGATTTACAATCTTCTTCAGTCGCCTTCCTCTAGCTCAAACCACGAGCTACAAAATCCTGTCAATCTACTCCCCCATATAGACGAATTTCATATAGAGTCATCATAGGCCCAACATTGAAGAAAAATGGACAACAAACACAAGTAAAAATAAAAACAACCAATCACCTACTCTGAGTAATTCATAACCACATAGTCCATTTAAATCTCCAAGTTAAGCCAACATGCTTAATTAAAAACCATCATGCTTTAGAAAATAAAAGACAACATGCTTTAATTTAAAGACCAGCATGCTTAAGAAAATAAAAGACAACATGCTTTATTTTAAAGACAGGCATAACACCAAATAATAAATCCAATATTTATTATTACCCATTAGCCAAGTTTATTAGAGAGAAGAGAATCGTAAGAATGTCATAACCAACCGCAGAAGGCTCAATAGGATCTTAGTCCCGTGCACATTGGCAAAAGAGGGATCAACCGTCCCGGAGTATAGATGACTCCCGAAGTACTTCTAAATGTTCCTAAGTATGCATACCCTCATTCGACCCTTAAGTCTACAGCAAGAACTGTTCCAGAGAACCACTCGCTCAATTACTCAGTATGGATACAAGATTTCAATACGTTGGAGCCATACCCCGCAGAATATGAACCCACTCAACGTAACAATTGACAATTCCCACAATTTCCGATGGCATTATACATGAAGGGCATCTAGGCCTCAATTCAAAACCACCTAGTTCAATACCTTTAAGTAGGTTCCAATAGTTAAAGTTCATTTCAACTTATTGAAGTAACATGCTTCTAACATGAGTCCACATGCTTACCAACATGATACAAAATAGCAATACAAGCTATAATCCAATTGAACAATTATTAACATAATTTTCATTCAACAACACAATAATCATTCATCTCCTCACATGAATATCAACAAGTAGACATTGCTACACAAAGTGAATTTCCAACACATTACATGCTTTCACTAACATAATTTTATACGAATTATCACAAGGAAATAAGTATCAATTATCCATTTTCTAAAATACTCACAAGTCCAAATATGAATTAACATTCCCAATCCAATACCAGACAAATGAATACAAATCCACTAAACATGAGATCACAACAATGAATTACACAATTCATCTAGACATTAATTACCTTTAGCAATATGGCAATCACGACAATCTAATGTAAGCTCCTTATGTTCACGTGCGGTCAACGGGCCCTAACAAATCCACAATACACCAATAGTCAATACCTTGACTTCTAAACCTCTTTATTAAACTTTAAAGATGACTTAGTACCCTTAATTAAATTAATTAAGTTGCTGGAATTTTCAGTTACTCATGCATGCTCAAAGTGTCCAAAAATCAATTTGCATAAACTAAATTAGGAAACTTTCCAAAACCCTAGAACAAGTCAACAAGTCAAAACAAGTCAAAGCCACAACCAACAACACCACAACCACCGCCGACCACCAACGCGGCCCACCACCAGTAGTGGTTGGTGGTGCCGGGCGACGGCTGTTGCTGGCTGCATCGCCAGCTGCCCGTGCTGCAGCCCGCGGCAGGCGCGGTCGTGCCTTCGCGCACGACCGTGTTTCTCCTTTTTTTTTTGTTAATAAATTTAACAAACTTAAATCTAAACTAAATCCAAATAATAAATAAATTTTCAGATTTAGTTAAACACAAGATTCAACCTTTTAAACTCAAACTTTGATTCAATTTCAATAAAACAACAAACCCAACCCTAATCATGATCTTATCATGCAAAAATAATAGAATCTAGCAAACCCTAGGCAAAACAAAAATTAGGGTTCGTCGCAAAATCTCCAAAACGACTCGCAAGTGTTGCTCGTGCTCAGCAGCATTCTTCGAGTAGACCAAAATATCGTCGATAAAGACAACTACGAACTGATCGAGATAAGGCTGGAACGTACGCTTCATCAAATCCATAAACTTCGCAGGTGCGTTCGTCAACCCAAAAGGCATAACAGTGAACTCGTAATGTCCATACCTCGTCCTAAACGAGGTCTTTGCAATGTCAAGCTCGGAAATCCTCAGTTGATTGTATCCTGAACATAAGTCGATTTTCGAGAAAACAGTCACTCCACGAAGTTGGTTGAACAAATCGTCAATCCTAGGCAGTGGATAATGATTCTTGATCGTAATCTTGTTCAACTCGCGGTAGTCTATGCACAACCTCATACTACCGTCCTTATTACATACAAATAAAACAGAAGCACCCCAAGGCGATACACTAGGACGTATGTATCCCTTCTCCAGTAGTTCCTCGAGTTGCATTTTCAATTCTTTCATCTTAGTCGGAGCCATATGATAAGGAGCTTTCGAGATCGGAGCAGATTCTAGAGCTAAGTCGATCGTAAAGTCAACAATGCGTTATGGAGGCATTCCGGGAATCTCGTCTGGAAAGACGTCAGCGTACTCCAAAACAACTGGGATAGGTTGTGAAGCTTCAACTTCTCGACTTGTATCCAATACATGACATAGGTAAATCGCTTCACCATTAGTCATGCACTCCATTGTTTTCATGGTTGCCACTAACTTCAGTTTCGGCTTGACCACGACTCCTTTGTAGGTAATCCTTCTACCTTTCGGTCCACGTAGAGACACACATTGCTCAAAACACTCAATTTTAGCCCTATACTTGGCTAACCAATCCATTCCCAATATTACATCAAATTCCTTCAAGTCCATCTGAATCAAGTCCGCAGGCAAATCGGAACCAACTATACTAATCGGACATTTTCGTACAACGCTTTACAATTAACATTCGACCCATCTGGCATCGTAATGTTTGCACTATACACAGAATTAGGTTCTAAGCCTATTTTAGATGCAAAGCTCTTAGAAAGAAAAGAATGCGATGCACCACTATCAAACAAAACAAAAGCAGGTTGAGAGTTAACGAGAAAAGTATTAGTGATCACATTCGGGTTCGCCTCAGCTTCATTGCGGTTCAACACATTGACCCTTCCATTCACCCCTCTATTTTTGTTGTTGTTGTGGTTCTGCGTGGGATTGGCAGGTGCGGGAAGTTGTGCGTGATTATTCGCAGCAGGAGCAGCAGCATTGTTGCGGTTGTTGTTGTTGTTGTAACCCCCATTCCCACAGTTGTTACCACCATTTCCGCGATTACCATTTTCATTTCCACCACGATTGTAGTTGTTATCGCGGTTTTGATCATTGTCGTGCCTTCCACGACTCCGGCATTTAGAAACTTTATGACCAGACTTATTGCACTCGTAGCATTGAAGCACGCCGCCACAACAGTTCTTGCCAGGATGCGTCTTGTTGCAGCGACTACAAGGCGTATTTCTCCTAGCTAAGATCGTAGCTCTATGATTGTCCGAGGCACGATTCCTGTTCCCGTTGTGGTTTTGGTTACCACCTTAGTTGTTGTGATTCTTGTTGGGCCTTGGCCTCTTGTCTGCGCCATTCGACTGGGAAGAACTCCCTTCGTCACGTTTATGCTTCCCAAGCAACGAATCACGACGCTCTATGACACGTTCCTGGTTCAAGGCCTTCTCGTAAGATCCTTGGAACGTCAACAAGTTTTCCATAACAAAACGCTGAATATCCCACTTCAAACCATCCTCGAACCTTTCTATACGCTCGGCTTCCGTCGTCACGGAATTAGGTGCAAAAGTAGCAAGCTCGTCGAACTTTGTTGCGTACTCAGCCACAGATAGCTTTCTTGGTAGATATTCTCAAATTCTCGTTGCTTCTGGCGATGGATAGCTCTTGGATAGAACCTCTCACGAATGGATTCCTTGAATTCGCTCCATCCGTATTCTTCAATGGCGAGCAGATCAGTGCCCACGTCGCTCCACCACTTGTTTGCTTCACCCTTACGGTAGTAAGTAGCGGTGTTGACCTTCATGTCATTGGGACGACTAGTCGCCCTAAACAGTTTCTCAAACTCAACAATCCAGTTTTCCAACTTGGTGGGCTTAGAGCCACCCTCAAACGTCGTAGGTTTGAGTGCATCAAAATCCTTAAAGTTGCGTGTTGTGGTCTTGCTCCTGGCGCGTAATGTGTTCGACCACATTAGTAAGTCCTACCTCTAATCTCGCGAGTCGTTCGTTGGTTGCCATTATAACAAATCTGAGACATAAAGGAGCAATGGTTGATCACCAGTTCATCAAAGTTGGAACATTTGACCCAAATCGGGCTCTAGTTGAGAGATATAGGTTGTTATTGAAACCTATCTCTTGACATTTAGCAAATAGCACATAAGTTCCAATGATCGACCTTACATTGTAGGTCTAAGCAACATACTTGCTTTGAATGATTCTCAGTCCTCATGCATAATAGTTCGATATGCTATAACAAATTAGACACATTGGTCTCACACGATTGATAAGCAATAACATTCACAATTCAAACATCGAGGCTCCATACTATTTTAGTAGAAAAATAAACAATGACATTTAATTGCATACAATACATGCTTAGCCTTTGGCTCACAATTGATATTATAATGAAAATTTTGCCATAATTCCCATATGGATTTCCCATCATGCCTTGGCAATACGAGATAGCATTTCGATGCTATTAGTCAACCATGCAATTATGTGATAAAACGATCATATAAAACAAATTCTCAACGACATTCATATAATCAAATGAAATAGTTTTGCAATAATATAGATTGCAAAGTAAATAACAATATGAATATTTGTTGCCTATGCAACTACACCAACATCAATCTTGACCACGCAGGGTCATCACAATAACTAAAACTTCAATAAACTCAAATAAAACTAGTAAATCAAACATCTAGCTCTATTTAACACTCGCACGGTTTTGCTTCTCGCTAGGGGGCTCGTCATGATCATTCTTCCTCCTAGGCTTCAACTCCTTACAAGGCGTGTACGGGTAGGCATATCCGCCAAACTTCTGGGGCATGAAACGCTTTCTAAAATCATCGGCGTGTTTGCGTTTCTTTGTCCAGCAATACTCACACATGCCCTTCGGAGCATGCACCAGCTCATGGTTCACCTTCCACTCAAACTCGGACATACATAACTCGGATGCGACACCCCTAAAGCAGAGAGACCATCGCGTTCCTTCACCATATTTCTTCTCGTGTAGGTGACCACTCTTGGAGACTAAGTCGTCATACTTCTCCTTGAGTCCCATCCAGGGATGGATGTTAGGTAGACCAGCAAGCAGTAGCTCCACCCATAAGCCTTCATGTAGACTCGTGCGATTCTCGTACTGATAACGCTCGATCGTACTGTAAGCACGCCGTATGTAGATACGAATATCCTCGAGCTCAGCTTCAGTAGCAAATAATGGCTCCATATGAGGAGACCAATTTGCAGCAGGGATAGGTGCAACAACAGGCACAGTGTTGTTGCCGCTCTTGACACCAATATCTTCCAAATCCGGCATATCATTATGCTCGTCAGTTGGGGTATACTCAGGCTCGGACTCATAAGGTGTAACACCCCTGAATTTGCAACGATTTCCTGGGAACTATCGACGTCGCTGTCCGCGACTCGACACTGCTGAACTATTCCGAACCCGGGAGGATGTCACTGCAACATTTATCACTAAGGAGTAAATGCTACGCAGAAACAAAGACTAGGCATCAAAAGGAGCTTACTAAAGAACTAAACAAATGAAACAGTTAATATCAGAGTTTTCTATATAGTGAGCTAAAACCATTAAACCAAATTTATTACAACTTTCCTTCAAAGGGCTAAATCCAATAAAATCCCAACGATCTAAAATGAACATAAACAATTCTAAAAACCGACGCCAACTCTACCTTCCAAGCTGTACGTCCTTAATCAACTAAGCCTGCACTTTGGTTTCCGTGACGGAAACAAAATACAGAAGAAAAGAAAAGAGACAAAAGAGAAACAAAAATCAGATAAACTGAATATACGTCATCTGTACCCAGCAAACCTTACCTGAGGTTTTAGAAAAATCATTGAAATTCATTTGCATATGCACATAAGCATATAATCAAGCATACGCACAACGACATTCTTTTACATGCAATTCTTGTATAGTGAGCACACAAAATACGACATAAACAATCCGTCTTAATTAGAGAGATGTAAGAGAGCGAATAGAACAGTGATTACCGATACTGTTCATCGAATATACAATCACGCCATGGACTTAATGACTCTAGTGTGCACACTACCTCTAGTACAATTACACGAGCCTAGAGGACTTAATAAATGGGGAATGATCCATCTCAGACACACTGCGAGGTGTCCATAAGTAACTTGGGAATTACTCATCCCTTGAACTACACCATTAGGTGCAATCCCGATTGCTCGACTACTCCTAGGGATCCATTAGGAGTCTTACTCTCATTTAATTCAATTCACATAATTTGCATTGGTTGACATAAGTGGTACTACGAGACCACGACTTACTAATTCATTTCACGCTTTTGACAATGAATAGTAAATAACGACGATAATGATAATTCAGTACGATGAGAATTAAACATGCTTTAATTCAATAACGACGATTATTCAATAATGAAGACAAGTAATGTCTAGCACAATTTCGGCAGCACTTCGGTAGGGTAATATGATATCCAAATATTCACAAATCACCAAAGACATTCAACGATAATATATAGGTGCTCACTAGCACTCAATAATACCCATACCAATTAGCATATAATTAATAGCGTAATAATATTAATAATTCTGTACTCGACAATTGTCCAATAATCATCATATGGACTAATTAATTCCCAAAACATGCTAACATCAACATGCTAACTATAACTCATATTACAGCAGTGAATCATGCCTAATAACATCATAATAACGACGATATAATTTAATCATGCTTTGCATATTAAATTCACAACCAATTCCCAATTAGCAAATAACACATCAAAATAGTTTTGATGGGCTTTGGAAGAAGGTAGGCATGAGCTCTTACCACTACAACGCTTCCAACAGCAAGTATGCTCCGACCAATCGACAATAATCATGCTTGCTCGTTAGGTCCTAATTAAAAATAATTACCGAATCAGTATTAATTTAATACAAAATACAAACAGTAAGAAAATATCAATCTAATATTTTTATTAAATTCTTTGATTTATTTCAACCAATCTAGGCTTTTGAAAATCCGAATGTCGATTCCGAATGAGTGCAGAAAAATAAGAACATTAAATCAAAAATACTGAAAATCGAATTAATAATAACGAAAATTATAAAAATGAAACCCTAACTTCAAAACTAGGCCTAGGTCACAGGTACCCATGCATGGGACCCATTACCCGGCCCATCATCACCATCACCACCCACCGACCACCTTGGCCGGCGGTGGTGGCTTACCGGTGACCGGCGAGGAGGAGAGAGAGAGGGCGAGAGTTTGCGAGCGTGAGAGAGAGAGAAAGAGATAACGAGCGAGAGAGAGGAAGAGAGAGCAAGGGGGCCCAGCCGACGCAATGGGCAATCAACGGCGACCACCCAGGCACGGCCTGGTGGCGCCGTGGTGGCTCGCAGTGGCGCGGGGCCGAAAAAGGGGAGGGGGAGAGAAAATGCGAAGAGAAAGAGAGAAGGAAAAAGAAAGAGAAAGAGAAAGAGAGAGGGAGAGGGAGAGAGAAGGAGTTACCGGAAGTGAGGGAGGCCGGCGGTGGTTCTCCAGTGGGAAGACCGAGGAGAGAGAGAGAGCCGGTGAGGAGAGAGAGAGAGAGAGAGAGAGAGAGAGAGAGAGAGAGAGAGAGAGAGAGAGAGAGAGAGAGAGAGAGAGAGAGAGAGAGAGAGAGAGTGAATGCTTGAGGCTTTTGGCTCAGTTTACAAAACTGATCAACTGTCTCACCTTTTCCTTATATATGCCCTCAGTCAACCCAAATCAAATACTACTAGGTTTAGGAATTAATTCAATAATTTTCTAATTTAAAAAGCTAATTAAAACTAATTAAAACAATATGAATAATTCTTATTCATATATAAAACATTTTAATTAAACTCCTCAAAATTAATAAATGCAATTTATGAAAGTCCCATAATAATAATTAATATTATTATGGCTTTAATTGAATAAATCGAATCCTTAAATGAATTTACGATTTAATCTCCGAAACTATTTATAAACCATTTATAAATCGATATAATAATTATAGAAAATATTGGGGTATCACATTCTACCCTCCTTAAAAGAAGTTTCGTCCCGAAACTTGAGACATGCAGTAATCACTTCCCAAAACAAAACGAGTTTACCCATGCGAAGGTATAAAACAATTTCTAGGACACTAACATATGGAAGATGAGCAAGTACGATCGTGATTCTAAGTTGATTAGCATGCACCATGCAATTTGTGCAAAGCGATAAACAAAACACGCAAAAAGACGAAATTTCAAGGCGTGACATTCTACCCTCCTTAAAAGGAGTTTCGTCCTGAAACTCAAGTGGGACTAGTACCTTCTAGGAAGAGGTCTGGATACTTCTCGCGCATCATGGATTCAGCTTCCCATGTTGCTTCATCTTGACCTTGTCGAGACCAAACGACTTTGACGATCGGAATAGTCTTTGTTCGAGTTGAGCGCTCTTTGCGATCCACTATCTTGATAGGACGCTCTTCATAAGTCAAACTTTCATCTAGATCGATCGTTTCAGGTTGAACAACATGAGTTGGATCATGTACGTATCGCTTCAACTAAGAGACATGAAACACACTGTGGACTTTTGCAAGTTCCACAGGTAAAGCTAGTCGATAAGCAGCCTCACCAATCCTTTCCAGGATCTCGTAAGGACCAATGTAACGAGGACTCAACTTCCCCTTACGACCAAAGCGCATGACACCTTCGGTAGGAGATACTCGCAAAAGTACCTTGCTTCCTACCTCAAACTCTTGAGGTCTACGACCTCTATCTGCATACGATTTCTGGCGATCTTGAGCACTACGCATCTATGCTTGAATCACTTTGACCACTTCGACGGTCTGCTAGATCATTTCTGGACCCAACACTGCAGTTTCACTAATGTCGTTCCAACAAACTGGCGATCTACACTTCCTACCATACAATGCTTCATATGGTGCTCGATCAATGCTTGAGTGATAGCTATTGTTGTAAGAAAACTCGATCAATGGAATGTGTGTATCCCACGAGCCTTGATACTCGAGAGCACACGCTCGAAGCATATCCTCCAAGGTCTGAATCGTTCTTTCCGTCTGACCATCAGTCGTAGGATGAAAATCAGTACTGAACTTCAATTTGCTTCCAAAAGCTTCTTGCAATTTCTGCGAAAAATGAGATAGAAATCTAGAGTCTCTATCTGAAACGATATCCTCTGGAACACCATGAAGGCTCATGACTTCCTTGACGTAAGCATCCGCTAGCTTCTCCATTTCCCAAGTGTCATTCATTGGGATGAATCTCGCAACTTTCGTCAAACGATCCACAACTACCCAAATGGAGTTGTTCTTCTTCTGTGTCAATGGTAAACCCATGACAAAGTCCATTGAAATTGAATTCCATTTCTACGTAGGGACCTCAAGCGATTGAATTATTCCACCAGGTCTCTTGTGTTCGATCTTCACCTTCTAGCACGTCAGACACTTAGCCACGAATTCAGCGACATCTTGTTTCATACCTTTCCACCAGAACATTTGGCGAAGGTCTTTGTAAAGCTTGTCTCCACCAGGATGTACAGAATAAGGTGTATTGTGAGCTTCACCCAGAATCTGACTCTTGATCTCCAGGTCATTCGGCACACAGACACGATCACGAAATCTCAAGACACCCTCTTGACCAATAGAAAAGTCCTAGGATCTACCCTCGTCTTTGTGGCGTAGAATCCGCTTAAGATCCTCATCTACACTCTGTTTACCCTTGATCTCGTCGAGCAAGGTTTGTCGAACTGACATATGTGCTAAGGTACATTGAACATCACCTTTCAGCACCATCTCCACATCTAGACTCTGCAAGTGACGAATGATCTCCCTTGGAAGTACTAAAGCAGTGTTCAACGTATGGCGAGTCTTTCTACTCAAAGCGTCAGCTACCACGTTAGCTTTCCCTTCGTGATACTGAATGTCGATGTCGTACTCCGTCAATAACTCTAGCCATCTTCTTTGTTGCATATTCAATTCCTTTTGTGTGAATATGTACTTGAGACTCTTGTGGTCCGTAAACATATTGACAGCAGAACCATAAAGATAAAGTCTCCAAATCTTCAACGCAAATACGACAGCAACGAGCTCTAAGTCGTGAGTAGGGTAATTATCCTCGTGCTTCTTCAGTTGTCTTGAGGCATAAGCCACTACCTTACCATGTTGCATCAAAACACAGCCTAAGCCATGCTTAGACGCGTCACTATAGACTTCATACCCTTAAGTTCCCGATGGCAAAGTCAAAATCGGCGCGCTTGTAAGACGTTTCTTCAACTCTTGAAAAGCAGCTTCACACTTTTCCGACCACACGAACTTCGTCGTCTTTTTCATCAAGTTTCTCATAGGCTGCGCTATCTTCGAAAATGCTTCCACAAACCTACGATAGTAACCAGCTAACCCAAGAAAACTTCTGATCTCGGTCACGCTATTCGGTGTAGACCAGTCTATAACAGCTCTAATCTTTTCCGAGTCAACAGAAACTCCACTCTTAGACACCACATGTCCTAAGAAGGAAACAATTTCTAACCAAAAATCGCACTTCAACAGCTTGGCGTACAGCTGATGTCGTCTCAAAATCTCCGAAACGGTTCGCAAGTGTTGCTCCTTCTCATCAGCGTTCTTCGAATAAACCAAAATATCGTCGATAAAGACAACAACGAACTGATCGAGATAAGGCTGGAACGTACGATTCTTCAAATCCATAAACTTCGCAGGTGCGTTCGTCAACCCAAAAGGCATCACCATGAACTCGTAGTGTCCATACCTCGTCCTAAACGCGGTCTTTGCAATGTCAGGCTCGGAAATCCTGAGTTGATGGTATCCTGAACGTAGATCGATCTTGGAGAAAACAGTCGCTCCACAAAGTTGGTCAAATAGGTCGTCAATCCTCGGAAGTGGATAACGATTTTTGATCTTGATCTTGATCAACTCTCCGTAGTCTATGCACAGTCTCATACTACCGTCCTTCTTACGTACGAACAGAAAAGGTGCACCCTATGGCGATACACTCGGACTCATGTATCCGTTCTCCAGTAGTTCCTCGAGTTGCGTTTTCAGTTCTTTCATCTCTACAGGATCCATACGATACGGAGCTTTCGAGATCGGAGCAGAACATGGAGCTAAGTCAATCGTGAAGTCGATAATGCATTGCGGAGGCAATCTTGGAATCTCATTTGGAAAGACGTCAGCGTACTCCGAAACAACTGGAATAGGTTTTGAAACTTCGGCTTCTCGACTTGTATCCACTACATGACATAGGTAAATCTCTTCACCTTTAGTCATACACTCCTTTGCTTTCATGGTTGCCACTACCTTCAACTTTGGCTTAACCACGACTCCTTTGTAGGTAATCCTCCTACCCTTCGGTCCACGCAACGACACATTTTGTTCAAAGCATTCAATCTTAGCCCTATACTTGGCTAACCAATCCATTCCCAAAATCAGGTCAAAATCCTTCAAATCCATCTGAATCAAATCCGCAGGCAAATCGGAACCAGCTATCCTAATCGGACACTTTTCATACAACGCTTTACAATTAACAATCGTTCCATCTGGCATCCTAATATTTGCACTATACACAGAACTAGGCTCTAAACCAATCTTAGATGCAAAGCTCTTAGAAAGAACAGAGTGTATTGCACCACTATCAAACAAAACAAAAGCAGGTTGAGAGTTAACGAGAAAAGTACCAGCGATCACATTCGGGATCGCCTCAGCTTTATTGCGGTTTAGCACATAGACCCTTCCATTTACCCCTCTATTGTTGTTGTTGTTCTGCACGGGGTTGGCAGGTGCGGGAAGTAGTGCTTGATTATTCGCAGCAGGAGCAGCAGTATTGTTGTGGTTGTTGTTGTTGTAACCCCCATTTCCACGGTACTTAGCACCATTTCCGCGATTAGCATTTCCATTTCCACCACGATTGTAGTTGTTATCGCAGTTCTGACCATTGTTGTTCCTTCCACGACTCCAGCATTCAGAAGCTTTGTGACCAGGCTTGTTGCATTCGTAGCATTTAAGTACATCGCCACGACAGTTCTTGCCAGGATGCGTCTTGTTGCAGCGACTACAAGGCGTATTCCTCCTAGCTATGATCATAGCTCTATGACTATTCGAGTCACGATTCCTATTCCCGTTGTGGTTCTGACCACCTTGGTTGTTGTGATTGCCGTTGTTCAGCCTTAGCCTCTTATCTACACCACCTGACTGGGAAGAATTCCCTTCGTCACATTTATGCTTTCCAGGAAACGAATCACGACGGTCCACAGCACGCTCTTGGTTCAAGGCTTTCTCATACGCTCCCTGGAGTGTCAGCGAGTTTCCCATAACAAAACATTGTATGTCCCACTTCAAACCATCCTCGAACCTCTCGACCCGTTCAGCTTCGGTCGTCACCAAGTTAGGTGTAAAAGCAGCAAGCTCGTTGAACTTTGTTGCGTACTTAGCTACAGATAGCTTTCCTTGATAGATATTCTCGAATTCCCGTTGCTTCTGGCGACAGACAGCTCTTGGATAGAACCGTTCACGAATAGACTCTTTGAACTCGGTCCACCCATATTCCTCAATGGTGAGTAGATCAGTGCCCACATCGCTCCACCACTTGTTAGCCTCACCCTTCAGGTAGTGCGTAGCGGTGTTGACCTTCATGTTGTTGGGCCGATTAGTCGCCCTAAACAACTTCTCAAACTCAGTAATCCAGTTCTCCAACTTGGTGGGCTCAGAGCCACCCTCAAACGTCGGAGGTTTGAGTGCATCGAAATCCCTAAAGTTGCGCGTCTCAGGCAACTGCGCGTTGTGATCTTGCTCTTGGCGCTCTAGTTGGCGCGTGATGTGCTCGACCACGTTGGTAAGACCTACTTCTAGTCTCGCGAGTCGGTCGTTGGTTTCCATTATAACAAATCTGAGGCATAAAAGAGCAATGGTTGATCACCATTTCAGCAAAACTGGCACATTCGACCCAAATTGAGGTCTGATTGAGAGATATAGGTTATAATTGAAACCAATCTCTTGACATTTTGCAAATAGCATATAAGTTTCAATGATCGACCTTACATTGTAGGTCTTAGCAACATACTTGCTTTGAATGTTCTCAGTTCCCATGCATAATAGTTCGATATGCAATAACAAAGTAAACACATTGGTATCACACGATTGATAAGCAATGATATTCACAATTCACACATCGAGGCTCCATACTAGTTTAGTAGGGCAATAAACAATGACATTTGATTGCATACAATACATGCTTAGCCTTTGGCTCACAATTGATATGATGATGCTCAATGAAAATTTCGCCATAACTCCGACATGGATTTCCCATCATGTCTAGGCAATACGAGATAGCATTACGAAGCTATGAGTCAACCATGCAATTATGTGATAAAACGATCATATAGAACAAAATCTCAACGATATCATATAATCAAATGAAATACTCTTGCAATGAGACAAGTTGCAAGTAAATAGTAGTCATAAATATTTGTTGCCTATACAACTAAACCAACATCAAAATTGACCACGCAGGGCCATCACAATAGCTAAAGTTCAATAAAACTCAAGTAACACTAATAAGGCAATAATCTAGTTCTACTTGAAAATAGTACACATCTTCTTCGCGCTAGGGGACTCGTCATGATCGTCCTTCCTCCTAGACTTTACCTCTTTGCAGGGCGTGTATGGAAAAGCATATCCATCGAATTTCTGGGGCATGAAACGCTTCCTAAAGTCATCGGTATGTTTGCGCTTCTTGGTCCAGCAATACTCGCACATACCTTTCGGCGCAGGCACTAGCACGTTGTTCACCTTCCACTCGAAGTCGGATAGGCATAACTCAGCTGCGACGCCTCTAAAGCAAAGAGAACATCTCGTACCTTCTCCGTACTTCTTCTCATGCAAGTGACCGCTCTTGGAGACTATGCCGTCGTACTTCTCCTTGATGTTAGGCAGACCAGCCAGCAGTAGCTCTACCCATAAGCCTTCATGTAGACTCGTGCGATTCTCGTACTGATAACGCTTGATCGTAGTGTATGCACGTCGTATATAGATACGTATATCCTCCAGCTCAGCATCAGTGGAAAATAACGACTCCATAGGAGGAGACCAATTTGCAGCAGGAGTAGGTGCAGCAATAGGTGCAGGAGTAGGCGCGATGTTGTTGTCGCTCTCGGCACTAGTATCTTCCAATTCCGGCATGTCATCATGCTCTTTCGGCGCTGTACGCTCAGAGGGATCTTCCTCTTCATCAACATATGCAGCAGGTGCGGCAACTGGGGCAGCAATAGGCGCGGCTACAGGCGCGGGGCGTGCGGCCTCGTTGCGTACTACTATCACATGTGCGGCGCGATCTTGCGCGGGTTCACGGCGTACATTCGCGTCGTTTCCCGTCGATTCGCTATCCGATGAAGCTACGTATTCTGCAGATGGTGCACAATGGGCTAGGGCGCATGCCCTTTGGTGTGCGGTCATCATTCGCGCAGTCTTTATTGTCCTTACCATCTACAGGTAGACCATCAAACAATAAGAACATTATAAATCACAAGCATAGTGATTTCAAATAATTCCTATCTTCTGGGACTTCTAAGCTTATCGGCTTTAATTATATTTTATTTACCCCAAAATAAAACTAATCTTAATTAATTCATTAATTAATTTTAAGTAACCTTTTTAAACCTAGGGCTCTGATACCATTTGTAACACTCCCGAATTCGCAACGATTTCCTGGGAACTATCGACGTCGCTGTCCGCGACTCGACACCGCTGAATCGTCCCGAACCCGGGGGGATGTCACTGCAACATTTATCACTAAGGAGTAAATGCTAAGCAGAAAGAAAGACTAGGCATCAAAAGGAGCTTACTAAAGAACTAAACAAACTAAACAGTTAATATCAGAGTTGTCTATATAGTGAGCTAAAACCATTAAAGCAAATTTATTACAACTTGCCTTCAAAGGGCTAAATCCAATAAAATCCCAACGATCTAAACTGAACAGAAACAGTTCTAAAAACCGATGCCAACTCTACCTTCCAAGCTGTACGTCCTCAATCAACAAAACCTGCACTTTGATTTCCATGACGGAAATAAAATACAGAAGAAAAGAAAAGAGACAAAAGAAAAACAAAAATCAGATAAACTGAATAAACGGCATCCGTACCCAGTAAAAACATTTCGCAAACCTTACCTGAGGTTTTTGAAGAATCATTGAAATTCATTTGCATACGCACATAAGCATATAATCAAGCGTACGCACAACGGCATTCTTTTACATGCAATTCTTGTATAGTGAGCACACAAAATACGGCATAGACAATCCATCTTGATTAGCGAGATGTAAGAGAGCGAATAAAACAGCGATTACCCATACTGTTCATCGAAGATACAATTACGCCATGGACTTAATGACTCTAGTGTGCACACTACCTCTAGTACAATTACACGAGCCTAGAGGACTTAATAAATGGGGAATGATCCGTCCCAGACACACTGCGAGGTGTCCATAAGTAACTTGGGAATCACTCATCCCTTGAACTACACCATTAGGTGCAATTCCGATTGCTCGACCACTCCTAGGGATCCATTAGGAGTCTTACTCTCATTTAATTCAATTCACATAATTTGCATTGGTTGACATAAGTGGTACTACGAGACCATGACTTACTAATTCATTTCATGCTCTTGACAATGAATAGTAAATAACGACGATAATGATAATTCAATACGATGAGAATTAAACATGCTTTAATTCAATAACGATGATAATTCAATAATGATAACAAGTAATGTCTAGCACAATTTCGGCAGCACTTCGGCAGGGTAATATGATATCGAAAAATTCACAAATCACCAAAGACATTCAACGATAATATATAGGTGCTCACTAGCACTCAATAATACCCATACCTATTAGCATATAATTAATAGCGTAATAATATTAATAATTGTCTACTCGACAATTGTCCAATAATCATCATATGGACTAATTAATTTCCAAAACGTGCTAACATAAACATGCTAATTATAACTCATATTTACAGCAGTGAATCATGCTTAATAAGTTCATAATAACAACGATATAATTTAATCATGTTTTGCATATTAAATTCACAACAAAGTCCCAATTAGCACATAACACATCAAAATAGTTTTGATGGGGCTTTGGAAGAAGGTAGGCATGAGCGCTTACCACTAAAACGCTACCAACAACAAGTATGCTCCAACCAATCGACAATAATCACGCTTGCTCATTAGGTCCTAATTAAAACCAATTACCGAATCAGTATTAATTAAATACAAAATAAAAAAAGTAACGAAATCTCAATCCGATATTTTTATTAAATTTCTTGATTTATTTTAACCAATCTAGGGTTTTGAAAATTTAAATTCCGATTCCGAATGAGTGCAGAAAAATAAAAACATTAAATCGAGAATACTGAAAATCGAATTAATAATTACGAAAAATATAAAAACGAAACCCTAACTTCAAAACTAGGCCTAGGTCACGGGTACCCATGCATGGGACCCATTACGCGGCCCATCACCACCATCACCACCCACCGACCACCTTGGCCGGCGGTGGTGGCTTGTCGGTGACCGGCGAGGTGGACAGAGAGAGAGCGAGAGTGAGAGAGAGAGAAAGAGATAACGAGCGAGAGAGAGGAAGAGAGAGCAGGAAGGGCCCAGCCGACCCCATGGGCCATCACCGGCGACCACCCAGGCACGGCCTGGTGGCGCCATGGTGGCTCGCAGTGGCGCGGGGCCGAAACAGGGGAGGGGGAGAGAAAACACGAAGAGAAAGAGAGAAGGAAAAAGAAAGAGAAAGTGAGAGGGAGGGGGAGAGAGAAGGAGTTATCGGAAGTGAGGGAGGCCAGCGGTGGTTCTCCGTTGGGCAGACCGAGGAGAGAGAGAGAGAGCCGGTGAGGAAAGAAAGGAGAGAGAGGGGACGGAGAGAGAGAGAGAGAGAGAGAGAGAGAGAGAGAGAGAGAGAGAGAGAGAGAGAGAGAGAGAGAGAGAGAGAGAATGCTTGAGGAATTTGGCTTAGTTTGCAAAACTCATCAACTGTCTCACATTTTCCTTATATAGGCCCTCAGTCAACCTGAATCAAATAATACTAGGTTTATGGATTAATTGAATAATTTTCTGATTTAAAAAGCTAATTAAAATAATATGAATAGTTCTTATTCATATATAAAACATTTTAATTAATCTCCTCAAAATTAATAAATGCAATTTATGAAAGTCCCATAATAATGATTAATATTATTATGGCTTTAATTGAAATAAATCGAATCCTTAAATGAATATACGATTTAATCTCCGAAACTATTTATAAACCATTTATAAATCGATATAATAATTATAGAAAATATTGGGGTATCACATAACGATCCTCATCTTCATCCTCGTGATCATCATGCGCAGCGTGTGCAACGGGTGGGGGCGAGGCGTGTGCAACGGGTGAGGGCGCGGCGTGTGCAACGAGTGGGGGCACGGCAGGTGCGGCTTGCACAACGCGTGCGGCCCCGTCGCGTGCGACCTCCTTCTGCGCGGCTCGGTCTTGCGCGGCTTCATGGAGCATGTTCGCATTTTTTCCCATCGACTCACTATCTGATGAAGCTACATACTCCACGGGTTGTGCACGGTGAGCTAGGGCGCGTGCCCTTTGGTATGCAGTCGACTTCCTCGTGGTTAATATTGTCCTTACTATCTCCAGGTTGACAATCAAACAATAAGAACTTTATAAACCACAAGCAAAGTGATTTCAAATAATTCCTATCTTCTAGGACTACTACCCCTCAACGGCTTTATTTAACTTTTGTTTTCCCCAAAATGAAATTAATCTTTATTAGTTCATTAATTAATCATAAGCAACCTTTTAAACCTAGGGCTCTGATACCATTTGTAACACCGCCAAATTTACAACGATTCTTGGGAACTATCGACGTCATTATACATAACTCGACACCACTGAACCGTCACAAACCCAGGGGATGCTACTGCAACATTTATCACTAAGGAGTAAATGCTAAGCAGAAAAAGAAAGTCTAGGCATCAAAGGAGCTTATTAGGGAAACTAAACAATCCATTACAGTTAATATCAGAGTTGTCTATATAGTGAGCTAAAACCATTAAACCAATTTATTCCAACTTGCCTTCAAAGGGCTCAAACCAATAAAATCAAAGCAATCTAAAGTGAACTAAAAAGAGTTCTAGAAAAACCGACGCCAACTCTATCTTCCAAGTTGTACGTCCTCACTCTACTAAACCTGCACTTTGGTTTCCGTGACGGAAACAAAATACAGAAGAAAAGAAAAGAAACAGAAGAGAAACAAAAATCAGATAAACTGAATAAACATCATCCGTACCTAGTAAAAACATTTCGCAAACCTTACCTGAGGTTTTCAATTCTATCATCTCAGCAGGAGCCATACGATACGGAGCTTCAGAGATTAGAGCAGAACCTGGAGCTAAGTCGATCGTAAAGTCAATAATGCGTCGCGGAGGCATTCCGGGAATCTCGTCTGGAAAGACGTCAGCGTACTCCGAAACAACTGGATTAGGTTTTAAGACTTCGGCTTCTCGACTTGTATCCACTACATGACATAGGTAAATCTTTCACCTTTAGTCATACACTCCTTAGCCTTCATGGCCGCCACTACCTTCAACTTTGGCTTGACCATGACTCCTTTGTAGGTAATCCTCCTACGCTTCGGTCCACGCAACGACACACGTTGCTCAAAGCACTCAATCTTAACCCAATACTTGGCCAACCAATCCATTCCCAAAATCACGTCAAATTCCTTCAAATCCATCCGAATCAAATCCGCAGGCAAATCGGAACCAGTTATCCTAATTGGACACTTTTCATACAACGCTTTACAATTAACAATCGACCCATCTGGCATCCTATTATTTGCACTATACACAGAACTAGGTTCTAAACCTATCTTAGATGCAAAGCTCTTACAAAGAACAGAATGCTTTGCACCACTATCAAACAAAACAAAAGCATGTTGAGAGTTAACGAGAAAAGTACCAGCGATCACATTCGGGTTCGCCTCAGCTTCATTGCGGTTCAGCACATAAACCCTTCCATTCACCCCTTTGTTGTTGTTGTTATTGTTGTTGTTGTTGTTGTTGTTGTTGTTGTTGTTGTTGTTGTTGTTGTTGTTGTTGTTGTTGTTGTTGTTGTTGTTGTTGTTGTTGTTGTTGTTGTTGTTGTTGTTGTTGTTGTTGTTGTTGTTGTTGTTGTTGTTGTTGTTGTTGTTGTTGTTGTTGTTGTTGTTGTTGTTGTTGTTGTTGTTGTTGTTGTTGTTGTTGTTGTTGTTGTTGTTGTTGTTGTTGTTGTTGTTGTTGTTGTTGTTGTTGTTGTTGTTGTTGTTGTTGTTGTTGTTGTTGTTGTTGTTGTTGTTGTTGTTGTTGTTGTTGTTGTTGTTGTTGTTGTTGTTGTTGTTGTTGTTGTTGTTGTTGTTGTTGTTGTTGTTGTTGTTGTTGTTGTTGTTGTTGTTGTTGTTGTTGTTGTTGTTGTTGTTGTTGTTGTTGTTGTTGTTGTTGTTGTTGTTGTTGTTGTTGTTGTTGTTGTTGTTGTTGTTGTTGTTGTTGTTGTTGTTGTTGTTGTTGTTGTTGTTGTTGTTGTTGTTGTTGTTGTTGTTGTTGTTGTTGTTGTTGTTGTTGTTGTTGTTGTTGTTGTTGTTGTTGTTGTTGTTGTTGTTGTTGTTGTTGTTGTTGTTGTTGTTGTTGTTGTTGTTGTTGTTGTTGTTGTTGTTGTTGTTGTTGTTGTTGTTGTTGTTGTTGTTGTTGTTGTTGTTGTTGTTGTTGTTGTTGTTGTTGTTGTTGTTGTTCTGCACGGGGTTGGCAGGTGCGGGAAGTAGTGCTTGATTGTTCGCAGCAGCAGGAGCAGCAGTATTGTTGTGGTTGTTGTTGTTGTAACCCCCATTTCCACGATAGTTACCACCATTTTCGTGATTTCCATTTCCACCACGATTGTAGTTGTTATCGCGGTTCTGACCATTGCCATTCCTTCCACGACTCCAGCATTCAGAAGCTTTGTGACCGGGCTTGTTACGCTCGTAGCATTGAAGCACGTCACCACGACAGTTCTTGCCAGGATGCGTCTTGTTGCAGCGACTACAAAGCGTATTCCTCCTAGCTAAGATCGTAGCTCTATGAGTATTCGAGTCACGATTCCTGTTCCCATTGTGGTTCTGACCACCTTGGTTGTTGTGATTGACGTTGTTCGGCCTTGGCCTCTTATCTGCGCCATTCGACTGGGAAGAACTCCCTTCGTCACGTTTATGCTTTCCGAGCAATGAATCACGACGATCCACAGCACGCTCTTGGTTCAAGGCTTTCTCGTACGAACCTTGGAACGTCAGCGAGTTTCCCATAACAAAATGTTGTATGTCCCACTTTAGACCATCCTCGAACCTCTCGACATGCTCAGCTTCGGTCGTCACCAAGTTAGGTGCAAAAGCAGCAAGCTCGTTGAACTTTGTTGCGTACTCAGCCACAGATAGCTTTCCTTGGTAGATATTCTCGAATTCCCTTTGCTTCCGGCGACAGATAGCTCTCGGATAGAACCTCTCACGAATGGATTCCTTGAATTCGGTCCTCCCATAATTCTCAATAGCAAGCAATTCAGTTCCTATGTCACTCCACCACTTGTTAGCCTCACCCTTCAGGTAGTACGTAGCGGTGTTGACCTTCATGTTGTTGGGCCGACTAGTCGCCCTAAACAACTTCTCGAACTCTATTATCCAGTTCTCCAACTTGGTGGGCTCAGAGCCACCCTCAAACGTCGGAGGTTTGAGTGCATCGAAATCCTTAAAGTTGCGCGTCTCAGGATTCTGCGCGTTGTGGTCTTGCTCCTAACGCCCTAACTGGCGCGTAATGTGTTTGAGCACATTAGTAAGTCCTACTTCTAACCTTGCAAGTCGGTCGTTTGTTGCCATTATAACAAATCTGAGACATAAAAGAGCAATGTTTGATCACCATTTTAGCAAAATTGGCACGTTCGACCCCAATCGAGGTCTAGTTGAGGGATATAGGTTATAATTGAAACCAATCTCTTGACATTTAGCAGATAGCATTTAAGTTTCAATGATCGACCTTACATTGTAGGTCTAAGCAACATACTTGCTTTGAATAGTTCTTAGTTCTCAGGCATAATAGTTCGATATGCTTTAACCAATTAGACACATTGGTCTCATACGATTGATAAGCATTAACATTCACACTTCACACATCCAGGCTCCATACTATTTAGTAGGGCAATAAACAATGACATTTCATTGCATACAATACATGCTTAGCCTTCGGCTCATACTTAATATGATCATGCTCAATGAAAATTTCGCCATAATTCCGATATGGATTTCTCATCATGTCTAGGAAATACGAGATAGCATTATGAAGCTATAAGTCAACCACGCAATTATGCAATAAAACGATCATATAAAACAAATTCTCAACGATATCATATAATCAAATGAAATAGTCTTGCAATGAGACAAATTGCAAGTAAATAATAACACGAATATTTGTTGCCTATGCAACTACACCAACATCAAACTTGACCACGCAGGGCCATCACAGTAACTAAAAGTCAATAAAACTCAAATAAGACTAATAAGGCAATAATCTAGTTCTACTTGACGCTCGAACACATCTGCTTCGCACTAGGGGACTCATCGTGATCGTCCTACCTCCTAGGCTTCACCTCTATGCAGGGCATGTAGGGATAAGCATATCCACCGAACTTTTGGGGCATGAAACGCTTCCTAAATTCTTCAGCATGTTTGCGTTTCTTGGTCCAGCAGTACTTGCACATACCTTTGGCGCAGGCACTAGCACACGGTTCACCTTCCATTCGAACTCGGACAGGCATAACTCAGCTGCAACGCCTCCAAAGCAGAAAGACGATCTCGTACCATCACCATACTTCTTCTCGTGTAGGTGACCACTCTTGGAGACTACGTAGTCGTACTTCTCCTTGAGTCCCATCCAAGGATGGATGTTAGGCAGACCAGCTAGCAGTAGCTCTACCCATAAGCCTTCGTAGTCGTACGTAGTGGTACTTCTCCTTGGAGACTCGTGCGATTCTCGTACTGGTAACGCTCGATCGTAGTATAAGCACGTCATATGTAGATAAGTATATCCTCAAGCTCAGCATTAGTAGCGAAGAATGGTTCCATAGGAGGAGACCAATTTGCAGCAGGAATAGGTGCAGCAGTAGGTGCAGGAGTAGGTGCAGTGTTGTTGTCGCTCTCGGCACCAATATCTTCCAAGTCTGGCATATCATCATTCTCTTCCGGTGGTGTATACTCAGGCTCAGACTCGGAGGGATCCTCGTCTTCTTCATCTACATGCGCGGCGCGTACAGCAACTGGGGCGGCTTGCACAGCGCGTGCGGCTTCGTCGCGTGCGATGTTCTCGTGCGCGGCGCGGTCCTGCGCGGCCTCATGGCGCACGTTCGCGTCATTTCCAGTCGACTCGTTGTCCGATGAAGCGACATACTCTACTGGTTGTGCACGGTAAGCTAGGGCGCGTGCCCTCTGGTGTGCAATTGACTTCCGCGTAGTAATTCTTGTCCTTACCATCTACAGGTAGACAATCAAACAATAAGAACTTCATAAATCACAAGCAAAGTGATTTCAAATAATTCCTATCTTCTAGGACTACTACGCTCAACGACTTTAATCATATTTTATTTTCCCCAAAATGAAACTAATATTTATTAATTCATTACTTAATCCTAAGCAACCTTTTTAAACCTAGGGCTCTGATACAATTTGTAACACCCTTAATTCGCAACAATTTCCTGGGAGCTATTGACGTCGCTGTGTGCGACTCGACACAACTGAACCGTCCCAAACCCGAGGATCGTTACTGCAACATTTATCACTAAGGAGTAAATGCTAAACAGAAAGAAAGACTAGGCATCAAAAGGAGCTTCTAAGGAACTAAACAGTCTAAAACAGTTAATATCAAAGTTGTCTATATAGTGAGCTAAAATCATTAAACCAATTTATTACAACTTGCCTTCAAAGGGCTAACTCCAATAAAAATCCCAACGATCTAAACTGAACAGAAAGAGTTCTAAAAACGATGCCAACTCTAACTTCCAAACTGTACGTCCTCAATCAACTAAACCTGCACTTTGGTTCCCGTGATGGAAACAAAATACAGAAGAAAAGAAAAGAAACAAAAGAGAAACAAAAATCAGATAAACTAAATAAACGTCATCCGTACCCAGTAAAAACATTTCGCAAACCATACCTGAGGTTTTAGAATAATCATTGAAATTCATTTGCATACGCACATAAGCATATAATCAAGCATACGCATAATGACATTCTTTTACATACAATTCTTGTATAGTGATCGTACGAAATACGACATAGACAATCCGTCTTGATTAGAGAGATGTAAGAGAGCGAATAGAACAGCGATTACCCATACTGTTCATCGAAGATACAATCACGTCATGGACATAATGACTCTAGTGTGCACACTACCTCTAGTACAATTACACGAGCCTAGAGGACTTAATAAATGGGGAATGATCCATCCCAGACACATTGCGAGGTGTCCATAAGGAACTTGGAAATCACTCATCCCTTGAACTACACCATTAGGTGCAATCCCGATTGCTCGACTACTCCTAAGGATCCATTAGGAGTCTTACTCTCATTTAATTCAATTCACATAATTTGCATTGGTTGACATAGTGGTACTACGAGACCACGACTTACTAATTCATTTCATTCTCTTGACAATGAATAGTAAATAACAACGATAATGATAATTCAATACGATGAGAATTAAACCTGCTTTAATTCAATAACGACGATAATTCAATAATGATGACAAGCAATGTCTAGCAGAATTTCGGCAGCACTTCGGCAGGGTAATATGATATTCAAAAATTCACAAATCATCCAAGAAATTCAACGATAATATATAGATGCTCACTAGCACTCAATAATACCCATACCAATTAGCATATAATTAATAGCATAATAGTACTAGTAATTCAACATTCGACAATTGTCCAATATTTATCATATGGACAAATTAATTCTCAAAACATGATAACATCAACATGCTAATTATAATTTATATTTACAGCAGTAACCACGCTTAAAAAATTTCATAATAACGACGATATAGTTTAATCATGTCTTGCATATTAAATTCACAACAAATTTCCCAATTAGCATCCCAATTAGCACATAACACATCAAAATAGTTGGGGCTTTGGAAGAAGGTAGGCATGAGCGCTTACCACTACAAGTACTACCAAACAGTAAGTATGCTCCAATGGTCGACGATAATCACGCTTGCTCGTTAGGTCTTAATTAAAAACAATTACCGAATCAGTATTAATTAAATAAGAAAATACAAATAGTAATGAAATAATAATCTGATAATTTTAGTAAATTCCTTGATTTATTTCAACCAATCTAGGCTTTTGAAAATCTGAATTTCGATTCATAATGAGTGCAGAACAATAAAAACATTAGATCAAAAATACTGAAAATCGAATTAATAATTACGAAAAATATAAAAACGAAACCCTAACTTCAAAACTTAGTCTAGGTCACGGGTACCCAAGCATGGGACCCATGACCCGACCCACGACCACCACCACCACCCACTGGCCACCATGGCCGGTGGTGGTGGTCGCCGGTGCTCCGGCGAGGCGAGGAGAGAGAAAGAGCGAACGAGAGAGAAAAGGAGAGAAAGAGAGAACGGGCGAGAGAGAAGAAGAGAGAGAGCAAGGGGGGACAGGGGTCCACGCCGGCCGCTCACTGGTCGCCACCCAGGCGCCGACCTGATGGTCCGGTGACCCCGCCCGCAAAACTGAGGGGGAGGGGAACGTGAAGAGAGAAAGAAAAAGAAAGAGAAAGGGAGAAGGGAAAGAGGGTGTTATCGGCGGGAGGGGGAGCGAACGCCGGTGGGTTTCCGGTGGGGTGAGCAGCTGAAGTGAGAGAGAGAGGGAGCACAGTGGAGAGAGAGAGAACCGTGAGTTTGAGAGAGAGAGAAGGGAGTGATTGCTTGAGGGTTTGATCAGTTATGCAAAACTGATCAATCGCCTCCTCTTTTTCCTTATATAGGTCTTCAGCCAACCCAAGTCAAATACTACTAGGTTTAGGAATTTATTTAATAATTTTCTGATTTAAATAGCTAATTAAAACTATATGAATAATTCTTATTCATATATAAAACATTTTAATTAAACTCCTCAAAATTAATAAATGCAATTTATGAAAGTCCCATAATAATAATTAATATTATTATGACTTTAATTGAATAAATCGAATCCTTGAATATAATTACGATTTAATCTCCGAACAGGCCAAACCAAGAGGGACCTTGCTCGACGACTAGGGTATACTGGGGCGACCCCGGAAAAGACTGCGTTGAATCGAGCTCGCCATCGGAGGTCTTCTCGTCTGGCTCATCCTCTTCTGTGTCCGAAGGGATCAGTATCACTTCGTGTTCCACCGGTGCACCTGCCTAGACAGGAGCAGCCTGCTCCGCTCCTTCGCGCTCCATCATTCGCTGGTAGGCTTCCTCTACTGGCATCATTCCATTCGGCCAGCCTGCACCATTATACCTCGTATCACCGTCGATGTAGAAGGACATGTAAGGGGAGCGTGTTGATTTCAGCGCCTGGAACATTGATGGAAAGGCGTTAGTTGTGGCTTGCCTTAGTGGGGACTCCTCGGACCACCTACCGCCGCGGCTAGCTTTGCATCTGCCTTGGTATCCACGGTTGGATTGAGGTTCCCGTCCTCATCTCCACCATCAATAGGATCATTGAGACCAGTCACTCCCAATCCAAGGTGTCCAACTATCGCCTCCACTAAGTGATCAAGCCGCTATATGACCTGCGTCGGATCCTTGGCACAAAGGATCTCTTCGCCCAGCACACGGGCGTTTTCCATCACCAGAGTTTCCACGTCGGCATGATCCTTTGGTGCTGCCTCCTTTTCCAGTGTTACCGTGGCTTGGGCTTCTAAGGCCAACACGACTGGACATGGTACTTGCTGACTTGATGAAGGGGGTGGAGTCGATATTTTGAGGCGTAATTCCTCAATTTTCCGAGTCCACTATTCAGTTTTGAGGCGCATTGCCTCAATTTCATCATTTGTGATGGGATTCAGAAATTGTGCCACGTACTCCGATCTTGTCATTCACCTTGGCTTGGGTGCATTTGGGGAAACAACACCCTTGCCTTTTCTCCTCGGTGATCGAGGCATCTCTCATGTATCCTTTAGTGAGGTTGGACCAACTGTCACCCACTGACGCTCAACACCACACTTCACTTTTACTGGTAAAACACCAACTAAATTCACCAAAACCCGGCAGCGAATGTAGTCCTCTACGCAACACCGTTATATCTTCCGGCAGGTCGGATCAACTGTCACAGGGGCAAATTTTTCGCCTAGGGTCAAGACGAGTATTTCCCTTGTGATGGCGTCTAGCTAAACTAGACCAGCCAACTCAGTAACACTTTGGAAGGAGGGGGAAAGAGATAGGACGAGGGACGTCTGCTCACACGGGCCGATGGAGGTCTGGCTATGGCTTTCTTTTGGACGTCGGGACTTTTCTCTCAGAGGGTTGTCACTCAAAGAACTTATGCAACTACTGAGTGCCTTTGATTTGCTAACACTGCCTGTATGTCAACGTGAATGTGAATCGTGTTCACAGCCATGACAAGTCCTTTATTTATAGTGACTAGAGGATCCATCTAAGCCATAAGGATCATGTCACATTTTCGGGGGTTATGGGTCAACGTGGTAACTGCCAAGGCGTGGCCAAGGGGGTAGTTGTCCACGTACTGCAACCGTCGGGTCATGTCCTTGTCATGCGCCTACTAGGCGTTGACTACTCGGACGTGGCTGACTAGACGCCAACTGCCTTTGGCGTGCCCTGGTCAGCTTGTTAGCCACTTGTGGACGTGTCCCTATAAGTTAGGGAGCACTACAGCCACTTTGTTACCGTTGGTAAGGGCTCGGTCATGAGACATGTCAATGCCCATGATCGCGTCAACCGCTCGCAACCTCCATGTCAGTTGAGGGACGTGGTCAAGCCACTCCTCCAGACTCAATGCCATGTCGTGGGTAACCGCCCACTATGAGTCATGGCTTGACTAAAGTCAACCCATGATCTCTTTCAATAAACGTCAAGGGACATGTGGCGCAACTTCTCTCTTAGGCATGGGTAACCGCCACCATTGTGAGATGAGTGCCCCAAGATATGGGTCACTCCCTTGTTAACCGTCAAGGTCGTGGGTCAACTTGAGTCAACTCCATTGCCTATATTTTAGGGACGTGGATAACTGCCATGGTAGTGGCTTCACCCACTAGTCATGTCACGTCTAGCCCAGTCAGCCATAGTATAACCGCTCGGTCATGCGCCTACTAGACACAACTGCCTATCCACGTAACCGCCTACTAGTTCCACTTTTCTAGAGACATGGGGATCATGGGACACACATGATCACTCTATTACGCGAGTGACCTACATAGCTTCGCTTGCTTAGGTCACGTAGCCTAAGCTTCCTAGGACATTCCCGTCGTCCATCCGTCAAGCTTGTCGTAGCCACGCCACGACCGGGAGCGCGCCCAACGCTGCGCCTACAAGGCTCCCTAAGGGATGTCCTCACTTGACTCCTTCAAGGAGCAAGTACCCCCTAAAGAGGCTTATAAGGTTTATTGGAACTGATAGGTGGGAACAAGCCAAGTACGTAACTTTCATACTAGTATTGGACCAACCAAGGCCACCATTGACTTCCGTATACCTTTAAGTACATATGGACTTCTTGGTGTCCGGGCAAAGTCATACTTTGTCCCATCATATTTTCACAAGACATGCTCACCCAGTCGTTGACGCATCAACGCCTGTTAGGCACCTAAGTAACGCATGTTATGTCGCTAGCGCCTGGCCTTGTCAAGGCTCCTGCCATTGACATTGTAATCGGTCATCACCGGTGACCCTCGCGCATTCGCTTACGCTCATGCTTCTCCGGTCACTGTATCCATCATTGCTCGGTCATGGCGCATATGCGCCTAAGCCTGTCCGGTGTCACGTGTCAATGGGTCTAACAGTTGGCAAGTATCGCTACATAAAACGCCTCAAAGTTCTGCTTGCGTGTTGTACACCACCTGGCCCACTCAATATATACTCTACATTGACGTCTCAAAAATAAAAAAAATTAGTACTCGTGTTTTTTCTCTGTGCATTTTGCAACTCTTCCTTTTCATCAAACTACTCTCTCTCCTACTCCTGTTTATCTCTCTCTCCCTCTTCCCTCTTCCCTCTTCCCTCTTCCCTCTGCATGTCATGTTTCTCACTTCTCTATACAATATATGGTTCAACCTTGCAGGTCAGTAGAACTTGACCTGCCAGAATGTGCAAACTTCTTAAAAATATGAAATGGGTCTTTTGCATCTAAGCTCAGTTTGCAAGCCTTTCAGGCTACAATGACCCTTATTGCTCATAATCAAAGAAAAATGTGTAAATTTAAATTGTGATACATCTGGGCTAAAATTGCAAGCTTTTCAAGCAATGAAAGCTTCAATTCATAAGAAATCATAAGAAACTTGTATAAAAGCTGCTGGAAAATATTTGGAAAATTTCCACTTTGGTACCCTAAAGTATTGCATAATTATTTTTCAGTGACCTGTGTTTTTCATATTTTTATTTTGGTTACCTGAGTTAATTAAATTTGTTTCACTTAACTACTTTTCATCACCTCCATTTAACTTTTCCGTTAATAAACAATGAACAACGCATTTTTCCTTTTCTTTTGAGGGGTAATTAGTAATTTTCTTCCTCAACCCCATCTTTCTTCTCCATCCACATCTTTTTCCTTTCTCTCTCCTCTAATCCCACCACCACCACCACCACCACCACCACCATGTTTTCTCTCTCATCTACCACCACCACCACGTTTTCTCTCTGCTTCACCAACATGCACCATCACCACCACTTTTTTTCACCCTTCCACCACCAGTCCATCACCACCTAACCCCCACTTCCTCTCTCATCATCTACACCCCACTCTCTCTCTACCCACCTCCATTATCCCCACCCGAACCCAAATTCACCGCTTTTGTGATAATCATGGTTGAGCACCTCTTTTCTTCTTCCATGGCTGCCACGAAATCGCAGCTCAAAATCACCATTGTTGAGCGCCATACCAGTATCAATTTCCTCGTCTTAGTAATCCTCTATCTATTCCCATCCAAAACTCGCATCAAAATTTTGACCTTTAGGGATCACGTTTCCAGATCTGTAACCTCATGCTCATCCAAAGTTCATCATTAACAGTAACTAGTGAGATTGAGATACAGATAAGCTGAGAATAAATTGAAAAGAAAATTAAATAAATGGAAAAAAGAATTTGCATATTTAAACTAGAGGGTTGCATATTAATTTTCGATTTTTTACTCAAGAGAGTGAGAGAGAAGCTGAGTGGGGCATGGGGTGATTTTTTTTCCAAACTTTTTCTTTTTTTGAAATAACACTCACTTAAGGGGGTTAATTTGGTCATTGACCATGTGCACAAGTTATATTCTAGTCTTATTAGTGGTCACATCAGCAAACTGATGGAAAAATCTAATGGACTAATGGCAATAAGCAAACTGAAACTTTATCTAATATCTTAGGTGACCAAAATGGAAATATGAAAAACACAGGTCACTAAAAAATGATTATGCAATACCTCAGGGCACCAAAGTGGAAATTTTCCAAAATATTTTGCAGCTTTTGGGAATGTAAAGTGATGTTGTTGCTGTTGGGCAGGTTTAAACAAGAAGGCAAATAGAGTAATCAGTGGTAGGTTGATGAGTATGAGAGAGAAAGTGTTGCCTTTGCCGTAGTTTGCAATTGCATACAGTAGTCAGTAGAGAAGCATGAAAGTGGAAGGTTCCTCTGGCCCTCAAGTGCTCAATCTTGAAATTATAATTTGTTTTTATTTTGTCCTAGTGCCGGCAATGCAAATAAACTTATGATCTTAAACACATCAGATTAAATATGCAGTTTTTATTTATGTACAACAAGCTATATTTTCTGTTTTTACATCTGTCAGAACTCAGAATCGATTCAGTTCTCATGCTGTGATTTCAAGACATGGGTGTCAAATTGATGAGCACTCACAATTTTCTGTTTAATGGAAGTAGATGTTACTATAGGAATGAGTGTATTTTTTTCTGCTCATTATCTTTCTTTAATATTTTATATGACCTAGCACATTTTAAAATCGCTCACGTGCAACACAAGTGCCTCTGCACTAGTTACTATAGATATCTATATATACTTGTCCAAATAAGAATAGAGACATAATAATGTTTCGACGTAGAGATTTTTTGATTAGTATCACGGAAAAGATCCACAAAAATAGCGTTGCCAATCAAGTATCACCAAGCAATATACAGTCTAACCTTATATCAACCACCAAAACTTCAACATGTATGTATTATTTCACAAAACTTAATTGGTCCACACAACTCTAACCAAGTCCGAGTAAGACTCAATTGGATGGAGGCTCGTTCTTACCTTCATAATAATAAAATAAAATAGTTAAATAAATAAAAAAAAACCTGCATCCATGGATTGGGGTTTACCCAGCCTTTACCCCAACCAAACTTTCATGTATGGATCAATCCAAGATCCATAACAATGTTAGTGCCTCAGCGTCCCATAATCAACAGCAAGTTTTCAATATCAAGAATGAAAACTCTTTAGCGAAAAACATGTTATAACAGGAAACAAGAACAAAGTCCAACAACGTGACATTTATGAGCTTTAAAAGAGACACTAAAGTGAAAACATGTTATAACAGGATTTTTCATTCATTTTGTTTTGAACTTCCACTATCATCAATGAACAAGAGATAAAAAAATTAACCATCACAATTAGCAACTTTACAACTTCCTTATGTTACAAAACAATGTGGCATCAGTGTAGTCGATTATCCCATCTAGACGTTCGAGGCTACCCTGAGATATGATCTCCAGCTCTGTACGGTGTCATCCAATAACAAGCTTCCAGTATTCCAAATACCGTGTCTGAAAACTTCGAGAAAAGCCTATACACACAAAACATCATATACGTTCTCTTGCAACAAAATTCTGTATGCCGATCACGATTGCAGTGCTTAACATTTGAATTAGACACGAACTGAAGAACTGTTCAAATGAGTTCTTTTACCGCATCAGTTACCCACGCAAGAATACTCTTGACAGTGGACTGTGGAGCTTTAACCATAGATTACACCAGTCAACTTAGCTCAGTAACCAAACTAGAGTCAGCTACCATTTCATTCTGATGTCGGTTCTGTAAGTTTATCATATGATGTGGGAAAGCGTAACCCCGAACCGATGTGTCTTGTGGTAGGACATATCCAGCTGAATATATTTGGACCAAGGACCTAATCACAGAGGGAAACCAATCATAAATGTGATAAAGACTACACTGAATTAAGAATATCCTTGCCCCACACAGCATTTGCATGCACAACTATGGCACTCGGACACAGACAAGTATCAGATATGGGTGTAAAACAGAGGTTCAGGCTTGGCAAATCCAAGGGATTTTTCTTTCATTTGAGCTGAAATGAAGTGTCCAAGTGCCATGATATCTGAGAGCCCAGAGATCAAACAAGGAAACTTTGGTTAATCCAAAAATGACCCCTCCCCTGAATTCGAATTCTTTCAAAAATTCTTTAATATTTCAACTTTAAATTAAATTTTTTTAGTAATGTGAAGATGAAGACTCCAAATAAAATAGGGTTCCAAAATAAAGGCTTCAATGCTGTTTCATAGGCTTCAAACAACTCATGTGACCTAGATAAGGAGCAGAGGTCCTATCAAAACTAAATAATGAGTAGAGAAAGAAATGAATACAATGATAAAAGATATATTTTGACATGGTCAAGGATGGTGCACCCTCAACCTTTTTCAGTTCATGATTAAACATACCTTACATAGACAAGATATAAGCAAGGTACTACCCCTCAAAACAATCACTCAACATTGAAATATAATTGTTTAGAAAAGCACAATGGCACAAGGTTTACTCTACAAGAGTTAGCATCAAGCTGATGAAATTTAGTTCGTATTTGAGATCGCACAAACTGAGTGATTTGGCCAGAAAGCAATTTAAATTATAAGATGGATAGCCAAAATCAAGAAGGTACTTATGGAAATAAAAGAAAATTCATGTCCCAAATCTCACCGAACCCATTGTCAATAAGCCACTGTCGATTAACTAACTTCATGTGAGGTATTCAATTCCCAAAAGTTTGGCTCTTTCCTCTTGAACTTCGTGGGGAATTAAATGGACTTTTGTAGGACAAGTCTATGTTGCGCATATCCACAGGTGACTTGTGTTTGCCACGACCCCAAGCATGAGGCACAATGAAGCAATAGAGGTGAGACGCAAGGTGGGATAATAAACGAAGCGAGGCTCATGATTGAAAACATGATATAATACCAATGAAATTTCTCTCATTGGAAAGTACCTTAATACCCAATGACAACATTACACGATTTCTACACCCCCATAGAAACAACCATTCGTCACTTAAAGAAGTGATGCCTCAAGTCCACAACTAAAAGGAGTGCAACAAAGGGGAACCTTGGATAAAAAGGGACAAGTCAAGGCTGTGATCGAAAATTTCAGGAGACGGAGGATGTGAATAACGAGTTCGAGGATGATGCGCCTAAGGGTCGTGTCAAACACAAGTTACTCGTGGATTGCACAACACATACTTGTCATACATAGTCTATCCAATTCCCGACAAAGTTCAAGAGAAGATAGCCCACACTTTTGGGAACTGACGGCAACCCCACAAGGAGTCAGTCAACCAACAGGCAACAATGGCCCATTGACAACGGGTTCGGTGAGATACGCCCCGTTTGGGATATGATTGTTGCACAAGATTGCGAGCTGATGTTCATAGTCTCGATGTTTACCCATCCTGGCTAGGTAAGTCAGCTTTATGCTTCAATTTTGTATGACAAAGGGGTTGTAGTGCTATTGTCAATAAAGTTGACACAGAGTTTACTTGTGATACTTTCAACACTTGCTTATGGAATTCCTCACTCAGGTTAGGGTTAGAATATGAAGGGTGGTCAACCAAAAAAGACAAAAATATCTCCCTTGATCATCACTAGAAGGTTTGCAGAAGATTTTTTTTAGATAACATGGATGTCCAAGCAACTAATCCCATGGGCCCTGAAGTCAAAGACCAGGAAAACCTCCAGTGGCCCTAAGGGAACTCGAACTTGGGACCTCTGGAATAGATCTCCCAACTGAGCTACCTCTCAGGGTTAGAAGGTTTGCACAAGATGAGTCAATAAGAGACCCTAGGGGAGTTGAGTGTGTCATGTATCAAATTGTTTATAAGTTGGTTGCTCAAACCTTGTGCCAAGTCAAGAGCATAGGACGGACAGTTTTGGATTTGACTATAATGGAATACATGGGGAGTCATACGAAGATCAATTTTGGAAAAATCATGCTAAAACACATTCAATAAGTTAAGAAACATCAAAGTTATGTTCTTCCTAATGCCTGCTTATGTGTTCCAATACTTCAAATCCGTTATCTATTTTGTTGTACTCTTGTGATGAATTGAGCACTAGGCTACTAGCTACATGAAAAAAAATTTGCGTGGGACTTATGATAAGTGGCACCCTGAACTTGCTGACCCAAACTAGCTAGTCCAAATGGAATGATGAAGGGACTATATCTTTCGAGAGTGCAGGGGAGGGACAGAATACCTTTAAGGTCTCAATCATATCACAACTAATGAGGGTTAGAAGGATATATTTCTCTTCCTTTTTGCCAATTTGGAGTGCTTTAAGATGGTGCTTACTATTTTACAGGGGTTTCGGGGTGGTTGAGGTAGTGTCTGGTATAAAGATTGATCTTTCGTTCGTTTGGTAGGGTGAACATAGATGATATTGTTTTGGATCCTCTTGCTAGTCTAGTTGGGTGTCGCGTATTGCATTAGTCCAGTAATCCCATACTGGTCCCCGCAAGAGAAAGAATCCGCAAAATTCCAATAGGGTTGCAAAATGCTTAGATAGGTGGAATATTTTTGTTGGGAGAGGGAATAAAGTTCTCCATTGGTTTTTGGCTAGCACTCCCCTCTACGAACTTTTTAGGTTCCGATTAGTGTGGCTACTAGGTAGAAAAGAAAAAAGGACAAAATTTGATTCCGGGGGTTGGCAGCGAAATGGTGGGGGAAGAGGTATGGAAAACCCATACCGATGTGGGCATATTGGTTTCAGGTGGATGATTTTCCCAAACAAATGGAAATAGATAGTTCCAAAACCAGAAACCAATAGGCGAAACCAGTAAAGGCCTCAAACAAAGGGGGCCTTAGCCCGCTTACTCAATTTGCAAAAAAGCCAAACTGAACCTGTCTCTAGGACCGATAAAATAATAAACATGAACTTTGAGATAAAAGAAACTGAATATCTAGGGAGGTTCTTGTGTGCAAGCTAAGGCTAAACTGAAAATGTGAAGATCCAAACAGTTTTCGTTTCCTGGCAAGTATTTGCCTGTTCCTTGAGCATTGATCTTGTGTAATACCAGTCAAAATGTTCTCTCAAAAAAAAAAAATAAAAAAATCAGTCAACACTATATGCATGACGATAGTTAGTGCTAGCAATAGCATATATGTAGTGGCCAAACAAATAATAACAGAGAGGACTTCTTACCGATGTTAAGTTCTCGAAAGCACCTAGATCATATGGATGTCTGTACACCTCTCCTCCCTTCTCTGCAAGCCACATAGCTCTCACTCCTTCATAATACTGCAACTCATATACACAAGAAATTGTTAGTTCATTCATCAAAATTATAGAGAATATGTATGATGGCTACATACCTCAATGGTAGTCTTGTTCCGTAGGGTGAGATAGATATGCCAAACTAAGAGAACGCACAGCGCTATCGTCAAAGGAAAAATCAGTAGGCATGATAAAACCTGTGATCGGAAAAGACAATTACAAACAGATTACAAACAAAACACAGAAACTTCTTGCTAAGGGGAAGCTGGGGGAGGGAACAGAGCCAAGGAGTTTTACGTATATGGGTCTTGAAGATCCTTCATTCTGTGGCTCATCTTTTTCGTTGTCGCTGACTATGCTACCCAGAAGCAGTACCTGAAAACTCACAAGGTTAAAGTCAGATTGTGAATAAAAAATTGCCTGTTCACACAAACAAGAAAATAAATATAATAGAAACTACATGCCAAAGTTGGCATATGAAGTCGGAGTACACTAAAAAATTTCAAATAAAATAAAATAAAATAAAAACATACCACTGAGTATAGGCATGCTATTACAGCATACAAAACAAACACAAAGAAGATCTTATAATTTGCATGCCCCACACAATTGTTGATCCACATGCAGTGATGGTCCTGAAATTCACAGTGCAACACTATATCATCAAGCAGATCTTCTATACGGATAGATAAAAGAGAAAATGACACTTACCATCCGCAAAACACATCTTCTGCAAACTCGACAATGATGTGCACGGGGTGGCTTATGATGGGAACACTTTTGACAATATCTCAAATCACCACTCTACAAAAACGGAGGTTGTAGAGGATAAGAATACGAATAAGAATAAGAAGCAAAGAAAAGTCACCCCCACCGGCGCTCCCACCAAAGAAACCAAAAAAAAATTTTTTTTTGTTAAAAAAAGAGCAATATAAGAGCACATAGAAAACAGACAAGAGAAAGGAAAGTATATTCAGTTCCACTTCAAATTCAAATGTAATCTCTGAAGAAACAAGACCATTAACCTTGAGAAAATCTAAGTTTTCCTCCACCCCCAGGTCATCAAATAACTAAGGCAAAGAGTATGGCACAAGGTCAAAGTTCAAAGTCATCAATAACAGAGCAAATGTCCCTAACAAGGGGCGGAGGGAGCCAGGTAGGAGAATCTCAAACGTGCTCCTAGAACTTTTACACATATGCACATGTAAATTTGGTTGATCCTGTGCATGCCAACACCACTTCTGTGTGCATTGTGTACTTCATTTTTTTCAGAAATAGCCTCAAAGAAACCATATATTGGGGGAAAGGGGGAAAGTAACCTGGGTTGAATCACTTGAAAGATGAACAGCAAACTGCAATCTCTGCAAGTACAATATAATATAATTTAAGGTTTTCAACAATAAATAAGTATCTTGAACTTTCTAAATTAAATATTATTTTTATAGCATGATATAATTGTGGTAAGTTGCTGCATAAAATATGTAATTCTTACAAGTTTTTAATTATTCCACGCATTTTTTTAATCTAGCTTAACATTAGGTTTTTACTCTTTCGATTTCTCAAAAAGGGTTTAGATGCATGTGCAATTTGTTAGATATAGGAAAATTTGGCGAAGCCCTAATCTTTACTACCTTTTGCGGAGAACACCCTAATATATCTAAGTTTGTCTGATACCCCCCTTTTTTTGGGCAATTAATATACAAATTTTATTAATCACCAGCAGGTCGTTACATACCAGGCCTATAAACAAGGCTCTCATCAGCTGTCCCCAAAACTCTAGGACCCCCTATTCCTTCTCACTACGCAAGAGACAAGGGGGGAGAAATACATCAGGCCACAACTACACAGAGTATAACATCAACAAAACAGAATACAGACTCAATGTAAATCAGCACAATTAGAACTAGCTAATCAAGCTAGCTATATAATCTCTTAATCTGCTGTTGGTCTGCACCCGCACACACACATGGTTTTGAATTTCTCGTATCAGGTTTGTACCTTCCTCGGCCTTCTCTTGGAAAATTCTCTTGTTTCTCTCCAGCCAAAGGGCATACACAGTGTGAGCAAAGCTCATCTTTAGTATCATTGCACGAGCAGATCTTCCTGGCATGTTTCACAACCCAGCACACTTCTTGAGGCCAGTCAAGAGGCGTTCTATTATAACACTGCCAGGCCAAGACCCTTCTCCAAACCTCTTGAGAAAAACCACAGTTAAACAGAAGATGTTGTTGTGTCTCATCTTGCATATTACACAACACACATACTGGTTCACATTGGATGCCCCAGGACATCAGGACATCTCTAGTTCTCAGTCTTCCCAATAAAGACAACCAAAGAATGAAGGTTGTTGTGGGTGCAGCAGGGTTAGAGCAGGTCAAGTTCTTCCATGGTACATTTGCTACCTGCCCTCTCAGCCTTACATAGGTCTTGTTTATGGAAAAACTACCATGTTTTAACACATTTTGCCAATCCCCAATCGTACCTTTATGCTGGCGCATCTGAAAAATTTGTTGAACCATCCAAGATGCTTGGTGAGGGATCTCCATTTGCCAAACATCCTTATGCTTGATGTAGTAGGTGTGGATCCAAAGTATCCATAGCTTATCTTTCTTACTGCTTAATGCCCAAAGAAGCTAGCAAATGGCAGCCTGATTCCATACCTTCAGGTCCATTAAATTACAGCCCCCAGCCCCTTTGGGAAGGCACACTTTCTCCCACGCTACTAGTGCTCTCTTAGTGATAATAGCTTCTCCTGTCCACAGGTAGCTCCTGCAAGCAGCCTCAAGTAACTTGATTACTTTCGAAGGTAGAACAAAAAGCTGACTCCAATATGCTTGGATCCCAAACATAACAGCCTTGATAAGTTGTAGCTTGCCTGCATAAGATAGGAATTTAGCAGCCCAAGTTCTTAGTTTTGCTGTCATTTTCTCTATAAGAGGTTGGCATTGAGACACCGACAGTTTCTTAGTCGAAAGGGGAACCCCCAGATACTGAACTGGTAGACAACCTTCAGTATATCCAAGTAGCTCAAGAATTTGACTTCTATCAGCAGAGCAGACTCCCCCAAAATACACTTGGCTTTTACTCAAATTTGACTTAAGGCCTGATGCAGCTGAAAACTGTATGAACTTCTCATTTAGCAGACGCACAGAAATAAGATCACCCCTTGAAAAAAGTAATAGATCATCCGCAAAGCATAAAGGGTGATTCCTAATTTCTGGCAACGAGGGTGAAAGTTGAAATTTGGATTCCTGTGCAATGTTTGAAGGCATCTATGAAGGTACTCCATAACTAGAGTGAAAAGGAACGGCGACATTGGGTCACCCTGCCTTAAGCCTCTCTTCGCAGGAAAAGCCTCAGTATACTCCCCATTCACTATCACTGAATACTTTACAGTTGTAATACAGCTCATTATCCAGCTTACCATCATATTAGGGAAACCCATCTCTCTCATTATTTGCTCAAAACAATTCCATTCAACGGAATCATAAGCCTTTTGCAAACCAGCTTTAATCATACATCTAGGAGACACATGCTTTCTTTTGTAGGCTTTAAAAATCACATGACCAAGTAAAATATTATCTGAAATTAACCGCCCTGGAATGAAGGCAGACTGGCTATTGCTAACAATCATCCCCACCACATGCTGCAGCCTATGTGTGAGAACTTTGGATATAATCTTGTATACCATGGTACAACAAGCAATTGGCCTATATTCTTTAATGCAAGAAGGTTGAGCAACCTTAGGCACAAGAGTAATAGCAGTAATGTTGATGGCAGGAAACATTTTACCAGTAGAAAAAGACTCAAGTACAGCATTACTAACCTCCTCTCCAATAATGTGCCAGGTCTTTTTGAAGAACAAAGCATTAAACCCATCTATGCACGGGGCCTTGTTATCCCCCACTGAGAATGCAGCTTCTTTTATCTCTTGCCGAGTCACTTGTCTACATAGTGACAACTTTTGATCTTGTGTTAATTCAGGTCCCATTCTCATTACAGCAATATCAACCTGAGGTAGTTCAGTGGCACAAGTTCCTAAACGCCCTTTATAAAAGTTCAGAATTTCTTCTTTGATGGCAGTAGGTTGAGTAAGCCTTTGCCCCTGCAAGCTCGTAAGCACAGTAATAATACTCTTATTAAACCTTTCTTTCATTACAGCAAAAAAAAATTTGGAGTTGCTGTCACCCTCTTGAATCCAGTGAGCTTTCGATTTCTGTCTATAGATTTGCTCCTGAACATTGCTCCACTTCTCTAGTTCTGCAATACAAGCTTTCTCTTCAAGCAGACCCTTATGATCAGAGATATCATCTCCCAATCTCTGCTGCACAGCAACTAGTGCATCTCTGGCTTGGATTACCCTCATGTCAGTTTTATCAAATCTGCTTGCAAAGAGAGCCTTGATTGAAGCTTTGCAGCATCTCAACTTTTGCCAAACTCTGGCCATAGCAGAACCTGTTACATTCTCAGCCCAAGTACTATTGATGCAGCTAAGAAACTTTTCATGAGTAGCAACAATATTTACAAAGCGAAAGGGTCTTCTAAACACCTGGGCTTGCATCTCAAGATTCAAAAAAATAGGTGCATGATCCGATATCCCTGGCTCCCTGAAATCTGCAGTTATAGTCCCATAACAATGGTGCCAAGCTTCATTACCCAGTGCCCTATCAATCCTGCTCTGACATGGGAATTAGTCCATGTATAATATCTCCCAGCAGCTTTCAATTCAGCCATCTTATTTATATGCATAAAGTTTTGCAAGTCAATGATTTCTTGCTCAGTAACAGAGGTACCATGAATCCTGTCCTTATAAAGTAATGATGTGAAATAAGTAACAAAACGGAAATTAACCTTTGATAGTATCACACAAAGGGATCTTGTTCAAGAATCACTCAAGAACAACTCACGAATCACTCGTAAGGGTTTCAACCTGAATCACTCAGTTTGAGGGGTAAATACTCATGTATTCAATAATTAATCATCAAAGCACGAGTTTACAGTAGCAAAGCTCTCCCCTATTTATAGACAAAGAAAATCTAAAGCTATTCGGAATCCTAATCCTAGTCCGAATAGGAAACTAACTACAAAACTAACTACAATTGTAAAACGGACTAACTAACATCTTTCCTAATACCTAATGGACTTCTAATACTAATAACAATCAGATTATTACTCTCCTAAACATATTCTAACTAATAAAGGGAATACTAAACGAAATAGAACTGAACAACTGATTATCTAGCGCCCAAGGCTCAAAACTCGTGGGAACAGCTTTCCACTGTAAATTAAATCGCCTTTTAAACCCTGTTACGTTTTGAATATGGGAAAACTCAAAAGATAGGAGTTTTAGATCTCTTTTCCAGCTTTCTACAGAACTTTGAATCACCACAATCCCATGTCGTATGAGTGAGTTATGATCAAAATACGAACCAGTGTAGAAGCTGTCAAAATTACGGGAATCCTTATAACGAATGAGACCATATAATAAGAGCTTTAATCCCGATCTTGTGTGTAAACTCCATGTAATTATCTTTGTAGGAGTCAATTTAATGCATAACCACCAAAGAAACTCGATGTAAACAAGAATAGATGTTATCTTGCTAGTTCCTTGGTTGTTCTGTTTACTTTGCACACTTGCTCCCGCATCAAGTAATAACGAGTTAAAATCTCCACAAAGACACCAAGGTGCATCAACTGTGGCTGCTATATGAGTCAATGCCTCCCCCATTTGCCTTCTCTCAATTAAATCATTACTCCCATAAATGACAGTAAGACAGCAAGAGAACTCAGAACATTTACTCTCAGCTTTGCAGTAGATGAATTGGCCATGACGCTGCAAAATATCTAGCTTTAACAAATCCCCATCCCAAATAATCCAAATTCTACCATTAATAGCAGCATCATAATTGTTCACAAACTCCCAACCTCGAGCTATATTAGTCATAATCTTCATGGCCTTAGGTATTTTGACCCTTGTTTCAACCAGTCCAGCCAGAGTGACTTTATTTTGCTTTAAAAACAATTTAACTTCTTTTTGTTTGAAGGGCTTATTAATGCCCCTCACATTCCAAAATAACCAATTCATGATGAAATTTGGGGAGGTGGAAAAGCACTCCCTTCAAGAATCTCAGGTGGCCTAGGAAGCTCTTCAATTACAGGCTCTTGAAGCACTTGGAAAGGATTGCTTGAGCTGGGAATGCTAACATTATCATGGATAAATCCCCCCACACTGCAAGAAGTACCCTGCCTTATAATTGTAAGCTCTTGATCATGCTCTACAGGTGCAACAACTATACTCCCAGCCTCAGCATCTGTGCCATCTCCCACAGCAACACTAGGATTTCAGGCAGCAAGAGCGGGGGCAGGCTGCACAGTTTTAGCAACCCACACCTGTTTTCTGGTCCTCCTTCTTTTCCTCTTCTCGCCTTCTTGCACCGCTTCCTGTTGAAAATTGGCAGGAACCCTTTGAATGGAGCAGTCATGGCCAACTTGCATACACACCTTACAGAACGCAGGCTTCCAGTCAAATGTAACATGCTGCTTGAAACTCCCACCATCAGGATCCTCCACAGTGACATACTCTGGGATATCCTGAGTAATATCCACCTCAATTAGCACGAGTGCAAACGAGATGCGGGACTGATTCTTGGTACATTCATCAGCATATAACGGCTTACCAACCCCACTGGATATTCTACTCAAGGAATCCTCTCCCAAGCAATTCAATGGAAAATTCGGAAAGTTTACCCAAAGAGGTAGTACACGCAGAAATTCCTCCTTAAAGCTAAAATCAGGCCTCCATAAACGCAAAATCAAAGGCACACTATTCAACATATAAGGGCCATTATAGAAAACATCATCCCTATCAGCAGAGGATTGAAATTTAACTATGAAATAGCCATCATCATGTAAAAAAATCTCATGTTGAGCAGTGGAATTCCAAAGTTTCGCAAGGTACTTCTCCATATATGAGTAAGCAGGAACATCCCCAATAGCATAAACAATCAAAGAATTCTGCCAAATCTGAGTTGATTTAGCTATTTCTTCCCTATCAAGAACAATAACTTGCTTACCTTCACGTACAACGGGCGGAATATAGCTAAGTTTCATCCCATTCTCAGCTGCTCGATTCTGTGTGAAAAGACCAGCCCAATGGTCATCTGGTAACTCGGGCGGATCATCTTCAAGACCCACCTCACCACTCAGGTCCAATCTCCTGGCAGCATCCCCTTGCGGCCTAGGGTTTGGGAAACCCGCTAATCCAGAGCTTAACGAGCTGCCAGCCAGCTCAGGTCTCGAAGAATGGGAGCTCATAGTGTTCTCCGGAGTCACAATCGGAGTACCAGCCACCGGAATCGGGGTCCTCACCTGTCGATTCCCCGTTGTTGAGGTGGATGGCCCAGTCGTAGAACCAACTTCTGGAGAATTGTCAGAGGTGTTCCCATGTGTACCTCTAGTACTCACCGAGCTCCCCAACCTCAAAATCGTGGTTCCACGACCGCCGCCACGACCTCTACCTCTACCACGACCTTTGCCCACTCGAGCCATTTTCACCGTCAAAAGCGTTTGTTAGCAATGTGCGCCTAACATACGCCGAGAGAAAAAAAAAACTAGCCCTTATAAAAGTGAAAACCATGTTTAGTCCCCCTGTTTTACAATTCCAGCGAGACTTTGAATTTTTTTCCGTTTTAGCCTCACAAGACTATCACGTGAGTCTCTCCCTCTACTTACCAGCATCTTAAACACGTCAGACCCTTCTCTCAACCTACTAACTTGTACATAGGTCCTAACCAACAAATCAAAAACGCCCAAATCAGACCACACTAAAACCACCCACCAAAGAATCCAGAACATCGACCCTCTAAACCCTGCTTCTCCTAACCATGCTTCTCCTAACTATACAAAGAATAAAACCCAGAGGAAGGCGACCTCAAATTCCAGTCATTCTAATATGAATGTTAACATTTCATTAGTATGAAGATAAACTGAAAAACATTCAAACGATGTTCGTAAATTAGAAGTTTATTTGCTTTCTTTTGCTATTGATGAGAGAGTTCTGTCAGTTATAAATGTTGTTCGTTTGTCCATTTATATCAAATTTCCACCGTGAACCCCTTTGAGACATGGTTTCTAGAGAGGATATGGAGTAATACTGGGGTTAGGCTTCTGTTTGGCACAGGAAGTGCAAGTGTAGAGTTTAAAAAGTCTTAGTGAACTACAGCATTGCGGGCATGATAAAAAGCGTGTGAGTTTCTAGAGAGAGAGAGAGAGAGTTTTCCCATGGACTGTGAACAGTAGGTCACCGGAGAACCACCCTTCCACTGGTAGTGGGGGGGGTCTGGGAGCCTTTATGCACGCTTCTGATTGGTTTTTTGTTAAGTTATTTCACAAAATTTTATTCCTTTGCATAATGGCAATCACTTTTAGGGCTGATTGGAAGAGTTTTACGTTACAGTTCGATGGGTACTATTACCGGTTCGTGGAGGACATTCGTCATAGGAAGTTCGAGATTCGCATGAAGAGGGAAGAGTTTCAGTGGTGGGTGCATTCATCCCTCTCCTTATGGAGGGGCAAATCTCGTGATCAGGGGCTACACAAACGTGTGGGTGATGGTTATATCCTCGCTGTACGAATATCGGAGAACAGTGGGGGACGTTTCTTCTTGTTTGAGAAGATTCCGTTCGATCGTCGGCCGGTGGCGATTCGTGTCCCTGAGGGGAAAAAGGAGTCGGGTTGGGCAGCGTTAATGGAGGCAGTTCACAAAATTTATGAGCCTTCTAAGCCGGTGCATAGTCCCCGTCGTGTTCCTTGTTGCAAACGTTGTGGGTCGACGGAGATTGTGTGGGATGGCCTGGAAGAGGGGCTCCGGGATGATGCTGACAGTCTCCCTCCAAAGCAGGTAGGTGTTGGGGCAAGGATTCCGTTGACTGGGCGACCTGAAGTTCCTTTTAGGGTTGTTGATCGGAGGTGGGAGGGGCCACCGGTGTTTGGGTTGGTCACTGGCAACGGCTTACGTGATTTAGGAAGGCGCGATAATTCAGTGCATGATTCTCGCCAGAATAATACGGGGTTTGACCGAGGAGAGAGGGTGGTTAATAAAGCACGTGGAAATTCAATTGGGGTAGGCTTGGACCTATTAAAGATAGAGTCCAGGGGGATAGTGTTACTGAGAGAGACAACTTGAATAATAATTCCAGGCCCTCTTCGTTTGAGCCTAGAGGGAGGTCGGTTCAGCAGCAACCTATTAACTTTCAGCCCACGCGAGCTGGGGGAATGAGAAGGACCTATCTTCATAGACCGGGCCAGTAATATTACAGCCAGTAACTTACCCAGAAACCAGTCCACAGAATTAGAAGTCCCACTTCGTGAACAACGTGATACTGGGAATCGTGGTGGGGCAGTGAACGGTCGACGACTCTTCTCCGATGACCGGCGACGACCAAAATTTCGGAGTTCAGGCCAGCCACTAGGCTCACCAGTGGCGGAAAATTTAGGCGACCCACGTGAGCGGCTCTCTTGGGCCCGACGAGGTCTGCGCCGTGGGACTGTGGCTTCAAATCTTGCCGGTGGTGCGTCTGGAGTTGCGGGTGATACGGCAGTTACAGGTGGAGAGTGTTTGGAGGGTCTTTCCGGTGGGTCTCAGAAGGTGGGTGCTCAAGGTTAGTGGGGAGAACTCTGGGGGGAACTCTTCAGCGAGAGGTGGTCAGCCCCCGGTGCCTTAGACACCTGTCTCAGGTGATGTTAGTGGTTCTGGTCAAGGGGGTTCAGTGGGGAAGAGAAAGGAGGTGGGGGCTGGTGTTGGTCAGGTTTCTTTGTCTACTTGGCGAGGGGGGCTGTTTGGGGACTTGTGTTATGTAGGCACTTGGCTGGCGGAAATGGGGGCACGTGTTCAGCAGGTTGCTCAGCGTGACGTTCCTGTTGCGGTGGTTCAAGAGCGGTTACGTAAGGCCCTTGGTTCCCCTGTGGTTGACTTTGCCCGATCTCAGGGGGAGGGGGAGGTTGCCTATTCGGGTTCTATTTTCGATGATGATGATGATGATCTAATGGGGTCGATTGATGGTGACGATGGCTTGCTTTTAAACAGCTTGCAGGAATTTGAGGATAAGGAGGTAGAGGAGAGGGAGGAGGTGAACTTGTTGAACATAGAAAGGGATCCCGGTGTGACAGGTCATGGGCCGAGTACTGAGCACATCGGGGCATTTTGTGGGGGAGGTCAGCAAGGCTCTGCAGTTGGACATGGTGTTGTTTCTCTGCTGAGTACGGGTAGCAGAGGGGCGCGAATCTCGGAGGATCTTACTACTTCCTTTTCCCCTTCCCCCATATATAATCCTTTTGATGCTACTAACCAAAGGGCACCTAATATTATTTTTGCTGACCCAGTATTATCTGTTAATGACGTTTCATGTGCAGGCAAGGAGGACGGAGTTGCCAGGGAGGAGGTCCCGTCAGTTGTGCCACTAGATTCGGAGGCAACTGGTGCTCCGTTGTGCCATGGGGATTCCGAGGCCGGGGAGGTTGTTGTGACTATCCCACCACTAGCAGGTGAGAGGGACGACCGAGACCCACAGTCCCTCCTTGATTTTAGGGTAGTGTATCCTGCAGGTGAGGTGGCTAATGTACAGGTGTCACCGGTGAGTTTTCCCACTAGGAGAAGTAGGGTGGGGATTAGGGAACTTAGGGGTCTTCAAACGACCCTCAATTTTGGGGAAGTGTTAGGTCGTAGGGGTCGGGGTGAAAGTGGTTTTAGATGAAGATTCTTAGTTGGAATGTCAACGGTATGGGTAGGGTAGAGAAACGTGGTTTAGTGCAAGAAGTTATCTGTCGGGCGTCTCCTGATATTGTGATGTTTCAAGAGAAAAAGGTCGAGGTTGTTGATTCTTTTTTTGTTCGGAGTCTTTGGGAGTCAGGGCCTAAGGATCGGGTTTGTTTACCGTCACTTGGGGCGTCGGGAGGTATTCTTCTTGTTTGGGATACTCGGTTTGCGTCCCGTACTGAGGCTCATTTTGGTTACTTCACTGTGTCAGTTCTGTTGAGCATTAGGGGGCGGGGTGATTGGTGGGTGTCGTCGGTTTATGGACCATGTGGTACCGTTGACCGTAAGTCTTTATGGGAGGAGTTAGCGGCTCTTGCCGGTCTTTGTTCACCTAGGTGGATTATTGGAGGGGATTTTAATGTTGTTCGTAATGCAGGGGAGCGGCGGGGACGGAGTTTGACAGGGGATATGTTAGAGTTTGACTGTTTTATTAGGGAGTCTGCTCTTCGTGACTTGCCTTTGGGGAATGCCCAATTTACCTGGAGTGTGAGTGGGAGGCGGGTTGCTGCTTCCCGCCTTGATCGGTTCCTTGTTACGAATGAGTTTGAGGATGAGTTCCCTTCTCTTGTTCAAGAGGTGTTACCCCGCTCTTGATCGGATCATTTCCCTCTTGTTTTGTAGTCTGCTCCTATTAAGTGGGGGCCTACTCCTTTCCGGTTTGAGAATATGTGGACTACCCATGTAGATTTTACTGCTAGGGTTCGGGAATGGTGGGCGAACTGTGAGGTTGAGGGTTGGAGGGGTTATTGTTTTATGAGGAGACTTGGGTTTCTTAAGGAGAATTTGAAGGTGTGGAATAAAGAGGTTTTTGGTGATGTACGTGTTAGGAAGGGGGAGATTCTTAAAGAGCTTTTGGACACTAATAGGGTTTTGAGTGAGGAGGGTCATGATGAGGGTTTGTTGAGGAGGAGTGTGGAGTTAAAGAATAGCCTAGAGGAGGTGTTGTTGAGGGAGAGGCAGAGTCAGAGGCAGAAGATGAAGGTTAGATGGGCTAAAGAGGGAGACGTGAGTTCTAGGTTGTTTTTCAAGGTAGTTAATGGGAGGCGGAGGAGGAACTTTGTTAGGGAATTGGAGACTGGAGGCGGGGACCTTGTGACGAATGTGGATAGGATCAATGAGGAGATCACGGATTTTTATAGGGGCCTCTTCACGGAGGAGGTGGTAGATAGGCCTATGCTTGAGGGAGTGGACTGGTTTCCTATCGAGTGTTTTTTGGGGATTCGCTTGAGCGGCCTTTTGAGTTAGAGGAGATTAGAGATGCGGTATTTGGGATGGATAGGGAGAAGGCACCAGGGCCGGATGGTTTTACTATGGCTTTTTATTAGGATTGTTGGGAGGTTATTAAAGAGGATTTACTAGGGGTTTTCACTGAATTCCATGCAACTGGGGTGATTGGGAAGAGTATGAATTCTAACTTTATTACTCTTGTCCCTAAGAAGGATCGGTCCATTAAAGTGCGAGACTTTCGACCTAAGGTTCTGTCTGTTAGGCTTGGGGCTGTTTTGTCGGGGACGATCTCAGTGTCTCAGAGTGCTTTCGTGGAAGGTCGCCAGATTCTAGACGCTGCTTTGGTGGCTAATGAGGCGGTTGATGATGCTAGGCGGTCTAACTTTCGAGGGGTTGTTTTTAAGGTGGACTTTGAGAAGGCCTACGACCGGGTTAGTTGGGGCTTCTTAGATCGGGTGATGGATAGGAAAGGGTTTGGGGGTAGATGGCGCAATTGGATTAGGGGCTGCCTGTCTAATGCTAGTTTCTCTGTCCTAGTTAACGGTGCGGCTCGGGAGTGGTTCACTTCCTCCCGTGGTCTTAGGCAGGGCGATCCCCTTTCACCGTTCCTCTTCACTTTGGTTGTAGATGTCCTTGGTCGTATGTTAGATAGGGGGGTAGAGCGGGGGGCAGTCGAGGGTTTCCGAGTGGGCCGGGAGAGAGTGTCTGTCTCCCATCTCCAGTTTGCGGATGATACTATCCTTTTCCTTTCGAAGGGTTTTAAGAGAGTTCTCACCTTGTTACAGGTTTTTGAGGTAGTGTCGGGAATGAGGATTAATCTGTCTAAGTGTAGTTTGGCCGGGGTTAATGTGGGGGACGACGTCCTGGGGTCCTTGGCTGGTCTAGTGGGTTGTGAGGTGCAGCAGTGGCCGCTCACCTACTTAGGGGTGCCCCTCGGGGGTAATCCCCGGACTGTCTCTTTCTGGGAACCTGTTGTGTCTAGAGTGGCTAAGCGGTTAGATGGGTGGAAGGGGGTGTATTTTTCTTTGGGCGGGAGAATTACCATTCTGCATTCCTGTTTAGCTAGCATCCCTCTTTACTACCTTTCTTTGTTTAGAGTCCCGGTGAGCGTGGCTAATAGGATTGAGAGATTGATGAGGGATTTTCTCTGGTCGGGGACGTGTGAGGGTAGGAGAGATCACCTTGTTAGCTGAGATCATGTTTGCAGACCGAAGACGGAGGGATGTCTCAGTTTTGGTAGGTTGGTGTCCAAGAACATCTCGCTTGTGGGAAAGTGGTTGTGGCGGTTCCCCCTGGAGTTAGACTCCCTATGGCACAGAGTTATCAGAAGCAAGTACGATCTACAGCCCAACGGGTGGGATGCCCTCGCTGGTTCCATTGCTTCCCATGCTTGCCCTTGGAAATTCATTTCTCAGGTATCGTCTTTCTTCTTTCCACTGGTCAGGTATAATGTGGGGAATGGTTGTCGGATTCGGTTCTGGGAGGATGTGTGGAAGGGTGACACCACGTTCTCTTCCACATACCCTAGGGTCTACCGGTTGTCTACTATTCATGGGGCGTCGGTGTCTGCTTTTTTCTCTAACACTGGCGGCTCATGGGACTTACATTTGGCCACCGCATGATAGAGAGATGGAGGAGCTTGTCTCCCTCTTGAGTGTTCTCAATACTACTCTGCTCGTCCCTAGGGACGACTCCCGGACTTGGATTGGGGACACCTCTGGGGTCTTCTCTAGCAAGTCCCTTCTTCACCAACTTAGCCTTCCCTCTCAATTCCCATATTTCCCTTTGTCCACTTATGTTTGGAAGTGTAAGGTTCCTCTTAAGGTGCGTGCGTTTGTGTGGACTCTGTTGCTTGGTAAGTTACATACCCATGATATGCTACAGCGGCGGAGGCCTGGCTGGTGTCTTCGGCCAGGGATGTGTGTTATGTGTCGTCACGATGAGGAAGATTGTCTGCACTTGTTTGTGTTGTGCGGGTTTGCCAGGTCCTTATGGGATAGGTTGCTGCGTGGGGAACCGTTTGTGTGCCAGCTACGGTTGGCCAGTTCTTACAGCTACGGTTCTCTGCAATGAGGAGGGATAAGGAGGGAAGAGTTATGGAGGTGCGCTAGCATGGCTACTCTATGGTGCATCTGGTTGGAGAGGAATTCGAGGATTTTCTCCAACTCTGGGAAGAATATTTATTGTGTTTGGGATCATATAGTTTACTTGGCCTCCCTAAGGCAGCGGGTGCCTTTAAAGGTGTCCCGCTCACGGTTGTCCAATGCCATTGGCGTCTTGGTTTTAAAAAGCGCGAGGCGCACCAATGCGCAAGGGGGCCGAAGCGACGAGGCGAGAAGCGCGAAGCGAAAGCGCACGCCTCACGTATGCGAGGCGCATTTTTATTTAAATAAATTTTATAATTTATAAATTAATTTTTACACATTTTTTTCTTCACAAAACACATTTTAAATAACTTTTATCATTTATTTTATATTTATTCTACAAATTTAATATAAGAAATAGACATAAATTATAAAAATTAAAATATGTGAGTCATTTGATGGTGTAGGAGCACAGATTTAAGTGTTTAACAGTAATACGATATGGGTATTTGGTATGTCCAATATAAAAGTAAAAAATGAAGATGACGTTTGAATAAAGTTCTAGAGCCTGCGACAAAACAAGAGAGGAGTAGTAGAAGACAGCTGTAAAGAGACTTGGAGAGAAGTAGATGACAAGTAAAAGAGTCAAAAAGACTTCTGGAAAGTAAAGTTTAATAATAAATAAAGGAAAGAGAAGGGAAACAGCAATTAAAGCAGCTCACAGTCCCCATCAAAAAGAGATCAGAAACCCATATAAACAGAGGAGAGAATGTCGAAGAAAGAGAAAAATGGGCATCGGAAGAAGAAAGATGACCGAAGCACATAAAAGATCGGCCATCTCCGGCGAGTCTCCCACCCTGCTGCGGCGGGAAAATTGACCATTCCCAGCAATTCACTCACCTGCTCCCGTGGAAAATCAACCACCTCCTCTCTTTTCTTCTTCCTCCTCCACTTTTTCTTTTTGTTTTATTTATTTTGTGCCTGTTCAGGCCAATTTCAGAAAAAGAAAACGAAGAGAAAGAGAGAGAAAACGAAGAGAAACAGAGAAGAAATCAAAAAAAGAAAACGAAGAGAAAGAGAGAGAAAACGAAGAGAAAGAAAAAGAAAACGAAAAGAAAGAAAGAGAAAAGGACGAAGAGTCAAGAAGATGTGTACCTGGTTTCGAGTCGAGTTGCCCGGAGGTCGGAGGAGTCGCCGGAGGGAGCAGTGTTGATGATATATGCTAGGGTTTCATCTCCTCTTTTCTCTCTCTTCGATTTCTCTTCTGCTTTTTAGATCCCTTGGTGGTCTGTGTATGGCTTTAAAGCAAGTCACGTGCCCTTTTTTTCTTTTTTTTAAACGCGCATGCTGCTGGGCAGCATTATGTGCGCCTCACGTCAGGAAGCGGCCGCTTCTGGCTGAGGCGCGCTTCTTCGTGAGGCGGCCAAAAAGCGCGCTTTTTGGTCGCCTCTTGTAAAACGCGGCGCTTTGGCTTGCTGAAGCGATTTCCTATGCGCCTGAGGTCGCCTCGCGCTTAAGCGCGCCTCAGGCGCGCTTTTTAAAACCAAGATTGGCGTGACGTGTAGATATTTTGGTTCTTTTCGAGGATAACTTGTCCTCCATTCTTGTATTCTTTCAACTTTTAATGAATAAAATTTTTCTTATCTAAAAAAAAAAAAAAAAAGAATAAAACCCAGAGCATCAGATACCCTTCTACCCCGAACATATGAATCATAGCACACAATGAAACCACAGAATGTTGGAAATTCGGGCAATTTGATGACATTGAATCAATAAACTTTAAACCCGTTTGTGGATTCTCATAACAATGATACAAAACTTGGGCAACATCAGAAGTGTTAATAATCAATAAATGTAGGTGCTATTTTGGGAAAAAAATGGACTTACCCAATTTCAAATTCAGCATGACTTTTTCGACCATTAGAAAGTCAGATAATGGTGTTAGTGAATGGGGTTTTGGGGGAATTTATTGTAGTGAGGGTTTAAGACATGGGATTTTATCAAATTCAAGATTTTTCAGACCCTAATTAAACAATTTGGGGAAAGCAATGACAAAGAGAGCCTCGCGTGATTGGCATGTGAGGGCAAAACGGGAAAAAAATTCAATGTCTCGCCGGAAATAGTAAAACAGGGGGGACTAAACATGGTTTCCTTAGATATTTGACAGAATATCACTCTCAAATTTATAACACTTAACTATAGAGGAAAATTTTTATCTGACAGGGATGCCATGAGATGCTTGTCCAATGTGTACACAGAATGGGAAAACAATGGTGCTGCATGCAAGGAATCATGTATGAGGGACGTTTTAAGAAAAACAGAACTCTCTTTGTTTAAAATTTAAGACAAACAATGGTTTTCATCAGAAAAACTGTTTTCACCTCAGAAACAACGTCATCAAGACGGCTAGAGAAAAAAATAGATTAATTATGAAGAAAAAAGGCAGAGTGGGAATGGTTGATGTTTGACGACAAGGGCGCTTAGGGCCCTTAGGCCTACTACGTTTAGCCGTGAACCAGAGCTAATGATTGGAGATCTAATTGAAAATTTTTCAACAGTTGAGAGTTGATGATGATAGATCACTGACATTCCATGGTTATACCTTATAAAGAGAGGATAGAAGAAAGTAACTTGGACCACAAAAGAAGATCAAAGGACTTGTAAAGGCGAAGAAAGCAAAACAAAAGACAGAAAGATAGAGAGTGAGGCCACAGATGTGGAAGAGAATCCAGCATAACAAGATAAAAGCAATAATGGATTACAGATATTCTTTCACATTATTTATTTGACACATAGAATCACAAACTTGGTTTGAATGTCCAATTTTACCTGGATAGACCGTGCAACAATGTGTTTGTTACCACCACTTCATTGGTGATTTAGTTCTATCAAGAGATACAAAAGATCACAAAGGTGACAACGTTTTATGCATGGAACTTAATCAGGAGGAATAACCTCCACCCATCTAAGATGCTGGGACCAGAAAATTATTATGACAGAAAGATTGGAGGGAGAGCTTATTATTTGTAATAGACTATGAACTGAAGTCGTCAAAGCAAGTCCTTTAGCACATAGATTCCTCACATATTCTATATTCACCGAACGAAGGCTGATAATGATTCAAGTCAGTGCATTCTAAGCTTTTCGGGGCCCAGAAGCAGAATATGACAACAAATAGACGATATTGTGAGATTATGTAAAGAAGATACAGGTGACTACAGCATTGATCATTTCCAGGAAGAAGCACACCTCCAAAATCATTTCCTCAGAAACGATGAAATTGGAGCAATAAGATTGTTCACTTGTTGTTATCAAAAATATTGTTGGATAATATCACAGCAACCTTTTTTATGCCTTACCCCGTGACTGAGCTGCTAATGGTGTGCCCCAAGCACATGATGATAGAAGCCATTAATAAGAGAAAGTGCGCAATTCACAATTATTCTAGAAGATGTGAGGAACTTTGGAATGTTAGGGTTTTTATCTAGAGCATTTGTATATGTTTGCCAAGCACATCCATAATCCGACTAGTATAAGAGATTTCATCCTTGTACCAGCTTGCTCATCTTAATCTTTTAATATCTATTGCCTATTCGGGCAAGGCAATTTTAACACATGTATCTGATTTTCTAGCCCTATACTGTCAACTGTCAAGTGTCAAGCATAAACAAAGCAGGAAGTGATATGAAGAGTATAAAGGAAGCATAAGCTAAAACTAAGACCCCCTACCTAAGTGTGAAAAATCCATAGCACCACAAACCTTTAAAAAGGGCCACGAAGGCCCTAAAAGAGATTATGTCTATTATTGTTGTGATGTCCTCTTCCTTTCTCCTGACCGCTCATGAGCCTTCCTCCATGCCCTCACTTGACACAGACATGTTCTCACTTAATGTGTTCAAAACATCTAAACCCCGCCTTGTGCATCTTACCTTTATCAAAATTAACTACCACTTTCCCCTAAACAACCTCAAAAATAATTCTATCGTTCAAAAAGTAAGGTCATACATCTTAAAAAAAAACCCATCTCAACCACGTATAACTTTTGGATCGATAGGGACAAGTTGTTAGAGAGAGAAGCTCTGACTATGGCGATTTCCGTGGTGGTGTACTGTTCCATTGTGCACTGAGTCATGAATCGGAAAACCCGCGCAGCAGCCAAAGCTTTAGAGCTGGAACGTGCGAATGCAGAGAAGAACAATAAACAACCATCACAATCTGTAGAAATGTCTAGTGCTGAAAAACCTAATGCCTCAAATGTTGCCCGAAATTTGCAATTGGAGCTTGAAGCTTCTCTGATGCAAACCCCACTGGGAGATATGAATGGGGATAAGGTCACTACTGAAGCCATTGCAACAGCTCGGGATAAGCTGAATCAGTGGTTAAATATTCTCCATGATAAAGTGAGTGCTCGTGAGAGTACGAAATCGAGGTCCTGGACAGATGAAGGTGATGAAATTGTGGTTGAAGATGCCCTTTCTGTAGAAGAATTTGAGCCAAATAAGGAGGACTTATCGGGTAAAAACTCAATTTGGGACTCTTTTGACATATCTAAGCTTAAAAATGCCGGGTTTAAGTTAGATTATGTCCAACCTGATAAAATTGGGGATAAATTGGTTGGTAGTGTAGATAGACAAGACATTTTATCTGAAATTGCGTATTGGCAAAAGGCGGTTGTGTGTTATGTGATGGGTGTGCGTCCTCCTTTGAGCGTACAGAATGGTTTTTTACAGCAAAAATGGGGCAAGTATGGTATCAATAAAATTGTAATGCTGAAAAATGGTGCTACCTTGGTGAGATTTGATACCCTTGCTAGTAGAGATGAGGTTGTTCAGGTAGGAATATTCCATTTTGAAAACAAACCATTGATAGTTCGACCTTGGACTGAGGATTTGGACCTATCAAAGGAAGAATTAGGCTCAGTTCCTGTATGGGTTAATCTCCCTGATTTGGATGTTAAGTACAGGAGTGCACCAGGGCTTAGCAAGATTGGGAGTTTGATAGGAAGGCCTCTTATGGCTGATAAGAACACTGAGATGAAAAGAGGAGTGAACTTTGCTCGTTTACTGATTGAGATAGAGGTGGATTCAGCAATGCCAGATAAAGTTCTCTTCAGGAATGATAGAGGGTTTGTCCTTGAGCAAGTTGTTAAGTATGATTGGAAGCCTATTACATGTGCTTTTTGCAAGCAGTTTGGTCATGAGGAAAAGAACTGCAGGAAGAAGCACAAGGAATGGAGACCAAAAACTGGGCAACAGGATGGAGCTATACAGCAGCCCACAAAGATACATCAAGCCCAGAAGGCAGCAACTCAAATACCAGTAGCTCCACAAGTGAATGCTGCACCTAGAGGGGCTGTTTCCTCTGCAGCTCCAGGAGATAACCAATGGCAGGTAATCAGAAATGGGAGAAGCTCTAAGGATACACAGCTTGAAGGTATGAATGATATTGCTATACAAAACACATTTTCTGCTTTGGAAATTGTTGACAATGGGGCAGTTCAGTTTGGTAGTGTTGATGAGGGAAATGGAATCCAGACAGATGGACATGGATAGAATAGTATCATGGAACATTAGAGGTCTTAATGGACCTAATAAGAAAAAGGAGGTTAACCTCTTTTGCAATAAAAATAATGTGGGTATCATTGGTTTGCTGGAAACCAAGATTAGAGTAGTTAATTTTGATAAATGCAGAAATAATGTGTTACCTAGTTGGTCCTCGTTCATTAATCACCAACATCATCATGGGGGTAGAATTTGGATTCTTTGGAGGCCTTCAGTGTTTGATGTCACTATACTACATGCCAATGCTCAAATTGTGATATGTAGTATAAAGCATCTCAGTTCACAAGATAATTTTGTGATTTCCTTTATTTATGGCTTCAATGCAAGAGAAGAGAGGAATGAGTTATGGGAGATAATTACTGATTTTGCTAGCACCTGCACTTCACCATGGGCTCTAATGGGAGATTTCAACTGTGTTTTGAAGCAACACGAGAGAATTGGTGGTAGACCTATGAATATACAGGAAATTAGTGATTTTCAACAGTGCTTAGACATTAGCCACATTACTGAACTTGCCTGGTCTGGATGCCAATACAAATGGTGTAATAAGTATGAAGATGGGGAGAGGATTTACTCTAAAATTGATAGAGTGCTATCTAACTGTGACTGGTTACTACACTTTGCTGGCTGCTCAGTGGTCTTCTTGCTTGAAGGGGTATCAGACCATTGTCCTGCTATTCTTCAAATGGACAACAAGGTACTAGTGAAAACCCCTCATTTCAAATATTTCAATATGTGGGGGAAAAATAACAGATTTCTGTCTATTGTTGAGAATGTATGGAGCTCTAGGGTGAGAGGCACTAAAATGTATACTATTGTCACGAAGCTGAAAAAGATGAAACATGAGCTTAAGAAATTGAATAGAGCTGAGTATGGTGACCTGTTAGCACAGATGCAGTTGGCTAGAAGCAAGATGATGCAAGCACAGCAAGATGCAAATAATTCACCATTGGACAAACAGAAAGTGCAGCTAGAGTTGATTTCTTGAAAATTAATTCTGATATTGAATCTTTTCTTCAGCAAAAGAGCAAAATCAAATGGGTGCAGCTTGGTGATCAAAACACCAAATTTTTTGACATTATGGTGAAACACAGACAGCAGCAGAATAGGGTGTATAGCTTGAAGGATTCCAATGGCAACTTTCTGACTGACCAGAGTGAAATTCAAGATGAGATTGTTAAATTTTACAAGGGGATGCTTGGAACTGAAATTAATGAAAGGCAACCAGCTTCTGATGAAGTTTTTAGCCAGGGTCATAGACTGACTGTTGCTCAGCAGCTTCATCTGATTGCTCCTGTGACCTCTGATGAGGTAAAAGCTGCAATGTTTAGCATTGACCCTTCGAAAAGTCCTGGTCCTGATGGTTTTAGCAGTGGATTTTTCAAGAATGCATGGTCTGTTGTGGGTAAGTCCATCTCTGAAGCTATTTTAGATTTTTTTTGAATCTTCTAAAATGCTCAAAAGATTAACTCAACTCATCTGTGCCTTATTCCTAAAATTTCTGCTCCTCAAGCTGCCTCTGATTTCAAGCCTATTGCATGTTGTAATACAGTTTACAAATGCATCTCAAAAATTTTGTGTGAGAGATTAAAAAGTATTCTGCCTAGCCTTATATCTGCTAATCAGGGAGCTTTTGTTGCAAACAGAAGTATTGTTCATAATGTGTTGATTTGCCAAGATCTTATAAAGCACTATAGATGGAAAACTGTATCACCTAGATGCCTCATGAAAATAGACTTGAGAAAGGTATATGATACCATTCACTGGGAGTTTATCTCTGAGATGTTAAAAGGGTATGGCTTTCCTCCAAAATTTTGTGCTTGGATTGTTGCATGTGTGACTACTACTTCCTATACTATGACTCTGAATGGCAATAGTTTTGGTTACTTTGAGGGTAAGAGGGGAATTAGGCAGGGAGATCATGTGTCTCCTCTGCTGTTTGTCCTTGTGATGGAGTATTCATCCAGGGTCCTGAAAATTGTGGGTCAGCTTCCTGACTTCAGGTTCCATCCGATGTGCAAGTCTATGCAATTAAATCATATCTGTTTGCGGATGATTTAATGGTGTTTTGTAAGGCTCATGGGCCTTTTATAAAGAGAATAGTGGAGGGGCTTGATCATTTTGCTAAGGTAATTGGGCTGCAAGCAAATAATACTAAGTCCCAATGCTATATTGTTGGGGTTCACAATGAAGATAAAGTGCAGCTGGATTGTGTGGTTTCACAGAGGGAGATTTTCCCATGAAATACTTAGGTGTACCTATGACTCCTACTAAATGGAATGCATCTGATTCTGGTTTCCTGGTTGATAAGATCACAAGCAAACTGTAATGCTGGGTTACTAAAACCTCTCCTATGCAGGTAAGGTCCAGCTGATTAACTTTGTGCTCATTTCTCTACACCTGTACTGGTCTAGTATTTTTATACTTCCAGCTGGTGTCATTAAACTGTTTGAGAAAAAAGTGTAGACAGTTTTTATGGGGGGCAGCTGATGAAAAAAGAAAGCCTGGACTTGTGGCTTGGGACTTAGTTTGCAAACCAAAAAATAATGGCGGTTTGAACTTTAAAAACTGCAAAATGCTGAATATTGCATTAAATGGTAAACATATTTGGGATCTGGAAAGGAAAAAGGACAGTCTGTGGGTGCGTTGGGTGAATGGCATCTACTTAAAAGGGGTGGATTTCTGGGGTTATGTACCCAAGCAAGATTGCAGCTGGTATTGGACAAGGCTTAATAAGGTGAAACATAAGCTTGCAGCAGGTTTTACTGAAGGAAAATGGAACTCTGATGCTACTGGAAGATACTCTGCAGCATCAGGTTACCTGTTTTTGATGGGAGAGTATAGCAAATGCAGGCATGTTGATCTGATATGGAATAAAATGTGCATGCCATGTCACAGTTTCATTCTTTGGCTGGCATATTATGGCAGGTTGCTCATCAAAGATAGAATGCACAAAATGGGGTTTTTCCATGGTGACATGAACTGTCCTTTATGTCAGCAATGCCCTGAAACTATTGATCACCTGATGTTTAGATGCAGCAGAACCCAAGCCATGATACAGAAAGTTTTGGCTTGGATTAACTGCAGTACAAATGCGCAGTCAGTTAGAGGGTTCTTGTCTTGGCTAGAAGAGGGAAAACAAAGTTCTACAAATCCCTGGTTGCATCAGTCATTGCAGCTGCAACTTATGCTATTTGGAGGGAAAGGAACCAGATTCTCTTTGTGCAGAAACATGAAGTTGACGACAGAATCATTGACAGGATAAAATTCCAAGTCCGAGCTAGATTTTTCCTAGCTAATTCTAAGAAGATCAGTAGAGTTGATAAAAATTTGCTTCATAGTTTAATGTAATCAGATTATGTTTTTTTAGCAGTTATTTGTTGTATTCGAAGTCTGTAGAGGAGAGGATATATGTGGGAACACTACCTAGTAGGTGGCCCCCTAATCTTCTTGCTCTTTAGGTGTACTTAAACGCTATTTTGGTAATGGAATTTGCTAACTTTTACCCAAAAAAAAAAAACTTTTGGATCGATACACATGTAGCTAGCTAACGTTCTACATTATAAAGCATTTTTGGTCTAAAGAAACGCAGTAATACTTCCCTTTAGTGTGAAAGTTGGAGAAAACTTGTTAAAGTGCTTGACACAACAACAAAATTTTGAATGCAATCTGATTAAACTATTAAATTGTTGCTAACTTGCCATGTATGATCCTCTAAGGTATCTAAAGCATCTATCCTTCATTGCGGATCACAAGACCTACTCAAATTTGAGGGGGGTTGGAAGATCAAGATGTGCCCTCCCCCAAGCTTTTGTGCTCTGTCCTTCCCTCTATTTTATACTCAGGTTGAAACCCTTAACTTCTTGATTGTCCCTTAAAGTCCCCCTTGCTATTGTTACATGCTTCTCTGATGAGGAAGGGGTGAGTCATAACCAATAAAAGAGCAACCACTATAATGGGCAAATCAAAAGCTTTAACCAACACCAAAATATAAGTTCCAGCGTGATCCTAATGAGTTCTAACAATACTCGCACAATGCAATTTCTTAAATATGGCAACAGATGTATAAACCTTCCCTCATAAGTCATATCCACTTTATGTGCCAAGGTAACCACGACATCTCGCTAACTATTGGTAAAAGGATCATGAATCATCAAGCTTAAAAACATGACATAGACCCATGATCCAATTATTAGCGAATCTCACCTTTCACAATAGAATGTCGAAATGCCAACAACCCATGGGATTCCCATCTGATCAGCCAACAACAACAACAACAACAACAACCCAGTAAATATCCCGCCGAGGGCGGGGTCTGGGGAGGTCCAGATGTACGCAGCCTTACCCCTAACTAGTCGCCTAGCAGGGAGGCTTAGTCTTGAACCCAAAATCCCAATCAATAATCACAATCAGACCTTTCAAATTGAAGTTCAACATTCACAATCCGACCCAGACCTTTCAAATTGAAGTTCAACATTCACAATCCGACCCAGACCTTTCAAATTGAAGCTCAACAACCCTTTCCCCTCCGTGTATATAAACTTAATCCGTCTAACCGGAAAGGTTGCGTACATATCGACCTCCCTAATACCCACCAGCAGGCGGGATCCTTACTGGGTGTTGGATTGCATCAATTACTAAAGAACCCCCAAGGCCCCAACAACAATTCTTGCATCAGAAACTAAAGAACACCCACAAACAATTCTTGCAACCCATTTATACCCACAATGCAATCACACAAACATTAAATACCAAGTAAGAGAAAACCCAACAGATGAAATATCCTTTCTCATACACAAAAATCAAACAACACAAACCCAGAACAATATTCCAATTACCCAAATAATAAAAACAAAAATTTAATAAAAAAACAAAACAAAACCCAGAAAGGAATACCTTGCGCTTGATCTCTTGAACACGATGTTCAGAATCTTCAATATCAGGAGCAAAAGAACCCGGAACTCTACCAGGATCGGTGAGAATAGCAAGAACATAATTGAAGATGCAAATAGCAGCAATTGCAGTGAAAACGACGGCATTCATGAGGCCAGGTGAAGACCAAAGGCCAAACCAACGATCAATGAAAATAAAGATGGTTGTAAAGTAGATGTAGCAAATACCAGAAACAACCACTAGCACCGGTAGTGTCACCCTACAGCTTTTCTTGCCCATTATTTAAATCAATGGGCAGAAATGCAAATATGGTTTTATTTGTGAGGTTTTTAGAGCGGTAAAGAAGATGGTGATGCCACCGGTGGTTGTAGAAAACGGGAAATTTGGAGGGTTGGGTGGGGGAGTTTGGTGGCACAGACCCGGGTTGCTGGGTGTGATGGTGGTCCTGATGGACACGGTGTGAAACCGAAACCGATCAATCAATTTCAATTCCAATTTCTAAAACTAGAAACGGATATCAACCAATTCCAATTCTAATTCCTGATTTTTAGGAATCGCAACTGATTGGGTATTCAGTATAAAACATATCTCAATTACGAATACCCGAAATCGGTAAATATCGAAACCAAAATCAAAATTGGAACCGTAAACTTTCCAATTTATAGTGTCTTCCGTTTGTAAAAGTTATGTAATTCATGTGTAAAACAACATGAATGATATGTCAGTGAAGGAAAAACAAAACGAAGTGACGTGCTAGTGAAGGAAAACCAAAAAAAAATGTGTATAACAAATGCTAACATTATGGTCGTGTTCTCTTCAACAGAATGGTGTATGATGGTGAGCAATGGTGCGGAACGGAACGGGACGGCGCGGCGCGGATAACGGAAGAAAATGTGAGATAAAATGAAGTATAGAATGCGGAACTGAATGAAATGAAACGGAATGCAGCATAGAGACGACGAACAGAACATGGCTTACATCCTGCCACTTTCCATCAAAGTATTATAAGTTATTGCAAGAAATTTTTATTTGTTGCTATAATATTACTATTGGTATTTTATTATTAAAATATATAATTATTTGATTTTAAAAATTCAAAAATTTGGATTTTAGTGTGGACCTGGGTACTCAGGAACCGGTGAGTACCCGACGGATTCAATTCCAATTTCTAAATATCGGAACCGGTAGGATCCATTTCCAATTCCTAAACATAGGAACTCGTAGGATCTAATTTCTAATAACTAGTAACCGGTGGATCCAATTCCAATTCTGGTTAATTAGTGCACTACCCAGTGGGTACTCGGTCGAGCTCATCCCTAGTTACCCGTACCGAAATCGTTTTGGAACAGATGATTTTGGAACCGATTTGGAGTGGATGGTTCCGCAACCAGAATCATACTGATGGATCTACTTCCGACTCTCAAAAATAAGAAACAATACCACCTAAATCCTCAAATTCCTAAGTTCTCGGAACTGAACACTAGCGTAACCAAATTCCAATTCCAAATACTTGTAACTAGAGGTGAAACTTCATTTCAAAATTCAAATAATTCTCTATTCACGTCATATTTCTTACTTCTTCCTCGAAAGCAAGTCAATTCGTTTTCGTTACCCAAAATTTTACTCAATAACCGTCAATTACTGCAAGTTACCATAACACATTCGTAATAGCCTTTGATCTATATAAAAAATGATCTTGACCGTTACAAATATTCCTTGCTAAAGAACATTTATGATAATCATTATAAAATCAGCATAATTGAATATAAAATTTGTTTTTTTTTGTTAAAGCGCTTTTGTTTTCTTTTAATTAAAAACTACTTCTTTTTCGAGAATTACTGATCTAGTAATTTTTGATTGTATGTGTTTTTTGTTCCATTTTGCATAGTTGTATTTATTTTATTTTTATAAAAAGAGCAGGGATTGGGAATTATTAAGTGTTACACTTACAATTGATCATTCAATGACCTTTAGATTTATAAATCAATTTTTACCTATACTTGTATCCTTACCTATACTTGTACGCAGAGTGATTACGGCAATAATCGAATGGAAGTTCACCGTCAAGAACCAAGTAATCAAATGGCTCCTGCAAGATCAGATTGTGAAGGCATCCATGAAAAAAAAAGATTGTAGAATATAATTACAACAGGCAAAGAATGATTAAGTTTTAATTTTTTTAAACGTTATAGTTTTTCTTTTTGAAAATAAAACAATTTTTAATTAGATATTGGTTGTTTACAAGTGACTATAAATGATTTTCTTAACTGAATTATTTTCAAAGGTCTGGATCACTTTTATATAAAATAAATCGTTATCATTTATATGTTATAGTAACTTGTAGTGGTTGACGATTATTGTAGGTTTTCTGAAAATTTATCAAAAATCTTGTAGATTGATCCAAAATTCTTCTCCACCCATGACCTAGAAACTGACAGAATAAGAAGCGTCTAGCAAATCAAGTCATGTGAAAAACTTGTAGATTTGTTGACAAACACACTACCACCTATGAAGTTTGAGCAAGTTGCACACAGGATCGGGATGCATCCTCGTTATAACTTATCATAAATTTAGGGGGAGTATAATTGTACGCATAATAAGCATTGTACTCTTTTTCCCTTAGACCCGATTTTTTTTTATCCCAAGTTGTTTTTCCTGGCAAGTTTTTAAATGAGGTAGTGTGTGTACAAAATAACACAATAAATTCTGTACTCTTTTTTCCTTGTTTATTTTGGTTTTATCCCATTGGGTTTTTCAAAGCAAGGTTTTCAATGAGATCATTAGAGGGGAGCCTAAGTTTGAACCTCATCCAGATTGAAAGGTTATTTGGCAGGGGACCCATACCTCAAAGAATTAAAATATTTTTGTGGCTTGTCATGCATGACAGACTTATGAGCAATGCGAATCGTTTTATTTGCAGACTTACTTATTACTAGAGATGTCATACATGTGGTGCTGCGGAGGAATGCACATCACATATTCTTCGTGGTTGTCATGTAGCTCTCAAAGTATGGCGTAAAATGGACATGGATTTGGGTAGCTTAAACCACCTCTCACTCCGTCAGTGGCTCGTGGAAAATTTAGATGGGAAGGATCCTAATAGGTCAAGTGATTGGCCAATCGTGTTTGCTGTAACCACTTGGTGGTTGTGGCGTTAGAGGAATACCAGGTGTTTCGAAAGTGATGCTAGTGTTCCCATAAATCAAGTTGGCTTCCTATGTCAAAGAGCTGAAGAAATTCGCGGCTACCTCAAGCAGGATGAGTTATGCTGAATACGGATGTCGCCTCTAAAGGGAACCCCGGAACGGCTGGTGGGGGTGGGGTGGCTTGTTACGTGACAATATGAAGGCAGGTTCTTAAAAGGCTTCTCTTGTGCTCTTGGCATCTGTTCATTTAAGAAAGCGGAAATTATTGCAATTCTTCGTGGGCTTATCCTGGCTTGGGAAGAAGGTTTTCGTAAAATTGAGGTCGACATTGTTTTGGAGGTAACCATGAATCTACTTGAGGTCCTGCACCACAAAACTCAATAGTCTACCATTTAATAAACAAGTGCAAATGTCTCATAATTCGGAAACAACCTCTCTACTATGCGACTAGTTAAGGGTAAGGCTGCGTACATCTGTACCTCCTCAGACCCCGCCCTCGGCGGGATATTTACTGGGTTATTGTTGTTGTAGCAAATGTCTTATAAGGAAAGAAGATTGGGAGGTTAAGATTCGTCATTGCTATCGGGAGGTTAATCGTGAAGCCGATTGGATAGCAAACTTTGGGGCTCGCCAAAAGGAGAAGATGATCTACTTCCCGGAACCACCTAAGTAGCAGGGCTCTATCCTTAATGAGGACCTACGAGGGGGGCGGGGGCTCTCCCTCATATGGTTCCTAGTATCTAGTTGTTCATGGTTTAGTGTTTGTTTTATTTTTGTTTGTTTCTCTTCCTGTAGAGGCTTTCGCCTTCCATCTTCACCAAAAAAAAAAAAAAAAAAAACAATTATTAACAGTGTTTCATTCAAGAGGTAGTGTTGTAATATCTCATGTGTGATAGAAAATTAGAAATGAGTATGGCTCACCATCCTTCGCGTGATACTTCTTTAGTTATACAATAAATATTGGCCTAAAAAATACCCCTTTTTTTGAAAGGTAAGGGGAGGATCACTCCCAGGCTGGCCTATCCCGGGATAAGGCCTAGTAGCTAGTAGCCAGCCATTTGGGGGGAAGGGGGATAAAGGGTAAGGAAAGTCCCAAATGTCCCTAATGGGCCGGGACTCGAACCTTGGTGGTGACTGATGAGGGACCAACACAAGGAGAAATACCACTAGAATAACCTGCGTTGATTTATAAAATACCCCATTATAATAAAGTAAAAGTCAACCGAATGAAAGCAATGCAATAAAACTACAAGATATTTTCACTACCTTTTTTTTTACTAGAAAAGGATCACTTCATTCATTCAATAAAGTAATTTACATCCAAAATACAACCTCTTATAATAGGCAAATGCATCATTGTTTGAGCAACAAAATGCCCCTACTAGGGTCTTCGTACTAAAGAAAAACAGAAAAGAGTACATCATATATACTAGTGCATCATTTATAAGATATAGTTGGAGATAAGCTTAATACCAGCATTGAAGCGTTTGCACCCTTATTTAGCTATTGTCCCATATGCAGTCCCATGATATCATTATCATCAGCAATTCTGGTGAACACAGGAGAAAGCACGAAAGTCCTTCTTGGTTTAGTTTCTTCAAAAGCATGAGCTGCCAATGTGTGAGCAACCATATTAGCAGACTTATTCGTGTGATGCAGAGTGACTGACCAATTCTTGTGTAGAAGCTTACATATGTCATTGGTAACTCCCTCAGCTCTTGAAAGGTAGCTGCAGACGGGTCTTTAATGAGGTCCAAGATCATTTGCGCACAACTTCAACTTTAATGTTTGTAAAGCTCCTGTTCCAAGCACATTGAAGTCCCTCCCTTAGGCTAAGAAGCTTTGCAGCTGCAGTCGAGGAAGCATCAAACCCAATAGAGAAGTCAAACCTCCAAAGACCAAGATGATCATAGATTACCCCACCTCCTGCTGCTGCAGATGGATTGCCCTTAAATGCACCATCCACATTAAGCTTGAAAAACCCCTATGGTGGAGCTTTCCAAGTGACCAAAGGTTCAGTTGCAGTAATCACTTCATTGCAAATTGATTAGTGCAAATATCCCTGCAAATGAAGTTAAAAAGAGCTCTCGTATTGCATAATTTGCCATTACCGGATTCATCTGTGCTTCTTTCTTCGTGTTCCGCATTATAGCCTGCTCAAATACTCCTCTATTCCTTGCACACCAAAGGTGCCAAAGTGTGATTGCAAATTTAGCAGCCTATGATTTTGACAAAGAAATATTATAGTCCAACCAAACCAACCATGAACAGGTGAAGAATTTTTCATAATTAATGCCCAGAGTACTACCACTTATCTTGCCAAAGGTCATTTGCTAAACTACTACTACCACAGGACAATAACGAAAAAATATGTAAATTTTCTTCTTGGATTGCATCACTGATAACACATTTAGGAATAAAGTTTGGAATAATTGAGGCAAGTTTGTAGCCAGTGAGTAGGATAGAGTGTTGACAATTCCAGAGGAGCATACGAATTTCGAAAAGAACTAAAAGTTTCAAAATTCTGTGCCAATGTGAGGCGTTGCATTGAAATTGTTGGTGACCAATAGATAACCTATAAGCAGATTTTACATTGAAAACAACTTTAGAAGTCAAAGCTCCAAAACAAAGAGTCTGGAGACTCATGTGAAAAAGACAAAGGTGTGCAAGTGATGTCGTGTTGAGTAGATGGAGGGATAACCATAACAATTCTCTTAAGATTCCAAGAATGGTTTTGAATAATGTCAGACACTCTCAGGTGAGCTAAATGACATGGAACATGGCACTCTAAGGACTTATAGATATGTTCATTATCCATCCACCAATCATGGCAAAGTGAAGTATCACGTACATCACCAATCCTTACTTTAAGCCCTTTCAAGAGCAGATCTTTTCCTTTAAGGATATCGCGCCAAATGTGAGAGCAAGAGTAGGAAGGGTCGGAATTAAGGAAGATTGATTTTTTAAGGTATTTAGCCGTAAGAACACTAACCCATAATTTATGTCTATTGTGAATGAATCTATATCCCAGCTTGGGCATGTAAGCAAGGTTCCAATGGTGCAGATTTCTGATACCTAAGCCTCCAACAACCTTAGACTGGCAAACTTTTTCCCAACCCAAACTAGGAAGATAATGAGTGTTATCCACTTTATACCAAAGGAAGTTTCTCATGGCTTTTTCAATGGGTTTAATAATGCCCAAAGGGAGGAGGGTAGCTTGCATAATGTGCGCGGGGAATCAACTTATTACAGATTTAATTAGAGTGCACTTTCCCGCTAGGTTTAAAATTTTAGTTTGCCAACTTTGGATTCTACTACGAACCTTCTCTAAAAGAGAATAGTAGTCAGAGATTTTCAGCTTATTAGGTGCTATTGGAACCCCAAGGTAAGTGCCAAAAGATGTTGAACCTGGAATTTTACAAGATGAGGCAATAACCTAATGAAGTTTATGATGCATTTTAACAGGAAAAATGAATTTGTACTTGGCTTTAATAAGGTATAAACCTAACATATACCCAAACTCAACCTTAAGCATGACCCATGCATTAGCAAGGGTTGCATGGCCAAAAAGTAAAATGTCATCAGCATAAAACACATGGGAGATAAAATTCCTTAGCTAAGGAGATTGGAATCCAATCCTTTGCTTCAACACTTAAAAGGATCTCTTGTGAAAGCCTCTCCATGCAAAGAATGAAAAGGTAAGGTGAAAGAGGATCCCCTTGTCAAATTCCTTGAAATGGGGTAAAAGGGTCAGTGATCTCGCCATTCCATAAGACAGAAATGGATGCACTTGCAATACAAATCATGATTAATTTCACGAAGTGAGTACGAAAATTAAAACCAAGCAAGGTATCTCTTATAAGGCCCCACTCAAGAGAATCAAAGCCCTTAGAAAGGTCAACTTTCACGGCCATAAGATTGTCCTCTTTCTTGCTCTTCTTAATAGTGTGTGCCATTTCTTGTGCAATGATAATATTATCCCCAATATTACGAGTGGGGACAAAGTTCGATTGAGAATGACTTATAATTTTGTCAAGAAAAGGCTTTATTAGGTTTGCAATGACTTTTGTGATGATCGTATATATGGTATTACATAAACCTATAGGAAGGAATTGGGTCAATTGTGAAGGAGCATTTTTCTTAGGGATCAAAGTAAGGAATGAATAGATAAGCTCTTCAGGTAAGACACAATTGCTAAAACACTTCGGAACCAAGTCAAAAACATGATCCCCCATAGATGCCCAATATTTTTGAAAAAAGAGCGGTTGAATACCATGTGGGCCCGGACATTTTAGCGGGGACATTTGAAAAATGGCATTTTTAACCTCGTGTCCCAACTTGAGAAAACCACATTTTAAAAATCCGAACGAAGTGTCCATGCATCTCTAAATCAAAAAGGATGATTAATATTCATAGCAGGAGTATTTTCAAGCGAAATGAGAAGAGGACAATGATTTGAAAAGGTACGAGGTAAGTGATATACCTTTGTTGCAGGGTATATTTCAATCAAAGATGGAATGGCAAGTGCACGATCAAGTCTTTCCTTGATGAGATCAACACCTTCGCGTCCATTGGTCAAAGTATAGGCATGACCACTAAATCCTAAATCAATCATCTTGCAACGGTCTTTCCAATTAACAAAGGCATTGCCTTGAGAGATACGGAGAGGAAAACCACCCAGCTTCGCTGCTTTGGATGTGACTTCATTAAGGTCACTAATAACCATCTAAGGCGACGAGGTTGGGGGTGCGTGAATCAATACTCGGATCTTTCAGAAAATCACCACGAGCAGATTTGTGGCTTAGAGCATGAATACCCGTCACTAAAACATCCGTATCATTTAACTTGAATTTTGAAAAGGGTATGAAAATGATATGGTGAAGGATTTGCAAAGAGCACTTGTGAAGCACACTCTTTCTAGAACAACTAGATACCACCACCAGCTCCAATACTTGGGATAACTTGAAATTTATCAAAGCCCAAGCGATCTTTTGCTTGCCTTACACAAGATGCAGGACCCTTTGTTTCTAAGAGAATAAACACTGTGGGTCTGTGTGTATTATTCAGATGACATGCTTGGCTTAAAAAGTTTTAACCAGTGGCTCCACACACATTCCAAATTAATATATTCATATTAGATAGGATTTGTGGGGAGGGTGGGGGTGGACTCTCTCTCATCACACCCTTCCCTTTGTCCCCGCTGCACGTTGGGTTGCTGCTCTGGCCTTGTTGCTGGTTCATGGTCAACGTCAGTTGTCCCTGAGAGTGATTTTGCTTCGCCTGGAACTGCACATTCGTGTAGTGTTGAAAGAATTGATAATCCACCTATAGTCTCCCATTTATCACCTCTTCTTGAAGTTGAAACACTGTGACGAGATTAGGCATTTTTGAAGCATTCACCCCTATTTTTTGGAACCCCAAGCGAAAAATCCAAAGATTTCATGGAGTTGGGTTGATGATCCTTATTTGAGGTTTGATCAGGTAATACGGAGCTTGTGGGCATACATGTTGAACTGCCATTGTTTTCACAATAGCGGATTGAATCAGGAACTTCTGGTCCAGGGTCAAGAAGGGTTGTACTAGAAGACTCTAAAGATCCGGGGTTGGGAACAATGGGAATAAATTACTCATATTATACCCCCTAAAAATAAGAATAAAAAAAGAAAATAGAAAAAGAAATAAAAGTAAGAGAGTCTCGGACCTTGTAACCACAATGCGTATTGGAAAATCGGGCTCAGACCGGGTGGACAGGACCAAAAGGGCGAACAAAAGAAAAAGGGAAAAAATGATTGGGCTGAGGTCAGGGCCGCTAGCGGCGCTGGGCGAATGGCGAGGGCCGCAAGCGGTGCTGGTCACAGCCGCTAGCGGCTGTGGCTTTGGGCCTTTTTCGTGGATTTCTGACTCCTTCTGATCCGACTTTTTGCCTATAAATAGGATTTACGGGATGTCCAATGTCGAATCTGTTCTTCAGTCATTTAGCTCCCCAAATTTCTTAAAGCTTCTACCATGGTGAAATCTTTCGAAAATCTGTTTGATGCTTGGTGCAAAAATCTGACTGTGGAAGATAAACTACAACTGGCTCCGTACTATATCTCAACCTTATTAGCTTTGAAACCAACCAAAATCTTGTGGCCTCTTCTTCGATCCGCATTGAACTATTGGGACCCAGACTCGCACGTTTTCCATTTTGGTAACTCTGAATTATGCCCTTTAGTAGAAGAATTTGTTGCAATTACTAATATGTCTGATGTTCTTCCCCCAACTGTGCCTCATTTGAGGGATGGTTTTATTAATCAGTATAGGAAATCTCTAGGCTTGTCATCTGCAGAAGCCAAAAGCATGATTCTTGGTGTCGATGTGGACTTAGCTCAAATCTGTAAAAAGTTTGCTCCTTCTTCTGAACAGGATGTAATATTTAGGTTTTGCCACAGACAGGCTTTTGTACTCTGCCTTTTTAATCGCCTATTGTTTGTTAATGTAGAATCCTCCAACCTGAGTAGAGCCTCATTGCTGCGAGTGGTGAATCAAATAGCTGAAGGGCATTCTCCTTTGCATCTGGTTATAGGAGAAACTATTTTAGGGCTTGACAAATTGAAAATTTTGCCACACGAAGCCTTTTCTGGCAGCCCCCTGCTGCTTTAAATTTGGTTATGCGAGCATCTAAGGCTGATAGAATCGCCAGAGAAGATGATAGCTCATACCTCTCAAGCCTGGAAGAGGAAAACTTATACTACTGCTAGCTTCTTTGTTAGGAAAAGGCTATATGAGGAAAAGACCCTTGCTGAATGGGATGCCTTTTTTCATGCTGGACCTGTTGTTCGTTGGCATGTAACTTGGTGGGGTTTAACCTCTTTGGTTGCTTGCTGCAAATTTATTCCTTATACTACGATAATGGGTCTGTACAGGAGTATTTGTTTCTTTCCCTCTAGGGTCATGAGGCAGTATGGTTTAAAGCAGGCTATCCCTCGTCAGGAGACCAGAGGATAACCTACACTTGCTTTGCCAACAGAATTTGCTAAGGACTAGGGAAAATTTTGACGTGGCAGGGATGGCTGGATAGTACCCCGGGTAATTGCCCCAACTCAAGTTTCTGAGACCTACTTAAATTGGCTTTCTTGCAGTGATGGAGAAGCGAGGCGAGCCCTTCGTCATGAGGAGTGGAACTAACTAGTACCTAGGTATGACTCAGGAACAGGAAGTAAGAAAAGGAAGGAAGGGCCTTATGAGGAAGGCTATCATGTAATGAAAAGAGGCAAACCCCCAGCCCAAGTAAGCGATCATAGGTCGTCCTCAAGCCAAGGTCCTTTAAAGAAGAACTCTTCAACGAAGCCTTTTAAAGGAAAGAAGGATTAAAGTAGTTTTCTTTAGAAAGCAAGTCTAGTTTAAAAAAAAAAAAAAGTAGTAAGAATTTGTTTAGCTTAAACCCTTGTAGTTGCACTTTTTTTTTTAACCTTAGGAATTTTAATTTATGCAATATAAGTTTATTCGTTTAGTTTGAATAAATATTAACCCTTTTTGGATGAGTTGAATAGAATTTTGGATTGATTTTGGCCGGGCCCCTTAAAAGGGTTACCTACGTATACAGTGTAGAATTAGGCTAGCGTAGTTTGTTCAATTTGTGTACCCCATTTTTTTTAGAGGTAGCACTTCATCAGTTGGTCCATATTGGTGAGCTGACTGAACTCGATGCCATCAATGTCCATAAGTCGGACTGCGCCTCCTGATAAAATGTCTTTGATGATGAACTGACTGGACCAATTTGGTTGGAATTTGCCTCTGGGTCAGTAACTGGTGCACGTAACTCTTTCCAAACTAAGTCCCCTTCTTTCAGGTTTCAAGGTCGAACCTTTTTGTCTTTCATTTGTGAACATGAGTTCATCATAACGGGCTTGCATCCATTATGTTTCTGAAAGTTCACCTTCTAAGGCTATGCGCATGGAGGGTAGTTGGACTTCTACGGGTAGTACAACTTCCATCCCATAAACTAGGTTATAAGGTGTAGCTCTTGTGAATGATCTTATGGATGTTATATACCCCCAAAGGACGAATGGGAGTTTTACAGGCCAGTCTTTGTAGTTTTCTATCACTTTTTTGATGATAGTTTTGAGGCTCTTATTGGCGGCTTCCACTGCGCCATTGGTTTGGGGTCGGTAAGGAGATGATTTGTGGTGCTGAATTTTGTAGCTTTTTAGTAGGGTGGCTGTTTCGGCTTTGAAGTGGGATCCATGGTCACTAATAATTACATGCGGAACACCATATCAACATATGATGTTGTTCCTTATGAATTTGGACACTTGCTTGGATGTGAGGAAGGCATAGGACTATGCTTCAACCCATTTGGTGAAATAGTTTATGGCTACTAGGATGTATTCATGTCCTCCAGAGCCTTTGGGGGTGATCTTACCAATGATATCTATGTAGAAAATGGCCAAGGGGATGTGAAGTTATGGAGCATTGAGGGTGGCATATGCTGTAGGATGGCGTATATTTGCCATTTCTTGCATTTCTTGACATAGTCGTAGCAGTCTCTTTCCATGGTGTTCCAGTAGTATCCCAGTCCTAGGACCTTTCTAGAGAGAATTCGACCATTCATGTGTGGTCCGCACACCACATTGTGTACCTCGTCCATGATCTCTGCAGCTTATTCGGCGTTTACACATTTGAGGTTGACTCCATTGTGAGACTTTTTGTATAGAACACTCTTGTATTCTATGTATTTGCGCCGCTAAGAGACGGATTTTCCCGTTGAACTCTTATTGGCGCGTCTGGAGGATAGGTGCCTTTGGTGATGTAGTTGAATACATCTTGGTACCAAGGATCTTCTTCAGTTGGAGCTAGGATTAGACATGTGTCAAGGTTGTTGCAGAAGACTAGCTCACTTCTTCTTTGCGTGTGGGGCGGCATCGTTGAGAGAGTTCAGCTGCCCAATTCCTGCTAAAAAAATGAACAATTTGTATTCTTGCTTTGCGAAGGTCACTTACATTGCTTAAATTGATTAGTTAATGATTTGTGCAACTTTGAGTTCATCGGGTTTATCAATAGCTTAAATAAAAGAAGAAATGAGCAAGAGGAATTTTTATTAATTTGCAAGAAATAAGCACACATGACTTTAGAGAAAAGGATCTCTAATTCTCGTCAAAAAGAAACTAGACTTAGAAAAAGCAAAAAGGGGAACACCCCCTGTTCAAGACTCAACCTAAAGATTTAGCTAAGATCCTAACTCAACAAAACTTGGGGACTGAGACTGGATTCCTCTAGCTCTTGCTTGTAGCCGACTAGTTCCAGGCTCCATAGGTATCATCTTCTTCCTTCTTGTCCATGATTTCCTGTATACCATCTGTCTGGCGGATGCAGTCATTCGTGCGGTGGCCAAACACCCGGTGATATTGACAGTATAGATTATCGTCAATTAGGATACCCACATCATAGAGTCGGTTGTAGGAGTCAATTGCTTGATACATGAGATGTTCCTTGTGAGGAGGTTGTAGATTCTTGATGAATTGGCGGGTTTGATCACTTTGCGAAGGTTTCTCAACCAGTTTGGATACCTTTAGCCTCCATCGTTGAAGGAAGGCAAGGAATCCCTCATCTTCTTCTTGCTTGGTGATCTCTAACTCTCGAAGGGTCTTAGCTAGAGCAACATTTTCCTTGTAGTGTGTAAGGAAGATTGTAGTGAAATCTGACCAGGTATGGTAGTTTTCCAAATTCAAGGTGTAGAACCAACGACGTGCCGAGGCATCAAGAGTCTGTGGGAACAAGTGTATGTAGATACTTTTGTCAACTCCTCTCAAACCCATGGCAGTAGTGAAGGCCTTGAGGTGATCTTGTGGATTATCAATTTTAGTGAATGTCGGAACCTCGGGCACGGAGAACTTGGCTGGAAGCTTGCCCTTGACTTTGGGATTGACTTTACCATCATTGGCATTGTAGTTGGCAATAGAGTTAATCTTTTTGAGCTTAGTGGCTTGCTCATCCTCCTCAGTGTTGGGAGTCAGAGAGGATTCTTGATTCTTCTTCTTTCTTCCTTTCAAAATCTTCAATCCTGACTTACATCTTTTCTAACTTGCGCACGATCTCATTAAGCTTTTCGTCAGCGGTCTTGACCATGGTGAAGTTTGGGGGTGCGATTGGTGAGGTAAGGGATGTATGTAGTGATGGCAAATTTATTGATGGTGAGACTGTTTGTGGTGGAGGCAATCGAGAACTTGGGGGTGTAGACGGCTGCAGACGAACTAGCCTCGCCGAAGGCCGAGCCCAGCTTTTCTCAAGATTTCCCTTCTTCTGACCCCCTATCCTGAATAGGAAGCACGGAGCACTTAGTAACAAGAAAGATCATGAGACTCTTACCTAAGAAAATGACGACCCAACATTGAAAAACACATTGTCCTAGAAAAAAAGATCCTTAAGCCTAAATGCCCAAATATTTCCGCTAATATCAAAGAAAAATTAAAGTAGATGAACGAAAATAAGAAAAACTATAAAAAGACGGACTATCCTATTTTTATTTTTTTATTTTTCTAGACTCAAAGAAAATGAAAAATGGGATAACAATAAAAAAGAATTTCGGCCTCTTTTTTTTTTTTTTTTTTTTTCCGATTTTTTTTTGGCGTTTTTTTTTCAACGCCATTTTTGTGGTTTTTTTTTTTTTTTTTTTTTTTTTTTTTTTTTTTGGCCGAATCTGAAAAAAAAAAGAGAAAATACAAAAAAAATTGAGAGGGAAAATTGGAGGGACTGACTCTTTTTTTTCCTAAAAGATCCTAGAAAATTGTTCATGACTTCGACGCTATATGAAAATATATCATCGGGGAGATGAGTGTTCATTGAATTGAATTCTCACACTATTTTTGGGCATTAGGAACTACCTAAAAATAAAAGAAAAGTTTCCTAGCACGTAAGTACATGTTGACACATATTCACGGCATTCAGGCAAGCATTACAACGACGCAGTTACAAGCAAACATGTGATCAGACGGGCATTACAACGACACATGCACAACAAGCAAGCGAATGCACGAATGTGGGTTTGGAGGCTTTTTGGCTCATGTCAGGTTACCACGACAAATTACAATTTCCGTCTGGCGGATGGTCGACACATCAATTGTAATTCGTTTTCACCAACAAGAGTCGATGAGTCGTGGGTGAGGAAGCGTCAGTTTGCACGATAGGACAACTGCATATTCCTTTAGATATACGGGTTGTCTACGAGTTATGACACAAACTTCCTCGAGGGTCGATGAGGGTCAAAAGGTTGTGACAAAGAACATGCAAATGATGCAAAATATGGAACATGTTATTAAACAATAAAGCAAACTTGACTTTCGAGTCTCACCCTCTTAAATAAAAATCCCCAGTGAAGTCGCCACTGTAAGGACCCGAGATTTCTCGCCACGGAGTGTATCCTTATAGATAATATGTAAGCTTGGGGTTTAGATAAGTTCAAGGGACCATCGAGTTAGAAAAGCTTTTGAAAAGACTTGAATTGAATAAAAACCATGAAAGAGGTCACAAATCTGCTATCGACGTTTTATCGAAGGGACAAACCGAAGGGACAACCCAATAGCGCGATAAGTGAACTGATCATGTTTTTAGAAAGACTCCCGCTCATATAGAACATATGAGTACCCAAGAATAAAGGGTTCAGGGGCGAAGGTATGAGGTGGGAAGGTGTTAGGCACCCAACTCGCCCGTTTTATGACGGCCTCTACTAACTCAAGTTTGCTTAATGATTTAAAGACATGATTTTCACACAAACCGTATTAACAACCTAGACTTAGACTATTAATTGGTTCATCACAAGCATCACAACATTTATTATTGACCCTTATTTAGACATGCATTTGATTGACAAGTTGAGCATTACAACGACTTGACATGCTTGAAATTGAAAGACAATATTTAGTAAGCAATAAAAGACATGATTGACATGATATCTACATTTTGACTACTAGAACATAAACAATTAAGCAATTAATTTAATTTAAGCCCTCAGGAGTTAGTACCTGAACTGTAGGCTATTTAGCAAAAATAGTAAAGACAAGATCTCAAATTTGGAAGAAAGAGGGGAGATGCTCAGTGTTAATACTCCTGAGAATAGAGGTTGTAAACTGTAGACTGTGTGTTTTGAACTGAGGGTCGAGGGTCATATTTATAGGGAAGGAAATAGGGTTGGACGGGTGAAGGGATGGCCGAAAATCGGATTTTGGGCTTAAAAAAAAGACGGGCCTGGAGACCCAGCGAGCGCCGCTAGGGGCCCTGAGATTTCACCCAGCACCGCTGACGGCTCAGCCGTCAGCTGGATGTCGTCATTAATTTCCGGAGGAATTTTCGTATTCCAAAAATATGAAAAGACCGTTTTACCCTTCTGCGGTTTAAGACGGTTTTACCCCCGGTTAGCAACTTGGCAATCGGGAGTCGGAAAAAGGCACGAGAGCTGTCGTTGGAAAGCTCTTGAATGGACTTTTGAATGTGATTGAAATGAAGGAGTGATCGAGGAAAAACCTGAGACCTTATTTTACCTATTAAAGCAAAAATAGCATTCAAGTTTATAAATTACTCCGTTCATCATCGGGCTTTTGGGGAGAAATCTGAAGGCGCGCGCGCTTTTTTGGCGTCTACAACCGATGGTTTGGCCCACGTCGGTCTATGCTTGGCCAGGCAGTGGCGGTGGCGCCAGAGAGCGAGAGAGAGAGCGAGAGAGAGACTCAGCGAGAGCGAGAAAGAGATTGAGCGAGAGCGAGGGAAAGAGAGAGAAAGAGAGTGAAATAAAGGGAGAGAGAGAAGGGGACTCACCGCAACTGTGGCCCTGGTGGTTTTCGGTGACTGGCGGCCGAGCGAAAAGAGAGAGAGAGATGGGAGAGAAACCAGTGAGAGGAGAGAGTGTGTGAGGGTTTGGTTCAGTTTGGTAAATTGATGAAATTGCTCATCCTTTTGTTTATATAGGCCCTCCAGTCAACCAAAGTCAATACTGCTAGGTTTAGGAATAATTTTTGCTTTAAATGCTAATTAAAACAATATGAACAACCTTTATTCATACATAAAACAATTTATTTAAATCCCGAAATTTTGATAAGTATAAATCAAGAAATTCCCATAATAATAATTAATACTCCGTCCGTCCCAGGTTAATCTTTATCCTTACAATATTAGGCCGTCCCACAGTAATCTTTACCTTACCCAAAATAGAAAGCAGATTCAAGTTAAATGTCTTAAATACCCCCCCTTCATTTTCTGATTTTACCCCCCCAACTACACTACATCTCATCTAATCGACATAACTCACCCACCTCTATCACTATCCATCTCACTCTCTCTCATCAATCTTAACCCTAAAAACTCTGACTCACCGCCTCTCTCTCTACCATATCACACTCTCTCTCTCCTCAAGCTTAACCCTAAAAAGTTCTGACTCACATTCCCCATCTCTATCCACCTCACTCTCTCTCTCCTATATCTCAACCCTAAAACAAATTTAACATACACCTCTCTCTCAAGCACTCTAGAAGATTCATCGATGCGTTTCGATTTCCATTTCATCATCATCAGCGTCTCACTATTCATTTGAGGTTCGTAATTCAAAACCCTAGGTCACCGTTGCCGAATTTGAAAGGTTCAATTCAAATGTTTTTCACTTTCTGTTAATGTGGATCTGTAATTTTATTGATCAAGATTCTTTTTTTTTTTGGCTTGTTCTATTTTTGAAAATTTCTAAAAGTTCTCGTTTTTTTTTTGGCGGAAATTTGTTTATATATAAAGTCGATTGAATTCCTCATAAGGAGTTTAGTACTTACAAATTTGTTGCCAATTGTTAGGTTTATTGAATTTTTATATGTTGATTTGCTTGTTGTGTGTTTATGAAAGGGATTTGAGTCTAATTTGGCCAAGAAACAGAGAAAAACAGGGCTTTGATAGGAAGAAAATAGAATCCAAGAAAGCAAGTCATACTCATATTCTTGTAGTACTCCTATTAAATTGTCATGAAGCAAAATCAAGTATTGTATCTGGATTAAAGTTACTGTGATTTGTTATTGCTAGAAATTGTGTCTGACAGGACTAATTGTCCCTTTTTTTTTTTTGCCTAGTCTATTCAAATCGCACGTATGTATGTTAAATACCAGGGTTGTTGGAGGTGGGGACAAAATGTTAATTTGACCGTCTGGGTTTGCGGTTGAATTGGAAGACAACTTGAAAGAGGTTGAATAATTAATGGGTGTATATCCTTCTTGAGAGTTTCTGAGTTCCATTAAACACTGAAATCTCCAGAATTTTAAAAGATTACTACTCACATAGTAAAGGAAGGGAATGATTTTTAATTGAGGTTTAAGGGGATGATGATGATTTATGGAAGTAAACAATGTGGACAAAAAGGACAAAGTAGTAATGATAATGAAAGAGGATTAAGATGGATGTTATTGTTGGTTGGGTATTCTCTCTCTCTATTTTTGTTTTAGAGGTTGGTGATGGTGTGCACACTACACAGGGAGAAGATAAGATGGGATGAGATGAGATTGATGTATGCGTGGGTGGGTTGTTAATTGTTAACCTACTAATAAGTGATAACACAAAGAGATGGGGGTTATGGATTATCAAAGCACGCCCTAATTTGATTGAAATTATAATACTGGGTTACGGAAGAATTTGGATTTGGGTCATTTGCGATGTGGGGATCAATCAAAGTGTTTGGCAATGGTCGTTCCATGTACAGAGTATGCTTCTCATTATTCATTCTTTAAAATTTCTTAATTATCAAAGAAAATCACTTTTACCTTTGTAACTCAGTCCCATGTCCATGCTAGATCTTTGTGACTGCATTTTTTGCGTGAATGTGTTGTTTGCCCTAATGTGAACGCAATCTTTGCGTAATCTTCTATGCCTAAGATTGAGTCTAGAATATTTTGATTTTAGGAAACAATATTCCGTGAATGATACCTAGGATGCTTGTTGCTTTAGGAGAAAATATCTTCCTTAATTTTCTCCTTCCCGTCCAAGTAATGGGTTTAGCCAAAGATCCCAAATAAAATAAAGAGTCAGTCTTTCCTTAGTCAAGAGTATAATCTTTTATTTTATCCCAACTTGAGTCTAGAATAAAATCTTTCCCTTTCCCTAGTCAAGAGTATAATTTTTATTTTATCCCAATTTGAGTCTAGAATAAAAATTTTCCCTTCCCATAGTCAAGAGTAGAATCTTTTATTTTATCCCAATTTGAGTATAGAATAAAATCTTTCCCTTTCCTTAGTCAAGACTATAATCTTTTATTTTATCCCAATTTGAGTGTAGAATAAAATCTCCCCTTTCCTTAGTCAAGAGTATAATCATTTATTTTATCCCAATTTGAGTCTAGAATAAAATCTCCCTTTTCCTTAGTCAAGAGTACATATTTTCTTTGTTAAGAGTCGAAAATATTCCCCTTTCTTCGTCTCTTAGTCAAGAGTCTCCGTATTTGTTTTCTTTTATTGAGTCAAGGATCTTTGGCCCAAACATGTTACTTTGTATATTATGGCAACTTTGTTGAGAAATCATTCTAGATTAATTTCCCACGTTTTCTTTCTTTCTAAAAAAAAAAAATCATTACATTGCATCTCATTCTAGAAGCTCCTTGCTAAGACGTATAGAATATTCTACATTGCATCATACGTCATTCTAGAACACCCATTTACTATAGATAGGTAGCTCTACTCGTTAAGTGTTGATCATGCATGTTGCATCTCATATAGGACATTTAGATTGCATGAATAATCATCGTAGGTCATTTCCTCATACATTGTTTCATGGTATACATGTCTAGATCATTTTAGAGTCTTTGCATATCATGCATTTCACATGAACATTCGCATCACTCATCTACATCATTCTAGCATTTGCATGTCACATATAGTTGCATTCATCTTAGACCACATTGCATATAAACTTGTCATCATTACATGTCCATCTTAGACTTGCATGCTACGACTCCAAGGTTACTTAAGAGTGTGTTTATCCAAAAAGAAAATATTTGTTCAAGTCTCCTCCCTCAGTTTCCCTCACCAAGTTAAGTGAATATTCAGATTGTTAGAACAAGGAACTCCAAGGAGTTGGGAACGGGATACCGAAAGCAACCGTCTGGTTCAAAAGCAGTTTATCTCTCAACCACTTTCATCTATCACACCCGCTACCATGGTTGAAGATAATGAAGTACCTAAGACCGATGAGCAAATGATGAAGGAGATGATGTCTTTGTTAAAATCTATGGACAATCGTTTGACTTTCATTGAACAAAAATATAACGACACTCCTCCACCGGACGAGGACGTGATCGCACTTGAGGCCCAAATCAAGAAGCTCGAATTGGTCTTGACCCAAAACAAGATCATAAATGACTACATGATCAATTCTGAAGGGTATTCCTCTCACATCAAGGGAAAACTCCCACATAAGTTCTCAATGCATGAAGTCCCCATTTTCAAAGGGACTGACGATCCAAAAGATCACATAAGGGCCTTCACTACTGCAATGGGCCTAAGAGGAGTGGATCCTGACTTATATGTCCACCTCTTCTCACAAACCTTGGACCCCACTGTGAGGGCATGGTTTTTTAAGATCGAACCCAATCAAGTTCAAGATTGGAACAAGGTGTCAAGTTTGTTCCTCACTAGGTACGCTGACAACGTCATTCAACCAATGACCATTAGAGAGCTTGAAGCTATTAAGCAAGGTGAAAATGAAAACTTCACTGATTTTGTCAAGAGATGGAGAACTAAAGTTGCCGAAATGATTGATCGTCCATTCGAGGAAGAGCAAATTCGTAAGTTAATTAAGAACCTTCAACCAAGGTATCTTGATCATTTAAAGTATCAAGCCATCGACACCTACGCACAACTCAATTACGTAGGTATGCGTATTGAAGATGGCATCCTTGCCCAATTAGGCAATAGTACCATCAAGCCCAATGGCGAAGCCCAATCTTGAGTCATAGAGTTTTAGGCTAAATTGGAGAGTTTCTCCCAATTTCTTTCTTTTGTCGAGTCCAAGTCTTGTCTTAGGATCCCTTTTGAGCATTGAAATGCTTCATTTTGCATTGAATAAAATAAGCCTTTGGCACACCAATAAATATAAAGAAAAATGGACACACATCCTAAAGTCGTACCGAGGACATGAGGCATTCATTTGGCGCCCTATATTATTATCCTTTCACCTACAACAATAAAAGTTACCACTCGGAGCCCATTTGAGCCAACAAACACAAGCCACTTTCTTTCTTAAACCACATTTATCCTAACCCTGGATATGGGAAGTGTGTATCATCCTTGAGTGTCACTAAAATAACAAATTGGTGAGGAAAGCTCCACAACTCAAAAGAGAAAGAGCTCAAAAATAAAAATAAAAAAAAAACTTCCAAAAAAAAAAGAAGAGAAAAAAATAATAATCTCAAGTGACTCGATTTTAAAGAGAGACTTTCCTCACTACAAAGTGACACCCCAGCACACTGGGGACTTTTTATGGGTAATTGAGCCTTAATATCCCTTCTTTTGCAACCATCACCTTGGCCCAACATTACAACCCAAAAGACCTCCTAGAGGTGTGACCCTTCAAAGATGTGTGTTCACAAAAAAAAATAAAATAGCCCGCTAGATTGAAAACTCGAAAGGGCAGCCTAGGCAAAAGTTAGGGCATAATAAAAAAAAGGGCCCGCTAAGCATATTCATTCAATGACTTAGGCAAAAATGGCAAGCCCGCTGGGTCGAACCCCCCAAGACAATGACTCAGGCAAAAGTTAGAGCACTTTTGTGGTCACCAAACTACGTTTTGGCCTGATTCCACAAAGATACGTAGGTAACCTCTTAAGAGGCCCGACCCCGTTAAAATCTCATTAATAAGTCTTTCACATGTGATAATCAAAGGTTCTAAGCAATCACTTTTCATATGGCAACTCAGAGTTCTAAGGGTTTTAAAATTTCCGTGATTTTTAACCCATTTTAGAGCTCAAGACTTGGATTCGAGTTTGAATTACCTTCATCATCTTCTATCCATCACAAAACATCCCGTTGTTTTTTATTTTTAGCACTTAAGCCAAATTCTTTCATAATACCACATCCCTACCCGGAATTCTCCACTTTGCTTTAGCTCTATAATCGCAACTCGTGGTTTTGCAACTGTCATATGTTGGACCTATGACTCCATCTGAACGTTCTTCACTCTTGATATCCTTGAAGATTCACCATCATTGGAGAAAACTTTGATCCACACTGGGGGCTTTTGTTTCCCCTAATTCTAGTGAAAAGCATTTGCAGACTTTGAGTCTCGTCTACATAAGGAAGTTACTTCAACAAGCTTGGTCGCACCTCAACAAAAGAGGCTTTGCGTTTCACATGAAGACATCTCAAGAGAATACTTGTCACACGACTTATGAGGAGCACTCTTCTTAAAAAAGAATATAAAAAAAAAAAAAAACAATCTCTCATTTTTTCCCTTGAAGTATTGTCTGCTAGGCATACATTTTAGCATTACATGTGTCCAGTCATGTGCATCATCACTCATATCTAGGTTGCATGGAGCTTTAGGCCTAGTTATCATCACATTGCATTGAGTCTCATGACATTCATGTACACATTTACAAAGCACAATATTTGAATGCATTTGATTTGCATATCATTAGACTTTTGCATCATCAGATGATTGGGTGAGTTCCTAAACTTTCTTCACTAATTGGGTCTAATCCTTAGGGTTTTGTCCCATATCTTTTAAGCTCTTAGGATGTAGGTGTGTCCTATAGAACACTATTTTCAGAAGAGTCGCGTCTTTTCTGATTATCGCATTGATTACACTCATATGCAAATGAATGTTTACGTATGTGGCTGGTTAAAATCAACTATTTTTTCTTATCTTTTATACAGGTTCGCCTTTGATCAAAAGTCAACGCATCATTTATCTCAATAATTGACTAACCACGCAGGTTCCTCGACCAATGGTCGGAACTACACGACATTACTTGCACGTTACATTTACCATAATTTTTATTGTGTAACCTACAGCACAGGGTTCCCCTTCGACTGAAAATCGAAGGACGTTTATTGTCTGACCTACAGCACAGGGTCACCCTTCGACTAAAAATTGAAGGACTTTTATCATCTATCCTATTTCTAACGAAATATTTTTTATTGTGTAACCTACAGCATAGGGTTCCCCTTCGACTGAAAATCGAAAGACATTTATTATGTAACCTATAGCATAGGGTTCCCCTTCGACTGAAAATCGAAGGATATTTATTGTGTGACCTACAACATAGGGTCTCTCCCTTCGACTGAAAATTGAAGGATTTTTATCATTTATTCTATTTCTAACGAAATATTTTTATTGTGTAACCTACAGCATAGGGTTCCTCTTCGACTGAAAATCGAAGGACATTTATTGTGTAACCTACAACATAGGGTTTCCCTTCGACTGAAAATCGAAGGACATTTATTGTGTGACCTACAGCATAGAGTCTCTCCCTTCGACTGAAAATCGAAGGATTTTAATCATTCATTCTATTTCTAACGAAATATTTTTATTGTGTAACCTACAACATAGGGTTCCCCTTCAACTGAAAATCAAAGGACATTTATTGTGTAACCTACAGCATAGGGTTTCCCTTCGATTGCAAACCGAAGGATTTTTATATCATTTATTCTATTCTAACGAAATATTTTTTTATGGGTAACCTACAACATAGGGTTTCCCTTCGACTGATAATCGAAGGACATTTATTGTGTAACCTACAGTATAGGGTTTTCCTTCGATTGAAAATCTAAGGATAGTTATTGTGTAACTTACAGCATAGGGTTCCCCTACGACTGAAAATTGAAGGACATTTATTGTGTGACCTACAGCATAGGGTCTCTCCCTTCGACTGAAAATCGAAGGATTTTTTTTATCATTTATTACCTATCTTATCTCTGATAAATATTTTTATTGTGTGACCTACAGCATAGGGTCTCTCCGTTAGACTGATAATCGAAGGATTTTTATTGTGTGACCTACAACATAGGGTCAAAGTCTCGGTCAAATAAACCAGAGGAATTACTACTTCTTTCTAAAATGATTGTTTATCTTTAACTGATTATCACCTCACTTAGTTTACCTGTTTGATTCATGCAGGTATTGGAACAGGAATACTTTGACCTTCACTCTATTCAAGCTCGGCCAAAGTGGGGGCTTCTGTAGACACCAAATTGTGTCTCTGTCCCACCAAAAACCCGATGATGATGGATATGGAATAACATGGACAGTAAGAATTTTCGAAGTGTTAGAACTCTTGATCATTGGCATAAAGCCTCTCATTCCACCATAATCACATACCCTTTTCTATAACCTTTTGAATGACCCTTACCTCGTCCCAAACGGACACCGGAGTCAAAAGATGTGATACCACAAAGATATGGGACAAAAGAGATGCTCTGATTACCGCACTCCACGGTTCAAATAGGATTCTCCTCCATTAGAGGAATAATTCCCAAGTGGGCCTAATTTACATGGATTCATCACATAAATATCTTTAAAATGACATATTATGGGTCCAAGTCCAATAAGAAACGAATGAGATATGATCCAATTACTGCAAGGTATACTGAAATGGATACCTCTATAGTGTTTGGGCCATAACTCCCAAAATACGCATGAGAATTTGGCTTATAATATGTCCAAACAAATCCCTTTCAATAAAGTATCCAATGCAAAATGAATCAGGTCAAATGGAAGTAAACGGAGAAGTTATGGGCCGTCAAAATTTGTCTCGCTCCCTGTCGGAGTGGCTGAACCGCTTGCCCTAGCGGCTAGGCCGTTAGTCCTAGCGGCTAGCTGCTTGTTGGAGCGGTAGCCTCTTGGACGCCAAGCGGTCCCCCCCGAAAGGCGCCTGTTGGATTATTTTGTCTGGCCTTTTTGTCAGTTCCGTCCTAGACCTAAACCTACCTCTATATATACTCTTTTCCTCCGTTTTTTCAACGATAACACAATGGAGAGGTCAAATTGAACCCTAGAGCTCTCTAATTAACCCTAATCTCTCTATCTTCAACCATCTCCTTCCTCCTCACCAAGAAAACAACTCTAATTATCCTTTCACCACAAAAACTGATCCTTTATCCTTTCCACCACAAATAAACCTTTAATATCATTAATCTTCACAAGACAACACATAATTCATCTACCTTTGATGAAGAATAAGAATCTTTGGGAATTCGTCCGTTCGTAAGTTAACATCCAAGTTATCCATCATGAGGGTTTATTTTCTTTAAATCAATTCTTTATAAAATCATGTTTTACTTAGATTATGCTTATCGTTGATGTATTTGCATGTTTTCATTATGATTTTGTATATTAGTATATTAATCATATTAGATTAGTTTAAATTCATGTTTATTGCATGTTTAGTATAAAAATCATGTTTTGCATATTTACATGTTTAATTAGTATAGAATTAGATTAATTGCATGATTAGATCAATTTTCATATTTGTTATAATTATTGCATGAGAAGCATGTTCTTATTAACTACTTTTTTGTTGCTTTGATTTAATTCTAATGAAGTTACTAATTTATTTATTGATGCAAGTTCGCAATTGGTGCGTTAAGCAAGAACGGTAGGTTTTGGAGAATATTATTATCTTGTGTATTTGTTGGGTTAATGTTGCGCTTTATTAATTCATATATAGCATGTAATTGGATAAATCATGTGCAAAGCGATAACAATAGCAATAATTCATGTTGTTCAACCCACTTAGTTAATCCTAGGATTTGGACGACCGAATTTGTTTGGAACCGTGCGACTTTAATTATTAATCAAGATCAATTAGTAGAGGCCGTTTATTTAACGGGCGTAATTGGGTGCCTAACACCTTCCCAATTCGTTGTCACACCCCCGAACTCAACTTTGGTCTTTTGGGTCATTAGAGTCAATTTATCCCCAATCGGAATTGGGGTGCATTAAACCTAGGTTGGAGTCTTTCTAGACTTTCGATTTGGGTTCTTTATTGGTTTCCAAGTGTTTTCCTTCAAACTTGGTGGAGACTCTTCAATTATCCTAAACACCCAATAGTAAAGGGAGTAAAATTCAAACCCTGGTGTTTACACCAACAAATTGCATTGTTGTAGTCGTTGTGTTGTGTACTTTAAAGTATGTAGTTGCCTCTGAATGTGCAAATGATAACAGGAATCTATGAGTGTATGGACCCATCCTTTTGATTTCTAAGTGTTTCACATGTATTTAGAACACTGCTTCTGGTAGTGTATTCTTGATAAACTCCCAGTGCTTGGCCATCTTTGCCCCTCCCCCCAGAATGTGGTGTATGTGAGTATGAGACACTAGTTTTTATTTGTTAACCATTTCTTTTAGTGCACGACATTACAAGTTATGGTAACTCCTGATATCAATTGTATATATGTGACTGCAGATGCTACAAGAGACGAAGCTGCTGCATCTACATTGTATACAGTGTAGTGTGGTTGTGAAGAGTGTGTGGGAGGTGTTTGTGTTGCTGGTACTTTCTAGTATGGTTGTCATGTTTAGGTTACTTTCCATGTTAGCTCCCCTGTTGCCATGCCTAAGCAGATGATAGGCAACTACATTTTTAACCCTTCCTAGAAGGTGCGGGAATGTTTGTATGATGCTATAAATAAAATTGCACCTAATTATCATATGCATGCACTTAAATTATGGCAACTTTTCATTTTTTGTACTACCACTTTAATTAATTCCATACCATCTTGTTGTCTCATCTGCTCCTTATTCATCCTATCTGAGATTCCTTATCTGCTTAATTCCATTTTGTTTGGGTTATATCAGATTAACAAGTTTTTATTCTTTCAATATGTAGACTGTAAAACAAAGGAAGATCTTCATGTTGGACTACCATGATTTGTTGCTCCCTTACGTGAACAAAGTAAGACAAAGCCATCTGTTATTTTTGAAAGGTGAATTTTGCCTTTTGTTGCATAGTGACGCATTTTATTGTCTTTCTAGTACCATGTCAATCAATTGGAAAGGTAAAACGAGTAGCTCAGCGAAATAAAGCATCATATTATAGATTTAAGTTTATAACAACCTAAGACTTAGAAATATACACATTCACACTTACATGAAGCTTTAATACATAGCTATATTGAAAATAAAGTGTGAAGTGGTGCATATTCATTTCCTACAAAAGCTGAACATCTAAAAACTATTGTTGGCTGCCTTAATTTGCAATTAAAACTATATATGCAACCCAAAAAGTTGTCTCCCCTTCTTCAGTTTTCTGGTTGTGCTTCACTGATCAATTTCATAAAGAATGACTTCCTCTTCATCTTCTTCTTCATTGTTGAACTGATCTTCAGTGGTTCCATGATCTTCAGTTGGACCATCTTCTGGTGTGAATTCTGTAATATCTACTTCACCCTCTGTAAGCCAGATTCTTGCTGCTGTAACATCATATGCATCTGGACATAAAACAGTTGGCAAAGTCCCTTCCCTATGAAGTCTGTCCTTGCCCATGTGAGGTACTCTATAACCATTCTTACCCTTAGCTTTAATGCATTCAGTCATGCAACCTTGGAGAGTCAGCCACACTTTGTTTAAAGTGTAAGCATCTAGTTGGTTATAAGCTGCCACAACTGCATCTATTAACTGGATAACACTTATGGGATTAGCTTCATGTTGTAAAGATTGTATCGCCCTAAACAAACCCAAGTCTAGTATGTTGAAGTCTGGGCTGTTTGCTGGTTGGTTTGTTAACTGAATGTCAATTCCAGTTTGTTGTGCTGTCATTACAAACTCAGCATCAGTTATGTCTATGTGGGGCTTTGCATTATCTTGCTGCACATACACAACATCATTATCACCTCTAGGCCACTTTTGTGCTATTGCTGGCAGCAACTTGGTGAGTAATGCTCTTCTATACACCTCTTTTGTCACTGATGTAATTGGTTTTGTTTCTAATGTTCCTTTTGGCCTATTTTCTGACTTCCTTTTTGCTGGCTCAATATATGTGAAAGGAAAAATACCTAGTTTACCATCAAACAAAACCTCCCCATTTACCCCAAACCTAGGCCTAGCAACAGCACAAAGAAACATCACTTTTGTTATAAACTTCTTGCTTTTTGTTGCTCTATATGGGTCAACTTCAGTAGGGTGCAAGTAATAAGTGGAGCTGGCTTTTGTCATATAGAACCACTTCTCATCAATGTGTATTTGGTCATAAAAGTCTTCAAAAGTGGGATTGAGATAATGATTATCAAAATGCAACTTGGAACGGCAAAACTCTAACCTCTTTTTGATGTTCTCTTGTGTGAGAAAAAGGCTTAATAGTTGAGCTATGGCATCTGATTTCCCCTCTCTTTGCTAGCCTGTGAGAAGTCGACTTTGAGATCTTTAAAGCCTTTGCAAGAGACCTTAAATTCTGTCGATTCCGCAGGTTAACTTTGAGTAATTCTGACAGGTTGATAATCTTCCTTCGCGGTCCTGTTTTGCCTGGATACAGCTGCTTGACATTTATTATCACTTGGTTTCTTCCCAATTGTTGTCTTTCTTTTGTCCAAATGGCACTAATTGTTTGCCTTGAACACTGGAATGTTTTTGCTGCCTCATTTATGATGCCCTTCTGCAGTGAGTTGGTATTGCTCCCATTTTTATTCTGCAAGAGAAGCCGCAGAATTAATTTCTTCTCAAGATTCGTCATCTTTTTGGTGGGAATTCTTGTGGGTTGTGTTGGTAATGGTTGTGCATCTGCCATTGCAAATTGTTCTTCCGCCATGGCTTTTTGAACAGTGATTGTGAGAGATAGGTGTGTTGCCCGTTGGATTATTTATACAGGTGAAAGGGGGTTTTTATCTTTGTAAATTTTGGGGGAATTATGAAATGTTGAAATTTTTTTTAATTGGTTGTTAAATTATGCATCTGATGTAATTTTGGGAGGGAATTGTAAAAAGTTTAAATTTTGGAACCTGTAACTTTTTAAGAATTTCAATTTGTCAAATTTAAGCGTCAATGGCAATATAAATTTAGGAGGGAACCAGTAAATTTAAATTTTTAATATTCGTATTCCAAAATGAAATGAAAAACTTTGGCTCCAAATTTTGAATTTAGCTTCTTTTCAAATTGCGGCTCAAATAGGAAATGGGGACCACGTCCTTAAATTTTGTCTCGCGCTGATTGCACACTCCCAAAGTCCGAATTGGAGCCAAAACATAATATGGTACCACAGGCCTTTATTTCCCACCTCAGTGGTATTTCACTTGGGCATAACACTGGCCTCAAACACTGAACAGGGGTAAAAGAGGAATTTATGTAGCCTTGTAAATGCTCCTTAAATCCCATGTCATTTTATAATGTAAAGATTAACCTGAGACGGAGGGAGTATTATTTATGACTTTCATTGAGTAAATCGAACCATTGAATATATATACGATTTAAATGTCCGAAACTATTTTTAAAAGAATTATAAATCGATATAATAATTATGAAAAATATTGGGGTATCACATTCTACCCTCCTTAAAAGAAGTTTCGGGATGAAGTAATCATTTCTCAAAACAAAATGAGTTTACCCATACGAAGGTATAAACTGATTTTAGGACTATGACAATGCAATGCGATAATATGGTCGTGATCTAAGTTGATTAGCAATGCAACATGCAATGCTGGAACATGCAATTCGTGCAAAGCGGTAAACAAAACACGAAATTTCTAGGGATGACATTCTACCCTCCTTAAAAAGGGTTTGGTCTCGAAACTCAAATGGAATTAGTACCTTCGATAAAGAGATCTGGGTACTTCTCGCGCATCATGGATTCAGCTTCCCATGTTGCCTCTTCTTGACCATGACGGGACCAAATAACTTTCATAATCGGAATGGTCTTTGTTCGAGTCGAGCGTTCTTGTCGGTCAGTGATCTTGACTGAGCGTTCTTCATACGTCAAACTCTCATTAAGTTCAATCGTTTCTGGTTGAATGACATGAGTTAGATCATGTACGTATCGCTTCAATTGAGAGACGTGAAACACATTGTGGACTTTTTCAAGTTCCACAAGCAAAGCCAAACGATAAGCAACCTCACCAATCTTTTCTAAGATCTCGTAAGGTCCAATGTAACCAGGACTTAACTTCCCCTTACGACCAAAACGCATAACACCCTTGGTAGGAGATACTCGCAAAAGTATCTTGCTTCCCACCTCAAACTCTTCAGGTCTATGACCTCTTTCTGCATTCGATTTCTGGCGATCATGTGCACTTCGCATGTTTGCTTGAATCACCTTTACAATATCGACAGTCTGTTTGATCATATCAGGACCCAAAACTGCATTTTCACTAATGTCATCCCAACACACAGGCGATCTACACTTCTACCACACAAGGCTTCATATGGTGCTCGATCAATGCTAGAATGATAGCTGTTGTTGTAAAAAACTTCGATCAATGGAATGTGCTTATCCCACGAACCTTGATATTCGAGGGAACACGCTCGAAGCATATCCTCCAGAGTCTGAATTGTCCTTTCCGTCTGGCCATTCGTCAAAAGATGAAAAGCAATACTAAACTTCAATTTGCTTCTGAAAGCTTCTTGTAGTTTCTGCCAAGAGTGAGAGAGAAATCTTGAGTCTCGATTAGAAACAATATCTTCGGGTACACCATCAAGTCTCATGACTTCCTTGACATAAGCGTCAGCTAGCTTCTCCATTTCCCAAGTGTCATTCGTTGGGATGAATCTCGCGACCTTCGTCAAACGATCTACGACTACCCAAATAGCTTTGTTCTTCTTTTGTGTCAAAGGTGAACCCACGACAAAATCCATGGAAATCGAATTCCATTTCCAAGTAGGAACTTCCAGTGATTGTACCATTCCACCAGGTCTCTTGTGCTCGATCTTGACCTTTTGACATGTAAGACATTTTGCCACGAACTTATCTACTTCTTGTTTCATGCCCTTCCACCAAAACACTTGGCGAAGATCTTTGTAAAGCTTGTCTCCACCAGGATGTACAGAATATGGCGTATTATGAGCTTCACCAAGAATCTGACTTTTGATAGTTGGTCATTGGGTACACAAACACGTTCTCGAAATCTCAAAATTCCGTCTTGGCCCAAAGTGAAGTCCTCGGACCTACCCTCGTCTTTGTGGTGTAGAATCCGCTAAAGATCCTCATCCCCCCTTTTTTTCCTATCCTTGATCTCTTTCAGTAAAGTCGGTCGGACAGTCATATGTGCTAAGGTATCTTGAACGTCACCTTGAAACACAATCTCCACCTCGAGGCTTTGTAAGTCACGTATGATCTCCTTAGGAAGCACTAAAGCAGTGTTTAAGGTATGTCGAGTCTTCCAACTCAAAGCATCAGCGACTACATTCGCTTTACCTCATGGTACTGAATGTCAATGTCGTACTCCGTCAGAAGTGCTAGCCATCTCCTTTACCGCATGTTCAACTCTTTTTGCGTGAAAATGTACTTGAGACTCTTGTGATCAGTGAACATTTTGACTGCGGAATAATATAGGTAATGTCGCCAAATCTTCAATGCGAATGCGACATCAGGGAGTTCTATGCCGTGTGTAGGTAATTATCATCGTGCTTCTTCAGTTGTCTTGAGGCGTAAGCTACGACCTTGCCGAGTTGCATCAAAACACAACCTAAGCCATGCTTAGATGCGTCACTGTAGAATTCATATCCATCTGTTCCAGATTGTAGACTCAGAATTGGCGCACTTGTAAGACGTTTCTTCAACTCTTGGAATGCAGTCTCGCACTTGTCAGACAATTGAAACTTTGTGGTTTTATTCATCGAGTTTGTGATAGGCTGCGCGATCTTTAAAAAACCTTTTACAAACCTTCTATTGTAGCCAGCGAGTCCAAGAAAACTCCAAACTTCGGGCACGGTCGTCGGTCTAGGCCAATATGTAACGGCTCGAATCTTCTCTAGATCCACGACCACTCCATCCTTAGACACCACGTGTCCTAGGAAAGATACCGTCTCTCGCCAAAACTCACACTTTGACAACTTGGCGTAAAGTTGATGTCTTCGTAAGATCTCCAAAATAGTACGTAAGTGTTGCTCATGCTCTTCAGCGTTCTTCGAGTAAACCAGAATATCATCGGTAATGACTACAACGAACTGGTCTAGGTAAGGCTGGAACGTACGGTTCATCAAATCCATAATTTCGCAGGCGCATTCGTCAACCCAAAAGGCATCACAGTGAACTCGTAGTGCCCATACCTCGTCCTAAACGTGGTCTTCGCAATGTCAGGTTTGGCAATCCTTAACTGATGGTATCGTGATCGTAAGTCTATCTTTGAGAAAACAGATGCTCCACGCAATTGGTCAAACAGATCGTCAATTCTGGAAAATGGGTATTGATTGTTGATCGTGGTCTTGTTCAACTCTCGGTAGTCGATACACAGTCTCATGCTACCATCCTTCTTTCTCACAAACAAAACAGGAGCACCCCAACGCGATACACTCGGACGTATGTATCCCTTTTCCAACAAGTCCTCAAGTTGTGTTTTCAATTGCTTCATCTCAGCAGGTGCCATGCGATACGGTGCTTTCGAAATTGGTGCAGAACCTGGAGCTAAATCGATCGAAAAATCGATAATGCGTTGCAGAGGCATTCCGGGAATTTCTTCAGGAAATACGTCGGCATACTCGGAAACTACAGGAATAGGCTGCGGAGCTTCCGACTCGCGACTCGTATCCATCACATGACAAAGGTAAATCACTTCACCCTTAGTCACGCACTCCTTGACTTTTATAATCGACATTGCCTTCACCTTAGGCTTGACCACAACTCCTCGGTAAGTGATCTTCTTACATCTAGGTCCTCGCAAAGAAACACATTGCTCGAAACACTCGATTTTAGCCTTATACTTGGCTAACCAGTCCATTCCCAAAATAACGTCAAATTCATTCAACTCGAACTGAATCAAGTATGCATGTAGCTCGGAACCAGCCATACTAATCGAACACTTCTCATACAACGAATTACAACTAAGATTCAATCCATTAGGCATCGTAATGTTCGCTCTATACATTGAACTAGGTTCTAGTCCTATTTTTGTAGCAAAGCTCTTAGAAAAAAAAGAATGCGATTCACCACTATCAAACAAAACAAAAGCGGGATAAGAATTAACAAGAAAAGTACCAGCGATCACGTTCGGGTTTGCTTCTGCCTCATTGCAGTTCATCACAGGTGCAGGAACTTGTGCTTGATTGTTCACAGCAAGAGCAACTATGTTGCGGTTGTTGTTGTTGTTGTTGTTGTAACCTCCGTTTCCATGGTAGTTACCACCATTACCATGATTACCATTTCCATTCCCACCACGATTGTAGTTGTTATCGCGGTTCTGCCCATTGCCATTCCTTCCAGGGCTCCAACACTCAGAAGCTTTCTGACCAGGCTTGTTGCATTCATAGCACTGCAGCACGTCACCACGACAATTCTTACCAAGATGCGTCTTCTTACAGCAAGTACAAGGCGTATTCCTTCTAGCCATTATCGTAGCTAGATGGCTATTCGAGTCACGATTTCTATTCGCACTGTGGTTCTGACCACCACCTTGGTAATTGTTGTTGTTGCCACTTGGTCTTGGCCTTTTGTCGCCATTGTTCGAATACGAGGAATTGCCTTCGTCGTGCTTGTCCTTTCCCAGATGCGAATCACGACGTCCTACTATTCTCTCCTAATTCAGGGCCTTGTCATAAGATTCCTGAAAAGTGACAGATTGTCCAGCGACAAAACGTTGAATGTCCCATTTCAGTCCATCTTCGAACCGTTCGATTCGCTCATCTTCAGTTTTCAGCAGACTAGGAGCAAAAATAGCAAGCTCGTTAAACTTGGAAGCATACTCGGCCATAGACAGCTTGTCTTGCCTCAACCCTTCAAACTCTCGCTGTTTCATGCGTTGTAGGGAACTAGGATAAAATCTAGCACGAATGCATTCCTTAAAACGATCCCAGTTGTAGTTCGGCACAACAAGCAAGTCAGTTTGTACATCGCTCCACCATTTATTAGCCTCACCTTCAGGTAATAAGTCGCAGAGCTAATTTTCATATTGGTAGGCCGACTCGTAGCCAGGAACAACTTTTCGAACTCAATAATCCAGTTCTCTAGTTTAGTCGGATCAGCACCTCCCTCAAACGTAAGAGGTTTTGAGAGCGTCAAAGTCTCTGAAACTGTGTGTTTCAGATGCTTGTGCGGTCTCCATTTGTTCTTGGCGTTCTAACTGTCGCGCCATGATTTCAACCACATCGGTCAAACCATCTTCGAGTCTAGCAATCCTATCGACGTTGGTTGTCATTTTGCGATCTGAGAATATAAAAGTGATGGTATGCACACCATTCAAACAATTTGCACATTATAGACACCAAAAATTGTGTCTATAATAAGTCCCCGTAAAAACCCGCTGATGAAAGGATTGGATTTTGCTCGAACTTGGGTTGCGAGAATAATTGCTCTGATGATTAGCCCAGTTCATTTGAATTAACCAGTGGAAGCCTTTTGTACAGGTGATCCAAACCAGGTTGACTCAATTCAATTGGAGTCCAAAGCTGAGAGATAGGCCTCTTTGAACCTAAGGGCCCGAAAGGGAACCCAAACCCATGAGTCAACCCTTGGTCAAACAAGCGAGCTCAGTCAATCCCACGTGGACCCCCTCGGAAAAGCCTCCCCCGCTTAGAAAAGCAGTCAGGCACCTATACAGGCATGCCGCTCCAGGTCCAAGCGGCCACGCTTGAGCTCAAGCGGTGGCCGCTAGGACAAGCGGCTGTGCCGCTAGGCGAAGCCGCTTGACCTCTTGCCTTGCGGCTAAGCCGCTTGCCAAGCGGCTTGACCGCTTGTCCTGCCAGCTCAGCCGCTTGCCAAGCGGCTTGACCGCTTGTCCTGCCAGCTCAGCCGCTTGGCCTAGCTTTATGGCTACCTGGACCTTTTCTCGCGGACGGCTAATTCGAGGCCCATCTCGATTTGCGTGCCAAACCCTGGCAGCTCCCCCTCTTCTATATAAACAAAGCTTGTCTCCCATCTCGATGCCCTAACAGTTGTTGTCAACGGGCGAGTTGGGTGCCTAACACCTTCCTAGCTCGTACTGACGCCCCCGAACTCATTTATGTAATCAAAATCCCGAATAGGGATTGGGGTGCATAGGAATTGAGTTGACGTCTTTCGAGACTATCGACTTGATTCCAAGGTTTCCAAATTAACTTAAATTTGGTGGCAACTTCCTACAATCTTAATCATGTCCTTAGTGCAAAAGGAAAATCTTAATGTGACTTCACACTTAAGGGTTCACGAAAACCCGAACGACAGCGCTCTCCCAGGCTGCTCGGAAACCCGAAAGAAAAAGGGCGCGAAAAAGGGGAGAAAAATACGGTAGCCTACAGTGGCGACTTTACTGGGGAATGATTAAGAGGGTGTAACTTGAAAATTGATTCATCATTATTTTTTCTTGGTTCATTACCTTGAGTGTTCTTATTATTATTTTGTGACTTGTCATTTATCTATTAATTTGCATTCATTGCATTTATGTGCATGCGCTTGCGCAACTTCCGAGCTTGTTTTTACAAGTTCAAACTAGTTATTAGCCAACGGAGTGTGGTGAAGTGCCTTGGTGAGAATCCACTCGATTCTTCTTTACCAAGAAACATGGATCCCCCCACCTCATGTACCTTCCTATGCATTCGTCCATTCGACGAGTAGGATAAGTAGAATGCCTCACATTGTCGCGCATCCCGCAGATTGTGGTACATTCTTGATCATGAGTACCTTTTGACCAAAACCTTTAAGCCTACCTCATTGCATGAACTAGAACCAATGTTTTAGGTTGAAACTCAGTCCCATGTCCATGCTACATTTTCATAATCATGTTATTTGCGTTGTTTTGCTGTTTGCCCATATGTGAATGCAATCTTTGCGTAGTCTTTTTGGTCGTCATAGAATATTAGGTTAGACCTCAATTAGGATCTTTTCCTTTTTTGAGTCTAGATTTTGTCTTAAAATTGAGTCTAGAATCTTTATTTTTAGGAAACAATATCCTTGAATGTTCTATACGATGCTCGTTACCTTAGGAAAGATTTGAATGCTTTATTCTTTCCTTTTATTTAGGTAGTGAGTCTAGGCCAAAAGATCGAGATAATATCTCTCCCCCTCCCCCCCCCCCTTTTAGTCAAGAGTATAATATCTTTTGCTTTATCCCATATTGAGTCGAGATAATATCTCTCCCCTCTCCTTTTAGTCAACAGTATAATATCTTTTGCTTTATCCCATATTGAGTCGAGATAATATCTCTCCACTCTCCTTTTCGTCAAGAGTATAATATCTTTTGCTTTATCCCATATTGAGTCGAGATAATATCTCTCCCCTCTCCTTTTAGTCAAGAGTATAATATCTTTTGTTTTATCCCATATTGAGTCGAGATAATATCTATCCCTTCTCCTTTTAGTCAAGAGTATAATATTTTTCATCTTTCTTTTCCCGTGTCGAGATCTTTTGACCTAAACCCATTACTTAGTCCCCAAGGGTAACTATGTTGATAGAATATTCTAGATATGAATTTCCCATCTTTGTTTTAAAACTTCTCTTTTGTGGAACTTGTTAGTCTTTAATTTTCTAAGTCTTATCCGCTGTCCAGGATTGGGAAGAAAACAGTCGGTCCGAAAAGTTGGGAACGCGATCATAGTAATCAACGTCTGGTTAGGAAGCTCGTATTGGAATCCCCCCCTCCGAGCAAAGCTAGGTCTGACGCAGTATTTGTTACTCCCCCTCCATATCGACCACCTTGTTCTAAGTCGATCAAAATGGCCGAAGATGACATGCCGCCTCCACCACCTAAGACTACTGATGAGATGTTGGCTGAAATGATGAAAATGTTGGAAACCATGGGAAACCGTGTGACACGGATAGAAAGCAAGGTTATGGAAACTGACCTTTTAAACAAAAATGATCCTCCACCTCGAGATGACAAAGTGGAAGAGCTAAGTGCTCAAATTAAGAACCTTGAGTTGGCTCTAACTCAAAACAAGATCATAAGTGACTACATGATCAATGTTGAAGGATATTCCTCCCACATCAAGGGGAAGCTCCCACAAAAGTTCTCTATGCCTGAAGTCCCCACCTTCAAAGGGACCGACGATCCAAAAGATCACATCTGGATCCTGGGTTTTCACTACCGCAATGGGCTTAAAAGGAGTGGATCCTAACCTCTATATTCGCCTTTTCTCACAAACCTTGGACCCCACTGTTAGGGCATGGTTCTTCAAGCTTGAGCCCAATCAGATTCAAGAATGGAACAAAGTGTCCAGCTTATTCCTCACCAGGTATGCCGACAATGTCATCCAACCAACCACTATGAGAGACTTGGAAGCAATAAAGCAAGGTGAAAATGAAAGCTTCACTGACTTTGTTAAGAAATGGAGAACTAAAGTGGCCGAAATGCTCGACCGTCCATCCGAGGAAGAGCAAATTCGGAAACTTATTAAGAACTTACAACCTCCTTACTTGAATCCTCTCAAATATCAAGCAATTACTTCATACACACAACTCAATAGTGTGCGATTGCTCATAGAGGACGATCAAGCACTTAAAAAGGAGAAAAGCAAGGATTTCTTCAAAGGCACTTATAACTCGAACTACAAGAAGAACCCCAATTCGGGAAACTCTTCCAACAAGGTTAATGAAGTCAATGCTGTCTACGACAAACCGCAAAGAAAATACACCCCATTGGGCATGTCCTATGCTAAAGCTTTGGAAAAGCTTGTAAAGAATGACTATCTCAATGCCATGGGTCCCACTCCGGATCCTGACATCGAAAAGAGGAGCCCATCATGGAATCCTAATCTTTATTGCAAATTCCATAGAGGAAAAGGACATGATACCGAGAAGTGTTGGACGCTCAAGAATAAAATCCAGGATCTCTTTGACAATGGAACTATTCCCAAGCCGAAGAATGTTCCCACTCCAAACAACAACACCAATCCTCTAGGTGCGGTTTTCGTCATTATAAATGAAGAGGAAGAAAAGGACCCCTCTCGATTGATTGTGCCAATTGGACATTCTATCCCACTATTTAAGCTTGACTCCCTTCACATAGAGGTAGCCGGAATTTGGGATTGTGATGAAGAAGATGACCTTCAAACAATAAAAAACCACTCCAAAGAAATCATTGGAAGAATTGCTCATGAAAATCACCGTTGGTCTAAAACAAATAGACGAGGAGGTAACTAACATTGAGATGAAGAGAAAAGAAAGAGAGGACGTAGAAGCGCAGTCCGTATCTATCCTCCATCAAAGCATACATTTCCCACTTAGTCACGCCCCATCCACGAGGGATATGACCAAAAGGGACTTTTTCCCATTACCTCTCCGCCTTACTCACACTCTTGAGATACTCATAAGTATTGGGATCATACGACCTACTCCTGATCCTGTCTCTCCAAGGATTGTCTGGCACCCACGTAAGTTTTGCAATTACCACAGGGGAAGAGGCCACGACACTGAAGAATGTTGGGCACTAAAACACAAAATTCAAGATCTTATAGAAGTTCAGCCATGCAGCTACAAAAATACCGCCAATTCCGGGAAGGAATACCATAACCGAATGCCAGAAAGGTTCCATACCTCCCTCCTTTCAACCCCAACTCAAATCTTTCAAGATCTTTGTTGGAAAGGTATTCTAGATCCCATCGGGCCAACAGCTGATCCAGATCCAGGAAATAAGAATAAGAACTGGAACAATACCCCTTTTTGCATCTACCATCGAGGAAGAGGACATCATACGAACGAGTGTGCACACCTGGAACGCAAGATACAAGACCTCGTCGACAAGGGGGTCATCTGCATGGCATGAGACCTTATCCGACACTCCTGACAAAGGAAGGATCACCTTCATCCCTCCTTTGCCTGTAAGAAGGAGGCCAAACCTTGATTGGGTAGAGGACACGCCCAACAACGCTTTGGGTCTATTATTTGGATAAGAGCATCTCCATCCAGAAGATGAGAATCTCCACAATGTTAATAGCGCAATTCAAGATGCGAACTTTGACCCAACTAAGTTGATCACTCCAAACGGGGGTCAACTCACGATACAGAAACGCACGATAAGTTGGACAGTAGCCAACGGAAAGAAGATCAAGATCACGATCTCTGAAGAATCCAAGCCCGACACCGATACTGACTCCGAGCGGACTGAGTCTGATTCTGAAGACGAGTCTAATATAGTAGAGTCGGGTGGTCCACGCAAATCTATGTTTAATTCTGTTTGCAAGTCTAATGATGTTAAAGCCCATAGTAATGGCTCAGTTGATGTCCTAGTTTCCTCTATCAATGAAATGATTACTGATTCTGCTTACTTCTTGGATTACTTAGTAGCATATAATTCAAAAGATGATCAACAATTGCCCAAAGAAGTAACTAAAGCACTATTAGAGCATGAACAAAAGACTTCAATTGTAGAAGAAACAGAATTAATCAATCTTGCAAGCGATCAAGAGCCACGCCAAGTGCGCATTGGCTTATCGTTAGCTCCCAAAGAGCGAGAAAGCTTTATAAATCTCTTAAAAGAATACATAGACGTTTTCAGTTGGTCCTACAAAGATATGCCGGGAATAAGTCGTGAGATAGCACAACATACAACACCGCTCAATCCTGATTCAAAACCGGTAAAGCAAAAACTTCGGAGAATGAAACCTGAGTGGACATTGAAAATCAAAGAAGACGTACAGAAACAGCTCGCAACAGGGTTTATTAGGGTTTCTCAATATCCGGAATGGATTGCTAACATAGTGCCAGTTCCAAAAAAGGATGGCAAAGTAAGGATGTACGTCGATTTCAGAGATCTAAACAAGGCAAGTCCAAAGGACGGCTTTCCCTTGCCACATGTAGACGTACTGGTGGATAATACCACAGGACATGCCCTTTTATCCTTCATGGATGGCTATGCAGGGTATAACCAAATACAAATGGCCGAAGAAGACATGGAGAAAACCACCTTCATAACCCAGTGGCGAACATATTGCTATACCGTCATGCCTTTCGGGTTGAAGAGTGCGGGAGCAACACACCAAAGAACCACGACTTCCCTTCTACATGACATGATGCACAAGGAAGCTGAGGTGTACGTAGACGATATGATCATCAAATCCAAGGAGAGAGAAGGGCATATACCCTCTCTAAGGAAATTCTTCGATAGGCTTCGAAACTACAATATGAGATTAAATCCTCAAAAATGCGCATTTGGAGTAACTTCTGGCAAGCTTTTAGGGTTCGTCATAAGCACAAGAGGCATCAAAATTGATCCCACAAAAATCAAAGCCATAAGAGATATGCCCTCTCCCAAAAATGAAAAGGAGATAAGAGGATTCTTAGGACGACTCCAATATATAAGTCGATTCATATCCAAATTGACTATTACATGCGATCCTATCTTCAAAAAGCTCAAAAAGGACACCAAATCTACCTAGGATGATCAATGCCAACAAGCTTTCGACAAAATTAAGGAATACTTAGCTAATCCACCCGTATTGGTTCCGCCAATTCCGGGAAAACCACGTATGCTATACCTAACAGTCACAGAAACTGCCATGGGAGCTATGTTGGCCCAAAAGGTGGAGAATAACGAAAAGGCAATATACTACCTTAGCAAGAAATTCCTAGAATACGAAACACGCTACTCCACGCTAGAGAAAACGTGTCTTGCATTGGTCACTGCAACAAAGAAGCTTCGACATTACATGCTACAACACTCTATCCATAGAAAATCAAGGATGAATCCACTAAAGTACAGGTTCGAAAAACCCATTCTTAGTGGAAGAATAGCAAGATGGACTGTCGTGCTTTCAGAATTCGATCTAACTTTTGAACACCAAAAGACGATCAAAGGACATGCCATTTCGGAACATCTCGCTGAAAACCCAGTTAATAGTGAAGATGCCACACATGACTTTCCTGATGAAGGAATAATGAGTGTTGAAGAAAACACTTGGCAGTTATACTTTGACGGAGAATCAAACCAAAAAGGTTATCGCGTAGGAGTATTATTAGTCAGCCCAGAAGGCGCACATACTCCCATAGCCGTCAAACTAGACCATGAGGTAACCAACAACGGCGCCAAATATGAAGCATGCATTATTGATTTAGAAGCGGTAATAGAACTACAAATTAAGGATTTAAAGGTATATGGAGATTCCACTCTCATCATAAACCAAGTCTCCAAAAAGTGAAAAGTGAAAAGCGAATCCCTGGCACCTTACCAGGAATATCTTGAAAAGATAGCCAAATATTTCACTCATGTCCGTTTCACATACCTCCCTAGATATCACAACCAGTTCACGAATGCCTTAGCGAAAATGGCTTCCATGATAAATATTCCAGATGATCTAATCTCCATGCCCATTCACATCCAAAGGCGCACTGAGCCCGCCTTTTGTATTGCAGTTGAAGTACGCGCCAATGAGGAAGAAGAAGAGGAATGGTTTACCGACATTCTCAATCTGCTAGCCAAAGGTGACTACCCTCCACAACCGACACCTAGGGCAGAAAGAGCTTTAAGAAGACTAGCCGCACAATATATACATGTGCAAGGCAAACTTTATAAAAAGACACCACAAGGGCTAAGTCTTCTATGTCTAAAGGAACGTGAAGCAAGCAAAGTCATGAGCGACATACATAACGGTGTACGTGGTCCTCACATGAATGGACTGACCTTGGTCAAGAAAATCCTAAGGCAAGGATACTTTTGGACTACAATGGAGAAAGACTGCATCGAATACGTGAGAAAGTGCACACGCTGCCAATTCCACGCCAATTTACAACACAGACCTCCTACTCCTCTACATACATTCACTTCACCATGGCCGTTCTCTGCATAGGACATTGACATCATTGGGAAAATCTCCCCTACAGGAAAAGGAGGCCATGAATACATACTAGCCGCGATAGATTATTTCACCAAATGGGTTGAAGCTCGCTCGTATGCAAGAATAGCGTCTAAACATGTATCAAAGTTCATACATGACAACATCATTACCAAATATGGAGTCCCCCACGAAATCATTAGTGATCACGGGACCCAATTTAAAAACGATGTTGCCGAACTCTTCACCAAGTTTAAAATTCAACATCGACAGTCTTCACCTTATAGGCCACAAACAAATGAAGCCGTAGAATCCGCAAACAAGAACGTAAAGCAAATGATAGCTAAGATGACGGAAAACTATGAAGATTGGCCAGACAAGCTACAATTCGCCTTATGGGGATATAGAACTACTATTCGATCCTCAACAGGAGCAACGCCTTATTCTTTAGTATACGGAATGGAAGCGGTACTCCCAGTCGAGGTAGAAATCCCTTCCTTAAGGATGGCTGTGGAAAGTGAATTACCCGAAGTGGATTGGGTCCAAGCCCGGTATGACCAATTGGTCTTGCTAGATGAAAGACGACTAAATTCTCTACATTATGGTCATGTCTACCAAGCAAGGATGGCAAGAGATTTTGATCAACGATTCAAGGCTAGAGGACTAAAAGAAGGAGACTTAGTCCTAAAAGAGGTAAGACCAATTGTAGTCAACCCTCGGGGAAAGTTCAAGCCTAATTGGGCCGGCCCATACATCATCAAGACAATATTATCCGGTGGAGCGGTAAAGTTAATGGATTTAGACGGCAACGAGTTCACTCAACTCACAAATATGGACCAAGTTAAGCGATTCTATGCATAAATGTTAAATCTTTGAGAGAGTCCACTGAGGCACGAAATCCAAGTCAAAATCGATCAAACCCGCCCACGCGGGGCCCACGACTGGGAAAAAAAAAAGAAAAAAAAAAAGAGATTTGGTTTTACGAACTACATTGGCCTGATTCCGCATGGATATGTAGGTAACCCACGTAACTTGGGTCCAGCCACTTTAATAAAATAAATCTTTAAGGGAGTTTTAATCCATTCGATTAATGCAAAAATAAGCAAGTCTTTCATTAATATGACCAAAATCCATTACATGCTCTAATAAAAAGGAAGAAGAAAGTGCGAGAAAGATAATAAAAAAAATAAAAGGGCAATTCTAAACTACATTTATTTGGGCATGCAAACCCGTTATTTTAATTATACTACTAAGTACAAAAAGAACAAGACTTGCTAGACAACTAGAGGTGGACTACTCCTCCTTGTCTTTGACTTCGGGCTCTTGGACGGGTTCGCTAGGCTCATCAAGTTCCATTCGTTCTTTTGGAGCCCATCTTTCCCTACCATAGCTAGAAGAGGCCTCGTGATCATTGGGCCTAATTGGAGCTACTTGCTTGGCCGAATGGGCCGGATTCTTCCTCTTCTTAGATTGGGCCTTTGCCTTACCTTTTCCCTCACCCTTAGTTTGGGGCTTGGAAGGTCTAGCGGGCCTATCAATGGGAGTTATCCTTATACCGTTTGGCTCATCATATTTGCGGGTTTTGAACAACTCCTTTTCCTCTTCTAGGAGCCTTTGGTTGACTTGATGATCACCGCTCCAAATTCACTCCTCATAAAAGCTAGACAACCCGTTTGAGTGCGGGTATACAGGCTTAGTCCACACTTGGCGACAATTCCAGTGTCGTTCCCAATTAGACACCAAGGAGGATGTTAAGGGCCTTTTGCAAGGAGGTTCACAACTTATATTCGAAATCCTTTGCCTTAAGCCATATTGGCAGAGGAGGCGGTTCGGTAAAAAGAACGTCAAAGTATACAAACCAATGATCCTCGTAAAGGGCACATTCTCGCTACACCCTACAATCTTGGTGGTACGACACCATGGGACAAACCAAGCCGGTTGGATGTTGGTGTAGAAGTATGCCATCCACTCCTCCCGAGAGGATTCAGAGAACTTTCAGCGCCTCGCCGGAAAATGCTTAGGGAGGAACTTCCTAGTGTCTATTGGGGCCTCAAGCAAGTGAAGTCTCTCTTGAAGCCATATCTATACAAAAGAAACAAAAGAAAATTCAAGTCAATATAAGATGAGAATTTCACCAAATAAAGTTAAATCCACAAAGATTAAGACTTTATCACGAAACTTACTTGAAGGAGTAAAGGGTTCCAGTGATGGACTCTTGAGGATTGCTCTTGAGCCTATCTAAAGCAAGGATTGTCTCTCCCACGACCAAGGGCATAGGAGAGCTATCCCATTGAATTTGCTCGGTCACCCTAAGAAGGCAACCTTTGCCCCTATTAATGGTCATCTTCTTCACGGAGGGAATAAGAGCATCTTCGTTACCACCAACGAACAAATAACGATGGAGGAGGCAAAATATAAAGGCACGTTTCTTATACCTCATATCCATCGCATCCCGGGCCTTGGAGGTGAAGAGAGTCACAAGCTTGGCAAGTTCAACATCCTCACCATGAAGCACTTGACCCACTTGACGGGGAGACAACCCGAGATACCTTTGAAAATCACCCACGAAAGCATTCCCCGAGTAAGGAACGGCGGGAGGACTTTTGGTTGGAAAGCCAATAGTATCAGAGAACTCCTCCACCAAAGGGCACATCTCATGAGCACCAAAACGGAAGACATGGAACTTAGGATCCCAAAACTCAATGGAAGCATGAAGAAAGTCCCACAAAATCTTAACTTGTTTGAGGTGAAAGAAGACATTAAGATGGAAGGGAGTAAGCTTTAATCTCTCCTCTACAGTCATGGAAGCCAACCAAGCATCAAAGACATCATCAAAGTTCACCATAGTTAAGATTAAGGATTTTCTCTCAAGAAATTTCTCTCTCTAGGGGCTCAAAGCAAGTGGTGAGAAGAAAACAGAAAGAAACCCAACTATATAGAGCCCATGGTTGGATTCTCATCGAAAAATTAAGGAAATTCAGACAACCGACAAAAAGGGCCAGGCGGTCTTGCAGCTAGTCCAGACGGCTAAGACGCAAGGACAAGCGGCTAAGCCGCTCTGACAAGCGGCCAAACCTCAAGCCCAAATTCCCATATGTGAACTTAATCAACTACTTGACCAAGCGGCAACCGCTAGAGCTCTAGCACAGCCGCAAGAAGCTCTAGCGGTCACCCTGTACAGGCGCCTAGTGTGCTACTTCGCGAGATGCCTCGGTCCACTCGACCCCACCGTTTGACCGGGCTCTACTTTCATAATTCCCACTAGGACAGATTTTGGAAGTCTTTCCTTATATTTTTCTTACCTTAACTTTAGCTCTTGCCACTTTTTTATTTTCTTTCCTTCTTTTTATTTTGATTAGCAAGTTCCATTTTTATTTCCTTTTTATTTTCTGATTCTTGATTTCCTTTATTAATATTTTCCCCTTTTAATTATCTTTTTCTATTTCTTTGCTTTTCTTTACTTTATTTTTTCCATTTTAGGGGAAGGGGTACCCCAAATGTGTTAAATTCTCGGGAATCCTAAATTCTCGAATATCGTGATTTGTGATTTTCATTCGGAAATTAGTTGATTAAGTTCACATATGGGCATTTGCATGATATATTTTTGCGCGTAAATAAAATGCAATAATTTATAGCAGGTTTAATACAAGCTCGAAAGTCCGAAATGCACTACAACAAATATCACTGGCCATCTTCGCCAGTACTCGGACCCGCCTGAGGCGACTCTCCGGGTCCACTCGATGATAGAGCACCTGAAGGACCGGGCTGAGACATCGCCCAAGCTCTAGGGTCAAAAGCAAATAATGAACCCGTCATATAAGCGGGATCCAGTGAATGACGCGGTGGCTCCGACACGCCGGGATAGCCGCCATACTCCGTACTATCCTGACTCCAAGAACCCCTTGGAGGGATTGGAGGATACATGGGCATATGATAGCTCGAATACCCCATATAGGGAGGCGGTGAAGGCCACCGCGGAACATGAGGCACTTGGGGCGGGTTCCCCGTATCCACTCTAGCTCGAGGCGTCCCTTGACGCACCTCCATACTCTCCCGCCTAGAAGGAGGACGCTGCAGTGTAGACACCGACTGTGGAGTACGAATAACTGGAGGCCTCACCACAGGATTAGGCTGCGAAATAAGTTCAAGGTCAGAAAATTACAAAATTTCAAATCGAGCACTATACTTGAAATGAACATACCTCTCGAACGTCGGACCTACGACTCGTGCATACACTCCGAGACGGGAACCTGGAAAACCAATTTTTAAAGGCCTGCATGCCTCTATAGATCTTCCGCGTCTCCGCAGCATCCAACTGTGCACGTAAAATAAAAGAGTCAGTATAAATACAAAGAAAACATTCCAAGTTACAATGGATTCTCACTTACCCCCCTATAACCAGCTGGTAGAGGCAATCCCTCAACCTCCTCATCGGGACCATGAAACTCAGGAATCAAGAGAACCTGAGGTGATCCATCCGCTCCTGTATAACTCACCAACATAGAATCGAGAGTAGGGCGCGGAGAAGAAGCAGTCGCATGAGACGACGAAGAACTTGCAGCACTCTGCAAAGACCCAAAAATATTAACATATTCCTAAATTTCCAAACGAAATTAGGAAACAAAGTACATTACTTACCGGGTCGGTAGAAAAGTTGGGGCACAACCGAGCCTCAACAAAATCAGTATATGCCACCATAAGATCCACCTCAGGATCAGCCGGAAGCAAATACTCAAGCGCATTCGCCCCTACAACAGCCACCCTTACCTGCTCCACAGTAAGGTGACGAATATAGAGCATGGAATCCGGAGGATCCAAAGGAATCCTCGGAGCCGGAAGGTCAAACAAAGTCTGCCTAATCAGTCTCTCTCCAAAGAACCACTCAAAACCGAAAGGACCCTCAATAAGGATCCTCCTCTGGTCGTACTCCCGAGCACCAAAGAATCTGTTCGAGAGACCAGGAAGGTAAACCTTCCAGGGGAACCAGTCAACCTACAAAAGAAAAGATTGAGCATACAAAAGGGTAAAAGGACGATAAATACACAAAGGTTAAGGATTTACATCCTGAGCGGTCAAGGGATATATCGCCTACCTAAGGGCTTGCAGCGTAGTAAATGGGAAAGATGCCCGCCCTTTCCAGGTCTGCATCGCTGGAGAAGACAAATCCCCTGTCTCGAGAAGAGGGGTAAGGTCGGAGAAATGCTCATAAAACCAAATCTAAGACATGCAAAGCACATGGATTAGACACAAGTTATTAGTAAAAAGCGAAAAATGCAAAGTATAAGAAGGGTAAAAGCAAATTACCTCCATAACCTTCCAATAACTGACCAAGGAGACGCGAGATGCTCCATCCTCTCCACTGAGGTGGCTAGACTGCCTCAAGCACCGAAGAAGCTAAGAGTATGCGGGAAGACCCCAATTGTACTCCGCAACTTTGTCCAAATCCCGCAAGCACGGGAAATAACGAACGTGGTACCTACTAGCTTTATCCGAAAAGACGAAACACGCTAGAACATAGGCCAAGAAAAGGCGAGCGTGCTGCTCCACCGTAACCTTCTTCAATTTCCTCGGGTTGGTCAAGAACTGGACAATAACGTCAGTCCGGCCATACTCCCTACCATCCTAGTTGGCCCCAAAAAGGCCAAACATCTCCACCATAACCTCCCTACTCACGTCTCCATAAGTGATAGGAGTGCCGGTGCAAGGAAGCCCGAAAATGAGACCAAACTCGAAAGGGGTGATCATGATCTCACCCATAGGAAAATGAAAAGTACTAGTAGTATCCCAGTACCGCTCCATAAGACCTCTAACAAGCAAGCAGTTGGAGCGCTCCGCAGAAGTGATGGACGCTAAAAAATGAGCGAAGCCACAAGCGCTCCACAATAGCGTCGACCGAAGGAGTCACGTACCTACGGGCTTTCTCGATACCCGAAAGGCTACCATAACCCCGCATGGTAGTGTCAACATCCTATACAACACAATAATTGCAAGACAATTAGCTAGGTGATCCTAGTAACAACTACCAGTCTCCGGTTTAGTCCTAAATTTTTACAACTCGTAAAATTTAGCATTTTAGCTAAACCAATATGCAAAGAGTGAATTTTAAAGAGAACGAATTTCACACAAGTTTATCCTCCACAAATATACTCGAAAAACCATCAACCACCACAACAAAGATAAACTTCACTCAAGTTTATTTTCACAAAATATATGATAATTGCAACGAGAATAGATTTCATACAAATTTATTTTCCACCATTAAGGATGAATTTCACGCAAATTGATTCTTCACATGCAAAAATATATATAATACAAGAAACCTACGGGAATTCACAAATTAGCAAGAAAAATAATTTCACGCAAATTGGTTTTTCCACATGTAGCTACACTACAACTCTCAACCTAAAAGTTCTTTGTTTGCCCACACATGATTTTCTAAGTGTAAAAGAGCAAAAAAAAAAAGAAACGACGACATACCAGACATTTGGTACCAACGGTAACCAAATGCTCCTTCTTCTTGAAAACAAGATCGCTGGGCTCCCAACAATCGGTAGGATGAAAATCACTACGAGTGAACTCATCCTGGACTAACTGGCTCTCACCCACCTGGTGATGGGGTATTCCGGAAACAAAAACCCGAGTGAAAGCATTCGGGGCCTCATGAACAACAATCTCTTGCCCCTTCCTTTTCCTACCTCCTCTAAGTTTAGGAGCCATGGATGAAGAGTAAAATGGAGTTTTTGGAAATTTGAGTGAAACTCACAAAACTCACAAATTCACACAATTTTGAGTTTTGACACTGAAAAACACAAGAACAACTAGCAAAATCAAGTTCTACTAAGAATTTGAGCAAGAAAACCTCAAGATTTGGAGCTAGGGGCTTTGATGGAGGTTGAGAACTTGAGTAAAAATGGAGGAGAGAGAAAAGAGAAGGCTCGAAATGGGGAAGATGACCCATTTCGGCCTCCCCCTTTTCTTTTATGCATACCCGTGAAAAAAACCTAATGGCTGGTCAAACCACCAAGGTGGACGGTCAGACCACCCAGCTGGCGGCCAGCCCGCAAGGAAAGCGGCTTGGTCGCTAGTCAAACGGCTTGACCGTGTGGGTGAGTGGATCAACTGCTCCACCAAGTGGCGTAGCCGCTCCACCAAGCGGCATAGCCGCTTAACCTAGCGGTTAGTCCGCCTGGCCCACTTTCTCACCTCTGACGTTTTTTTGGGCCATTCGTTCAAAATCAGTGGACCCTACACGAGGTCCATAGAAGTTATTTGCGCGCCAAAGCCCGTTTATGAAAGCAGGGCTACTTTAAACCCACAGGTTTGTACAATTAAACTCGGCCAAATGGCATGGGCTCGCACCCGACCTAAGGTCTGAGCAAAATTTTATTACCCTTCACCATAACATTTACTACTCACCTTATTTCTAACAAAATATTTTTATTGTGTGACCTACAGCATAGGGTTCCCCTTCGACTGAAAATCGAAGGACATTTATTGTGTAACCTACAGCACAGGGTTCCCCTTCGACTGAAAATTGAAGGACATTTATTGTGTGACGTACAACATAGGGTCCCCTTCGACTGAAAATCGAAGGATTTTTATCTTTGATCTTATTTCTAACGAAATATTTTTATTGTGTAACCTATAACACAAGGTTCCCCTTCGACGGAAAATCGAAGGACATTTATTGTGTGACCTACAGCATAGGGTTCCCCTTCGACTGAAAATCGAAGGACATTTATTGTGTGACCTACAGCACAGGGTCTCTCCGTTCGACTAATAATCAAAGAATTTTTATTGTGTGACCTACAGCACAGGGTCTCTCTGTTCGACTGATAATCGAAGGATTTTTATTGTGTGACCTACAGCACAGGGTCTCTCCATTCGACTAATAATCGAAAGATTTTTATTGTGTGACCTACAGCATAAGGTCAAACTCTCGGTCAAATAAAGCAGGAAGTTTATTACTTTAAAACTGATAGTTTATCTTTAACTGATTGTCACCTCACTTAGTTTGCCTGTTTTATTGTAGGTATTCGCACAGGAATACTTTGACCTTCGCTCTATTTGAGCTCGGCCAAAGTAGGGGCTTCTGTAGACACCAAAAATTGTGTCTATAATAAGTCCCCGTAAAAACCCGATGATGAAAGGATTGGATTTTTCTCGAACTTGGGTTGCGAGAAGAATTGCTCTGATGATTAGCCCAATTTCATTTGAATTAACCAGTGGAAGGCTTTTGTGCAGGTGATCCAAACCAGTTGGACTCAATTCAATTGGAGTCCAAAGCTGAGAGATAGGCCTCTTTGAACCTAAGGGCCCGAAAGGGAACCCAAACCCATGAGTCAATCATTGGTCAAACAAGGGAGCTCAGTCAATCCCGCGTGGACCCCCTCGGAAAAGCCTCCCCCGCCTAGAAAAGCAGTCAGGCGCCTATACAGGCATGATGCTCCAGGACTAGCAGCTGTGCCTCTAGGCCAAGCGGCTTGACCGCTTGCCTTGCGGCTAAGCCGCTTGCCAAGCGACTTGACCGCTTGTCCTGCCAGCCCAGCCACTTGGCCTAGCTGTATGGCCGCCTGGACCTTTTCTCCCGGACGGCGAATTCGAGGCCCATCTCCATTTCCCTTCCAAACCCTGGAAGCTCCCCCTCTTCTATATAAACAAAGCTTAGGGTTCAGTTGAAGAGGTTGGGAATTTGAGAGGTTGAACATTCTCTCTGAAAGGGTCATCTTTTGGTTGACAGTTTCTCTCTCTCTCTCTCTCTCTCTCTCTCTCTCTCTCTCTCTCTCTCTCTCTCTCATATTAAACCAGAAATTCTGATCCTACTCCTTCTTTAGGTTAGCCCTAACACCACAAAATAAACCTTCACACTTCATCAAGAGCATGAAATCAAGCATTATAGCCCAATAAGTTCATTGTGAGCATCCAGGTAATCCAAACTGAGGGTTTTTAATAAATTTTTATATTGCTTGTTATTACTAACGATTTTGGTTTATGTGATATATACATGCATGGCGCGTTTTGAGCAAAAGGGCTTGTATTAAGCCTAATTAATGGATGAATGAATGTTGTCTTAATTTTTTTATTTATTGCTTCTTATGATTAAATTATGTTTTGCTTGTGGATTGGTGGATGAATTATTGTTTTGTCTTCTAACTTGAAGGTTTTAGCATATTTATCGTTTTTTAGCAATAAAAGCATGTCATTTGTTAAATTTGTTAAAAGTGGTCACAGTAATAATGTTTGTTCAACCCATTAGTTAAAACTAGGAATTTGGACAAATTGAACCTTGTTTGGAACCGTAGCATTAATAGTTATATTGAATCGATTAGTAAAGGCCGTTGTTGTCAATGGGCGAGTTGGGTGCCTAACACCTTACTAGATCGTACTCACGCCCCCGAACTCATTTATGAAGTCAATTTTCCCAATAGGGATTGGGGTGCACAGGAATTGATTTGACGTCTTTCTGGACTATCGACTTGATTCCAAGGTTTCCAAATTACCTTAAATTTGCATTCACACTCAAGGGTTCACGAAAACCCGAACGACCGCGCTCTCCCAGGCTGCTCGGAAACCCGAATGAAAAAGGGGGCGAAAATGGGGAGAAAAATACGGTAGCCTACACACATCTCGAACCAGAAATTCGATGATCGACCTTACATTGTAGGTCTAAGCAACATACTTGCTTTCTTGTTCTCATTTCTCATGCATAATAGTTCGATAGGCATGTAATACACTTTAGACACATTGGTCTCACTTGAATAGACAATGACATTCATAATGCACGTATTGAAGCTCCATACCAGTTTAGTAGGGCAATAAACAATCACACGTAATCATATTGATATGCTTTAGCTCTTGGCTCACAATTGATTCGATGATTCTCAATGAAAATTTGCCATAATTTCGACATGGATTTCCCATCATGTCACAACGATATGAGATAGGATTCAAAGCTTTCAGTCAACCATGCAATTATGTGATGACGACAATCATGAAAACAAATCTCAACAACATTCATATAATCAAATGAAATAGTTTTGCAATAAGATAGATTGCAAAATAAATAACAATCATAAATATTTGTTGCTTAGGCAACTACATCACACCACACCAATCTTGACCACGCAGAGTCATCACAATAATGAAACAATGTTTCTAAAACAAAGTGATTAACCCTAGTCAATTAAACTACTAAACATCGACGGGGTTTTGCTTCGATCCAGGAGGCGTATCATAATCATCCTTCCTCCTTCGCTTCATCTCCCTACATGGTGTGTAAGGATGCGCGTAGTCTCTAAACTTTTGAGGAATGAAGCAACTTCTAAAGTTATCCACAAGCTTGCTCTTTTTCGACCGGAAGCTTTCACAGATGTCCTTCGGAGAAGGCACTAAGACGAGGTTAACCTTCCACTTAAACTCAGACAAGCATAGCTCATTGCCAACACCCTCGAAACATAGTGCCCATCGCTCGCCTTTGCCGTACTTCTCATCGTTGATGTAACCACTCTTCAGTACCACATCGTCGTACTTCTCCTTGAGACCTCTCCAAGGATGAATGTTGGGTAAGCCAGCAAGTAAGAGTTCTACCCAAAAACCGTGGTGTATCCTCATACGGTTCTCATATTCGTAACGCTGGATCACAATGTATGCACGATGAATGTAGGCACGGATGTCATCTAGCTTGGCATCAATGGCAAGGAACGGCTCCACAGGAGGAGACACATTAGCAGGAGGCAAAAGAGGTACAGAGTTGTTGTCGCTTTCACCACCAATATCCTCTAAGTCTGGCATGCTAGGTCAATCAGGGACTCTGACTCCATACTCGAACCGCATCTCGAGATCGATAGGGTTAGGCTCAACGTTTGGCTTGTCATCAGGAGCATCGTCAGCCTCAGGTTCGGACTCAGAAGGTTCCTTCTCATACTCAGAATCCTCATTGGCTTCCAAGTCATGGTTGATGTCGATTGGCACATCGCCATCGTGATCACCATTCGCGATTTGATCCGCTTCGTGCGCGTCATGGCTGTCTGCTACAGGCATGGTTGCGACCTCGTCGTGCTTGTCGTGTATTGGCTCGCTGTCCATTTGTAACACCCCCAAATTTACAACATTTTCCTGGGAACTATCGACGTCATTATAGACTCAACACCACTGAATCGCCCCAAACCCGAGGGATGCTACTGCAACATTTATCGCTATGGAATAAATGCTAAGCATAAAGAAAAGCTAGGTATCAAAAGGGAGAAACTAAACAAACTAAAACGAATTGAAACATTAATGTCATAGTTATCTATAAAGTGAACTTAGGTCTTGTAGACACCAAATTGTGTCTCTGTCCCACCAAAAACCCGATGATGATGGATATGGAATAACATGGACAGTAAGAATTCCCGAAGTGTTTGAACTCTTGATCATTGGAATAAAGCCTCTCATTTCACCATAATCACATACCCTTTTCTATAACCTTTCCAACGACCCTTACCTTGTCCCAAACGGACACCGGAGTTAAAAGATGTGATACTACAAAGTTATGGGACAAAAGAGATGCTCTGATTACCGCACTCCACGGTTCAAATAGGATTCTCCTACATTAAAGTAATAATTCCCAAGTGCGCCTGAAGTACATGGATTCCTTAAGAAAATACTTTCAAAATGACATATTATGGGTCCAAGTCCAATAAGAAACGAATGAGATATGATCCAATGACCGCAAGGTATACTGAAATGGACACCTCTTTAGTGTTTGGGCCATAACTCCCGCAATACTGATGATAATTGGGCTTATAATATGTCCAAAGAAATCCATTTGAATAAGTAATCCATTACAAAAAGAATACGGTCACTTGGAGGTCAAAGAAAGAAGTTATGAGCCGTCAAAATTTGTCTCGCTCCCTGTTGGAACGGCTGAACCGCTTGCTCAAGCGGCTGGGCCGCTTGTTGGAGCGGTAGCCGCTTGGACGCCAAGCGGTCCCCCACGAAAGGCGCCTGTTGGATTATTTTGTCTGGCCTTTTTGTCAGTTCCGCCCCAGACCTAAACCTACCTCTATATATACTCTTTTCCTCCGTTTTTTCAAGGAGAACACAATGGAGAGGTCAAATTGAACCCTATAGCTCTCTAATTAACCCTAATCTCTCTATCTTCATCTATCTTCTTCCTTCACCAAGAAAACCACTCTAATCATCCTTTTTTTTTTTGGTAACAAGTCAGGAACTTTTCATTATCAAAATAGCATGTTACAACCTATAAGGCTCTACAAGATCAAGGCACCTCAACACAAGGCCCCTGATTCCTTGTATCCCCTCATCAAAGTTTATAACCAAAACAGGAAGCTAATAAAATACCTATTACAGCAAAAAAATTCCCAGAGGACATCAAAAAATTACATCAATTTGACTATTAGTGCTCTATCAGATTGAGTCATTTTCCTAGTATCAAGGCTGCTGATTCTGGTTCGGGCCTGGTGCTGCAAGTTACTCAACATTCCTGCTAATGACGTATGTGTGTTATTGAAGCAAACATTGTTCCTTTCTCTCCATATAGTATACACCATTGCTGTGAGTGTAGTACTGGGTAATTTTTTTCCGCAGCTTGCCTTTGAGCCTTCTAGCTATCCAATTCAAGACTGACTGAATACTAGTTGCACTAGTTCTCCATTCTAGCCAATGTTTGACACCTTCAGCAAGTTCCTGAGATATTTTACAATCAAAGAACAGGTGCTTATGAGTTTCAGCTTTATCATCACATAAGTAGCATTTATCATTCCCTCTCAAGAACCCCATAATGGACATTTTATCCTTAGTCAGCAATCTCCCCTTGTGAGCAAGCCAACAGCAAAAGGAGTGTCTAGGCATGTTGCTGGAATTCCATATGAGGTTTGCATGCTTGTATTTAGTGTAAGAGCCTGTCAGAAATATATAACCACTAGCTGCAGAATAATGCCCTGTGGTTGTTGCAGACCATCTTCCATCATCATCAAACCCATTTTGGAACAAGCTTCTGAGTTTGCTTAGCTTGCACCAGTACCAACTTGAGTCTTGTCTCAGTGTATACTCATACTCCCTTCCCTTTCATATAAATTTCACTAACCCATTTAACCCACAAATTGTCTTGTTTTTGTGAGATAGCCCACAGATGCTTCCCATTTAAGGCCTGATTCCACACTTTGCAATTTTTAATCTGCAAACCACCATTCCTTCTAGGCCTGCAGACCAAGTCCCAGGCATTAAGGCTGGCCTTTCTCTTGTCATCAATACTACCCCACAAGAATTGCCTGCATTTCTTCTCAATTTACTGCAGAACACCATTTGGCAGAACAAAAATACTCGACCAATACAGATGAAGAGATAAGAGGACAGAGTTTATCATCTGTGTCCTGCCTGCATAGGACAGTGTCCTGGAAGCCCATGTATGCAGTTTTTTAGTAATTTTCTTATCCAGGAAAGCACATTCAGTTTTGTTCCACCAAGAGGGAGTGAGTGGTACCCCATGGTATTTCATAGGAAATGAGCCCTCTTGAAACCCAGTAATCTACATAAGGTCACTCTTAGTCTCCTGACTAACACAAGCAATATAGCATTGAGATTTGTTGTTGTTTGCATGAAGCCCTGTGACACTGGAAAATAGATGAAAAGCTTCCATAACCCTACCTACAGAAGCCTTATTTGCTTTGCATAAGACCATAAGGTCATCTGCAAAGCAAATGTGAGTAAGCTCCAATGACTTGCACATGGGATGATAATGAAAATATGGTAACCCACCTATAATCTTCAGCAACCTAGATAAATACTCCATAACCAAAACAAAGAGGAGGGGAGACACTGGGTCCCCCTGCCTGATTCCTCTTTTGCCTTCAAAATAGCCAAAATAATTTCCATTGACACACAAACTAAAGACAACAGTTTTGACACAAGCCATAATCCAATTACAGAATTTTCCTAGAAATTTGTAGCCAATTAACATCTCCTCAATTAAATCCCAGTGAATTGTGTCATAGGCTTTCCTCAAGTCTATCTTCAACAAGCATCTAGAAGAAATATTTTTCCTTTTGTAATGTTTTATAATGTCCTGACAGATCATTACATTATGCACAATGTTTCTCCTATTAATAAAAGCACCTTGATTCAAGGACACAATCTCAGGCAACACCAATCTAAGTCTATCACAAATAACTTTTGATATGCACTTATAAATGGTATTGCAACAGGCTATAGGCCTAAAATCAGCAGTTGTAGTAGGTGGACATACCTTTGGAATCAAACACAACTGGTTGAGTTTATTGATTTCAGCATTTTTGCATTAGCAAAGAAATTCAAGATTGCATTAGTAACCTCTTCACCAACAATTGGCCAAGCATCTTTGTAGAATCCGCTACCAAACCCATCAGGACCAGGACTTTTTGTGATGTCAATGCTAAACAAAGCATTTTTGATCTCATCCTTAGTAACAGGGGCAACTAGCATGACTTGTTGCTGTAAGGTGAGCTTGTTCCCTTCATCAAAAATAGTCTGATTGGCTTTACTTCTTCTAGTATCAGTTGTTCCTAGCATATCTCTGTAGAACCTAATCAGTTCAGCTTGAATCAGATCCTGAGAGCACATCTTCTCCCCATCTTGATTCTCTAAGGAAAGGACTCTATTCATCTGCCTTCTGTGTCTGAGAACATTATGGAAGAATTGAGTATTCTGGTCCCCAGCTGAATCCATTTAATTTTTCTTTTTTGCTGCAAAAAGGAATCAGCATCCTTGTTAACTTGCAAAAACATGATTCTAGCTTCCTTTTCAGCTTGTTGGATATCAGTATCCAGGGGATATGCATGAGCTTCAGCTTGTGCTTGTTCCATCTTGATTCTAGCTTGCTGAACACCATTCAGCAAATCAGGGAATTCATGTTTATTTAGCTTTTTAAGAGCTAGCTTTACTCTTTTCAATTTACTGGTCACACTGTACATCCTGGAGCCAGTAACCTTCTCATTCCAGGCATGCTTAATAATCTACAAAAAATTGACATGCTTGCCCCACATGTTATAGTACTTAAAAGATGCTCTATTCCTCTGAATACTATGACTGAGCTGTAAGAAGCCAGGACAATGATCTGAAATCCCCTCCATGAGAAAATTAACAGTGCATTCCTCAAAGTCTTGCAACCACAAATCATTTGCAAGAATTCTATCAATTTTTTAGTACACTCGATTTCCAGTTTCATTCTTATTATTCCATGTATATCTGCATCCTCCCCAAGGTAGCTCAACCAAATAGCTGTCATCAATGCAATCCTTAAAATCTACAATTTCAGCAGCACTGACTGTATTTCCACCAATTCTGTCATCAAGCTGCAAGACAGAATTAAAATCCCCTAGAAGGACCCAAGGATCTCTACAACCAGCAGCTAAAGATTTAATTTCACTCCATAAATCCTCCCTTTTTTCTCTTTCATTGAATCCATAAACAAAAGAAACAATAAAAGTTCTTTGCCTAGCCAAACTAGTGGCCTTGCAAGTGATCAGAATTAAAATCCTCTAGAAGGACCCAAGGATCTCTACAACCAGCAGCTATAAGATTTAATTTCACTCCATAAATCCTCCCTTTTTTCTCTTTCATTGAATCCATAAACAAAATAAATAATAAAAGTTCTTTGCCTAGCCAAACTAGTAGCCTTGCAAGTGATCATTTGTGCAAAAACAGTAACGGGACTCACTGTATTAAGCTCTGGATCCCATAAAATCCAGATTCTTCCACCATCATGTGCTTGATGGTTCATAAATCTACTCCATCCAGGCAACACTAACTGAGAACATTTTTGCAGGTTACAGTTTTTGATTTTTGTTTCAAGCAAGCCAACTAGGCTAACTCTATTATTATTGCAGAAGAGAGTCACCTCTCTTTGCTTATTTGGGCCATTTAGGCCTCTAACATTCCAGGAGAGGATGCTATCCATTCCCATCTGGAGGGAAAGGAGGACCATCTGAGCTAGTTGCTCCTTCATTATCCAAAAAAACTGGACTCTCCAAGGCTGAGAAAATGTTATTGACTGGTGTTAGAGGCCCTGTGCCAACCTTGCGTTTCACTGTATGACTAGGTACCTGCCAAGCATCTGCAGGTACATGCATAGGTACTGTTGCTTGAGGATTTTCTTCATGAGGCACCTTTGTAGCTTCAGTAACTACCACTTCCTGCACCACCTCCTCTTGAACTGGCTGAACATTCTTTGGGACCCAAATTTTCTTGTATTTTTTCCTACAATCAGGCTCTTCATGCCCAAGCTGATGAAAAAACTCACATTCACTTAGTTTCCACTCATACTTGACCCTTTGATCAATCAACATCCCTCTTTCATTCTGAAACTGAATGACATGTGGAAACTTGCCTCCTATGTCCACTTCAATCAGCAAACGAGCATAATTCACACCCACTTTGTTTTGAGTGTTTTTTTCAGCCATCAATAGGTTCCCTAGCAAACTACCCAGCTTACTGAGACCATCTGCACTCCAGTATTTGATGTCTAAACCAAGCAATCTCACCCAAACAGGAACTGACGAGACCTCCTCCTTTGATAAATCTAGGTCCTCAGTCCATGGTCTGACAATAAGAGGTTTATTATCAAAGTGAAATATTCCAGTTTCGAGCACCTTGTCTCATCCATCCAATTTATCAAATCTCACTAGAGTTAAGCCATTACGCAACATAGCTATTTTATTAATGCCATAAGAGCCCCATTTTTTCCATAGAAATTCACTGAGTACACTAACAGGAGGTCTAGCACCCAGTACATAGCAAACCACAGCATTACTCCAATAAGCAATTTCAGAAAGAATATCTTCTCTGTTAATTTGACCACAACTTGACCCCCAACATCAACAGGTTGAATATAGCCTAATTTAAAACCAGCATTATTCAACTCTAATCATCCTTCCACCACAAAAAACTGATCCTTCACCCTTTGCACCACAAATAAACCTTTTGATATTATTCATCTTCATAAGACAACACATAATTCATCTACCTTTTATCAAGAACAAGAATCTTTGGGAATTCGTCCGTTCGTAAGTGAACATCCAAGTTCTCCATCCTAAGGGTTTAATTATTTTCTATAAATCATTTCTTTATAAAATCATGTTTTAACTAGATTATGCTTATGGTTGATTAATTTGCATGTATTCATTATGATTGTGTACATTAGTATATTTATCATCTTAGAATAGTTTAATTCATATTTATTGCATGTTTAGTATGAAAATCATGTTTGTTTGCATATTTACATGTTTGATTAGTTGAACTAGCATAAAAGTAGATTAATTGCATGCATAGATTAATTTTCTTATTAGTTATAATTATTGCATGAGAAGCAGGTTTTTATTTACTAGGTACTTCTTTATTGCTTTAATTTAATTCCAATGAAGTTACAATCTTATTTATTGATGCAAGTTGGCAATTGGTGCATTAAGCAACAACGACAGGTTTTGGAGAATATTATTATCTTGTGTACTTATTGGGTTAATCTTGCGCTTTATTAATTCATAGCATGTAGTTGGATAAATCATGTGGAAAGCGATAACAATAGCAATAATTCATGTTGTTCAACCCACTTAGTTAATTCTAGGAATTGGATGACCGGATTTGTTTGGAACCATGCAACTTTAATTATCAATCAAGATCAATTAGTAGAGGCCGTTTATTTAACGGGCGTAATTGGGTGCCTAAAACCTTCCCAATTCGTACCCACACCCCCGAACTCATCTTTGGGTCGTTTGGGTCATTAGAATCAATTTATCCCCAATCGGGATTGGGGTGCATTAAACTTAGGTTGGAGTCTTTCTAGACGTTCGATTTTGGTTCTTTATTGGTTTCCAAGTGTTTTCCTTAAAATTTGGTTGCGACTCTTCAATTATCCTAAACACCTAATAGAAAAGGGAGTAAAATTCAAATTTCGGTGTTTACAGTGGCGACTCTGCTGGGGACTTATTAAGAGGGTGTAACTTGAAAGTCGATCTTGATTAATTGTTAAAATTGCATTGTTCATGACCTTGTTATCATTGCTCATGTTAATTGTTAGCTTCGCATTCATACATTCATTTGCATGCGCTTGCGCGACTTCCGAGCTTGTTTTAACAAGTTCTAACCAGTTTTTAGCCCTTGGAGTGTGGTGAAGTGCCTTGGTGAGAATCCACTCGATTCTTCTTTGCCAAAAAACATGGATCCCCCCACCTCATGTACTTTCCTACGCATTCGTTCATTCGATGAGTAGGATAACAAGGATGCATCACATTGTCGTGCATCCCGCGGATTGTTGTACATTCTTGATCATGAGTACCTTTTGACCAAAACCCTTAAGCCTACCCAATTGCATGAACTAGAACCAATGTTTTAGGCTTGAAACTCAGTCCCATGTCCATGCTAGATCTTTGTGACTGCATTTTTTGCGTGAATGTGTTGTTTGCCCTAATGTGAACGCAATCTTTGCGTAATCTTCTATGCCTAAGATTGAGTCTAGACTATTTTGATTTTAGAAAATAATATTCTATGAATGATACCTAGGATGCTTGTTGCTTTATGAGAAAATATCATCCTTAATTTTCTCCTTCTCGTCCAAGTAATGGGTTTTAGCCAAAGATTCCAAATAAAATAAAGAGTCATTCTTTCCTTAGACAAGAGTATAATCTATTATTTTATCCCAATTTGAGTCTAGAATAAAATCTTTCCCTTTCCCTAGTCAAGAGTATAATTTTTATTTTATCCCAATTTGAGTCTAGCATAAAATTTTTCCCTTTCCCTTGTCAAGAGTTGAATCTTTTATTTTATCCCAATTTGAGTCTAGAATAAAATCTTTCCCTTTCCTTAGTCAAGAGTATAATCTTTTATTTTATCCCAATTTGAGAGTAGAACAAAATCTCCCCTTTCCTTAGTCAAGAGTATAATCATTTATTTTATCCCAATTTGAGTCTAGAATAAAATCTCCCTCTTCCTTAGTCAAGAGTACATATTTTCTTTGTTAAGAGTCGAAAATATTTCCCTTTCCCTGTCTCTAAATCAAGAGTCTCGGTATTTTTTTTCTTTTATTGAGTCAATGATCTTTGGCCCAAACATGTTACTTTGTATATTATGGCAACTTTGTTGAGGAATCATTCTAAATTAATTTCCCACATTGTCTTTCTTTCTAAAAGAAAAATCATTACATTGCATCTCATTCTAGAAGCTCCATGCTCGGACATATAGAATATTCTATATTGCATCATACGTCATTCTAGAACACCCATTTACTATAGATGGGTAGCTCTACTCATATAGGACATTTAGATTGCATGAATAATCATCGTAGGTCATTTCTTCATACATTGTTTCATGGTATACATGTCTATTAGGTCAATCTAGAGTCTTTGCATATCATGCATTTCACATGAACATGCGCATCACTCATCTAGATCATTCTAGCATTTGCATGTCACATATAGTTGCATTCATCTTAGACCACATTGCATATAGACTTGTCATCATTGCATGTCCATCTTAGACTTGCATGCTAGTACTCCAAGGGTAATTAGGAGAGTGTGTTTATCCAAAAAAAAAATAATATTTCTTCAAGTCTTCACCCTCAGTGTCCCTCACCAAGTTAAGTGAATATTCAGATTGGTAGAACAAGGAACTACGGTCCAAGGAGTTGGGAACGAGATACCAAAAAGCAACCGTTTGGTTCGAAAGCAGTTTATCACTCAACCACTTTCATCTTCCATACCCGCTACCATGGTTAGAGATAATGAAGTACCTAAGACCGATGAGCAAATGATCAAGGAGATGATGTCTTTGTTAAAATCTATGGACAATCGTTTGACTGTCATCGAACAAAAACATAACGACACTCTTCCACCTAACGAGGACGTGATCGCACTTGAGGCCCAAATCAAGAAGCTCGAATTAGTCTTGACCCAAAACAAGATCATAAGTGACTACATGATCAATTCTGAAGGGTATTCCTCTCACATCGAGGGAAAACTCCCACCTAAGTTCTCAATGCCCGAAGTCTCCATTTTCAAAGGGACTGATGATCCAAAAGATCACATGAGGGCCTTTACCATTGCAATGAGCCTAAGAGGAGTGCATCCTGACTTATATGTCCACCTCTTCTCACAAACCTTGGACCCCACTGTCCGGATATGGTTTTTTAAGATCAAGCCCAATCAAGTTCAAAATTGGAACAAGGTGTCCAGTTTGTTCCTCACTAGGTACGCTGACAATGTCACTCAACCAATGACCATTAGAGAGCTTGAAGCTATTAAGCAAGGTGAAAATGAAAACTTCACTGATTTTGTCAAGAGATGGAGAACCAAGGTTGCCGAAATGATTCACCGTCCATCCGAGGAAGAGCAAATTCGCAAGTTAATCAAGAACCTTCAACCAAGGTATCTTGATCATTTAATGTTTCAAGCCATCGACACCTACGCACAATTCAATTACGTAGATATGCTTATTGAAGATGACATTGTCGTTCAATTAGGCAATAATACCATCAAGCCCAATGACGAAGCCCAATCTTGAGTCATAGAGTTTTAGGCTAAGTTGGAGAGTTTCTCCCATTTTCTTTCTTTTGTCGAGTCCAAGTCTTGTCTTAGGATCCCTTTTAAGCATTGAAATGCTTCATTTTGCATTGAATAAAATAAGCCTTTATTTATATCTTTATTTTCTCATGGAATATTTAACTTGGAAATCCAATGATGAATCTGAGTTGCTAAATCTGATTGAATAATGCAATGGACCTTAACTTTTGAGACTAATTGAGAAGGACCAATAAATGTAAAAAAAAAAAAAGGGACACACATTCTAAAGTCGTACCGAGGACATGAGGCATTCATTTGGCACCCTATATTATTATCCTTTCACAATAATAAAAGTTACCACTTGGAGCCCATTTGAGCCAACAAACACAAGTCACTTTCTTTCTTAAACCACATTTATCCTAACCCTGGGTATGGAAAGTGTGCATCATCCTTGAGTGTCACTAAAATCACTAATTGGTGAGGAGAACTCCACTATCTCAAAAGAGAAAGAGCTTAAAGAGCAAGAGATCAAAAAAAAACATTCCAAAAAAAAAAAAGAAGAAAAAAAATCTAGTGATTCGAAAATAAAGAGAGAGTTTCCTTACCACAAAGTGACACCCCAGCACACTGGGGGATTTTTAAGGGTATTTGAGCCTTAATATCCCTTCTTTGGCAATCATCACCTTGGCCCAACATTACAACCCAAAAGACCTCCTAGAGGTGTGACCCTTCAAAGATGTGTGTTCACTAAAAATAGCCCGCTAGGTTGAAAACCCGAAACGGCGGCCTAAGCAAAAGTTAGGGCAAAATCAAAAATAAAAAAATAACAAATAAAAAAATCCCGCTAAGCATATTCATTCAATGGCTTAGGCAAAAATGGGAAGCCCGCTGGGTCGATCCCCCAAGACAATGACTCAAGCAAAAGTTAGGGCACTAAAATTTGTGGTCCCCGAACTACGTTTTGGCCTGATTCCGCAAGGATACGTAGGTAACCTCTTAAGAGGCCCGACCCCGTTAAAATCTCATTAATAAGTCTCACATTCTACATGTGATAATTAAAGGTTCTAAACAATCACTTTTCATATGGCAACTCAGAATTCTTAGGGTTTTAAAATTTCTGTGATTTTTAACCCATTTTAGAGCTCAAGCCTTGGAGTCGAGTTTGAATTACCTTCATCATCTTCTATCCATCACGAAACATTCCGTTGTTTTTTATTTTTAGCACTTAAGCCCGATTCTTTCATAATACCACATCTCTACCGAGAATTCTCCACTTTGTTTTGGCTCTATAATGGCTACTCGTTGCTTTGCAACTGTCATTCGTTGGACCTATGACTCCATCTAAAAGCTCGACACTCTTGATATCATCATTAGAAAAAAAAAAAAACTTTGATCCACATTGGGGGATTTTGTTTCCCCCAATTCTGGTGAAAAGCATTTGAAGACTTTGGGTCTCATCTACAAAAGGAAGCTACTTCAACAAGCTTGGTCGCACCTCAACAATAGAGGCATTGCATGTCACATGAAGACATCTCTAGACAATACTTGTCACACGACTTATGAGGGGCACTCTCCTTTAAAAAAATATAAAAAACAATCTCTCATTTTTTCCCTTAGAGTATTGTCTGTTAGGCATACATTTTAGCATTACATGTGTCCAGTCACGTGCATCATCATTCATATCTAGGTTGCATGGAGCTTTAGGCCTAGTTATCATCACATTACATTTAGTCTCATGACATTCATGTACACATTTACATAGCACAATATTTGAATGCATTTGATTTGCATATCATTAGACTTTTGCATCATCATTTGATTGGGTGAGTTCCTAAACTTTCTTCACTAGTTGGGTCTAATCATTAGGGTTTTGTCCCATATCTTTTATGGTCTTAGGATGTAGGTGTGTCCTATTGAACACTGTTTTCAGAAGAGTCGCGTCTTTTCTGATTATCGCATTGATTACACTCATATGCAAATGAATGTTTACGTATGTGGCTGGTTAAAACCAACTATTTTGTCTGACCTTTCATACAGGTTCGCCATTGACCAAGAGTCGACGCATCAGTTATCTCTATAATTGACTAACCACAGGTTACTCGACCAATGGTCGAAACTACACGACATTACTTGCACGTTACATTTACCATAATTTTTTATTGTGTAACCTACAGCACAGGGTTCCCCTTCGACTGAAAATCGAAGGACGTTTATTGTCTGGCCTACAGCACAGGGTCACTCTTCGTCTAAAAATCGAAGGATTTTTATCATCTATCTTATTTCTAATGAAATATTTTTATTGTGTAACCTACAGCATAGGGTTCCCCTTCGACTGAAAATCGAAGGACATTTATTGTGTGACCTGCAGCATAGGGTCTCTCCCTTCGACTGAAAATCGAAGGATTTTTATCTTATTCTATTTCTAACGAAATATTTTTATTGTGTAACCTACAGCATAGGGTTCCCCTTCGACTGATAATCGAAGGACATTTATTGTGTAACCTACAACATAGGATTTCCCTTCGACTGAAAATCGAAGGACATTTATTGTGTGACCTACATTTAGGGTTCCCCTTCGACTGAAAATTGAAGAAAATTTATTGTTTGACCTACAGCATAGGGTCTCTCCCTTCGACTGAAAATTGAAGAATTTTTTATCATTTATTCTATTCTAACGAAATATTTTTATTGTGTAACCTACATCATAGGGTTTCCCTTTGATTGATAATTGAAGGACATTTATTGTGTAACCTAGAGCATAGGGTTTCCCTTAGACCAAAAATCGAAGGACATTTATTGTGTAACCTACCGCATAGGGTTCCCCTTCGACTGAAAATTGAAGGACATTTATTGTGTGACCTACAGCATAGGGTCTCTCCCTTCGACTGAAAATCGAAGGATTCTTTATCATTTATTACCTATCTTAACTCTGATAAATATTTTTATTATGTGACCTACAGCATAGGGTCTCTCCGTTAGACTGATAATCGAAGGATTTTTATTGTGTGACCTACAGCATAGGGTCAAACTCTTGGTCACATAAACCGGGGGAATTACTACTTTATCCTAAAATGATTGTTTATCTTTAACTGATTGTCACCTCACTCAGTTTACCTGTTTGATTCATGAAGGTATTGGAACATGAATACTTTGACCTTCGCTCTATTCGAGCTCGGCCAAAGTGGGGGCTTCTGTAGACACCAAATTGCATCTCTGTCCCACCAAAAACCCGATGATGATGGATATGGAATAACATAGACAGTAAGAATTCCCGAAGTGTTTGAACTCTTGATCATTGGCATAAAGCCTCTCATTTCACCATAATCACATACCCTTTTCTATAACCTTTCCAACGACCCTTACCTTATCCCAAACGAACACCGGAGCTAAAAGATGTGATACCACAAAGTTATGGGACAAAAGAGATGCTCTGATTACCGCACTCCACGGTTCAAATAGGATTATCCTCTATTAGAGGAATAATTCTCAAGTGAGCCTAATTTACATGGATTCCTCAAGCAAATACCTTCAAAATAACATATTATGGGTCCAAGTCCAATAAGAAACGAATGAGATATGATCCAATGACCGCAAGGTATACTGAAATGGACACCGCTTTAGTGTTTGGGCCATAACTCACGAAATACTTATGATAATTGGGATTATAATATGTCCAAAGAAATCCCTTTGAATAAGAAATCTAATGCAAAATGAATCAGGAAAATTGGAGGTCAAACAAAGAAGTTATGAGCCGTCAAAATTTGTCTCGCTCCCTGTCGAAACGGCTGAACCGCTTGCCCAAGCGGCTAGGCCGCTTTTGCCCAAGCTGTTGGGCCGCTTGCCCTAACGGATAGGCCACTTGTTGGAGTGGTAGCCGCTTGGACGCCAAGCGGTCCCCCACGAAAGGCGCCTGTTGGACTATTTTGTCCGGCCTTTTTGTCAGTTCCGTCCCAGACCAAAACCTACCTCTATATATACTCTTTTCCTCCGTTTTTTCAAGGAGAACACAATGGAGAGGTTAAATTAAACCCTAGAGCTCTCTAATTAACCCTAATCTCTCTATCTTCATCCATCTCCTTCCTCCTTCACCAAGAAAACCACTGTAATCATCCTTCCACCACAAAAAACTGATCCTTTACCCTTTCCACTACAAATAAACCTTTGATATTATTCATCTTCCCAAGACAACACATAATTCATCTACCTTTGATCAAGAACAAGAATCTTTGGGAATTCGTCCGTTCGTAAGTGAACATCCAACTTCTTCATCCTGAGGATTTATTTTCTTTAAATCATTTCTTTATAAAATCATGTTTTATCTAGATTATGCTTATGGTTGATTAAATTGCATGTATTCATTATGATTTTATACATTAGTATATTTATCATGTTAGATTAGTTTAATTCATATTTATTGCATGTTTAGCATGAAAATCATGTTTTTTGCATATTTACATGTTTGATTAGTTGAACTAGCATAAAAGTAGATTAATTGCATGCTTAGATTATATTTCTTATTAGTTATAATTATTGCATGAGAAGCAGGTTTTTCTTAACTAGGTACTTCTTTATTTCTTTAATTTAATTCCAATAAAGTTACTATCTTATTTATTGATGCAAGTTGGCAATTGGCGCGTTAAGCAATAACGGTAGGTTTTGGAGAATATTATTATCATGTATATTTATTGGGTTAATCTTGCGCTTTATTAATTCATAGCATGTAGTTGGATAAATCATGTGCAAAGCCATAACAATAGCAATAATTCATGTTGTTCAATCCACTGAGTTAATTCTAGGAATTGGACGACCGGAATTGTTTGGAACCGTGCAACTTTAATTATTAATCAAGATCAATTAGTAGAGGCCGTTTATTTAATGGGTGTAATTGGGTGCTTAAGACCTTCCCAATTCGTACCCACACCCCCGAACTCAACTTTGGTCCTTTGGGTCATTAGAGTCAATTTATCCCCAATCGGGATTGGGGTGCATTAAACCTAGGTTGGAGTCTTTCTAGACTTTCGATTTGGGTTCTTTATTGGTTTCCAAGTGTTTTCCTTAAAATTTGGTGGCGACTCTTCAATTATCCTAAACACCCAATAGAAAAGGGAGTAAAATTCAAACCCTGGTGTTTACAGGTCTACTGAAATTTTATTACAACTTTGCCTTTTAGGGCACATACCAAAATCCCACAAACTTAAAGAAATAAACAGTCTAGAGAACAAGCCCACATCTAATCCCCAAGGCTACACGTCCTCACTCAGCAACACCTGCACTTTGGTTTCCGTGACGGAAACAAGGTACAGAAGAAAAGAGAAGAAACAAAAGAAAACAAAAATTAGATAAACTGAATAAACATCGTCCAAACCATGTAAAATCACTTTCGCAAACCTTATCTGTGTTTTAGAAGAATCTTTTAAATTCATTTGCATGCACAAGTACTCATACATTCAAGCACACGCATACTCAATATTCAATTACATGCAAATCTTGCTTTAGTGATCATTTGAACACAGTTAGACAATCCATCTTGATTAGAGTAATAAGAGAGCGAATAGAACAGCGATTACCCATATTTTTCATCGATTGATATTGACATGCCATGGACTTACTCTAGTGTATATCATACTATCTCTAACATAATAATCGATACGTAGAGAATTAACAAATGGGGAATGATCCATCCCGAACACGGTACGAGGTGTCCATAAGTAACTTAGGAATCACACATCCCTAGACTACATCAATTAGATATAGTCTCGATTGCTCGACTACTCCTAGGGATCCATTAGGAGTCTTATTCTCATTTACAATTCAATTCACATAATTTGCATTGGTTGACTTAGTGGTACAAGGAGACCACGACTCACTACTTCATTTCATGCTTATGACAATGAATATTAAATAACGACATTAATGACATTTATGCATACAACGAGTGATCATGCTTGATATATGTCTAATGAAATTTCGGCAGCACTTCGACAGTAAAACATGATATCCAAAATTTCACCTTCAATCAAATTCATCCAACAATGTATAATAGGTGCTCATTAGCACTCAATAATAACCCATTCCATTTAGCACATATAATATGGCATAATAATACTAATATTCTCCATCACATAACTTATTCATTAATTAGCATATGAACTAATTAATTAACGAAACTTCATAAACTCAACATGCTCATTATAATTCATAAGTACAGTGAAGAATATAATTTTAATTCTCATAATAAACGACGATATAATTTAATCATGCTTCGCATATTAAATTCACCACAAATAGGCATTTAGCATATAACAAGTCAAAATCTTTTTATGGGTTTTGGAAAGAGGTACGCACAATCGCTTACCTAGAAAACGCTCACTAATTTTTACGTACGCTCCACGTACGAAGATGATCACGCTTACTCGTTAAGTCCTAATTAAAAACAATTATCGAAACTGAGTTTAATCAATACGAAAATCTAAACAGTACTGAAACTGTAAATTGATTTTTTTTTATTAAATTTCTTGATTTATTTCAATCAACCAAAGCTTTTGAAAATCCGGATTCGAGTTCCAAAAGAGTACAGAAAAATTAAAACAATTAATTAAAAATTGTGGAAAATAGAATTAATTAAATTACAAAAATTAAAAATCGAAACCCTAACTTATTTTGCAAGTCTCGACCACGGTCACCCACAAGGGGACCCATAGTCGGACCCATCGGCACCATCACCACCCATCGACCGTCCATGGCCGGTGGTGGCGCCGGTGGTTGGCCGGTGTAAGAACCCTCGCCTTTCCGACGCTAATTGAGACATTTGATTGGAATTAATGGTTCATAAATAATACGTCATAAGCAATTTTAATTCAATTGTGATGGGGAATAATAATTCACAAGCAATGAAGTCGCCACAAATTTTAGGAAACAATTGGAAACCATCAAAAAGTGCACCCAATTCCTATTGGGAATTGACTCATACCCAATGGGCTAAATAATGAGTTTGGGGTGTAGGTACAAAATAAACAAAACGAATCTCATCTAAATCGCCCGAATCAACGACCTCTACTAAGCCTATCCATGTCAAATATTTATTTAAACTATATGGTTCCATATAAATCCGATCGTCCAAGATCCTAAATTTAACTAGGCGGGTTAAAGACAACCAAATTATCTACCGTTATCGGTTTGCACAATTTATATCCAATTTACATGCATATTAATTATCAAACACAAGCAAAAGATAAGAGCAACAATAAAAACGCTCTAACCTACCACACTTTGCTAAACGCGTCAAGCATTGCATATGCACATCAATAAATTTGTTAGTAACTTCAATGGAAGCACAATGCAAAAATATTAACTTTTATGCTAAAATAAACCTAAGAGGTTGCTACATGCATGAATAAACATGAAAAAGATGCAAACTTGCATAAACTAATAAAAAGATGCAAACTTTAAATTAAACTACATGCATAATTATTTACAAGATCAAAACATGCATAATTATTCAATCATAATCAAAAGCTAAATAAAACATGATCATAAATAATAAAAGAAGAAGTTAAATAAGAGATTTAGGCCCTCATAATGGTTAACCTGGACGTTCTGTTCGAACAGGACTTGTAGAATTGGAATTGCTCTTCAATCTTGGGTACTAGGTTGGGTGCAATAGCTTGCTTGAATCTCCAAATTCTGAATTCTCTATGATTTGGGGTATTAATGATTTCAAATTGCTCTCAAAATTATGAACTAACCAACCTCTCTCAAAAGAGGGTGAAAGGGAGTATTCATAGAGTTAGGGGACGAAATTAGGGGCCTGGGGCTGCAGCCCCGGTGCCAAACTCGGCCCAGCGGCTACCCGGAAGGCAGTTGGAAGCTAGCCGATGCCGCTGGGGCTCAGTAGCATGCCGTTGGGCACAGCGGCTGGCCTAAGGGCTGCCGCTGCCACGCGTGTGCAGCTGGGTCGTTAGCGTTAGCCGCTCGACCCGCCCGGACTAGGGATTTTTGACTTTTTGTGCTCGGTAAATTGCAAAAATGCCATTGGGCTGATCGAGCGGTTTTGACCCAAATCTTCTAGACGCGATATCTCTTGATCCGGGAGTCTAATTGAGGCAAGGTCAAAGGCGTTGGAATCCTTATAACAAGGGTTATCAAAGACTGAGGTTTCAAGGAATTTGGTCTAGATTTCCGAGCAATATCCTTTTCTACTTACGTCCATATTAATCCATTACCATCATTATCGGGTTTTGCGGTGCCAGGGGATGAGATTCGATTAGGGTGTCTACAGCCGGAGCCACGGCGAGGAGAGAGAGAGAGAGAGAGAGAGAGAGAGAGAGAGAGAGAGAGAGAGAGAGAGAGAGAGAGAGAGGGCGGAGGAGCGAGCGGTGGTCTCGCCCACGTCGGTCGACTGCTCGGCCAGGCGGCAGCAGTTGCGCCAAGCCGCCAACGAGCGAAACAGAGAGCGAGAGAGAGAGTGAGCGAGAGCAAGGGAATGAGAGAGAAAGAAAGGAAGAGAGAGAAAGGGACTCACCGCGGCTGCGGCCCTGATGGTTTTCGGCGACTGGCGGCCGAGCAAAGAGAGAGAGAGAGAGAGAGAGAGAGAGAGAGAGAGAGAGAGAGAGAGAGAGAGAAACCGGTGAGAGGAGTGAGAGAGTGTGAGGGTTTGATTTAGTTTGGCAAACTGATGAAATTGCTCATCCTTTTATTTATATGCACCCTCCAGTCAACCAAAGTCAATACTACTGGGTTTAGGAATAATTTTCTGATTTAAATGCTAATTAAAGCTAATTAAAAGAATATGAATAACCTTTATTCATACATTAAACAATATAATTAAATCCCTCAATTTTGATAAGTATAAATCACGAAATTTCCATAATAATAATTAATATTATTATGGCTTTAATTGAGTAAATCGAACAATTGAATATATATACGATTTAAATCTCCGAAACTATTTATAAAAGAATTATAAATCGATATAATAATTATGGAAAATATTGGGTATCACATTATCAGAGGTTCCCATCTATTAGAAGCAACTGCAAGGCTAGGTTTGGATGTTTTAGCAGTTATTGGACTCACAAAAACCTGTTTTTTTTCTTGTTAAGCACGATCTTATTCTTCCTAATGGGCTCAGGCTTAGTATGTGAGGCAGCAACCACGTGGCGATTCATCTCTTAATTTTTCCATCTATTGGTTACATATAGCCAAGGGCCATACTGAACCTGAGATTTGTTACTTGTTTCCGAAAGATTTTGGAAAGATAGGGAGCCCGGGAGATCAGCCCCCCTTGTCTCCTTGTTTTTATCCTCTCCAATTGTCGTTTTGTCCTTGTCTTGTGTAGATAAAGAACAAGTCTGGGACAATTCAAACAATGTAGGTACCTCCATTGAAGTTGGGGCTGTAATGATTAGCTTGCAGGTGATTTGCAAGAGGACGTGTTGAAGTTGAAGCACAATTTTCCTTGATGTGCCCAACCCGTCCACATCTAAAACATAAAGAATGCAGATTTTCATATGTAACTTGTTGCCAAGCATTCGTGACCCAAACTTTCGTTATTAATGGCTTTGATAAATCAATTTCAATACAAACCCTTGCATATCAACCTCTACCAACTGTATACGTTGCAAATCAAGCTTTATAGGTCGCCCTATAACTTTTGCGGTTTCATATACGATTTCATATAAGATAATTATCAAAGATGAACCAGGGCCCTCCAAACAAGGCCTTAGTCAAATCTAATTGATCACTAAAGCAAAAGAGGAAAGTGTCATGACCAATATCAATAATCTCAAGGTGTTCTCTAGGCTGCCACATTCTCATAATTTGCGGTTATAAGAAACTCAATGAGATATCTTTGCCCATTAGACGTCCCATAATGGCATCCTTCCGAGGAAGACGTAGCTTGGCTAGAGTTTCCTTAGAGAAATTGGCAACTAATGGCGAGTTTGGACTGTGAATTTCATCATTATTTCATTCTAGAGCAGAGGCAGCAGTGATGGTAGCATCATCAAACCATCTTGTTGAGCCTGCAACAACATCTCTAAAAGAGAATTGGACATTATCCTTGCTTGGACATTGATTAATACCCTTATTTTGAATGTGAAGATCCGTCATAGCCTCATCAAGCACAAGTTGTATTTCGTTTGTATTTAGAGTGGTAGCATCCTCTAAACCCGTACCTATCATATCTATATCCGTCGATGGTGATTTATCCTATATTGAATGGGAAGTAGCATTTGAATCAGATGGTTGTTTGAGATGCATAGCGAGATTGCGAAGGTAGAAAGCAGAGTGATTCATTGCTGGCTCTCAGAAACGTGTTGACTCCCGAAGCCCCCCTACCAGAAGTAGAGAAGTTTATCTCCAATTACCAGACAGGAAGAGAGAGAAAGGATCTTTTTTTTTCCGCTAGTAAGAGAGAAAAAGCATAAAAGTCCATGACTTAGAGATCATTTTTACTACTTTGAACTTTCTTTTCTGAGTTATCCTTTAACATTATCATTTTTAAAGCAATAATAAACTACATAAAAACTTATTTAAGACGGCCTTTTAATAAACTATTTATCATTCAAATATAATTTTAAACATATTACTCTTCTATAGAGCCAACTTTTGTGGGCCACTTATCCACTTCATTGCTCCACATGATGCGTGGAATGGGGTCATATCATACGACCTTTCCAACGGCTTATTTTCATTTTTCAGCCCAGGCTAGCTAGTCGGTTGATTTAACTCTCTCACATGCTCACAAATAATAATTATGTCTTTGCAATGAAGAATTTGTTGGAGCTATAGCATACTTTCTCTCTCTTACCAATACCATGGCGAATTCAGTGGCTTTGGACAGCGATAATCCACCTGAAATTAACAGGTAATTTTACTTTCTGGGTCTTCTTTACTTTCTCTTTTCCCCCATCAATAATTAGTGAATTTTTTGACTTGCTTGATGATGATGTACTATTTACTGTGAATAGCTGAATAATAGAGGAATGAATTGCTGGCTTAGTTTTAGCTTAATCCCAGATGATGGGTTAGATCTTAGTTTGTTCAGTTAGATGAATTGCTGGCTTACTTTTAGCTTAATCACAGATTTGTTTTTTGATCAGATATTGGGGATATTGTATAATTTTAAGATGTTAATAGCTATAAGCCTATTACTTTAGGTACTTAAGTTCTTCAGGTGAATGAGTCAAAATGATTATCTGTAATGGAAATTGAAGTTTTTCTGAGTAGCTGCTTATGGGGAAAGCAATATTGGTGACATTATGATGATTGTGCTACTTGTTCTCCCAGATTTTATTTTTTATTTTATTTTTTTTGTTGTTGTTGATCAGATATTGGGGAAATTGTATAATTTACTAAGATGTTAAGAGCTATTAGTTTAGTTCTTGAGTTCTTCAGGTAAATGATTATCTGCAATGGAAATTAAAGGTGTTCTGCGTAGCTGCATATGGGGAAGCAATATTGGTGATATTATGATGATTGTGCTACTTGTGTTAGAGTTGCTAGTAGGGGAATGAAATTGGGTAAAGCATAGCAAGTGCATAACACCTTGACCCATACAAGCTGAGCCATGAGCTATGGCATTTGGAACATGGGCTCAAACCCCCCAAATACTAAGTAATTTTCTCCATTGGGTTTGGCCGTTTAGGTACGTTGGACTTGAGCCACCAATTTTCATAGCTGAAGGTGTTGGAGGCTCAGCACTTGGCTTCTCTTGCCTACCTCGCTGCTGGTTGGGGCCTCTAAGGAGGTGGATTTTCCTGATCATTACTGATCTTATGAATACTTAGATGTATGTTTTAAACTGAGCTCGAGTTAATCTTATTACCTTGAAATAAAATAATGATGATAATAATAATAATAATAATAGTAAATGTTTGTGACATGATTGTGGTAAAGTCATGTTCATTTTGAACCACGGTCCCTGTCAGAACTAGTTCACTTGAATGTCAAGGATTGCATAATTGAGTGCTTTAAAGCATTTTTTAAGTTTGAGTTTTATAGACTTTTAAAGTTACTGATAGTCATCCTTTTGTTTTGTTTCTCAACCATCGAGTCTGTCTGGGTGGAAGGTTCTCTGTTAATTGCTCATCTTTTTTTTGACCTTAAGTCCTTTGTGTGTTGTGAATACTATTTTTATTACGAGACAAATCACTGGAAAATTTTGTTTCACTTTTTTATGTCCTGTTTTTGCGACCCCGATATTGTTATGTCAATCAGAGTTTGGTTTCTGAGCAGTTATAGCGTGTAATTTTGTGGCTCTCTTTCTGTTGTGAAGATGTATACACTTCTGGTAACGTTCTTGGTGGAAAAGAAAATGCAAAGAACAAAAGAAAAAGGGTCAATCTCAAAATGTTTTTAAGAACAAATACTACATAGAGATCGAGGTGTTATAGTGGATGCAATTAGACCGCCTTGTAATTAGAATTCTTAATAGCCATGAAGAGAAATTATACATGTTCAATTGTAGCAAATGGACTGTATCACTTCCTGAACTACTACATACCCAAGAAGGGTAATGCAGCTAGGAACAACTACAACACTTGTGAGTTGTGAACATTATAGAGCTTTAACAGATTTCCTGCACCGATCCTCTGTCAGTTGTGTTCTGTCTAATTAGACCAGTGTTAAGCTATCTTCAATGCTGTGGATCGCAAAAAGTTATTCCTACCTATGATGTGATGTGTGAATAAAACATAAAATCTCCTGCTTTAGGTGAATATCAGTGGGCTACTATCCGTCCATATTGTAGAAACTTTGCTGTTGGTAAATGCAGAAGACATGTACTGGCAGTATAAAACAGCGCTTGGCTCAGATAGATACACACATCATGTTGCATATTGACATGGAAAACTTGCATTGGTTAGTTCGTTTTGGCACCACCTTATACAGTGGGAGATCGAGGGTTCAATTCTAAAGAAATGAGCAACTACACTACTAACCATGTTGTTGGCACTAATTTTAGTTTTAATTATACAACAACGATAACAACCTCCCATGTAGGATCTTCCCGAGGGCGGGGTATGGGGAGATCCAGACGTAGATATATTAATCACCAGCAAGTCATTAAGAACCAGGATCAACCAAACACAGCCCTTAAAAACCCTACCTATTACAATTTCTCCAACAAAGCTTGCCTCCTTGGGAAGGTTATCATGAGGATCCCTTTGGATAGCAGATCCGACATTGATTTCAGGCTTTCAGCTATAGGTTTTGGGCGGTCTATCTGGTTAATTCAGATATCATTGCTGGAAGCTTCTACGGTTGTTTGGCTACCGTCTTACTTATTGTATGATAGATTAATCGATGCCCGAAGAAGGCTTGACCATGAGTCGCAAACTTAACCATTGAAGTCTGGCTCTAAGAGCTCCTGAGGGGTTTCTCGAAAAACTAACACACTTGAAGAAAGATAGATAAACCTTCTTCATCATGTGCTAGGCATCTTACATTCAAAATAGCTCCAAGCATAAGCTAAATAGCTAATGTAAGGAAGCCTTTAACCGGCTATACAAAAACAGATCTGCAGCAGGCTCGAGCAAGCAATCTACACAGGTCATCAGAACAGAACTGCAGCACAGAAACTTTGCACAGAATAGGTCTGCAGCAGGTCAGACCTGGAGTAGCTCCCAGCAACAGACTTTTGATAGGGACTTCAGACAGTAGCGTAATCAGACAATCTCAAAACAGGCAGCAATCTGATCATTAGCAGGGCCTCCATCATTCAAAGCAGTGTCAACTGTGCCAAAAAGTCAGGACAAACATAGACTTCTGCAGGTTTCCTTTGCTTCTGAAATATCCTACACTTTGTTTCACACCAAATGCAGGAAGCAAATTTTGCAACCAAGCTTTCAGACATCTGGCTTTAGGAGTAGACCCTCTGCAATGCTGAAGGATCCATTGTAACTCAGTGTTCCAGACTCCAGAAGCTTTCCTGCACAATCGTACCACTGGAGTAATTGTTCCCAAATGTCACAGGATAACTTACACTCAAAAATCAGATGCTCGCGACTTCTTTAGCTAAATTGAGAGAGGAGATGCTGTTTCCACTTTTTATTTATTACTTAGTTTTAAATAACACTTAATAATAAAGGATGTGCCTTAACTGTTAGTTATTTATTTTTTTTTTGTTTGCTGGATTAGCAATGGTATGTCCAATATTATTCTCGATGTCTCCTATGAGCAACTTGCCAAAGGATGCGCCAGTGCAGTCCCAAATTTGTATGATTGGTGTAGTCATGCTGGACCATGACTATCATTTTGTGGCTTCGGAAGACCTTACCTTTAATTTGACAGTCTACCATTTGTCTAAACACAATTTTTTTGGAAATTTCATATCGATGGGAAGATGCTCAATTTACCCCTCGCAATTGAACCTTGTGTTTACCCAATAAAGTGGACAATTTCCTTTCTAGTTGATTTACTAGGTATGTGATTGACCATTTACTTTGCAGTGTATGTCATATTCTTGTCGTTAATAATCCAGGTGACTAACTTTTTTTCGTGGTTCAGAGCTCTTATCAATCAACGAATGAATCCAGATGTTGGCAACTCGAAGAAGAGAAAAAAATTCGGTGGAGCTGTTGAAGAGTTGAACCTGCCTGCACCAAAGCATAAATGTTGTAACGTTGATTCATTATTATCGAAAGCTCTGCATGCTGATGACGTTCGTACCCAAATAAATGAAGGACAAGATGATATGGAAGTACTAAGCATGGGAGTTGAGTCAGGCGAAGACAGCAATAGTTTTCATGGAGACTCACATTTATCTGCTGAAGTGAAATATTATGCATGTTCTGGAAAGACAGATTCATGTGATGAGGCTTCTACTTCCTGGTCTAATTCAGGATCAGGCATATCCTGGTTGGTAAGTACAACCGTGGGTAGTGAAATGGATGCTAAAGAAGGGATCATGTTCACTAAAGGAGAGCACTATGCTTGTCAAGATACAGGGTGGCATGATGCTGATTTTGTGCAGGAGTGCATTAGTCAAGAGTATTCTACGGATAGCAAGCAATTGACATCTGAAGGACTTCAAGAATTCCTTTCCTCAAGTGGGATGAGTCCAAATTTGTCTGTGCTTTCATCAGAAAGGTGGAACGCTGATCAAGGTGACTCTCTCTCTCTCTCTCTCTCTCTCTCTCTCTCTCTCTCTCTCTCTCTCTCTCTCTCTCTCTCCTTTTTAAATAAGCTCGTTTTGGGGTTTGAATGTTATCCCTCATTGTTAGCTTATTTTGTGAATTCAAACTTTCTTTTCTTTTCTTTCCTGGTTTTCTTTGTTTGGGGGAAGAGGGGGATCAATCAATTTAGGCATATTCATTCGGCAAGGTTTTTAGTTTTAATTCATCCACTTGAGGTAGAAAGATCAGGGATTACAGGTACGGGAGATGGGCTGTACAAAAACCTCCTGTTTTATCCGACATCTACACGAATATGCCCTATTCCTATACATAATACACAACCAATGAAACCCGTCTTTCTATTGTATGGTAACTATAACAACTTGATATTGTATTTGTTGCACAATCCGGGAATCTTCTCCCGGCATCAAAAGTCCTCGGATTTCTTTCATGCCGTATCTTGTACACAGCAGCAGCAAAGGCAGCCAGCCTCCTTTAGTTTTCTGATTAGTTGCTTTCCCTTTTACTCTCCTGCAAAAGCATCTATGATCATGTGTTACCCAAGGGCCTCCTGTTAATGCCTAACCATAGAAGACAGAAGATCAAACCAGCTGAGATAGGGGACAGGCAAAAAAAGATGCCTACAGGACACCATTGCAACACAACAATTGCCAGACATATTGACCATATCCCCTCGGTGGATGAAGTTATCGACAGTAGACAAATTGTGCTTAGCAGCGACGCAGAAAATGATGTGATGCCGGGAATTCACATTCTCTCCCACATAATTTTTGCCCAACAGCTTCTAATATTGTCATAAGCTGCACCAACTTTGAACTTCTCATTGAGCCCAACTGTTCCAGCTAACCATACCAGAAAAAAGCCTGAATACCGGCATAACTGAGTTGATAACTCAATACCTCTTTTATGTTTGTGGATGCAGATTTGTAACTTTGATAAATTTGTCAGCTACAATTTCTGCCTTAAAAAAATTGACCTATTTACATTCCCAATAAACGACAAACTGCTCCTTTTAAAATGCATTCTTCTTTGTATGCAGACGCTCAACTAGAAAGACGCAAGCCAACAATTGATCAAGAGTTCGAGCAGTACTTTTCGATGCTCATGTTGTAAGAGGATGTAGATCTCTTCCTTGAATAAATTTGCATGCCTTCTTCTGTTGTACCAAATAGTGTATCAACTTGTGAATATGGATAATGATTGACCTTTTAAATTGATTCTACTCGATATTTACGTGGCCTAGTCCAATCGCTTGTGTAAATAGCTCAAATATGTTTTAATGAATCTCCCAGTTTTGATAACACAACAGTATCTCAAGAGCTTTTTGGTCCTCAAGGTTGTTCCATAGTTTCGTTTACCCTTCATTCCTATTTGATGAATAGAGAGGTTTAGTGCCTTCAATGCCATGCCTTGTGTTATAAGATGTATGAAACAGAAGATTTTGTGAGTTTTTACTTTTCATCACTATTCAGTACGCCAGCAAAGTGAGGTTTAATTACTGTTAGGATACAGTAGAATCACCTTAAATTAATAGTCAATAAATTAATAACCTTTTTAAAGTAATACTGTTTTTCAGTCCCGTCATTGAGATACTAAATTATTACTCGATAAATTAATAATCTCTCTAAATTAATAAACTTTCATGATCTCGACAATATTAATTTATAAAGGTTTTACCGTATTATAGTTTCAATTTTCAGATTTTATATTTTATTCCCTAATTAGACTACTAATAATCTCCTCTTTAAATATCTTAAAACTTAGCCATAATTTGGGTCATATGGGTGTTACAAACCACAGGCCTATGTAAGTGGGACTAGACAAGTTGATCTATATAACACACAGCGTATCATCCCACCCCCCCCCCCCCCCTCGGTATTTTGAACACTCTCAAATAGTTTTGGTTTTCGGTTTGGATGATGAGGTTTCATTAGTTCATCCTATTCTTCCTCGATACGCGCCACACACACATATTGAAAATTATTGTTGTTAATAATCCTCAAACTAAATTTTCAGTCAGACATAGATAGTATGTTTTAAAATGAGGAAAGGTTTTCAGCACATTGATTTTATTGCTATCTATTTTAGAGATTTGAACTAGTAAAAGCAATGAGATTTTCCAATAGAGGTTATTGGAATCTAGTCGACAACATATTCCCTTTGAGCCAATGTTAAATTGACACTAGACAAGGTCTTATGGGTGGGGAGTTCGTTACGAAACTGTCTAGCCTCAAACACGATTCCTCAAAACAGGCAAAAGGGTATCTAGTAAACTCACAACAAATAGGAGTAGTGGGGGGTCCAACCATCCCCTTATGACAAAATGTATCCATATTGAAATAACAACCACACTTTAGTAAATGTGGGGATTTCCAAATCCATGTGAGGTTGGAATGTCATGTCTATTGGAACTCTTGATACTTAAATCATAAGTGTCATCACCATGTTAAACTTGCAAGCGACACACATAGTGTAGTTATAGTGAATTTGAAACCTTTTATACAATGTAAATTGTCAGATTTGAAGGGCAATAAACCATTCTCAGTGAAGGAAAATTTAGATGATTAAATCAAGAGCCATAGCCATTGTAAATCAACTTGTCAATAGTTAGTCTATGTTCATTTTCGAACAGGACCATGGAAATTGCTCCTCAAAGCCCTTGCCTCGGGCTTGCTGGCTTTTCATTGTTCAATCATGTATTTCGCTCCGTTCAACATTCCTTTTTCTTTCATGTTCCTTTCCATTCTACAAATCAATCAATTTCGTGCTACAAGTTTTGTTTTATAAGGTTCTTCTTCCCTTCCTTTTAAATCCTTAATCCAAGCATCAAGTTAGATGATACATGTTTTCCTTTTTGTTTGCTATTTAGTTGGCATATTTGAAACAATAAATAACATAGTGTTGAATTATATGTGTTTTGATGATTGACAAACCAATGAGCTTATGCACATATGTACTAATGTCTTGTATGAGTAATGTGTTGTAGCCCAAAAGAGGTAGAGCTCAATATACATGGAGTTCAAAGATGTGCATATGGAAACCGAAAGAGTGACAACATTAAAGGATGGCTAGATGATGACAAGACCAAGGAAGTATGAAGACACAAATGAAGATCAAGTGTTTGGCTTCCTAGATGTCTTGTATGTGCCTTAGATTCGGGATCATAGAAGTGAAACAATTGATTTTGGGAACAAAAATCAAAACCGAAGTTTCTGGTGCAAAGGGACCAGCGTCAGTACCTTGTACCCTTGCCCAGAGGTGCTAAACATTTTTATTAAAAATAAAAATTCGGTTTTAACTCAACTTTTCTTGAAAATATTTTTGTGGGCTTCTTAAGTTTATTCACCAGATTTCCAGCTACAAAAACATTGATTTACAAGGCAAAAGCTTGAGTGTTAAAATGGGTTAGAATAAAGCACTTTATGGGAATCTTTTTATGGAGCCTTGTGCTAGCTTTATGTTGAACAAGCAACCTTCACATGTGCTTAAAATTTCTGATTTTCAAAGGCTATTTGGGTTCCCCAATGTAGCCTAAGATCACATGAAAGTTTTAGCATATGTTAAGGTTTGATTTCCAATATATTCACTTTATACTTTTTCCATAAAAAATGTCAAAAAGCTTCCCATAAACTTTACCCAATGTAAATATTCTCATCTGATTTCTTAGCCAATATTTGACTCTCTAAATGTGGTCTAAGATCACATGAAAGTATTAGCATGGGTTGAAGTTTTGTTTTCAAAAAATTCACTTTATACTTTTTCATTAGAAATGCCAAAAGCTTGTCAATAAACTCTACCCAATGCAAAGATTCTTGGCTGGTGGTTTAGCCAACATTTGGCTCCCAAATGTGGGCTAGACATAACATGAAAGCTTTAGCATTGTCTAAAGTTGCTTTTACAATGCTTTAACTTTTGGCTACTTTAACATAAAGTGCTTGTGGCCTCTCCTATATAAATGGGAGCTTGTGCTACTGATTTTCCAAGGAGGATTGCCCAGAGCTTCATTGAAAACCTTTCAAGCCAAAATCCTCATTCCTTCACTTGAGTAAAATCGTCATATATTTTCTAGTGAAGTAAAACTGTTTTCTGACCTTGTTCCATCACTTGTTCCCCTGCATTGTTCACTTCTCAAATCCGACTATTTGGCACTTAGGGTTTATTTGTAACCTTTCATTAGCTTTTCTAGAAGCATTCAAAGGTTAAATTGTGTTATTCTTTAGAGTATTTTCCAAGCTAGAGTAAGCTTGTGAGTGCTTGGCAACTTGAGTGAAGTTGTAGCTTGGCAACTTGTGAGTATGTTGTTGAGTGCTTGGCAACTTGAGTGAAGTTGTGTCATTGCCAACTTGAGGGAGTTGTGGGAGAAAGAGAGTGGTCGAAACTTGAGGGAGTTTGTGAGCCTTGCCAACTTGAGGGAGTTGTGTAAAAAGAGTGAGTTCAAAACTTGAGGGAGTTTGTGAACTTTGCGAGCTTGAGGGAGTTCGGCGTAAATCCAAGTTAGAGTTAGCTTGGTGAGTGAAAATCACAAGATCGAGTGTGTGGAGTAACAAGGAGGTGAAACACATTAAAGTGAGTGAGAAGTAGCTCTTTGGCCAACAAGAGCTTGTTGGTGCGTGTGTACTTAGTCTTAGGAGTATAAGCTATGTACATGAGTTTGGCTCGAATAATAAGAGAAAGTATTTGAGAAATCCCACTAAGGTGGGTCGTGGTTTTACATCCAAATTGAGCCTTGGATAGTTTCCACGCTAAAATATCGTGTCTCCTTTACTCTATCTTTATCACGTTTTCGCACTATATTCTGTCCAATAGGAACAACCAAGGAACACCACTCCTGTGGTTGGTCCTTTTCATCAGAAACGAAAATTAGCCGAAAATTTGAGACCCCAATTCAACCCCCCCTTCTTGTGTCTCATGAAGTGCATTCTATCAATTGGTATCAGAGCAGGTCTCACACAAAAAAAGCTAACTCCTTTTGAGAGATCCACAAAAGTGAGTGCACCACCTCAAACACAAGATCCAAATACTTCTCTTACTCCTTTGTTAGTTTACCAACTTTCTAAGTTGGTGCATGGTTTATATAAAGATCTTCATCCAAGCCGAAAGTCATGTATTTTGGCAACTTGTTGCTAAAGGTCCTTTCATCATTGATGAAGTGAAGAATAACAAAGGAAAAAATACACACAAGCCAAAAAGCAAGATGAACGACAATGACATCCAAAAGTTTGAAAAGAACGTCGAGGCCTTAAGATCCTCTCATAGTGGCCTTGATCCTGAAGAATACAACCACCTCGCCTCTTGGAACACCTCAAAGAAATTTCGGACTGCTTTTAAAGTTGCACATCCATAGGAACAACGTTCCTTAGGCAGTTCAAATTTGCAATCCATGATAGCAACTGGGAAAGGCTCGGATAAGAAGGAAGTGAAAGAACCTAAGGCGAGAATCGACTTGACAGCAAGAAGCAACAACAAATCAAAGAGGAAATCGAATGAGGTAAACTTTCACATGTTCAAAGAAAAGTTGAATGTTTCCTATACATTTAATTTAATTGATATGATGAATGTTTTCTTTGATTATTTCCTTGATATGTGGTAAGAAAAAGATATGTTGCTTTATGCTTTTTGTGGGGTGATGTTTGACCTAAGAAATATTGTTGAGAAAGAAAAAGGAATTGAATATAAGAACACAATTCTTAGGAAACAACGTCTAGTCCCCAAAGGAACATTGACAGGAACAAGTGTTAGAACAGTAACATTGCGTTTCATGTTGTTGAGTGTACTCATTGCTTTCAAAGTACGTGATGCTTGTGATTATGTTATATGCACTAATTTGTTTTATACATGTTTTGAGTCTTTAACATCTGACCTATTTCTCGAAAACGATGCATTAAAATTCGAAAAGGTCAGAGATGAAAGATTTCAAGATTACTTAAAACGTATTTCTGAATATGTCACAGGGAACAATGTATGGAACAACACATAGAACAATGTGTGTCAGATAGTTTGTTGGCTAATTCTTAACCACAATAAGATTCGAATGAAATTAAGATTAAAAGGCAATAAATTTTCATGGAATTCAAGTTGTAAATGTGTTATGTTGCCTTGTAATCATGTTTGCATATTTTGTGGTAAAATTAGCCTTTATAACTCAAGTTGTGAGGTGAGAAAAAATGTTCATGAAGTGAATTGTCAATATGTGAAATTTATGTGTATCAAATGAAGTCTTTTGCATGCTGCATTCTTTGGAAATGGACCCAAACATGCTTGGGATCCTAAATCTCACAACTAACTGAGTGTGTAGGCGCTAGCGGGAGAGAGCAACCACTTGTAGCACATGGCTAGTGGTTGTTCATGAAACGTAATGAAGACATCTCTTATATTATTTCACTCATGGCCTTGGATGATAGAAGTGTGAATTTTTGTGATGGAATTACAAGCAAATCCATAGGTAAATCACCATTACATTTCATCAACTATCCTGCCAAGGGATTAATGTATATAATCTCTTGAGCATTCACGTTTATGTTATCATGATTATAATGTTATATTTCTTCAATGATTACATGGTTGTGAATGTTAAATAAAATAAAATAAAATTTCAAAAAAAACAATGTGAATGTTATGGTTGAGTGGAAGTTACACAACATTGATTTTAAAATGAAAAATCTTTCTTCAACTTCCCACATAGTTTGTAATACTTGGTTGTTGTTGATGATGATCCTTTGTCTGGCACAAATGATTGGGATATGCTAACTTATCATAACATTTTTGCAAGTTGATCATTCATGAAACTTAATTGTTACTTTGTGTTCAGTTAAGATACAAATGATAAGTTATGTGATGCATGTGCTACCTATTGACAAATGAGATCTTCTTTCAAGTCAATGTACATGGTTAATAATCATATAGTCACTTGAATTCATTCACATGTACTTTGTGATCTTATGAGTATGGTAACTTGTGGTATCAAATGATGTATGCGTGTTGATGTCGTTTGAGTGATACGTGAACTTTGTTTCTTTCTTGCAAATAAGGAATCATTGATACATTTATTGTATTTGGTAGGAAGATTCAAATATTATTCGGACATCAAAGCATGCTTATCTATCATGAAACCACAATTGACTATGGGAAATTCATTTAACATTATGTTGAGCATAATATTTATCGTGAACCATTGCATTTATTGATCCTTGCATAAATGAATTTCCTATGTGTTTTTTAATGGAATCATTTCTATAATTATGCATCTTCGGACATTTAGTTAAATGTGTTTTGCGCATAGTAATGGGAATATGTTTTAGGGAAATTTGTTGCAAGAATATATAATTGGTTTACATGATTACTCACTTAAGTAAGGTTGTGAAGTTATTAAATTTGTGTTTTGATAAAACTAATACCTTGCTTGAGAATGTATTGCATGATGATGAATGAATTATTAGACTTGTAAGGGATCATGTTAATTGTGAAAATATTGTGCCAATACTCGACTCTATGAGAACAGGAAAGGGAACAAGGACTATATGGTTGTTCCTTCCATGACAGAAAGTGGAGTACTATAGACAGGGGGAAATGTAACAACTCATGCACCTGGTCCCTTCGCTGTTCCTTGTGTAACAGAATGTTACTAATTATGAGCAGCAAAACAATGACACTTCATAAGTGTTCGATCTTACAAGCACAATAGCTCACTTCCTTTGGATCAAATCATTAGCAACTTCATCAAGAAAATTCAAACTTCTTTGGTTCATATGTTTGTGATTTCTATTGCATATTTTTCTAACATTGAACCTTAGGTATACCTTGAGTTCTTGCAGAAACCCATTCAGGTTAACCCACATAAGAAGAGCGTAACAAATTCAAAAGAACAATGTTTGGCATTATGTGGTTGGAACCATAAACAAAACGATGACAACGGGACCATGGTAAAGAACAAGGTAAACGGTGCAAGGGTACAACCAATGAGGGAAAATTGATTTGATAAAACCCTTGCCCCAAGAGTCATCCGTATCCTTTAATTGTTTGTTGCAAACATGGATATCATACTCTATCATATGTACATCAAACATACTCTCTTGAATGCCCACTTGAAAGATGACGTATTTGTGAAACAACCTCTCTACTTTGAAACTCAAGATTTTGCTAATCCTGTTTTCAAAATGGACAAACTCTCATCGAGATTCGAAAACTCTAAAGTTTGGAATTCATGTATGTTTGTCCTAATACAAAATGATTTGAAAAGAAGAAAGGTTGGTCACATATTATCTCTCATGGTCTTACATAATTTTTTGTTTGTGGTAACTTATGTATGTAATATATTTGATGTCACTAACAAGTGTTTGTAGAGATTGTACCAAGTTGATGAATACGATATGGAAATGAGTATGATGCGTAAGCTTAATTTCCTATTGAACTTACAAATCAAGCTAGCAATGAAGTTGCATGAATCACCAACTTAAGTATCTCAAAGACTTGTGAAAAAGAATGTAAAGGAGACAATCAAGCAAATGGATACAATAATTCTCACATCAACCAAAATCGACATGGATTATTTGGTAAGAAGGTTGATGAGAAACCTAGTGAGGTACAGTTGCTTCTCCTTTACTTTATCACAAGTATGCTAGATATTGTTTTTATATGCTGGATTGTGTGTTTGTTTACAAACTTGTATTTAAATAAGACACACATGATAATCATTAGAGAATATCTTGAGATATTTTCAAGGGCATGACATTAGACATCATTTCTTGATAGTTATGTTGAAAAGAGATATATTTCCATGAGTGTATGCGTGAAATTATATTGTGGATGTGTTCCCTAAAGCTCTAAAAAAATATTGATTTTAAGAAAATATGGCTAGAGTTTTGCATGACTAAGATTAGCTAGCTTCATGCATTGTTTCCCCCAAAAAAAAAATGTGTGTGAATAATTTGTGATGCTGATGCACATATGAGCTAACATTGTTGTCATATGTATGTCCAAATTCCAAGCTTGCTAAAAGTTTTGTTGCATGAGCTAATTATTGAAGGACTCACTTTGATCCTTGGATATTATCCTTATTGTTCTTAATTCGTCCAAAGTGTTGGTCCAATATTTGTTGGGCATTTGTGTGGGATATGATCTTATTCTCTTCAAACCCTTTCACAAAATTGACCTTTACCATTTCATTCATCAAATCTAAACACTATCTCTCACCTCACCTCTCACCCTTTTACTAATGAAACTCACCCCTTCAAACGAAATGAGACAAGGATGACAATAAAGTCAATTGGCCACTAATTGAGGGGGAATGATACTTAATCAAATTTGAGAACTTAAAAAAAAGGAAAAAAAAAAAAAGGAAAAGGAGAGAGAGTGATTGAAATAGAAAAAGGAGAGAGAGAGAGATTGAAATTTTTTTTTGAAAAAGGAGAGAGAAAGATTTAGAGATTGAAGGATAAAGAAGGACGAAAATGTGAAATGAGTAAGATATGTCAAAAAGGGAACAAGCCAAAGCATGTGTTCCTTCCCCTGTTCCCTTGAGTTTGAAATGACAATCATTATGAAGATAAACTTCATATCTTCTACATACAATGAGAATGAGCAACAAATCTAGTTCTGGAATTACTCTCTTTCCATGAACTAAAAAGACATGAAGTAAGAAGTAAAAGTGCATAAAGGCAACCAATTGAGAAGATGATTAAGACTTCAACTCTCACGAAACATCTTCTATCATCATCACATGTATTATGACTTTTACATCTCTTCAACTCATCCTATTCCTCGCTATAGCATCCTCAAAGAAGAAGAAATATCTCACATGATTTCATAGAAGAATCCCTCACCAGCTAAGAAACGACTCCGATATTATCCACTATGAAGAAGAGAATCCTTGATAAGAAAAATAACCTAATCATCTTGATCCTTATGATGAGATATCGTCCTCAAAGGAAAGGAAGGAGACATCAACACTTGATCCTCCAACCTTATTGTTCATTGAAAATGAAGAAAGAGACGGTGGTATGGAAAGATGTGGGAACTCGGCTTATTCCTAATATGGAAGGTGGCCATGGTAATACCTTCACTCTTGAGTTCTTTATTTTTGTTGGTTTTGATGCGTTGATTGATAAAATCAAAGGTGATTGATATATTTTGTGGTTATGAGTCGTGACTTACCAAGAGAAAAACTCTTGAACTTTTGAGATTTTCAACATCGAGAATGAGGAAATTGCTATTGAAGTTGGTGCTTTCATTTATCATGAAGAACATTGTTTTTAAAGGAGAAAAGATGGGTATATCTACTCCTGGTGGTATTTATTTATATCATTATCTTGTTGCACCAATTGCTATTGAAGCTATATTGCCTGGATTTTACACTGGTCCTCTATCTGTTCCTTCGCTTGTTCCCTCTCCTACTGAGAACATCTCTAGTTCTCAAGAGAACGTGAACAAGATGGACATACTTGAAGGCAAAGTATAGGCTCTTGAGAAGATACTGATTACAAAGAATGTTGAGTTGAAGGTTGATCAAAGTCAAATTGCTTTATGAGTTGATATGATTAGTAGCCTACATGTGGTTTCGGTTTAGAGCATTCTTTATGTCAATATTGATGTCTCAAACTTTGATCCAAAAGAACACTTGATAACCCCATGCAACATATTTAAAAAGGATATGTCTTCATTTCCCAAACTTTCATTTTGTTTGTGGTAAGAAGGTCATTCCTAAATTGAAGAAGATGGGAGAATCAAGTTTTCTCAACCTTTTATACACTTGCTCATATTCTTGCGGTGCTTTGAAGTGTCATTCTCTAATGACTATGGATAAAAGGGGAAAATAAGGGTTAATGATGAGAATCGGCCTATTAAAAAATAGAGGGAGAAAATGAGTTGAAAGACAATCGAGAGATTTCGATGGATTCTTAAAAGATAATCAGAAAATGAGTCATCCACTTTTGAAAAGTTAGTTCAACGAGCTCAAAGTTGATCACATGAAAATGCACTATGAGCTCTTGATCCATCTTAAGCCAACTCTTCCATCCAGCCAAGACATTGTTCCTTAGCCCGTTCCTTCTGTTATTGGCTTGACGGTGTTATCACTTCTCTTCACTTGTCATTATCTCGGTGATATGTCCTTATCTTTAAACAAGTTCATTTCATTCCCTTGTCCCTATTTGGCCCGTTGATTTGCTTTATTGGACTAATATTACTTTTGGATGTCTATGAATGGCTAATATCATGGGATCATTAGTTTGAGCTATTTTGATTGATTAGTCTTCTCATGTGATAGTACCCAAGTGGTGCTGGATTTTGCATGTTTGCATCTTGCTTGCTCTTTTTGCATCATGATCATTAGATGTTGTTTTTGATAATGCCAAAAGGGGGGAAGATGTATGTGCTTATGTTAGTTTGTGTTATGTGTTAATTCATAAGCCAAACTTTTCTTATAATTACTCTTTTGTTAATGAGTCTTTGGGTAATCATATTCCATTATTACGAATTCATGGAGATTCTTGTGTATCCTTGGAATGATGATCTATTGTAAATTATGCTTCACATGTTGCTTACATGATATTGATTATTATAATTGGCGCATAAGCACATTTGTTTGTCAACGTCAAAAAGGGGAAAATTGTTGAACTATATGTGTTTTGATGATTGACAAACCAATGAGCTTATGCACATATGTACTAATGTCTTGTATGAGCAATGTGTTGTAGCTCAAAAGAGGTAGAGCTCAATATACATGGAGTTCAAAGCTGTGCATATGGAAACCAAAAGAGTGACAACATTAAAGGATGGCTAGATGATGACATGACCAAGGAAGTATGAAGACACAAATGAAGATCAAGTGTTTGGCTTCCTAGATGTCTTGTATGTGCCTTAGATTCGGGATCATAGAGGTGGAACAATTGATTTTGGAAACAAAAATCAAAATCGAAGTTTCTGGTGCAAAGGGATCAGCGTCAGTACCTTGTACCCTTGCCCAGAGGTGCTAAACATTTTTATTAAAAATAAAAATTCGGTTTTAACTCAACTTTTCTTTAAAATGTTTTTGTGGGCTTCTTAAGTTTATTCACCAGATTTCCAGCTACAAAAACATTGATTTACAAGGCAAAAGCTTGAATGTTTAAATGGGTTAAAATAAAGCACTTTATGGGAATCTTTTTATGAAGCCTTGTGCTAGCTTTATGTTGAACAAGCAACATTCACATGTGCTTAAACTTTCTGATTTTCAAAGACTATTTGGGTTCCCCAATGTAGCCTAAGATCACATGAAAGTTTTAGCATATGTTAAGGTTTGATTTACAATATATTCACTTTATGCTTTTTCATAAAAAAAAAATGTCAAAAAGCTTCCCATAAACTTTACCCAATGCAAATATTCTCATGTGATTTCTTAGCCAATATTTGATTCTCTAAATGTGATCTAAGATCACATGAAAGTATTAGCATGGGTTAAAGTTTTGTTTTCAAAAGATTCAGTTTATACTTTTTTCTTAAAAATGCCAAAAGCTTGTCAATAAACTCTACCCAATGCAAAGATTCTTGGTTGGTGATTTAACCAACATTTGGCTCCCAAATGTGGGCTAGACATCACATGAAAACTTTAGCATTGTCTAAAGTGGATTTTACAATGCTTTAACTTTTGGCTACTTTAACATAAAGTGCTTGTGGCCTCTCCTATATAAATGTGAGCTTGTGCTACTGATTTTCCAAGGAGGATTGCCCAGAGCTTCATTGAAAACCTTTCAAGCCAAAATCCTCATTTCTTCACTAGAGTAAAATCATCATATATTTTCTAGTGAAGTAAAACTGTTTTCTGACCTTGTTCCATCACTTGTTCCCCTGCATTGTTCACTTCTCAAATCCACCAAAAAATGTTCGTTAACGATTCATGGCGCGCTGATTGTTCGGGTTTATTTGACGACATTTCAAATATGCTTAAAAGTTGTGGAGGGCATTATTAATGACTAAGCAAGTGTCATAAGAGCCAAATTTTAAAACAATATGTCGTTGCTCTCATATTTTAAATACTAATTTGGCTAATCGGTAAAATCCCTAAAGTTTAAAAGTGACAATTCAATCAATGTAATGTGATTCGATGGTTCCCATCCAAATATACAACATTAAAAAGCGGAATATTTGAATATGAGATAGGAAGGTTCAAGTCTCACAATCTTAACTATTAATTTAGAATATTATCAATAAGTACTTTTTTTTAGGATAAGTGATGCGTATGGGAAAGCCGTACTACCGAACAGACGGGGAATTGGACGTGTAATCAATACCAGAATCATATAAGACAATGTTTTTTGTGTATTTTGTGTTTAAGGAAGAAAAATAGTAAGTTATAGAACAATACAACCCTCTCTAAAGTTGCAACCATAAGAGAAATTAATCTTGGGTGTTTTTCTAAACCTAACAGGTGTAAGGATCCGTGGGTTCGACCACGCGAGAATCTGCTGAGGATTCGAGAGTATAGCATCCTAATTGAAGCAATAGTAAAGTTTCAAAGATTAAGGGACCTATTAAGTATTAGGGAACCTTCGAGTTAGAAAACATTTAGAAGACGTTGATTTTGAAAACGTTAATGGAAGGGAAGAACCTTTGCAAAATGCATGTTTACCAAAAGAAAAAAATTTGAAGGGACATACAACCGAAGGGACTACAATGCATTGAATGACCCGACTATCCATGTTTTAAAGATTTCCAATCATATATAGAACATATGAGTAGCCAAGGAGATGAGACCTTGTCTTTGGGGCGAATGTATGAATTGAAAAGCTGTTACTATGATAGGCACCCAATCCTCTTATTTAAATGATAAGCTTTATTAACTCAAATTTGAAAAATATAATGACATTATAACTACTAAATATGCATATCATATTAACAACCTTAGATTAGCTATTAGATCAACTTATCACCAAGCATCACAACTAGTTTTTTATTAACCCACTTTGCAAATGAACAGATTTGTGACTCTGGTAGCACAAGGACAGAACATGTTTTGTACAAATAAAAGAAAGAGATAGATTTACAACATGATGAAAAGCAGTAAATAGATATAATGATCAATATTTACAAGGGCATAGTTTTTGTGATATCTACATTGTGACTATTAAAAAGTAAACAAGAAAACATAGATTATTTATATAGAACTCTCAGGAATATAATGTTGTACTTCATCCATAGTAGGATATAAGTAAAGAAAAACAAATAAGATCGATCTCAAGTAAAGAAAAAAGTGAAAACTTTAGAGTTAATACTCCCAAGAACAGAGCTGTAGACGAAATTCTTGTGTGATCTCAATGAGGAGACGAAGGGGCTTATCAATAGGAGTCGATTTAGGGTACTCCTCTGTAAAAAAGTAGGGTTCATGGTCTTATCCGGGTGAAAACAGCTACTGACATCAATGAGGTGCCAGTCGCGTGGTGTTGTTGCATGGATCCCAGCCGCCTGGCAATCAGGTCTCAACCGTGTGTGCGTGGCTAGGGTTTAAGTGCCAGGTGTCACGGTCCGCCTTTTCTAGTTGCGGGACGTGCGGCGTGCTCTTGTCTCCTAGCGGCAAGAGTGCCAGCCGTATACAAGGAACGTCTTTGAGGTGTCCGTGGACACAAGAGAGTGAGGGAGGGACGGAGTTTGAGAGAGGGGTTGGATGATGCACGCAATCAACACAGTATAACAACAACAAGCATTGACATCAATACATCGATATGGAGGACTGCTTCCCCCATAAAGAATCTTAAAAGGATTATTCATTCTGACAGGAGTATACATAAAGAGTGCATAACTTTCATACTCGACATCTACTCCTAAAAGTAAAAGAACTAGAAAGCTTAAAGAAATGTCAGAGGGTCGACACGCAGGAAGCGCCTTAGAGACATGTTGCTAGGGAACTAGAAAGCGTAAAGAAAGCGTAAAGACATGTCCAAGGGTCAACATGCAGGAAGCGCCTTAGAGACATGTTACATTGCAAGGAAAGTAAAGGAAAGCTAATTACAAGGTGTGAGGGGCGGAACCTAACATTCTCCCCCACTAAAGTTGTCGACGTCCTCGGCGACGTGATTCATTCATCAAGTGTCGGGGACGGCTTGGTGCGAATGTTGGCCCGAGTAGACTTATTGCGGGCAGAATCTTCTGGATCTGGATGATACGGCTTCAAGCGACTCACATGAAAGACAAGGTGTACTTTCATCCAAGTCGGGGGTTCCACTTTGTAAGCCGTACTTCCCACCTTTTTGGTGATAAGGATGGGGCCTTCATATTTGCGGACTAACCGCTTGTCACTTCCTCTCAGGAATCTCATCTACTCTGGGAGGATCTTCACCATCACTAGGTCTCCCACTTCGAACTCCAGTGGCCTTCTCTTCTGATCGGCCCATTTCTTCATGTGCTTCAAAGCCTTTTCTAGGTAACTCCAAGCAATGTCGGTGTTTTGCTTCCATTCTCTGGTGAACTCATACGCCTTCTTGCTTCAGCCCTTGTAATGATCATCTACCGTGTGCGGTAAGAGAGGTTGTTGTCCCGTGACAACTTCAAAGGGACTCCTGTTGGACGAGGAGCTCTTCTTAGAATTGAAGTAGAGCTGGGCTACATCTAGTAGTCTCACCCACTCTCTCTAGTTGGCGCTCACAAAGTGTCGAAGGTATTCTTCGAGGAGCTCGTTGAATCTTTCTGTCTGTCCGTCTGTCTGGGGATGGTATGCTGAAGACATGCTCACCTCCGACACAAGAAGCTTGAAGAGTTCACCCCAAAAGATACCTGTGAACCGAGGGTCTCGGTCACTCACAATGCTCCTAGGTAGTCCCTAGTACTTGACAATGTATTTGAAGAAGAGGACGGTTGTCTGTTCTGCTCCAGTAGCTTTCGGCATAGGGATGAACGTGGCATACATTGAGAATCGATCCACTATCACCATAATAGCGGACAAGGGTCCGACCTTCGGTAACCTGTTGATGAAGTCCATGGAGACACTCTCCCATGGTCTCGTCGGCACTGCGAGTGGGTTTAGTAAGCCGCCCTGCTTGAGTCGATCCGGCTTGTCTTGCTGACACACGAAACATGTCCGAGTGTAGCTCATTACGTCGTCCTTTATCTGGGGCCAGAAGTACCCTTGTTTTAGTAAGCTCAAGGTTCGCTGCCATCCCGGGTGTCCTGCCCAAAGGGTGTCATGACATTCACTCAGCAATTTCCTCTAAATGCCCTCGGCCCTGGGAACATACAACCTATGTCCCTTTGTGAAGATAAGGTCATCTTCTATCCAGAACCGTCTCGTTTTCCCTTCTTTAATGAGCTGTTGGATGGTCTTCGCCATCGTATCTTGACCTAGGTGTTGCTTGATCTGGTCGCGGATCGTAGTGGTCCCCAGACTTGTTGACAAGTGAGCCATTTGCTTCAAGGCAGCAAGGTCAGCCCGACGACTGAGAGCATCCACGACCTTGTTGTTGACCCCAGGTCTATATGTAAACTCCACATCAAATTCCTCCAAGGATTCCTGCCACCGAGCTTGTCGACCAGTAAGTCTTGGTTGGGTTAAGAAGTGGCTCGCCGCAGCGTTGTCTGTGCGAACGAGGAACTTCGAACCCAGAAGGTAGTGTCTCCAGACTCTTAAGCAATGTACAATTGCTAGTAACTCCTTCTCTTGGGCAGCATACCGCCTCTCAGCCCCATTCAGCTTGCGGCTCTCAAAAGCAACCGGGTGGCCTTCTTGAAGTAGTACTCCTCCGAGGGCGATGTCTGAGGCATCCGTCTCGACTTCAAAGGTTTTTGTGACATCGGGGAGAGCCAATACCGGTTCTCTGGTTACCATCTTCTTCGACTTTTCAAACGCTTCAATCTATGATTCGGCCCAATTCCAACCTTCACACTTCTTAAGCAAGTCTGTGAGGGGAGCCACGATACCAGAATATCCTGCAATGAAGTGCCAGTAGTAATTGGCAAGGCTAAGGAAGGAATGGAGCTCAGAGACATTCTTCGGAGGCTGCCACTCATTGATGGCAGAGACTTTCTTCGGATCCATGCGCATTTTCCCCTTTCCTACAAAGTGACCAAGGAAACTAATTTCCTCTTGTGAAAACGAGCACTTCTCTGGCTTCACGAAGAGGTGGTGCTCGCGTAACTTCTCGAACACCAGTCTTAAGTGTTCCAAGTGTTCGCTCATGGTCTTGCTATAGATCACAATATCATCAAGGTATACTACCACGAACTTATCCAAGTACTCGTAGAAGACATGGTTCATCAAGGTGCAGAATGTTGCAGGAGCATTCGTTAGTCCAAAGGGCATCACTAACCATTCAAAAGCTCCATATCTCGTCACACAAGATGTCTTCGGCTCGTCCCCTTCCGATATGCGAACTTGATGGTACCCCAACCTCAAATCAAGCTTCGTGAATTATACCGCGTCACCGAGTTGATCGAACAAGCCAGCAATCAGCTGAATAGGATAGTGATTCCTCACCGTCAACTTGTTGAGTGCCCGATAGTCAATACACAGTTGGAGAGTCCCATCTTGCTTTTTCTGAAACAGCACCGGAGCTCCGTAGGGCGCTTTGGACGGTCGGATGAATCCTCTTTTCAAGAGCCCATCCAATTGGTTTCTCAGTTCAGCCAGTTCACGAGGTGCCATCCTGTAAGGACTACAAGCGGGTGGTACGGCTCCCGGGATCAGCTCGATCTGATGATCGACGGATCGGCGAGGAGGGAGGACTTGGGGTAGGTTATCGGGCAAGATGTCCTTGAATCCCTCAAGCAGTCTCGCTACTTCCGGAGGAGTGGTCTCATCTTTACAATCTTCCTTCATCGACAAAGTAGCCAGGAATGACGGTTCACATCTTCGAAGTCCCTTCTCAAATTGCATCGACGAGAGCATCTGTCCCCGTTTACTCTCAACCTTCACATTCGACGCTTTCACCAGACACGGGCTGTCACCCATCAATAATAAGGAACTCAAATGTGGCATGGGTGCCACTTTAGACGTGCGGAGGAAGTCCATACCCAGTACCATCTTGAAATCATCTAGTGGAGTAACCGTAAGGTCCAATCGACCACTCCACTCCCCTATCCGAGTGAGGACTCCCTTGGAAATCCCATGGATAGGTCTTGCTGCCGAGTTCATGACCTTCATGCTGACCCTGCGAGGTCTAGCTTCAGTCCCAATCTCTCTGCCTCGGTGCCGGCCACAAAGTTATGGGTGGCACCGGTGTCAACCATTGCTCGAGTACTACGTCCATTGATCACTACGTCGACGTACATAAGCTCAGTCGACTTGGGTTTTAGGGATGTCTCATCACTCCTCAGGGCGCCCAGCAAATGAACAGCTCCCATGTGTGGTATTTCATCATCATCCATTTCATTGTTCCTGCTTGTCTCTCCTTCGTTGGTGCCATCAGACTCCACAGACATCTTAGATAGATTATGCTGGAGGGCACTCAAGTCTCGATGAGGGCACTCGGGGTATTTGTGTGGCCCTTTGCAGTTGAAGCAACTTAACTTCGACGGCCATCTTGCCGTGGACGACTCTGTCCGATTGAACGATGAGGTCGCCCCTAGGGGCCGGTAAGGTGCCGGTCTAGGGGCTCCACCTCCACCGTTCCCATATCTACTATTGCCACCGTTGTAGTTACCCCCGTTGTAGTTTCGAGAGTTGTTCGAGCCTGTTTGAGAGCCAGTTGACCCTGCTCGGTTTACAACTGAACTTGGCCCTGTTGGCCCTTTCCTTGGTGGGGTCTCTTTCCCTAGCTAGTTGTCGAAGAGCCGTTCTGCCACGCTTATAGCAGCCGACAAGGTATCTAGCTTTTTTCTGTTCAACTCACGTTGAGCCCACTCTTTCAGCCCATCGATGAAATTGAACATACGATCCTTGTCGCTCATGTCCCTGATCTCCAGCATAAACGCCGAGTACTCCTTCACATAGTCTCGGATGGTCCCCGTGTGCTTGATGGTCTTTAACTTCCTTCGGGCAATGAACTCAGTGTTCTCCGGGTAGAACTGGTCGTTGAGTTCCTTCTTGAACTCTTCCCATGTGTCTATCTTCAGAGTTTTGGCTTCGATCTCGGCATACTTCGAATGCCACCACAATTTCGTGTCATCCACTAGGTACATGACCGCGGTATCGACCTTCTGGTCCTCTTCCAGTCCACTGACTCGGAAGTATTGTTCTAGGTCGAAGACAAAATTGTCCACTTCCTTGGAGTCTCTGGCTCCACTGTAGGTCCGGAGCTGAGGGGGTTTCACCCGTCTCGACCCTGATCCACCACTACCGCTAGCAACGGCCCGGTTGATCGTAGCACACTGATCCCACAACGCATGGAGTTGATTGTGGATGTGGTCAAGCTCCTCCCGCAAGCTTGCGGAGGATATATCATGCACTTGGACCTCCAATGCATCGATCCGGGCATCCGACCCGATCACAAGTTTCTCTAACTCTTCCATGGTCACCATGGTTTCGAATTCAATCTAGCAACCTTTCACTGAGCGTGCTTCTCTCGCTGCGCTCTGATACCAACTGTCACGATCCACCTTTTCTAGATGCGGGACTTGCGGCGCGCTCTTGTCTCCTAGCAGCAAAAGTGTCAGCCGTACATAAGGAACGTCTTTGAGGTGTCCGTGGACACAAGAGAGTGAGGGAGGGACGGAGTTTGAGAGAGGGGTTGGATGATGCACGCAATCAACACAGTTTAACAACAACAAGCATTGACATCAATACATCGATATGGAGGACTGCTTCCCCCATAAAGAGTCTTAAAAGGTTTATTCATTCTGACAGGAGTATACATCAAGAGTGCATAACTTTCATACTCGACATCTACTCCTAAAAGTAAAAGAACTAGATAGGTTAAAGACATGTCCAAGGGTCGACACGCAGGAAGTGCCTTAGAGACATGTTGCTAGGGAACTAGAAAGCGTAAAGAAAGCGTAAAGACATATCCAAGGGTCAACACGCAGAAAGCGCGTCAGAGACATGTTACATTGCAAGGAAAGTAAAGAAAAGCTGTAAATTACAAGATGTGAGGGGCGGAACCTAACACCAGACGCCTGCGGATGGGCTTAGCCACAGGGGCTCCATAACTTATCTTTTTGAGCTGATTTTTTATAAAATGTGATGACATTTGATCTGTTTAAACCAAATGGATATATTTGAACCAGTTCTTTCACATGTTATAATAGTGAGGCGATCTACATATTTTGAGTTCAAATTCTATGAGCCCCCTTCTCTAATAATGAAGCATTTAAGCACAAGGTATAAGTGAATGTAAGTATCTTTCACGCTTTAAGCATTAAGGTCATTCACGTGAGGGGGTGTATTAAAAAATTCAAATTAATTTATGGGGAAAAATCCTACCTAGTAGCCTTATAGATGATTTTCCTCAAAGCATTGGCTTTGGCTGGGTTGTATGTTGGTTTGTCCTTTTGGTAATATACTATCTATATTTTACCCAAGAAAAAAGAATCATAAATATAGGATTTGAATTGGTTCCTTCACAAGTTCCTTGACATTAGTTTTTAATTTTAGCTACTACTCCCTCCGTTTCCCCAAGATATTTACCCTTTTTATTTTGGAATGTGTCCAGTTGATGTTTACATTGCTAATTTAAGAAAGATTCAGTCAATGAATAGACCAAAATACCCTCACTTATTTTGCTCACTCAAGACTATTGCTTGGCATAGTTGTTTTTGGAGTAGTAGTTAAGCTAGTTTATCAGAATCACAATGTACAATGTTAGGGTCGTTTTTTCTTCTTTTTTCTCTTTTCTTTTGAGTTCATGAAAGGCACGTACAATTATATCAATACTATACGTATGCATTTGTTTGGCTGGGAGGGAAAATGGAATCATCTAATAATGTATTTAAGGTTTTAGTCATAGTCAAGACTATTGCTTGACATAGTTGTTTTTGGTGTAAGAAATAAAGAATTAATTTGTAATGGAAAAACATACATAGCTTATCATTGCAAAGTTTCCATACATTTATAGTCTATTTTATTAGTTCGTAATTAAAGGTAGAATTTGAAGTTGATATTTTGCGGCTTCAGTTCATTCGTACGGTGATACTAAGGATCTTATTCTTCAAGAGACAATCTACAATGTTAGAGTTGTGCATTCATCAAGGCCATGACAGTGTCTTCCACAAAGAGGTTGTGATATGAAAAACAACGATATAAAGGAAGCCGTTAGGAATTGTTAAATCTCAAGTGCTTAATAATCTTTCAATAATCAAAATGTTTTCTCATGTTTTGAATCTGTTTATTGTTGAATTTGATATCTTTTGCACATGTCGTATGGCCTATTATTAATTAATACAATATTTATGTTTTTCCATTAAAAAAAAAGTTGTCATACATTTATAAATCACGGCCTTGAAAGCAAAATTTCGATGACATGGTGGTGCAACTGCTAATGTCATTTGTTCCGTTAGGCCAATACGTACAACTACTTGTCGGACACTACCTAGCACTCATACCCAAGGGAATGTCACAAAAAGTCAAAAACATTTAGGAAAAATTTGGAAATATATTATTTATTAGCTTGTCTTGTATGGACTTGATATTAGAGTTCAATATTAAATCCATCTTTGAAGGCAACACTCAGTTTGAAAACCAAAAAAAAAAAACAAAAAAAAAATCCCGTACCAAAAGCATCATCTACACACAACCCCAAATATGTCGATATGGATCCTAAAAGTTCAACCCTCTCACCTATTGACCTAAAAACCTCATTAGGTATTGCTTCTTCAAGTATCATATAAAACACATTGCTAAAAAAACCCATATATTCTTTTCTCTATCCCACCAATTGTGTATCTTAAAATAGGCTAAAAGGACGAAAACCGTGCTGCATGTTCATTGTTTTCGTGGTACTACACAAATACTGTCCATTCCAGATAATCAACATCATTACATCAACCTACTTAACTCGAGCTATAAGTCCTAGAAGACCCTTGTTCTAGTTAGTAGATTCATCAAAAAATGCACATGTTGAGATAAAGGGTTCGTTCTTTAGAGTTGAACTGTTTAGAATCCAATTGAACTGAACTGAATTCAACACCACTGAACTGGACATCACTGTGAATTGAATGAGATATGTGAGACAAAAAGTATGTTTCTGAACTCAACACCACTGAACTGAACTGAACATCACTTTGTTGGAATTACTTAATTTATTATGATGTATTACTAGTACAATACACTAGTTAGCTAGTTTGTTAGAAGATTGCCATGTCAGCACAATAGTTTGTTAGGACATCATGGTAATTGTATATAAGCTTTTCTGTAACATATTACAGAAAACAATTCATTCTATTCAATTGAAAATGCAGAGCTATTTTCTGTAATTGTTCCTCAAGCTTCTGCATTCTCTTTCTCTCTCTACAATTCTCTTCCTTTGATCAAAACTCTGATTTTATCATGGTATCAGAGCAGTTATCAAAGATCTAAATCCCTAAAAATTCTTCATTTTCGTTTCTTTTTCGATTGATTGGATTGATTTCCTCAATCAATCACAGCTCACGATTGATTCTTGATTTTCAAGAATTAGGTCACTATTGCTCAAATTCATTTTCGATCGATTGAATTGCTTCTTCAATTGATCTAGCTCATAATCTAGGGATTTAGACTTCAGGATACTCCGATTGTAACAATTCACACAATCGCTTATCTTTTTCGTGCTTCTTGATTTCTAGCACATCATCTGTTCGACAGAATTCCTTCAAGAAAATGCCTAATTCTGTTTCTGAAACTGCTCCTGTTATTGATCCTAACAACGAATTATACATTCATCATGGTGATCTTTCTAGTAATTTCATGCTAGCTACGCAAAAGCTCAATGGAGATAATTTTGGAGAGTGGAAACGAGCTGCAGAAATTTCGCTAAGTGCGAAGAATAAAATAGGTCTTGTTCGAGGTTCTTGTGTGAAACCTCCTGCTAATTCACCTTTGCTAGCATACTGGGAACGTTGTAACAATGTCGTGATATCTTGGATTCTACATTCTGTGGAACATGATATAGGGAGGAGCATTCTTTATTACACCAGTGCTGCTGAAATCTGGTCAGAACTCAACGAAAGGTATGCTCAAACCAATGCTCCTCGTAAATATCAAGTTCACAAGCATATTGGTTCTATTTCTCAAGGAAATAATTCAGTGACAATGTATTATACTCAATTGAAAACTGCTTGGGATGAGTATATGTCATTGTTATCTTTGCCTGCTTGCAGTTGTGGCTCTGGTGGTGCTTTTCTAGCTGTATTGCAAGAACAGCAAATTCTTCAATTTATTTTAGGACTAAATGATGAATATAAGTCCATTAGAGGAAATTTTTTGATGATGCAACCTCTTCCTACTTTAAGTCAGGCATATAGATTGATTATGCAAGATGAGAAACAAAGGGAATGTAGTAATCCTGTTTCCATTGGTTCGGATGCCACTGCCCTTGCAGCACCATTTCACAGAAACTTTCCTAACAACAAACAAAATTCTCAGAGTCAGAGAATTGGCAATAACAGTTGGAATTCTTCAGGGAATTTTGGTAATTCATATGGTAATTCTGGTAGACCTACAGAGACATTGAATGGAGTTGTGTTTGGGATAGCACCAAATGGAAAGAGATCTAAATTTTTCTGTGACCATTGCAAGGTGTTTGGTCACAGCATGGAAAGATGTTTCAAGGTCCATGGACCTCCTAAGGATACAGGAAAATTTACAGGAAAAAGAATTGCAAATTTTGCAAATACTGCGGATACAGAAAATGAAAGTTCTCAGTATATGATTTCTGATGGTACTCAAGCCTGCAATGACAATTCTGTTGATCAGAACACTGCAATGTTGACACAAGCTCAATACAGTCAACTCATGGCCTTGCTCAGCCAATCTAATCTGGATCAATCTTCTTCTGCTGGCAATTCTGGTATAGCTTCCTATACTCATTTAGCTAATAAAATTTGTTGTTTTCTTTCTACATGCATTAACCCAACATGGATCATTGATACTGGAGCTACTGATCATGTCACACCAAATATTCAAATTTTTGCCTCCTATAAGCCTGCATTACAGCCATGTTTCATCACCATGCCTAATGGTTTACAAGCACAAGTAAAGCATATAGGTTGTGTCAAATTAACTTCTGATTTACTTCTACAAAATGTTCTTCATGTTCCTGATTTTCATTATAACTTGCTTTCTGTTAAAAAGCTAGTTAGACAGCTTTCCACATACATGATTTTCACTGAGACACATTGCTTAATCCAGGTGCCTTCAATGAGGCAGCTTCTGGTGCTTGGTAAAGAAAAAGATGGTTTATACTTTGTTGACTTGCCTGCTGATTCTAATGTGATTTCCAATGATGGTTCTGCTTCTAGTATGCCTCAACATTCTGCTCATCAAGCCACCAAATTATCTTCTGAAATTTGGCATTGTCGTTTAGGTCATTTGCCATTTGACAAAATAAAGAACATTTTTTCCATTTCATGTTCTCATTCTCAGAATGTAATCTGTGACATATGTCCCAGAGCTAGAAGCTTCTTCATGTTGATTTGTGGGGACCCTATACACCATGTACATACAATGGTTATAGATTTTTCCTTACAATTGTTGATGATTACTCTCGTACTACTTGGACTCATCTTCTTACAAATAAAAGCTCAGCTTTTTCAGTTCTTTCTTCTTTCATTACTCATATTGAAACACAATTTTCTGCTGTTGTTAAGATAATTAGATCTGACAATGGTATTGAATTCAGAGATACTACTGCTCTTGCTTATTACACCACAAAGGGTATTATACACCAAACTTCCTGTAATGATACACCACAACAGAATGGAGTGGTTGAAAGGAAGCATAGACACCTCTTAGAGACTGCTAGAGCTTTGTTTTATCAAGCTCACATTCCTATTGAGTATTGGGGTGACTGCATCTTAACTGCTTCTTATTTGATTAATAGATTTCCTCTGAAATCTATTAATAATAAAACACCATATGAAATTCTCCACAATAAAATACCTTCCTATGACCATCTAAGAGCCTTTGGATGTTTATGCTATGCTTCCTCTCTTAAACACAAAAGATCAAAATTCACTCAAAGGGGTATACCTTGCCTTTTTCTAGGATATCCTTTTGGAAAGAAAGCTTATAAACTCTTGAACCTCACCACAAAACAAATAATTTTCAGTAGAGATGTTGTTTTCCATGAACAACATTTTCCCTATCATTACATATCCTCTAAGACCGCAGAAACACCTTTTCCAATTCCTTTTCCTGATGTTCCACCCATCTTTCTGCCTACCACCACTACCCTCCCTGCTTCAGCAACCACAGATGATTTCATTTTCTCTACCTCTCCTCAAATTCCCTCTCATTCCTCTTCATCTGTTGATCTTTCCTCTTCACCTCATCCCTCTTTTGTTCTTCCTGTTCCTACTGTTGCAGAACCTAGGAGATCATCTAGAAATCACAATGCACCTGCTTACTTGAAAGATTATGTTTGTCCAACTGTTAATATGTCTCATTCTCACAAAATTCCTGAACATTGGTGCAATTTAGTTTCTTTTTCATCTCTTCCAATTTCTCATCAATCTCATATTGTGCATTCCACCACATACACTGAGCCTACCTCTTATTCTGAGGCTTCAAATGATCCTGCTTGGGTTACTGCTATGGATAAGGAAATAGCAGCTTTACAAGCTAATGACACATGGGAACTTACTGATTTACCAGTTGGAAAGAAAGCAATAGGTTCTAAATGGGTTTACAAAGTTAAACTCAAATCTGATGATACTGTTGAGAGGCTAAAAGGGAGACTTGTTATCCAAGGGAATCATCAAAAATATGGCATTGATTATTTTGACACATTTTCACCTGTTATCAAAATGCCAACCATCAGAAGCATACTTGCTTTAGCAGCTTCTAAGCATTGGGAAATACACCAGCTAGACATCAACAATGCCTTCCTTCATGGTGACCTAGAGGAGGAGGTGTACATGAAAGTTCCTCAAGGCATTCCTAATCCCCATAACAAGGTTTGCAGATTGAAGAAATCTCTATATGGACTCAAGCAAGCTAGCAGACAGTGGTTTCAAAAGCTGTCTACTTCTCTTCTTCAGCAAGGTTTCAATCAATCCAAATCTGATTACAGCTTGTTCATCAAGAAGACACCTGAGCACATCACTTTGGCTGCTGTTTATGTTGATGACATAATTGTGACTGGATCTGATATTACTGAAATTCAGAAACTCAAGACTTTTCTTGACAAAGAATTCACAATTAAAGATTTGGGATTGATGCATTATTTCTTGGGGTTTGAAGTAAGTTATGTTCCTGAAGGAATTGTTTTATCACAAAGGAAATTCACTCATGAACTCCTTACAGATTCTGGTATGTTGCATGAGAAACCTTGTGTCACTCCATTACCCCAGCATTTGAAGCTCAACAACTGGGATGGTACTGCCCTATCTGATGCAACCCAGTACAGAACTTTGGTTGGGAAATTAAATTTTCTTACAAATACAAGACCTGATATATCCTTTGCTGTTCAAACCTTGAGCCAACACATGCAGAATCCCAGGACTACTCATATGGATGCTGTGCACCATCTGCTTAAGTATATTAAAGGCACCATGGGTCAAGGGATTTTACTCAAAGCCACTGCAGAAGTTAGTCTTCATGCATATTCAGATTCTGACTGGGCTGCTTGTCCTATGTCCAGGAAGTCTGTCACTGGGTATATTGTTCTTTTTGGTGGCTCTCCAATCAGTTGAAAGTCCAAGAAACAGTCCACTGTGGCCAAATCATCCTCTGAAGCTGAATATAGGGCCATGGCACAGGCTGCTAGTGAGCTCACTTGGTTAGTCAGACTGCTAGAAGAACTTGGTGTCACTAATCTCAAACCTGTTACTCTACATTGTGACAACCAATCTGCTCTTCACATTGCAAAAAACCCTGTATTTCATGAAAGAACAAAGCATATTGACATAGATTGCCACTTTACCAGGGAAAAGGTCATGGAAGGGCTGATACAACTCAGCTATCTTCCTACCAGGTCACAGCTTGCTGATGTTCTAACTAAAATCATGCCTTCAACTCAGTTTCAGTTACTTCTCTCCAAGCTGGGAATGTGTTCTTCACCACCTTCCAGCTTGCGGGGGGGTGTTGGAATTACTTAATTTATTATGATGTATTATTAGTACAATACACTAGTTAGTTAGTTTGTTCGAAGATTGCCATGTCAGCACAATAGTTTGTTAGGACATCATGGTAATTATATATAAGCTTTTCTGTAACATATTACAGAAAACAATTCATTCTATTCAATTGAAAATGCAGAGCTATTTTCTGTAATTGTTCCTCATGCTTCTGCATTCTCTTTCTCTCTCTACAATTCTCTTCCTTTGATCAAAACTCTGATTTTATCACACTTAACTGAACTTGAAATTAATGAATTGACACTTGAACTGAAGTGAACAGACCGTGTAAGCTTTAAAGAACGCACCCAAAATATAAGTGGTTTAATTTGTTCAATATCATTATTACTACAATAGATATGATACAGGATTATTGTACCGTTCTCATTTATCAAGTGCAGTCCAAATTGATGAACTTATTAGTGAGAGAATCCACATTTTCTCTGTCATATTTTCTCTCTATAATTAATTCGTAGTTAATTACAATTGTGTAAATAATAAATTTGAGGACCAACTTAGATGTGCGGGATGTAAAGTTTGATAGGAAAACTCAATGCTTTTAGGTATGATTTTAACGCGAAACAAATGGTTTTATGACCCACGCACTCCGTACATTAAATAAGGTAAAAACAATAATAACAAAAACAGAAAAAACAAAACTTGAAATTTTGGGACTAAATTGACCACCATGCATGTGACAACTGGCCCAGTATCTAAAAGGGTTGACTTAAAACAAATGTCCAAATAAGGTCAAGAAGGTCTCAACGTACGGCTCCCACTCTCGTCCTTTCTAATATACTCATCCCCCAAAATCTAACCCACTTCAGACAAGGCAACTCCTTTTTTGTGCATATATTATTTGTATATACATACGTGCTAATATATACGGTACGTGCATATATAGAATAGTATTGTGGTCTGTGGAAGCTATTTATTATGATGTTTTGCCTTCTTATTCGGGGTCTAGATATTGCCACACCGATAAACGAGTATTTTTGGGGTCGAGGGCTTGAATGCCCTTTGAGTTTACTATTCGGGTCAAAATCGGGTATCGAGTCCAGTATTTAGGGTCGGATATTTCAGATCGGTTAGCTTTGTCAAGTCTAATTCTTACCACATCCGTTCTGAAATTCAGATCTAGACCGAAATGTGTGCAGCCCTACGAATGTTCATTCTTAACCTTTGATATTATGCCAATCATCATTGTATATATATTGGAGTTAGAGCCTCTTAATTAGCGAGTATCTACAACATTTCTTCGAGAGTGTTTGAGTTTGTGCGTTTGAGAGGTGCCATTAGCTAGCCACGCCCCAGATACAATGGGGGTCCAAAAAATTAGTAGGAGTTACTATTTCAAAGAATAAATAAATTAAATAATGAGTGTATGCTTCTATATGCTATAGAAATCATCCTAAGAAATTGATGACTTGGCAAACAAATACTCATAGTTGGGTAATGTGATCTATATACCCCTTCGAAAATTCAAATTCAAATTCAAACTACTAAAATACATTTTGTACATGATTATGAAATGTATAATATTAGAACTCATTTCACCATAGAATTAGCTATGTTAAACTTCATGTCATTTTTGTATAAGAAGAAGAAATCGGGAGCAGGGATAGTAGTATGTTTAGCATATGGGAAATGAGTTTTAACTAAGAATTGGAGATGGTAATCTTGTCGTTAGTTGGAGATGGTCTAATCTTGTCGTTATCACAAGAAGATATGGAAGTTCAATCAAACTGATGATTAGGCTTCACATTTTTTTTCTTTCTTTCACACCGATTTTTTTTTTTTGGGTGCAAGAGAAGACTCACTCCCGGACCCCCCATCCGGCCATCCCCACACCAATGTTACATCTAATATTTTAGTTAAATATTTAAAAAAAAAATACTCTCTCAAAAAACTTATATTTTTTAGTTTTTTTTGGTGGAAATTTAGATTTTTCAGTTAAATACACAGATAAGATAATTAACAGAGAGTATTAGCCAGCTCGAAAAATAAGTTTGAATACTCCATTTCTAAATCATTTGAATTGAAGGGCTAGATCCTAATTAGATGTAAGATTAACAATTTTTAGAAGCAATGTATTATTGGGGTAATGCGATCAAAACTAAGGAAGGGTTGGAGGTATCCCTAATTCCTTATGTGTTTCTTACAATTGATGAAAATAGAATAAAAGATTTAGGAGTTGTTGGCCATATTGTTGAGCTTTCTTTTTTCTTGACTTAGGCTATGTTTGGTTGGGCGAAAAATCGTTTTCAAGTGAAAAGTATTTTCAGCTGAAAATCATTTTCAGTGTAAAATGTATTTTCGTTCACATTTTCCGTTGTTTTTTTACAGTGGAAAATAATTTTCATAAAAAACTATTTTTTTCTAAAATAATAAAATCTGCTAACATAGTTGCGTAGATCTTGAAAAGTTAGGTAGATTCAAAAAAAAAACAAAATCACCTCAAATGCAAATAGGAGTCAAAAGTTATAATTATTTGAAGAAAAAGGACAAAATTGAGAAAGTGGCCCAGAAGTTTGGCCGCAGGTCCAATCAAGTCGGTTGCGGGTTTGATTTTGTGGCTCAAAGTCCCGACAGCCAAATTCGATGATTAAGTCCACTATTAGTGCTCCGGGGATATAGTGTCACACCAACGGAAAACTGTTTTCCCTTCTTTTTGAAGGGAAAATATTGACACCTATATAGGTGAAAATGCTTTTCGATCCCCCTGAAAATCATTTTCCTTCTCATTGTAAACCAAACAACGAAAAATGGAAAAACTGTTTTTCAGAAAACTATTTTCACCTCAACCAAACGGAGCCTTAATGTATCTCACAAATTGATATAGACCCCAACAATTCTCCCGCGTCACATGAGAACAATTTTGATTTGCATTCCATTGCTCAGTACTAAGAAAAAAGTAATACTCATCATAAATGAACTCGCAATACTGGAATTAACCAACTTTTATGTGTTTGTTTTCCAATTTTCATAATTATGGATGCTTTCGAGATCACAAACAGTGGACCCTTTAATATTAGCTAAAAGCTACTTGTTGAGATTTTTTTTTTTTCTCATTATAATTAAGACTTGGTGTATCTCACAATTGGGATAAAACCCAACACATATTACTTACTAGTGCCCTTGGCTTCTTGCATGCCAACTGGTGTCTTAAAAATATTTCTGATAGAATTTAAAATCCACTGCAATAGTAGTTAGAAAAAAGTAATGAAAATGAATTAGAGAAGACCCACGAGAATTGTTCCAACCTGTATTATTAAATTAAGGCAATAAATTCCATAGGTTATTATTACTCACTTTTCTCACTTACTCGCTTTCATCAATTTTATTTAGTTTTGGTCAGAATGCGACTTCCATCATTTATTTTTGCCAATTTAAAGATGTTTGAGACCATACAAAAATTATTACTTTTACGTCAAAAGAAAATTTAATTGATGAAAAACAATAAGAAAAGACAAATACATGCGAAAATAGTTCGAAGAACATATTTATTTCCATGACATACAACATATGAAAATATTGGCCCACTGCACATGTGTCTCTGGTTATTATTGTCAGTTTTGTGAATTAGGTGACAAAAACTCCAAAGAAATACGCAGCACATCATCATTCACTGTCGGATGTGCGTGTGTGCCTCACTAAGAAATTAGTAAACGCCGAGGTACACTCAAAGTATAAGGTCAATATTTTATTTATTTTTTTGACAAAGATAAGGTCAAACTTGATACTGCCTCTTTTAAAAATGGGTAAATTTCATTTCAGTAATACTGAGGTTTGGCGAAATTACAGAGAGGTATATATGCTCACGTTTGGCTTAATACACTGAGATATACTTCGACGAAATTCGGGTCACACTTTAACCGTTTACAAAAGTCAAACTAATTTATGAACATAGATACCCCTTAGTATACGTCATTGAAATTTTCTAGAAAAAATTATTGTGCAATGATTTTTCACTTAGCATTGCATGCTCCTATATCTTTTGCCAATTTGTATCATGGTGTTGAAACTGTTACCAAGATCGACATAGTTGGCAACAAACTCTCATAACTTTAGATTGATAGCTTTTTTTGGTGCACACACAAGACTTGTGTAGTCAAATTTGCATGGTGAGAGAACTGTTCAAATCGAGCCGCAAATTTTATTAATTTGTGGTGCAATTATCTCAAAACAAAAAAAAAAAAGGAAAAAGTGAAAAATCATTGCGCAATATTACTAGGGGTATTTATGTCTAGAAATTAGTTTGACTTTTGTCAACTAAAAAAATGACCGAAATCTTGTCGGAATATACCTCAATATATTTAGCCAAACATGAGTATATCTCTCTATAATTTCGTCAAACCTCAGTATGCCTCAATAAAATTTACCCTTTAAAATTTGCAAACCTTAAGACATATCACCATTAAAAAAATGGAAAGTTCAATTCAAATAAAACTAATATTGCTACATGTAGGACAATATTTTCACCAAAATACCTATTTTTTGTCCTTTGTTTTTGGAAATTACAATAAAAGTCATCCAATTTGAAGGTCACGACCCTTGATCTCAATTCTCAAGTCAATGTTCAAGACGAGTGAAAGATGTACCACTATGCGTCGATAGTATCCAGGCCACAATAAGCTCCCTAGCTAAATTATATATTTTGACATCTAGCTAGTTGAATCAAATGTTAATTTATACTCCTATTATGTAATTAACCCAAAGTTAAGGAGAATATATATTAAGACAGATAATACTCTATGAAAGAACCGGCCCAAATAAACAGCACAACATTAAAATAATAAATAAACGGTTTTTCGTAAATTATTTTACTGGCATTAGATTTTGGATTTCATTAGAAAATATCATTTCAGAACATAGCTTATTCTATACATATCTTCACTCTTTTTTTCTTTTCTTTTTTTTTTTTTTTTGACTTTTTACATGTTGGCAGGTCCACGGATCTAGTTGGGGCGGGTACAGTTCTAGTTACTACACTTAGACCTACATTCATATTCATATCCTTTGAGTCTAAAACTAGGGGATCCAGACCCTAAAAATTGGGTCTGGATTTGTGGATCTGAGCTGGGATCCCTACATTTGACAGTTTGACTAGCTTCCACCTCCCACATCCTACACTGCATTACCACCTCCCTTACGCTATGTTAGGGTATGTTATTTAGAGCTTATTATCTAGTAAGTTAAGCTCAATTTAGTTTAGGGGTGTTTTGGGTATGTAGTTCAGCTTACAAGTGTTTAATTAAGAAACTTACCTTTTCTTTCTTATATTACCATCCAATTTAGTCGTGTTTGGTAAAGTTGAGTACTATTCGATTGTGTTGAGTGGTGTTCAGTTCATTTTCTTTATGTTTCGTTTAATTATGTTCAGTCCAATTCAAATAACTTTAATTGAATCAAATTAAGTTCAGCACTCATAATTATAACACTCTTAGATTGGAGGGGCTAAAAAAGGAAGAGAAGAGCCGGTGGAACGACCATCATCGTATATCAACTTGTAATAGTGGTTCCAACTAGATCCGCTATCATCTAAATAAATATTTTTAGGAAAAAATATAACTTTCAGTAATAATAGGTCATATACGACATTTACCGAACGATTTGAAATTCAACAATAAAATCTACAAAACCAGAAAGTATTTTAATGGAAAGGTATTATCAAGCACTTGATATGACCATCCCTGACGACTTTGTTTTTATCATTGTTTTTCATATATATCACGGTCCCTTTGTTGAAGACCATGTCATAGCCTTGATCGATGAACGCACAACTCTGAAGTTGTAGATTGCCTTTTGAAGAATAAAATCTATAGTATCACCGTACGAACGAACTGCAATTGCAAATCATCTTCTTGTTCTACCTTCCATTTTGAACTAATGAGACATAGACTAAAATATCTTGTAGTCAATAAGTAAACCCTCTAAGCAGATGACACCTCACCGAACTCCACCAATCAAAAACTACAAAAAGTTTCTCCAAAGATGAAGAGTTAATCTTCACAAAAAGAAGTCAAAATAAACGTCACAAAAATGAGTCATATTAACCTCGCAATTGTTGTGATCGAAATCTCTCCAAAGGGAACGACTAAAATTTCACAACGGAGCGAAATTTATTAACTTATTAAATGAAAAAACTAAATAACAGTAGATAGAATAAAAAAATCAAGTAGAATGAGGGGATTATCGTTAGTACTAGTAGATAACCAACCACAACCCCTTTCTCATGTCGTATAGAGCCTCAAGGAGTTGGTATAAAAGAGAGTCTAGAGTTTTTTTACAAAGAAAAGAAAGGTTTTTGCTATCACCCAGTTATGTAGGCCAGGCTCGAATATCTAATTTTTTAGTGTATTTGATTACGATATTAAGAAAATTTGTGGAGTTAATTTGCAAAAAAGAAAAAGGAAAAAAAAAACTATTATTATCAGATTAATTGGGTTAGGATTGAGTCTAATTATCATTGTTTTTTGTTTTAATGAATTCAAATTGTCATTGTTTTTTATTTTAGTGAATTCAAATTGTCATTGTTTTTTTTATTTTAGTGAATTTAAATTGTCATTGTTGGTACTTATTGGCACTATCGTATTAATTCTGTGTTTAAAATATGTGAACAATGTGTTTCTGCAATATTAGGACTAAGAGTTCTATTTCCTACAACGTGTTTGTGTCCGCAAGAGTACCAACTACCAACGTGATTGTGTTGCACTATCCTCAATCAAAATTATGGTTCTTTTTAAAGTCAAACTAACCTAGATGCCAACAAATTAACATTCTGATATATATTTTGAATTTCAACTCTATGATTAATATGTTTTTTGTTTTTCTTCTATTCAATCGTTTTGAGTTCGATCAGAAACATACTATGGGTGCTGATAATGAAGGTTTTACCCAACATTCTCTTAAAAGAGTGGTGCAATGTAACTCAAATCAAAACAGAATACATATGCACATGCAAAAATAATGGTTCTCTTTTTCTGATTCTTTTCTTTTACAATTACATATGTGTGTTGTTTTAATTGGAGAATGCATTTTGCAACCTCAGGATAAGGATCCACATAAAACACATCCTCTTAAAAATATGTATATGAGTTCAAAACTTGTGAATAATCACTATTTTTATGGTAATACTATTGGTAACCACGTGCTATCAACTTGTGAAGTCGACCAAGAATTTAAAGAATTAAATTTAGCAACATGTCCTTATAATAGAAGATCAATTAGTGGCTTTTACATACCGTTTGGAGGAAGCCCTATCTTCTATGCAATGTTCCCACAAAGCACCTAAGGCGACACTTTTACTAAAAATCTTACTAGCAAGCAACGCTAACTTAAAGGATGTAGAATGTGTAGGAACAAGAATTTGCTAATTCTTGTAAAACTCAATATGTAACAATATAAGAGGAGAGATAAAAGAAAAGTTTTATATTCTGCGGAATACTTCTCTATATTTCTTATGATATAAATAACCTTAAGAGTACAAATTATTTATAATCTTTCTAAACCTAAAAAAACAATGGTATATAATAAATCACATTTCAACCATCAAACACTTACTGGTTCTCACAATGTTACTAAAATTGCAATAATTAATTATAGAAATCTAAATGTCAAGTTTGATTTTCAACACACCCCCTCAAACTTGAATCTTTATTTGGGAGGGACTACTCCAAGCATAGTCTTGAATTTTTCAAATAAATCAGCCTTCAGAGGCTTTGTCAAGACATCGGCGACTTGTTCTTCAGATTTGCAAAACTGAAGTTCAATTTCTTTTTCCTTAATCAGATCTCTAATGTAATGATATCGAATATCAATATGCTTACTGCGACCAGAAAATACGGGGTTCTTTGTAAGTGCCATAGCAGATTGATTATCGCAGTAAATATTTGTTGGACTGTCTTCATGATGATCCAATTCTACCAACATTTTCCGTAGCCAAACTGCTTGACAAGCTGCTGATGTTGCTGCTATATACTCGGCCTCTATTGTCGATAAAGCTACAACAACTTGCTTCTTCGACGACCATGATATGACACTATTACCCAGATAAAAAACATATCCAGAAGTACTTTTGCGTGTATCAAGGTCACCAGCCTAATCACTATCTGTGTACCCAACCAACTTGAAAGTATCTAAATTGGTGTAGAAGATCCCATGATCTTCGAGTACCATTAATGCAGCGGAGAATCCTCTTTGCCGCTTGTAAGTGTATTTGATGTGGTTTCTTCATGAACCGACTAATTAATCCGACCCCATACACAATATCAGGTCTTGTAGAAGTCAAGTATCAAAGACTACCAACAATACTCTTGAAGTAAGTTGGATTCACCAATTCTCCGCAATCTTCTTTCTTCATTTGGACTCTTTCTGCTGCAGGAGTCCTAATAGGTGTTGCTGCATCCATCTTGAACTTTTTCAAGATATCAGTGGCATATTTCTTTTGCGAAACAAATATACCATCATTAGTCTGTTGCACTTCAATGCTGAGAAAATACAACATCAGTCCCATGTCTATCATCTCAAACTCGTTCATCATTGCCTCCTTGAATTCAGCAAACATCACTTCACTATTTCCAGTGAATATAAGATCATCAACATATAAGCACAATATCAAAATATCACCATTTTTCTTCGGCTTGACATACAATGTGTGCTCATGTGGGCATTTTTGAAAACCATCATGCAACAAGTATGTATCTATACGAGAATACCATGCACGGGGTGCTTGTTTCAAGCCATATAAGACTTTCTTTAGGCGATAGACTTTGTTTTCACCCCCTTTCTTCACAAAACCTGGTGGTTGTTCAACATAAAGTTATTCTTGAAGTACACCATTCAAAAATGTCGATTTCACATCCATTTGATGAATTTTCCACTTATTTTGCGCTGCAAGACACAAAATCATTCGTACATATCCATTCTAGAAACAGGAGCAAATACCTCAAAATAGTCAATTTCTGGCTTTTGCTTATAGCCTTTGACTACCAATCTTGCTTTATAGCGATCAACCTCTTCATCGGGTCTGTACTTTGTCTTGTACACCCATTTAACTCCAATCAGTTTCTTTCCAACGGGTAAAGAAGTCAACTCCCAAGTCTCATTTTTCTCGATTGAGTTGATCTCCTCATTCATAGCCTGGATCCATCTTTCATGTGCTGCAGCATCTTCAAATGAAATTGGATCACAATCAGCAAATAAACAAAAGTTTACCAGAGATTCATCGGTTAGTTCAATATCTTCATCATCGTTATCTCCAGTGATTACAAAATCTCAATATCGTGCTGGCATGACACGATTTCGTTGTGGACATCCTGATGGTCGTGCATCTGCCATCACAGAGGAACTATCAACAGGTGATGTTGGGTTGCTAGTTGAAGGATGAGTTTGTGACTCATCTGTGGATACTTCAATAATAATGACATTACTATCTGTATCATTATTTTGAACCCACTGCCATTCTTCATCTTCAACAAATCGTACATCCCTACTTATGATCACTTCATCAGTATCTGGGTTATATAGCTTATAACCCTTTGTCACGTCACTATAGCCGATAAAAATACATTTTCTACTTTTATCAAGTTTCTTCCTCTTTTGCTCCGGTATATGGGCATATGCTATGTACCCAAATACACGTAAATGAGAGACATCTGGCTTGTTCCCACTCCCTGCTTCTTTTGGTGTCTTTCCACGAACACTCCTGGTGGGACATCTATTTAACAAATAAACTGCACAAGAAACAGCCTCTGCCTAGAAAGGTTTTAAACAATGTTTGACTTTCAACATGCTTCTCGCCATATCAAATATTGTTCTATTCTTTTTCTCAGCTATGCCAATCTGTTGCGGAGTATAGCTGGCAGTCAACTCACGTCTAATTCCATCATTCTTGCAATATTCTTTGAATTCATTAGACGTAAATTCTCCTCCTCTGTCTGATCTCAATGTTTTTAGAGGGAAACCGCTGTGTTTTTCAACAAGTACTTTGAACTCCTTAAACTTATTGAATGCTTCAGATTTTTCTTTCAAAAAATAAACCCATAGTTTTCTAGAAAAACCATCCACAAATAGTAGAAAATACCTTTTCCTTCCAATGGATTCTACCTCAACTGGTCCACATAAATCTGTGTGCACTAATTCCAATGGTTGCTTCACTCGTCTCGACCCTCCAACCAAAAACGAGTCTCGGTGATGCTTTCTAAGAATACAACCTTCACAATGGTCGCTACGGGCATCAATAATTGGCAAACCCGTCACCATCTCCTTCTGTTCCAATAACTTCAAGCCTATAAAATTCAGATGACCAAACCGAAGATGCCATAGCTAATTACTATCTTTAACCATCGCTTGTAGACTCATCAACACTCTTGCTTTAATCGCCAAAGGAAACATGCGATTCCTTGTCATATTCACATTTGTAACAACTTTGTTATTTTTACCTTTGATCTCACAAATCCCGTTCTCAATATGAACCTTGTGCCCTTTTTCCGAAAGTTGTCCTATGCTTAACAAATTTCAGAATAATCCTGGCACATAAAATACATCTGCAACAGTAACATTAGTGCCATCTTTTGATTGAATGCTAATGTTACCTTTACCCATGACAAAAATTTTGGATCGGTTTCCAAAATTTACTTCTCCTTTCACTGTCTCGTCTAGAAAAGAGAACAACTCCTTACTTCCAGTCATGTGGTTGCTACATCCTGAATCAAGATATCATATATCATGATTTTGTTCAATCTCTGGACCTTGTTTGCAGGCAAGGACCAGACTATCTTCTACTTCAGTTGCGTTAGCTTGCTCTCCTTGTTGCAAATTTGGTCGGCATTCTGATGCATAATGCCCAAGTTGTTTACATCTGTAACACTTGGTTTTGGATTTTTCACGTCCAAAATTCGGTTTTCCTCCTGAAGAACTCCCTTCTCCAGTTTTCTCCCTATTGGAAACAAAATAGTTTCCTCTTCCACGACCACGAACGCGGCCACGACCATGACTTTGGCCATTTTGGTATCTACCACGGTTGGTCACATTCGCTCTGCTTTGCAAAGCATGCTCTAAGCTGGAACTATTACCACGTTGGATCATTCGTTGCTCATGTGAGGATAACGAACCCAACAATCTTTCAAATGACATATTTGATAGATCTTGCGCCTCTTCAATAGCTGCCACTACATGATCAAAGATTACAGTCAAAGTTCGCATAATTTTTTCTACCACCCTTTGATCGCTAAGTTTTTCTCCATTAATCCGCATCTTGTTGACAATGGCTTGAACTCTATCAAAGTATGTGGAAATAGATTCTGAGTCATCCATGCGTAAAGACTCAAAACTACCTCTAAGTGTATGCAATCGAACTTGTTTGACACGTTCATCACCTTTGTAGGATTTCTGCAGAATCTCCCACGCTTCGTGTGATGTTTCAGCCATCGATATCTTTTGAAATATCGATTCTTCCACGGCTTGAAAAAGAGCATATAATGCCCTTTGATCTTTTTTCCTTGTTTCCACAAGTAATTCCTTCACCTCCTTTTTAAGCGACTCAAATGCAGATGAGTCGGTCACATCTTCAAAGCTTGTCCCCACGATACTCCATAAATCTTGCGAGCGGAAAAATACTTTCAATTGGACAGACCAACTATCAAAAAATTTCCCATTCAACTTGGGAAGTTGTAGTTGAAATGTATTGTTTGCAACCATGATTAAATAAAAAATATTATCTAAACACAAGGCTCTGATACCAAATGTAGGAACAAGAATTTGCTAATTCTTGTAAAACTCAATATGTAACAATATAAGAGGAGAGATAAAAGAAAAGTTTTCTATTCTGCAGAATACTTCTCTATATTTCTTATGATATAAAATAACATTAAGAGTACAAACTATTTATTATCTTTATAAACCTAAAAAAAAATGGTATATAATAAATCACATTTCAACCATCAAACATTTACTGGTTCTCACAATGTTACTAAAATTGCATTAACTAATTATAGAAATCTAAATATCAAATTTGATTTTCAACAAAAAGGACTAATGGTAATCACTAGAAAACTTTATAATAAACTTTCACTCTCATCCACTTCACTAAGCTATAATTTCATGCTACATTATTCCCATCTCCTGGTGGTTAATTGTTTTTTTAGTCATGAGTCTTTCTCATATATACCTTCACGTTACTTTTTCTATCTCGTTCTACATACGGAGTACAATACAGTTATTCGACTGTTATTGATTTTGATTCTATGAATATCGCAAAACGGATGTCAATCTTGAAAGAACAAAAATCGTGAATTATGGAACCCTTATTTTTTTAAAAATAAATTTATTGGTGAAAATGGCCTTTTAAAATTTGAACGGACAAAATTAAAGCTAGCCAACAGCTGACACGCGTCGCGCAAACTCGAATCGTATATATATATATATATTATGTTTTTGCTAAACAAAAAGGAAACGAAAAATAGCTGCGGAAATATCCTGCCGCTATTCTCATTTTACCACCGCTAATTGTCCTCAACGACGGGATCAGCGGCGGTAAAGATCTGTGGTTAAAATGCTCGATGCTAAGAAATTCAGCGGCTGGCCTAATCAATTCCGCCGTTGAGCTTAGCGGTGGACTCAATAAGGCCCGTCGCTGATTTTATAAAAAAAATTAAAAAAAGAAATTCTATCGACCCCAAAAGCGCATGCTGGGCCAGCAGGCCTGTTGTGCACACGCGATGGGCTTCAGGCCCAGAGCAGCCACGTGCGTGCACCTGCCCAGTTAAATTCACCTTTAATTCGGGCTCCCACCAATGCTCCATGTTGATTGTTCTTAACATATAATGCGTTACATATAACTTAACCAATTTGTCTCTGAAGCCACAAAAAATAAAATCAGCGATGGAATCAAAATCCGCCGCTGATTAGCGGCGGATTATTGTCATCCCGTAGCTAATCAGCTGCAGATTTTAATTCCGCCGCTGATTTTTTAAAAATAATTTTTTTTTAAAATTGTTTGCTGCGGATTTTGTAAAAACCGTAGCCAATTAGTTGCGGTACATATTTCCGCAGCTAATTTAGCTACGGAATTTTTTTCCGTAGCTAATTAGCTGCGGAATTCTAAATTCTGTAGCTTATTAGCTAGGGAAAAAATTTCGTAGCTAAAAACCACAACTATTTTTCGTTTTTTTTTTTTTTTGTAGTGGCGAATAAGGCACCCCCGCTACGAAATGTTCGGACTCTCGTATTCAACAACCAACATATCAGTCTAACTAGTTTATTAAGTTTTTGTAGCAACTTTTTTTTTTTTAAAAAAAAAATTGTTAGCTTTGCATTCCATTCTCCAAAAGGATACAAGAATAGTACCCTAGAGTATGTCAAATTACAAACTCACTAATCATATGTACAAGTATAGCACACTATCGAAGGGGCCAGAACTTACTTTTGTAGCAACTTTAAACTAGTTTACTAATCTCCTTCATCATTTTTTTTTTTTAGTATTTCACAGTTACAGCTAAAACTAATTTTGCCAATTATAACCTTAACAGTTAGGAGGTAGTATGTTTTTTGGTTTATCGTAATAGAAGACAACTTACACAGGTCAATTTGGTGGACATATTAATTGAACTTCAACAGTTAAACGGGCGGGTTCATTGTTGGGGAATCATATGCAACAACAGGGGTTGTTTTTCAGGGTGATTCAGCTTGGCTTCGAGTCATGAGCTTTACCTTGACGGTGTTGGCTGTAATAAATGGAATAGTTTGTTGGGAGATCTCAAAACTTGTTGGGTTGAGCTCAAAGGGGTAAAGTTGGTCTAGCTTACAAGTATAACGTTAGTGTGTTTCTATGCACAATTGCACATGCATGTCTTGATTTTCACTCCTATTATATACGTTTGTGGCGAGCTCCATCTTAATATAACTCTTGTGTATATTTAGAGTTGTCAAAAGCTTACCCGACCCGATCCCTTTTTTTAGGGTCATGAAAAAACTTTAATTTTTCGATCCGAATTCGTTTACAACCAGATAAAATGAACTAAAAAGTGAATTCGACCCACAAACCAACGCGTAACCAACCCGACCCGAACCTAAAGTGAACCGACTCATAACCCGTTGAGCCGACCCGTTTGACAGATCTATGTATATTGGTTCATATTTTTCTTGCAAATCAGCCTAAGTAATTTTGATGAAAGGAATAATTATTATTTGAGCCCCGATTTGCATGGGTGGGGGGTGTTAACGACCCATTTCACGAGAGATTATTAAGTGATTTGAGCGAGACTACTGATCCACCCTCTTACAAAACAAGTAAAATCCATACAAAATTTATTCACCTATAAAAAAGTGGAATAATAACCGTTTCTTGAAAAGGTGGACCGATGATCCTAAACTATCTAACAATTTCTCTCAGTTCACGCTCTTTCGTGTTCATGTCTAGTGGACCTAGCTAATTATTGCTATCCGAACAAGTCTATGTAATTTTAAGCCTTATACCCTTGACAAAGATCTGTGGATTAGCTAGTGCTCATATATACATTTGGGGAGAGTAATAATTTAAACATATATGCTTGCGTAAGTAGGCATTTCAATTCAAAACCAAAGTGTAAACATTAGATTAGGACAAATTTTGGTGGGATCTAACTTTAAGCTAACTGACCCATCATAATATGTTAACTTAAGCATATTATTACAAAATGAAGGAATTGCTTTGGTCAACCACTAAAGTGAACCCAAGTCAAAGCACAAATCCTACTTATTGGAAGATCTTGAGAAGTGTCTTTTAATTTATGTGCGTGGATAATGCTAGTGTTAATAATAATGAAAATATGTCCTTAAGATAGCACTTTGAAGCAGTTGTCCAAATATGCAAACTCAAACAGGACACATGGAGCAGTTGGTTGGTTTATAATTACTACGATTGTCTATCAAATAATTGCAGTAAACAGGTTTTGCATGGAGCAGTTGCCCAACAAATCACATATATATAAAATAAAAAATATAATATATGTCAACGAATATTTGTTTAATTTGGTTGACCTTTTGCATATATATATATATATATATATATATATATACAAAGGGGTTCTTCATATATTTTGACAATGGTCAATAATCAAGATTGTTGCCATTTTTGTAAAGTATAATTGATCAAGGATTGGTATTTGAAAAATCCGACCTGTGATCTTGTAAAACTTCAGAGAAAATTTAGAGAGTAGAGCGACAGAAATCGAAGAAATGATTATGACTCGAGCTCTCTCATCACTTGCTTTTGGAGCTTTGTGCATGTAACGAAGTATATATAGGATAGGCTCCGTTTAAACTGATCTGAATTGAAATGAACTGAACTGAACTGAATTGATTTTTTAAACTTAACCGTTAATTATTTAAAATTCGTCCAAATAAGTCAATATTGGACTCATTTGAAAGTATGCTTTGAGATCAATCTTTCCTATGACATAGTTATCATCATGAAACTATTTCGAAATAAAAAGTTATATGAGTTATAAAGTTACACATGAACTGAACTTAACTGAACTGGACTGGACTGAACTGAACTTAAGTAAAATTAAGGTGAATCAAACAGAGCCTTAATCAAGGGTGTATTTACTTTGTAATTTTTTATATACTTTTTCATAAAAATATAAACGATTAGTGTTTGTAAACTTTAACTACAAAATGTCAAATGTAAAAATTGATTTGGAACGGAGGGAGGTACGTACCTAATAATCGCCAATCATTTCATTAATAACGTCAAGATCATAATGTTATACTCCCTCTGTCCCATAATGTAGGTCGTTTAAGGTTTTTTCACACGAATTGAGAAAGTTATTAAATAGTCTCAATTCTAGCAAAAATAATTAAACTTGACTAGTTTACCCCTTGATTTTAGATTTAGCAAAGAAAGTGAGCAATTAATGAAGTAATGTGAAATAATGGTAGAATGGACAAATACTTTGTTGGAATTATAAAATGAATTATAATACAGGAAAAAATTAATTTTCTAAAACAACTTAAATTATGAGACGGAGAGAGTACCTAGTTTAATTAAGGGTTTTGACATCAAGATATATATTGCATAATAATTGATCACCTGTAACATGTGTATGTAATATTTTGTAAAATCAAAATGACACATCAAGTTAATGTATGTATTCCAAATAAGTATCTACCTACAAATCCTACAAATCAATAAAAGCTATGATTAGTTATTGGTGGTCTATGACATATAGGCCTTTGGTAAATAGCGGATAGCTGATAGCGGATTGTATTAGCAGATTTGACTAGCGGATTGTATTAGCTGATTTGACCAGTAAGTTGTATTAGCGGATTTGTATCAACATGTTTGATAAATTAGCGGATAGACTTTAGCGGTTAGTTGGTTGATGATGCAAAAATTACAAAAAGAGACATTGATATATTTGATTATTAATATAGATTTTCAAACATAATAATAATAAAAATAAATAAATAAATAATAATAATAATAATAATAATAATAATAATAATAATAATAATAATAATAATAATAATAATAATAATAATAATAATAATAATAATAATAATAATAATAATAATAAAGAAATTGAAATTAAAAGCCAAAAAGGAGATTACCAATTCTCCTTCTTTCTCCTCTCTTGACCCCACCACTCCAGCAACCAACCACGGCAACCAGTACCCCTCTTCTCTCTCCCTCCTCATAATCCACCACCATAGACCCCCACCTCTCCTCAAATCACAAGCCACCACCAACCAAGCCCACCACCACCAAAACCCCCTTCTCTCTCTCTCCTCAAACCACCAGCCATAACTACCTCACCTTAACCACCCCATTCTCACTTTCTCTCTCCTCAGTCCTCTCTCCCTTACAACCACCCACCACCAAAACCCACGCATAGCCCAACACAGACCCACGCAAGCCCCATCATGTCACCACCTCAAACACTATGGTTGAATTTACTGTTGTTTTCGTGATGGAGGACAATTAGCAGATGGGAAAGGGGGGATATGATGGGTATTTTACATTTTCATGTCAATCCTCTCTTCAAAAACGTTGGGGTACCTAGCGGATTCCAAATTAGCGGATTCGTTGCAATTCGCTAATTCAATCCTCTACTAACCAAATAACTAATTTAGAGGATTGATTAGTCAAATTCGCTAATAGCCTTCAATCCGCTAACCTCTATGCAATTCGCTAATATCCAAATATCGCCATACAATGGCCATGTTATGCACAAAGCGCTAGCTTTTTAATAAAAGTTTCAATTTGAACATTAGTTAGCTTACAACCAATTTTCTGAACTAACAGCTATCAAACTATTTGGCAGATTATTTTCAATTTGCAGTTTCAACTACAACTAATTCTTTGAATCTACTTATACTAGCTTTCAACTTGCAAATACAGCCTAATTTAAATAGTATTTTCCAAATATCATATTATTATAAATTTTATTATGATAAAATTACATTTATATATAGTCACAATGTCGCCTTTAAAATCGTGAAGGTAAAATGTTTTGGAAGCTAAGGGATGGAGTATATTTTTAATATCAAAATATACCCCAGTAACTAAACATTGATTATATACAAGTATGACATTGGCATCATGCTTGAATGAGAGGCCTCACCTTAAAGCCGCCTCATACGAGATTTTGTGAATATTAATAATATATATATATATACTAGTTTTGAATTGCACGCATATGCATGCGGCTTGTAATATATGAAAAAAAGAGGTTAAAGTAAATATTCTAGTTCCATTAGTACGAACATTTTTCACCCTTGCACCATTGAGACAAAATCGTGATTGATGGATCAAACTTGCGACCACGGAGCCACCTTTAAAAAATTACATATACTCCAGATCATTTATTCATTAATTCTTCTTCAAATAGCATGGTGGGATTCCTTTATTAAAAAAAAAAAAAAAAAAAAAGAATGACAATGAAATTGTGAAAGCGCCAGCACCCTGCCTTTCCCTTTATAAAGGGGTAGTTTCTTTTTCCCTCTTATTTGTAAGCTCTTCCTCTTATGTACGGAAAGTTGCTGGCCCAAAATTGATAAAGAAACATATCAAAACATGAAATGTCAAAGTTCTTGTGAACTGTTAATCCTTCAAAATTATATACAGTGTATTCTATGCATGTAACAAAGTAAATGAAAATGATGATGTATTAAAAGAAATGACACGAAGAAAGCTTGTCGTGTAATTGCTATTTAGGCAAAATCTGTGTATCATCATTTTCTTCATGCCAATTTTTCATCTCTGTAAGTTTCTAGAGTCCTAAGTAGCCTTGCCAAATACTTACAATTGACTTGAACAATGATCAATGGAAATAATTGAGGACCTGAGTTAAAAGGGGTTCAAGCACTTAGCAAAAGGCTCCAATACAAATAATTACTTAGTTAAGAAGTTTACAATGATTTTACAATTACTTTGTTATAACCAATTAAAATATGTCTTTCGTACAATCTTAAAGTTGCAATCCGAAAAACAAAAGACACTTAAATTGAGAAGGGTAAAACCATATTGTTCAGAGTTTAGAGTGAAATGAGACATACACTTGCTTCATGCTAGTCATTCTTATTGTTAGTTTGGTACAATCTTTTGTCATTGAACCACCTTCAAGACCAAAACATTAGGAAAAAAAAAAAGATATCACTCAAACTCAGTCGTCTACCATCATATATAACACAGAAGTCACCAACAAAAAGAATCATGATATTCAAGAGTCAAGACAAATGTAGACTAACAAAAATATATTTATGATGAAATACTTTGCCTACAATGAAGATATCTAAAGAAAATGCATTACCTATTTAACAGGAACCCTTTTCATGTTTGATCTAGATGAGTGCGCTAGTTTATCTTGTATGACAAATCTTGAAGATAAAGCGGTCTCTTTATTTGATGAGTGTTGGAATTAAGGGACAAAACTCTCAGTGTCCTGCTCACAAAATTCAACATGTCCCCAAATAATAAGTTTGGCTATTAACCAAGCCTTGGTCTCGCGCCCTAGTTCAACAATTAAGAAAATTAAAGTTAGCCTCCAACAATTACCCAATTAATTGGTAATTTGACACTGATATTGAGAGCATAATTATTGTAGAAATGCAGTACCATACAAACCCCCAATCTCAAAACAATAGCAAAGCAAACCCAAATTAATTGAACAACATAAAAGAAAATCATGATGGAAACACAAGAAGAGAAATTGGTCAAAATTTGCTAGCAAAAACAAAGCAGAACGTTAATACATACACTTGGATGTAGATACATAAGAGGTGCATACACTATCGATATCCTAATAAATAGTATGAAACTCCATATCTAAAAGAATTGGGCAAATTTATTAAGAGTCATCAAGTGGTCTAGATAGGCTTCAGTCGACCTTTACTCTATGGAAAATTTAAGTTTCTTATTAAAATGGGAATTGGCACAGATGAAGTAGAGACGTTGTAAGCAGGAAATTGTAAGGAACTTGCTCCATACGGTTGCCTTGTTGATGGGCTTTGTATGAAGTGTGGTGCGAGAGGAACAAAGAGTTTGGGACGGGTATAAGACCGATACAACAACTCTTGTAGTTGTAGCCAAGGACAACTATTAGCCTGATGAAAATTAAATAGCATAAACACAAACATAAAAATAATAGGGGCAACAATAGCTAACTTTAGGGAAAATCCAACTGTTTACCTCAACCCAGAAATAATGAATGTTTGAAATGGGTAACCTTATAATCCTTCAAATGATGTCTTCAAGGCCCTTGCGCATTCATGGATGTAGAAGATAGGAAAATTTCGTCCTAGTGCTAAATGATAATAGGTCCATCTGATTAAAGCAACCCAAAGTACAGAAATTCACATCCAGAATTCATCAAATTATCATGATCGGGACCAAACTGTCAGATGAAGGAAGAGTAGAAATTAAATTTCAAAATGACAAACTCTAATATTAAATTCAAGTTTATGACAAAATTACAGTTCTTACACTACACAACAATACTCCGTAACTTCAGAAGAGCAATTTCTTAAACGTTTAGTATATCCATAAAAAGAAACTGTTTGAAACGATCTAATTTGACATTAATACTGGACAATAACACTGTAGAAGCACAGTATGTATAACACAAACCCACAATCGTAAAACAACCGAATGAGCCCAAATCAATGGAAAAACATTAAACACGAAAGTAAATGGCAAACCCGAAAAAGAGGAATAGGTCCCAAATTCCCAATCCGCTAGCAAAAAAACGCATATACAAAACAGTTCAACCACAATAATTCGAAGCAGAATGTCGATACCTTAATGAATAGACTTTGACTTCTTTTAGAATCAGAACCCATATCCATATGCCGCCACCATTAATATCAGTGTTCACAAAGAATATATGAAGCAACAAAATCTGTACTTCCATGTAAAAAATAAATTATTAAATTTATGAAGCAACAAAATCTGTACACAAATTCATTGATGTAAATCACAAAAATTGAACCCCACACAAAAATTCATGAACTAAGAAATGGGCAAATGAATACTTTAACAAACTAAGCAATGAATGGGCAGCCCTAATGTTCCCAATATCAATCAATTACTTAAAATAAACAAAAATAATTAATTAATTACCTGATTGAATGAATGGAGAAAGCACGAATTAAGAATGAATTCTTGGTCTCGTGCCCTAGTTCAGTAATTATAAAACTTGGAATTAGACGCCACTGTAGAACAGTATAACAGCATAATGAGCCAAAAGTAATGGAAAAACATTAAACACGTAGGTAAATGGAAAAACCGAAAAAAAGAAAGAGAAGAGGGAGAAGTGGATGCAACAAAACTCCATAACTGCACGGGTAGAGAGAGAAGAAGGAGATCGTGGGTGAAGGGAATTTTTTTTTGTTTTTTTTTTTTGGGTGTAGGGAAGTATGCAACTGAAGAAACGTGTCTACGTCTGGGTACTGATTTGTTTAGTAGTTTCTTTTTTCTTTTTTTAAATTGTATGGTGTAGATTACCATTCTATCCCTACTAATTTTAACGAAATGAGGGGTTTTTGGTCCAAGTTAAATTTGGAGTCCCAAAACTCCCTTCTGGCTTTATAGAATAGAGATTATATATATATAATGCCAATTAACGAGATTGGTATATAAAATGAGGGCCCTTCTACACATTGGTATATTTTGTTGCTCAGGCGACATATGAGTATACTAAAAATACATCGGCGACAAATACACCTAAAAATACATTGCCGGAGAAAATCTTTGATTAAAATATTATTCTTTTGTATTTATTGTGTATTCCTATAATATTCTTTCAAAAAAAATGCAATTTTGTATTCCCCCCTCATTTTATTTTGTTTTCCCCTTTTCCCCAATATCAAAAATCCCCAATTATAATGGTTTCCATTGCCATTGCCAAACCTTCATTCAGCTCCCTTCAATAGCTTGCAATGGCTGCCCATTGCCATTACCAACATTGACTATTATCTCTGTATTCTCAATCAAATCCCTTCAATAATTGATTTCAATCAGCTCTTGAATGCTATTGCCAAAATGAAGAAACCCCACCAACATCACTCCACTGTTATGTAGTATCAACAAACAACACTCTCAAATTCTCTCTCCTCCCTCTTACCTCTCTCTGCCCCACCAATTTGAAGTTGCTCAACACAAACTTTACGATCTCTCACATTAAAACCCCATCTATCCTTAGATTTTCTCCCACTGTTTTATTTCTTCTTCATCTCATTCTCTGAGGTTCATCACTTTCTCTGTTTTTATTTCCAATATAGTTCTTTTTTGTTCGAAATATAGAATTCGTTGATGCCTGATTGAATCCACTTGTTATCGCGATGAAATCCAATTAATTTATTGATCTTGTGTTCTACTTTGCTAGTCAGGGTTAACTAATGAAGAAAATGGGGAAAATAAAATAAAATGAGGGGCACAAAACCAAGATTGCAATTTTTTAGGTTGAGAATGGTAGGAATACACAATAAATACAAAAGAATAATATTTTAATTAAAGATTGTCTCAGGCGAGGCATTTTTGGGTGTATTTGTCACCGATGTATTTTTAATATACTCATATGTCGCCTGAGCAACAAAATATACCAATGTGTCGAAGGGCCCTCATTTTATATACCAATCTGGTTAATTGAAATATATATATATATATATATAGAGAGAGAGAGAGAGATATCAAATAGGTCAGGTCGTGTCGTGTTCGTGTTCGTGTCAAGGTTAAACGTGTCGAGAATCTCTTGACCCAAACCTAACCCATTTATTTATCGTATCGAAAATCCTTGATCTACACCTGACCTGTTTAATAATCGTGTTACCTGTTTAATGACCTGTTAACCTGTTTATCTTTACTTATATTCTAAACTAATTGAAATATGATAAAAAACATAAATTTTACCTACAAATTTAAAGTTTTAACCATATAAGTGTGTATTTAACAGTCTAAAATTATTAAAATGCTCAAGATAGGTGAGACTGTTACATTATTTACTTGTTACAATTATATTGAACTTAAATTTGACAATTAAAATTAAATGTGTCGTAAGCAGGTTGTTTTCGTGTCAGAAATCTCAACCTTAACCTAACCCATTTAACTAAATGTGCGTACTCGTGTCGACCCATTTAATTAAACGGGTCGAAACCTCTCAACACTAACCCGCTACATTCGTGTCCGGTTCGTGTCGTGTTGTCGTGTCAGCTTTTAACAGCTCATATATATATATATATATATATATATATATATATATATATATATATATATATATATATATATATATATATATATATATATATATATATATATATATATATATATATATATATATATATATATATATATATATATATATATATATATATATATATATATATATAACGGTGTCGTGGTGCTTTCAAATTTGATTGAGCCTTTTTACATGAATGTGAAAAGTTAGGCAGGAGTACTACCTATATGAAAAAGGCCAAACCAATAAAGGACATATAATTTATAAGCTATGCTAACTACCCAAAGCGTAAAAACATTACTGAAAAGGTGAAGGGTTGTACACACGAGTAGTTCCACCGGTTATCAAAGCAGGGGGAAAAAACAGAGGACCAAAGAACGACAAAAATAGAAGTAATAACTTGTCCAATTATTGTCCCTGGATTTCGAAAACACACTACGACCACATTCTTGAGCCATCACACAATTAAGGGTGGCAATTAATAAGCCTTACATGGTGTATTAATGTAATGGACGTAATGTATACTCCTCCTTCCGTCCCATAAAGTCAGAGCCGTATCTAAGGTTTTAGAGGTCCCGGGGCGGGATAAAAGTGAGAGCCCCTGATGTATGAATAACTTGTTTTATCGCAAAAAAAAAAAAAAAAAAAACAAGAGGCCAAAGATATTTGAACTCAGGACCCAACGTACATAAGGAGCAACACAACTCATTTCCAACCAAGGAACCACCCCCTTTTTCATATTTAGTGTTTGTCAATTTTTTTATTTAACTTAATTTTTCATTGTTGTTTGGGCTCTACTCAGGTTGGGGCCCTAGGCGATCGCCCCTCTGGCCACCTCCTTAGGCCGGCTCTGCATAAAGTAGTGGGTGAGCAATGAGACCAAATACCCAGTTCTGGATCCTGAACCAGTTAAGACCTGACGGGTCCAAACTTAGAACCAGTCCCACCGAGACCAGTTTTGGTTCCGAAATTCCGGAACTGGTTGGAACCAGTATCAGTTCCGGGTACCAGTTTTTAGGACCAGGAACCCGACAAGAACAATTTCAAGAACCGGTTTATGAGTTTCATACTTTGATGTGGCATCGAGTTTTATTAATTATTGTTTTTGTATTTTCGTTTTTGGGTTATAATATTATGATATTAGGTAAAATTTAGTAATAGATGGTTTATTAAAGAGAGTTGTATAAAATAATATTAAGTTTTGGGGAAAAAGAGAACAAAAAGTCTATGAGAAAGTGAAAAAGGGTACTTGTTCCCGGAACCGGTTCCCGCCAGTTTCAGTATTAGTTCTCAGATTTCAAGATCCGTGGTAACCAGTTCTAGTACCCGTTCCCAGATTTCAGGATTCGTGGTAACCAGTTCTAGGTATTTTAGACGAGTACCCGACCATGCTCACTCCTACCATAAACACCTTAACACGTGCTTTGACACGGTATTTTACTATTTTAGCAGAGTTGAGATTGGCATATGATGTCTCTTTTGTCCTGAAATTATGGTTCAATTATAAGTCGGCTTATTACTTTTATGGATAAATGAGGGAAATAGTAAAGGGTAGTTTAGACATTATAACTTTTCCAATTTTTTTTCTTTTAAAAATGTAAGGTTTTGTTTGGGACGTACTAGAATTGAGGCGCAAATCGTCACCTTTTCAATAAAAAACTCTAGAAGAAAACTTTGCAGCCAGTTTTTTTTGTTCTCTCAAAGTCTCAGCCATCAAACAATAATTTTGTCAGATTATTTGCAACTATAGCTACAACTAGGGCTATTCACCAGTTCAGAATTTGAACGAACTGAACCAAACCAAACCGGATTGCTCAGGACAGTCTTGGACCGGACTGGACCGATTTTGAAAAAATGAGGCAGCAGACTGGTCTTATTCCATACGTTTTTCACCCGACATGTCCAGACCGGACGGCGGTTTGGATCGGGCCGACTGTACCATAACCCGGATTGGCCGGTCCAAAACCACGACCGGTCTCGTCCGGTCCGTCATTGATCGGGTCAGTCCGGTCAAACGTCTAGTCTGGAACGGACGATGAACAACCCTAGCTACAACGAAAACTTCGAATCTATCCATATAAGCTTTCATTTGCAATACAACTACATCTATTTTCTTAACTTTTCGTAGCAATTTTTAGCTATTTTGTACTACTAATTTAAATTCTTTCTTCTTTCAACATTTTAGACGTACATCTACAACTAATTTTGCTAAACATAACCTAAATTTAGAGCCGCCAAAAACTGGCACGACACAGACATAACATGAAATAAACGAGTTAGTGTTGAGATTTTCGACACGATTAACTTAAGCGGGTCGATATGAGTAACCTGTTTAGTTAAATGGATAGGATTAGCGTTGAGGTTTTCAACACGAAATTGACACGATCTGACACGATTATTTCAACAAGTAAATCCTAATCCCACGATTACTTGTCACCTAATCCCTATCTATCTCCTCTACCATTCACTCTCCCTTTTCATTCTCGATCTCTCCTCCCTCACACTCACCCTCACCCACATTCTCTCTCATCTCCTCCCTCACACTCACCCTCACCCACATTCTCTCTCATCTCCTCATCAGCGCCAACACCAGCCAACCACCACCCCCACCGCCTCACCTCCGCCTCCCCGATCATCGTTGCGGTTGGCACTGACAGGAGACCACGACAGTGGCCCCCACCAGCCCACCCCTCCCCTCACCCCCAAACCCTTATTTTCTCTCTCCTCACCTCCCCACCACCCTATCGCCCCTCCACCCCGCCCTGGCCAAGGCTGAGGTCGACTTAGGCCGTCGACCTCAGCCGTGGCCTCCCCCAGCCACCACCTCCCTTCCTCGCCCCCCATCGGGATAGTAATCAAAAAGCCCAAAAAAATTCGAAAATCCTCAAAAAAAAATTCGAAAACTCAAGAAACGACACCCTAGGTCGAGATTGGATCAAATTGGGGCCTGGTGAACCCTAAAATGGCTTGATTCGACTTGAAATCGAATGAAAAAGTGAAAAAGAAGAAGAAGTGTGGAGGCGCGTGGATCTCACGCGTCGGCAGGCCAGCGCCTGAAACCCACGCGCGCGTCTGGGATTAGGTTCCTCCCTGATCACGAGATCAGGCAATAATTTGCGGATTATTTAAACATGTCGAGAAATAAGTCATTCAACTAATCATAATCTCAAATAAATAAAGTTTAAATATATGATTTTCATTATTTCAATTGACTAATATATCAACGGAAGCTTAAAAGTGATGTTTCAAAATTTAATTTCTTTACTTTTTTTTTTTTATTTTCTGAAAAGAAATTAGATTGAAAAAGTTAAGCAGATCAATACGAATAATGACACGATTATTAAGTGTGATGTGTTAGTGTTGAAGGTTTCCGGCACGATTAATAAATGGGTCAGGTTAGTGTCGGGAGGTTTCTGGCACGAATATCTTATTGACACGAATATGAATATGACACAACACGACCTATTTACCAACTCTACTAAATATTTAAATGGACCAAGTGAGTAATATATATATACACTTGCATTCTCAATAGTCTATATCTACCTCAATCACTTGCATTCTCTATCGTCTATATCTACCATAATACGTACATACACTTGCGACTTGCATTCTCTATAAAGTCTATATGTACCACGAGCTTCACATTTCAAAACCTCTTCTTCATTTTCTCATTTCTCCCTCTCTCTTTCACAAAACTTCATGTTACAACTACATCATTCCTTTCCTTCAAACCAAATTCTAAATATATAAAAACATTCACTTAAAAAATAATTATGGAGGCTTTCATGACATGGCCAGCTGATGAATATCATCATGGTTGGGAAGATGATGACCTTGTAAGAGAGCTCCTAATAAAAAACGACGACGTCTCGATTAAGTCCTTGCCAACAGTAACACCACCACTATCATCACTACCACCGTTGCTGGATATTACCAAAGGTAGTCCATCATCCGACGACCGAAACTCCGGTAGCTCATCGTCGTCACCATCTTCATCGTCGTCGGAAAACAACGAGCTGAAGCAAGTTATATCCATGGACCGGTTAATCCCTACGGTGTATTCGGGTCCTACACTTACAGATATTGCTAATGCTCTTTCTGTGTCTACCGGTAACGCTTTCCCTAGTGAGCTTTCACCTTCCAGGTTCGTCGTTTTCTAACAACTACTCCCATATAAAAAAAATTTTATTAATTGTTTTTGGTTGGGAGAAATGTTTTTTGTCCAAAAGTTTAATTTATTAGGAGTTAGTAGTATGTACTATTTTACTTTAAAACCAATAACATGTAGCTAGAGCGATAAAAAGTTTGTCATCTTGTAAGCGAGGTCTCTAAGTTTGTTATAGTCGGTAGCTTTGTAGCGCATCCCGCATTTATTCGTAATAATAATTTATATTCCGTCTCATTTTCAACAAAATTAGTGTCTCCACTTCAAGATTTGGAATAGTTGGAATAGTTTTTCCTCCGTTAATAGGAGTACAATCCGAGTGGAAATCAATTGGGTACGACAAAACAAAGGCACATACATGTGTTATTTCTAAAAAAAAGGAAATATTTTGAAAACATTATATACTATTGAACAATAAGCCCTCCTAACAAACTAGCCAATGTAAGAGTGCCCATCATAGGACCTACGACCCAAAGGAATATGTGTTGCCGTGTTTAATATACGTAACGTATGGTATATTGGTGTGTCGGGAAATGTCAATATTCCACAATATTTTTAATTATTAATTGAAAGATTATTGAATATTTTTAATTATACTACAAGTTTCAAAGTTGTTGCCAAAGCTAGGGAACCCTTCGAAACCATTTTTCATAGCAGAAATAATCAAATGTGAGGCCACTTCTATAACTCAACGTGTTATCGACATGATGTCACGTTTGTATGAATGACATCATCTAGTGGTGGAGTCAGGATTTTTTATTTGAGGGGGCTGAAAACTATTGGACAATTTTTATAAGACAAATATAAATAATACCCACTAAATTAGAAAACGAATAGTTCTTTGAGCTCACAAAACTTGTATAAAATCGTTCTACGATGAGACAAGGTGACTTTTAATATTGACATTTTGTCACTCTATCTTCTGGTGGGACGATCTTACATAAGAAATGATGGTTTCATATACACTTTTTGCAACCTTGTTTCAAAAGAAGAAGAAAAAAATAATCATGGAGTGAACTATTAATTTAAATTACACTAGTACATAATTATATGTGATCCCAAAAATATCATGTACAAGATATTAGCAACAAAATATAAATAAAAAGAAAATAGAGAAAAAGTTAGGAGTACATAATACTAAAATTGAAAGTATATCCAAAAATGTAAATAAATAAATTAATACAGTCAAAGATAAGAATGGAAAGTTATATGAAAAACGAAAGGATAACAAAGAAACAAAATTCTGCCTACTGCTGTACTGCAGCACCATATATACGCATAGAGTAAATAAAAAGGAGGGAAAAAAAAGGATAAAGTGGGGTATTGGTCCTTATTGGATGTTACACGGAACTACGGCAAAGCAACGAAACTAGATCCATGCTTCTAACCAGCGGGACAAATTTGTTTTGTTGTACAAGTGATGCACAAAAAATATTTATTTCTTTTCTAGATCATGGGGGAGGCCGTGGCACACGCTGACCACCCCCTAGTTCCGCCACTAACGTCACCTTGGTGTTATCTTATATGAGTTGTTGTGTGAACCTAATACCATAAATAATAATTGGGGAACCAATTCACCAAGGCCAATAGGTAAATAACTCAGAGACTGGAGTTTCCTTTTCAGTACTTTTAAGCCTTTTTCGTTTGCTTAATTTCAAAATTTGGATAAGAAAATTAAAGCTATGTCCTTATAAACTTTTTCACTGTAATTGAATTTAGTATATTACTTGATGGTTGTGAAAAGTTGGACTGTACAATAATGTAGCTCGGTGAAAAGTTGGAGTAGTACTACTCTTGCACTGATGTTATGTGGGTTTCACCACCACAATAGAAGTTACCCAGTGCATTGTAAAGTCATTGTCTTAGCTAGTTGATATCTTGGTAAAAATGTAGTGCAGTACAAAAAGGCCAGTAGCGGTAAAAAAAATTGAGTGGGGTTTGAATGCCTAGAGTAGCAACTACATTCAAAACAATCAATTAGAAATATAACACAATAAAATGGACAACTACTTTTGAAAAGAGTGCCATAATTTTATAATTGGTTTAGAAGCTTTTTTTCACAAATTGTAATCTCTAACTGAGGTATTGATTGAGACTGAGGTTCTGAGTATATTAGTTGTAGATACGATTTTTTTGATTATTTTATGTTGTCCCAAGAACTTAAATTCCAATCCACATATCTTAGTCCAAATTTAACTATAATCAATAATATTACAAAAGTTCTACTTATCACTTATTTGAGTTGCTATTATCAAATCAAATTCGATGTAAAATGATCGTTATTTTAATTTATTATGTGAATTGTGGATACACAGGATACCAATGTTAGATAAGGGTTTGAGCAAAACGGAGAATAAATATACCTTAAAAGTCAAGAGCAATGGCATTGGAATGGCTGATGATGGCTACAAATGGAGGAAATATGGGCAAAAATCTATCAAGAATAGTCCCAATCCTAGGTAAATTTCCTATTTTTCTTTTGCTTTAGCTACTTACGAATCAAAGTCCTTTATTTTAGCCTACTCTTGAAGAAGAGGAGTGTGATGTCCCAGAAAAATCATGGATGGTGTAAATTTTGAATCACCATTTTTGTATAGTTATAAATGCCTAGATGTTCTAGAATCAACATTTTATGCATAGTCCCGATCAATCGTACCGCCAAAAGTTGGAAGGATTACAAAAAATAAAAGGAAAAATAAACCAAACCAAAAATAGAGGTTAAGGGATTGTAAGGGAAATCCTAACTTTAAGAAGTGAGAAGAAAAGTCAGCAAACATATAGGATTTAAATTTTGCATTACTTTGGTAATGAGATTTTAAATTGTGTCACTATGGAAACGAGTTTTGAGTGCACTTGTTTTATCATCTTTCTCTCCCTTAAATTTGGTAGACCCTCCAATACAAGAAGCCGATATTCCTTTCTTTATACCTTCCCATAATAAAATAATACATAGTTAAATAAATAAATACATAAATAAATACATAAATAAATAAAGGGCTGGGTGTCGGAGGATTTCCAACATGTCCTCAATATATGTTAAACGGTTAAACCAATTCCATTGCTTTCGCACTACATTTAATCCAAATTCATGGACGTGCAAATTGTTGAGCTTTGGGTCAAAAGCCATGAGAAAACGGAGATGTATACTCTCAACAAGCAAATTTTATCCAAATGCAAATGGCGACACATTTTAAGTATCAATTACAATAAATAATTACTTTAACACACCAACAAACTCCCTCGATTTCAAAATTTCTATTCTTTCCATTGTGTTTTTGCACAAAAGCAAGACAAACCTTCCTTTGCCCATTCATCCTCTTTAATACCATTTTAATCAGTCGGTCATACTACAACACAACGACAATATAACACAATCTACAATATTGTTTGGGTATTTCACCAACCAGATTCTATATCTTTCGCAGTAATCTTCCTATAATTAAATTACACCTAAAATGTACTCTTTACTCCATTTTCACCACAAACTCTCTAGTCTAGTTGTGGTAAATAATTAGTGTTGATAGCTAGATATACTCCTCTACAAGTGAACCTAAAAAGTTACTAATATCTGCAGTCTTCTAAATGACATAATCTCTAAGTCTCAATTCTCTTTACTAATTTAGGGTTGTTTTCAGATTGTAGCCCACCAATTTTGAAGATACCCTAGAGATCATAGATTTCCTATCCTACACAGTTGTTGTACGTACCTTGCAATTGAATTTGGAGCTTAAAAGTAGTAAATCCTGACACCTTAGTTGAAATAACTAACCTGCATTGGCTTACATTATATATGGTCATTAAAATTTCCAAATAAATGGCTGACATCCCCTTTAATTGCACAAAGACAGGAGATTGCAGAAATGGAAGCAAATCTACAATAGACTTTTCTATGTCTCATGGAACTTGTATATCTATAGCCAGCTAAATTACTACTACCATTCATACTCTCATAGCTTTTATGATAGGTTCAAGGAGAAACTAGAATTTCAGACATAATTATTACCTTTTACTATTTTGGTATTACCCCAATTGAATTATTGTTGTAGTTGCAAATAAAATCAATCATGCCCTCAACAAAGGTTTGAATTTCACGGGGGTGGTTTGGGATTTCCCTTGCTCTTACTCCCTCCCTAATAAACCCCAACTTGGTCACTTGTTCCTCGGTCTTTATCCCGAGATGGATTGGTACGAGAAAGTAATACTCATTATCATCTTAAAAAGAAAAATAGTATTTCTACTGTCCAGATACAATCGTACCAACAAAAACATAATAATAAATCATGCGAATGATCGACAAGCTCCGAAGAGGTCTAATATACGAGAGGCGGTCTTAACACTTACAAGTTATAAGTAAGAAAGTTGTTTCCGGATTTGATCATTCCAAATGAATATTTATAGTCAAATTTTCAAAAGTTTGACCATTAATAAATCTTAAAATATATATTCATTCAACTAATGAAAATATGGGTGTGCTCTTTTTTCATTGAACTGTACTGAACTGAACTGAAATAGTAATTTGAGAGAGAAAAAAGTGGATCACTAAACCGAATTGAGTCGAACCCGTTACTGAAGTGGAAAAGAACACTTTAGTTTAATAAATATAGATAGAAAACAATAAAAAGTGAAAATGGACACTTGTAGCAGACTAGTAGCCGCCCTATAATTGTTCATGGTTACTGAATATTGATCTTTCTTATCTCAAGTTCAATTGATTTCTTAACATTATAGTGTAACGAAAGGTGTTAAATGTTGTCCGTACACACACCGTGCCTAAATTATGTCTAGTCTTGAGTCAGTAGAATAAGTATAGCATGGCCAGGTATACTTAATGGCTCTAGGTGGGATGGACGCATAGATACCTCTAAAAGCCTGTCTTCATTATAAAGACGTTGTTGTTGATATACTGCTTTGGCAGATATGATCTTTTCAAGTTAGCACTGCTTATTATAACTGTTGCACCAATCCAAACACCCAAAAGGAGCAAAGAAACTGTTGCCAATCCTTAGTTCGTTTGTGATGATGAGACATGATAGTTACCACCTTTCACCATGTTTTTGTAAATGGAACTTTGCTTGCTAACAACATTCTACAAGAACATAGCATCCTATAACATAGAGTCTTGTTTAAATTGTTTTTCTTACTGCATCATGCATGGTCCGAATCATGAACCAGTCAATTTGGTTTGGACCGACCTGGACCGTTTGACATTTAAACCAGTCTACAGTCCACCTTTTCTTGATAAAGCGGTCCACGATCACGTCCCATTTCAGATCATATGGATCAGGGACCGATATTACATAGTCAAAACAGTGAATTAGTTTATATTTATAAATTAACAGTGGGTGTAATCATGATTTACGCTATTTTGACTAAATTTTAATTATCAGTAAATGAAAAAAGGTTAGGGGCCATCATCCTTGGAAGTTCTTCAAAGTAAACTTGAGATTTTTTTTTCCGGTTCAGATGATACACAAAGGCTACTATGATACATATACATAGGGAAGGGTCGATTCGTACTTGAGATGTAAATGTACAGAGCACCTCAGTGTTAACCACTAGATCAAGACATTGTTGGTTAAGTAAATTTGGGATGTGAATGTGTTGAAGTTAGTAAATGTTTGTAGGCAGTTGCCACTCTATCAAATAAATGAATTTGTTGTGGATGATATCATACCTTGATATAAAACATGTTATCATTTTTGCCTTTACGTGTGGTTGGCTGTTCTTAACACCAAAAATGAGTCTCCATATATACAAACAAAAGTCTTAGTACTAGTTTCTTTTTTTGATCACTTTAGTACAAGCATATTTAATTGTCCAATTAATTTGCAATATTATATAGGTAGCATTTTTAATGACATATTAAACATGGTGATATACAGGAGCTATTACAAGTGCACGAATCCAAGGTGTGGGGCGAAAAAACAGTTGGAGAGGTCCATTGAGGACCCTAAAACATTGATTATTACTTATGAAGGACTTCATCTTCATTTTGCCTACCCATATTTTCTTCATACCCGGGCCCAAGATGGAATCCCACCATACAAAAAGCCCAAGAGAGCAATAAGCTCCGAAGCAGCCCAAGATGAAGAAAAAACTATGGCCCAACAAAGCCCAACAAAGGTTAAAATTCCAACTGCTTTGCAAGAGACTTTTGTGGATAGTACTCCTACTAGTACTGAAAGAAGCTCAATTGGTGGTTTGCTTGAAGATGTTGTGCCTCTAACAGTGCGAAACCCATCAAAAGATAACATCTTTTCTAATTCTTCTTCTTGTTCTTGTGCTTAACCTTGATCTCACCCTCATCTTTGCCATCCTTTCTTAGTTTTCCCCAAGACTCTGTGAGTTGTGACCCTCCGATGGAGAAATTATTGGGTGGTCAAAGACTACTGCATCAACCATATTCCCGATGAACTATGAAATAGCGCATTGACGTGTATCTCTTATGAGATAACACAATGTGTTAGTTTTATAAATAGGAAGGACTAAATGAGGTGCTGGTCTCGGACCACCTAATAATTTTTCTTAGAGTATGTTTTATAGTTTAACTATCTCAATTTTCTAAAATTATGCTACTAGCTAAGGGTGGTTTACATGTTTGTTTCACAATGTATTTCAATTAGGACTGTTTGGTTCAACGTAATAAATTTAGTAAGGGTACAATGACATGTAAGATTTGATCATGAGTATATTAATGTATGGGCAACTATTTCCCAGTTATCAACTTTGTGCCTCATTTTCATTATCGTGATGATTTCAAACTTCAAAGCAAATTCAATTTTCTTTCCTTTTTTTTTTTTCTTTTTTTGGTTTTCTTTTTTTCGCGATATGACGAACCGCAACCACTTCTTAGAGTGTGTACTGTATAAATGTTGAGTGTGTGCAATAGCATGCAAATTATACACATCTTGCAAATCAACAAGATAAACTTGCAGGCAAGCTCAGCAAACAGATCGAGTGAAAATTAAATCCTTGACTTTTGCTATACTCAACCAACTTTATTACCCCTTTCGAGACAAAGTAACATTATGTGAAATTTATTTTACTCATGCAGTTTCTATATCACTCATATCCACATCGTATTGCTAACAAAATATTGGACTGAGGTTCATTTTGTGAATACATCCCTTGGTTGACCTGACTCTTAAGTGTACGGTTTTCAAATTGAAGTACAATTTTTTTTAGGTAAATTCCACATTGTACCACTTGGTACCCTAAACATTGTTTAAATCCCAATTCATACCCTTTTACTTTTTAATGAGTCTAGTTTGTTTCCTAAGAGCCCAATTTTCGCTAACTTTTTCGGCTAAGTTTTGATGTGGCACTGAAATCGCGTTTGTTATATTTTCTTTATGTTTGCAGCTAGATTATTCAGACGAATGTACCCCTAAATTTAGTTTCCCTCTTTATTCACCATTGTGCTATATTTAAAAAAGGTTTCAATAGGAGCATGCATCAACTTGCTGCTACGGTTCAGGAGATTGGAAATTTGCCAAGAATTCAAAGAGCGAGGCTCACTTGTGGAAGTGTATGGGAAAAGGTTGAAGTCTGTTCCAGAAGAATGTTCAATGGATCATTGGGGATGGTAAAAACCATTTGAACGAATAGTAAGAGTCGGTCTTTTTCTCAGTAATAGCCTATCTTTTCTCTAGCCTGGAGTCGGCACTCCTAAAGCAGTTAACCAGATTTCCCCCTCTTCTCTTCCGAATTGGTTCAAACTTTCAAGCAGTCAATCAAGCAACACTGACCATAGATAGCATAGAGCTCTTAGACAGCGCCTAACAGGCTAGAAAGGCTTTCTTTCCCCGAAGGGAGAATCGGGATCTCTGTCACTCAAAGCTTCACTTTCCCTTCGCCCCTTGAATCTATCTATTGCGGCGCAAGGCAAGGTAGATGCCAGTTTGCTTACGACTTGGAGTTCGAACTGGCATCACTGCCTATTCTTCTTAAACGGATCTATGTTTGTTATCAAAACGAATTTCACCTTCTATGAACTCCTAACCTATTGATCTTCATCCAAAAGCTGAAATAGCAGCGGTCATTTGAACAAGAGAAGAAAGATGTGAAAGCAAGTTGAATCCTTGCGTGGCTACTTTACTATAGGCTATATTCGATCTCGAAAGTTCTCAGTACGCTGTTAAAAGTGCTTAACTCTTTTTGTTTACTTTGAGCCAGCCTATGCTTTGGTTCACTAGAAAACTGACTTGACTTCAATCGGAGTTCTTACTTCCACTCTGCTTCTCCTCTTGCTAATCAGTAGACAGACTTACCTAATTAGGAGAATAAGGCATAGGGGTGCGGTCGATTCGTCTTGCCTTGGCCACTCTATTTATTAAGGGATTGGCTGATCGAGAAAGACTTCAATCTACTACTCGGATTTCCGTATCGTATTATTCTTCTTCGAAACAGAAAAGAGTTCTTTACTTTATGTTGATAGGGATACAAAACTCACTTCATGGAAGTTCAGACTTCATGCTTTAGTGAAAAGGAGAGCATAGAGACTCAAGAAAGAGGTCTTAGTCTACTATTAGGGAAGTTCAGACTTCATGCTTTTCTTCCTAGTTATACATTGTTCAATAGAAGAAGTAGCTGGCAATCGCTTAGTTCAGAGTTCATACTTTGATTCATTCTAGCTCTTATGGATGGAATAGGAAGAGGAAGGTTTAGAACCTAGGGAATGCTCATTTTAAGGAGGTCTCAAAAGGCCCATGCTCCCATCCGGTGTCTTATTAGTGAATAGCTCCAGTTCTCCTATTGACATGAAAGCAGGAGTCTTTGAAGTCAGTTTATTCCTTGAGTGAATCAATTCACTCTTGACCAAGGGAGAAACTTCTTCGTAGAGTTCAGTCTTAAAGTAGGAAAAGTCTGAAGTATAAGAGTTAGGAAGCTATGCCATAGGTAAGAGAGTCTCTTTTGTGTTCGAGGTAGAGCACTAAGGCAGTTCAGTCAAGGCCCTTTCAATCTCTTTGGCACTATCTTCCTTAAGCTTCGCATAAGCGATTACATACCTTTTCTCTTAAGTCTTTTTAGAGGACGGCGACTAGCTTTCTCATAGGAGGTCATAGTTTGTAGTAGAGTTTTCTTGCAGTAGTATTCCAAAAGCAGGAAAGTCTTGATCAAATGGGCAAGACAGTTTTTCAAGCATTATCCTAATGCAGTGAGCTGGCAAGAGAAATCCATCATACAAGTATGCATCTCACCCCTGAAAGATCTTCCTCTAGGCATTTGACCTCTATTTAAAGCTAGGCAAAAAGGCGACCTAGCGGATAGGTTTCAAGATCTCGACCTGAGGTACGAAGGGTGAGGAAGGTTTAAACGGAAAGAAAGATCATATTCAAATTCCAAAGACGATGAAAATGGCTCCGGTGTGGCTAAGCCAATCCATAATCACCAGAAATTCGGAACGATGGCTACGAATAAAAGGCGGTGTACTAGTTCGTTATCTGAGTTGTGGAAGAATCCCATGAAATCTTCATCAAAAAAGGGATTTAAGGTAGTGAAGAGAGATCCTCTTTTAACCTACCACCCTACTCGCAGGTATGCACTTTATAATTCAATATGACGAAGCAGATTAGTAGCTATAATCGAACATCAAAGATGAAATATCTTGACACCATTTTTCAAGTCTTGAAAGACAACGTATGACACACGAATACCCCGAGGGAGTGAGCGGAGCTGATTTTCGAACCTCTTCTCGCTGGTCGCTCATAAATAATCGCTTCCTGTCACTTCGTACCTCACCCTATGGGGTGAGATCTTTGAACCTTCAGTCATTCTATTTTGCTTTCATTTCTGTCAGTCTGAAGCAAGCGAAGGCGGGCCCGTACCCAAGGGTTTCGTAGTTCACGCCTATCGACTCTCACGTTTTCTCAGGCCAAGCTCATGTTCGGAAGACTAATCTCAACACTTCTCTTCGCGTAAGGGGGCATTCTAAGAATTCACTTCGCTAACCATTTTCCGCACAATCTCGATGCTTCGAATCCCGTAAAGCAAAAGACCTTGATTCATTCCCGGTAATAGAAGAAGAATTCTCTACGGTTTCCAAGCCAGCCGATGCTAGAGTGACGTTATACGCTTACTTTCCCATGACAGATTCAATTGAAATCCAAGTAGCTAAGTCGTTCAGCGAAAGAAAGCAAGAGAATTCGTGCAAGAAATTCAATGAAGTCTAACTAGATCAATGAAAGGATTCTTTTCAATCCAATAGAAATGTTCGAATAAGAGAAAGATATAGTATATCAAGTTAAGTTCACGACTTTGGACCTCACGCCAACCATCTATCCCGGAGCTTCTCCCTTACTCGGAAAGGATGCAGTTCATTTGAGGAAATAGGTCAGCTATTTGAGATATCTCTTTTCCCAAAATCAGATGGCAGACATGCGGGACGTACTTTAACAAGAAAGAGCAAAACATAATTCTTGTAGTTTCCCCATCGGACAAAGAAGAACATAAAAGCGAGAGGGCAAGAATAGGAATAGGTTTCAAGATCTCCACCACCGGGAATAAAGCAAAGTAAGATTATTAGACAGACAAAGAAAGATCAATGTTAGAGGTTTGGAAGTGGAAAAAGACTAGAAGCGAATTCCACATAGGACCTCGGGCTTTAGGTAACTGCTTGTAACAGACCCCATGATTGGCATTTTCCTCACGAAAAGAGTTGTAAATTGCGATAGAAAAGGGATATGCGGCTTACTTCGCTTCGGATGAATATGAATCTCGTCCACAAGAAGATGGGATGCAGGTTGTTCAAAATGTATGAGGATTGAGAACCTAGAGGGGTTTTCTCCTTTGGAAGCCCGCTAAACAAGTTGCGCTACCATTCCTCCTTTTTCTTCTCCCTAGAAGATCGGAAGAGTGCGAGGTGCGAAGCATGAGCTTAGTGTATATAAACAAGTTTCCCAGCTCCGACTCCAGGTTATTTATACCCATTCTATGCGGTTTGACTTTTCAGTCTGCCGAATAAAGGTGATTTATGACAGTATAGTCCTACCCCACCAAAAGCAGAGAAGGGGCGCAGGCGAGAACAGAGCTTCGTCCTCATATGCATTGAAATGCCCAAGCTTCACCTCCTGATATTATAGAAAAGCTTTTGCCATAATGTCGTAGGTGGGCTTGTTGCGGGGAATGATCTTTATCTACTTACGTTCAATCTTCGTGAATCTTCGCCAAAGCTCCAAGTCAGACTTCGATCGTATAGAGAGAAAAGGCCTGGCTTTTGCAAGCATCATCCACTCCAACAATAAGGGGGGACTTTGCTTGAGCAGTCAGTGGGAAAGTCATCTTATAGTGAAGCTAAAATCAAACTCCTCGGTCGGAACTAGCGACTCCTATAAATTGCATTCGGGCTTAGTAAGGGTCAGGTCAGCGAACTACTTCTAGGGGCAGAGGATTATACGAGCGAAGACACGATTGCCCTTGCGCCTCCTTCTTCCGACCACCAAGAGTGGGCTGATGATTGGGAAGGAAGAAAGCTTTCGTCAGTTAAATTCGGTGAAATCTAGTCAGGAGATTGTCCCTGCTCATGTAAAGGCAGATTTGGAATCTAAGGTTCTTTCCCCCTCAGCGGTCATCCCAGCTCTGCCCGGCTATAGCGGGCTTTTCTGCCTAGCTAAACCACCTGAACTACTTAAATAGTTAGAAATTCTTCTTGCCGCAGCCAAGCTTCTTGCGCAGTGACTGAACTATCTCCGGATGATAAAAAGAAGAAATTCCCACTTCGGCGACTAAGCCCTTAGTAGCAGATCGACCTGATCGATCAGGTAGAGTAGTATGTCGCGAACTTTGCGATATCAGCGACAAGGATGACTCAGGCCAGGAACCACCTACTTCTACTTACGCAACATATCTTGATGTTTCGGAAGCCGAGCCTAAATGATACCGAAATTGCTCCAATTTTCGAAGCCAGCCAGGATGCCTTTAGTTCTTTTGGGGTAAAGAAGGGCTTTACACGAGAGTCAGAAACTAATGCGCTCTTTCCTTATATCATTATCTGAGTTCTTTTCCGAAGCACAAATTGGAGAAACTAGAGCAAAGAACTAAGCTTTTTAGATCTGGAAATGGGACAGGTATGTGTGTTAGGGCGGGATCCGGCTCAGGGTCAGGAGAGAGTTGGGGTAGGTACGAGAGCGGAATGGTACGAACCTGCCCGAGAGCCCTTATTCATTTAACTGACGGGGCCCACTCCTACTTATCCCCGCTACTTACCTTATTGGCATTGGCACTTGTCAAACGGTCATTCTATGAATAGGAATGGGAAGACTAGTTGGACGATGCGATCCCTTGCGATCCATTTCGGGGTAGAAGGGCAAAGCAGCAGATCGAGGCGTTCGTGACTTAAGGAAGAGATTGGGATTTGCCAATGAGATCGAGTACTGATCGGACCTGCAGAGTTAGCGGGGTCCCTTAGCAAGGGTTTAGATCACTACCAATAAGGAGTGGTGCGAAGCAACGTAGGTGTCAGGTGAAGGTTTGTACTAGACTTGCCTCATTAATGTGAAAAACTGGCAAGCTTGAGCAGTTCCCTCAGGATGTTCTACTATACTAGAATATGGAAAGATTATTCACTTAAGATAATGAAAAACAAAGGAGTTGGATGATCCACGATTTCTTACCCGGGGTAGGCGTGAAGCTTAAGGGTACGCCTATACGTAGGTAAAGAGACGAGTTATAACGATATGATTGCTTTTTTGCTCCTAGAACGCCTTTTCTTCGGGAAAAGTTGAAGCCAGAAAAAGACTCTTTCTGTCGAACTGCCGGCACCTCCTTTCCTTCACCGAAAACCGCCTTGACTCTTCTATTCCTCGGGCCCCGCCCATTTCATTCCCTTGGCGATGCCAACTCGTTAGCTACTTTGGTGCCATTACCCAACTCACCTCGCTTGAACAAATAACACATTCTTCTGTGAACTCTAGTTCCCCTTTTCTCGATCTTCAGTCAGATTTCTTCCCCTCGGTGACTCGTCACACAGGCTGAAATAGGTCAAAATACCAACTCCTAAGAATACTATAGAAAACTGCTTTTCGTTGAGACAGAGACCTTCAGCAGATTTAAGAAAGGGCGCTCTCGAAAGAGAAAAGAAGATGATGCATATGCCCACCCGGAGACTGATTGAAATTTCTAGAAGAATTTGAGTCGACCGTTCTCACTTTGTAGAGTCTCTTTCCTAATTAGCTTAGAGAGAAACTAAGGGACAACGTGAAAAGAGATGGACTTGTCCTCAAGCTCCCCTAATAAGGGTCTTGCCCTAGCCCGATCCTGTTGAGGTTATTTATATCTCACCCGATAGGGTAGGGGGAGGAAAGAGAAATTAGAATAGTTTCTGTACGGGGCAAGTACGCTTCTATTAGGGCTCCATCTCCTCTTTCTTCTGAAAAGGAAGCTGAAGTCAACTCGGAGTTGTGCAAAGGACGGTGACTGCGCCACGAAAAATAAAGATTGGAAGCAAGGCACCGGCTGTAGGCTAAGACCCTCTCATAGCCATCTCTTATTCCCGAATCTTGAGCCTGACCTTCGCCTTTTGTTTGAAACTGTTTAGTTTGTATTGCCTTATCTACCAACAGGAAGATCGCGTTGAAAGTTGTCCCCAGTCCTAGATGAGATTGCTGGGCCAAGAGCACCTTTTCTTGATCTAGTTAGTCCTTCTTCGGCCAATGAAATGAAGAGGAACGGAGGGAAGGAGTACTTAACAGGGAAAAGCCCCGGTAGAGTGAAAAGTAGGTCAAGGAAGGTTCAATTACATGGCTTAGTTTTGGGAAATAGACTTTCAGCTACGACTACCACTTGGAAGAAGAATTCTCTGAAGTGATTAGAGAAAGAAAAGGCCATTGAAGCCCCTATCTCAAAGAGGAAGGAACCAAGCCAGCAGAGTCTAAATAGTCTTTGTAATACAACAGGAAGGGGAATTATACGAAATGGAACAGATTGCTTTACCGGCGGTCTACCTTTTATCCCGGGACTGTTCGACTGGAGCATATTGGACCCGCGTCTCCTGTTAGAATAATAAAGAATAAATGAAATGCAAATGAACTGGAGTTGCGCTTGAATGCGGTCTCTGACGCAAGATATTCTCTCTCCCTTCGGTCGAGATCTTTAAACCTCCGCCCTTTCTATCCCACAGGGCAAGCCAACGTTTCTGCTTCACAGTCTATACTATCTCCAGTTTCATATTCACTAATATCATAAGATGAGAAATCGGAATATGTTTCAAAACAAGCACAAAGTGCGGACCTTTAGATAGAAGTCGCAAGAAAGGTGATTTATCTGTCGACAAGAGGGAGTGCAAACGAACTTTAGACAACGATGCCTGTCTACCTGCATGTCCTGTCACACTCTTCTTTCCTTGGCCCTGATCTTCTCTTACTGGATCTCACACGAAAGTGTGATATAAAGTAGTTTAAAGTGTCACTTTCATTTGTATTTCTCTTCTTTATTCGGAAGTACTTCCTCTGTCAGATAGATTCATGCGCAAGAGTCAGGTCACTCAGAAGGTATCTCATAAAGGAAGATTTATACATGACCGATTCCGTCCCCCAATCGCCAGGCTTGCTAAGAGCAGGGGCCGCAACTAAGAATCGCATCTTTTCCTTACTTACTCAGCTCCTGCGCTCTATCAAGCTTCCAGAAAAAATTTCAGTAATAGGTCTGCAGTTAACTTCTCAACTCAACTAGAGCTTTCCTGCCTTCTCCAGGAAAGAGCCTGGTATTCCCACTTTTCGTTGAACAGGGTATGGGAAAGATTTGATGCGCATGATTTAAATTAGATACCTATCTCTTTCTATTTTGAATTCAATTATGCTTGGAAGTAAATTCGTTTGAACTCTCTTTCCGGCTAGGATCAGCTGCTCTAGCCCCGCGGCTCAACCGACCAGCTGCTATACGAGTCAAAGTCTTGCTTTGCGTCCTTCTTTAACTCATGACTTCCGCTCCTTGGTTTTGAAAGACTAAAGATTTGAAAAACTTTCTATCCCTGTTAAGGTGTCAGAAGCTAGAATTGCACTTCAAAGATACCTTTCAAGGAGCGATGCGGAACTATAAAATACTTTCTCTTTCCGTGGTACACTATTATGGTTTTAAGAATCCGGAGATCTTGACTCTATCATTCCTGGGACTAGTTGGTACGTCTCGCTGCTGTCTAATAAGACCTGTTGCTAGACTGACCTTTCACTCTTATCAACCCACTTATTCCTTTATTTCGAGACAGTACTTTATGACCTGTGTTCTCTGATCGGTCAACCTATTTCATTAGCTTCGTTCCTTATAAAAGGATGCATTTGAAACCACTATAGCAGTGTCATCTATTTCGATATCTTTTTTTTCCTGCTTCGAGGCATGCATATATACCCGATTCTAGACCCTAATGCTATGACTGAGTCAGCTTGGGGAATCCCCTCTTTTCTTCAATAGCGGAGACTCTAAAACAGTCTTTCTGCCGCATTCCATCTGTTATTTGCTTATCTTAGTTGTTTTCCGAAGAAGAAAGATAGGAAGTGAAACGGCCGCGAGAGATACAGGAAATCACACTTATTTAGTAGAGTTTGTGCTTATCACACCGCTAGCAGCTGCCATTCGGGCCCCTTTATATTATAAGGAGTATTCTTCTAGTTCCCATCAGACTAAGAATCAGACCTGCTGAGAAGAGCAGGCATGCGGCATCATCCAACTTTCGGGCATTAGGCTTTATAATAGAGAAATAGTTATCCGCCAGTGGCATCTCTGATTTAACCATTTTCTCTCGCCCTGATTTTACGAAAGAAGAAATGAGAAAGAGACGGAGTCAGTTGAAGCCGGCTTGGCGCAGTCTCTTCGAACATAGAGCATCTTCCTTTGGCTTGGCGCTCGGCATTCTTTTTCTCTTTTTATTTTAAGGTAGAATCTTCCATAGGGCTAGAGTGAGAGCTCCTTGTGCCGGGCTAGCTTACCTGCGTGGACTAACCTACTGGGCATAGAGCTGCGTAAAGCAGCAGGTTAAAGTAGCGTATACCAGAACCCCTTGGTTAAGTACAGCGGGTAACTTCATTTTCCTAATCCTTCTTCTCTTTTGGCTATTCTTGTCTAGTAGGGCTCAGGGAAGCCCCCATACAGTTACTCCACAATGAATCCGGGATTGGGAGGGAAAGGCCAAATATTGATTAATAATCAAGGCGTGCTTCACTTTACCATCGCTCGCAAGCATAGCATCGGTGAAATTCCTTCATAGTGACAGGCCTTGTGAAGCATTATCATTCTTTTTTTTTCCAGAAATACTCAACGCAGACTTTACCGCTTACCTTATGTCTTTCACTTTGACCCTTATGGTGTGAGTCAGGAAAAGCAATTCCCACTTCTCTTCTAAGACTAAGCCTTTTCTATAGTTCGACATCAACGAAGTGTTCCAAGTTAGAAGCCTCACCGGATTCATAAACTTTCCCGGGTCCAGCCCCCAACTGCTTCATCTCTTTCTGGTCTCGAAAAGAGAGTTTGAGACTTAGACAAAACTAATAGAGTTTGGGATCCACTAGCTGGAGTAGGCAGATATTGATCCGCATAAGATCTTCTACCCTCTTCCCTCTTCCTGTGGTCGAGCTGGCTGATTCAAATAAGAAGGGCCAAGTAAACAAGCAGCAACCGGATGCGCGCACTAGCTAGACCTTTCAGCACCCCCTTCGTCCAAGAGTCCTATTGTCAGGCTTTCGTAAGTTCCTTTCAGGTTATGATCTCATGAACCTGTGCCCTCGTCGAGAGATTCCAAGGGATGATTTTTGATCTTGTTGAAGCCGGGGCCAGGGAAATTCGCTTGATTGCAAGGTCGTATAAAGAAAGGGGCTAGCCTGAACTATTAAGTCAATCGGTAATCGTTTTAAGCATCTTCGTCTTTCTCACATCAATAAGTCTGAGACTTCCTTTATGGAAGATGAATCCATTCAGAGGTTGGTTTGCTTTCCCGATTTGGTCATAGTCTGCTTCCGCTTGCTTCTTCGCTTTTATCCATTACTAAGAAAGACTTTCATAATTAATGCTCTTTTTTTTCTAACTAAGAAAGCATAGCAAAAGATCTTCTTAGCTTAGGAACGGAACTCCTGGAAAAAGGTAAGCAGTAGGAAAAGGAAAAACATCTTTCTAATAGTAAGAGGACCCCTAATCCATTAGTAATAGGGGGCGAGTAGCCTTGATTCTCTTCGTTGATCACCCAAAGGAAGCTTTTATTTAAGGCTTTACCTATTCAAGACTAGTAACAAGACTAGAGAATAGTAGTTTGGGCAATAGCCTAATCAATCCCATTAAGTTCACGAATAAGGGTAGTAGTCTTTCCGAGTAGTAGCTATCTTTCAGACGCAGCCGTAATATCAATATGAGTAGTCAGTAAGGTAGAGTAAACATTCAATTTCATTTTACATTACATTAGAAAAGAAGGGGCTTCGGCGCGTCTAGTAATTGTCCAGCCAGTTCAGTCAGGAAACTAGTTTTATCCGATTGATAGCAAAAATAGATTCTATTCAACCCATCAGGAGATTGTCGGAAAGATGTTGATCAAGCAGTCCCGCCCAAATGTTCCTCTACTCTATTAGTCCTGCCCTATTAGACAGGCTAGGTAGAAGGTGATTCCGAAGATGCTTCCAAGCCCTTCTACTAGGAGCGGATTAGGATGCAACTTCTCTTTTCTATTCTTTGGCAGATTACTTGCTCCAGGATTAACAGTTAAGGAAGAAAGGGAAGGTGAGGAAGGTAATCCTACTACGGCACTAAGACTCATTCAGTCTATTTGGCAACTATTCCTAGTGCTAATATAATGTAAGAAAATAATGAAATCTGTGCAATTAGCTAATAGAGCTAGTTAAATAGATGCATTACAGATGGAAACTAATATAAGAAAGGCTTGACTTTAAAGGTAGAGGAATGGAAAGCCTGGATCGCGTGGTAAGCATACACACCTACCGCTCTGCTGGAGAGACCTCACCTACATTCATTAATCAAGAAGCCTGGGTTTGTTTCTTTTTTTTTTTTTTTCACATTGAGATGTTGCCTTAGGAAGAGAAATCTGAAACAAGCAAAAATCACGGGAAAACGAAAAAAAGGCTGATTTGAGATCCCATCTACGTGCGGAAATGGACTTGCAGCCTAAATTCCCGTGAAAATGATTAGAGAAGACTGAAGGCTAGAAGTCGCATACAGGCTATAGGGTATGAGCTGTCGCATATGCGCTGCAGGAATCGTCTGTTATAGAATTCGCTGCTATTGAATCAGCGTAAGGTTTAAAGATCTCACCCGGTAGGGTGAGGTTTGAAGATCTCACCCGATAGGGTGAGGTATGAAGTAACTCGACCGAAGGGAGAGGGGATTTATCTGATAGGGAGCAAGGATGCAAGACTACGACCGAAGGGAGAGGAGATGTGAGGGTAGAATAGAGAAAATAATTAGGTTCAGAGCTTGAATCGGAATATTATTAAGTCTATGCATCAATGCACTGACTCCGTCCTTCGCTATCGGTGGAGCTCCTTCTACATCTCGAAAATCATATTCCTCGAAGTAGAGCTATTTCCTTTCTTTTCACCAAAGCATTCAATCAATGCTTTCGGATCTTCCTAGCGCACAGAAGTCTTTTTAACAGAAATGAGTGAACACAACAAAAGAGATAAACTCCCTCCCTTCCTTCACTTCCTTTCGACTAGGGCCCTTTCCCAATGCCTTTAGTCCAACGGTGGTAATACCTGGGTAGGTCTTACAACTCCTTTCCTTATTTATACAAAGAAGATCTTCAAACCTTCTAACTCTGACTTTCTATCGCTCATCTACCCGAAAGAAAGAGATTAGGGAACTCAAATAACTACCTTTCCTTGCTCTGTAGCCGGAATAGGGAATATTTAGATAGACATTCTTTTGCCGTACTTTACTTCGCGGGAAGACAACCTTTCTTTCTATTTAAAATAGATTCAATCGGCGGTAGCTAGACCAGGAAAGGAAAATTCCCCGAAGTCATGGGACTCTCATTACACAACAAATGAAGCAAGAAAGAATACTAATTATTTTAGTTTGTCAAGCAAAAGATCAAGGCCAATGGGGAGATACCCGGCCTTACCTAAGGGGGCGGCTTCTTACACAGGAACTCAAAAAAGTAAACGAAAAAAACAACTTTGAATAGTGATATACGGGCTAGCCGGAATGGTTACCTCTTTCTCTTCTGAGAGTACCACTATTTAATGTCGTATATTAAAGAAGTTGCAGTTAAGGGGTAGTTGACTTCGTCATGTATTCCTACACAATTAGGTAAGATGAAGCGAGTAGATAAGTAGGTAGGCAGTCCTTTGTGAGGGTGCTTGCCGAAAGTTATTTGGTCTGTATAGCTGCATCGAGTTGGCTCTGAGTACTAGGTTTTATATATAGCAGTGTTGGTTTTACTTTACTCATTGTGAGTCGTTTTTTCCAGCTTATCTTGAAATTCTCTTTATCGTCGAGGTTCTGAACGCTTTAAAGCAGGGTCTTTCAGAACTGGAAAAAATTCCTAGTCCAAAGTCTATGAAGAGGGATAAGAGGAGGTTTCAGCATTTTTTTTTTCCGGAGAGTCCAGAAAGTTCAGTGTTCGGAGATGACAAGGAAGGGTTCTCAGTGTTGAGGGTTCCAAACGCCGAGGGGCACTTCACTCACTTAATAGACGAATAAGAGCCATTTCTTTCTTTCCTGAGAGTGACGAAGCAGCTAATCTCTTCTTGAAAGCCGTAATTCTTACTTAAAATATCGTAAAAGAAGAAAATCCTAGCCCAAAGACTCCCATGCCTTTCCTGGAAAAACCACATAGCAATTTCCTACAAGTCTTTCTTTCCAACCTTAGTCAAATAAGGCAATAAAATAAAGAGAAAAGCGGAACAGTCAAGGAGAAAAAAATCTTATGATGAGCTTCTATTTGAGTCGATCATTTCCATGATCTAATTCCAGTTTTTTCTTATGTAGTGGAAACGCCTTACAATCTGTAGTTTTATGCTTAAGGGAAGAAATCTTCTTGTTTGATGCAGGACTTGGGACGCCCCGAATTTGTATGTAAGATGAGCCTACAGGAGTGCCAATCAACTGAGCCACCAGGTTTGGGAATAAGATAGGATCCCTGGATCTAGTGGCCGGTGAATCACTGATCAAAGAGCGAGCATCCGCCAGGTTTAATGATTTGGTGGGATCCACAGATGTAGTGGCTAGTGAACCGCTTCTTCTTCTTCCACGAAGATTCTGACAAAACCGAGCTTGGATGGAACTGAACAAGATTTGGCGAACGAATACTAAGGTCAAAGGATTTCTTATTGGGAAAGTAAAAGGAGGTTATTTACTAGCCATCGCAGGTTTCATTGCTTTTCTTCCATTCCGTTCTTTCAACAAAAGGAAAAGGATTTTCATTGCTTTTCTTCCATTCCGCCGTGTTTTCAACAAAAGGAAAGGGGTATCGAAAAATCGATTCACATTCACCATTGATAGCATTAACTTCAAAAGGACGAATATTGTGGTGTTATAACAGCGGGAGATCAAACAAGAACTTGATGAACGCGCTGATGAAACAATTTGCTATTTTGGGCTTTCGAAGCTACCTTAGAATCAATCAAATTCGAAACCGGCGCGTAGCGCATCTGATCAATAGGAGGAGGATGAAATGAAAAGTGTTTATGATGCCAGTGAATGAACTACTGGAGTCCATTGAGCCGTTTTTGAACGCGGTTAATTCAGTAAACACCAACACACCAGCGGGGAGTTCTCCCAATCTTCCTGTCTAGGGGATAGGAACTTCGGTAGCTTCGGGAGTCGACAACAGTTATATGATTCCAGCAGAAGATCTGGAACTTTTCAATCGAGTGGGAGTGCCAACTGTAAGTCAAATACAACTTCTTTGTCATGGTGCGTGGGCACCAAGGTCTCAGCCGGCTGGGCCCTCTCTGTCGGGATCTAGCCCTTTCGGGGTCTCTCCCGCATCCTCGACTAAATCCTGGTTTGAAGGCGCCGAAGCCGAAATCCAACATTTGTTAGAGGGGAGCAGGAATGGTGGGCCACCACCAGCCCCGACAACTTCAGGGACCGAGCCCATAGAGAATACAGAAAGCTCTCCACGGGTAGGAGGGGAAAGCCTCTCTGACATGAAATTTGCATGTCAGCTAGCCCAAAACCCAGAAGCAGAAGCGAATCTCTATGCGAATCCTAATGAGGACCTTCACCAAGACGCCCTTGACCTCTTTAATATGAAAAGTCGGGTTCTTCAAAAAATGAACGAACTGGACCCGGAGTGGGGTTGCCTAGAAGGAGGTGCCCCCTATATAAAGACGAGGGTTCAGGGGGACACCTTTAGCTATACAGGACTTGAGAAGGTCCTCAAAGAGCTAAACTCCGAGGGGAAATTAAGTGACTATTTTCAGTCGTTTATTGAGTGAAGAAACAGGTCGATTAGAAGGTGCAGAAATTGCTAGAACTGATTTCATCTGCTTTGTTCGGTGGTCAACAACCAACCACCTATACTTTCATTCTTCATTACTCCTACAGGCTTGACAGAGTTAAGCTGTCTGGAGGGAATCATTTGATATCAATCAATCATGCCTCAACTGGATAAATTTACGTGGGATCAGCCGAATTCTAAAACTACGAAACCAACTGCTTTCACACCGGGGGAACAACATCCAAAGAAAGGACCCCAACAGTTTGGAAGATATCTTGAGAAAAGGTTTTAACACAGGTGTATCCTATATGTACTCTAGTTTATTCGAAGTATCCCAATGGTGTAAGTCCGTCGACTTATTGGGAAAAAGGAAGAAAATCACTTTGATCTCTTGTTTCGGAGAAATAATTGGCTCACGCGGAATGGAAAGAAACATATTCTATTTGATCTCGAAGTCCTCATATAGCACTTTTTCCAATCATGGATGGGGGATCACTTGTAAGAATGACATAATGCTAATCCATGTTCTACACGGGCAAGGAAGTTTTTTAAGAATCTCACAATGACAATGACACAGTAGGCATTCTTATATTTGGGGATTGCATTCGTCGTCCTCTATTTTCTTCTTATTGGTTCTTTAGTTTGTTTTCTCATTCTTAAGAATCCAATGCTTTCATGGGTTCTTAAGAATCCAATGCTTTCATGGGTTCTTAAGAATCCACTCCTTTGTTTGAAATTTTACCCAGTCTTAATCTCGGTTTTGACTGGGTTTCTTACTGGGAACGGGGCTGGGGTAGATATGATAGGGTGTGACCACGCGGAATTCTCTCTTCAACCACAAGTCAAAGAGGAGGTCCCCCCGGTACAACAGAATGTTTTTTTGCCGGACATTCCTGTATTGGAGCCGCCCTTAATTCTAGATCAAGTAAGGGAGGGTCAACTTTATGGTAGACTACTTCCCCATCACTATTTCGGGCAGGAGCTGAGCCTTCAGACTCGGGTTGACCTCGTCGCTCGACAGATGGAGGTCGAAAAAAAGATCAAGGCAGCCCTTATTCTCGGTGGAATCCCTGCCGGGAGATATTATGGGGAATTGAACCGGATAAGGGGAGTTCTTTTTTATCCCCAAGGGACTCCCCTTTCGCCAGCTACTTTAGCTCGTTATATACAAGAAATTACCCAAAATGGCACCCGTGCAAGCGTTCCTTACCGACGGGTCCGCAGGGCAATTGACAATTATGAATTGTTCATTGATTTAATCAGGTAATCAATAAAAGGCGTATATGTTGTTCAGGCCGATTAGGAGGCGCTTCCAATACTTGCTTGTTGAAAATCAAAGAAAGAAGGTCCATTTTTCCACGTAGTTCGTCGGTCAAACCAACGATTTTCTTCTCAAAGTAACAGAGAGATGTTTTTCTAGTTAGACTTCTATCAATGCAATGAAAGAACCACCCCTTCCTATTTGGCCCCTAAAAGGGATTGGGGTTTTAGATCCTCGGGAAATCCCTTTTCTTAATACCCTTATTTCTTCTTTCATCCGGAGCTGCCGTAACTTGGGCTCATCATGCTATACTCGCGGGGAAGCAAAAACAAGCAGTTTACGCTTTAGTAGCTACTGTTTTACTGGCTCTAGTATTCACTGGCTTTCAAGGAATGGAATATTATGAAGCACCCTTCACTATTTCGGATAGTATTTATGGTTCTACCTTTTTCTTAGCAACTGGCTTTCATGGTTTTCATGTGATTATAGGTACTCTTTTATCGATCATATGTGGTATTCGCCAATATTTTGGTCATCTGACCAAGGAGCATCACGTTGGCTCTGAAGCAGCTGCTTGGTACTGGCATTTTGTACATGGTTTGGTTATTCTTATTTGTCTCTATCTATTGGTGGGGAGGTATATGAAGGAACGAATCAGTGGATTGAAGAATGAGAGCTCGAAGACAAAGAGAATCGGGCTTTTCCAAAGAATTACTGCAGCTTTCCCACTCCCTTTGATTATCCTATACAAAAAAGTCTCTTCCACTTTCCTACCAAATCTCTCTGTATTCTGGCACATAAATGAAGGAATCGAAGAGATTATGGCAGATCATGTTCACCAAGAAATGACCCGAAATTGGATCTTGGTCTATTTGAGATTGTTTTTTTTAATCGTAATCAAAGATGTTTTCTTGTCTCTCGTTTCTTTTCTGAACAAATCGAAGAACCTAATGGATCGAACTCATCCTTGGCCTGCTTTCGCCCTTCCTTGACCTAAAGCCCTAGCTATACCACCTCTTTCTGGCCTAAAATCTCAAGTTAACTGCTCTCAAGGAATGGGACTACTGGTACCAAAACTTCTACACTCCTATGAAGACTCCAACTCAAAACAAATTTCATCCCGGCGTTCTATCACTAGGATCCCTATCTCTAGCCCTATGCCCTGATGGCTTTGTTTTGCCAACTTAAAAGGGTACTGCAGGAAAGTCAAATCACTTTCTTACTTCATTGTGCCTAAAGAACTTAAAAAAGTTCTTTTTCACACTGACTAGCTAGCTTGTCTAAAGGAATGCTTGGCTTGATTGGATGGGCCCTCTCAACTCCTCCGCGCCTAGGAACTACGGGTACACTCCTCCCTCAAAAAGCAACTCCAACTGGAATTCCATTTGACTTTCGATCGCTGGGACCATAGGACCTCCTAGAGATGCGCCCTATTAGCTACTACCAACTAAAGAAAGTCAATCGAATCTTGTTTGCAAGAGGACTGCAATCCTTAAAAAAAAAAATGCATGAATGAGAATTGGCAATGAAACTGAAGAAGCTTATGTAATTGGAAAGGCTTACTTTTTTTTCCAGTTTGATCAGATCCATAGGAAAAAGAGGATAGTCGTCCCTGAGCCTTTCAATCAACTCTGGCCGTAGAATGCTTTCCCCACTTAAGGGAGCTAGTCTCTCTCCGGTTCCAATCTCGTTTAAAAGAAAGGAAGTGGAAAGTCATGAGCTTCTCCTTCTTCTTTTCGTTCTAGTCTTGCCTTGAGGAGAGAATGTGGTGAGAATAAAGGATAGACTATCCTTCCGATCAATCTACTTTGATCACAGTAATGAATGGGTTGACTCACTTTGATGTTTTTAAGAGTGCAGTATTTACCGCTCCGTGGGTTCAGACTCTTGCCCTAATAATTCATTTCCCAAGAAGGAAAGAAAAAGCAAGCAAGGCAAGATGCTACAATGAATGAAGAATCGCAGTTTACATCGACCGGAGGAAGAAAAAGAAAATGAAAAGCTGCTCGACGAGCGGTTAAGCATCATCAGATAAAGCAGAAATTTTTGAAAATGGCTTTCCAAAAGAAAATGAGAAATCACTTTTCCTTTCAGTCGAGTGGCTATCGCTCCTTTCGAGGCATACTGTTTTTTGTTTGAACCCTGTTCAAAAGGTATTAAGGGGATTTCTCCTGAGGCAGGGAGCAATTTCTCTCCTTGGGCTCGGGAAAAGACTATTCAAACATTAATCTTCACTCCGGGATGGGGAATCTCTTATTATTCTTCTATCCCACCGGACCAAGAATGAAGTTCTCACGAGAAGGAACTAAGTCCGATCTTCTTCCACCTACACTACGTCAACTGGATGTTTTCACTAGAGTAGCGAGTAGTTCGAAATCCGCAATAGAAAGGATTTAGGAGGAAGAGTTCCGGTCCGGCGACAACCACAATACAATCGAGCGGGATCCGAAGAGAAATCGAATTTCATTGCCCACCGAAAAGAAGGTATGGTTGTGCCTGAAGAAGGGCAGTCAGAAGAGGAGAAATCAGCCTGAGTTCAATTAGTCCCAGCCTTATAAGTACAAGTAGCCGGAGGAGTGTACGGAGGGAGGAGAGGTTGTTAAGAAAGAGCAGTCCCAGCACGACAAGCACAATAAATAAAGAAGATCCGAGTTCATCTGCTTGCCCAAAAGGAGTTGAAAAGACAAAAAACACTTCCTTTTCTACAATATTGAATTCTAGGTTAAGCAGCACCTAATTGCATGGATTTCACCTATCTTATGCATCTAGGTAAGTAGCATCCACGGGATTAGCCCCAGTCATTTATAGTTGATCACCTTCTGAACCGAAACCCCTACTACTTGCCTAACTGAGCTCTTTGTCATCCTTACATGGAATTACCCGCTCTTTCGACACTTACGGATTACCTTGTTCTATTCTATATCCTTATTCAAGATATCTTAGTTCGTTCTGCTAGGGCAAGGGTGGTCGTAGATCACCTAACGAGTCCAAACAAATTGGATCTTATTGTATGACAAAACCACAGATTGGGCTTAATTCAAAGCCCTCTCCTATTCTATCTAAAGGTCCATCATAGGGCCCAGAAACGCAGCCGATAAGTCCATTTTCCTAAGGTGACAAAGAGTGGGTCCAACACAGAACCCCAAACAATCTAACAAGCACACGCAGTCACACAAGACATGGTGGACCTATGGCAAATTTCTAAGCTCTCTAGTGTGGTTAAGTGTCTCCTTATAACTCTGGTAAGGCTTGGGTTTCCCACAGGAAGGAAGCTCCCATTGTGCCTCTCAAGATGGCCTATTTAAGGTGCCTACCTTGGTAATCAGCGCGGTTGCTCCCCTGGAGGGAACTGTGTAGCAAGGTTTGAAGGCGCTTGGCCTTGTCCACCCATTTCGCCAAGTATCCCGATTTTCCCTTGAGTAGACAACACAAAGAAGGTAGCCATTCTATCCTGAGGGAATGGCCCATACCATCCAAAGTCGTAAGCGACAACATGCCCAATCTATCACATCCAACTCCTCTGCTTCTAAGCCCCCAAATGGAGCTATTGCTTGTCGTCTTCGGGATCACTCTCCTCCCGCTAGCCAGGGCAACTCCTATATTTAATAACGGCAAGACTAGCTGGCTTCTAACGAGCAAGGAATAAATTCAATGATGAGATGCTGAATTGTGTGCGCACCACCACCATCGCGAAACCTACATTTTACAATAGGTTGAGCGCTTACTTCGCTAGTTACGCTCCAGCTCTTCTTTTGGTCCTTTCGTGCGCCCGAGGTTGGCTGAGCAGCCTCTCATCTTGCAATCAGTATGGTATCTAACACACGGTTAGACTGTGATGTGTGATGTCTGCCAATAGCGATTCTAGGAGCTTCCCTAGTAGGGCTAGACTAAAAAAGCGGACTATACCGCTACTTGGACTAATACTGTACTTACTGCCGGACTACTCCAATGGAGGAATCGAATAAGTTGTGAACGTTCCTCGTGTTTGATGTAATAGAAGCTCTTCTGCTTACAGTAAGCGGTGCAAGGGTAACCGGTATAAAAGCTCTTGTCTCTTGCTTTTTAGGAATAACTGTTGCTAGTCTATTCGCCATATCCGCTCATTGAAAGGTAACTTCATGTGAAGATGCCTCCTCCTGGCGAGCCAATCCTAGTGCCCGTTATTGCAGTTGCAGTTGTCGTATCTAAGGCGAACTGGGAGTAGAGAATCCCTTGATTAGTAGTGCATAGAAGTCGCTGGAACCAAGTATCCGATTTCTATTTTGAATATCTTTCGTCGATCGATTGAATGTGGGATTTTATCCTCGACACCATCATGAAAAGTGGTATGAGAAAGTATGTGGTGAAAAAAGAGTGAGGCTAAAGCCCGTACCTTTTGGTAGGTTGGTTGGTGACTTGGCTCCCTGCTCGGTCTCGGTAGGATGGTGGTAAGCTGAGATTCAAGCCAGCTGTAACCGGTGCCACAAAGGTTGAGGGGATTCCTTGATGCCGTTCGCTTGACGTGAGGTCATTCCTTTCAACTAGCCTATACCCATCATATGAGGAGCTTTGGATCAAATGGTGCCTAGCCTTTCGAAAGGAAGCCTGTCTGTCTGTACACACCTTATGACTCGAGTGTACCAAAAGAGATCGGATCCAGATTCAATACTTCTGAGATTTAGGGGTTGTTCTTCGTTCTTCACTCAATTACCAAGATTCAATCTACTTTCTTTTTCCGCTCGCTGTCCGATGCGTTCTTTAAAGCAATGCTATACGTGCTGGATAGGTGGAAGGCACATGCTTCTCTTTACGACGTAAAGGAAAGACCTCTCTTCTAATTCTATACTAGTTCCTATGGCATAAAGGAAAAGAGAGTTTCTGGAGTCTCTTAAAGAGAAAGGGCGGATGAAACGATGACCCTAACTAAACTCAAGTTCCGAATCTTGCTTTAAGTGCTGCTCGCCATTGGGCAATTTTAGGCATGTCTATCAGGCTGGGACTCCTGATGCATCGGAAGCAACAAACGAAGACTTGCTTGAAAGCTGGATAGATTTCCCATGTTGACGCCCCCTTCTCTATCTGACTCGCTTTGTTTACTGTGCTTGCCAGTCTCAAAACTAGTTCATGTAAGGCTGTAGCCTCTGGTCTTGCAGTTGGGGGGGGGGGGGGGGGCTCGTTGTTAAGTCAGATAGCCCTTGCCTTCATTTACGACTACCCTTGTCGTACTTAATGGTTTTGTCTTTCTTTCGGAATCCTATTCGACTCACTTCCGATCCGGCAACATTAACCGAAGGCCTGTTCTTTACTTTAAGACACGATAAACGTCAATTTATAAGCCTCTTCTCTTCTTATAGGCTCTGTATGGCCTGGTGCGTTAGGGAGTGGAGAGAAGTCGCAATATTCCGATTCTCCATGTAACCGAACAGAAGGCAGGCTTGGTTGGAGTCTAACGACTTTTGTGCTTGCAGCTCGGTTCGGGTATGTCGTCAATGCTTGATTGAATCCTCAATCGCCTTCGGCATTCAACTTCATCAATCTTGCCGTCTTTCTTATGGTGAGGTGCCCCATCGGAACGTGCAAGAGTAGGTTTTTTTCAGCTAGCCAGCGTCTTTCATTGGCAGTTTCATCATTTCTTTTCATGAGTGATATTAGATTAAGAAAAGCGTTCTAATAGTAGTTACACAGCCCCTGAATTTCTTAGATGATCATCGTATTTCACTTTGTCCCTTAGTACAAGTGGTGCTACTGGGAATACAAGAGCCTTTTATCTATGTCGTAAACTATCGCCTCAGTAAACCGAACCTAGTTCAATCCTTGAAAAATGTAGCTAGCGCTAGAATTTTTACTATTGAATAAGCGGAAACCTTTCTCTTTCTTAAAACCGTTATGGGAGCCATAAGGGTACTAAACCCTATAATGGATCTCCTATAGAAAGTGGATAAACTATGGAAACTACGAACCTCAGAGATAGACTGAGGTTCTGGCCACTCCCTAAAGGCCCTAACCTTTTTGGGGTCAGATTAAAGAAGGAAGGGTATCATCGGGCTTTTCTTTTTCTCGACTTCAATCGGGACCTCTTTCTGTCTTCTTCTAGCTTCTAGCTCTTCGGGGGTGTAACATCTCCCTGACCTGGTCATTTCGCTTGCACCTGCTAGATTAGCTACTTCTTCAGGACTTTCCTCAACCTGCACCGAGGCTTCATAGCTTTTCTTGTATGGACAAGGGGAAGGCTTTTGAATGGTCAGCTTAGTGAACTGGCTGATAGTGTCTGAGGCTCGAGAACCTTCAACCTCAGTTGGATCATAATAGACAATGGTGATCGAGACCGGCTTGGTGGTGACTGACCTGCATTTGTCTGGGTCATAAGAGATGATCAGATTGATTTATAGCATTGAGCATTGTCCTGAGTCTGCCTCTCCTACGGTTATTGGAAATTGTTGGCATACTTTCATAGTGCCATGTCTTCGTGGTAGAAGGTCCTAGGCCTACCTTGGGGATTGGAATATCTTTCTATTTCTCCTTTATTTTCACATGATCTTCCGTCGTAGAGAATGCTCCACGCTGTGCTATAGTGATATCCCCAAGCTCTGTTCGCTTTGTTCCTATTGATCTAGTTCATGACGTTGCTACTTCTAAACCTTCCTGGCGCTATCGCATCAGCCAAGTCCGTACTCCGAAACTCTCCCTCCGGTCGAGCTACTTCGTTCCTGCACTAGGCTCTTTTAGAAGAGCTGAACCTACGACTACAACAGCAGGTTCTGTATTCGATCGTATACTCGTTTTGTTGGTTGTTGCTGGATCAACATATGCTTCATCGGTTAAATAAAAAGAAAGCACTAATGCCGTTACTGGCTACCGACCCGGAAGGAATGTTGGGCAAGACGGTGATGGATAAGCTATTGATGGTGCCGGTACATAAGCCAAATCAACTTGATCTACTTCAAGCACTCAATCTTGATCTTCATCTGTAACAGGATATGCCTTTCACGCCGCTATCTTATTTCGTATAGTGAGAACATTTTCTCTTTCTTAGCGCTCCGCTATCCACTTTATTCTCCGAATATGCGCATTGGAACTCTGGTTACACGGCTTTATCTTATAGGTTTTCTCTGGCTTGACTCATCTTGACCTACTTGACTCAGCGATTAGAGTATCGCTTTCATACGGCAAGAGTCATTGGTTCAAATCCAATAGTAGGTAAAACCGGCAGCGGTAAAAAACACTTATCTCTTTTTCTACTGTGCCAGCAAGGAGTCAACTGAATGACCAAAGCATCGGCTGCTTCGTGGCCTTCTTCGACCTCTCTAAGAGAATCTGATCTACGACCACCCTCTCTTCTTCTCTTCCTGTATGTGGGCTGCCTGCCCCTAGACAAAGAGGAACAAACTTCAGAAAGGCGCGAGAGCTCCAGGAAGACCAGGAGGGCCGGAACCCCCAACGGGAAACCTTTCACCGCGCCACACAATTCTTTTGCGAAGCGCTCTCTCAGACGTTTGCACTCATGCCCCCGCAAGCAAAGTCAAGATACCAGGCGACCAAAGGGAGAGTGAACAGCCCCGAGCAAATCTTCTAGAGAGCATACCCTTTGCTTCTACTCTTTCTCTCTTCTAAGAACAACTAAGAAAAAAAGAATCTTTTTTTTATGGACTCATTGGACTTCTGGGTGATGACACATGCATGCGTGCATATAAACTTCTAAAGAGTGGGTTCCAAACCCGGTGGCACTATTTAACTCAATCCATTATAAGGCTATTGGTAGATTCTTTCGATTTTAGAGAAGACTTTAAGGAGATTTTGTCGAGATCCATTATGCGTGCAAAAGTAAGGTCTCAGACTCGCAGAAGACAACTGAAAAGTATCTCGAGGTTTCGCCGCTTAAGAATCTTGAAAAAATTCTGCGTGGTTTTTTCTCGGAAGGTTCCGCCAAAAATAGTTTGGTCTTTTGAAGTCTCTTGATTGGTTTGAGAACCTGATTGAAGAAGACTAGAATTTTGGAATACATATAAATCTACAGTTCCAGTGTACAGATTTATTCTAGTGTTTTTGATTTAGGGATTCCATAGTTCAGACAGAGACACATTGTTGAGTATGTGGCTTGACTGACTCTAAGGTGACTCAAGTCTCGAATGAGCAGTCATATTTCATAGTCACGGGTCTTGCTTTAGCACAGTTTTACGTTTGCAATTGTAGAGGGTGGTTTTTGACCTTAACATTTTCCAGTGAAAGATAGCAAAAAGGTGCATTCATTTCTAGGCTAATTCAGCGCCTTGTGGATGCTATCTATGAAGTAGTTAGACACGCTCTTTGGGGGATCTGTTGGGTCTTTTAAAAGGACTCAATCAAAGGACACAAACAAGGAGATCCCGCTGTTTTTCTGAGGTTGAGTTTTGAGATAAGAATAGAATACACACGTCGAAGAAATCCGTTGTCTAAAGAGAGTACAGGGATCTCAAATAGTTTTCTATTTTCTTAATTTAATAGAAATTTTTCATTTTTTTTTCATTCTTGAGAAAAGAGAAACCCGCAGATCTAGCGCTAATGGCTTCTTCAATCAAGCGATGGATGTTGCGACAAAAGAAAGCATATGAACAACATCTATAGTTGTAAACAGTAAAAAAAAGTGCTTCGAAGCTGTGCTAATGGTGGTCAAGGATAAGGTACTACTTTTAGTGGGTGCATGAGAAATCTGGGAGACTCCACAGAGAATGTATAAGTCAGTGATAATGGTGAACATGAAGTTTCTTCGGCAACGTTTTTTTCCAAACAAGATGCAAGAGAGGACTTTTAAGTATCAGCACTTAGACAAGATAAAGAAGATGATCAAAGAATTAGTAGCAGTGAGAGTCAAAATGATTGATCGTGATCAGTGACCAGGAAGTCTGCTGAAGTCCTTTTAGCCTTTGACAACCCCGTGAAACTCCTTCTTTCTTTAACTATGATTGATCTGACCATTTTCTATAGGTTCTGAAAGATAATGCTACACAAAATAGTATGTTTCAAAAGAAGAATAAGCACAAAGTGAGTGCAGAAGGACTTGAAAAACATAGAGTGTTGATCTAGCAAGAAGAAAGGTCACTTGAGTTTTGAGTGCCCATAAAAGAGGGACAAAAGGAAAAAGCCATGATGATCAGGACAAGAGAGTGTTGGTCACTACTATAGACCCCCTTTGCCAACATTTCAGATAGTTGGTAGATCGGGTCCTCGCATCCTCTTTTTTCCGAAAAGAAGAATTTACTGCAGATATGATTGAAGAACTAGGTTCTTCATATATGATATGTATGGGCAATGGCATTTCGACTTTAATCAGAGGCCGAGAGAATGTGTAATTGCTGTTGGAAAACGGAAAGCAAGAAAAATATTGGACAGGGAAGAAAAAGGGGGACAAAGTCAAGTCTAAGTGTATATGGCACGAAAAGGAAATCCGATTTCGATAAGACTTGATCTGAATCGTAGTTCAGATTCAAGTCCGTTCAGTGAGGGCGACCGCGAAGGTCACCGAATGGGTCAGTCTTATCCTTCCGCTTCTCCCATATTTCATATATGAAAGGGCGTGGGAGGACGTTGCAGATGTCCGGAACAGGCACGACTTCTTCTAAATCTAGAAGACCACTGGAAGACACCAGGGACCAGAGCATGTCGTGAAAGAAGCACACTGGGTGGGCGTGTTTTGACCGTGTCTCTGGGGCACAGTTGAATGTAGATATCATGAACGCAAGGTGCAGGATACCAGGCCGAGAACTCGGACAACCCACTCCCCTATGTGCCGATCGCTAGCGCATCCAGGGCCTCGGCGCCCAGCTCCGCTGGAGAGGCCTAACCTGATCTGAGAAGTGCTAATTCGGTTCGGATAGACTTCATTCAAGAACGCCGCCGCCCCTGGAATCAATAAGAAAACAAGTGAAAATTTTCAGATCAGTGAATAAACCGAAAGGAAAGAAGAGACTTCTCGCTCGGTGCCTAAAGCGCACTATGCTCCGCTTTAACAAATGAGAGTTTTTGGTGGAACCGGTGAACCGCGTGAGCTGGTTAGATGCGTGGGGCAGAGGGCTCGTAGTACCTGCTAGCGCAGGTATGCAGTGGAAGGGAAGGAGCCTAAATCGACCCCCCCTTCTTTCTTTTTTTGAAAAGAAAAAAAAGCAGTACAAAGAGATTAGACTCTTGGATGAGACTAAGCAGCTACCGACCGTTCCAGCGCGCCCCTGACCTATCTTGATTAAGACCGAAAACCTATCTAAAATGGAGCCTATTCTAAGCTGTCAAACAAATGATAGAATAGAAAAAAACGAAAAACCACTAATAGGGATATGGGTAGAGTCTCGCTCAGTAAAGAGAGTTGTAAATTCGTAAGATCATGATAGAGTCCCCTTTACTTGATTCTATTCTATTAGTTTAGTAAAGAGCTAACGTTGAAATCTTTCTAAAGCAAGAAGCGAGAAACTTGACTTTGAGAAAGAAGTTGTTTCCGCTTTATTAGTAAGTAAGCCGCTTAGAGCGCCTCAATAAAGGCAAAAGGTTGCTTTACTAATAGAATAGAAAGGGATTTTTCATAAGGGTGCGCAGGTTTGGAAACCGGGCCTTTCCTTTCAAATGACAACTACCTCTTCCTGCTGCGAGGGCTTCGCACGAAACCAAACCGCCCTCCGCCCGATCAAGTACCAGTTGCTTTGCTGGTAGGACCACTTAGGTTAGGAGGGCATTGTCCCTCAGTTCTTACCAACCTCCGGGTGTGTAATCGACATGTTGTTAGCTTCAACTCGGTCGAAAAAGAATTCATTGATTCCCTCTGCTGTCCGTTTCTTATTCATTCAGGGCGCTCGGCAGGTGCTCCTTTCTCAAACCAGAATAACTCTGAACGTTAGGGAAGATAAGGGAAGACCACCTGAGCGAACCGACCGAAGGGACTTCACTTATCCGAACCGAACGATAGCGGCTTAAAGGTAAGCCTATTACGAGCAGCGTCGCTGCTTGATCGGCGGGGAGGAGCATCTTAAAGTATAGGGCAAAGGATCAAGCGCTTTGACTTTGTCCCCCGGGATTCACCACAGGTTGGGTTTAAGAGCCGTGTGATGGGTGACTATCCTGCACGGTTCGGAGAGCACTTTTAGTCTGCGTTGGTGAATGGGAGCCCCTCTATCAAGCAAGTAAGAAAGAAGCTGTTCTTCCCATGGTGGAGTCACCATTGACTCTATTTATTATTATGGTAAATTAGTATATCAAGATATTAATCTGTGATCTTATTTCGGTCCGATACGTCCACCTACGAGACTTATTTTTGGCTTTCGCCTCGGTAGGTGTATTATTATACATTTTCAAAAAAGAACATTCATTCATTTCTTTCTTCCTCGTCGACTACGGAAACGACGCGAAAAAGAAGAAGGGCCGGTGGTGGGAATATGGGAAAGTCGGGCCGATCGAGTGTCCTTTTTCAAGGACGGTAGAAAAGAAGAACCAAACGAAGTGAGAGGCCGAAGGGCCGGGAAAAAAGTCGAGTCAATCAGGCTCGATAACCAGAAAAAGAAAAACGAAATCAGGATTTTGCCAAAAAAAACCAACGCTATGGATACCATGACCAATCACCATCGATAAAGAAGAATCTTTCTAAATCACTTCGGGTCAGCGGGGCCTTCAAGCATCCGAAATACTCTGAGGTTGTAAATGACATAGCGTTTCTGATAGAAAATGACTATTCCTTCAAAAAAACGAAGTTAATATGTTCTTTTTCCAAAAGAAGTCCCGCTACGACGGCCTGACAAGTCATCTACTAAAAAGGACCCTCTCTGCAGTGCGCCCTTCCTTGAATTGTTCGGTCATGCAATACTTATTGAATACAAAGAACAAAATTCATTTCGATCCCGTCCTAATTCTCAATCATTTCGTGGCACCGGGCGTGGTTGAACCATCTACGATGAAGAGAGCTAATGCACAGGAAAGAAGCTTAGATAAGAGAATACGTTCTCGTATCGCTTTTTTTGTGGAAAGCTCGACCAGCGAGAAAAAGTGTTTGGCCGAAGCCAAAAAGAGATTGACCCACTTCATTCGCCAAGCGAATGATCTTCGCTTTGCGGGAAGAAGAAAAACAACCATCTCGCTCTTTCCTTTCTTCGGTGCTACCTTTTTCTTTCCAAGGGATGGAGTGAGAGTGTCTAATAACCTATTTTTTAAAAATGCCCGGGAACAACTCCTAGGTCAATTAAGGAGAAAATGTTGGAACCTCATGTGTAAGGCCCACGGTGCGGTAATAAAATTGATAGAAAAATTCATAGATCTAGGTGGGATAAGAGAATTGATAAAGGGAATAGAGATGATGATAGAGATCATACTGAAAAATAGAAGAATTCCGTACGGGTACAACTCTTATTTGAACTAAGTGAAAAAAATGCCATCTTTGTTGTCTAGTAGAACAAACACTAATACCTTAATTGAATCGGTCAAGGTCCAATCTGTTTATCAAAGTGCTTCTCCGATTGCTCAAGACATATCTTTTCAACCGAAAAACAAAAGAAGATCATTTCGTTCCATTTTTAGTAAAATAGTGAAGAATATTCCATTAGTAATGAAAAAGGCGGTAGAGGGGATCCGTATATGTTGTTCAGGTCGATTAGAAGGTGCAGAAATTGCTAGAAGTGAATGCGAAAAGTATGGAAAAACATCTTGTAATGTATTACACCAGAAAATCGATTACGCTTCTGTGGAAGTATCTACTCGTTACGGAATCTTAGGTGTCAAAGTGTGGATTTCTTATAGTCAAAAATGAAAGGGACGTGCTATATCCGAAACGTACGAAATATAGTAAATATCGTAAAGGCAGATGTAGTAGAGGTTGCAAACCGGACGATACACAACTTGGTTTTGGAAGATATGGCACTAAAAGTTGTAGAGCTGGTTGTCTTTCATATCGAGCCATTGAAGCAGCACGCTGGGCTATAATCGGGCATTTCCATCGTGCTATGAGCGGAAAATTTCGAAGAAATGGTAAGATGTGGGTAAGAGTTCTCGCAGATCTCCCTATTATCGGGAAACCAACAGAACTAAGAATGGGAAGAGGAAAGGGAAATCCTACGGGTTGGATTGCTCGTGTGTCCACGGGACAAATCCTATTTGAAATGGATGGTGTGAATTTGTCAAATGCTCGACAAGCCGCTACATTAGCGGCGCATAAACCATGTTCGTCAACCAAGTTTGTTCAATGGTCGTAACGTAATTGGGTAGTGGGGAAAAAGCGGGCCGGGACTTTGTTTTCTTCTGGCGACTAGCTTCTACCGCTAGCGCTTGGACTTGAAAGAAAGCTAGAGGTACCTTTCATCAATCAATGAATGAATTAAATGAAATCGCTTACCAAAGCAAGACAGGTTGGTTCGAGAACCCCTTGGTCAAAGGAAAGGGGGGTCCTGATTCCGGGACGGAGCCGTGTGGCATGAGAGTGTCACGTATGGTTCCTTTGAGAAGGGTGTGATACCACCACCTATCAGGCCCGACGAGCGGTCCACGGAGCTGCATGCTTACTCACCTGGTCTATGCGCATCGCTTTTTCCAGGAGGTTAGCCGCCTATCCTAGATCTTCCCATTTCCAAGAGGATCCCGGGCTCAATCTGGTTTAGTATCAAGGTGATTCTCTTTCTCTTTCTATATATATGGGTCCGTGCAGCATTTCCACGATATCGTTATGATCAATTAATGGGACTTGGCAGGAAAGTGTTCTTGCCTCTATCATTAGCTCGGGTAGTCGCCGTTTCTGGTGTTTTAGTCACCTTTCAATGGCTCCCTTAATTATGTTATGTACGAGGAATTTCCCTATTGAGTAATGGGAAGCGGGCTACTCCCCGAAAATGTCCATAGTTGGTTGGGGTTCAAAATCTTATTTCCGGAAACTTTAGGTCCAATCCCTCCTTTTTTCTCTTTTTTCGGTATGCCGGAATCAGTTTTACTCAATGCTTGCACTTGGACATTTCTCTCCAGCTTCTTTCAACGATTCTCAAGAGTCAAGCCCTGCGAGTATGCCTCGAGAGCCTGAGCTACTATTTTATTGTCCTTACACATATATCACCGTTAGTACCCTCAAAGCCATTGCCTTTCAAGTAGAGCGTCTTTTCACAAGTCAGTCTTGTCCCGCCTGCTCGTTAGCAAGTGCCTAGGTCCCGTACGTCTCAAGCCTACCCTTAAGTCAAGTCCTGTCTCCAGTAGCTACTTCGCTTCTATCATCTATAGTCGACCGAGTATATGACCGAAGAGGCGGAACTCGAAGCAGCAGTAGAAAGAAGCAATCCCCCATCCCGCAACCGGCAAGGCTTGACTCCGGCTGCTACAGGTTTGAATACTGTCTTTATCAACCCCAATTCGCATTTTATCAGCTCTTTTCGGCTCCACACTACCCTATACTATAAGTCTATACCGTATAGAGCCGTCGTTGCTTCACTGCATGCTCATTTTACCAGGACGAACGTTAGAATAGATATTCGATCAGATTCGATTCTATCTACATAGACCCTCAAGCAAGGGTTTTCTTCTAAACGCGGGGAATCATACGCCCGCCTATCTCCAGGGCACCCGTATCCACCAGGCATTGGAATAAGAATAAGATTTTCCCCTTTTTTGTCTTTCGAGAAGCGAAGAAGCTATACAATGGTTTTTGCCAAGCCGGCTCAGATGGTATCTAATCATAGGGATATAAGCTAAGTAATTCTATGACACTGGCATGAATTCCGATCTCTTCGGTTCAGCTAGGACCATAGTTCCTTAATTTCATTTCTATGAAAATCAAAAAGGAAGTTTCCAATCATTGACTCAAATCCATTGTCGAACTCTACTCAGCGAAATATGGAGGTACTTATGGCCAAAGGGAAAGGGGCCAATCTGGTCTTTCACAATAAACTGATAAAGGGGACTGCCATTAAACGACTTATTAGCGGATTAATAGATCATTTTGGAATGGCATATACATCACACATCCTGGATCAAATAAAGACTCTGGGTTTCCAGCAAGCCACAAGGGGTTGTCAATACCGCTGTACGAACATCAGATGCTGGATATCTTACGCGTAGACTTGTTGAAGTAGTTCAACACATTGTTGTACGTAGAACAGATTGTGGCACCACCCGAGGGATCTCTGCGAGTCCTCGAAATGGGATAATGTTGGAAAGAATCTTTATTCATTGCTTGTGTATTAGCAAACAATATATATATGGGTCTACGATGCCATGCCATTCGTGATCAAGATATTGGAATTCAGAATGGATGGTTTTATGTCTATTACTAGTTCTTCCTCCCGAGTTGAGACCGGGGTAAACTAATGAGTTCAGATATTAATGAAACTCTATAGAAGAGTTATATATCGGAACAATACTCTTGTTGATCTATTAACAACAAGTAGATCTACGCCAGGGGAATTAGTAATGTGTCAGGAAAAATGGGTACAAGAAGCCGAAAGAGACACAGCAGCCACTAAAGCAGATGAAGTCTTGTCTACTGCCAAGGCCAAGGAAGGCACGAAAGGATTCAAACTTGAATCGGCGGATTCTACTTTTACCAACCCAAGACAAGAGAAAAGGAGCAGCGGCACCAGGTTTAGAACCAGGGGTTCTTTCAGATTCTCTTTCTATGAGAAGGATGCGATTAAACAGGGTTTTAGGTAACTAAGAAGATAGTTGCGGCCCTTTCCCAGCTCTAGCTGAGGTACCTCATCTTCAATGAGCATCCTTCCCTAAGTAAGGACCTATTTCGGGTAACCTTTCCCGCCCGAAACTAGAAGATCTCTGGTTCCATAGAATTAAAACCACTTTATACTTCCTACAGCTAGAAAGCCCTAATAAGCATTTAATATGCTTCGTTGTTAAGAGCATTCTTTGAAGCTAGAAAGCGTAATCTTTCACTGAATTTTTACTTGAAGAGCGATCTATCGGCCATAGGAAGGGAAGACATTGATCGAGGTGTAGAGAAGTTCTTTAAACCTTGTGTTCCTGAACAAAGTGGATACGATTCAGAGGAGTTGTTGCCTTTTCTTTCTATAGTCAGTGATTCAAAGACTGAAAAAGAAGAACAAGAAAACGGGTACGGCAAATGAGATGACTCACGCACTGGATAGAGAGATTTTACTTATTTTCATTTTCTAGAGGTAGTCAACAACACCATCCCTACTGCGCGGGGACTCTTCAGAAAGTTGTTGAGGGAAGGGGACGACGCATCTAGATACTTGGGCCTTGATCGTGGAGAATGCCTCTTCGAGCTTTACCTTTCTTATTCGAAGCCTAGGGTGGATTTCTGTCAGTTCTTTATTCATGTAGTAGCTCAAATCGGATCCTTTCCCCCTCAGGGGGTGTTTTCAGAGCAGTCAAAGAATGAACCAAACAATCAAATCTTTAATTACATAAAGACCAGACCCAGCCCTTCATACAAGGCGTGCAACTCGCTTCAGACTCACTTTCCAATAGATGGAGTACTGGGACTGAGTAGACTTCGGATAAATCCCCTCTCCCTTCGGTCGAGTTACTTCATACCTCACCCTATCGGGTGAGATCTTCAAACCTCACCCGATCGGGTGAGATATAAATAACCTGACGCTATCGCATCAGGTCTCCGAACCTTAAGCTTCGGTGTTCTCGAAACTGGCTACTACTCCTTATTATATGCCACCTTAACCCCTGATCAAAGAGCATCTGAAAACATCTACGGCATTTTCGAACGAAAGGAAAGGCTTCCACTCCTTTCGCACAGTGCATTCCTAAGACAAGAGTTACTGCTGCTTGGGAGTGCTTCCTCAATCTTAAGAATTCTTATAGTAGATCTTGCAAGGAAAGAAGTCAATCTATATAGGGTGTAAGGGAGTTTACCTGTTCTTTAAGTCTTCAACTTGGCATTTCTGACTGGTACTGGCAGGGCGAAGTAGGCTCGAGAAGGTAGGCTCGCAGGTAAAGGATCAGGCCTAGGCCTAACTCTAATTACAAGGGTACTGCCACTAGAGAAATTACCCTAAGGGAGACTTATAGTAAGATAGCCCAGAACTCCTACTACTTTTAGTTAGTCTACCTACGTCATTCTTTCTTTAATAAGTCAATTTGCCAAGGTCAAACCTAGTAGAGCTCCTAGCTACCACAAAAAGGAAGGGAAAGCGAACCACTGAGAAAGTAAAGGGACACAGAGTGGGATAGATGCAGCTCTTCACTCAATCAGTCAATTTTCCCTATGGGGGAAAGCTCAATCTCAACTCTCGAATCTAAAGCCTAAACCGTCTAAGGTATGAAGTGACTGGTTCGATAGGGCCAGGGCTAGTGCCAGGGCATAGTCAGAGTCTTCCCTGCATGCCTAACATCCACTCTTTCTAATCGAGTGCCTTGCGGCGCCTTCTCTCATCATTAAAGGCTTATAAGTAAGATCTCATCTAATTAATAAGGAATAGGAAGCGACACGAACTCTGTTTTTTTATTAACTTGAAACTACTCTCTTTTCAGTTCTCTTTCCTGACCTGATGTTCTTGTGGAACTAACCTCTTGAATGAGAAGAAGTTGAATCACGCTCGCCCGATGCATCTATTGATCTTACCTATGAATGCTTGCTTTATTCTTTCATTCATGGAAAGCTTTATATCTTCTTCGGCTTATGATCCATGATGTTACGAAACAGAGTCAAACTAGGGATTTCCCTGACTCCTTGTGATAAGGATCTTCCGATGTCGCAACCCTGGACCCTCAGTATTCATATGCCAACCCAGCATACATGTACTGATGTGTCCCTCTAATATAGTAACAAGAGAACAACATCGGTTTTACTCTAAAGGTTGATATTAATGTGTGAGTACTTTTCTAATTCAAGCGAGACTCTTTATTTGGATGTTCAAACTCATGTTGAGCTATTATAGTCTCGTTCTAACCTATTTTACCATAGCCAAACTTCCTTCCTTCTTTGGCGCACAAGCACAAGATCGAAACGAAGTAGTTGGCATGCTTTCCTTTCCCCACTTAATCGGAATCTCCTTCACTCACAATAGAAGGCTTTGGCTTGAGTCAAAGAAGTGGTGATAAGAACTCCCTTTTGAGGTAAGAAGAATGATTGTAAACTGATGGCTCTTCTTCCCATCGAGAAAGAGATGGAGGATGGCACGTGGGTTCGTCCGAAGGACTTTCTACTTAAAATCACATTAAGATGAAAAAAGAACTTTCTCTCCCAAGTCCTCTTAGATCTTTAAAAACAAGTGGACCCAAGCTTAGTTACTTACTTGCTTATCATTTACATTTAGGGCTTCCTTTTAAGTGAAACCCTTCCCTATCTCAGTCGTACAGGACTCTCTATTACCAACAAAACAACAGGCAGGAATGGATGCCTCTATTTTCTCTTTCAAATGAAGAAAAGAGTCCTTACTTTACTTCAAGCTTAGTAAGGAAGTCAATAGACTGATCAGATAGATCGGTATGGAAAAGATGTTCTCGAATACCGATGAGTTTGCACCTTTTTCCCTGATAGGGATATTTTGAACAGGTGCTTAGTGCTTTCAAAAGAAAGTAAGTAAAGGCATTCTTTCACTTTCTCCGGCCTTTATATTGTGTTAAACCCTGCCCTACGCAGATCAATCCAGAATCTACTATACTGGAAATTTCTTGCTTTGCCTCGGGCCAATTAGTCAATTAGAACAAGTCTTCTCTCTTTCTCAGCAAACATACCAAACAGGCACAAAAGATCTCTAGGAAGGTCGTCTATAAGGCTTCCTCATATGGTCAGCTCAGAAAAGTCTCTAGGAGCTCCCCACTGATCAAAAACTAAGTTAAGAAAGAGACCTTTGCTTCTATAGTGGAGGGAATGAAGTCAAATTGCAAGGATGGAAAACTTCTTTACCAAGCAGGTAAAATGACTCTAATCAAGTCTGTTATCGCAGACATTCAACAAGACCTAATGTCATCACTTCAGCTCAAGTTGTATAGTACTAGGCTGAAGGTTCCGAGATCTGATGCGATAGGGTGAGGTTTGAAGATCTCACCTGATAGGGTGAGGTATGAAGTAACTCGACCGAAGGGAGAGGGGATTTATTCGATAGGGAGCAAGGATGAAAGTGTGCGACCGATAGGGAGCAAGGATGCAAGCCAGCGACCGACAGGGAGCAAGGATGCAAGCCTGCGACCGAAGGGAGAGGGGGTTTATCCAACAGGAAGCGATTATTTATGAGCGACCAGAGGAAAGAATTGATTGAAGAGAAGGCGCTAAAGCAAGTACGCACTACTAAAGGGTTGAAGATGTCTCCTGAAGGGAAGAGGAAGCAGGCTAATAAAAGAATAACTGACCAGGACTCCCTTACATGTTTTAGAGCTCTTTCGGACTGGGGAGAGCTGCTACATCCCGACAGGGAAAGCCACATAGACATAGGTAGCGTCAATCAAAGCCCTAACTATATAATAGAAGAAGAGAAGGCCCTTACCTCCTTCTGAAACTAGCTTGTCTTTCCAGGTGAGACAGAGTTTAAGCGACTCCAAGCCCATGGAGCAGCTGAAAACATCTTTCTTCCTGAATACACTCTACATGAGTCATGTTCGGAGTAAGCAGAAAAGGTAGAATTAGAGAAGGAATGAATCTTGTGCCGCAGAAAAAAAACATAAACAGAAGGATTGGTGTTAGAAAGAACTTCTATAAGGAAATTTAGGATTGTCAACACGTGAGATTCTCTTAAGAATAAGGACAGCGAAGCGAAAGACTCTTTGTACGGCGTTATCTCGCTACAGGAATCATATGTTTTAACAAGTGCCGATCCCTGATAGTTTTTAAGGGCTTTAATGCCCCCGTTCAGGTTATAAGTCAACCTTTCCTTTACTGAATTATTCAACTAGAACAGCGGATATAAGCTATCCTTTCTCTGGTCCATCCATACCATTAGGTAGCTCTTTCGGCGGGTCCTATTTAGCTTCCAAGGCAATTTCCCATTGGCAAAGTCTTCCTTTTTTGGCTTAGAATGATGAGGCAGGCAGTGAAAAGCAAAATAGAAGGGTATTATTTCGATTGATTATACCGAAATCCGGCAACAGCTTCTCAAGAAGGCTCTTTAGAGTGTGACCAAAGGGAGCAAGAGTGACGACGGATGACTGGCTAACTAGTTGAAAACCCTGGGATGGAGATTGATCTTGTGACCGAAGGGCAAGGGAATTCATGAACTTGTCTCTGGTGCACTCTTTATAATCTGATTCCCTTCCAATTGCAGTTGAAACTGAAGCTTAAGCGGGGCCTTCTTCTCCAAATGGTTGAGCTCCTAGATCTACTTAAGATAAAAGGGCAGCCCGGTCAAGTAAGAGATTTGGAAATGGCCTATCCAAGCGCGGAAGAAGTTTCGGTGCTGAAAGTGTCATATTATTCTGTTATTTTAAAATGAGGCATTTTAGCGCGTGAGAAGTCAAAAGAAAATGAGAGAAGGAATGCACATTTCAGATGCCGAAGAAGCTCTTTCCTCGAATTCTCATAAAAAAAAGGATGGAGTTGTATGCTGCATCAAAGAAAGATAATGATTTGTATCTCCCTTGCTTTCGTCTGCTTAACGGCCGAGATCTGTAAACCCCTTGGTCGTGTAAACCACTTCCCTCCCAAACCTACCTTTCCCTCCGCACTCTTCCTTCCTCCTAGCCCTATCTGCTCACCCTTCTGTTGTGAATCTATGGGGGAAAGACTTATGTTTCTATGCCTCCCCACCGCCATCTTACTTTACTGACTAGAATTCATTCAAAATCAGTACAGGAACTGGCAAAAGGGGTCGAGAACTACATAGACAAGAAGAATCTTCTTCCCTCTCCCTTCGTACCTCAGGTCGAGATCTTGAAACCTCACCATATCAGGTGAGATATAAATAAGCTGACGCTATCGCATCAAATCTCCGAACCTCTCCCTTCGTACCTCAGGTCGAGATCTTGAAACCTTGGTGAAGGATACTAACTATGAACCTTTCTAGGTAACAAAGAACCTCTCTTTGAAGGGAGTTCTTATAACCGGCTTAAGTATTAATTAATTTGAGAGAAAAGGCTAAGAAAGGGTCTTCTTATTCAGGTTGGGACCCGATGCTCAAAGCCAACCTTTCCTGTCAAACAAAATGCATAGATGAAGAAGTGAAACTCAATCACTACCACTCGACTCCGATTCGGCTCAGTCTGCGCCGAAAAAATTTTGCCTCCTCAGTCAGTGAGCGCAATCCGGATGCTCCAGAGCCAAAAAGAGTAAACTGGAGTCGGACTCAATCACTCTGTTTGGAGGATCATTCGTTCTTCACTCTCTTGCTATTATCCGCAGAGAGCGCAACAACCAAAGTGCATATTATCATATAGAAACAAGCTTAGCGATTCGTGCTACCGGAAAAGTTTCGCTAACCGGCAGGCAATAGAGTCTGGCGGTAGGAGCAAGCAAGCATAGCAAATCACATAGATAAGCCACTGTAGCCTAAGAAATAGGCGTAAGGGCGGGCAAAGGGCGAAGAGGATGGATGTCTGAGCGGTTGAAAGAGTCGGTCTTGAAAACCGAAGTATTGATAGGAATACCGGGGGTTCGAATCCCTCTCCATCCGCGAGGTCATAAGTTCTCTCTTGCCTTATCTATAGATAAGAACGAATTGGATCGACTCGACTGAGATGATAGAGGGAATGGGTAGCTTGTGTGAGGATAAGAGAGAAAGTTTCTTTTTTTTTTAGGTATGTATGCGGCAGGGAAAAAACTATAGATATAAATCAAGATTGATGATGCGATTCAATACTATTTCAGTCTCGTTATATCTGCTATGTTCTAACCTAAATGAATGATGCTTTTCGTGCTTGTCCTATCTACTCCCCTTTGCTAGCCTTGCTAATATACACTTTGTGTATTGTGGCTTAAGGCTAGCTTTCCTCCTTGTCTTTTATAAGTGTTTTCTGCTTGGGATCAGCTCCAGCTATCTTTTGATGTACGAGCTTGCGGCAGCAGTCGCGCCCTATCTTCCTTCGTCTTCGTCGGCCGGGGCAGGTGGCCTCAATCCGCTTCCTGGACCTGGAGATGATTCTTCCTTCATTCCTATCCTAGACCCCGGGGAGGGAGACTGGAGGTGCTTCAGAGAGGGAAAAGAGAAAAGCGTTAAATACTTTTCCCGAAAATCGATCCTTTGAGAGTGCTCTAAACATCCAGGATGAGATCCAAGATCTCATGGAAACAATTCTGGAGGATCAGGGAATCCACCTTGATGAACCCGCCGACGTTCGCAGAGGGTAGACCTCTTTCTCCATGATATTATGGAACTCAATTCGAGTAAACGTCGGCGGAAGCTTATCAAAATTATGGGCAGTTTGTCCCGGCAAGGGGCGGACATCCCATATTATCACGAGATGCTCGAAGCAATCCAATCCTTTAGTGAATAATAGGAATAGCATTGTAATGACGAATAATAGGTATCCTCACCCCAGGCAGAGTTAGTGAGCCGTGTAATAGGCGACCATTTCGCGCGGTTTGAGGGGCACTTGAGTCAACCGCCGGAGCTCAACAGCGTCTTGACCCCTATCCAATTTTTGGGCCAATTCCCTCTTCGTACTACCAAAAAATGAGATTCTTGCCGAATCCGAGTTTGCTGCTCCAACCATTACCAAACTAATACCTATTCTGTTTAGTACTTCAGGTGCTTCTGTTGCGTATAATGTAAATCCCGTAGCGGATCAATTCCAGCGAGCCTTTCAAACTAGTACTTTTTGTAATCGACTTTATAGCTTCTTCAGTAAACGCTGGTTCTTGGATCAAGTTTTGAATGACTTTCTAGTCAGATCGTTCTTGCGTTTCGGATATGAAGTCTCATTTGAAGCTTTAGACAAAGGTGCTATTGAGATATTGGGCCCCTATGGTATCTCGTACACATTCTGACGATTGGCCGAGCGAATAAGTCAACTTCAAAGTGGATTTGTTGTGCGAAGAGTGCGTTATGACCCGTGGCCGCCTGCCCGGTGGGGGCGGCTCCTCCGTTGTGGGTAAACGGGAAACCCGACTCTACGAACCCGAGGAAAGGCTGCACAGCAGTAGTAGGGGCGTTAAGACTGGAGCTTTTTGTACTACTAGCAAGAATGCAAGTGAATAAATTTCATTCCCTAGCGAGTAAAGTGCTCACGCCCCTTTAGAGATAGGGGCCAGCAAAAGAGCTCGTTCTTCAATTTGAATTCGTAAGATCATGATAGAGTCCCCTTTACTAATAGAATAGAAAGGTTAGGGAGAAGCTGTTGCTTGCTGCTTGCTGTCTACTTCGCGAGCCTTCAGTGCCCTATTATCTAACTTCCCTAATTTATTCCGTCCACGAGGTTCTGAAAGAAAGAAAGGGGCGGCTATCTGGCGGGAGTCGTTTCGGTTGTATGCCACGAGGTCCCTATGGACAAGGGGACAAGTGAATTATCGCTTTTGAGTGCAGGCAGCCTTCTACCATCCATCCCATTGCATTCTATCGTCTCGTATTGTACTGTACCGTATCAGACCAGATAGATCTATTGAGTGAGAGAAAGGTAGTGTAACTAATTATATATTCTTTCTTTATTTTTATATTGATAGGGATCCCCATTCATTCCTAGATTCCCGTCACTACGGATTGATTGTCGCTACCTAACTACTATAGTAAGTCTAGTGACTACTAGAGTAGAGTTAAGTCGAAAGGTATAGTATAGCAGCCTTTCCGAGCGAGCCTCTAGGATCTCCTGTAAACCCCCATGATGTAGTAAAGGGAGGATATTAGGGGAAGTAGTGAGTGGAGATTCTCCTGCAGAGAGCCGGATGAGGGGAGACCTTCACGTCCGGTTTGGAGGGCGGGGATATCGCGACCCTACTATCATTATGCCTTTGCAATGTTACTTGGTTCAACTCTATTTGTGACCTTTTCTCGTATGTGGGACTTTCTATCTTCTTGGGTAGATAATCGATCGTCTTTCATTTGGATAGTGAGTAGTTTTTATTTGTCAAGTCAAGAATAATAATCGAACTGGAGGAGCTTGCCGGGATGGCTTGGTAAGCAAGCAACCAGGCGCCAACTCCCAGTTTATTCTCTTCTTTCTTTTTTAGTTTAATGACTGTTCATCAAAACAATTGTCCAAGATTGCTAGATCGAACACGCGACGCGCATAGTCTTAAGCCCAAGAACTATATCCTTTTAAACATTTTGACTACTTCCTTGCCTCTTCCTTTTCAGAGATCTCCTTGTTCTCTTCCCAGATTTTTTTCCATACTTTCGCTGTCTTCTTCATTATGTTGTTCGCTGACTTTCTAAGGTCTAACCTTTCGCTCCTTTACTGAACAGGGGGTTTATCCCCCGGAATGCTCATTTTTTTTCCATAAACTCTCCTCGTCTTCATTTTCTCTGGCCTATAACCAACCTCTTGGCTTCTGCGGGCTACGTTCAACTAAACGTAGACTCTCGTTCACCTCAAAAGAACAGACTGACTACTAGGAGGGGGAAAGACCTGCACCTAGCTAACGAAGTTCACGAGGCACTTACCCCGCAGGGGTAAGTGAAGCGAAGCCTCAAACATCAAACCATATCTTACTGAATAATCTGACTGAACCTAGTAAGGTATAGACAGATTATATCACTGTGTTATGGAAAGACGAAGCCAGAGTCTCCCTTGCTTTCTTACCAAACAAGAAAGATTAGCCTTTAGACCCACTAATGGACTATAGTGAACGGAAAGAAAGAAACCTAAATAACTATTGTATTGCGAACCATAAAGAACACTAGCACTACCAGTGACTGGCTAAAAATAGATAGAACACTCTTTCCTACTCCAGGCAAGTAGTACAGATACGGACTATAACTCCAGCCTACTGCTCCGTACAGAGTACGGATTCAAGGATTTCAAACACTCTAATGGACTATAACGAGCTGAATAGTCTAGTACTAAAGCCTTGAGTGACTCTTGGATGCCTTTAATGATAGACGCAATTACTTTGACTACTCTATTCTTACGAAACGAGCCAATAAAGAGTGGAAATAGAGACGGATTTGAGACTACTGACGTCGTTAGTGCTGATACAAAGAGCAGTCGGGTAGTGGATTTTTTAGAAAGAGTGCTTCCTCCTTTTCTCCGTGTTCATGATAAAATGAATAGAGTCGCGTAGCATTTGAAAGCTTTGCCTAGCGTTTTTATTCTTAATGAAGAGTAGTAGTCAATTTTTTGTAGAAGTAGAATAAGCAGCTCCTCTCTGTTTCGGCGTAGAGCGATGGCTTGTGTAGCGATCTGGCAGGAGCTCTTTCATACGCCGCCTTCGCTTTATTATTAAATGAATGAATGTAATGAATGCGTTGTTGATAAAGAGCATAGCGGGCGGGGGCTTCCTGATCCGCTTTCGACTTTCCCCATTTGTTTCCAGGCACGGATTCTTCCACTTATGATCTTTCGGCGTCTTGATTCCTTCTTCTTTCGTGCGTGCTGATGCTTTCAGCCTTACTCAAATAGGGGATAGGGCCAATAGGATTTCATAGGGTGGAGAAAATTGGGGGTCGATCTAGATTCGAATGCAATTGGCACACTGAACTCCTAGTAGGAAGAAAAGGAGTTCACATTAGGGTATCCAAAGACCTATCTCTTATTTATCTAAAATGGAACCCCATTCGTGCACAAGACAGGTGAGAGACTTTACTACCACCGCGTACGAAGAACCACTTAGCAAACTCCAAAGCACCAACTGACGAGACTAACAATTTTTCTAACGAAATTTGGACATTCAGTTACGACATTAGCTCGCGATAACGCTAAGCCATCCGCTCATCTCCAATGACGATATCGTTACCGAGGATAGCGTAGCGTCTAAAAAGAACTCCTTAGGCTGCTATGAACCAAATCGCCAAATAGTGAGTTAATGCGAAAGCAGGCCGAGCTCCATAAGACGGACTTACCTATTACAAAATGAACTTTACCTCGAGGTTCGGAGATCTGATGCGATAGCGTCAGGTTATTTACACCCTATCGGGTGAGATATAAATAACCTCTACTTCTATTTCGGCTTTTATACATGCTTAAGTACCTTTCAAACCAAGCTCTTGGTGCCTGCTTTAGCTTGTCGGAGGTCGTAACGTAAATTGCTTTCTTGAGCTTGCATACTAAGTGAAGATTCCAAGGAAAAGAGAAGCCTGGAATTGGAGGAGGCTGAATAGAAACTGCTAGAGCGCGTCCCTTCCCTTATGTTCTGGAAAGGCATTCTTCACGTCAAGTTGAAATAAGGGCAACTTTTTGTTTGATTGCAGCCAAGGCAAGAATGCCACGAATGGTGTTTAGCAACCCGGGGCAAATGTTTCTTCTATCTCTAAAGGGGTTCAACTCAATATTCTTGAAGGAATCCTTTAGCTACTAATCTAGCCTTGTATCTTTATACTGAGCAAATTCACTTGCAACCAATGGCTTGTTTCCCTGCAGGCAATGACACTAAGTTTGATTTTTTTTTTTTCTTGCATAGTATTTCTTCAGCAAGAATGATTGGAAGCTTCAGCAAATAATTCAGGTTCATGAGAAGATTGAACTGACATGAGGTAAGCTCGATGTTTTAGAGAAAACGATTCATAAAATTAGACAAAAATCGTTCAATGGGATAAGAAACTTGAGAAGATCAACGAACCTGAGAGAAGGATCCAGAATCTAATAAAAGGAAGCGACTGGAAGGAAAGCAACTTGGCTAGACTGTTGATCTTCTAGAGTAGTCTGACTTTGGGAAACAGACTATAATCCGCCACTGAGGAGAAACATGCTGTTCCGGGTGACTGGAAGCCTCTGAGGTCAGCTGAACAGGCTGACAATCGGTGGAAGATGCTGGCCTGAAGAGTGAGGCTGATCCATAACATCAACTGCAGAAGAATGAAGTTCGAGTTAATGAACAGGAGAAGGCCATAATACATCCCCATCACCATTCTCCTCCAGGGCTTATTAATTAAGAAAAGGAAAATATGAGGTGACCTCATTAAAGAGTAAAGGATACATCGAGTCTCTTCGATTTAACGTCATAGCATCTATCTATATTTGGACTGAGCATATCCAAAAAAGACACAAGTGCTTGCCTTGAGGACAATTTCTCTCTTAACTGCGCAACAATATGAACAAAACACGTGCATCCAAACACTCGCAAATGCCTATAGGATGGTGCTGCCCCAGTAAGAAGTTTGTGAGGTGCCGCTGTTTAAACGTTCCTCGCCCTTCGTACCTCAGGTCGATCTTGAAACCTCACCCTATCGGGTGATATATAAATAACCTGACGCTATCGCATCAGATCTCCGAACCTCTCTCTTCTCCCCAAAAACAAAAAAAAGGAGGAGAGAGATGTCCCGTCCTTTCTTTATGCATATTCATATACATAGCCAGACACAAAGGTGTACAATCCGGTCAAAATCTACAGTTCTTTAAGTGACTCTAGGTTTTCTTACTTGCTCTAGTGGCTGGCAAAGGCCAACCGAGAGGGGAGAACGAAAGGCTCAGGAATCGACCGGTTCTAAGCAGATTCGTGGAATTCTTGTAGAATAATTGGTTGGATTATCGTAGAATAATAAGAGTCGTCTTAGGAAATGACCTAACTTAAAAGACGGATTCCGCTGCTGCAAGGCGAGAGAGCAACTTGTCTTGTCTTGCGGTGCACTCACTCCCGTTGCAAGAATGAGATTCCGCTTTTTCTCGACTCGAGACGAAGAGCCCTTACAACTCATACCAATAGCGGCACTGAGCGGCCGGAGATTGATTGAAAAGGCAGCCCAGCCAGCCCGCCTCTTTACTTTAGGATTGTGATAAAGAGCACACACACGGGACCTGACCTACTAATCATCATCTCATCTAGCCCGAAGCAAAAAGAAGGGGGGACCCTTCTCGCCCCCCCTACCCACCTACCTACTCGTGCTCATAGCTCGATCGGAGGTCAAGAGTCTGGTCTGGCGGAAAAACAGAAGTCGTCCGTATCAAGTGATACATGAATTGCTCAGTAGTGCTTCGCCACTACCGTAGCTGGCGGAAACAGCTTAATGGTAGAGCATAGCCTTGCCAAGGCTGAGGTTGAGGGTTCAAGTCCCTCCTTCTGCTCCTGGCTTCGTCGTTTAGTGGTAAGGAGTAGAGTAGGCGGCGAGTAGAGTGCATAAGATTTTAGAGTTAGAGAGAGGCGAGCAGCAAGCAGAACAAAGTATAGGTTCTGGAAGAAAACCTACTCCTAATAACAAGTTGTTGGCTTTCCAGCCGTTGCGCGCTAGCGTTTTCTATTTCTTCTTATTAGTAAGAAGAAATAGGCTGCTAGTTGTAGCCTGCAGTGTACTAGTGAATAAGAAAAATTGAGATTACTAATGACGGATAGAGATTGAGGCAATGAAATTTTCGGTGCCTTGCCCTTGTCTCCTTCGCCGCAGACTGCAAATGATAGGAATCCTATCGATAAAGAAGAGGCGTAGGCATCGCCTCTCGATCCTGACCGGTTCAAGGGAAGGTCCACCAATAATAATTGACTCAGGTTCTCCCGAGCCCCCCTATCTGTTTCTTGATCCCTCATTCTCAAAATCCGCTGTTACTGAATCATTAAAGGCATAGACTTTTCACTTCTTTGTCTTATTTTCGCAGGTGTTCGTCAACGATCAAAGTCGCTGAACTTAAGACAAGACTCGAGTTGAGAAAGAGGGCTAGGCGCAGGAGGGCTTTGAGGGACTTGAGAAGAGGGATAGCTTATAGAGGTAAGGCAGATCGAAGGGTTGTCCATTGGGATTGGTATGGACGAGCGCATTAAAAAAAAATGAAAAAAAACTTCTCCCATCGCATCATTAACCGGTGTAGGATTAAAAATCAGGTCAAGGGAGCCTCCGGCTTCGACTAATCAGTGATCCATGAGCCTACCTAACACGGATGCCCCTGAAATAGGAGATTGGTTGATCGGAATGCTCACGCAAGAGTAGGGGATTCCATACAAATATTTCTGATCCATTAGCAGGTGGTCTTCTCAAATGTTTTCATCGAATCGGGGTGAATTCTAAGGTTTCTTATTCCGGTTGTAAAGTGGAAGAAGAGGGAGAATGGGCACAACCCCACCAACAGCCCGCCCAACTCGAGAGGAATTGAAAATGAAACAAGAATCCGTGTACACTATATATGGAGTAGAATGACTATCCTTAATCTCGTTCTCTATCTTCCCCCCCCCCCCTTTTTCCTTTTTCGCCGGCAGGTGATGAGCCCATGCGAAAACTTTCTCTTTCATTTTCGCTCGATAGGTAGGCTATTAGATTGAGTCGAAAGCCTACCAAGGCATAAAGGTTCCGATTTGAGCGAGAACCCGAACGGGGGACGCGAGAACATCTTGATCGAAAGCTCCGCTGTTCTGAATAGTGAAAAAGACTTTTGCAAATTCGATCAAATCGATCAAGAATCTCATCATCTGTTAAGTGGGATAACCGACCGACAGAGTTGGGCTGAGCGTCCATATCACAGAACCTTTCTCTAGCCAAAAATCCCATTTTGGATCGAATCTTAGCCAATTCATTGGCAAATGAGAAATCTACCGTTTTAACACTCAGAAAAAACCTAGAAAAAAAAGAAGAAAAGTAACTAAGACAAGAGCTAAGTAAGCAAGCAAGAAGGAGAGGTGCAAAAAGGCAAGGGGCTCTCCATCTCTAGGAAGATAGTGTTCAGGATCTGGTAATCTAAGCTTTGCTTCTTCTGGTTGGCTCGTATAAGCCTATGCTTTATTACAGCTATCGCTATCTCGTTCTTTTAGTGTTTTTAACGGTACTTAAATCTTAAGTCGCGGTCATGTCTTGCCCTCCTCTAGTATAGCGACCGGTTTCATGTTTTCCCCGAATTTCATCAGTTCCAGGCTCAAGTGCCTCTTCATCCATCTTCATTCCAAAGGCGAACATCTCTTGACTGTAACTGCTATGGTTTACAGTTATTAGTTCTTAACCAACTCTTTCTCGCCGAGCTTTAAAAAGTTTTAAGAGAGAATAGGGAGTAAAGGGGACCTTCGCTTCATTAGAAATTGGACCCGGACTTTCTTTCTTCTCATGCAGAGCTCTGAGAAAGTCACCGGCGGCAGGTTAGGACAGTTCTCTTGTTGTTGATTCAGGAGCTTCTTCTTTAGTCTAGGTTATGAAATAATAAGAAAAGAAAAAGTACGAGAACAAGAAGCGTTCGCCAACTTTGATAGGCATAGCATTGCAAGCAAATAGATCAGAGAGCTTACCGTTTGTTTCTATTAGAGTCGCGAGCTTGTTGTAGTCGGTCCTAAAGGGTGAATTGCTACTTACTTGCTATATCCCTGCGTCCTTGCACGACTCGAATTTCTTTGGGAAATATCTGCTTTTCCCTTCCTCCTCCCCCCGTTCTATCGTCCAAACAGGCCGTATGGAGTATAGCCAAGTGGTAAGGCATCGGTTTTTGATACCGGCATGCAAAGGTTCGAATTCTTTTACTCCAGATTATGAACACCCGATCGGATCTGTCAAGAACAAGCAGACGACTACAGGGGGTTTTACCTTGCCAGAAACCCGAGCCCAGCTTGTAGCAAGCCAAAAGACTTTTTTCTACCTAAGAGAAGAGAGAGGTTCGGAGATCTGATGCGATAGCGTCAGGTTATTTATATCTCACCCGATAGGGTGAGGTTTCAAGATCTCGACCTGAGGTACGAAGGGTGAGGAAGGTTTAAACAGATGGCAGAAAGCAATCCTTCCAACCAGCCAACCTCAGGAGTTGAACACAATACTAACTTCGGCCAGGTTCTTTAAAAAAATTTCCTGGCCCTTGCTTGACTCCTTGTTCCGTAAACCGGTCGCTGGTTGATCTGATCGGACTCCGGACACGCGAGTGCCCAGCCCGAGAGGAATGCATGGTTCCCTGGCGCTTCATGGGACGAAGCCTGAGGCTCCCTCTCCCTCTAATCTAACCCTACACCTTGCTCGCCCAGGCCCGCCGGCACAATAAGAGAATGAGGTAGCTAATCTGCTTTCTTGTGCAGGCGAGGACCGCTCGGCTAGGGCACGCCAGAGGAGCTTCGAGTGACTTGTTAGGGCTGTCGAAGCTCTGCCCTTTGCCGGCAAGCAATCTTCGCCTACATCATCTATAGGCATTTTTTTCTGCCAGCGCGCGAGATCAGATCTACTACTCTACTGGCATCATGCCGAAGGTCTTTTCTTCAATAAGACGGATAACGCAGAGCTTATTCAAAATATCAGAGGCCCCGCACTCCTTCATTCAATTGCTTTGTCATAAAGAAAGGGAAGGCACGAAGTCTTTGATCAATCGCTTAAACATTCCCTAATTGTAAAGCCAGAGCCTGTCTTTGATCAGCGAGAGCCTCAATTTGTCTAGAGGAACTTCGGTGGATCCGGTTGATTAAGTCGTTGTGTCCGTTGATACTCACCTACTCAGAGTGCGCACCTCTTGATTGTGTCGTTGCATGCTTTGTGGTAGAGCCCTCACCTTGCACGGCTAAAGCCAACACTAGGTGGTGCCTATACCTTTGTATAAGAACCAGTTCATTCAGTCAATGAAGCTGCAGTTGGTTCTGATGATTATGCCGTTGATTTGGTGGATGAGTCAGTTGGTTCAGCGATAGATGTAGTCGATGGGGTAGAAAGTCTTAGGCTCTCTGCTCTGCCAGCGCTATAACTGAGGTGCTATAATCATTTCACGCTTTTTCTTACTGACCAGCTCCCCGACTTCCACTTCAGGTTCGGGGAGCTCCGGCAGGGGGACTTGAGTCTTAGCAGAACCTCTCGCTCTTTGCTAGACATCTTTTTATTCTCGGTCTTATCCGACGAACAACTAACGTTTCCTTATTCTGTGTCCTATCCTTCCTTGCGGATTCCCGGTTTCTGAAGGAGTAGCGGCCCGTGTCTTCGACTCTGAGAGAACTTTACCTATAGCTAACCTAGAGAGCTTTACTTTAAGATAGCTCGGGCAGGCACTCTTCTTCGGAAAGAGAAGTTGCTTACCTTACCATACCAATCACTTTAGCGCTGGAAGTTCGTGCAATGAGAAGCTAGGCAAAAGAAAATTAAATAGCAAATTCATATTCATTAGATAAGAGATTGTGGATCTGTGTTTAGTGAGGACAACCGGATTGGGACGATCAGGTCGGTTGAGGACAGCAACACACCAATTTATGATTGCCATTCTTGTATTCTTTGGGTAAAGGTTATGTTTAGAGAACTTTCTCTCTCACTAGTACTTACTAAGGGTGGGGCGGAACCAACTGGTTCAAACCAAATATCCAACAACCGCTTTCCTTAATGGCTACCCGCTTTCGAGTGAACTGAACTCTTGGACTGGATGAAAGGGAAAAGGGAAACTGTAAAGGGATTTTTCACTTTTTAACAAGACCAGTGTCAAAGGAAAGGATTGTTGCATTCGAGATTCTTGAATGAAGTACCCGCTTTTTCTTGAACGAGTTGACAGATGGTTGTTCATTCGAGATTCTTCTATCTATATTTAGAACTACTGGATCAACTACTCTGGCTTTTCGCCTTTGGAACCAGTGGAACTCTAAAGTAACTCGCCCGTTCAAACTCTTCTATATTGCTTCAAACTCTTCTGTATTGCTTCGAACTCTTCTATATATCTCATCTAAAACCCTTGAATCAGTGAATTCGGGCACAAAGACCTAGCCGCTACTTTATTTAAAAGGTCAAAGACCGTCTCTTCTTTTCCACATCGTCATTCTTCCTTCTTTCCAGATACTTAAGCTTCAAATGCTATGGAACCAGCCAATCAATTAATGTGTAGGAACTTGCCCTCATCGAACTGAACGTCTAACTTTCCCGCATTTGAAGACAGACTAATGTTTAAGACCTCCTGCTTTCATAGAGATGTTTTTTTCTTCTCTGAGCGTCGGGGATTACCCATATCCATATATCGATGAAAAAGCGTTAAGTTGTTGGACAATCTTTTGAGGTTCTGAAAGAACTGACAGAAGGGGGAAAAGAGGAGTGAAACCATCCGACGGAGTTGGAAAAGACTTCGCTAATCATAATAAGGGGGGTCTTACCTTCGTCTCGGGGACTCGAACGATGAGATCGTTGATGCCGACCACTTTCCCTCCTACTTTCATGAAGGTTAAAGGAAAACGCTCGATCCTTGGGTTCTCCTGCCTCATTAACAAATAGAGTTGAAGAATTAATTAGCCCGAGATTTCAGATTTAGATCTTCAACTACTTCCGAGAAAGTCTCATGCTACGATACGAGTACGATACATAAGAGTATAGTCGTAAACTAAATCTGATTTTTACGTATACCTTTTATTGGAAACCTAAAAAGCCGCAATCCTGACTGCGAGAGCAGACCTTTTTGAGATTCATTCTTGCATTCTAGTCTAACTCTCTTTTCTGTCTGTCACTGGATCTCTACTACTTGACTTTAGCTAGCAAACTGAGCTTTAGCTTGAGCGAGAACAAAGGCAGCAATCCAAGCTCTTTTTGAATCGGATAGGTTAAGCTAAGTGTAGCCCGCTTTCTCTATGATTTTGCTGAACTTGTCAAGTTAAAACTCCTTTAGGGAATTTTTGAGAATGATAGATTATAGGATAACACTTTCTAAAGCCGAAAGGGATGGCATGGGTTAAGCAGCTGACATTGGACGTTCGAGCTAAGTTATTTAATAAGGGTCTTCTCCTACTAATTAATTGGGAATCCTTTATTTTAATATCCTCCTCAGAGCGCCCTGTAACCTTACCTTTTCTGAATGGTACACTTTAAGACGTTCAGAATGGAAGAAGAGCTGCTGTCGATTGATTGAAAGTGGATTAAATTGACGACATTCCTCAGTTGATTGAAGACTTTTCTGATCGAGCAAGGTCCCTTTTGGGCTAAAAAGTGCTTTGAGCCGTAGAATCCCTTTTGTCTTGATTTAGGAGAATAGGTGCATTGATTAGGTTGCGTGGTTTGAGCAATCTACAGGAAGTTTCTTTTTTATTTTACCATTCATCTCATATTAAAGTAAGACAGATTGGGCATATTTGTCTAGGAAGCAACCAAAGCTAGTCCCTCCATACCAGCTAGCAGTCTTTTTTAGGGAGTTTCCTTCTTTATTGAGTAAGGTTCCCGGGTGCCTATGCGGTTATAAAGGCAGGGTGCTACTGTACGTACCAGTAGTAGAGTGACTTGAATCAAATCGTTTGTCTAGAGAGGGTGTAGCGATAACTAAAGCTGACTTTCATATAAACTAAACTTAAGATGCTGTATAGGCAACTGGCCTTAGAATAGTGTATTGAACTACAAGACAGGAAGGACCCATAATCATTGACGAAGAAAAAGGCTTGGAAAGGGATCAAACATATTGAAGAGAAGCTTTCACACAGGCCAATAGCCGCCGATAGCTGATGTCACTAGCCCGAACTTCTTTATCTACTTGAAAGCTGATGAGAGTACGGCTTTGTTCAAGGAAGGGCCCCTATGATATTATATTAGTAAAGAGCCCTTGGATTCGTCTTTTTCCGTAAGCCTAAAAAAAAGCAAGGGAAGCTCGACTTGAAATCTTTTTCATTGAAGAAGACAAACTTCAAGACTAAAACCTGCCCCTTTCTTATTTATTATTAGTAAGATAGGTTGCTTGAGCCAATCCTTAAATCGTGGGAGAAAAAGGCACAAAAGTGAGCCCACCCCAGGCAAATCCTCTTCTCCTTATCTTGTTCCTGGTCAAGCTGCCGTACCCGCTCCTTACTCCCATTCTCCTCATCGAATTTAAGTAAGGTAAGGTTTCGTAAGAAACAATTGAATAAGCGTATCAAAGAGAATAATGTCTAGCACTCCGGAATATAAAATGGAGAAAGAGCACTATAACAAAGTGAGAATAAGATATATAAGTAGGTCACCCAAAGGCAATTCAATGGCTTTATAGGAGAATCGGTATACTTAGTGCGTAGGCGGGCCCAACGGTATCTATCCAATCAATGTAGTCGGCAAAACAAAGGAAACAGGAATGAGAGAAGTTTTAGAAGAAGATCTAAGTACCGAGAGGAAAATAAAGCTCGAATCCATAGCATTCTCCACGAACCCACCATTGATTAGCAGCGACCTTACCACACATCATTACTGCCAGCCATTTCACTCGAATCTGTGGCTTTGCTACCTTCGGGAAAAAGATGATTTTTTGGCATCAACACCGTTAAGAACCATAGGTGCACCAACCAAGGCAGAGATTGGAGTGCAGTGACCGTACCCGAGATAGATCTGAACCGATGGTTGCGGAGAATAGGTACAACGGAGAATCATGGGAATAACGAGAGGGTACGTAGGGAACATGGCTGATCAAGCTCCTTTTTCTAACGATTGAAAAAAGAAATCGGCCGGTGTTCTTCCCAACTGCTCCAATAAAGGTGCCTACACCCTATCCCGTCTAGAAAATGATATGATTGACCGAGAGTACTTATGAGAACCTAAGGGTTTTATCTGCGACCTCCTGAACTGTTCGCATTGTTCTCTTCGGTTCAAGCAAAGGCTATGATGAAAGTTCAGATCGCCTTCCTAACGTACGGATTACGGAATTGAGTCTAATCTAAGCTAAAACAAAGGTTTAGCTTAGACTAATGGCACTGATTTATAGTGCTATAAGAGAAATTGCCCTTAACGCACAAATGAAAGCCTCACAACACTCGATACCTACAACTGCTTCCGCTGCTTATGGTAGTAGATAAACAGGTAGACATGTCTCTGCAGCCTCTGTTGCTTGTAGATTGACTGTTTTATATGGACCTGAGGCTGCAACTGAGGGTAGTTCTTGAGAATGCTATTCTATTCCATAGCCTCGCTAAAGAGAAAATCTTATTCCCTATCCTTTAAAGCGAAGCGGGACTTCTTTCTCTCTCTCGTCTCAGCTTCTTCAACTACTCTTTCCGCAAGCCCTATGTTGTAATGGAAAGAAAGTGCAATTGCCAAACCAAAGCCGGCTATTCAGAAAGCAAGGAGATCTTTCTCTGATTCTGTATTTTCTTCCGGCTTTGAGCAGAGCCGGAAGCTCATTTCAAACAAAAGCTATAGAGGAGAGAAGAGCCAAGGAAAATAAGACTTAGCCTAAAGAATATTCTGAAATCACTAACTGCAATCAAACTAAAGGAAAGCCTTGATCAATATGATATTAATAGAAGAAAAATGTGCTCAAGCAACCGCGAAGCTCTTCAAGCTTCCCTTATATTATAGAAAGGTTTTAGAAAGGGGCAAGACAGCGGTAGCTGAAGCATCTTAGAATATTCCTTTCTCTTTTTCAGTAGGATCCAAGTTTATTCGCGTGGCCTTTCTTCCACCTCTGCTTTGAATTTCATTGCCTCACTACCTCGTAAGGGCGTTGAGATCAAGCATGAACCTCTCCGAGCCGAGAGCAGTTGATTCGTATAAACTTTTTAAAGCTCGGCGAGAAAGAGTTGGTTAACAACTATTGACTGTAACTGTTATGGTTTACAGTCAATAGTTCTTAACCAACTCTTTCTCGCCGAGCTTTAAAAAGTTTTAAGAGAGAATAGGGAGTAAAGGGGACCTTCGCTTCATTAGAAATTGGACCCGGACTTTCTTTCTTCTCCTGCGGAGCTCTGAGAAAGTCACCGGCGGCAGGTTAGGACAGTTCTCTTGTTGTTGATTCAGGAGCTTCTTCTTTAGTCTAGGTTATGAAATAATAAGAAAAGAAAAAGTACGAGAACAAGAAGCGTTCGCCAACTTTGATAGGCATAGCATTGCAAGCAAATAGAGAGCAGAGAGCTTACCGTTTGTTTCTATTAGAGTCGCGAGCTTGTTGTAGTCGGTCCTAAAGGGGGAATTGCTACTTACTTGCTATATCCCTGCGTCCTTGCACGACTCGAATTTTTTTGGGAAATATCTGCTTTTCCCTTCCTCCTCCCCCCGTTCTATCGTCCAAACAGGCCGTATGGAGTATAGCCAAGTGGTAAGGCATCGGTTTTTGATACCGGCATGCAAAGGTTCGAATTCTTTTACTCCAGATTATGAACACCCGATCGGATCTGTCAAGAACAAGCTGACGACTACAGGGGGTTTTACCTTGCCAGAAACCCTAGCCCAGCTTGTAGCAAGCCAAAAGACTTTTTTCTACCTAAGGGAAGAGAGAGGTTCGGAGATCTGATGCGATAGCGTTAGGTTATTTATATCTCACCCGATAGGGTGAGGTTTTAAGTTCTCGACCTGAGGTACGAAGGGTGAGGAAGGTTTAAACAGATGGGAGAAAGCAATCCTTCCAACCAGCCAACCTGAGGAGTTGAACACAGTACTAACTTTTGCCAGGTTCTTTAAAAAAATTTCCTGGCCCTTGCTTGACTCCTTGTTCCGTAAACCGCTCGCTGGTTGATCTGATCGGACTCCGGACACACGAGGTCCCTGCCCGAGAGGAATGGATGGTTCCCTGGCGCTTCATGGGACGAAGCCTGAGGCTCCCTCTCCCTCTAATCTAACCCTACCCCTTGCTCGCCCAGGCCCGCCGGCAGAATAAGAGAATGAGCTAGCTAATTTGCTTTCTTGTGCAGGCGAGGACCGCTCGGCTAGGGCACGCCAGAGGAGCTTCGAGTGACTTGTTAGGGCTGTCGAAGCTCTGCCCTTTGCCGGCAAGCAATCTTCGCCTACCTCATCTATAGGCATTTTTTTCTGCCAGCGCGCGAGATCAGATCTACTACTCTACTGGCATCATGCCGAAGGTCTTTTCTTCAATAAGACGGATAACGCAGAGCTTATTCAAAATATCAGAGGCCCCGCACTCCTTCATTCAATTGCTTTGTCATAAAGAAAGGGAAGGCACGAAGTCTTTGATCAATCGCCTGAACATTCCATAATTGGAAAGCCAGAGCCTGTCTTTGATCAGCGAGAGCCTCAATCTGTCTAGAGGAACTTCGGTGGATCCGGTTGATTAAGTCGTTGCGTCCGTTGATACTCACCTACTCAGAGTGCGCACCTCTTGATTGTGTCGTTGCATGCTTTTTGGTAGAGCGCTCACCTTGCACGGCTACAGCCAACACTAGGTGGTGCCTATACCTTTGTATAGGAACCAGTTCATTCAGTCAATGAAGCTGCAGTTGGTTCTGATGATTATGCCGTTGATTTGGTGGATGAGTCAGTTAATTCAGCGATAGATGTAGTCGATGGGGTAGAAAGTCTTAGGCTCTCTGCTCTGCCAGCGCTATAACTGAGGTGCTATAATCATTTCACGCTTTTTCTTACTGACCAGCTCCCCGACTTCCACTTCAGGTTCGGGGAGCTCCGGCAAGGGGACTTGAGTCTTAGCAGAACCTCTCGCTCTTTGCTAGACATCTTTTTGTTCTCGGTCTTATCCGACGAACATCTAACGTTTCCTTATTCTGTGTCCTATCCTTTCTTGCGGATTCCCGGTTTCTGAAGGAGTAGCGGCCCGTGTCTTCGGCTCTGAGAGAACTTTACCTATAGCTAACCTAGAGAGCTTTACTTTAAGATAGCTCGGGCAGGCACTCTTCTTCGGAAAGAGAAGTTGCTTACCTTACCATACCAATCACTTTAGCGCTGGAAGTTCGTGCAATGAGAAGCTAGGCAAAAGAAAATTAAATAGCAAATTCATATTCATTAGATAAGAGATTGTGGATCTGTGGTTAGTGAGGATAACCGGATTGGGACGATCAGGTCGGTTGAGGACAACAACACACCAATTTATGATTGCCATTCTTGTATTCTTTGGGTAAAGGTTATGTTTAGAGAACTTTCTCTCTCACTAGTACTCACTAAGGGTGGGGCAGAACCAACTGGTTCAAACCAAATATCCAACAACCGCTTTCCTTAATGGCTTCCCGCTTTCGAGTGAACTGAACTCTTGGACTGGCTGAAAGGGAAAAGGGAAACGGTAAAGGGATTTTTCACTTTTTAACAAGACCAGTGTCAAAGGAAAGGATTGTTGCATTCGAGATTTTTGAATGAAGTACCCGCTTTTGCTTGAACGAGTTGACGGATGGTTGTTCATTCGAGATTCTTCTATCTATATTTAGAACTACTGGATCAACTACTCCGGCTTTTCGCCTTTGGAACCAGTGGAACTCTAAAGTAACTCGCCCGTTCAAACTCTTCTATATTGCTTCAAACTCTTCTGTATTGCTTCGAACTCTTCTATCTATCTCATCTAAAACCCTTGAATCAGTGAATTCGGGCACAAAGACCTAGCCGCTACTTTATTTAAAAGGTCAAAGACCGTCTCTTCTTTTCCACATCATCATTCTTCCTTCTTTCCAGATACTTAAGCTTCAAATGCTATGGAACCAGCCAATCAATTAATGTGTAGGAACTTGCCCTCATCGAACTGAACGTCTAACTTTCCCGCATTTGAAGACAGACTAATGTTTAAGACCTCCTGCTTTCATAGAGATGTTTTTTTCTTCTCTGAGCGTCGGGGATTACCCATATCCATATATCGATGAAAAAGCGTTAAGTTGTTGGACAATCTTTTGAGGTTCTGAAAGAACTGACAGAAGGGGGAAAAGAGGAGTGAAACCATCCAACGGAGTTGGAAAAGACTTCGCTAAGCATAATAAGGGGGGTCTTACCTTCGTCTCGGGGACTCGAACGATGAGATCGTTGATGCCGACCACTTTCCCTCCTACTTTCATGAAGGTTAAAGGAAAACGCTCGATCCTTGGGTTCTCCTGCCTCATTAACAAATAGAGTTGAAGAATTAATTAGCCCGAGATTTCAGATTTAGATCTTCAACTACTTCCGAGAAAGTCTCATGCTACGATACGAGTACGATACATAAGAGTATAGTCGTAAACTAAATCTGATTTTTACGTATACCTTTTATTGGAAACCTAAAAAGCCGCAATCCTGACTGCGAGAGCAGACCTTTTTGAGATTCATTCTTGCATTCTAGTCTAACTCTCTTTTCTGTCTGTCAATGGATCTCTACTACTTGACTTTAGCTAGCAGACTGAGCTTTAGCTTGAGCGAGAACAAAGGCAGCAATCCAAGCTCTTTTTGAATCGGATAGGTTAAGCTAAGTGTAGCCCGCTTTCTCTACGATTTTGCTGAACTTGTCAAGTTAAAACTCCTTTAGGGAATTTTTGAGAATGATAGATTATAGGATAACACTTTCTAAAGCCGAAAGGGATGGCATGGGTTAAGCAGCTGACATTGGACGTTCGAGCTAAGTTATTTAATAAGGGTCTTCTCCTACTAATTAATTGGGAATCCTTTATTTTAATATCCTCCTCAGAGCGCCCTGTAACCTTACCTTTTCTGAATGGTACACTTTAAGACGTTCAGAATGGAAGAAGAGCTGCCGTCGATTGATTGAAAGTGGATTGGATTGACGACATTCGTCAGTTGATTGAAGACTTTTTTGATCAAGCAAGGTCCCTTTTGGGCTAAAAAGTGCTTTGAGCCGTAGAATCCCTTTTGTCTTGATTTAGGAGAATAGGTGCATTGATTAGGTTGCGTGGTTTGAGCAATCTACAGGAAGTTTCTTTTTTATTTTACCATTCATCTCATATTAAAGTAAGACAGATTGGGCATATTTGTCTAGGAAGCAACCAAAGCTAGTCCCTCCATACCAGCTAGCAGTCTTTTTTAGGGAGTTTCCTTCTTTACTGAGTAAGGTTCCCGGGTGCCTATGCGGTTATAAAGGCAGGGTGCTACTGTACGTACCAGTAGTAGAGTGACTTGAATCAAATCGTTTGTCTAGAGAGGGTGTAGCGATAACTAAAGCTGACTTTCATATAAACTAAACTTAAGATGCTGTATAGGCAACTGGCCTTAGAATAGTGTATTGAACTACAAGACAGGAAGGACCCATAATCATTGACGAAGAAAAAGGCTTGGAAAGGGATCAAACATATTGAAGAGAAGCTTTCACACAGGCCAATAGCCGCCGATAGCTGATGTCACTAGCCCGAACTTCTTTATCTACTTGAAAGCTGATGAGAGTACGGCTTTGTTCAAGGAAGGGCCCCTATGATATTATATTAGTAAAGAGCCCTTGGATTCGTCTTTTTCCGTAAGCCTAAAAAAAAGCAAGGGAAGCTCGACTTGAAATCTTTTTCATTGAAGAAGACAAACTTCAAGACTAAAACCTGCCCCTTTCTTATTTATTATTAGTAAGATAGGTTGCTTGAGCCAATCCTTAAATCGTGGGAGAAAAAGGCACAAAAGTGAGCCCACCCCAGGCAAATCCTCTTCTCCTTATCTTGTTCCTGGTCAAGCTGCCGTACCCGCTCCTTACTCCCATTCTCCTCATCGAATTTAAGTAAGGTAAGGTTTCGTAAGAAACAATTGAATAAGCGTATCAAAGAGAATAAGGTCTAGCACTCCGGAATATAAAATGGAGAAAGAGCACTATAACAAAGTGAGCATAAGATATATAAGTAGGTCACCCAAAGGCAATTCAATGGCTTTATAGGAGAATCGGTATACTTAGTGCGTAGGCGGGCCCAACGGTATCTATCCAATCAATGTAGTCGGCAAAACAAAGGAAACAGGAATGAGAGAAGTTTTAGAAGAAGATCTAAGTACCGAGAGGAAAATAAAGCTCGAATCCATAGCATTCTCCACGAACCCACCATTCATTAGCAGCGACCTTACCACACATCATTACTGCCAGCCATTTCACTCGAATCTGTAGCTTTGCTACCTTCGGGAAAAAGATGATTTTTTGGCATCAACACCGTTAAGAACCATAGGTGCACCAACCAAGGCAGAGATTGGAGTGCAGTGACCGTACCCGAGATAGATCTGAACCGATGGTTGCGGAGAATAGGTACAACGGAGAATCATGGGAATAACGAGAGGGTACGTAGGGAACATGGCTGATCAAGCTCCTTTTTCTAACGATTGAAAAAAGAAATCGGCCGGTGTTCTTCCCAACTGCTCCAATAAAGGTGCCTACACCCTATCCCGTCTAGAAAATGATATGATTGACCGAGAGTACTTATGAGAACCTAAGGGTTTTATCTGCGACCTCCTGAACTGTTCGCATTGTTCTCTTCGGTTCAAGCAAAGGCTATGATGAAAGTTCAGATCGCCTTTCTAACGTACGGATTACGGAATTGAGTCTAATCTAAGCTAAAACAAAGGTTTAGCTTAGACTAATGGCACTGATTTATAGTGCTATAAGAGAAATTGCCCTTAACGCACAAATGAAAGCCTCACAACACTCGATACCTACAACTGCTTCCGCTGCTTATGGTAGTAGATAAATAGGTAGACATGTCTCTGCAGCCTCTGTTGCTTGTAGATTGACTGTTTTATATGGACCTGAGGCTGCAACTGAGGGTAGTTCTTGAGAATGCTATTCTATTCCATAGCCTCGCTAAAGAGAAAATCTTATTCCCTATCCTTTAAAGCGAAGCGGGACTTCTTTCTCTCTCTCGTCTCAGCTTCTTCAACTACTCTTTCCGCAAGCCCTATGTTGTAATGGAAAGAAAGTGCAATTGCCAAACCAAAGCCGGCTATTCAGAAAGCAAGGAGATCTTTCTCTGATTCTGTATTTTCTTCCGGCTTTGAGCAGAGCCGGAAGCTCATTTCAAACAAAAGCTATAGAGGAGAGAAGAGCCAAGGAAAATAAGACTTAGCCTAAAGAATATTCTGAAATCACTAACTGCAATCAAACTAAAGGAAAGCCTTGATCAATATGATATTAATAGAAGAAAAATGTGCTCAAGCAACCGCGAAGCTCTTCAAGCTTCCCTTATATTATAGAAAGGTTTTAGAAAGGGGCAAGACAGCGGTAGCTGAAGCATCTTAGAATATTCCTTTCTCTTTTTCAGTTGGATCCAAGTTTATTCGCGTGGCCTTTCTTCCACCTCTGCTTTGAATTTCATTGCCTCACTACCTCGTAAGGGCGTTGAGATCAAGCATGAACCTCTCCGAGCCGAGAGCAGTTGATTCGTATAAACTTTTTAAAGCTCGGCGAGAAAGAGTTGGTTAACAACTATTGACTGTAACTGTTATGGTTTACAGTCAATAGTTCTTAACCAACTCTTTCTCGCCGAGCTTTAAAAAGTTTTAAGAGAGAATAGGGAGTAAAGGGGACCTTCGCTTCATTAGAAATTGGACCCGGACTTTCTTTCTTCTCCTGCGGAGCTCTGAGAAAGTCACCGGCGGCAGGTTAGGACAGTTCTCTTGTTGTTGATTCAGGAGCTTCTTCTTTAGTCTAGGTTATGAAATAATAAGAAAAGAAAAAGTACGAGAACAAGAAGCGTTCCCCAACTTTGATAGGCATAGCATTGCAAGCAAATAGAGAGCAGAGAGCTTACCGTTTGTTTCTATTAGAGTCGCGAGCTTGTTGTAGTCGGTCCTAAAGGGGGAATTGCTACTTACTTACTATATCCCTGCGTCCTTGCACGACTCGAATTTTTTTGGGAAATATCTGCTTTTCCCTTCCTCCTCCCCCCGTTCTATCGTCCAAACAGGCCGTATGGAGTATAGCCAAGTGGTAAGGCATCGGTTTTTGATACCGGCATGCAAAGGTTCGAATTCTTTTACTCCAGATTATGAACACCCGATCGGATCTGTCAAGAACAAGCTGACGACTACAGGGGGTTTTACCTTGCCAGAAACCCTAGCCCAGCTTGTAGCAAGCCAAAAGACTTTTTTCTACCTAAGGGAAGAGAGAGGTTCGGAGATCTGATGCGATAGCGTCAGGTTATTTATATCTCACCCGATAGGGTGAGGTTTTAAGATCTCGACCTGAGGTACGAAGGGTGAGGAAGGTTTAAACAGATGGGAGAAAGCAATCCTTCCAACCAGCCAACCTGAGGAGTTGAACACAGTACTAACTTCGGCCAGGTTCTTTAAAAAAATTTCCTGGCCCTTGCTTGACTCCTTGTTCCGTAAACCGCTCGCTGGTTGATCTGATCGGACTCCGGACACACGAGGGCCCAGCCCGAGAGGAATGGATGGTTCCCTGGCGCTTCATGGGATGAAGCCTGAGGCTCCCTCTCCCTCTAATCTAACCCTACACCTTCCAATTTTGTATATTAACTAATGGGGACACCGGGAGGGAGGAGATAAAGGGTCCCTACTTTTAAGAAAAAAAAAAAGCTTTTTGTGCTCTGTCCTTCACTCCATGACGTGTATCATGCTTTCCTTTGGAGTTGTTACTAATATTAGGCCGGCGGGAGACAAAGAGAGTATAGTCAGTCAAATGTAGTTTTAGTCACTTCGTGACCTTACTATAAATTCTTTCTTGTGTTTTTTTTTTATTCAAATCGTTTGATTTTCAAATGGGTGAAAATCTATCTCTATGT